>CM065593.1:216245509-217517801 GCA_033119425.1 Bufotes viridis | reverse complement strand
AAATATATCTATATTTTTTAAATAAATAAAGGTGATTTATATTGACTCAAATTTACCACTGGCATGAACTTTAATGTGTCACAAGAAAACAATATCAGAATGGCTTGGATAAGTAAAAGTGTTCCAAAGTTATTAACATATAAAGTGACACGTCAGATCTCCAAAATTTGGCCAGGTCCTTAAGGTGAAAAATGGCTTAGTAAGGAAGGGGTTAAAATAGCTGAACAAGAATGAAATTTCAGAGAAACAATTTGACATGACACTGATACTGACATCGTTTCAAACTCCTCTCTGATTTAATTCTACTTAAAGGGTTGTCTTATAAATCATAATGCTGGCAACCTTGACATATGCCATAGTAGAGCATAGGGACAGGGTAGGTCATTAAAGGAACAATAAATGTAGAAATTGAATATATTCCAGCCCTCCCTAACTTAATCTCCTCCTTTCCTGTGATTCTATTTTGTCTCATATTACAACAAATAAGAAATATATTAAGAATTGTTCTCTGTGTGTCCCAAGAGCTCAGCTATCTTTGTCTTCTTCTACCCACTTTCCAGTGCCTGCCTGCAAGATAATTGGTTGGAGCAGCAGCCTTCCCCTCTGCCCTTGCAGTAGAACAAAAAGATCATTAACGTGCAACTTTCTTCTTAGCAAAGCTCTAAGTGTTGTCTGTCTATAGTCCAACAAGCAAGACAGGCAGGGTGATGGGCAGTGATAGTCAGGGCACAGGTACATATTCTGGGGTTTGGGGTAGTACACAAGAGGCATGCTGGAAGCCTCTGTATTTTACAAAAGGTGTCTTCAGTGTTCAGTAAAACACTGAAGACTGAATATAGACTCTTCTTAGCACTGCTGTTATAACCTGTTTTTAGAACAAAGAAACAAAAAATACTGCACTAAATAGTAAATGCAAGTGACAATATATAGCTAAACCCTCACACTGATATTAAAATGAGACTTTCACCAATATATTCTTATATCAAGAACATACCAGAGCCCGCACACCCTGCCAAGGTATCTCAAAGTGGCACGGGACCTAACGCTAACCTACCTGTGCCATATGGGCAAAGAAACATCTTTCCCCAATAAATTATAAAACTATTTGACACCCCAGTCCCTACACTATATTAAAAATAAACTGAAACAACATTTACACTTTAAGACCCTTCTTTTTGCTAAGCCCCACCCTCTGGAGACCATTGACCAAAAAAGGGACATAGCAGGATATTAAACCCTGTAAGGGCAACTATATTTCTTGTTTACTTTAAGATTTATTTCTATTTGTAGTGTTCCTTAACCCTTCTTCCCTGGCCAGTTTTCACCTTCCTGCCCAGGACATTTTTTGCAAATCCGACATGTGTCACATTATGTGGTGATAACTTTAAAACGATTTTACTTATCTAGGCCATTCTGAGATTGTTTTTTTGTCACATACTGTATTGTACTGTACTACTTTGATCAAAAATGTGTGCAAAGAGCTTCCATTTACTCATTTATAGTAGGTATAATACCACTTATATTTAGAATGATCACCAGCCATTTTTTTTAGCAACCATACTGTACTTCATGACAGTGGTAAAATTGATTAAAATGATTAAAATGGAAAAAATGAAATTCAGAAATTTCATTTTTATTTATAAGAAAATATAAAATTTACGCAAAATTTGGAAAAATATCCACATTTCCGAATTTCAATTTACTTTTTTAATACATAAGAATAACAAAAATAGTTATTACTTTACATATTTTTGGGGGGATGTTAGAAGTTAAAGTTTTGAAGCAAATCTCAATTTTTCAGAAAATTTCCAAAACCCACTTTTTAAGGACCAGTTCAGGTCTAAAGTCACTTTGTGAGGCATACATAATATGAACCACCCAAAAATGACAAACTTTTAGAAACTACACCCCTCAAGGTATTCAAAACTGATTTTACAAACTTTGTTAAGCCTTTAGGTGTTCCAAAAGAATTAATGGAAAATGGAGACAAAATTTCAGAACTTCACTTTTTCCATTTTAATAAAAAAAAATTCCGCTAACAAAGCAAGGGTTAACAGCCAAACAAAACTCAATATTTATTGCCCTGATTCTGTAGTTTACAGAAACACCCCATATCTGGTTGTAAACTGCTGTACGGGCACATGGCAGGGCGCAGAAGGTAAGGAACACCACATGGTTTTTGGAAGGCAGATTTCACTGGGATCATTTTAAGTTTCCATGTCACATTTGAAGACCCCCTGATGCACCCCTAGAGTAGAAACTCCAAAAAAAGACCCTATTTTGGAAACTTCGAGATAAGGTGGCAGTTTTGTTGGTACGATTTTAGGGTACATATGATTTTTGGTTGCTCTATATTACACTTTTTGTTAGGCAAGGTAACAAAAAATAGCTGTTTTTGCACCGTTTTTATTTTTTGTTATTTACAGTGTTCATCTGACAGGTTAGGTCATGTGTAGAGTTGATCAAACACCTGGAAGTTCGGGTTTGGCCGAACTTCACAAAAAAGTTTGGGTTCGGGATCCGAACTTAACCTGAACTTGACCCCAAACCCCATTGAATTCAGTGGGGACCCGAACTTTTGGGCACTAAAATGGCTGTAAAAAAGACCTGGAAAGGGCTAGAGGGCTGCAAAAGGCAGCAAAATGTGGTTAAATGGCTTCTGTCACCCCCCAAAAGCATTTTTTTTTTCCCCTCACTAAAAAGCTTATAGGGCGATTATTCTAATCATATTCTTGTTAACAGTTTTAGCAGGTTAATTTTGCTATAAAACGTTATTTTATATTATGCAAATTACCTTGCTACCAGCAAGTAGGGCGTTTACTTGCTGGTAGCCGCTGCATCCCGCTTGTAAAAAAACGCCCCTCCTGTGGTTGATTGACAGGGCCAGCGAGCACTGAGGAAGGAGCGGCCGAGCGAGAGTACTCCTCTCAGTGCGCCTGCGCCGACTGAAGAACGGTATGGCGCAGGCGCGAGATTTTAAACAGAGACAGGGCCAGCTGGAGGAGGAGAGCGCTCGCTGGCCCTGTCAATCAACCACAGGAGGGGCGTTTTTTTACAAGCGGGATGCAGCGGCTACCAGCAAGTAAACGCCCTACTTGCTGGTAGCAAGGTAATTTGCATAATATAAAATAACGTTTTATAGCAAAATTAACCTGCTAAAACTGTTAACAAGAATATGATTAGAATAATCGCCCTATAAGCTTTTTAGTGAGGGAAAAAAAAAATAATGCTTTTGGGGGGTGACAGAAGCCCTTTAAGTACTGAATAAGTGCCCTGCAAACAAATGTGGATAGGGAAATGACTTAAAATAAAAAAAATAAAAATCTTGATCTAGGAGGAGGAAATTGATGTGGAGTAAGAGGTTGAGGAGGCGTCAGGTGGGAATGTCATCAGCATCGCAGTCACGCATCTTTCGATCATTACCAGAAGTTTTTACCAAATTTGGTTCCTTGTTAGCAATGCACAGCAGGGGTTACAATGCATACACCAATGGAACAGACGATTTAAAAAAATGTAGGCCCCTGGAACCCAGGCAGGAGGGGTTTATTCATGGCAAAACAGGGTTCATGTCACCAACCAATGGAACAGGCGATTTTTAGAAATGTAGGCGCCTGGCACCCAGGCAGATGAGGGGTTTATTCACGGCAAAAATGGTAGTATTGCACCCAACAATTTAAAAGAAGATTTTTCAAATACTCGGTCCCTGTCACCTATGCAGAGCAGGGGTTCGTACCCGGCAAAAATTGTAATTTTGCACCCAACAATTTAAAAGAAGATCTTTCAAATTTTTGGTCTTTGTCACCTATTCAGAGCAAGGGTTTGTACACAGCAAAAATGGTAATATTTCACCCAACAATTTAAAAGAAGATTTTCCACATTTTCGGTCACTGTCACCTATGCAGAGCAGGGCTTTGTACCCGGCAAAAATGGTAATTTTGCACCCAGCAATTTAAAAGAAGATCTTTAAAATTTTCGGTCCCTGTCACCTATGCAGAGCAAGGGTTTGTACCCGGCAAATATGGTAATATTTCACCCAACAATTTTAAAGAAGATTTTCCGCATTTTCAGTCACTGTCACCAATGCAGTGCAGGGGTTTGTACCCGGCAAAAATGGTAATTTTGCACCCAACAATTTAAAAGAAGATTGTTCAAATTTTCGGTCCCTGTCATCTATGCAGAACAAGGGTTTGTACCCAGCAAAAATGGTAATATTTCACCCAACAATTTAAAAGAAGATTTTTAAAGTTTTCGATCCCTGTCACCTATGCAGTGCAGTGTTACTTGACACGGCACATATGCAGCTCAAGCCGCAAAGGTAATTTCTGGCCTTAAAAAATATGATTTTTTCACCACCCATGAATAACATGGATTTAAGTGATATATTTTGGGGTGTAGGACCTCATCGTTCTCAACATCATCTTCCACCCTGTCTTTACCCCTGCCCTTTTGTCGGTCTGCACACCGCATAAAGCTGCAGCAGTTTGCACCTGTGTTTCGTCATCATCAGAGACGTGCTGCGGTGGTCTTCCCATGTCCTCATCCTCAAACCTAAGTGGTTGGCCATCCGTGCACTCAATTATTTCCACTTCTGGGGCAGGGCTATGGTTATGGCCCTAGGAAACCCTGCCAGCAGAGTCATCAAAAAGCATAAGAGACTGCTGCATGACTTGGTGCTCAGATTGCTTGGCTGATTTGCAAGGGGGTGAGGTGAAAGACTGATGGGTATGGGCTGCAGATGCCAACTCTGAGCTCTCAGCAGGGGACAGGGTGGGAGACAACGTGAAGGAACTGGAGGCACTGTCAGCCACCTAATCTACTAGCGCCTGTACTTGTTCTGTCCTCACCACCCATAGAGCGGCATTCGGGCCTACCAAATAACGCTGCAGGTTCTGTCGCCTACTCACACCTGAGGAATGTGTTTTACTTGGACCTGTAGTTGGCGCTGAACGGCCACGTCCTCTCCCAGCAACAGAAGCTCCACCAACACCACCACGACCATGCCCACGTCCCTTATTTGATGTTCTCCTCATTATTTGCGTTCACCCACCAAACTAACAAATGGTTTATCTCCGGTGTCAATTTAACTGCCAATAGTCAACAATTAAGTTCATTAACAGTAAGGCAGTGCCCGTGTCATAAACAGAATACACTTCTTTAGGTCACACAACAGTGTGACAGAGCAATTCAATACAATTACTTCACTATCACCAAAAATTTGATTTTTCAAACTAATAATGTAAAAGCAGAGGTTAACAGTTTAATTTGACTGTCAGAAATGCAGCATACACCACAAATGTGCTATCTACCACAAAACCTATGTGTTTGCAACCAACTATGTAAATATGGGGTCAAAAGGTTACTTAAAATGACTGAAATACAGGGTAGGCCTCAGATCCGCTATGTAGCACAAAACCAGTGTTTATTGCAACAAACTACAGAAATGCAGTATGTCACTGCTAAACTTGAAAATACGTTTTTGTGCGTTGTATGCAAAACTGCTCTGTGGACCAACAATAGGAGTTTATTTCCCCTAAATACAAGAATGCAGTATGTCACTGTTAAATTTTCAAATAGGTTTTTCAGCGTTCTATGCAAAAGTGCTCTGTGAAACAACAATACGGGTTTATTTCCCACAAATACACAAATGCTGTATGTAACTGCTAAATTTTAAAGTATGTTTTTGCGCATGGTATGCAAAACTGCTCTGTGGAACAAAAATACAGGTTTATTTCCCCCAAATACACAAACGCTGCATGTCACTGCAAAATTTTAAAATACATTTTTGTGCGTTGTATGCAAAACTGGTCTGTGGAGCAACAATATGGGTTTATTTCCCCCAAATACACAAATGTTGTATGTCACTGCTAAATTTTAAAATACGTTTTTGTGTGTTATATGCAAAACTGCTCTGTTGAACAACAATAGGAGTTTATTCCCCCCAAATACAAGAATGCAGTATGTCACTGCTGAATTTGAAAATACATATTTGTGCGTTGTATGCAAAACTGCTCTGTGGAACAACAATACGTATTTATTTCCCCCAAATACAAGAATACAGTATGTCACTGCAAAATTTGAAAATAGGTTTTTACAGCGTTCTATGCAAAAGTGCTCTGTGGAACAACAATACGGGTTTATTTAAACCAAATACAAGAATGATGTATGTCACTGCTAAATTTGAAAATATATTTTTGTGCGTTGTATGCAAAACTGCTCTGTGGAATAACAATAGGAGTTTATTTCCCCCAAATACAAGAAGGCAGTGTAACGGATCAACGGGTGTGGACCCGCTGTGCCACTTACCGGTTTGGCTTTGGGCCAAACTTGGGAGCGGCGTCTAAGTGTCCCCCTGGTTTTCACCCTTTATCCCGCTCCAGGATGCGGAAGCTGGACTCAGCTGCAGGGAAGACACCAGGTCGCTACCGCAAGAGTGGTCCCGGTTAAGTGGCAGCTGGCCGGGCAGGCCAGAAAGCCCTGATGCTAGCACCGGGGAAACAGGCAATATAGCAGACAGCCGCAGGATAATGCTGAGCTGAGCAAGTGGTATAGCAGAGCTAATGCTGTGAGAACAGCAGAGCTGAGTTAGTCCAGGTGGAGCTGCTGTAACGATCTGCACAGCAGACAGAGGCGAGGTCGACAGTCCGGGTCTATAACTTGAGAGCAGAGAGGTACAAGAGGATCAAGCAGAGGCGAGGTCAGGATACAGGCAGAGGTCATAAGCAGGATATTGAATGCAGGAACAACAGGAGCCTTAGCTGTAGGAAGTACAATATTGCTCAGGCATTGCAGGAATGGTGGTGGCTGGCCAGGATTGGAGAGAGGGCGGAATCAGGGGCGTGCATTAACCCTTAAGGTACCAGGACGCCTGCGGCTCCTACAAGATACAACAGAAACTGTCGTAGCCTTCAACAGCGCAGGAAAGCGGGTCCGGAGCCTGCAGCGAAAAGGAGGAGCCCCGCGTGCAGCTCGACTGAGGTACGTAGTTGGACGCACTGCACGCTGGCGGCTGCCAACTGCCATTGTTACATGCAGTATGTCACTGCTAACAGTGCTAAATTTGAAAATACGTTTTTGTGCATTGTATGCAAAACTGCTCTGTGGAACAACAATATGGGTTTATTTCCCCCTAATACAGGAATGCAGTATGTCACTGCTAAATTTGAAAATACGTTTTTGTGCGTTGTATGCAAAAGTGCTCTGTGGAACAACAATAGATGTCTATTTCCCCCAAATACAGGAATTCAGTATGTCGCTGCTAAATTAAAAAATACATTTTTGTGCGTTTATTTATTTTTTTTTTTACAGTGCTCATCTGAGGGGTTAGGTTATGTGATATTTTATAGAGCCAGTTGTTACGGATGCGGCGTTACATAATGTGTCTACTTTTCTGTTTTTCCCTATTTTTCTTTCTGTTTTTTTGTTTTTTTTTTACTTTATTTTGGGAAAAGGACGCTTTTTTTTACTGGAAACTTTAAAAAAAAAATTTAAACTTTATTTTTTTAAACTTTTTTTTTCTCTTTATTTTTTGTCCGACTCTGGGACCTCAACTTTTGGGAGTATGATCCTCTTTACAGTGCATTACAATACTTCTGTTTTGGTAGCTGAAGGACTGTTGCAGATTTTGCATTAGGGACCAGTAGATTCAGGTTACTCCTCATTGTTTCTGCAATCCACCCCATCCTGTTTAAAAAATAAACCCCTATCCAGCTGCAACCTTTAACACTGCTATTCTGTAGCATCCAGCAATATATTGCCTGCTGCTGCCCTGTATGCCCACATTATTGACAGTCTTGCCAATGACCTAAAATATTGTACTGTCAAAATAAAAGTGCCCTAGGATACATATGCAGAACTAGAAAATAATGGGTCCCAAACTTTAGGGTTTTTGGTGCCCGGACCCGAGCCCGGACCTAAACTTCAGGTTAGGTGTTCCGTGATTTCTTGGCGCTTTTTGAAAGGCTGCAGGGCAGCCAATCAACAAGCATTTCACTCGTCTGCCCTTAAAAGCCATCATAGACATGCCTACTAAAGGCATGGCTGTGATTGGCCAAGTGCAGCATGTGACCCAGCCTCTATATAAGCTGGAGTCACGTAGCGCCGCACCTCATTCTGTTCTTCTCAGTGTAGGGATAGGATGCTGCTGCTGTGAGGGAGAGATTAGGGAAGAATTCTGGTGTACTTGATGTTTTCAATCTTCAAACTACAGCGATTATTGAGCGTGCTATGCTACATTTTTGTACCCAGCCCTGAGCCCAGTGACACTGAAAAATAACTTGTAATCCATCTGCTAGTTCGGTGGGTGTCGGCGGCCATTTTTGCAAGTGTAGTGCACTTGCAACTGCATTTAAACTGCATGTGTGCCAGGGACATTACTTTAATTCTGTTCTGGTACCTCAGAGGAGGACAAATTCCCTTTTCTGGCCGTCAAGTTCCACTGCGGCCTGCAGTGCATACCTGGCAGTGAAAATTATTCAATTACATTAGTCTGTCGCATATTTTTGTGACCCAAAGCGATTTTTTATCTGTCGGCTACAGGCACTGCATATCTGACGGTCCAATAAAACCCTTAAATACTGCAGTTACATTGCTGCTATAAAAAAGCACACTTTTTTTGGTAGATAGTAAATTTACGGGCTATGCTGCATTTCTGACAGTCCTATTAAACTGTTACATACTGCAGTTACATTGCTGCTATAAAAAAAAAACTGTTTTTGTGCTAGATAGCACATTAGGATCCTACACTGCATTTCTAATATTCCAATAAAACCGTAACATACTGAATTTACATAGTTGTTTGCAAATAAAAAAACTGTTTTTGTGCTAGATAGCACATTAGCGGCCTATGTTGCATTTCTGATATTCCATTAAAACTGTAACATACTGCATTTACATAGCTGTTTGCAAAAAACACAGTTTTTGTGCTGGATAGCACATTAGGATCCTACGCTGCATTTCTGATATATCAATAAAACCGTAACATAGTGCATTTACATAGTTGTTTGCAAAAAAAAAACGTTTTTTGTGCTAGATAGCACATTAGGATCGTACGCTGCATTTCTGATATTCCATTAAAACCGTAACATACTGCATTTACATAGCTGTTTGCAAAAAACACAGTTTTTGTGCTAGATAGCACATTAAGATCCTACGCTGTGTTTCTGATATTCCAATAAAACCGTAACATACTGCATTTGCATAATTGTTTGAAAAAAAAAATGTTTTTGTGCTAGATAGCACATTAGGATCGTGCGCTGCATTTCTAATATTCCAATAAAACCGTAACAAACTGCATTTACATAGCTGTTTGCAAAAAAACACAGTTTTTGTGCTAGATAGCACATTAGGGTCCTACGCTGCATTTCTGATATTCCAATAAAACCGTAACATACTGCATTTTTATTGTTTTTTGCAAAAAAACACAGTTTTTGTGCTTGATAGTACATTAGGATCCTACGCTGCGTTTCTGATATTCCAATAAAACCGTAACATACTGTATTTTTATTGTTGTTTGCAAAAAAAACACTGTTTTTATGCTAGATAGCACATTTGGATTATACGCTGCATTTCTGACAGTCCAATTAAATCGTTAACTTCGGCTGTTACATTGTTGGTTGGAAAATTCAATTTTTTTGTGATAGTGAAATAATTGCATTGAATTGCTCCGTTACACTGTTGTGTGACATAAAGAAATGTATTCTATTTAGGACACCGGCACTGCCTTACTGTTAGTGAACTTAATTGTTGACTATTGGCAGTTAAATTTTCACCTGAGATAAACCATCTATTAGTTTGGTCGGTTAACGCAAATAATGAGGAGAACGTCAAATAAAGGACTTGGCCCTGGTCGTGGTGCTGCTGGTATTGGTGGAGCTCCTGTTGCAGGGAGAGGACGGGGTCGATCTGTGCCAGCTAAATGTCCAAATGAAACACCTTCCTCAGGTGCGCGTAGACGACAGAGCCTTTAGCATTATTTAGTAGGCCCGAATGCCGCTCTACGAATGGTGAGGCCAGAACAAGTACAGTCGCTAGTAGATTGGGTGGCTGACAGTGCCTCCACTATCTTCACATTGTCTCCCAGACAGTCCACTGCTGAAAGCTCAGAGTTGGCACCTACAGGCCATGGGCATCTATCAAGCACCTCACCCCCTTGCAAAGTCATGCAGCAGTCTCTTATGCTTTTTGATGAGTCTGCTGACAGGGTGTTCCAGGGCCATCCACTTGGCCCTTCCCCAGAAGTGGAAGAGATTGATTGCACCGATGCCCAACCACTTATGTTAAGAGGATGAGGACATGGGAAGACCACCGCAGCACGTCTCTGATGATGACGAAAGACAGGTGCCAACTGCTGCGGCTTTCTGCAGTGTGCAGAGGTGAAGACTGGGTGAACATGATGTGGAGGATGATGAGTTCCTAGACCCCACGTGGAATGAAGGTCATGCGAGTGACCTGTGCAGTTCGCAGGGAGAGGCAGTGGTCGCACAGAGCCAGCATCACAGCAAATGAGGGAGCAGGGTGCAAAAGCAGAGCAGCCGTTCCCTAGACAGTATGCCTGCTACTGCCCAACGCACCCAGGGACCGAGCATAAAAAGCCAGCTCCAAGGAGTTCCCTGGCGTTGCAGTTCTATTTGCAGACGACAAGACACGAGTGGTTTGCACGCTGTACAATCAGAGCCTGAATCAAGGCATAAACATTCTAAACCTGAGCACAACCTGCATGACCAGGCATCTAAGTGCAAAGCACGAGCTGCAGTGGAGTAAACACCTCCAAAACCAAGAAAGGTCTCGGGCTCCTCCTGTTCCTCGGCCACTTCCTCTACCTCTGGAGTGACAGTGGCACCGGACACCCTGCAAACAGAGGATGTGGCACCAACACCACCACGTCCGTCACCTTCAACAAGCAGCACCACAATGTCCCATGGCAGCATTCAGCTGTCCATCCTCCAAACAATGGAGCAAAAGAGGAAGTACCCCCTACCCACCCGCGATCACTGGCCCTGAATGCCAGCATTTAAAAATTCTTGGCCTTTGAAATGCTGTCATTTCATCTGGTGGAGATGGAGAGTTTTAGAAACCTTATGGCCTTGGCTGTCCCACATTACGTCGTTCCCAGCCGCCACTAATTTTCCAGGCGAGCCATCCCAAACAAGTGGGGGACAGATGTGCACTGTGCAACGCCATCTGTGGCAAGGTCCACATAACTACCGATACATGGACCAGTAAGCACGGGCAGGGATGTTATATCTCCCTAACAGCACACTGGGCAAATGCAATGGTGGCTGGGCCTGAGGCGGATAGCTGTTTGGCGCATATCCTTCCACCACCAAGGATTGCAGGGCATTTCTCTTTGCCTCCTGTTGCCTCCTCCTACTCCTTTTCCTCCTCTAACACCTCCTCATTCGGTCAGAAAAACACGTTCAGCACCAACTTTAGCACAACCAGGGGAAAACGACAGCAGGCAGTTTTGAAACTGATCTGTTTGGGGGACAAACCCCCAATGGAACAACAGACCAATTAGTGGTTTGTGCCACTGAGCCTCAAGCCCGGCCTGGTGGTGTGCGATAATGGGCAAAATCTCGTAGCAGCTCTGTGCCTAGCCGGTTTGATGCACATCCCTTGCCTAGCGCATTTTCTGAATTTGGTGGCGCGGAAATTCCTGAAAAACTAACCAGATATGTCAGAGCTGCTGCAGGAAGTTACGGGGCTGCTATTTGTCTGCAGTGTAACTTCAGCCTTCCCGCTCACCTCCTCATATGCGACGTGCCCACAAGGTGGAACTCCACCTTGCACATGCTGGAGAGACTGTGTGAGCAGCAGCAGGCGATAGTGGAGTTTCAGCTGCAGCACAGATGGGTGAGTTGCTCTGCGGAACAGCACCACTTCACTGCCACTGAGTGGGCCTCCATGCGAGACCTGTGTGCCTTGTTGTGCTGTTTTGACTACTCCATCAACATGGCCAGTGCCGATGGCGCCATTCTCAGCGTTACTATCCCGCTTCTATGTCTCCTTGAAAAAACTCTTCGGGCGATGATGAAAGAGGATGTGGCACAGGTTATCAGGCCAGTCATTCACAAGTGGCTCAGAGGGTAGGTTCCTGCACCAACATAGGCAAGGTACACAATTGTCCATCCAGAGCACAGTTCTGGAGGATGAGGAGGAGGGTGAAGATGAGGAGGAACGTGTTCACAGCAGGTTGGCACCCAAAGCAGCTCAGGGTCATCACTGCAGCGTGGCTGGGGGGATACCGAGGACACAGACGATACTCCTCCCACAGAGGACAGCTTGTCCTTGCCTCTGGACAGCCTGGCACACATGAGCGACTACATGCTGCAGTGCAAGAGCCGACTGAGCGGTCGGGCACTTCGGACATGGTCTGAGTCCCCGGTCGGGAAGGGGGCCCACGGCGGCAGGTCACAGGGAGATGAACGTTTCCATTGTGGAAACATTAATCTCCATAGTCATCTGTATCGCCGTCCTCAGGACAGCGATATAGATGGCTATGCTGTGG
Organism: Bufotes viridis; assembly: GCA_033119425.1. Lineage (NCBI taxonomy): Eukaryota > Metazoa > Chordata > Amphibia > Anura > Bufonidae > Bufotes > Bufotes viridis. Next base: position 217,505,296 of record CM065593.1, on the reverse strand, counting down.
GGCAGGGGAGGGAGAGGCGTCTCCCTTCCCTGTTCCTCTAATAGGCTGCGGGCCTTGTGCCGGCAGCCTATCAAAGGCTGGTACAGGTGGTGCGATGACGTCATCATGCCGCCTGAGCCGTTCAGTGCTGGAAACAGGCCGGAAGAGGCCTGCATCGCATCGCTGCCATGGAGGTAAGTAAAAGTGTTTTTTTTTTTAATATAACTATGGGGTGGGGGTTTATAGAGGCACTTGTTACTGGTGCATAGCGTGGGGGGGGGGTTAAAGAGGCACTCGTTACTGGCGCATGGGGTGGGGGGTTAAAGAGGCACTAATTACTAGCACATGGGGGGTGGGGGTTAAACAGGCACTTGTTACTAGCACATGGGGTGGGGGGATAAAGAGGAACTTGTTACTGGCACATGGGGGTGGGGGTTAAAGAGGCACTTGTTTCTGGCACATGGGGGGTGGGGGTTAAAGAGACACTTGTTACTGGCACATGGGGGGTGGGGGGTGGGGGGTTAAAGAGACAATTGTTACTGGCATATGGAGGGGATTCACTTTTTACTGGCACATGGGGGCCATGGAAAGGCACTTGTTACTGGCACATTACTATGGGGCACTATGGGGGCTTCTACTGAGGCAACAAAGAAGGGGTATTTTATATGGGGGGCTATGTGTGGTACTAGTATTATCAGGGGTATAATCTGTTTCTGCAGTAAAGTATTGGGGGGTAGAAGGATGATTTGTCCAGAAGATGTGAGGATAATGGAAAAGTAGTAAACTAAGATTTTTTTTTTGTTTTCAAACTGCAGAGACGGAAAATGGCGAAAAAATGGTGGTCTGGTCTGAAGGTCTGAAAGGAAAAGATCAGGACAGAGAACATCTACATCAAAGGAGATGTCACTGGATGTAAGAGGCATGGGGTGCTGTATTTCTGTAGCGATGAGATCAGGGACGTAACGATCGCGGTGTGACCGGGGGGTGGAGGCGGGATATGAGTGTGACTGGAGGCGGAACATGGGGTGGCTGGAGGCAGGACATAGGTGGGGCCTGGAAAGGGGCCCTTGATTTATTTTGCCCGGGGGCCCTGAAGGTTCTCAGTCCGCCCCTGCTGCAGTGCCTGCACAATGACCGCCGAGTTGCCCACATTCTAACTTGTGCTGATCACTGGATGGCCATCCTGCTGGATCCCCGTTACAAGGACAACGTGCTGTCCTTAATTCCCTCACTGGAGCGTGATCGGAAGATGCGCGACTACAAGCGCACACTGGTAGACACGCTGCTGATTGCATTCCGACCTGACACTGGGGCCTCAGTGGAAGCACAAGGCAAAGGCAGAGGAGGAGGAAGAGGTTGCCAACGCAACTGGGGCACCGCCAGCACCTCAGAAGGCAGGGTTAGCATGGGCAAAATGTGGAAAATCTTTGTCACCACGCCACAAGAACCAGCACCACCAGCTGATATGCAACGTCTTAGCAGGAGGCAGCATTTCAGCAACATGGTGGAGCAGTATGTGTGCACATGCCTACACATACTGAGTGATTGGTCTACCCCATTCAACTTCTGGGTTTCCAAATTGGGTACATGGCCTGAGCTTTCCCTTTACGCCTTAGAGGTGCTGGCCTGCCCTGCAGCCAGTGTAGAAAGCCTTTAGTGGTGTATGTCAGTAGAAAAAGATATTCGGCTTAAGCACTGCAGTTATATGTGGTAAAATCTTTTTTTAATTATTTTGGTGAAAAAAAAATCTTGTATTCTGCGTGAAGCGCTGGACTTAAGCAGTAAAATCTTTTTTAAATTATTTTGGTGGAAATACAAATTTACACATCCTCCATTAACTTCCTCATCATAAGACTGTGCGTCTTATAAAACGAATACTGATACTTCGCTGGCCGCTATGCTGCGCAGCGAGGCCAGCAAAGTATCAGTGTGGAGGGAGGAGGCAGGGAAACTCATGGCGGGGCCCGATGCAGTGCATCTACTCTAAAACACCGGGCCCCGCCGCAACTGTTAAATACTATATTGTCAATCACGCTTACTTAACTTACCTAACTACTACTATAATCGCATAATCGCACATCCATACATCATAGTACTGTACACGGCGCAGACCGCAGCTCCCTCGGTCATGCGCCGCCTGTCCCGCCTGCCGCAGCTCCCTCCTCATGCGCCGCCTGCCCTGCTCACTTTATGAATGAACAGGCAGGCGGCGCATGAAGAGGGAGCTGCAGCAGGCGCGACAGGCGGCGCATCACTGAGGGAGTTGCGGGCTGCGCCGTGTACAGTACTATGATGTATGTATGTGCGATTATGCGATTATAGTAGTAGTTAGGTAAGTTAGTAGTAGTTAGTAAGTAAGTTGCGGCGGGGCCCGGTGTTTTAGAGTAGAAGCACTGCACCGGAGCACTGCATGAGTTTCCCCGCTTCCTCCCTCCACACTTCTATCGGGAGATCTGCGGAGGACACTTTGGGGGATCTGTGGATGACACTTATGTCATCCACAGGTCCCCATAAGTGTCATCCACAGATCCCCCAAAGTGTCCTCTTCAGATCCCCCAAAGTGTCCTCCAGAGATCCCCCAAAGTGTCAGCCACAGATCCCCCAAAGTATCCGCCACAGATCCCCCAAAGTGTCAGCCACAGAGCCCCCAAAGTGTCAGCCATAGATCCCCCAAAGTGTCAGCCACAGATCCCTCAAAGTGTCAGCCATAGATCCCCCAAAGTGTCAGCCACAGATCCCCCAAAGTGTCAGCCACAGATCCCCATCAGTGTCAGCCACAGATCCCCATCAGTGTCAACCACAGATCTCCCATAACAGTGTGTCATCCACAGATCGCCTCCATAACAGTGCGTCATCCACAGATCCCCCCATAACAGTGTGTCATCCACAGATCCCCCCATAACAGTGCATCATCCACAGATCCCCCCATAACAGTGTGTCTTATCATCAAGTGCGTCTTATAAAGCAAAAAATACGGTATTTACAGCTGGTATAAGTTAGACATCTTCTTGTATATAGTGATATGGACCATGCTGGTATAACCTGGCTATCTCCTGTATATAACTATATATTTACGGCTGGTATAAGTTAAACATCTTCTTGTATATAGTGATATGGGCCATGCTGGTATAACCTGGCTATCTCCTGTATATAACTATATATTTACGGCTGGTATAAGTTAGACATCTTCTTGTATATAGTGATATGGACCATGCTGGTATAACCTGGCTATCTCCTGTATATAATTATATATTTACGTCTGGTATTAGTTAGACATCTTCTTGTATATAGTGATATGGAGCATGCTGGAATAACCTGGGCATCTCCTCTATATAATTATATATGTACAGCTGGTATAAGTTATATATCTCCTTGTATACGACCTGGTACTTCAAGATGCCTCCAGACATCGTCCCCATGCTTTTCCGAACCATTTCAGTGGTATTTCCATAAATTTCTGTCCTTTTCCTGTGAACCAGACACCCTCCCCTCTTCAGAGCAGAGGGTGCCTGGTTTAATGCTCTGGTTCTCCCATTGACTTCCATTGTACTCGGGTGCTCTGTGGAACACCCGAGCATCCCGATGTGTTCGGTCCGAGCACCCAAACAGTTGGCTGCTCCATCAACACTAAATTTTATTCGGAGATCTCCTCACCAGAGTGGTACCCAATACACTTTTCTTCCATTCACAATATAACCATAGTTGCCCGGCTATAAAATAGCCCTTGAAGTAGGGAAGATTCAAACCTCCCTGATCCAAGGGCTTGTATAAATATTCCATTTAAGCCTTACCCACTTTCTTCCCCACAACAATTCATTAATAATTCTCTTGATACGCTTAAAAAAACGTATCCTCTTTCCATATAGGTGAATTCCTGAGGATATAGATGAGCTAGGGGAAAATCCATTGCTCCGAACCATTCAATCTTAGAATCCTGCCTGACAGCCAGGGATAAGCGCTCTATGTACAGGGTGGGCCATTTATATGGATACACCTTAATAAAATGGGAATGGTTGGTGATATTAACTTCCTGTTTGCGGCACATTAGTATATGTGAGGGGGGAAACTTTTCAAGATGGGTGGTGACCATGGTGGCCATTTTGAAGTCGGACATTTTGAATCCAACTTTTGATTTTTCAATAGGAAGAGGGTCATGTGACACATCAAACTTATTGGGAATTTCACAAGAAAAACAATGGTGTGCTTGGTTTTAACGTAACTTTATTCTTTCATGAGTTATTTACAAATTTCTGACCACTTATAAAATGTGTTCAATGTGCTGCCCATTGTGTTGGATTGTCAATGCAACCCTCTTCTCCCATTTTTCACACACTGATAGCAACACCACAGGAAAAATGCTAGCACAGGCTTCCAGTATCCGTAGTTTCAGGTGCTGCACATCTCGTATCTTAACAGCATAGACAATTGCCTTCAGATGACCCCAAAGATAAAAGTCTAAGGGAGTCAGATCGGGAGACCTTTGGGGCTATTCAACTGGCCCACAACGACCAATCCACTTTCCAGGAAACTGTTCATCTAGGAATGCTCAGACCTGACATCCATAATGTGGTTGTGCACCAGCTTGTTGGAAAAACTCAGGGAACGTGCCAGTTTCACTGCATAAAGAGGGAAACACATCATCATGTAGCAATTTTGCATAACCAGTGGCCTTGAGGTTTCCATTGATGAAGAATGGCCCCACTATCTTTGTACCCCGTATACCACACCATACCATCAATTTTTTTGTTCCAACAGTCTTGGAGGGATCTATCCAATGTAGTGTCAGACCAATAGCGGTGGTTTTGTTTGTTAACTTCACCATTCACATAAAAGTTTGCCTCATCACTGAACAAAATCTTCTGCGTAAACTGAGGGTCCTGTTCCAATTTTTGTTTTGCCCATTCAGCAAATCCAGTGCGCCAATCTGGGTCATCCTCGTTGAGATGCTGCAGTAGCTGGAGTTTGTAAGGGTGCCATTTGTGAGTAGCTAATATTCGCCAAAGGGATATTCGACTAATGCCACTCTCCAGTGACATGCGGCGAGTGCTACGCTGTGGGATCTAGCTGAATGAAGCTAGGACAGCCACTGATGTTTCTTCATTAGTGACAGATTTCATGCATCCACATTTTGGCAAATCCAACACTGAACCAGGTTCAAAAAACTTAGCAAGCAGTTTGCTAACTGTAGCATGGGAGATGGGTGGTCTCGTAGGGCGTCTTGCATTGAAATCTGCTGCAATGACCCGGTTACTGTGTTCACCAGACAGCAACACAATTTTAACTCATGAAAGAATAAAGTTACGTTAAAACCAAGCACACCATTGTTTTTCTTGTGAAATTCCCAATAAGTTTGATGCGTCACATGACCCTCTTCCTATTGAAAAATCAAAAGTTGGATTCAAAATGTCCGACTTCAAAATGGCCACCATGGTCACCACCCATCTTGAAAAGTTTCCCCCCTCACATATACTAATGTGCCACAAACAGGAAGTTAATATCACCAACCATTCCCATTTTATTAAGGTGTATCCATATAAATGGCCCACCCTGTAGATATCAAATCCCCCCCGGGAGACTGAATGTTCGTAAACAGCCGATGAAGCTTATAATGGGTACCCTTATTTGGGATAAATTCGTTCTGGTCTGGGTGTATGATTGAAGAAATAACCTTAGAGAGACTTGTAGTCAGTATCCTTGAAAGAAGCTTCACATCAGTATTCAGTAAGGATATAGGTCTATATGAACCCAAATCCAAAGAATCCTTATCTTTTTGTCAGTATTAATATTATTTCAGCTTCTTTCATTGATTCCGTTAGAGTCCCATCATTTAAACGAATACCCTCAGTAGACTAAGGAGAATAACCTCCCTATATCTATGATAGAATTCATATGGGAGTCCATGTGACCCAGGGGAGGAGTTACCAGAGCATGCTTTAATTGCAGCCTCTACTTCTTGTAGGGAAAAATCTACCTCAAGCTATTCCCTTTAAATGTCTGTAAGAACTGGAAAATAAATGGTGTCCAGATAGGAGTCCATCATTTCATCCGTAATATTGGTATCTGTATCTGCTTTATATAAGTTTGAAACATGGTTTAGAAAAATCCCCTTTATAGACTCTTGGTAATTTAAAATTCTACCATCTATTAATAGGATGTTACCTATCTGTTTTTTTTTTATCTTGATTGGAAATCACCCTCGACAATAATTTTCCCGGGCGACCTGATTCAGTAAAATATTTTTGACCCTTAAAAAATAGCCTCTGATGGCCCTTGTCAAGCAAGAAATCGAAGTATGCTTGCTTGACTTGCATTCTGCATGGCTTTTTTGTTTACTTCTATCTTGTTCCTAGAACGGTCATTCATAACGGATGTTGCTGCTTCTTTTAAAGGCCTCTCCTTAATACTGTACCCTTTCCTTAAATTATAGATGTTACTAACAAAAATCCCCCTCATAAACGCCTTAAATGCTTCCCATACTACTTAGATCTTAGCTGAATTATAATTAATCTCCCAAAAACGCAAAATTTCCTGTTGTATTAATTAATGATTATCCATTACCGACATCCAGTAAGGATTTAATCTGAATGGGGGTCTTACCATATCTTTATCATCAACCATGCAAAACTCAAGGGAGAGAGGTACATGGTCTGAAAGAGACCTGGCCTCATATTTCATATTTTTCATTTATTTAGGCTAGATCCATCCTGGAGATAGATTTTCCAGATTTGCTTATGCAAGAGTAGGCTCTTCTCCCTAAGCATCCCCAAACATCCCCAAAGCCGTATTCCTGACAGAACTGTGCTACGGGCGACCCCTGAGGAAAGGTATGGCAGAACCCCCATAGAGATCCTATCTGTAGTGGGATTAATGACACAATTAAAGTCCCCAACAACTAACGAGAGACAATAAGGCCATTAATCCACAAAAGTAAGCAAAGAGTTAAGTACATGTAGGGAGAAAAGAGGCGGAATATAGACAAAGGCCAAAATACATAGTTTTCCAGCAAGTTTACCATATAAAAAAACATATATCCCCTGCTTGTCAACAAAGGATGCCCCACAGACATAATCAATCGTCATATGAACAAGAACAGTTACTCCTCTAGAATAGCTAGTAAAAGTACAATGATAAGTCTGGGTAGCCCATCCTCTCTTGACACACCAGGAGGTCTAATTAGTAAGATGGGTCTCCACCAAACAGACAATTGATGGGAAATATCTCTGTACCAGATCAAAGACCGCTTGTCTGTTTAGTTTATCATCCAGACCCCAAACGTTTAAAGAAGAGATGAGCCAATTTTTCAAAAATTCGATTTGCCAGTTCGCCGAATTTTCCGGTAAAAATTTTATTCAATCCGAATACATTCAAGGCAAATTACTATAAAAACCAGCTATTTCCTGGCTGCTTAGAGCCTTTATAGTGGTGTTGAACACTGTGCCTTGCAGTAACACGCATAGGGAGTCTACTCTGGTAGTGAAATAACACTGTTAGTCCGTATGACATGCAGATGACAGGCATTGCTCTTAGAATCACTGCATACTTCACTTATTTGAAAAGGAAAAAAGCGCATGCTCCTCATACAAGCGTGTGGACTCACGCTCTTTCTATTTACAGCGCAGTCTTCCAACACCTCATACCCACCAGCGGCAATTGGTAAGTTCATCTGGATGCAATACTGCACCTTAATGAGATTCTGTTCAGTGTACCCACTTACATCAGGACATTGGGGCCTCACATATGTACCATGTTTCCTAGATTTACCCTCCTAGTTTTCCTACAGTGACTTGACTCATACCACACACCATATCCACTATACTTTACACTACCATGGAATTCATAGTACTTAATTTCCTGAGATCCACCATATATCATATTGTTTGGTTCCTTAACTGTTCTGATTTAGCCTGATCCGCTCTCCTACCTGTCACCAGCTCTTCAGCTAGTTTGTATTGATTCTGATGACCTCATACGTGTATTGAGCTCTATCTATTTTGCTACCTTTGTATATGTATGGATGTACATTAATACATGTTATTTATCTAGAATATGTACCATTTGTTGGTTATTCAAACTGCCTACAATTATTGATTATTGTCTATTCGTTTGTCACACAGTTTGATAAAGGCCATCTAGGCCCGAAAAGTCACATTATCACGTGCCGCATTTTCAATAAAAGCACCTTGAAATGCATAGAGCTGGAGTTATCTTTTCATATACCAAACGGGGTAGGAACCCGACTCCTAGCAAATAAGCAGTGTGCCAAAAGGTTTATTTTCTGATTAGTACTTCACTAATTTAGGAGGTCACGGGGCCAAAACTGACGAAAATAACTCAAGTGTCAACTCAGCCTTACAGGTAGATGTTAGCGTCAAGAAGCGCACTCCTTTTACACCCTCGTCAGATGATTCCACATAGATGTCTACAGAACCTGTTCTATTAAACACTTATACAAGTAGAGTCCCTCGACAGACTGGAGAGGGTGTAAGCAGTAAGTTTGTGTTGACGTCACTGATTAATTTTCCCCGTTCTCTAATCCGTCAGAACAATTAACCAGAAAAAACGGATACTGTCTGTGGAGCATTTGCTCAATAATCCATCCGTATTGCTAAAGGCAAAAAAAAAAATGAAGTGGATCTAAAACAGAGATGACACGTGAATGGAATATTTGCATGTCTTCTATGTTTTTTACCCACTCCTGCTTTTGGCTACCAAATCACAAGCCAATTCTTATGGGAACATACAGGCCTTAAAGCTGCTACACAGACAGGATCTGTTGTGCGTCTCATTTTTCCTTCCTTCTGACACATCAGAAGAAGTGTCAAATAAATGACTATGTCAGCCAGGCCGAAAGCCAAAATAGTGGAGCTGTCATGAAGTCAAAATAGTGGACCAGTCATGAAGTGGGAACAGCATGAGATGTCCACAGATTGGCCCTATGACATAGTGTTGAGGTGGAAACAGCATCAGGAGACCACAGAGTGGCCCAATAACAGGGTCTGGAGTTGGCAGCAGTCGGAGGAGGCCACCAAGCGGCACAATGACAGAGTCTGGAGGTGGCAGCATCATGAGTAGGCCACAAAGTTGCAGAATGACAGAGTCTGGAGGTGGCAGCAGCATCAGGAGGCCACAGAGTGGCAAGGTGACATACTGTGGAGGTGGGTGGCAATACCAGTACCCACTGAAGATGGTGGGTGAAAGAAGAAGCACTTGGCATCAGATGTGTGGCATCAGGCAGGTAACAGCAACAAAATAGTAGCTGAGGCAGGTAGCCAGAAGAAACTGGTCTCTTTTTTCAAATTGTTGGTGTGGCACCATGGATGATCTAGTCTGATGCATCAGGCATTGGTGTGTGGAAATCCTGGCTGATTCACGCCTGATTCATCTTGATGCAGTGTCCCACTATGTGCTATATTTGGGCACTTTAAACTCTTGCTAAATGTCATATCAAATGTATTGTGGTATCATGTTGTAATTCCCTTTAACAGGCTGTCAGTGTCATTTACCTTTATTCGCTCCTAGGTTGTGCTGGCACCACTTATATATATAGCTGGAGGGTGGGGGGGTGTAAAGTTAGTGTGTCCGAAGATAATGAAGAGATGAGGAAGTTAATTAAGGAGGTGTAAATTTGTATTTCCACCTAAATAATTTAAAAAAAGATTTTACTGCATATAAGTGCAGCGCTTAATGCTGAATACAATATTTTTTTTCCACCAAAATAATTTTTAAAATATTTTACTGCATATAACTGCTCCGCTGAACACCAAATATTTTTTTCTTTTTCTACTGATATATGCTACTAAAGGCTTTACCACATATAAATGGAACAGTGAACGCCGAGTATATTTTTCTTTTTCCACGCATATACGCCACTGAAGGCTTTTTAACAGAGGATTATAGGCTGTTTCAAAAAAAACAATGGCGCCTGAGGCGGAATGATCTGAAGTGAACGGGACGTAGCGGAGGAAGTAGGTCCGTGCTGGAAGAGCGAGACACGGTCCTCGTGCGGTATCTGTGCTGCAGAAAAGTCACCGTAGTGTCTAATAATCAATACCGCAGATAGATGCTGGCTAGTGTAAATTAGTTTGCATTTTTGTATAGTGTATTCACCTGTTTTGGTGTGCCACTCTTATGGACCTCATCACGTAAGCATGCAGTGTTTGAAAAGTAAATACAAAATTTCACCACAACATAATTCAGTCCATACCACAAAAAGGACTTTCTCACATATAATTGCAGAGCTGAACACTACAAAAATACACCACTAAAGGCTTTACCACATATAACTGCAACAGTGAATGCTGAACATATTTTTATTTTTCTACTGATATACGTCAAGAAAGGTTTTTCAAGATATAAGTGCAGCAGCGAATGGTGAATGTATATTTCTTTTTCTACTGCAATATGCCAGTAAAGGCTTTACCAAATATAACTGCAACAGTGAACTGAGAATATATTTTTCTTGTAGTACTCAAATACGCCCCTATACTCTTTCACCAGAAATAACTGCAGAAGTGACCTGAGAATATATATTTCTTGTTGGACTGAAAAAAGCCTCTCTCCGCTTTCACCAGAAATAACTGCAGAAGTGACCTGAGAATATATATTTCTTGTTTGACTGTAATAGGCCACTATACGCTTTCACCAGAAATAACTTCAACAGTGCAGTGAGTATAAATTTTTCTTTTTTTACTGAAATATGCCTCCATACGCTTTCACCAGAAATAACTGCAGAAGTGACCTGAGAAGATATATTTCTTGTTGGACTTAAATAGGCCACTATACGCTTCACCAGAAATAACTGCAACAGTGCAGTGCGTATATATTCTTTTTTTTACTGAAATATGCCTCTATATGCTTTCTCCAAAAATAACTGCAGAAGTTACCTCAGAATATATATATTTTGTTGACTGAAATAAGCCACTATACGCTTTCACCATAAATAACTGCAGAAATGAAATGCGTACATATTTTTCTTGTAGTACTGAATAAGATACTAAGATTTAGGCTTCTAAAGGCTTTTCAACATAACACTTGCAGTCCAATAGCAAAAAGCTGGAATGACAGAGATGTCTAATGACTATTTGGATCCCCAAATAATCTTTCACTGCACTTGTAAATCACTTTCCTATCAATGTTCCTAGCGCCTTTTGACTTCTCTCCCTGCACTAAGATGCTGCGAAATTATTCCTCCCTATCCTTTCCCTATACTTATAAATAACTTTTTCTGTCTTTTTTCCCCAATCGTTTTTTTTTACTTGCTGTCCCTAGCGACTTCATACGTCTTTCTCTGCACTCTAACCGCTGGGAAATGTCTGACTCTAAGATGGCCGCCGCATTTATAGGGCTGTGACATCACAGGGTTGGCTGGCCGCTGATTGGCTCCATGCAGACATGTCAATCTGCGTGATCACGCCTTTCCAGAGTTCCTTGCTCCATGTCCTCAGTCCTCACATGTGTAGTAAAATTGTGATTCGTTACCACGAAGCACGAGGAAATTCGCATTTGTTGCAAATCAAATTTTTCCTGAAATTCTAAACAAATTCCACTTAGCTTTGATTTGCTCATCTCTAGTTCCAAATTAAGATTCTAACTGACATTAAATCAACCAATAGAGTCCCAAAGCATGGGGGCTTCCAATCGCCCCAGCCCCTTTTTCCTTAACCTATGAGACGCATTGCAAAGCCCCACCCCAGTACCCTCTTTTTCCTCCACCCTCCCAAAAAAACTAATTTACCCCCCAATCCATTTGATCCACCACATTCTGCAACAGATCTCTCAATAAAGACCGTTCCTCTCCCTCTCACTACCACATAGCCCCACCATTGCTACCAATCAAGAAAAGGAAAATAAAATGAATCAGATATTATTCCGATCAAGCCAGTTCATAGCAAGATCCGAAGAATCAAAAAAATGAATTCCATTGTTAAAGATGATCTGAACTTTAACTGGATAAACAAATGAATATTTAATATCCTTTTCCAGTAAACATTTTTTAACTGCAATAAAAGTACGCCTCTTTTTTTGAATCTCCTTGAAAAAGTCCAAAAATAAAGCCAATTTGTTTGCATTATATAAGATTTGCCTTTCTCAATAACATATCTCTGTCTCGTGAGACCAATATCTTGACCAAGAGTGTCCATGGCTGCCTTCCAGGAATTGGTTTACCTCCGGGGATGGATGTTCTTTTCCAAACTTCTCCACAATCAACATTTGTATCATTTGAGCAGGATTTTTTCCTTAGCACCCTCAGGTAACCCCAGGATTCTCATGTTACATCTCCTTGACCTGTCCTCCAGTTCTACAACTTTTTTTCTAAGCAAGGTCCGTCTTTAGAGTAGAAATTTCATTTTTTGCTATTTTAAGTTCATTCTTTAAATCACCCACAGACGTTTCTATAGTATTAACTCTGTCCCGAATCTTCGATATGTCATCCCTTATCAGGGCTACAATCAGACTGGATTGACCCGAGCTGCATTGAGATGTCCTGTATTAATTCCCCATATTTTTTTTTACTGCCAGCAAAATTTCTTTTATAGGGGAAGATTCAACATTAGATAATTCTCCTTCCTCTACTCCCTCTGTCCCCTCAACTTGGGAGAATTCATTCAATGTTTCCTTCACCGCGATTGCAAAATTATTGTTTCTTTTAGGAATAGTATCCTGGAGAACTTTTTGTCCTACTCTCTTACTGGTCGTTGGAGAATTCAAGAACTGATCAATTTTTGCCGATTCCAGAGGTCTTTAGGCTGATTTTACCTCAGAAAAGTCAGCTGAGTGCCTATTTTGCCTAAGGCTCATTTTTAGATTTTTTTTCCCCTCCTTTTCCTCTTTTCCTTTTCTCCTTTTTCCTTTTATCTTTCTTCCTTTCTTCTCCCTCTCTTTCTTTCTTTCTTTTTCTTTTTTTTTCTTTACTCTCTCCTCCCTCCTCTTTCCCCCCTTTTCTTCAATTTCACTTTTTCCTTTTGAGTAAATAGCGCACTTATATGTTGGTCTGTTATAAAGGGTGCAAATTGTATATGAGTCTATTACAGATGATGCCTTTAGCACAGCACGAAAAAAAAAAGCCCAAAAAAGAAAAATCTCACAGGTCAGCAGGATACAGCGGCTCAGAAAGACGCAGGGAAGAGGAGCAGGTAGAGGAATCCACGGGGAGATAAGCGGGGTTGGAGGAGCAACAACCGTAGCACAAACCATGGGAAAATCTGTAGAATCCGGGAGACATAAATAAGCAGAGGATAGGAGATCAGAGGAATCCTTAGGAGGAGTAGAATAGAGAGGAATTAGGCGGACTCGAAACTCGACTCGGCTCTAGTCAGTTCAGGCAAGATCTTCATACAGGGAAGCAGCAAAGAATAAGGAAACTTCCTCGTGCTTCTGGGTAGCCAAATATTTACTGAGATCCGGAGTCACTAGGCAGGCAGGTGGCCTCCGTAGCGATCTGCTACGGCCAAGTAGGACAGCCACCAGAACAAGTCTACAGATCAATCCAGCGCTCAGGAGCAGATCCAAATTCCGGGCAACACGAGGGATGGGAGATGCGGTGGAGCTTGGCAGGAAGAGAGGAGAAGGGCATGACGCACCTTGCCTACGTCATCACCGATATCATGTTTTTTTAGCGCAAAGTCAATGTTATGATGTGAAAACCCCCAAAACCTTGGCAGGGTTTTTTTTTTTTAAATTTAACTCCAAAAATATTTTTTTTCCTATTTTCCAATAATAGACACTGTAAATGAAATGGTGCCCTTAAAAAATACAACGTATCCCACAAAAAATCAGCCCTCACATGGCTATATGAACTGAAAATTTTAAAAGTTAGGGCTATTTGAATGTGGGGAGGAGAAATGAAAATGAAAAACAGAAAATGGGCCTGGTACTTAAGGGGTTAAAGGGCTGGATTAGTATTACATAGATTGTAATACTTCCATGTAAATGATTACAGCTTCAGTTCCGCACGTGGGATTTAAAAAACATAAAATAAAGCTTAATAAAAATTTAATAAAATAAAAAAACAAAACAAATAGGCAATATTTGTATTTGCTATATATCCTTAATTTTTGGCCTCATATTCGCCATAAATTTGTAAATTCTAGAATTTGTGATCTCCAGTAATTATTTTCTTGATTGCGAAAATTGTCAATTCGCAATTAGAATATTCATGATCAACACTAGTCACAACATAAAAACTAGCAGGTTTTTATATTTGCAACTGGTGAGGTGGATTCACTAGTCTATGGTTGGGAAAAACAGATTAACTGCAGCAAATGTCAATAATGCAAGAGGGCAGAGGGACATATGCAGCAAAGTTGGGGAGTTGATCCTGGAGAATAATGTCGCTAAGCTGGTTGCATAGTAGAAAAGATGATGTAGCAAAACTGAAAATCCAACGGAACTGGTAGTGTAACAGAGCCTATGAAGCTGTAGAGCTGATAGTATAGCAGAACTGCAGATGTAGCAAAAGTGGAGACATAGCAGGACCGGAGGTGTAGCAGTGCTGAAGATGATACAAAGCTGGTGGTATAGTCGAACTGACGATGTTGCAAAGTTGGTATAGCACAGCTGAAGGTGATGCAGATTCAAAGGTGAGTTGAGTGCTCTCCACTGTATTGTTTACTAAACTATTTGGCACTGGTATCTATTCCTTTATGTACCTATATGCAACCATCAGAACTGGACTATGGAGCAATGGAAGAAAGCAGCCTGGTCTGATAAATCAAGCTTTCTTTTACATCATGTGGATGAGTATATGTTACTTATCGGTGAAAAGATCAGGTTGCATCAGACGGCAAGCTGGTAGAGAAAGTGTGGTACCCTGGGCAAAATTCTGTTATTCCTAGAATTTAAGTGGATGATTAAGTGGATAGACTTTTACTATAAAGTGTAAAATAAATAGGTGTAGATGAAGGAATGATAAATGATACTGAACGTGTATTCCATGCACCCGGCTGTGCGTTCCACAGCACGGAGACGCCCACAGCCAGCAGCAATGGAATGAGGAGGCTGCAGAGAAAGAGGGGGAGGGGCAGAGATGGGTGACAGCTGGCTTGCTCCTATCCGGGGTGCCAAGGAGATGAGTAATGGTGTTGTTGATGATGCCCACCTAAAGTAAAACAATGATAGACAGCATTGTTGGCTATTAGATGATACTAGGAAAATCTCTAATATGGGATGTATGGAAATATATCCATACAGAAGACAATCAAGAGGGCCTAGGATGGCTTAAAATACCCCATTGGGATATATACACATGGGATAATAGTTGCGTAACACTGTCTAGTAAGTGCAGTAAGATGCATCATTGCTAGCAAATAATGTAACAGAAAAATGGCTCTAAGATAAAAGAGGGGCCAAGCCAAAAGTGCTAATGAGAGAAAATGAGTACATTGAGACGCTAAGGCAGTAGGCTAAAGTATAGCCCGTACTACTTGGGATGTATGGGCATATAGTTGCTGGTGAGCCACATGGCACAATATGACCCCTGAGCAGGGGAAGAGCCATAACTCTCATCATCTGAAGAATGAAATGATGGAATAAAAAAATAAAGAATACAAAAATTAGAACTGGTGATCAATATGCCAATCATACATGTATTCAATAACTGTCGCCTCAAATAAAAATAAAACAACTATAGTTTAGTTTATAACAAGTATAGTATGGTTTTAGTTGCTCATTTAAACCGTACAGGGGGGGGGGTCTTCAAAAAGAAGATCCATTTTGCCTCGCGTTGTAATATCAGGGGATCCCAGTCGACCATACAATATGATGGATATATAGTGTCTATGCCCATAAAGCAAAGTCCTGAAGGGTTTCCCCCTATGTTGTCTTTAGATATTCCTGGCCACTGGGGTGTCTCTGTTATTTGTGACATCCTATATACGTTCACCTATTTTTTTGTGAAATTCACGAATTATTTTTCCTACATATTCCTTGCCACATAGGCAGTTGATCTTTTAAATGACACCGCAGGTTCTACAATTGATGAAATCACGTATATAATATAATCAGATTTTTTTTTGTGGTAACTGTGCTGGTGACAACCTTGCCCATCTGTATGAACCTGCAGGCCTGACATCCACCACATCTGAAGCACCCTGTAACGCATCTGTCCAGCCATGTGCCTGTGTGAATCAGGGGTTTAAAATGGCTGTGGACCAAACTATCCCTCAGACTTTTACCCCATCTATGTGTAATGCTGGGTTTGTCTCCTATGACTTTCCTAATGTCTTCATCCATGTGGAGGATTCCCCAGTGTCTATTAATGACATCGCGGAAATGACTAGATGTAATAATAAGACAAATGATTTTAGCCTTATTATCATTAGAGGTGTTGATGGGGTTTAGGAGGACTGTTCGGTCAGTCTGTAATGCTGCTTGGTATGCTTGCGTGAGAGTACTTGTCGGGTATCCCCTATCTTGAAACCTTGCGCGCAGATCTCCCGCTTGTTTGATAAATTCTTTTTTCTGGGAACAGATCCGCCGACAGCAAAGATACTGACCCCCGTTGCTGTGTTTTTTCTGAAAATGGTAGTCTCCAGCTCGCCTTGTTCTCCCTTTTAAATACACACATCCAAAAACGTTAATGTGTTAGGTTGGTATCCAAAGGTAAATGGAGGCTTAAAGTGTTCTTGTTCAAGTTCTCGACCCATTGTACCAGCCTCTCAGTTGTGCCATCCCATATGACAAAGATGTTGTCAATGTATTGTCCCTAAAGGCTGATGCAGTTGGTATCGATGATTTTCCTTGAAGACACAGGTCTCCTCCCACCAGCCCAGGAACAAGTTCACATACAATGGGGCACAAGAACTCCCAATCGCAGTGCCCCTGAGCTGGTGGTAGTACTTTCCGTTAAACAGGAAGTAGTTTCTGGTGAGAGAGAATTCTAGAGCCCTTAAAACAAAGAGGCTTATAGCGAGCCTGACATTGATTGCTTCTACTAGTTAGAAAGTGATGTACTGCCTTGAATCCAAGATCATGGGGATGGATGAATACAGGGCCTCAACATCAATACTGACCAGTAATGCTTCTTGTTGACTTGGAGACCTTCTAGTTGTTTAAGCAGATCGCTTGTGTCTCGAGTGAAAAATGGAAAAGCTGTCACAAATGGAGCCAGGATCTTGTCAATGTATATGCCTAAATTCTTTGTAAGACTACCAACCCCTGACATTATAGGTCTTCCTTTAAGGGGAGATGTTCCCTTATGTATTTTCGGAAGAGAGTAGAATATTGCGGTGCGTGGGTGTTTGGTGTACATGAAGTCATATTCGTTTTGATCAATGAGCCTGGCTCCCTTTGCCTCTTCCAAGATATGTTTCAGTTCACCCCTATAGCTCTCCACAGGGTCCCCGGGGAGTATCTCATAACATTGTCAGTCATTAAATAGGGCTTCACACATGGTCTTATACTGGTCAGTATCTGAGGGTTTGATGACAACACTGTTGTCATTAGACAAGACCTTGATTGCCGCTAATTCCTCTGTGGTACTGTTCCTATTTGAGGGAGATGTGCCAATAGTTTCAAAGTCCCTGCTGACTAGATTAAGAAATATACCAACAATGTGGTCTATCATCATTTTACTTTAGGTGGGCATCATCAACACCACCATTACACCTCTCCGTGGCACCACGGATAGGAGCAAGCCAGCTGTCACCCATCTCTGCCCCATCCCCCCCCCCCTGCAGCCTCCTTATTCCATAGCTGCTGGCTGTGGGCGTCTCCGGGTCCGTGAAATACACGTTCAGTGCGTGACATTTACTTATGGATGGTGGAACACACATGGCTGCGCTTCCACCAGGGGCTGGAACCCATGAATTGCAGGAGATTTGGCATTTTCAAAGAGGAGATACAGCATGTAATAGCTGGCTACCTGCAACAGACATCTTGGCAGCACACAGTAAGGTATTCTTTATCTACTTCACCCCCATTACTGGCTCTCATTAGCGCACTATTATTACAATTGAGGAGGACTATTTAACCTAATTCCCATTTCTTATGTTTTCCAGCAGGGTCCACTGATCTTAAGTGATTCCTCCATCTGAGTGACCATAATATTTGCAGCCACTCTCCTATCTGAGAATTCATCAATAGGAGACTCACTGTCCCTCTTGATTTATTTACCTTAGGTCCATCTTAAATGTTCGAATTATACCACCACTCTTATTTTCCCCTGACGATTCTCCTTAAATGAGATGAAATACCGGGTGTGGGGAATGGTGATATTAGGGACATTATAGGGATCTGCCCGGACTAGGGACAGGTTTCTGACGGAATTGGGGCGGGTGCTCTGTATGTGTCAGGCAAGGCAAGCTAGCCCCTACCCATTGCCTCTATAGGAACTATTAGGGCAAGCTAGTATATTAGCCCATTAAACCTCTACAGACTCCCATCCACAAGTTACTCTTAATACTGGGCCGCCCCCTCATAAGGAAGCAACATCCTCAGGTACCGGCACCGTACAACCAAAGAACACTACAGGACCGGTAAGGCTGTATGCGTTCCTTTTTTTGCTAATTGACATGTGTATGCTATCTTAGATGCCCACTGATAGCAATACAATGTAGTATTAATTGTCCTAGGATTTTGTACTGTTGCACCTATTTATTTTACACGTTACAGTAAAAGTTGTTTTAATTATCCCCAATTTCTGTCTCTTTGGAAATAGTGTTGAAGTATTGGGTGCCGAAAGGTTTGTAGCAACGACAATAACCTGTTCTCAGCTACTGTTTGTAGTAATTTTAAAAATTACACCCCCTAATTGAGCACATTGACCTAACAGAAATTTCATAGAACTTAAAAACATTTGACTGTGAAAATGAAAACTTACAATGAAATATCAATTTTGGCCCAAATTTTTTTATTTTCACTAGGGGTTAAAGGAGAAAATCACCAATTTGTCACCAATTTTCTCCACAATATGGCAACACCACATTTGCTGTTGTAAACTGTATTTGTTCACAAGAGAAGGAGCACCAGTTTTTTTTTTTTTTTTTTGGTGGGTAGATTGGTTTTTGGTCACTATGTCACATTTGAAGAGACCCTTGGTACCCCATACAGTGGAAACCCCCAAAAAGTTACTCCAGTTTAAATAGATTTCTTTTGAGGGGTATAATGAATGCTTTAACTCAACAGGCTTTTCATAGAATTTAGAAACACTTGGTTGTGAAAATGAAAAAAAAAAAAAAAAGTTTCCAATAAAATGTTGCTTTAGCCCCAGTGTTTTCATTTTCACAAGGAGCAACAAGAAAAAAAGAACCCCAAAATTTGTTATTCATTATTAAATATAGCAACCGCATATGTGGTCGTAAACTATTGTAGGGGCACATTGCAGGATCCAGAAGGAGAGCCAGATGGTTTTTGGAGGACAGATTTTGCTGGAATGGTTTTCAGGTGACATAGAAAACAGAGGGTGGTTTGCACAGTAAAATATCAATTTTTACAGATGACACTAAACTGTGTAAAGTAATTAACACTGAAGAGGACAGTTTTCTGCTACAGGGATCTGGATAGATTGGAGGCTTGGGCAGAGAAATGGCAGATGAGGTTTAGCACTGACAAATGTAAAGTTATTCACATGGGAAGGAATAATGCAAGTCACCCGTACATACTAAATGGTAAAACACTCGGTAACACTGACATGGAAAAGGATCTAGGAATTTTAATAAACAGAAAACTAAGCTGTAAAAACCAGTGTCAGGCAGCTGCTGCCAAGTCCAATAAGATAATTGGTTGCATCAAAAGGGGCATAGATGCCCGTGATGAGAACATAATCCAACCACTTTACAAATCACTAGTCAGACCACACTGTACTGTGTACAGTTCTGGGCTCCTGTGAACAAGGCAGACACAGCAGAGCTGGAGAGGGTTCAGAAGAGGGCAACTAAAGTAATAACTGGAATGGGGCAACTGCAGTACAGTGAAAGGTTATCAAAATTAGGGTTATTCACTTTAGAAAAAAGAAGACTGAGGGGAGATCTAATAACTATGTATAAATAAATCAGGGGTCAGTACAGAGATCTCTCCCATCATCTATTTATCCCCAGGACTGTGACGTGGGGACATCCTCTGCGTCTGGAATAAAGAAATGTTGAACACAAACATAGAAAAGGATTCTTCACGATAAGAGCAGTGAGACTATGGAACTCTCTGCCTGAGGAGGTGGTGATGGTGAGTACAATAAAGGAATTCAAGAGGAGACTGGGACTGTGTAATATTATTACAGTCTATAGCTAGTAGAGATGGGTCATTGATCCAGGGAGTTATTCTGATGCCTGATTGGAGTCAGGAAGGAATTTTTTTCCCCGTAAGTGGGGAAAATTGGCTTCTGCCTCACAGGGGTTTTCTGCCTTCCTCTGTATCAACTTGCAGGAAACAGGCCGAACTGGATGGACAAATGTCTTTTTTCGGTCTTATATACTATCTTACTATGTTACTATGTTTCATTTAAAGAGACCTGGTGGTACCCTTAAAACAAAATCCCCAAAAAATGACCTTATTTTGGAAACTACACCCGTCTAAGAAATTTTTCAAGAGCTGCATGATCACTGTTACCAAGATTTCACGAACAGGAAGATTCCCCAAAATTTACCAAATACACCAGTATTGCCTTTAGTAGAATCTACAAAGTAAGTCTGATTCACACAACCATATTTTTTGTCCGCATCCTATCTGCGTTCTTTGAGGACAGGATGCAGACCTATTCATTTTAATGGATCATCAAAAAACATGGACAGCTGTCCGCATCTGTATGTCCGTTCAGCATCTCTGTAATTCTGTTCTTGTCCATTTTGCAAGAATAGGCAATGTTACGATAGGTCAGATGCAACATGGACGTCATTGTGGATCCACATTTTGCTGACCACAAAATACATATGGTCATGGGAATGCACCATTATCCTGCAGCAAGTTGAGGAATTTTCTTCCGTTTGCTTTTGAAGCTGAACCCAAGATGATCCCAATAATATCAAGGTAGTTAAAATCTCCCATTGTCACCAGTTTAGCCACTTGTGCAGCCTGCTTAATTTCCTCATACAGCTGACCTTTTATCTCCTCCATTGCATATTTCACACTCGCTTTCATATCAGACTTAACATACAGACATACTGCCCCCCCTTTCTTATTTGCACTGTCCATAACAGTGTAAAAACATGAAGAGTGATAAGATTTCCAGTTGGTTTGAATACCATAGTATCATCAAACTTAGTACATGATCATTCAAATTAGCTTTATTAATTCCTCTGCAAAATATATGGCTGTAAGATTATGTTTTAACATTTTCTGATATGAAAAAAAAAACTACATCAAGGAATCATTTGTGACATAGAAATGAAGAAACATTGTCGTTTAAATTAAATCAAAGACTTTGCTTACATTTTTAGATTTATATTGCACTTGTATAATAGTACGGACAACTACTTTAACAATACTGATCACCCGTTCATCACAGTGTTCTACTGCTTTGCAATTTATTTCACTGTAAAAACAGCTAAAGGAAATATATTTGGTAATAGAATTCATATCTTATTAGTGGTGCTGATTTGCAGTTTTCCTTAACTCGCCATGATTACTTTTTTAGAAGCTTTCTTTTTTTTCCCCAGCTGATCCTCGTCTTGTTAGGCAGCATTAATGACACTTCAGTCACTGTGCCTTTCAAGCAGAGCCCTTCCTCAGTGAACAGAGAGTTGACATTTCCTGACATTTTACCAACTAATTACAGGACAAATAATTAAGCATGTTCTCCTATGTAACAAATGAAGGCAAAAGCCGTCTGTCAGCAATGGTGATTGATGACACTCTGGGAGACTTTATCTGATGGGTCCTGCCATGCGGTAGAAGAGAAGCAAATTTATTAGAATGAACAATGCAAATTCTGAGTCATCTCATCCAGTTATACGCCTAAGCAATATCCATGTCAAGGTGAATGTGACAATGAAAGCAAAATATTTGCATTTTGTGGAGCGAGTTGAAGGGGAAATCAGAGAGAGAAGATGACAGGCCTAATTATTTTGGCTCATACAGGCTAGGACAGCTGTTTCTGGTGTCCTGAACAAGGCTGTCACACAGGTAACTAAATAGGTCTGCATATAAGTCTGTATCCAACACTGTACTGAGATGTCTACCACTAATGACCAACGCTAATATTACTGCCATCTCTGAAAACAGCAAATGTGTCATAGTGTACCTTCTGCATGGCAGTCAACATTTTGCTACATAATTACTTGTTAGTGAATTAATTCCTATCTGTCAGTATATATGCCAATGTCATTTTTGGACCACTGCAAAATTATGCCATCACTATGGCAACAGCAAGCAGAGCTAATAGACAAAATAATTCATATACTTGAGAAAATGTCTAGTTAGGCAGAGGATTCCTAACATACTTATTATTATTTCCATGATTCTGTAAAGTCAATTACATAGTATCTCTGTAATTATAAAACATACAATTGATGAATAGACACTAATATAAACAAGCTGCAAAATAAGAAGGTTCCTGTCATGTTTCTGTATATCACATCGAAGATTTCCTTTCTCCCTTTATTCCAGGATAAATATAAACAAGACACGTCACATAAAGGGATATGCTATAAGGCTTCACCTTTTGTGCTATGCCTTGATCCTTTCCAGAGATCCTAAATATTGCTCTCAAACTTCAGAACACATCATTAGATCTGTATCCAGTTTGAGTGCCATCTATTGTTTCACATTGTCAGTCATACATCAGTCATGGCTTTCTTGAGAAGAAATGATAAGGTATGGGGAATTTTAATACAGTAGCTCATCATCTCTGCATTATGAACAGTTGGAAACCTGTCACTATCTAGTAAATCCCTTTTTTCCTGTGCTTTTTAAACTAGGTATAAAAAAAATCAAGTCATTTGAAAATCCATATGTAGTCTTTGCTCATTGATTTGTTATTGCAGTTAATTAAAAGGTTATTGCAAGGCGAGTCTACTGTTTCTATAAGATAGTGGTATCAATTCATCACTTTGCTTAGTGAAACTGGATGTTGCATTGTTAATCTGAAACGTTACAATGGTGAATTTCAATCAGATTTTTGACAGCTATGTAAAATAAGAGAAAGAGGAGAAAAGTTATCCGACTTAAAACCTATATAAAAATACAGTTGAAACCAGAAGTTTACATATACTATATAAAAAGACACATATGCATGTATTTCTCAATATCTGACATAAAATCAGCATAAACCTTTCCTGTTTTTGGTCACTTAGGATTACCATAATTATTATTATTTGCTAAATGCCAGAATAATGAGAGAGAGAGAGAGAGAGAGAGAGAGAGAGAAATGTTTTCAGGCATTTTTATTACTTTCTGCAAAGTCAAAAGTTTACATACATTTCATTAATATTTGGTACCATTGCCCTTAAACTGTATCAGGGTACTTTCACACTTGCGGCAGGACGGATCCGGCAGGCTATTCAGCCTTCCGGATCTGTCCTGCCGCAAGTGCCCGTGCACTGCCGTGCTGCCGCTCTGTCCCCATTGACTATAATGGGGCGGGGGTGGAGCTACGGCACAGCACGGCAGTGCACGGTAAAGTCGGACATGCAGAACTTTTAGTCCGGCGATCTCCGGCCGTGCACTTCCATGCTGTGCCGTAGCTCCGTCCCTGCCCCATTATAGTCAATCGGGACGGAGCGGCAGCATGGCAGGGCACGGGCACTTGCGGCAGGATGGATCCGCCAGGCTGAATAGCCTGCCGGATCCGTCCTGCCGCAAGTGTGAAAGTACCCTCACTTGGGTCAAACGTTTTGGATATACTTCCACCAGCTTTTCACAATAGTTGGTCAGAATTTGGGCCCATTCCTCTTGACAAAACTTTTGTAACTGAGCCATGTTTAGTGGGCGCCTTGCTCGCACCTGCCTTTTCAGTTTTGCCCATAAATTTTCAACAGGATTGAGATCAGGAATTTGTGATGGCCACTCTAAAACATTGACTTTGTTATACTTAAGTCACTTTGTAACCAGTTTGGCAGTATGCTTCGGGTCATTGTCCATTTGGAAGACCCATTTCCGCACAAGCTTTAACTTCCTGGCTGATGTCTTGAGATGTTGCTTCAGTATGTCCACATAATCTTATTTCCTCATGATGCTATCTATTTTGTGAAGTGCGCCAGTCCCTCCTACAGCAAAACAACCCCACAGCATGATGCTGCCACCCCCGTGTTTCACAGTTGGGATGGTGTTCTTAGGCTTCCAAGCTTCTCCTTTTTTCCTCCAAACGTAACCATGGTCATTATGGCCAAAAAGTTCAATTTTAGTTTTGTCAGACCACAGGACATGTCTCCAAAAATGTAGGTCTTTGTTCCTGTGTGCATTTACAAACATTAATCTGGCTTTTTTTATGTTTCTTTTGGAGTAATGACTTCTTCCTGGCAGAGTGGCCTTTCATCAATGTTAATACAGTACTCGTTTCACTGTGGATATTGACAGCTTCCGCCATCATCTTCACAAGGTCTTTTGTTTTTGTTCTTGGTTTGATATGCACAAGTCGGACCAAAGCACGTTCATCTCTGGGACACAGAACCAGTCTCCTTCCTGAGTGGTATGATGGCTGGACATTCCCATCTTGTTTGTGCTTGCGTATACTTATTTGTACAGATGAACGAGGCAGATTTGTGTAAGTTCACAATTCTCTTCCTGATATTTTTGCTGATTTCTTTAGACTTTACCATGATGCTACACAAAGAAGCAGTGTGTTTCAGGTGTGCATTTAAATATATCCACAGGTGTGTCTCTAATTAACTCAGATGTTGCCAACAAAGCTAACAGAAGCTTGCAAACACATGACATCATCATATGGGCAGTCCAGAATTATTTAAAGGCATAGTAATCATAGTGTATATAAACTTTTTGACATTGCAGAAAGTAATAAAAATGCCTTAAAACATTCTATCTCTCATTATTCTGGCATTTGGAAAATAATAATAATTATGGTAATCCTAATTGACCAAAAACAGTAAAGGTGTATTCCGATTTTATGTCAGATATAGAAAGAAACATGCATATGTGTCTTTTTATATAGTGTATGTTATCTTTTGGTTTCAAATGTAGGTATTTGTATAGCACTAAAAAATTGCATAATACCTTAATCATACTTTGGTGAATAGGTGAATTTAGAGTTAGCTATTTTTATTTATTTTTAAAATTAGAGATGAGCAAATCAAAGCTGACAAAGTGGAAGTCGTTTATAATTTCAGGAAAAATTATTTTTGCAATGAATGCAAATTTCCTTGTGCTTCGTGATAAGAATCGTAATGTTTCCTAACATGGCGGCTAGAATGGTGGCTATACGTGTAAGGACATGGGGCAAGGAACTCTGAGAAGGCGAGATGACCCATAATGCCATGCATGTAGCTAATCAGCAGCCAGCCAACCTGGTGTTGTCACAGCCCTATAAATACGGCGGCCATCTTAGATTCTGCCATTCACAATTGTACTTTGTTCAGGGACAGACGTTTATGCAGGCACTAGGGAGAGTAAAAGAAAAACTAAGTGTTAAAAAAAAAAAGGAAAGAAGTGATTTACTAGAGCAGGGAAAAGATAGTGAGAGGATTTCACAGACAGGGAGAGACATGTGCAGATGCTAGGGAGAGTCAAAGGAAAATCCTAATTGTGCAAAAAAGCTATTTACAAGTGAAGGGAAAGGATAGTGGGAGGAATTATTTCATAGGCAGGGAGAGATATGTGCAGATGCTAGAGAGAGTCATAGGAAAATTCTCATTGTTAAAAAAGCGATTTACAAGTGCAGTGAAACATTACTTGGGGATCCAGATAGTCTAATAATAAAGCTCTGTCTGTCCAGCAATTAGTTATTGGGGTGCAAGTGCTATGTTGAAAATCCTTTAGTGGCTTTTATCTGTGGAAAAATATAAATATATACGCAGGTCACTTTTGTTGTCATTTATGCTAAAATCATTTGCAGTCATTTCTGATGAAAGAGTATTGGGCGGTATTTTAGTAATACACGAAAAATATAAACGCACTGCACTTTCGCAGTCATTTCTGGTGAAAGCATATAGGGTTGTATTTCAGAACTGCAAGAAAATATAGACGCACTTCACTCTTTAATTGTTTTCTGGTTAAAGTGTATAGTGGCCTTTTTCCATCCAACAAGAAATATATATTCTCGGGTCACTTCTGCAGTTATTTCTGGTGAAAGGGTATAGGGGCCTATTACAGTAAAAAAAGAAATATATATCTATATATATATATATATATATATATATATATATATATATATACTGTACATACTGCACTGTTGCTGAGATTTCTGTTGAAAGCGTATCGGAGCGTATTTCATTCAAAAAAGAAAAATATATACGCACTGCACTGTTGCAGTTTTTTCTGGTGAAAGCATATAGGGTCGTATTTCAGTACTACAAGAAAAATATATACGCACCTCACTCATAAATTGTTTTCTGGTTAAAGCGTATAGTGGCCTTTTTCCGTCCAACAAGAAATATATATTCTCGGGTCCCTTGTGAAGTTATTTCTGGTGAAAGGGAATAGGGGACTATTAGTAAAAAAAGAAAAATATATACACGCACTGCACTGTTGCTGTGATTTCTGTTGAAAGCATATCGGGACGTATTTTAGTCAAAAAAGAAAAATATATACGCACTGCACTGTTGCAGTTATTTCTGGTGAAAGCGTATAGTCTTAAATTTATGTACAATAGGAAAACTATATTCTCAGTGCATTTCCGCAGCTAATTGTAGTAAAAGCGTTTAGTGGCCTGTTTCAGTACAAAAAGAAAAATGTATTTGTAGCTTCTAGGGGCGTTTTAATTTCCATTTAATTTGTTTAGTTCAGCTACAAGTAGGTTAGGCAGAGAAGTGCCAGGCCATGCACAGAGGACTGGCAGAGGCCTGAATGTTTGTGGCGCAAGCAGAGGTCGCAGCAGAGTAAGGGGTTGTGGCAGCAGCAGTTGCAGCGAGCGGCCTGAGATCCCGTTATCATCTACTGGTCGTGTCTTGACCCCCAACCAGCGGTTCTTGATTGGTTAACTCGGTCATCCACGTCATCCCAAGTGACATCAGACGCACCCAACCAACAGTCGGTGGGTTCGTCAGACACAACCATTAGTTGGCATGGCCAGGGAGCAGGCCCTGTGCCCTCACCTGTCCTCAACCTGCCTCTGGCCTTTTCTGTTCCCTCTCCGTGAGAAGTACTACATGCAGTGGACTCAGTTGCACTTTTCAGCGAGGAAGCTCTACTAGAGGACAGTCAGCAGCTGCTGCCCAGCCAAGATGTGGAGGAGACATCCGCAGCTTCCTCTGATAGGTGGGCAAATAGTGATGAGGAGAGTGGCATGGGAGCTTGTGTTGCGAGTGGTCAGCTCCTGACCCAGAGGCCAATGAGGAGGACATCAGTGATGTGCAGACACTACTCGATGATGATGAAGCTGATAGCTTTTGGGAGCCAAGTGAAGAAGGGACTTCCTCATCATCAGGAGAAGTAGGTCGCAGATTGCCCATCAGGCAGCGGCAGAGCCAGCAAGTAGCTAGTGTGGCCGGGAGTCAGCAGGGTGGCAGCAGTGGGAGGTCAGAAGCCAAATGGGCAGGGGGTAGACCACCGGCTTTGTTTCAGCCTACCTGCCTGGAAAGGAGTGGTGCACGGGTTTACGGAAGCAGCGCCATTATTAGTTAGCCAGTAAGTAGTGTTGGCCGGAAAATAAGGTACTCAGCAGTGTGGCAGTTCTTGTTCTTGTGAAGCCCCCGGAGGAGGTCAACATGGCCATATGTAGAATATGTGGGCAGAAGGTGAAACGTAGCCAGGGTGCCAATGTTGGCACCATGGCCGTGGGTCAACAAATGCAGTGTCACCATTAAGTGACCTGAGAGAACTGTGGCTCCGATGTGGTGGCCCAGCCTGCCGCAGCTATCGCTACATCACCCAGTGGCCACACACCCAGTATCATGCAGTTACGGCTCCACCACCTCAGCCGAAGGGAGCTGTCTGTCAATCCCATCTTCTGCTGGTCCAGATTCTCCTTCTCCGACTCTTCGTCAGTAATTCCGTCACCAATCGATCACTGAAGCGATTGCCAAGAGGCTGAACGTGCTCTTCTCCAATTTACTGGTCCTTCAGTCCCTTCCTTTCCAAGTGGTAGACTCTGCACCTTTTAGAGAACTGATGGCTTGTGCCAAGCCAAGGTGGAGAGTCCCAAGCTGTCATTTTTTTGCGAAAAAGGCAGTACCAGCCCTTCACGCACATGTAGAACAGAAGGTGGGCCAGCCCTTGAGCCTGCAACAACTGAAAATCAGAACCATGCTGACCGACAATGGGAAAAACATGGTGTCGGCGCTGCGTCAAGTAAGGCTGAGCCATGCGCCCTGCATGGCACAAGTGTTCAATCTGGTTTTCAAGCAGTTCTTGAAGTCTTCCACCCATCTGCAAGACATCCTAAAAATGGCCAGGAAACTTTGCATGCACTTCAGCCACTCGTACACTACAAAGCACACCCTCCTCCAAAGCCCAATCGCCTGTCCACCCAAAATGTGGAGAGACTGACCTTTTCAAGCTTAATCAGGTGTGGATTAGCCTGGATTTCCAACCACCAATTCCTGATGCGTCAGACTAGATCATCCATGGTGCCACACCAAAACTTTGATACAAGAGACCGGTTTCTTCAGACAACCTTCCTCCACTACTACTTAGATGCTGCAACCCACCTGATGCCACACATCTGATGCCAAGTGCTCCTTACTTCAGACACCTTTGTCAGCGGGTACTGGTATTGCCACCCACCGCCCTACTCTGTTTCCGCGTCACTTTGGACTCTCCTGATGCATCTGCTGCTGCCATCTCCAAACTATTTCACCTTGCCGCTCTGTGGTCTCCTTATGCTGCTGCCACCTCCAGACTCTGTCATTGTTCCACTCTCTGGCCTATTCATGCTGCCCCACCTCCAGGCTTTGTCACTGGGTCGCTCTGTGGTATCCTTATGCTGCAGCCACCTCAAGACTCTGTCATTATGCCGCTCAGTGGCCTTCTCCTAATGCTGCTGCCGCCACCTCCAGACTCTGACATTGTGCCACTCTCTGGCCTACTCATGCTGCCGTCACCTCCACACTATGTTATTGTTCCACTCTGTGGCCTACTCATGCTGCTGCCACCTCAGGACTCTGTCATTGTGCCGCTCAGTGACCTTCTCCTAATGCTGCTGCCGCCACCTCCAGACTCTGACATTGTGCCACTCTGTAGCCTACTCATGCTGCTGCCACATCCACACTTTGTCATTGTGCTACTCATTCGCCTACTCATGCTGCTGCCACCTCCACATTCTGTCATTGTGCCACTCTCTGGCCTACTCATGCTGCTGCCAACTCCAGTCTCTGTCATTGTGCCACTCTGTGGTATACTCATGCTGCTGCCACCTCCACACTCTGTCATTGTGCAGCTCTGTGGTCTCCTTATGCTGCCGCCACCTGCAGGCTCGGTCATTGTGCCACTCGGTTGCCTCCTCATACTGCTGCCACCTACAGACCCTGTCATTGGGCCACTTTCCCACTTCATGACTGGTCCACTATTGTGGCTTTCGGCCTGGCTGACATCATCATTTATTTGACACTTCTTTGGATCTGTCTGTGTAGCAGCTTTAAGGCCTGTTTGGACTTATCAGAAATGACTTATGATTTGGTAGCCAAAAGCAGGAGTCGGTACAAAACACAGAAGACATGCAAATATTCCATTCACGTGTCATCTCTGTTTTAGATCCACTCCGTTTTTTTTTTTCTTTTTGCCTTTAGTAATACTGATTGATTTTTGAGCAAATGCTGTCTGAGTGAAGGCATATGCTCCACAGACAGGATCCGTAATTGTTCTGACGATTTAGAGGAAGGCCAAAATAATCGGTGATGTCAACACAAACTTACTGATGACCCTCTCCACTCTGTCAGGGGGCTCTACTTGTATAAGCATTTAATAGAACAGGTTCTGTAGATATCTATGTGGAATCAGCTGACTAGGGTGTAAAAGGAGTGCTCTTCTTCTTGATGGTAACATCTACCTGTAAGGCTGAGTTGATACTTGAGTTATTTGGTCAGTTTTGGCCCTGTGACTGCCCAAATAAATAAAGTATGCAGTGATTGTAAGAGCGACACCTGTTATTTGCATGACATGCGGACTCCCTATGCTGTCTAATCAGCACCTTGATATGCCACACCTGCGAGGTGGGATGGGTTATCTCGGCAAAGGAGAAGTGCCCACTAACACAGATTTAGACAGATTTGTGAACAATATTTGAGAGTAATGGGTCTTTTGTGTATGTAGAAAATGTTTCAGATCTTTGAGTTCAGCTCATGCAAAATGGGAGCAAAACCGAAAGTGTTCATTTATATTTTTGTTTAGTGTATATACTTTAATGAAAAAGTGTTGAAAAAGTTTCTAATGTTTTTTTTTTTTTAAGTGTTTTACCAGCGAAATAGGCACCTGACGTTTAGATGCCTATTGCGCTTAGGAATCCATACTCCCCTACACTGCTGTGTATAAGAGTACAGACTCCACTGTGGCCGCACTGAGCGGGGTACAGGCCATAGCATCACTGCTCCTACCTGTACCAGCGTTATTCTCCTAAATACTATCTCAGGATTTGGCAGAGGAAGCACAGGCAGAGGAGCAATGTTTTAACCACTCACTTCTCTGTGCTTATAGCATGCTAATAGCCTTCTGAACTTCTGAAATGCAAAATTTGACCAGTTTAGAGAGTCCATCAGCTTCATTAACTGGGACAACATGCTCAAAAATAAAAAAAGAACCACAAAATCCTAAGCTCTCATTGTGAGAAGAAAATACCTTATAGGAATCAAAGGATCAAGAACAAAAAAAAAACAACAATTAGTGTTGAGAGAGCATACTCGGTCAAACACCTGTTTCACTTGAGCATCGCGATGCTCGGCATATCGTGGTGCTCGGCCAAACACCATGTGTGCTCAAGCGTGATGCTCAAGTCTCCTCCCAGCACATTTGTTGGCTGCTACGCAGCCAATAGACGTGCTGGGAAGTGCTGCCACTCACTGTAATGCCATAGCCATGTTGGTTACTAGCATTACAGTGATTGGCTGGCCAGAACACATCATCAGGTGCTATATAGTACCCGATGACACGTGGTTCAGCTCAGACTTAGTCAGGGTGAGCTGCAGCAGAAGGGACAGATAGTGTAGGCAGAGGAATTGTTTTTTTTTTTTTTGGTAGTTTTTAATGTTGAAAGGTGTTAGATACCCAACAGTCCTTTTAAGGACTACTGTTTTATCTGGCTGTGAAATATATTAGCCCAACGTGCGCTAAATTGTGTGCAATTGTTTGGCTGCTGGTGACAGTAGCAACATTACCTGCGCTACATCTCCTGTATAACGTTAGCTGCTGGTGACAGTGACGACATTATCTGCGCTACATCTCCTGTATAACGTTAGCCGCTGGTGACAGCAGTGACATTACCTGCACAACATCTCCTATATAACGTTAGCCGCTGCTGACATCAGTGACATTACCTGCGCTACATCTCCTGTATAACGTTTGCTTATCCTAAATAGCTGTGACTAGTGATGTCGCGAACATAAAATTTTTCGTTCGCAAATGGCGAACGCGAACTTCCGCAAATATTCGCGAACGGGTGAACCGGGCGAACCGCCATAGACTTCAATAGGCAGGCGAATTTTAAAACCCACAGGGACTCTTTCTGGCCACAATAGTGATGGAAAAGTTGTTTCAAGGGGACTAACACCTGGACTGTGGCATGCCGGAGGGGGATCCATGGCAAAACTTCCATGGAAAATTACATAGTTGACGCAGAGTTGGGTTTTAATCCATAAAAGGCATAAATCACCTAACAATCCTAAATTTTTTTGAACAACGTGGTTTAAAACATCTAGTGTGTGTATACGATCAGGTATGATGTTGTATTGATCAGGGTTACGGGGTTGTATCGATAAGGGTTACACCCGCTTCACAGACATTGACAGACCAAACTCCCCTTTTTAATGCACCGCAAACAACCGCAAACAGTTCATTTGCACAACCGCAAACTCCCCATTTGCAGAAGGTTGGATACCAAGCTAGCCATGTCCCGGTGATGTCATTGAAGGTTTCTTCCTCCACCCAGCCACGTACAACACCAAGGGTCCCCGAAAGGTGAATTGAATTGATTTTTCGAACGGGGAGATGGTTAAAAAAACGATG
This sequence comes from Bufotes viridis, assembly GCA_033119425.1. Lineage (NCBI taxonomy): Eukaryota > Metazoa > Chordata > Amphibia > Anura > Bufonidae > Bufotes > Bufotes viridis. The sequence continues at coordinate 217,473,124 of CM065593.1, read as the reverse complement.
GCTCCCTCCCATTTGTTTTTATCCACGGTCACTGCGTCTGCGCCGTGCAATTTACTGTCACACCCGATATGAGTGGTATTTTCTGTAGTACTATTCACGTCAGTTTAATCCCTCTAACGTCCCCAATCTGGGGACCATTTATTGAATTGATTTTTCGAACGGGGAGATGGTTAAAAAAACGCTGGCTCCCTCCACTCTGTTTTAAACCACGGTGACTGCGTCTGCGCCGTGCAATTTACTGTCACACCCGATATGAGTGGTATTTTCTGTAGTAATATTCTCATCAGTTTAATCCCTCTAACGTCCCCAATCTGGGGGCCATTTATTGAATTGATTTTTCGAACGGGGAGATGGTTAAAAACACGCTGGCTCCCTCCACTCTGTTTTAATCCACGGTGACTGCGTCTGCGTCGTGCAATTTACTGTCACACCCAATATGAGTGGTATTTTCTGTAGTAATATTCTCATCAGTTTAATCCCTCTAACATCCCGTATCAGGGATTGCCTTTTGTGAAAAAAAATTTCGGCCGGGTACCTTCCACTGTGGTGTCCCAATAGCGACAAATTTTTTGAAGGCCTCAGACTCCACCAGCTGGTATGGTAAAAGCTGGCGGGCTAAGAGTTCCGTCAAGCCAGCTGTCAGTCGCCGGGCAAGGGGGTGATTCTGTGACATTGGCTTTTTACGCTCAAACATGTCCTTGACAGACACCTGACTGTGGGCAGATGAGCAGGAACTGCTGAAGGTGAGAGGAGGAGTGGCGGTTGGTTGAGAGGGGGCAGGGAGGACAGCAGTGGTTGACTTGGCTGAAGATGCTGGACCAGGAGGAGCATGGTGGCTTTGAGTTTGTGTGCTGCTTGTACTCATGTGTTGATCCCATAGGCGTTTGGGATCTGAGATCATGTGCCTTCGCAAAGCAGTTGTACCAAGGTGGGTGTTGGACTTCCCATGACTCAGTTTCTTTTGACACAGGTTGCAAATGGCATTGCTGTTATCAGAGGCAGACACACACAAAAAATGCCACACTGCTGAGCTTTGCAATGACGGCATTCTGGTGGTGGCAACAGCATGCGTTGACTGGCGTGCTGTCTGGCTGACCCCAGGTGCCGATGCATGCTGTCTGACTGTGCCACTAACTCCTTGCGACAACCTCCCCCTGCTTCCAACTCGTCTCCTCATTCTCTCTGTCTCCCCTTCTGAACTTTCCCCCTCTTCTTCTCTTCGAGCAGGCACCCACGTGACATCCGTGGACACATTGTCATCATCAACCGCTTCACTTGTATCTGACAACTCAGCAAAGGAAGCAGCAGCGGGTACAACATCATCATCATCATAATCACACTGTACGTCTATGTGTGTAATCCTGCCTGACTGAGACATATCCCTGTAATCTACATCATCTGGCAATAATGGTTGCGCATCACTAATTGCATCCAACTGATGTGTAAATAACTCCTCTGACAGATCAAATGAAGCGGCTGTGGTGGCTGTGGTGGTAGTGGCGGGTGCGTGGTAACTTGAGAGCAGGTGACCGAAGCTGAGCTGGAGGAGGATGGTGCGTCAAGGTTCTTAGCGGAAGCTGTTGAAGATTGGGTGTCCTGTCTAAGCCAGTCAACTATGTCATCAGAATTTGACCACTGAACACTAGGCATTATTCCAGGGACAGTGGATAACACAGCACCACGACCACGACGGCCCCTGCGGGGTGGCCTGCCTCTGCCTGTCATTTTTAGATAAGTGATACTACGCGTGCTAGGTACTGTGCCACCCGGTATCAGTGGTGGGCACTGGCAGTGGGCACACTACAGTCTGTGGAAGTGGGCCTGACATACACTGGCAGCAGGCAAGCAACTGAATTTAGACTACTGTCTAAAAATTAAATGCCTTATTTATCGGCAAGCTACTGTGCCACCCGGTATCAGTGGTTGGCACTGGCAGTGGGCACACTACAGTCAGTGGAAGTGGGCCTGACACACACTGGCAGCAGGCAAGCAACTGAATTTAGACTACTGTCTAAAAATTAAATGCCTTATTTATCGGCAAGCTACTGTGCCACCCGGTATCAGTGGTTGGCACTGGCAGTGGGCACAGTACAGTCTGTGGAAATGGGCCTGACACACGCTGGCAGCAGGCAAGCAACTGAATTTAGACTACTGTCTAAAAATTAAATGCCTTATTTATCGGCAAGCTACTGTGCCACCCGGTATCAGTGGTTGGCACTGGCAGTGGGCACAGTACAGTCTGTGGAAGTGGGCCTGACACACGCTGGCAGCAGGCAAGCAACTGAATTTAGACTACTGTCTAAAAATTAAATGCCTTATTTATCGGCAAGCTACTGTGCCACCCGGTATCAGTGGTTGGCACTGGTAGTGGGCACACTACAGTCTGTGGAAGTGGGCCTGACACACACTGGCAGCAGGCAAGCAACTGAAATTACACTAAAGTGTAAAAATGAAATGCCTTTTTTTGATGCAAAGTCCTGTGCCACACGGGATGACAGGGGGGGCACTGGCAGTGGGCACACTACAGTCAGTGGAAGTCGGCCTGACACACACTGGCAGCAGGCAAGCAACTGAAATTACACTAAAGTGTAAAAATTAAATGCCTTTTTTTGATGCAAAGTCCTGTGCCACACAGTATCAGTGGTTGGCACTGGCAGTGGGCACACTACAGTCAGTGGAAGTCGGCCTGACACACACTAGCAGCAGGCAAGCAACTGAAATTACACTAAAGTGTAAAAATTAAATGCCTTTTTTTATGCAAAGTCCTGTGCCAGCCGGTATGAGTGGTAGTCACTGGCAGTGGGCACACTACAGTTAGTGGAAGTCAGCCTGACACACACTGGCAGGCAACTAACTTTAGATTAAAGTGTAAAAATGAAATGCCTTTTTTCGATGCAAATTCCTGTGCCACATGGGATGACAGGGGTGGGCACTGGCAGTGGGCACACTACAGTCTGTGGGCCTGCAGCTCCTCACACACAGGCAGGCCAGGCAACTGCAATATGTATATGGAGAAAAAAAAAAAAGCAGACTAATGTTGCAGCCCTAAAATGGGCTTTTTGGGGTGCTGTCAGGACGCTGTCCTTACAGCAGAGATCAGATGAGTCTTTCAGGACTGGAGTGGACACTGAATTCACTAGCCTAGCTATCGATTTCCCTATTAAATCAGCAGCAACTACACTCTCCCTCCTCTCACTAAGACTGCAAATTCCGAATAAATCTAAAATGGATGCTGTTCAGGAGATGGGAGGGTCTGGGAGGGAGGGTATGCTGCTGATTGGCTGGAATGTGTCTGCTGACTGTGAGGTACAGGGTCAAAGTTTGCTCAATGATGATGTATAGGGGGCGGACCGAACATCGCATGTGTTCGCCCGCTGCGGCGAACGCGAACAAGCTATGTTCGCCGGGAACTGTTCGTCGCCGGATAGTTCGGGCCATCTCTAGCTGTGACATTCTCTGTAATTTTTTATTAGCTGCTGGTGACAGCAGCTATATTAACTACGCTACATCTTCTGTATAACGTTTGCACATCCAAAATAGCTGTGATATACCCTGTAATTTATTAGCCGCTGGTGAAAGCAGCGACATTACCTGCGCTACATCTCCCGTTATAATTTTTCTGTATCCCAAATATCTGTGGCATTCACTGTAATTTATTTGCGCATACACTTACAAAACCTGCGCTTCTGTACATGTGACATACTTGCAAGCATATATACCATTTAATATGAAGAAGGCAAGCAGTAAGGTATGGAGAAGTGGCCGTGCTGCTGATGGTGCACACAGAGGCCATGGCTCTGGGTGCAGTGAAACTATGCCTGCTGCCAGAGCACAAGAAGCACACTCATCTACGATACCTAGCTTGATGTCCATGTTTGCAGGGTGGTGCAGGACAAGACTCTCAAAGTCAGACTAGTGCGACCAGGTGGTCAGTTGGATTGCAGCAGATAATGCTTTCAGTCGGTTAAGCACCACCCTGTCTTCCACAAAGTCCAGTCTCTGTAGCTAATAGTCTGTTCAACAGAATCCTCACCCTGATACCACTTCCTCCCACCATGGAGAGTCTTGGCAAACAATTGATCCCACACTCGAATATTCCGAGGAGCTCTTTTCATCGCCATTCCTTGATTTGGCCCTCTCACCAATCCCGCTTGAAGAGGGACATGAGGAGATCTTGTGCACTGATTCCCAAACTCTTTTTTTTTTTTTTTCAAAGATCTTTTTATTAATTATTAATAATCAGACAATAATAGGGTGAGACATACAGAGAGGCCAATATACAGCAAAGGCCTATATATGTCGAACAGTCGGAGAAATCACATGTAACATCAAATTATTAGGTAAATGTAAGCAATTAGGTATGAGAACAGAATGGTGCTGCCGAGGATCTTCTCCGGCTGGTCTGTTGATCGTCTACAGACAGGTATACCGCGTGTAACATATTACCATATAACAATAACACGTAATAACGTAGACCAATAAACACATAGGTACGTATCGACAGTGAACAAGGGGTAGGGAGGAAAGAAAGAAAGGAGGGAAGGAAGGAGGGAGGGGGGGGGGAGGGGCAGAAAGCCGCATAGCACGTTAATGGAGATTGATAGATCAAAAGCCTAAAGTTTAACGGCTGATTATGGCGGATCAACTCATTGTGAGTGAGTGTCAAAGCGCCTAAACGACACCCAAGGGGACCAAATATCGTGGAAGATCTTATGTGTCTTCGTCTCCCATCTGGCAAGCTCTTCCAATCTGTAGAGAGAGTCTACTTTATCTATCCATAAGGCCTGGGACGGGGGGTGTGGAGCTTTCCATAGAGTAGGAATAGGTATGCGGGCCGCAGCCAGTAGATGTCTGAGTAGTTTCACAGTGTGTTTAGGGAGCTTATCAGGTAGAAGCTGGAAGATGCACAACTCAGGATCTAGAGGAAGGTCTAGATTTACTAACTTACTGATTTGTGAGATTACTTCCTCCCAATAAGGTATAATGCGTGGGCAAGTCCACCAGAGGTGGAAATAGGTACCTACTTGAGCCCCACATCTCCAACAATTTGGATTGTAGCTAGGATTATATTTATGTAAGAGGACCGGGGTTAGGTGCCACCTGGTCAGGATTTTGTATCCACTCTCTTGCATACGGACACAGCGAGAGGTCTGCTTCGGGGCAGCAAGAAGCTGTTGTACCTCAATATCTGAAAACGTCTTGGAAAGATCAGATTCCCAGGCCCTAATGAAGGGATGTTTCGGTTGTGCATGTGATAGTAATAATAATTTGTGACAGAGCGATATCACCTTTTTGGGGGGTTTTACTTGCGCTATGAGTGATTCGAATTTGGTCAATGGTCTGTGTAAGTCACCTTTCTGTAGTAGAAGCTTAAATGTAAGTTTAAACTTATTGTATATCATAGGGGAGATCGAGGTACAGTTTAGAAGAACTGCCAGTTGTTCTTGTGAGGGTAGCACGTCAGCGCCTAGTAGTGAGTCTATTGAGAGGTCTTTGTGTTTGATATCATAAGGAACAGAGGCATTGTAATTGGGATCTATCGATAGGATGAGGTCCTTTATGTGCATAAGTGGGGACGGGTACGGGGCAAATTGTGATAGAGAATTAACTTGCTTCCATATCTTGTGGGATTCAGATGTTAACGGACTGTACATTTTAGGTTGAGAAGGAGTCGCTGGGTCAGAGAATATAATCCGTCTCAGTGGAAATTGATGAATATCTTCCTCAATAGCTATCCAAAGTTTATGCACGGGTTTCCTAATCCAATCGATTATTCTATGTAAGTGGACAGCCTGAACAAAGGATTGAGGGGAAGGCATATCAATACCTCCTTGTTTCTGGGGGAGCTGGAGGATGGAATATTTTATTCTAGGTTTCTTATTATTCCAGATATATCTGGAGAATATTCTGTTTAGTTTGACACAAAAGTCGCTGGGTATACTAATAGGTAAGGCTTGTAAAAGATAGGTTATCTTGGGCCATATAAGGCACTTTGCTATATTTTTTCTTCCAAACCATGACATGTAAGGAGTCGGCCAGTCCTCTAGCGTTTTAGAGATGTCTTTAAGCAGCGGGAGAAAGTTATCTTTATAGAGTGCCTGCAGGTTAGAGGAAACTTTGACACCCAAAAATTTAATAGAAGGTTGTTTCCAATCGAATGGGGAGTTACAAGAGAGTCGGGCCGCAAGTGTAGTGGGGATGGAAATGTTAAGGGCTTGCGATTTACTTAGATTAACTTTGAAGTTGGACAACGTCCCGAAGTTATCAAAGATAGATTCAATTAGTGGTAGCGCTGAAGACGGGTTAGAGATTAACAGTAATAAGTCATCTGCGTAAGCTGCCGCCTTGTGCTCTCGACCTCCACATTGAATCCCAGAAATTCCAGGTTCTTGTCTTATTTTCTGAAGAAGAGTTTCCATAGTCAGAACAAAGAGTAAAGGAGGCAATGGGCAGCCTTGTCTGGTACCATTAGAGATCGGGAACACAGGCGACAGCACACCATTAATCAGCACCCTCGCGGAAGGGCGTTCGTACATTGTGAATATTGCTTGAACAAAGGAAGCGGGGATACCAAACGCCAGTAATGAGGCTTTTAAGTATTCCCAATCCACTCGATCAAACGCCTTTTCGGCGTCGGTACTAAGTACTGATTCCCAAACTCTTAAGCATCCTCAGTCAGAAAAAGATGACAGTGGGGAACAGCAATTAGTGTTTCACGAGGTGGATGATGATGAGACACAGTCGCCAATAAGTCAACTGCAATTAGTGTCTCAAGAGGTTGATGATGAGGATGAGACACAGTTGTCAATAAGTGAGGATGGCAGGAGGATGACCAGAGTGATGAAGTGGAACAGGAGGTGGTGGACGATGAAATCACTCACCCAACCTGGGAAGGTGGCAAGCCGATTGAGGACAGCAGTACAGAGGGGGAGGGATCCGCAGCACAGCAACAGTCTGGAAGAGGCAGTGAGGTGGCCAGCAACTGTTCCCCAGAGCACCCCCTTGTGGCAATCTCCCTTGCCAAGGGGTAGGTGTTCCGCAGTCTGGCGCTTTTTTGAGGACAGTGTGGCTGATAAAAGAATTGTCATTTGCAACCTGTACCGTACCAAAATGAACAGGTGCGTGAACACTACCAACCTCACCACCACCAGCCACTACATGGCATCAAGTAGCAGCGAGTAGTACCCAGGGATGGCACAGGTGCTACCAATGCCAAGGACTGCGGGCCCTATTTCCATCAGGATTTCAGCAACCACCTACATTGGTGGCTGCAACCCCCCCTCTTCTCCTAATCCACTTCCACCTCTGAAATCTCATCTTGCAGCACCAGTCAGCCATCAGTCAGTAGCTGGAAGCAATGTAGCACGGCAGTGGGGAAGCGGCAACAGGCCGTACTGAAACTAATTTGTCTAGGTGACAAACAGCACACTGCCGCAGAGCTGTGGCAGGGTATAAGGGACCAGAGTAAGCTGATTTCTCAAAACCTACCCCAATTTGCCTGAGCTACTGGTGAAGGTGTGCCGCATGTGTGCCCATTTCCAGAAGTCATCTATAGCTGCCGCCGGTCTGGCAACGCTGCAGCAACTCTTGCAATTGTCATCTCACCAACTGTTATACGACGTGAGCACATGCTGCAAATCCACCTTTCACATGTTGGCCAGGCTTTGTGAGCAGCAGAGGGCAGTAGTGGAATACCAGCTGCAACATGGTCGTTCCCTTTCAAGTCAGCTTCCGCTCTTCACAAGCGATGAGTGGGCATGGATTTCTGACCTCTGTGAGGTTTTACGCAACTTTGAGGAATCAACACAGCGTAACCATCCCACTTTAGTGTCTACTGAAACGCTCGCTGCTCACAATGAAGACAGACGCTTTGCATGTGGAAAAGGTGGAAATGGGGGAAGACAGTACACAAGGTGATAGGCTGGCCACCCTCAGTTCGTCTTCTCAGCGCAAATTTGATAATGAGGAGGAGGATGAGCAAGAGACGGTTGCCTCCGCTACAGAGGGTCGTACCCATAGCTGGTTTATTCCATCAGTTCAGCGTGGATGGGCCAAAGAGTAGGATGAAGATGAGGAGATTGTCATGATGAGGACAGTGAAGTCTTGTCTGTTGGGACTCTGGCACACATGGTTGACTTTATGTTATGCTGCCTTTCCTGTGACCCTCTTGTTATATGCATTTTGGCCAACACCGATTACTGGTTGTTCACCCCCGCTACAAATAGAACTTCTCATCTCTCATTCCTGTGGTGGAGAGGACTAGCAAAATGGTGCAATACCAGAAGGTCCTTGTGGAGAAATTACTCCAAAAATTTCCAGTTGACAATGCTGTTTGCAGAGTACGTAGTTCCTTGTGCAACCAAGGAGGGGAGACGAGGGGAACACACAGCAGTTCCAACAGAGGCAGGGCAACACTCTCCAAAGCCTGGGACAGTTTTATGCAAGAACTGGCGCTCTGCGCCTTTGAGGTGTTGGGCTGCTCTGCCGTCTGCATTTTGGCATAATAACTGTTAACTGAAAATGCTGACAGGTTAACTCTTATCAAAATGAACAAGGCCTGGATTACCCCTGACTTCTCTACTCCACCAGAGGAAAGCGGCTGAACATAAAGGCTCTTTAAATGTGGCTTTTATGGTGTATTCAATACACTGTATTCCCATGCACCCCTTCCACCACAAAAAAGGATCTATGGTTCAATCTTCCTTTTCTTGTTCTCCTCCACCTCCATCATATAAACATGCTTATTAGGCTGCCCTCGCTCCTAATGTTTTAGAGGGTCACCAGCAGGTCCTCGCCCATAATGTTTTAGATGGTAAGTTCAGCAGAAGGCCCTTGCTCCTAATGTTTTCAAGGCTCAACTCAGCAGCAGACCCTCACCCTAATGTTTTAGAGGGTTACCAGCAGGCCTTCTCCCATAATGTTTTAGATGCTCAGATAAGCAGCAGGCCCCCGCCCATAATGTTTTAGAGGGTTCCAGCAGGCCCTTGCTCTTAATGTTTTAGAGGGTCAGCTCAGCAGTACACCCTCACTCCTAATGTTTTAGAGGGTCACCAGCAGGCCCCCACCCGTAATGTTTTAGAGGGTCACCAGCAGGCCCTCGCCCATAATGTTTTAGAGGGTCAGCTCTGCAGCAGGCCCTCGCCCCTAATGTTTTAGATGGTCAGATCAGCAGCAGGCACTCACCCCTAATGTTTTCGAGGGTCAGATTGGCAGCAGACCCTCGCCTCTAATGTTTTAGAGGGTCAACAGCAGGTCCTTGCTCCTAATGTTTTAGAGGGTCAGCTCAGCAGCAGACCCTCACACCCAATGTTTTAGAGGGTCACCAGTAGGCCTTCGCCCATAAAGTTTTAGATGGTCAGTTCAGCAGCAGGCCCTTGCTCCTAATGTTTTAGATGGTCAGAAAAGCAGCAGGTACACACCCCTAATGTTTCCGAGGGTCAGCTCAGCTGCAGACCATCACCCCTAATGTTTTCAAGGGTCAGCTCAGCAGTAGACCATCACCCCTAATGTTTTAGATGGTCAGATCAGCAGCAGGCCCTCGCCCATAATGTTTTAGAGGATTACCAGCAGGCCCTTGCTCCTAATGTTTTAGAGGGTCAGCTCAGCAGTACACCCTCACCCCTAATGTTTTAGAGGGTTACCAGCAGGCCCTCGCCCATAATGTTTAAGATGGTCAGCTCAGCAGCAGACCCTCGCCCCTAATGTTTAAGATGGTAAAATCTGCAGCAGGCACTCACCCCTAATGTTTTCGAGGGTCAGCTCAGCAGCAGACCCTTATCCTTAAAGTTTGAGATGGGCAGATCAGCAGCAGGCCCTTTCCTTAAAGTTTACGAGGGTCAGCAGGTGGCCTTTGCTCCTAATGTTTTAGAGGGTCAGCTCAGCAGCAGACCCTCACCACTAATGTTTTAGAGGGTCAGCTCAGCAGCAGACCATCACCCCTAATGTATTAGAGGGTCACCAGCCGGCCCTCGCCATAAGGTTTTAGAGGGTCAGATTAGCAGCAGGCCCTCGCCCTAATGTTTTAAAGGGTCAGCTCAGGAGCAGACCCTCACCCCTAATGTTTTAGAGGGTCAGCTCAGCAGCAGGCCCACTCCCATAATGTTTTAGATGGTCAGATCAGCAGCAGGCACTTGCCCCTAATATTTTTGATGGGTCATCTCAGCAGCAGACCCTCACCCCTAATGTTTTAGATAGTCAGATCAGTATCAGACCCTCACCTAATGTTTTAGAGGGTTACCAGCAGGCCTTTGCTCCTAATGTTTTAGAGGGTTAGCTCAGCAGCAGACCCTCACCACTAATGTTTTAGAGAACTACCAGCAGGCCCTTGCTCCTAATGTTTTAGAGGGTCAACTCAGCAGCAGACCCTCACCCCTAATGTTTTAAAGGGTCACCAGCAGGCCCTCACACTGGTCTTATCGCTGCATTCTCTTCAAACTGCTGATCAGCAGCTGGGCTGGGGTTTGGCCCCCCTCTGATCTGATAGTGATGACCTTCCTGAGGATAACAGTCATGTGAATGTGGCCTAATGGAGCAGAGCAATGGAAAAAAACAACATTAATGTGAAGTCTTGCTGGTCTTACAAGCCTTACATAGCTGAGGTCTGGATACCATGCATATATGATACTGATGACCTTTCTGAGGATAGGTTTTCAATATTAAAAAAACAGACAACTCCTTTAATATTAGACATGAGAAAACTTCTTAAAATTTGTTTTGTGCCTAATAAAATTATTTAAAAATTTTGATTTGTTGTCAGAATCAAGTCTGCAGGAATCTAAAGCACTGAAATTGCCCTGAAAATTGGTATATGACACTCTGAGGTCTCCTAGGACTATTTTTTCTGCCTTGTCTTCCTTTTTTTATTACATTTTTGCTCTCACCACTTCTCCATTTTTAGCACTCTAACACAATGATAGCAATAGGAAATAATGTCAGAGTGACACTAACATATATAGCTATGGATAAACTCATGGTTGATTGTGTTAACATGCAGCCTGTTTAAAAACACACTGTACCATTGCATTTGTAATCCATTTTAAAATTATAAAAACATTACAAAAAATGTCCCTTATTGGTGTGTATGATGTTTAAACACATGCGGTGTTGAGTCTTTTCAATGGCATTTGCAAACTAATTTTTTGCGCAAGTGCCTTTACTCTGCCGGCCACATTTTTCATCTTCTATGCCAGCTAGATTTTAGTTCAGGCTCACTGATGTACTCCGGGGGCTATGAGAAATCTGCCCAAGTGTCTTGTTCTCAATAAGTGTTTCAACAATTATATTTTAAAGGGAAACTGTCACAAGTTTTATGGTTTCCAAACTAAAAGCAACATAAACTAACGACAGGTGTCCTTAGCAAAATGGTGGGTCAACTTCTTTAACTGACCCAGCCATTTTGTCAAAATCTGGTACTGAACAGATCCATCACATGAAAATGAGAGCCCATATTCATGAGGTTATGTCTCTCCTCGCCCACCTACTGTTATTCAAATGTAAAAAAATTGACATAGGCAAGTGGGCCATGAGTTCATGAATTTGGGGACTTATTAGCATGTCCTAGAGCGGAGGACAAGGAAGAGGAGGAGTCTGAACAGGAAAAGAAGTAGCTTCTAATGATAATGACAAGGACACTGTAGTCCCTAGGGATATGGCCTGGCTGCCATGAATAATCCAGTTATAGCATCTCATGTGCTGCAATAGAGCCCTGGTACATATGTTTCCGTTTGAACACCCACAACTTATTTGAATCCTCCAGATTTTGCACATGGCTGTGGTTTTCTGTGCCAGCCTTGTGGAAAAAAATTACCATATTTTAATGCACAATATATTAGGCCCAAAGTGCTGCAGATACTACATTATTTCCAAAGTCAAGTTAGTAACAGTGTCTTCAGTGTGTTTGTAAAATGGGAAGGACATCGTATTCCGCCTCTCTGTCTTTTAGGCCCAATGTCTGGAATACAGAAGGGTTCCAAACAAAATACACATAGCCCGAATGTGGTTGTAGCAGCACCAGCTGTCTGGCCAAAAGTAGTGGTATTATCAGTAGAAGGCTGGAGTTTTCCCTGCTGGCTTTGGAAAGGTACAACAGTACCATTGAAGAGAATCTGCAGACCGTCAAGAGAATCTCCCTGATAACAACTTGTGTGAGAGCAGCAGCCATTGTTTGGGATGCCATGAAAAGGGGGTTTAGAAGGAGGCTGGGGACCTCATGCATTGCTGTGTTGGTGGTGATACTAGTGGCACCCATAGCCATGGCTGTGGCAGTCGGGGTAAATGCAGAGCAGAGGAGGGAGGGCTCAGGAACCCACCATAATATCTCACAGTCTGATAAACGTGGGAGGGAGGATGAGGACTCCGATGATGATTGCGTGCTGGACAGGACCTGCAAACCGGATAGAGGTCCTAAGGAGGAGGCAACATCAGAGGAGGAGAGTGATGGCAGCAGCAATAAAGAGCAGAGGCGGTGTACCTCCAAAAAAACAGAAAGGGCCATGAGCTTGGGTGCTGTAGGTCTGTGTGCTCAACTCCCATTTGGCATTTTTTTTTCTACAAAGCTGGCACTGCGGTGTGCAAGATCTGCAGAATTAAAATAAGCTGTGGGTGTTTCAACACAATCACAGGTACCAGAGCTCTACTGCAGCACATTATGCGGCATCACAAGATTCTTTAGGAAAATACAACTGACCAGAACAAGTCAATCCTCCTTCCCCTGGTGCTCTTTGAGGTAGTCAACCCGTATCCCCAAGCAGTACAGTGTCCTTGTCAACATCATCACAACCTTCTTCATCTCCAACTAAAACTCCTCCTTCTCCTCCACTCCATTGAGAGATATCTATAACAGAATGTTTGGCCATAAAAAAACTATTCACCAACAATCAGCTTCTCTACATGCTGAACCCACACCTGGTCACTTTGTTGGCCATAGTTCCTTTGGAAACTGAAAGGTGGAATATGATTGGTTGTGATGGGCAGCAAAGCCAGTTCTGCTTTACACCAGTCTGCTAAATCTCCCCCAACATGTTTTCATAAAAATTCAGAGTTCTAGGAGACTAGAGGGTGTTATATACCAATTGCCAGGGCAATTGGAACCAATTTGGTTTGGTCTGAACTGATTTGGGTCCTAGCCAAACTATTTTCAAAATTCAGTGAACTTGAACTGAACTGAATTTCGACAGATTTGCTCATCATTACTTGAGGGCCTTACCCAGTCTATCATTGTGCTGCATTATTAATGTGGAGGAATAATGGGTGGTCACTTTTGTAATTATATTATGCACTATCCCTTTAATTTTAAAATATAATATTCTTTTTAAGTGTGGCAGTGACTTCAAACACTTGATTATTAATATGTATGGCCCTTAAATGTTGTGTTTTTTGGTGATTAAGTACAATCATGTTTCTTTATAAATATTTCACAGATACTATGACATATTTAAGAAACAGACTTTGGACCTTTATTTGTACTTAGATTTGTTTGTATCACTGTTTTTACCATTGTAATATGTAACATATGTATGTGATCAATAATGCAAATTGAGATCATATGACCATCTCACCAGTCTATAAAAAAGGTGGCTAGTGTTCATACAATGATTATTAAGATCGATTGAAATGCATTGGCAGGATCTGCCAGTATGTTGCAGAACGTTTATTCATGCCATAGTAAAGACTAAATTGACTTTATCCTGCTGCCGAATCAACTCTACATTTTCTCCGGATTTATTAATTCTCTTGGAAGGAGATTTGTGCAATGGAATCAGAACCCAGAACCGGTGAACTGGTTTTGTACTCTCTACATTGACTGAACTCTGCCTGCCTTGTTCTTGACTTGTGTCTTAATCTTGCTCTGGTCTGTCCCCTTGGTGTCACGCAGCAGTGTCCCTCAACCTGCCTGATCAGCTATCATTAAATATAGTGTACTTCAAGAGGAAGCAGCCTGGTGGTTACCCTGCATAGAAGTCCAGACCCTTGTGTAGGAGTTAAAGAAAAAGACTATTGGAGGCCACTTTGATAATGCCCCTTAGGAGTAGCTCCAAGTCAAATCTGTTTAATGACACAGTGGGTCCACTGCATTATGATGGAAATCCTAAGACTTGACAAGTCTTCCTGATTCACTGGACTATTCATTTTGAATTCTAGGGCCACAAGTTTCCTACAAATCATGTCAGAGTGGCCTTCATAGTACTTGTCCTGTATATAGAAGCTTTGGATTGGGCCACAGCCCTCTGGAAGTAAGTAAAATCCTTGGTCTGTAATCTGAACAAATTTCTGTCTTCTATAAGGTCTTTGAAAAGCCTGGTCAGATGGTCTCTTCTCGAAATAATTCTTGCTATGTCTCCACCAGGGCAAATTGACAGTCAGTCAGTATACCATCCAGAGCCATACCATGTCCTCAGAACAACACGGCTTTGGTAACCTCTTTCAGGGAGGTTCTGGTATGTCAAATTAGAGATGAATTAGGCAGGTTGAGATTTACTAGCTCACTTAGGCTTCTCACAAAGATATAAGCTTTAGAGAGCATCTCAGTGAGTGTACCTGGGAGAGAATAGCTCCACAATGCCTTTAAGAATAACCCAAATATAATGCCTTTAATAATATCCCAAATATGTTTAAAGACAGAGCATATCCACTCACACTGTGCTACAAGAGCTTTATGGTGGTTACTACTGAATATACTGTACTATTAGTAAAACATTTTAAGGTAAGGAATGAAAAGAGACAACACATAATTTGTTTATATAAAAAGCTTCAAAGCTTCTTAGAAGCGTCAAATCTTCCTTACTGTAAGAACTGTGAATCTGTGGAATAGACTTCTTCAGGACATGGTCACAGCAGGAACAGTGGACAGTTTTGAAAAGGGTTTAGATGAATTCTTAAAAGTAAATGACATTAAAGGGGTTTTGCCACTTCAGCAAATAGCATTTATTATGCAAAGAAAGTTTCCATGGTTATGACCACCCTGCAGTTCAGCAGCATGGCTGTGCTTGAACACTATAGAAAAAAGCACCAGCTTACATGAGCTCCCATGGTCCCAGCCAACAGAGAGGCTGGCATTTTTTCTGATGGCTTGCAGGGTGGTTGTGACTATGGAAACAAGCAGAATATGATGTTATGGAAAATTGAACCAAGCCAGCAAAGGAGGCAATATGTAAGTAAGTAAGTACATTAGTAAGTGTCTTGTATTAACTTTCTCTACATGATAAATGGATGCAGACAGCACACATATAAAATTAGTATGCTGTCCACATTTTTTTTGTGGCCCATAGAAATGAATGGGTCCGCATTTGATCCATAAAAAATGCCAACCGAAAATACGTTTGTATGGATGAGACCTAAGTGTGTATACATATGTGCATAGCTCTCAGTCACTGATAGTTGACTGGGGGCAGTCCTAAAGGGGTTGTCTCACTTCAGCAGGTGGCATTTATCATATAGAAGAAGTGAATACAAGGTCCTTACTAATGTATTGTGATTCTCCATATTGACTCCTATACTGGCTTGGTTCATTTTTCTATCACATTATACACTGCTTGTTTCCATAGTTACAACCACCCTGTAATCCAGCAGTAGTTGTCATGCTTGCACCACTATAGGAAAAATTGACAACCTCTCTGGTGGCCGGGACTGTGGGAGCTCACTGAAGCTGGTACTTTTTTTTTATAGTGTACAAGCACAGCCATGCTGCTGGACTGCAGGGTGGTTGTAACCATAGAAACTTTATCTACATAATAAATGCTATTTGGTGAAGTGGAAAAAACCCTTTAATGTTTATGAAAACGTGTAGAAATCTGAGTCTCACTTCCTACTGGGAATCGCGTCCCCACCTATCCCTTGGTTGAACTTAATGGACTTATGTCTTTTTCCAACCGTATTAACTACAGTTGTGTTCAAAATTATTCAACCCCCACTGAAATTGAGTGTTTTGGCCAGTTTGACATTGATTTTGATAATTTCAGTCATCTTGTTTACAATTAAATCAAAGAGGCACTTGTAAGTCAGACAAATATAACATAACATTTATAATGAAATAACCACAAATGTCTTTTCTGTGCTCACATCATTATCAGTTTTATTCAACCCCCAAGTGACATTCAATCTTAGTACTTAGTACAACATCCTTTTCCAGTTATAACAGCTTTTAAATGTGGAGCATAGCTTGACACAAGTGTCTTGCAGCGATCTACAGGAATATTCGCCTATTATTCATGGGCAAAAGCCTTAAGTTCAGTCACATTCTTAGGCTTGCGCGCTGCAACTGCTTTCTTTAAGTCCCACCAGAGGTTCTCAATCGGATTTAAGTCTGGTGACTGCGATGGCCACTTCAAAATGTTCCAGCCTTTAATCTGCAACCATGCTCTAGTGCAGTGTTTCCCAACCAGTGTGCCTCCAGCTGTTGCAAAACTACAACTCCCAGCATGCCTGAACAGCCAAAGGCTGTTCAGGCATGCTGGGAGTTGTAGTTTTGCAATATCTGGAGGCACACTGGTTGGGAAACACTGCTCTAGTGGACTTGGAGGTATGCTTGGGATCATTGTCCTGTTGAAAGGTCCAACTTCTACCAAGCCTCAGGTTTGTGACGGACTGCGTCACATTTTCATCCAATATCTCCTGGTACTGAAGAGAATTCATGGTACATTGCACACGCTGAAGCTTCCCTGTACCTGTAGAAGCAAAACAGCACCAAAGCATGATTGATCCCCCGCCATGCTTCACATTAGGCAAGGTGTTCTTTTCTTCATGGGCTTTGTTCTTCCTCCTCCAAACATAGTGTTGATCCATGGGCCCAAACAGTTCTAATTTTGTTTCATCAGTCCACAGAACACTATCCCATTACTTTTGTGGTTTGTCCACATGACTTTTGGCATACTGCAGTCGACTCTTCTTATTCTTTGGAGACAGCAAGGGGGTGCGCCTGGGAGTTCTGGCATGGAGGCCTTCATCACGCAGTGTGCACCTTATTGTCTGAGCTGAAACTTCAGTACCCGCATCTGACAAATCTTTTTTCAGTTCCTCAGCAGTCACACGGTGACTGTTCTCCACTTTGCACTTCAGGTAGCGCACAGCAGTCGAAGTCAGCATCTTTTTTCTGCCACGACCAGGTAGCGTTTCAACAGTGCCCTTTGCCTTGAAATTGCGAATGATGCTTCCTTTAAAAAGTCCTTGTAAGATTTCATTCTGAACACAATTACAAATGTACACTAAATTCCCTAAAGCCCTTTACAGAGTTTTGGTGTGGCCACATCAGAAATATTTAGCTTAGTTCTGGGCATAAGTTCATAGAAATGATGCCTTGGAGCTGGAAAAGTACAAAGAATAGCAACTAAACTGATAAGGGTCACAGAGAGTCTTAGTTATGAGCAAAGCTTAAAAGAATTCAATTTATTTAATCTTGAGAAAAGGCAGGTAAGGGGGGGACATGATTAACCTGTTAGGGACACATGACGTACCAGTACGTCAGGAGTATTTCCGATCACTGCTGCCCAGCAGGGGCCTGTGACCCCCCCCCCTGTATCAGCGATCACAGAAAACAGTAGGTCAATTCAGACCTGCGGTTTGCTGCGTTTCCAGGTTATTCGGGTCTCTGGTGACCCGGAATAGGATGGTGATCAGTAGTGTGATAACACACCACCAATCTCCATCCTTCGATCCTGTGAGGTGATGGTGACATCACCTAACAGGATCACATCTGATTGGCTTCACGGGCAGGCGGGAATTAACTCCCCCTGCTCTCCTCCTCTATTTTGCGTCGGAGGAGTGAGGAGAGAGCAGCCTGCTGTAATTCAGGAAAGCCCAGCACCCCAGCAGCCCGATCGTGCCCAGCTGGCACTTACAAGTATTTAGGGAGAGGTCAGGGACAAGTTGGGTTAGGCTGGGATACATAGGGAAAGTAAGAGTTAAAAAAAAAAAAAATATCTATTGCATCACCCTCTTAGGGTGTCTGGGGTCGACCCCCCCTCCCCCGGGGTGCTGCAGCTTAACCCTCTTGCACCCCCCATCCCCCCTACACCCTTTTTTTTGCGTACGCTGAGAGTGACCGGCACTCTTTAGCGTCCGGCCACTGTTAGCACATCGCCCACCCCTCAGCCGATCAGCTTTGGACGGCTGATCAGCCAGTTAGAATTTTATTTAACCCTTTTTACATTTTTTTGCTCTCTTTTTTTAAGTTAGTTAGTTCTTTTTTTTCCCCTGTTAGCTTTAGGGAACAGTCCGGGAACACCCGTACCCCCACACACACGCACACTAAATAAAGTTTTCCACACCACGCACATACACATGCACCCACACACACTTCCCTATGGCCTGCCAGACATTCTCGGCTGAGGAGGCATACGCCCAGCTTGCCTCCGAATCCGAGAGTCCGAGTGAGGACGAGGATGACCCCACATTCGCTAGTCATTTAGCGATGATGATGATGAGCCCCCAAGGTGGCGGAGACGCCGGCAGGCGGAGCAAGGAGACCGCCATGCTAGGGACCCTGTGGCCCACCCTAGTACGAGCAGTTCTGGGGCTCGTACTAATTTCCCGGCCCACCAGATAAGTTCACCTGAGCCCCGAACCGGTGGACTTGCATGGTGTACCCCAGAGAATCTTTAGCCCGTGATTCCTGATTTTGTTGGTCAACCAGGAATCCAGATTCCCACAGTGGGATTCACTGATTATGACTATTTCAGTCTTTTTTTAAGTGCCCCCCTTGTGAATCTGATGGTGGAGCAAACGAATCTGTACGCCCAGCAGTTCGTTGCTCAACAACCAGGCTCTTTTTTGGCTAGGCCCGGGGCTGGACGCCGGTCAGTGCAGCTGAGATGAGGATGTTTTGGGGCCTCGTGCTGCACATCAGCCTAGTCAAAAAACCTAGTGTTAAGAAGTACTGGAGTGGGGACGTCCTCTACCAGACCCCACCTTACAGTACAGCCATGACACGTTTACTGTTTGAGGCCATCTGGAAATGCCTGCATTATGCAGATAATGCAGCATGTCCCCCCCAAGGTGATCCTGCCTATGACCGCCTGTACAAAATCAGGCCAGTCATCAATCACTTTGGGGCCAAATTTGTAGAGGCCTGTGTACCTGGAAGGGAGGCCGCGGTTGATTAGTCTCTCATTACTTTTAAGGGGAGACTCATTTTCTGCCAGTATATTCCCTCAAAGCGGGCGAAGTATGGCGTGAAGCTGTACAAACTTTGTGAGAGTACCTCAGGGTACACTTACAAGTTTCGTGTGTACGAGGGGAGAGATTCCCGTATTCAACCCCCAGAATGTCCCCCCACTCTGAGTGTTAGCGGGAAACTTGTTTGGGACCTTATGCACCCACTGTTAGACAAGGGTTACCACCTGTACGTGTAAAAATCCCCAGATCCACCCCACCCCAGATCCACGTCCGCTTGTGGGACCGTGTAAAAAAATCAGCGCGTCCTCCCTACTGTCCCCCTCCAGGTACCTATCCCCAGGGGTGAGACCTGTGCCCTCACCAGTGAAAACCTGTTGCTGGTCAGACATAAGGACAAGAGGGATGTCCTTGTACTGACCACAATTCACAGTAACGGCATCTCCCCTGTCCCTGTGCGAGGTACCACGGCAACGGTCCTCAAGCCCAATTGTATCGTCGACTACAATTGGTATATAGGAGGAGTTGATTTCTCTGATCAAGTCCCCAAGCCATATAATGCAATGCGCAAAACTCGAGCATGGTACATAAAAGTTGCGTTCTACTTGGAGCAGGTTGCCATGTACAACTCTTTTGTGCTGTCCCAGAGCACTGGCAACACAGGGAAATTCCTCCAGTTCTATGAGGCAGTCTTCAAGGACCTGATCTTTTCTGACTGGGAAAGAGCAGGCCAACACTTTCCAGGTGTGGTCCCCCATACTGGAAAGAAGGGACGAACCCAAAAAAGGTGCAAAGTGTGTCACAGGAGGGGGATACGGAAGGACACCACCACTCAGTGTGACACATGCCCTGATCATCTTGGCCTCTGCATTATTGGTTGCTTCAAGGAGTACCACACTTCCATGGAGTAATACATTTATTATCCCCTTTTCCATGTAGCCACTGACAATCAGATAAAAACTATGGTTCTCAGACACCCATTTTTTTTTTTTTAAATGATAGTTTATAAATCTAAAATAATCTAAAAAGTAGACAAATTATGTATCGCCCTATAAAAATACCCCATGACCTAACCCCTTAGATTAACATGGTAAAAAAAAAGTGCAAACAAAAGGAATTTTTTTGTCACCTTACATAACAAAACGCGTAATAGCAATCAATCAAAAAGTCATATGCCCCCAAAAATAGAGCCAATAAAGCCGTCCTCATATGGCGCAAAAAACTGAGCCCCTTCCTAAGACAATCGGATAAAAACTTTAAAAAAACTGACTTTTAGACTGTGTAGATAGTTACCTTTTTTTTAGTTTGTTTCAAATAGGATAATATAGTGTTAAACCTAAATAAATTTTTAAAAAGTAGACAAATTCGGTATCGCCGCATCCGTAATAAACTGCTCTTTAACAATACTCCATGATCTAACCCCTCAGATTCACACGGTCAAAAAAGTAAAATAAAAACGTACCAAAGGAGCTATTTTTTGGCACATTTTTCATTTTAATCAATTTTTTCCAGTAACAAAGCAAGGGTTAACAGCCAAATAAAACTTTAAATGTATCGCGCTGATTCTGCAGTTTACAGAAACACACCATATGTGGTGGTAAACTGTTGTACGGGCACACGGCAGGGAGCAGAATGAAAGGAATGCCATATGGTTCCTGGAAAGCAGATTTTGATGGCCTTTTTTTTGACACCATGTCCCATTTGAAGAACCCCCGATGCACCCCTAGAGTAGAAACTCCATGAAAGTGAGTATAACATGGTTATAAGGGAAAATAATAGCATTCTCAAAACACAATGCTTAGTAAAATGTGAATGGAGGGGTTAAAAATAAAAATAAAATAACACCTTATCCACTTGATCGCGTAGTTACGATCTCTTCTTCAATCATTAGCTGCCGGCTAAAGGACCTGTAATGACTTCACTGAGCTCATCACATGGTCCAATCCCATGGTCCTTCACCATGGTGATGGACCATGTGATTGGACCATGTGATGTGATGTCAACACAAGTCCTTTAGCTGGCAGCCAATGCTTGAAGAAGAGAGAAGAGATCAGCAACTATGCGATGAAGTGAATAAGGTAAGTTAATTTTTTTTTATTTTTAGCCCCTTAATCCACATTTTACTAAGCATTCTGTATTGAGAATGCTATTATTTTCCCTTTATAACCATGTTATAAGGGAAAATAATAAAGATCAGGTCCCGTATCTTAGCAACCTTGCGGGAAAATCGCACTGCATCCGCACTTGATTGCAGATGCTTGCGATTTTCCCGCAGCCCCATTCACTTCTATGGGGCCTGCGTTGCGTGAAAAACGCACAATATAGAGCATTCTGCGATTTTCACGCAACGCAGAAGTGATGCGTGAAAATCACCGCTCATGTACACAGCCCCATAGAAATGAATGGGTCAGGATTCAGTGCGGGTGCAATGCGTTCATATCACGCATTGCACCTGTGCGGAAATCACGCCCGTGTGAAAGGGGCCTCACAAAGTGACTTCAAACCTGAACTGGTCCCTGAAAAGTGGATGTTTGAAAATTCCTGAAAATTCCTAAAATGGCAGACATATATGGAATGTGAATTAATAACTTTTTTTGGCGGTATTACTATGTATTATAGAAATAGAGAAATTGAAACTTGGAAAATTGAATTTTTTTTGCATGAAAATGTTTTTTTTTTACTCCATTTTACCAGTGTCATGAAGTACGATATGTGACGAAAAAACTATCTCAGAATGGCCAGGATAAGTAAAAGCGTTTTACTTACACACATAAAGTGACACTGGTCAGATTTTCCAAAAAATGGCCTGGTCCTTAACCACCTCAGGACCGCCTAACGCACGGATGCGTCCGGCGGGTGGTCCTCTTTCTCTGGGTCGACGCATTGGCGCGTCATCTCGTGAGATGTGAGATTTCGCGCTGATGCCGCGTGCATGCGCACTGCGCGGCGGTAAAAAGTTCAAGAAGGAGTTGGTCATCAGCCTGCCAGCCAATGATCAGCGCTGGTAGGCTGATGACTTTCTAAAAAAACGAATCACAAGCCATCTAACACATTATATTTATACATATAATGTGTTAAATGGCTTCTGTGCTCTCTGCTGGGTCCTTTTCGTCGGTTGGACCCTGCAAAGAGCACATGTGACTGTAAGTACACCAAGCACTACATACTTAGCCCCAGATCACCCCCCATCACCCCAATTAACCCCTTGATCACCCCTTTCAATCACCTGTCAATCACTAGTGAAAGGGAAAAAAGTGATCAGTGTAAACTGTTTTTTCACTAGTATTGACTGTTAGGTTTAGTTTAGTTTAGTCCCCTTTGGTAGGTAGTTAGCTTCCGTTAGCGCCCAGCCCACCGCACCGCAGTCACAATTTCGCTGATTAGCGTAGAGTTAATCAGCATTTGTACTTTTATAGTATCTGTAAGTGATCAGAACTGATCACAGTCAGATCTATAATAATATTACTGTCACTTTAGCTCGCCTCCCACCCAAAATGCAGTGTTTGCCCGATCAGGCCTGATCGGTCGCCCACACGTGCGTTCACCCACGCCCACCCCGCCACAGTGACAACATTTTTTTTTTTTTTTTATCACTGCACAATCACTTCACAAGCGCTGCGGCGATAAAAAAAATCAGTTTTGATCTTTTTTTATCAATTGCTGCGGCTTCCTGTACTTCGCTAGCCTCCCATTTGTAAGACAGGCTTGCTCTTTTTCTTGGGTAGTCTCAGGGAATACCCCCTAAATTTAGTTGTCCAAATGTCAAATAAGGGGTATTCCTCTGAAGAGGCCTACAGGATTCCAACCCAGTCGGATAAAGAATGGGAACCCTCATCTGACGAATCAAGCGGGTCAGAATATGAACCTGTAGAAAGCAGTGGCAGTCTGACCCAAAGCTCGGACGAGGAGGTTGAGGTCCCTGATAGCACCAGGCGTACCCAACCCCGTGTCGCTAGACCACAGGTTGCGCAGGATCCGTTTCAAGGGCAGCAGAGTGGGGCTGCCGCTGTCGGATTACATGGTGAGGCATACACCAGCAGCGCAGCCCTTCCTGGACCTAGTACCAGCACTGCCGTAGAACATTGTGAAGTGGCGAGCACCAGAAGGGCAGTTGAAGCTGGTACGGTGGCATGTGCAATAGTTGCCCCATCGCAGCCACCGCACAGACAGGCCCGTAGAGCCCCTAGAATCCCTGAGGTGCTTGCAAACTCTGATTGGCAGCCCCCAACTTCAGCCGCACCATTAGTTCCCCCTTTCACCGCCCAGTCAGGAGTTCGGGTGGAGACAGCTCAGATCATATCGGCACTGGGGTTTTTTGAGCTGTTCTTCACTGTGGAGCTCTTTGACCTAGTCGTGGCAGAAACAAATCGGTATGCCACTCAATTTATAAATGCCAACCCGGGAAGCTCTTATGCCCAGTCTTTCCAGTGGAAACCAGTCCAAGTTTCCGAATTTAAAACTTTTCTGGGGCTTCTCCTCAACATGGGCCTAACAAAAAAGCATGAATTGCGGTCATATTGGGCCACAAACCCAATTCATCACATGCCCATGTACTCTGCTATCATGTCCAGGACACGATTTGAGACCATCCTACGTTTCCTGCACTTTAGCGACAACACCACCTCCCGTCCCAGAGGCCACCCAGCTTTTGACCGGCTCCACAAAATTCGGCCCCTCATAGACCATTTAAACCTGAAATTTGCAGATTTGTATACCCCCGCAATAAAAATCTGCGTAGACGAGTCCCTAATACATTTTACCGGGCGCCTTGGCTTCAAACAGTACATCCCAAGCAAGCGCACCCGGTATGGGGTCAAATTGTATAAGCTCTGTGAAAGGGCCACAGGCTATACACACAAATTTCGGATCTATGAGGGAAAAGATCAGACCCTGGAGCTGGTAGGTTGCCCTGACTACCTGGGGAGCAGTGGGAAGACAGTCTGGGACTTGGTGTCACCCTTATTCGGCAAGGGGTACCATCTTTATGTGGACAATTTCTACACAAGTGTGCCCCTCTTCAGGCATTTGTTCCTAGAACAGATTGGCTGCTGTGGCACCGAGCGACCTAGTCGCTGGGGCTTCCCCCAACGGCACATTACCACCTGTCTTGCAAGGCGGCAGAGGGATGCCTTTTGTAACGAAGAATTGCTCGCAGTGAAATGGAGAGACATGCGTGACGTTTACATGCTCTCCTCCATTCACGCAGACACGACAATCCAAATTGAACGGGCAACCAGTGTCATTGAAAAGCCCTTCTCGGTCCACGACTATAATTTGCTCATGGGAGGGGTGGACTTCAATGACCAGATGTTGGCCCCATATTTGCTTTCCCACGGGACCAGACGCTGGTATAAGAAGGTGTCTGTATATCTAATTCAATTGGCTATATATAATAGTTTTGTTCTCTACAGTAAGGCTGGGAGAACAGGATCCTTCCTCAAATTTCAGGAAGAGATCATCGAGAACCTCCTGTATCCAGGACCACCAGTGTAGTGAGCCGTCTACACGAGCGACATTTCCCCAATGTCGTTGCTGGTACCTCAAACCAACCGCCACCCCAAAAAAGATGTCGTGTCTGTAGCAGGAGTGGAATAAGGTGTGAAACCCGCTAATTCTGTCCTGACTGCCCTGACCACCCTGCACTATGCCTAGAGGAGTGTTTCCGGAAGTACCACACTCAGGTACACTTAGGGACGTAGGGATTGCAGGACACAGGTAGTTTTTACACTCAGGATCTAGGGTCTCTCAGGATACTAGGTTTTGAGAGACCTTAACACATAGGGGTGCTGGTGTGCTACAGCAGAAATGTGAAACGGTAGAAACTTCTCCTTTCACTTGGGATAAAGTGCATAATGTACTTCACACCATCTCTGTGTGATTTACACTTTACACATTGACCCATGGGAAAGGAGAGGTTTCTGCTAGGAAAGTAAAGAGTGAAATGGTAAAAAAAAATAAAAAATTAAACAGGTAGCAAGAAAAATAAATCTTGAGTTAGTTCAGGTTTTAAAAGTTTTGATGTTCAGGTTTGATAAAAAAAAAGTTTTATGTTCACGTTTTATAAAGTTTGTAACGTTAAAGTTTATGAGCCTGCTGCCTGTTTTTTCTTCATTTTTTTTTTCCCCCTAACCACCCTTTATTTTCCAGGTAGACCAACGGACAAACTGACGAAAACGCTGCAGCACTGATGTGTATTCTGAGAGAAGCATTGCGCTGCTGTCAGAAGACACGTGAAGTCGGTGCATGCGGCGCTGCAAGACGAGATTTCTCCTCTGCAGTACAGGTACGTTTGCCCAGGCATATGAGCTGAGGAGAGGTGTTGGAGTTCATATGCTTTGGCAAACACTTTGTATCAAAAATCTGGCAAAGATGTCTTTCTCCACAACGATCGATTGATCGATGTGAATGGAGAAATCACGTTTGCCAGGACATAGGAGCTGAAGTGGGTATGGATGTTTGGGCGGAGCCCCTATGTCCTGGCAATCGCCAGGCCCCTCTTTTTTTTCTTGCATATTTTTTGGCAGAGATTTTTTCATCCACATCGATCGATGCGAATGAAAAAATCTGTGCCGTTCATTTTTTCTTTCAGCCCAGAGGCTGAACGGAAAAAAAATCTCATTACCTGTATGCTCAATATAAGGAGAATAGCAGAAACTCCTAATGCTGGCCATACATGTAATGATTGCGGAGACCCTCAAATGCCATGGCAGTACAAACACATCACATGTGACCCCATTTTGGAAAGAGCACCCCAAGGTATTCGCTGAGGGGCATATTAAGTCCATGAAAGATTGAACTTTTTGTCACAATGTAGCGGAAAGGGAGACTTTGTGAGAAAAAACAAAAAAAATCAAATTCCGCTTGTGCCAAAAAAAAAATCATCTATGAACTCGACATGCCTCTCACAGAATACCTTGGGGTGTCTTATTTCTAAAATGGGGTCATATTTGGGGTATTTTTACTGCCCTGGCATTTTAGGGGCCCTAAAGCGTGAGAAGAAAAATGCGTAAAAATGCCATCCTAAAAGGTACTCATTGGAATTAGGGCCCCTTTGCGCATCTTGGCTGCAAAAAAGTGGCACACATGTGGTATCGCCGTACTCAGGAGAAGTAGGGCAATGTATTTTGGGGTGTAGTTTTACATATACCCATGCTGGGTGTGAA
This sequence comes from Bufotes viridis, assembly GCA_033119425.1. Lineage (NCBI taxonomy): Eukaryota > Metazoa > Chordata > Amphibia > Anura > Bufonidae > Bufotes > Bufotes viridis. The sequence continues at coordinate 217,446,857 of CM065593.1, read as the reverse complement.
AAATATCTCTGTAAATTGACAACTTTGTATAAAAAAATGGAAAAAGTTGTCATTTACAGGGATATTTTTCACACACAGTATGGGTATATGTAAAAATACACCCCAAAACACATTGCTCTACTTCTACTGAGTACGGTGATACCACATGAGTGACACTTTTTTGCAGCCTAGGTGCGCAAAGGGGCCCTAAATCCAATGAATACCTTTAGGATTTCACAGGGCAATTTTATGCATTTGGATTCCAGACTTCTTCTCACGCTTTAGGGGCCCCTAAAATGCCAGGTCAGTATAAATACCCCAGAAGTGACCCCATTTCAGAAAGAAAGGTATTCGCTGATGGGCATAGTGAGTTCATGGAAGTCTTTATTTTTTGTCACAAGTTAGCGGAAAATGAAATTTTTTGAAAAAAAAAAAAAAAAACATTTCCGCTAACTTGTGACAAAAAATAAAAACTTCCATGAACTTCCATGAACTGCCCTTCATTGAATACTTCAAACTACTACGATCAAAAAGTTATATGTACCCAAAAATAGTGCCAATCAAACGTCATCTCATCCCACAAAAAATGATACCCTACATAAGACAATCACCAAAAAAAAAAAATATGGCTCCCAGACTATGGAGACATAAAAAAATGATTTTTTTAGTTTCAAAAATATTATTATTGTGTAAAACTTAAATAAATATAAAAAAGTATACATATTAGGTATCTCTGCGTCCGTGACAACAGACTCTATAAAAATAACACATGACCTAACCCCTCAGGTGACACAGAAAAAATATATATATAAATACCGTGTCAAAAGTCATTTTTGTCACCTTACATCACAAAAAGTGTAATAGCAAGCGACCAAAATGTCATATGCACCCCAAGATAGTGCCAATCAAACCGTCATCTCATCCCGCAAAAAATGAGCCCCTACATAAGACAGTCGCACAAAAATTAAAAATTAAAAATATAGCTTTCAGAATGTGGAGACACTAAAAATTTTTTTTTCTCAAAAATGCTTTGTTATGAAAAACTGAAACAAAAAAAAACAAAAAGTAATAACCTGGTCTATAGAAATAGCACACAATCTAACCTGTCAGATCAACAATGTAAATAACAAAAAATAAAAACCGTCCCAAAACAGCTATTTTTTTTGCAAATTTTTCCATTTTATTCAATTTTTCCAGTAACAAAGTAAGGGTTAACAGCCAAACAAAACTCAATATTTATTGTCCTGATTCTCTAGTTTGCAGAAACACCCCATATGTTGTCGTAAACTGCTGTATAGCCAAACGGCAGGGCGCAGAAAGAAGGGAAAGCCATATGGTTTTTGGAAGGCAGATTTTGCTGCATTGGTTTTTTGACACTATGTCCCATTTGAACCCCCCCTGATGCACCCCTACAGTAGAAACTCTAAAAAAGTGACCCCATTTTGGAAACTACGGGATAAGGGGGCAGTTTTGTTTGTATTATTTTAGGGTAAATATGATTTTTGGTTGCTCTATATTACACTTTTTTTGAGGCAAGGTAACAAAAAATAGAAATTCTGAAATTTCATTTCCATTTGCCAATAACTCTTGTGGAACACCTAAAGGGTTAACAAAGTTTGTAAAACAGGATTTAAATACCTTGAGGGGTGTAGTTTCTTAGATGGAGTCACTTTTATGGAGTTTCTACTCTAGGAGTGCTTCAAATTGGACATGCTGCAAAAAAACCAGTCCAGCAAAATCCGCCTTCCAAAAACCATATGGCGTTCCCTTCATTAGGAGCCCTGCGCCATACGGCATTTTACGGCCACATATGGGGTGTTTCTGCAAACTACAGAATCAGGGCAATAAATGTTGAGTTTTGTTTGGCTGTTATCCCTTGCTTTGTTACTGGAAAAAATTGAATAAATTGGAAAATTTTCCAAAAAATTCGAAATTCTGAAATGTTATCTCCATTTGCCATTAACTCTTGTGGAAAACCTAAAGGGTTAACAACGTTTGTAAAATCTGTTTTGAATACCTTGAAGGGTGTCGTTTCTAGAATGGGGAATATGTATTATAGAAGTAGAGACATTGAAACTTGGAAAATTGCAAATTTTTACAAATTTTTAGTAAATTTGGTATTTTTTATGAATAAAAATAGAAAATTTTGACTCCATTTTACCACTGTCATGAAGTACAATATCTGACGAAAAAATGGGCTGGATACGTAAATGCGTTTAAAGGTTATTACCACATAAAGTGGCACTGGTCAGATTAGCAAAAAATGGCCGGGTCCTTAGGGTGAAATAGGGCTGAGTCCTTAAGGGGTTAATATAGGCCCCTGGCACCCAGACAGAGGAGAGAGAGTTCCCATAACAGAAAAACAGGCATCATGTCACCCACCAATGCAGCAGCTGATTATCATTAATGTAGGTCCCTGGCACCCAGACAGAGGAGAGAGGTTCCATAACAGCAAAACAGGCATCATGTCACCCACCAATGCAGCAGACGATTATCAATAATGTAGGCCCCTGGCACCCAGACAGAGGAGAAGTCATTTGACAGTAAAAAGAGGTTAATATCACTCACCAAAGCAGCAGACAATTAGCTGAAATGTGGGCCCCTGGCACCGAGACGGAGGAGAGGTTCATTCAGCTCGGGGTTACCCCCAAAATAATGGTACAATTAAAAAAGGAGGATTCAATAAAGAAGTGCTCTGGAGTACAAGAATGTATGGTTGAGGGCGAGGCAGTTATAAATGTCTATTCTGCACAAGGTACGGACAAGTCCTGTGGGTTCCATCCCTGGTTCATTTTAATAAACGTGAGCTTGTCCACATTGGCTGTGGACAGGCGACTGCTTTTGTCTCTAATGACGCCCCCTGCCGTGCTAAATACACGTTCAGACAATACACTGGCCGCAGGGCAGGCCAGTGTCCTCCAAGGCATAAAGGGCAGGCTCTGGCAATGTGGACAATTTGGAGACCCAAAAGTTGAATGGGGCAGAACCATCAGTCGGTAAGTGGTGGCATGTGCACACGTACTGTTCCACCATGTTGTTGAAATGCTGCCTCCTACTTTTCACGTTCCCTATCAGCTGTGGCGCGGTGACAAAACTTTTCCCCATCTCGGCCATGCTAACCCTGCTGTCTGAGGAGCTGGCCGTGACATAGCTGTGTTGGTGACCTCTTCCTCCTCCTCCTCCACCTCTACCTTCTCCTTGTGCTTCCACTTGTCCCCCTGTGTCAATTGGGAATGCCCCCAGGAGAGCGTCTACCAACGTGCGCTAGTAGTCGCGTATCTTCCTATCACGCTCCAGTGCGGGAATTAAGGTGGGCACATTGTCCTTGTATCGGGGATCCAGCAGGGTGGCAACCCAGTAGTCAGTACAAGTTAAAATGTGGGCAACTCTGCTGTCGTTGCGCAGGAACTGCAGCATGTAGTCGCCCATGTGTGCCAGGCTGCCTAGAGGTAACGATAAGCTGTCCTCTGTGGGTGGTCTGTGTCCTCCGTATCCCCACAGCCATGCTCTAGTGATGACCCTGAGCTGCGTAGGGTGCCACCCTGCAGTGAAACCGGTTCTTCATCCTCCTCCTCTTCCTCATCCTCCTCGTCCTCCAGAAGTGTGCCCTGGCTGTCCACATGTGTACCTGGCCTGTACCTGGTGCAGGGACCCACCCTCTGAGCCACTTATGTATGACCTGCCTGAAACCCTGTGAAATGCCCCCTCTTCCTCCTCCTCCTGTGCCGCATCCTCTTCCATCATCGCTGTAATATTTTTTTTCAAGGAGACATCGAAGGGGTATTGTAATGCTAACAATGGCCTCATCAGCACTGGCCATGTTGGTTGAGTACTCCAAAGACAGCAACAAGGTATACAGGTCTCGCATGCAGGCCCAGTCACTGGTGGTAAAGTAGTGCTAATCCGCAAAGCGACTGACCCTTGCATACTGCATCTGAAACTCCACTATCGCCCGCTGCTGCTCGCACAGTCTTTCCAGGATATGTAAGGTGGAATTCCACCTGGTGGGCTTGTCCCATATCAGGCGGTGAGCAGGAAGGCCAAAGTTACGCTGCATCGCAGACAGGCGAGCAGCAGCAGGGTGAGAATGCCGAAAGCGCGCACATACGGACTTCACTTTCAGCAGCAGCTCTGACATGTCTGGGTAGTTTCTAAGAAACTTCTGCATCACCAGATTCAGCGCATGCGTCAGGCAAGGGATGTGTGTCAAACCGGCTAGTCCCGGAGCTGCAACAAGATTTCCCCCATTATGGCACACCACCCCGCCCGGGCTTGAGGCTCACCGGCAGCAACCACTCATCAGTCTGCTGTTCTATGCCCCTCCAAAGCTCCTGTGCGGTGTGCGGTTTGTCACCCAAACACATGAGTTTTAAAATCACCTGCTGACGTTTACCCCGGGCTGTGCTGAAGTTGGGGGTGAGGTTCTTTCAATGACTGGATGTGGGGGTGGTAGAAGAGCAGTAGGAGGAGAAGGAGGATGATGCATAGTAGGAGGAGGAAGCAACAGGAGGCAACAAATAATGCTCTGCGATCTTCGGTGGTGGAAGGACATGCGCCAAACCACTACGCGCCTCGAGCCCAGCCGCAACTACGTTTACCCAGTGTGCAGTTAGGGAGATATAGAGACCCTGGCCGTGCTTACTGGTCCATGTATGTGTGGTTATGTGGACCTTGCCACAGATGGCGTTGCGCAGCGCACACTTGATTTTATCCTCCACTTAGTTGTCTATCCAGTATATGTAAGGTAGAGTTCCACCTGGTGGGCATGTCGCATATGAGGCGGTGAGAAGCAAGGCCAAAGTTACGCTACAGCGCAGACAGGCGAACAGCAGCAGGGTGAGAATGCTGAAAATGCGCACATACGGACAGCACTTTCAGCAAATGCTCTGACATGTCTGGGTAGTTTTTAAGAAATTTCTGCACCACCAGATTCAGCACATGCCCCAGGCAAGGGATGTGCGTCAAACCAGCTAGTCCCAGAGCTTTCGCCCATTATCGCACACCCCCAGGCCGGACTTGAGGCTCACCGGCAGCAACCACTCATCAGTCTGCTGTTCTATGCCCCTCCAAAGCTTCTGTGGGCTTTGTCACCCAAACACATGAGTTTTAAAATTGCCAGCTGACGTTTACCCCGGGCTGTGCTGAAGTTGGGGGTGAGGTTCTTTCGATGACCAGATGTGGGGGGTGGTAGAAAAGGAGTAGGAGAAGGAAGCAACAGGAGGCAACAAATAATGCCCTGTGATCCTTGGTGGTGGAAGGACATGCGCCAAACCGCTATCCACCTCGGGCCCAGCCACCACTACTTTACCAAGTGTCCGAGTGTACCAAGTATTGGCGGCTGGGAACAACGTGCTGGGGGACAGCCACCGCTATCAGCTGTTTGAAACAGTCAGTCTCCACCAGACTGAATGACAGCATTTCAAAGGGTAGTAATTTTGAAATGCTGACATTCCGGGAGAGGGCTCGAGGGTGGGTAGGTGGGTATTTCCTCCCTCTCTCCAATGTTTGGGAGATTGACAGCTTAATGCTGCGGTGTGACATGGTGGAGATGCTTGGTGATGGTGTCGTATGTGGTGGTGTTGGTGGAACATCCTGTGTTTGTTGGTCGCCAGGTGCAACGGTGACGCTAGAGGTGGAGGAAGAGGCCGAGCCAGCAGCAGAAGAGGGAGCAGGAGGAGGAGCATGAGAGAGTTCCTTGTTTTTAAGGTGCTTACTCCACTGCAGTTGATGCTTTGCATGTAGATGCCTGGTCATGCAGGTTGTGTTCAGGTTAAAGGGAACCTTTCACCTAAAAAATGCTTATAAAGCTGTTCATATTACCTTATAGTGCCCCATATTAGTTTTCTAAAGCGCTTTTTCTTACTTTTCCAGAATTTAGGCTCATAGAGAAATCAATGTTTTATTCAGCCGCTGCCCCGTGCTTCAAGTCAGGCTTGAAGTCAAGGGGGCAGCGGCCTAGGCGTCTTCAGTCCTGCTCTCCCCACCTCCTGCTGCCTTGATTGACATCCAGCATCTCAGTGCCGGGACCGCGCTCTCAGCCTGCGCAGTAAAGGGCGGCAGGAGCGCGGTCCCGGCTCTGGCGCGTACATTTAGCCGGCTTCATTCTTGCTACAGCGCATGCTCCCGCCAGTCTGTCATGATCGCGCCCGCGCCCGGCATCTATTCTACCTGCGCATATTGAGCGTCATCTCCAGCACGCAGCAGAGGCCAGCCGCACGGGCGCGATTGTGACAGACTGGCGGGCGCATGCAGGCTTTACTACGCATGCGGGCTGAGAGCGCGGTCCCGGCACTGAGATGCTGGATGTCAATCAAGGCAGCAGAAGGCGGGGAGAGCAGGACTGAAGACGCCTAGGCCGCTGCCTCCTTGACTTCAAGCCTGACTTGAAGCATGGGGCAGCGGCTGAATAAAACATCGATTTCTCTATGAGCCTAAATGCTGAAAAAGTAAGAAAAAGCGCTTTAGAAAACTACTATGGGGCACTATAAGGTATTATGAACAGCTTTATAAGCGTTTTTTAGGTGACAGGTTCCCTTTAAGAACATTTATGCCTCGCTTCAGGCTCTGATGGCACAACATGCAAACCACTCGTGTCTTGTCATCAGGACATTGTGTGAAGAACTGCCATGCCAATGAAATCTTTGGAGCAGGCCTTGGTGTACATGGTGCCTGGGAGTGGTGGACAGTAGCAGGCGTACTGTCTCTGGAACTGCCGCTGCGCTTTTCCACCCTGCTCCCTCTTTTGCTGTGCTGTTGCCTCTGTGCGACCACCGCCTATTACTCAGAACTGCACGTCTCACTAGCACAACCTTCAGTCCAGTCTGGGTCTAGAACTTTATCATCCTCCACATCATCTTCCACCCATTCATGACCCCTGCCCTCCTCGTCGGTCTGCACATTGTAGAAAACCACAGCAGTTGGCACCTGTGTTTTGTCATCATCAGAGACATTTTGCGGCAGTATTCCCATGTCCTCATCCTGCAACAAAAGTGGTTGAGCATCAGTGCATTCAAGGTCTTCCTCTTCTGGGGCAGGGCTAGGTGGATGGGCCGGGGAAACCCTGCCAACAAAGTCATCAAAAAGCATGAGACTTTCCTGCATGATTTGGGGCTCTGACTGCTTGGCTGATTTTCAAGGGGGTGAGGTGGAAGACTGATCGGCATGGGCTGCAGGTGCCAAATCTGAGCTTTCTGCAGAGGACTGGGTGTTAGATACTGTGAAGGAACTGGAGGCACTGTCAGCCACCCAATCTACTATCGCCTGTACATGTTCTGGCTTCACCATCCGTAGAGCAGCATTTGGGCCTATCAAATAACGCTGCAGATTCTGTCTCCTACTCGCACCAGAGGAATATGTTTGACTTGGAGCGGTAGTTGGCGCTGAACGGCCACGTCCTCCCCCAGCAACAGGAGCTCCACCAACACCACCACGACCATGACCACATCCCTTATTTGATGTTCTCCTCATTATTTGCGTTCACCCACCAAGCTGAAAGATTGGTCTCTCTCCGGTGTCAATTTACCTGCCACTAGTCGACAATTACGTTCGCTAAGGCAGTGCCCATGTCATGAAAATGCTCTGTGGACCCAAAATATTGTTTTTTGGGCCCAAAATACACTGATTCTCAATTTCTATATGGAAATGTAAACATTTTTTGGATACGCTGTATGAAAGTGGTTTGTGGAACAAGAACAAGTATTTTTGTAATAAAATACAGAAAATTTGTATTTCACTGCTGTAAATTGAAATTAATTATTTATACGCCAGATGCACAATAGTTTTGTTGGCCTAAAACACGGCTTTTTTCAATAAAACCCCAAAATGCAGTTTTTAACTGCTGTACATTAAAAGTAGATATTTATACTATGTATGGACACCAGATTTGGGGACCCAGAACACGGATTTGGTCACCAAAATTCACAAATGCAGTATTTGACTGTTATAAATTGGAAATAATTATTTAAACGACTGATGCACAACTGTTTTTTCGGCCTTAAACACAGCTTTTTTCAATAAAACACCAAAATGTATTTTTTTACTGCTGTAAAGATCTGTGAAGGACACTGTTATGGGGGATCTGTGGATGATGCACTGTTATGGGGGATCTGTGGATGACACTGTTATGGGGGATCTGTGGATGGCATCCACAGATCCCCCATCCTATAACAGTGCCATCCACAGACCCCCCCACCCCTTAACAATGCCATTCACAGACCCCCCACCCCTTAACAGTGTTATCCACAGATCCCCCATTGCCGCTCCAGTGCTGCACTATAGAAATATAAAATGTCTAATTCAAATCAAAATCATTAAAGCTGCCCCCTCAGTTGTATATCATTCTATCTATCAAAAGAGCTTTTTGTATAATGCAGGCAGGCCAGGCGGGCGAGCAGCAGCGCGACTCACTGATGTCACGTGCCTGCACCACCTACTTCATGAATGAAGCAGGCGGCGCAGGCATGTGATGTCAGTGAGTCACGCTGCTGCCCGCCCGGCCTGCCTGCATTCTTCAAAAAGCTCTTGTGAGTAGATAGAATGATATACAACTGAGGGGGCAGCTTTAATGATTTTGATTTGAATTAGACATTTTATAACTATATAGTGCTGCACTGGAGCGGCGGGGCCGGAGTACAGTGAACGCACCGGCCCCACTGCAATTGCCGGCCCCCAGCTCCTCCTACCAGTCACTCTCCGCTCATACATCGCAGCCTGCAATGCTGAAGCATCGCAGGCTGCAATGTAAAAATGTCAGCATTCACCCCATAAGACGCAGGGGCATTTTATCCCTATTTTTGGGGGAGAAAAAGTGCATCTTATGGGGCGAAAAATGCGGTATTTCTTAGCTGTAATGTGAAATCGGTATTTAAGTGGTGTATTTCAAGATGCTCTGTGGATCAGGATTACCACTTTTTTGTAAAAAAACATACACTTATCTGTATTTCACAGCAGCAATGTAAAATAGGTGGTTGGAATGGGTATTTCAGACTGGGTGGACCTTGAATAACTTTTCTTTTCTATAAAAAACAAAGAAGCACTATTTCCCTGCAGAAATATAAAATATATCGTTGGACGGTGTATGTAGAACTGTTTTGTGGACAAGGAATACCGTTTTTCCCCAGATTCTCTATTTCACTGCAGAAATGTCAAATATATATTTTGGAGGTGTAAAATAGTCTTGGTGGATCAGGGTGACCACTTTTTTTTTACCTAAAATACACTGATGCACTATTTGATAACTGAAATTGAATATATGGTTTAGTGCATAGTATACAAAAGTGCTCTGTGGCACCACAGAGCCCAGACTAGACAAATGGACCATGTCAAGGCTTTTGCCACCAAAATTCACAAATGCAGTTTTTCACTGCTGTAAATTGAATGTAGGTATTTATTCTGTGTATGTACAATTGCTTTGTGAATCAGGAATTTAGCTTTTTTTCACACAAAAAAAGAATAATGCACTATTTCTCAGCTGTAATGTGAAATCGGTATTTAGGCAGTGTATTTCAAAATGCTTTGTGGATCAGGACTTCCACTTTTTTGTCAAAAAATACACTTATGCTGTATTTCACAGCAGCAATGTAAAACAGGTGGTTGTTTGGAATGGGTATTTCAGACTGTTTGGTTGACCTTGAATAACATTTTTTTTCTATAAAAAACAAAGAAGCACTATTTGCCTGCAGAAATATAAAATATGTCGTTGGACGGTGTATGTAGAACTGTTTTGTGGACAAGGAATAAGGTTTTTCCCCCAAAATTACAGGGATTCTCTATTTCACCCCAAAAATGTCAAATATATATTTTGGCGGTGTAAAATAGGCTTGGTGGATCAGGATGACCACTTTTTTTAAACTAAAATACACTGATTCACTATTTGATAGCTGAAATGGAATATACGGTTTAGTGCATTGTATACACAAGTGCTCTGTGGCACCACAGATCCAAAACTAGACAAATGGACTATGTCACCCATTAAACATACAAAAGGCAATATAGGGGACTTGAGCAGCCAGAAAAAAATAGTTTTTTTTTTCCTTCATGGAGCTACAAAATAGGATTAGGCTGATGTCCATGGCTGGCTGGCACACATGTAGTACACTGCAGTGGCTAAAATGGCCGCCGAGCACCACCTCAGTAACAGATGGATTACAAAAAAAGATTTCCCTTGCAGTGGCAGGGTACGGAAATGTTGGATTGCTGAAGCACCCTCCCTCTTTATCTGCTGTATCTTGTGGATTAAAGTAGCACAGGTTCTTCTGATTTGTGCCCTATTCTGTCTCTGATCGCAGCAGCAGCATCCTCTCCATAAGCTCAAATCAGCAGTGACATACGTGACTCTTATAAAGAGACTGGGTCACATGCTGCACTCAGCCAATCACAGCCATTAGTAGGCATGGCTGTGATGGCTTTTTAGGGCAAGAAGTAATACGCTTGCTGATTGGCGGCTGTGCAGCCCTTTAGAATGCTGGAAGAAATTGCCGAACGGACCCGAACCCGAACTTTTTTTAAAATGTTCGGGTTCGGGTCTGTGTCCCGAACACCCCAAAGTTCGGTACGAACCCGAACTATACAGTTCGCTTAACTCTATTCTCTATATGTTCCTATACGGAGATACAGTTGTGTTCAAAATTATTCAACCCCCAATGCTGTAAAGGGTTTTAGGGAATTTAGTGTACATTTGTAATTGTGTTCAGAATGAAATCTTACAAGGACTTTTTAAAGAACCAAATGCAACTAAAATTACATCAATTGTTTTTGTAATACAGTATTAAATGTTTTTTTTGTGATTTCCTAATTGACACAATTATTCAACCCCTTAAAGACTACCACTCTTAAGAACAGAGGTTCATTCAAGTGTTTTCGATCAGGTATTGAAAACACCTGTGGATGTCAAGCAGCAATCAAGCATAATAAGCACCAATTAGGCAGATTTAAAATGACTGTGATACTCAGCTCCGTCTAGACATTTACTGGTGTGAAGTCAAAAGAATGGTCCAGGAAGACAAGAGAAGAGGTGATTTCTCTTCACAGGAAGGGCAATAGCTATAAGAAGATTGCAAAGATGTTAAACATACCAAGAGACACCATAGGAAGCATCATTCGCAAATTCAAGGCAAAGGGCACTGTTGAAACGCTACCTGGTCGTGGCAGAAAGAAGATGCTGACTTCGACTGCTGTGCGCTACCTGAAGTGCAAAGTGGAAAAAAGTCCCTGTGTGACTGCTGAGGAACTCAAAAAAGATTTGTCAGATGAGGGTACTGAAGTTTCAGCTCAGACAATAAGGCGCACATTGTGTAATGAAGGCCTCCATGCCAGAACTCCCAGGCGCACCCCCTTGCTGTCTCCAAAGAATAAGAAGACTGCAGTATGCCAAAAGTCATGTGGACAAACCACAAAAGTTTTGGGATAGTGTTCTGTGGACTGATGAAACAAAATTAGCACTGTTTGGGCCCATAGATCAACGCTATGTTTGGAGGAGGAAGAACAAGGCCTATGAAGAAAAGAACACCTTGCCTACTGTGAAGCATGGCGGGGGGTCAATCATGCTTTGGGGCTGTTTTGCTTCTACAGGTACAGGGAAGCTTTAGAGCGTGCAAGGTACCATGAATTCTCTTCAGTACCAGGAGATATTGGATGAAAATGTGATGCAGTCCGTCACAAACCTGAGGCTTGGGAGACGTTGGACTTTTCAACAGGACAATGATCCAAAGCATACCTCCAAGTCCACTAGAGCATGGTTGCAGATTAAAGGCTGGAACATTTTGAAGTGGCCATCGCAGTCACCAGACTTAAATCCGATTGAGAACCTCTGGTGGGACTTAAAGAAAGCAGTTGCAGCGCGCAAGCCTAAGAATGTGACTGAACTGGAGGCTTTTGCCCATGAAGAATGGGCGAAGATACCCGTAGATCTCTGCAAGACACTTGTGTCAAGCTATGCTTCACGTTTAAAAGCTGTCATAACTGGAAAAGGATGTTGTACTAAGTACTAAGATTGAATGTCACTTGGGGGTTGAATAAAACTGATAATGATGTGAGCACAGAAAAGACATTTGTGGTTATTTCATTATAAATGTTATGTTATATTTGTCTGACTTACAAGTGCCTCTTTGATTTAATTGTAATCAAGATGACTGAAATGATCAAAATCAATGTCAAACTGGCCAAAACACTCAATTTCAGTGGGGGTTGAATAATTTTGAACACAACTGTATATTCTCCTCAGGAAACCAGGAAAGCTGGGTGACAGCCTGTATACCACACAGCTCTCCTAGGAGCTGCCACCTGGCTTTCTTTATGGTATATAGGCTTTCACCCAGCTTTCTTAAAAAGGTACAGAACTAAAAACTGGTGGAATGGTAACTGCTGGGACGGAGCACGGTGCAGGAATGGCCACCAGTTGTGGCTAGCAGGAGGATCATGGGCTGATTGTCCACCCTCCACTTGTCAGCTGTTTGTCCTCCCTCTACCGCTGCTTGTGCTCCCACTCAGCCTCCCCCACATTAAGATCAAATGCAGACGTCCGAAGAACACAGATGCGAGGCTGGATTCCTGCATAGTGCAGGAGTGCATGGCGTCATTGGTTTCTATGACGCCGTACGCTTCCTGCCGCTGCTACTGTACACTAATACACTGGTATGATCTATAGGAGTTTATTAGTGTACCGTAGCGGCTGCAGTAAGCGCAATAAGCAGGAATCCAACCTGGCATCTGTGTTCCTCGGACGTCTGCATTTGATCTTAGTGCAAGGAAGCTGAGCAGAAGCACAGGCAGCGGTGGACGGAGGACAATCAGCCCATCATCCTCCTGCTAGCCACAACTGGTGGCCATTACTGCGCAGACCTCCGTGGAACACAGATGCCGGGTTGGATTCCTGCTTAGTGCAGGAGCGCACGGCGTCATTGATTGCAATGACGTTGTGTACAGTAGCGGCTGCAGGAAGCGCATGGCGTCATAGCAACCAATGCCACCGTGCGCTCCTGCACTAAGCAGTAATTCAGCCGGCATGTGTGTTCTACGGATGACTTATAACCCATCTTCCCCCATGGAGGCTCTCTCACCAGCACATGGGCTCTGATGTCTGCCCTGACAGCGCCTCCCTGACAGCGCAGTCATGTTCAGGAGACTGGGGGCCCACGGAGGAATCCTCCGCCTCCCCTGTGGGTCAGTCCCAGCCTGCTCCTGCATAGTGCTTACATCGCGCTGTGCAGGAGTTAGTACAAGCTTCACATAGAAGCCTGTCCAATATAGACAGTGGTCTGCTTACTAGCATTCAGCCTAGTGAGCTGTGAAGATGGCAGTGACGTCACTTGTGACGATCCGTCTCCTGCTGGAGAAAGGAAGAGAAGATGACGGACTTCAGCCGGAAGCAGAGAAAAGCCATCTGGAGGGACCACGTGACCAGGAGGCAGATCTCAAGAACGGCTGCACTGTGGAAGGTAAGTATATGTGCAATAATCTTTCCTCCACAGGTTAGATTCAAAGAGCAAAAATGGTTAAGCCCAGAGAACCCCTTTAACTTGTACAAATATATAAATAGCTTGCACAGTTCTTTGAACTCAATAAGATTAATGTTTTTGTGAGCGGACCATACGGTATACATCGTGTGCTTAGGAGTGCACAGCATCAAAGATTACAATGATTCTGTGCACGTCGGGCCGTCTGTGGGGTTATTGTCCCGCACTCATAAGATCACATGAGTGCGGGACAATAGTCCCGCGGGCGGGCTGATGCGCACAGCATCATAGTAACCTATGATGATGTGTGCTCCCGTGAGCAGAATGTATGCTATTCCGGGACATATGGCTCGTTCCTGGACCGTATGTCTCAGAGGACATACGGTCGTGTGCAAGGGGCCTTACTGTGTAGAAATCTGGTTCTCACTTCACTTTCCTAAAATTCATATCCCCATCCATCCCTTGGCTGAACTTATGGACTTAGGTCTTTCTTCAACCGTACTATGTAACTATGTAACAAAAACATAAAATAAGCTACTTATTAGAAGATGGGGATACTCAATATCTCACTTTCTGCTTTTTTTATTTTTTATTGATAACCTATCCTCAGGTCATCAATGTCAGATCGTAGGGGAGGAGTGACTCCCAGCACACCCATCAGCCAGCTGTTTGAACAGACTGCAGAGCTTGTACCAACGCTGCCTTCTCTTCATTGTTTACCTGCTGGCGATGCAACAGCAGCAGTGAGCAGTTATAATTATAGCTACACCATCCCATTCACTTTAATGGGACTACTCCTTCAAGTGAATAGTAAGAAGCCATTCCATTGAAGTGAATAGGACAGCAGAATTGTATTTACACCTGTTCAACACTGCAGTTGCAACAGCGAGCAGATAAACAGTAAACAGAAGGTAGGGCTCGAACAAACACTGCGATCTCTTCAAATAGCTGATTAGCGAAGGTTCCAGGAGTCGGCCCCCTGCCAATCTTAATGACGATCTATCCTGAAGATAGGTCATCAACATCCAATAAGCAGACAACCCCTTTAAATTCAAAGGAACATTTTCTTCACAATCTCCTGCTTTGCTTGTTCTGATTGACAGATCATACCCTATGTATATATACAGAGCAATTTGTAAATTAGAGGACAAGGGGCAAGGCAAGTCAGGTAAAGCTGCAGATCAGACATACAGTATTTCATATAAAGTATAATATCTTTTAAGTATAACAGCTTCCTATGCTGCGTGGCCCTGTCACTGACTCATGACAGGGTTGTGTGAACTTAGTGATAGGTTCCCTTTAAAATCATTCATTCATTCCATGTTAACAAATGCCTGAAAAATTGCCCCGCAGATTATTATAAAATTGTCACATGCTAGAAGATTTATAGCTCAAACGACTCGAAAGTTGTCTTAGTGACCAAACATGAAAGTGGGCAATGGGGTGACCAATTATATCAAATAAGTATGCTGCTTTAATCAGCAAAGGAATAGTAAAGTACAAGAAAGTGACTCACAAAAGTAAATGAAAATTCTCAAAAACACGCAAAAAAAACAAACATGTTAAATATTTTTGGCCAAGCAACATTGGTTATAAACTGAAATCCTTATTATGCTTTAAAATAATTTCAAATATATATTAATATCCAAATGTATTAAACAGCTTTGGTACATAGTTGGGATGACAGTGTGAGGTATTTTCATAGTAAATTGCACTTTGACAAAATATTCTATGCAAACTAGAGTACTTTATAATGTAATTAATAATTTATGCAGCAGACTTAAATAATTAATAAAACACTAAATATATATTATTTATGGCATACCTTAAGAAAATTAAGACTTCTTATATCGCACCTTGAATAGAAAAAATTATATATATTTGAGCTCAAGAGAAAGGAACAGCACTACGGAAAACTTTTTTTTAATTCTAACTGATTAATCCAATTTCATGACAGAATAGAGGAACATAATGTGAGATGTACCTTTTGAACTCATTTTCTCTCCTCTATGTCTCTTAATTCTAAATGAAAACTACAGTTTTTGCTATATTTGTGCTTGCGCTGCATTTTTAAGCAAAGTTTTACCAGAATACATACAACAAATTTAGCCAGTATGTCATTCAATAATAGATATCTGAAGTTTCTCTGTCCATAGACTGAAACTCTGAAAAATGAAAGGTGGAATCTGATTGGCTGCTAGGGGCAATTAAGACAGTTTTCCTTTGCACCAATGTTCACAAATCTCACCCAAGGTATATATGAAAACAAGAATGTGTAGAAGTGGAATTATTTATCTATAGGTATCTATTGATCTATCTATCTATCTATCTATCTATCTATCTATCTAGAGGGGGGGGGAGTGTAATTCTAAATGCAGATCTGTAAGTGTTATAGGAAGTTTCTGATATTATTGTGACTAGTAAAGAAAATGACAATCTCTTCCCTTCTCTCTTTCACTCTATGGAAGGACTGTGCAGGCTAGAAAAATCTATTTATCATTACATAAAAATAATTTTTTACATGATTTATGATATATTGCATAATCAACATGTATTTGTATTCAGATTTAGTATTAGAGTATATAGTAAAAAGTATTTATTGTTAAAGTAGTTACTGTATGTATTTAAGGAGGATATGTCACTGACTTCACAATGCAAACTGTATTCTTTATTAAAGAGATTAAATATACCTGATGTGGCTGGTGTACTCACTTTGAAAAAATGCCAAAATGGTTGTACAATTATTTTTGAACACTTGCTGCCTATTAAAATGTGCATTTTCTGAGTTTTTGTGAGTACAAAAAGAGTGAGAGATCTGATGAGTCTATTGTATTCATGAGCTAACCTTAATCTCTGCCCAGTGGCAAGCTGCAGCATGTATTTAGCAGTCTAAGATTTTAGCAACAGTAGAGGAGATACATTGAAAAGGACTTATCCTTTAGGCAAGGTGAGCAGAGGTTTATTTTAGCATAAAATGTTTCATATCTCTGGACATAGAAAGAAACACTGAAATCCCACGTGTGGGCTCCCCTCATTCAACACAGTCCTGAACAATAGCAAGAAGGCGCATCAATGGTGAAGTACTGATAACTCAGGCATACTTAAAGTGGTTTATTATACTCACAAACAGATTCTTTATAAAAGCATTTCAAAATATGAAGACACTGATCGTGCTTCTTCCCGTCCTTCTATTTTTAAAAGCTTTTATAAAGATGTTTGTGAGTATAATAAACCACTTTGAGTATACCTGAGGTATCAGTACTTCTACATCGGTGTGCCCTCTTGCAATTCCACAGGACTGTTTTGAATGAGGGGAGCCCACACATGGGATTTCGGTGTTTCTTTCTATGTCCAGAGATGTGAAAGGTGTTATGCTGGAAGGAAGGATCTCCCAGTGAAGAATAGCAGAGCGGTCCAATACAGAAACAAAGGAACTATTTAATGTGAATTTGACCCACTTCACATCTAGACCAGCAGCGCTATAGAGGCAGGCAACGTATCTGAGCTATACTTGTATTATATAGAGGTTTATTTTAGGTCATGAATACATTGGTCTTCCGGGCTCTAACTTTCTAGCTCAATTCGATATCATGCAGGAAAAACTTTCAAAAAATATATAGTCATTCTCACGCAGATTTTTAAAGTAAATATATCAGCCTCACCTGGTCTAAAAAATTTATCTAACAAGTATACAGTTTGTTTTGTGAATTTTATTGATGGCCCCTCTTTAAATGTTTCTCTTCTTCAGCTTTTGCACCAATTTCCCAAGTGAATGGTCACAATTTTATTGGTTTTGCATATGTCTACTTAATGTAATTAAAAGGACACCTTTCACCTCTTTTTCACATATGAAAGTAATTTGAATGGACCACAGTGTGTATATATATATATATATATATATATATATATAATTTCAAACATATCTTTTGCTTTTGGCCCTAGTCCACAAAGAGGAATAAAAAGCAAGATACTCTCCATAAGTTTCAAATCCTCTTTTTTGTGCTTGTAGGTACATAGGAAATGTAAATTAGGACTAACTTCCTATGTATCTCTAAGAGCAATAAAGAGGATTTTAACTGTATGTTGAGTGCCATGCTTTTCATTCATCTTTGTAGACTAAAAGCAATGACTTCAGAGCCACTCATGTTCAGTTTAAAGTTTTTCGTTATAAGCGGTTCCTCAGCATAATGTGTATGACGCTTCAGTAGACGCAGCCACTATCTGTCTTGATACCTTTTGTCCCTTTTATGGCTTTTAAATCAGCCAGAAAACAAACTCTCTTTGATGTGCTAATGAGGTGACAAGTGCCCAGTTGGATGTTCACCTTCTGTCAAAGTATCCAAACCCTCCCCTTAAAACTGATCCCAGCCCCTTCTACTTTGCTTCTCGTCTCCTTCTAACATCACAGTTTCTTCTGGCAAAATCTTGCACAGGTCACTGTCCAGCCCGCACTTGCACAATACAATAGATACTGAAGACATAGGCTTCAAAGTAAGTACTGCACATGTGCAGTCATGCTCTTTATTGTGCCTGTCCTACTCTTCTGGTGCTCCTCTGCTGCACAGGTCAGCATACAGTGTCAATGTTCACTGTAGGGAAACTATCAATTGCAATGTGAAAACGCCAGCTGGGTGGTAGCCTGTGCCTGCATGAGATTTGGCAGAAGGAAGCTGTGATGTTGGATGGAGAGGGGAAGGATGTTAGAGAGCAGGGAGAGGGGCTGAGATTGTTTTTAGAAGAGTGGGCTTGGGCACTTTGAAAGAAAAATAAACACCCAGTTGGCCACTTGATGCCTCATTAGCATATAGAAGTTCATTTTCTGGGTTATCAAAACAACTAAAAAGGAGCAAAAGGTATTTTCGACATGATATGTATGTGTACTGCAGTGCATTAGTTACTTTCATCTGTGAAAATGAGGTAACAGACTCCATTTAAAGCATAAAAATATTGTAATATTGTAAAGCATAGACATAGATTGAATTACGTCACAATTTTTTTTTTATCAAAATATGATTGGTTGTTCATATATCTTATAGCCATAAATGAAATGACATCTTAATATACATTAAGTACAAATTTGAGACACAAACCGGATGAGATATCTTATGTCTAATGACCCCAGTCAATTAAATTAATGCATTCAACTACATTACATTTTAAAAAGTGACCATTGTGTAATACACTTTGAAATATGCACAAGCTAATGGGATAAGATACAAAAATTATTATGCTGACAGTAAATCATATTACATTCCTAATAAGCATTAACTAGATAACTAGGTCAAAGCAGTATTATCTTAATTGATTTTTCAAAAGAAACCTGACAGAAAAATGTCAATGCTCAAATATTTCTTCATGCATCATTAAAACAAGATTGGCTTTTAACAAAAGCAGGAATCTTCACAGGATTGATTCTTGCTTCGGGCTGCCTACAAGTAAGTGTATTACATAAAATCTATACAGGATATTAAAACACCACTCTGCAAGACAGTAGCAATTAAAAGCTGACACCCCACCCCTTGTGCACTGACTGCTGCATGTTGTCGGAAACTGTAGTTAAAAGACACCTTAGGAGTTAATTTCATGTAAATCTGTAGAGAAGACTTTACGAGCAATAAATAAAGATCACAGGTGAAAAATGTTCTTATTTCTATCATACTTTTAGAAAATCTTAAGGAAATAATATGTTCTCAGCTCTGATGCACTTATCACTGAAGATATGTGTTTAGTTAATATGGCTTCATAACTTAGAAATATTTCTGCAGGAGTGAAGACAGAGTGACCTACAAAACTTTGGTTTATCCATCAAGTAAAATGCAGGTGAATAAAGGACTGATCAATGTAAGTACATCCGTGTTTTTTCAGATCCTCACATATCTTTTATGAATGCCCACAGTTATTTTGCTGGTCAGATATTTGTCTTAAGGTGGCAAGTTAAAAATGAAGCCTGTGGGACAAAATTACTTGACTGATACCTTGCAATAGAATATACACTTTCCAGTCATGGCCCTGTGATTATGACTGATACAACTTAGCAAAGGTTCACTAACTTGAGGGCTGCAATGCTCTCTCCTACATTATGATGTCCGATGAATGATAATTTTTAGACCTTGAATTATGACTATAATTCAGCAAGCATTAGGTTTAACTACTTACTGAAGTCCTCAAAATGTTCAATATAAGAAGCTCAGCCCCATTTCATTGTGTTTTAATGTGTTTAAAATGAGTGCTGACCTAAGAAATAGACATTCATTTAACCCTGTAAGGCGCTGGAGCAATGGGGAAACATAGCGCCCACTCGCACGTGCATCAGGCGTCATGGCCGCTGGTCTCCGCTGTTTCAAACAGCAGAGACTCGCGGCTAATTACCGTGACCCACAAGAATGCTGATCACGGTGATTAAAGCCTTTAGATGCCGTGATCAAGTGAGATCACTGTATCTAAAGGGTGAAAAACCCGGAAGCTCGAGCTTCTGGGCTTCTTACCGGCATCCTCTGTGGCCAGCGTGGATACCGGTAATTGATTTTAATACGCTGAGCCTCGCTGAAGAGGCTCAGGGTATTAAAGATGCAATTTCATAAGAAATGAGCGATTCCGAGCAATAACTGGATTTTAAAAATCCATGATTGTTCAGAATTAAATTGAAATGTAATAAAAAATGTAATAAAATGTGATCAAAAAGTCACACACACTGAGCCCCAACACAGCTCAGTAGATATAATTATAAGTTATGGGGGTCAGAATATGGTGATGTAAAAAAAAAAAAAAACATTTTCAAAGTTTAAATTTATTTTTACATTATTTAGACATAAAAAACTATACATATTGGGTATCATTGTAATCATACTGACCCAGAGAATGAAGGGCATGGGTCAGTTTTGCCACAAATGGAATGCCGTGGGAAAAAAACTAAAATGGTGTCGGAATTGCATTTTTTCCCAATTCCACCCCATTTTAATTTTTTTTCTGCTTCCCACTACATTACATGCCATAATTAATAGCATTAGAAAGTAAAACTTATTCTGTGAAAAATAAGCTCTTATACAGCTATGTGAACATAAATATAATAAAGTTATGGCTGAAGGGAGATAGGGAAGAAAAATGAAAACGCAACAACTAATAAATAACCTCCAGTATCCGAAGGGTTAGTATACTACCAGTAATTGGTTTTACAGGAATCCGACATGACGGCAGCATAGGAGGTTGTCCTCTCTATCCTCTATTTGGACAGGAAACACAGATAGGTTAAAAGATTCCTCCCACCACTACCATCTGTGTCTATTAAATTACCTTACCTGGATAAATGAAAACTCCTGTATTTTTTTCAATAAAAAATGTTTTACAAGCCAGGATACAAACCATGGGAAGGGTAAATGCGGGTGCTGTAATGGCATTAGAAGATCTGGGACAAGGATTTTAAGACAGAAAAAAAAAGTTTTTCTTTTGCCAAAATGGTGTGACTAAAATGACTCTTGATGATTCTCTCTGAATCTTTCTGATCACTGCAGGAATTAGAGGGAGGGGGGGGGGAGTATATACCAGTCCCATGTCTCATTTTTTGGAGAGGGCAATGATAGCTGTTAGATTGTCTCTTGGATCTAACGAGAAGGAGCCATTTGTCTGAGTAGACTGTCTTGTTGCAATAGGGTCCATTTGTGGTTGACCATATCTGTGGACCAGTTCCTGAAAAACCTCTGTGTTCAGAGACCATTCCTCTGGATTTACCTGACATCTGTTCCGCTCTTAGGTTGTCTAACCCTTCAGATGGACCACTAGTTTACTGCCCTTGAGAAGATTTTTTCCACTAAGGATAAAGACGAGGATATCTTGTTCCTCCCTTATGTTTGAAAGAATCTACAGTTACCATAATATCTGAAAATATCCTCAAGTGATGGTCTTTGAGTAAGGATTGTTTCAGGGTTTCCCAAACAGCCTGGAGTTCTCGGAAGTTTGAGGATCTTTCTGCCATCTCTATTTGCAAAATGCCCTGAAAGTAGTAATCTTGAATCTGGACTCCCCACCCACTTGTGCGGGCATCCAATATAGGAAGAAAAATCCTTTCATTTAAGGCCCGGTGGTCTCAATCCAAGGATGACAACATTAGTTTTTGTAGGGGTTGAGGGTGGAACTGGCTCCACGGAAGGATGTTTATGAATGAGGACATCAGACCCAGAATACTCATGGCTTCTCTTACTTAATAAGTGTTATTTTTCTGGAAAGCACATATTTTCTTTCTGATTGCAACGTATCTGTTTTGATGCTGGCAGGGGCAAATGTTGAGTCCTGGAATCTAGAAGAGTGCCCAGAAAAGCATTTCCTGGTGTCTAGGAAAAAAAATCTGACTTCTCCATATTTATGATCTAGCCCAGTTCTGAGAGAAGATTTAGAACTAGCTTTATGTAGGTCTGAAGACACACCGAGGATTTGACTATTAGCAGAAAGTCATCCAGATAGGGAAATTATGATGACTTCTTTTTGCCTGAGGAATGCCATAATTTCTACAACTTTGTAAAAAAATGAGGGGCAGAAAACATCCTAAAGGATTCAGCATGAGTAGGAACATGATTGTACTGTATTTTTCAGGTCTCTTGTGCATATAACTGTATCTTGAGGAATGAGAGGTATGTTTGACTTGATTGACTCCATCTTGAATCTTTGATATTTTATTCTGGGATTTTAGATTTAGTATTGTTCTGTATGATTCATTTGTTTAGTTTTTTGCTTTTATTAATACCAAAAATAGTTTGGAATAATGGCCCCTGAACGTCTCTGAGGTACTGGAATCAAAGCTCCCAGTTGAATACGTTTTTTACATTTTGGAGTAGATTCAAATCCGTGTCTACATAATCTGTTTGGGTTAACATAAACTTTTCTGGAGGAGGTGTCTCAAATTCTATTTTGTAATTGTTTTTTATAATCTGTAAAATCCACAGATTCTCTGTTATCCAGGCTAGAAAAAACTAATGGCGTCTTTTCTTTCTCCTACTCTGGCATCATTGCTTATTTTTGTATTGTTGGGGTTAAACAGAAAACTTCTACCTTTATCTCTCTTGGAATAATTCCATCTACCTGTATTTCCATTGTCCTTAGAGGTCTGACTCTGGTGCTGATATCAGGATTTACTAAAAGGATGAGGCTTTTTTTTGTTATGTCCTCTGGAAAACCCTTTTTCTTGTCCACCGCTTTTTCCAAAATCTTATCTAAGACTGTGTCTTCTTCAACCATAAGGCTGTTCTAGAAGCATTGGATAAAGCCTCATTTCTGGCTGCAAATCTCAAAGATTCTGCATTGGCATAAGCCATAAATGCTGTGGCCATTTTTAGGAGCCCAACAGATTCTGACATTTCTTCTCTTTAGGTTTCCATCTTTAAATGATTCTCAAGCTGGTCCAGTCAAAGAAAAATTGATCTTGCCACAGAGGTTGTCGCCAAATAAGGTGAAATGATGATTGAAAAGGATTCTCATGTTCTTTTTAGAAGGGTATCTGATTTTTTTATTTTTTATTCATGGGGTCCTTTAAATGAGGCTAGCCTTGAAATGGGATGCCTGTTCTTTTTACTACTTTTTCTATGTGTGAACAATTTTAGGAACCTCATCCCATAATTTTGTATGCTCAGGGTCAACGAGTAAATTATCTTTGAATTCATGTTGATGAACTGGCTGATGCTGCTGGTGCTGCTCGTGGCAGCAGGAGGTGGGTAACTCTGTGGGGGAAAATAGTCAGACACCCAGGCAGAAAGTGCCTGCCTGCTAAAGGCTGCAGCAAGCTGCATGTACAGTGTTTCTTGGTAATAAATAGGGTTGAGCGAAAACCTGGGAGTTCAGGTTCGCCGGGTTCGGCCGAAAGGGCGTAAAGGGCAAGCTCAGGCCATGTGCCCAATTTGGAGACCCAGAAGTTGAATGGGGCAGACCCATCATTCAGCACATGTAGGCATGTGCACATGTACTCTTCCACCATGTTGCTGAAATGCTGCCTCCTGCTAAGACGTTCCTTATCAGCTGGTGGTGCTGATAGTTGTGGTGTGCTGACAAAACTTTTCCACATTTCGGCCATGCTAACCCTCCCTTCTGAGGTGCTGGCGGTGCCCCAGCTGTGTTGGTGACTTATTCCTCATCCTCTGCCTTCACCTTGTGCTTCCACCGAGGCCCCGGTGTCAGGTGGGAATGCCAACAGCAGGGAGTCTACCAGTGTGTGCTTGTACTCATGCATCTTCCGATCATGCTCTAGTGAAGGAATTAAGGACGGCACATTGTCCTTGTAGTGGGGATCCAGCAGGGTAGCCAGCCAGTTATCAGCACTGGTTAGAATGTGGGCAACTCTGCGGTTGTTGCGCAGGCACTGCAGCATGTAGGTCGCTCATGTGTGCCAGGGTGCCCAAAGGCAACAACAAGCTGTCCTCTGTGGGAGGTGTATCGTCTGTGTCCTCTGTATCCCCCAGCCACGCTCCAGTGATGCCAATGAGCTTCTTTGGGTGCAACTCTGCTGTGAATACGGTTCCTCCTCATCATCCTCCTCCTCATCCTCCAGAACTGTGCCCTGGCTGGACAATTATGTACCTGGCCTCTGTTGGTGCAGCAACCCACCCTCCGTGCCACTTGTGGATGACTGGCTGTGATAAACAGGGAAATGATCCCTCTTCCTCCTCCTCTTCCTCCTGTGCCACATCCTCTTCCATCATTGGAAACCGTTTTTTCAAATTGACATAGAAGTGGGATAGTAACGCTGAGGACAGCGTCATTGGCACTGGCCATGTTGGAGGAGTACTCTAAACAGAGCAACACGGCACACATGTCCCGCATGGAGGCCCACTCATTGGTAGTGCAATGGTGCTGTTCCACAAAGTGACTGACCTGTGCGTGCTGCAGCTGAAACTCCACTATCGCCTGCTGCTGCTCGCACAGTCTCTCCAGCATGTGCAAGGTGGAGTTCCACCTTGTGAGCATGTCGCATATGAGGTGGTGAGCGGGAAGGCCGAGGTTACGCTGCAGCGCAGACAGGCGAGCAGCAGCAGGGTGAAAACGCTGAAAGCGTGCACAGGCGGCCCGCACTTTCTGCAGCAGCTCTGACATATCAGGGTCATTTTTCAGGAATCTCTGCACCACCAAATTCATCACATGCACCAGGCAAGGGATGTGCGTCAAACCGGCTAGGCCCAGAGTTGAGATTTCGTCTATTATCGCACACCACCAGGCCGGGCTTGAGGCTCATTTTCCCCTGTCTGTGCTGAAGTTGGTGGTGAAGGTGTTACACTGACCACATGAGGAGGTGATAGAGGAGGAAGCGAAGTAGGAGGAGGAGGCAACAGGAGGCAAAGGGAAACCTCCTGCAATCTTCGGTGGAGGAAGGATATGCGCCAAACTGCTATCCGCCTCAGGCCCAGCTGCCACTGCATTAACCCAGTGTGCAGTTAGGGAGATATCACGTCCCTTCCCGTGCTTACTGGTCCACGTATAGGTGGTTATCTAGACCTTGCCACAGATGGCGTTGCGCAGTGCACACCTAATTTTGTCCGCCACTTGGTTGTGTAGGGCGGGGAAGGCTTGCCTGGAAAAGTAGTGGCGGGTGGGAACCACATACTGTGGGCCAGCCTCTGCCATAAGTTTTTTTAAAGCCTCTGTCTTCACCAGACGGAATGAAAGCATTTCAAAGGCAAGGAATTTTGGAATGCTGGCATTCCAGGACACAGATCGTGGGTGGGTAGGAGGGAACTTCCTCTTTCTTTCCAGTGCTTTGGAGATGGACAGCTGAATGCTTTCATGGGACATTGTAGAGATGCTTGGTGACAGACGTGGTGGCGTTCGTGCCACATCCTCTGTTTTCTGGGTGGCAGGTGCCACTGTCACTCCAGAGGGGGAGGACGAGGCCGAGACTGCAGCAGAAGAGAGACCAGGAGGAGCCTGAGATCTTACGTGTTTTTTGTGGTGTTTACTCCACTGCAGCTCGTGCTTTGCATTTAGATGCCTGGTCATGAAGATGGTGCTCAGGTTTAGAACATTTATGCCTCACTTCAGGCTCTGATTGCACAGTGTCCAAACCCAAAAAAAAAAAAAAAACTCGCATTTGTCATCAGCACACTGTCTGAATTACTGCCACCCCAGGGAACTCCTTGGAGCTGGCTTTGGTGTGCTCAGTTCCTGGGTGAGGTGGGCAGTAGCAGGTGTACTGGCTAGGGGACGGCCACTATGCTTTTGCACACTGCTCCCTCTTTTTCTGTGCGGCTGGTGCTGTGTGACCACCACTTTTTCCACCGAACTGCACACGTCACTCGCATGACCTTGATTCCATGTGGGGTCTAGGACCTCATCATCCTCCACATCATCTTCCATCCACTCTTCAACCCTGCATTCCTTGCTGGTCTGCGCACTGCAGAAAGCCGCAGCAGTTGCCGCCTATATTTCATCCTCATCAGAGATGTGCTGCGGTGGTCCTCCCCTGTCCACATCCTGAAACATGAAGTGGTTGGGCATGAGTGCACTCAAACTCTTCCACTTCAGGAGCAGGGCTATGTGGACGGCCCTCGCAAACCCTGTCAGCAGAGTCTTCAAAAAGCATAAGAGACTGCTGCATGACTTGGGGCTCAGACTGCTTAGCTGATTTGCAAGGGGGTGAGGTGAAAGACAGATGCAAATGGGCTGCAGGTGCCAATTCTGTGCTTTCAGCAGGGGACCGGTTGGGTAACAATGTGAAGAAACTGGGGGCACTGTCAGCCACCCAATCTACTACCACTTACTACTTGTTCTGACCTCACCATTTTTATACCGGTATTCGGGCCTACAAAATAACACTGAATGTTCCGTCGCCTACGTGTACCTGAAGAAGGTGTTTCATTTGGTCGTGTAGCTGATCGGCCACGTCCTCTTCCTGCAACAGAAGCTCCACCACGACCGGGGCCACGTCCATTATTTGATGCTCTCCTCATTCTTTAAACCCCTTAAGGACCGGGGGTTTTGGGATTTTTGCATTTTTGTTTTGCGCTCCCTGCCTTCCAAAAGCCATAACATTTTATATTTCCGCTCACATAGCCATATGACGGCTTATTTTTTGCGGGACAAGTTGCACTTTTTAACGCTACCATTTATTTTTGCATGTGATGTAGTGGGAAACGGGAAAAAAATTCCAAATGGGGTGAAATTGCAAAAAAAAAGCAATTTCACCACAGTTTTACGGGTTTTTAAATTACAACGTTCGATTTGCGATAAAACTGACTGGTTAATTTTATTCTTCAGGTCAGTACGAATCCGGCAATACCTAATATGTATAGTTTTTCTTGCGTTTTGATAGTGAAAAAAAAATTTAACGTGGGAATTTTTTTATTTTATTTTTTTGTCGCCATGTTTTGACCCCTATAACTTTTTTGTAATTATGCGTACGGAGCAGTGTAGGGGCTCATTTTTTGCGGGGCAATCTGAACTTTTAATTGATACCATTATGGGGTGCGTATGATGTTTTGATCACTTTTTATTCATTTTTTTAGGAAATGAAGCGCCCAAAAAGGCGAATTAGCCATTTGGACGCTTTCTTTCCGTTTTTATGTTTACCGTATGGTGAATATTTTTTAATATTATTATAGTATGGGCATTTTCGCACATTACGACACCCATTATGTGTAATTTTTTTATTTTTTATTTATTTTATTTTCATTTTGGGGAAAGGGGGTGATTTGAATTTTTATATTTTTTTATTTAATTTTTATTTTTTAAACTTTTTTTTTTTTTTACCACTTTCTTATAGTTCCCATAGGGAACTATAAGATGCAATCATCAGATTGTTATTCTCATATATTCCAATGCAATAGCATTGGAATATATGAGAAAATCGCATATTTCTATGGAGCCTATTACAGTCATAGGCTCCATAGGAATACTGTGTAGTAACCTAGGTTTCATTCACAGAAACCTAGGGCACTACATGCATGCTCCGGCTCCCCTTGTGGCCATCAGGGAGCCGAGCAAAACCGAAAGTGAAACTTTCGGTTTTGCGCTGATCAGATGCCGTGGTCAGGATTGACCACGGCATCTGAGGGGTTAAATGTCCGCGATCGGCATCGCTGCCGGTCGCGGACATGAGCTGCGGGTGTCAGCTTGATGAATCAAGCGTTTACCCGCAGCTCATGCGCCCGCTCCGTGCGGGCGCCATCTTTAAAGAGCGGACGAAGGGCGTACATGTACGCCCTTCGTCCTTAAGGGGTTAAGGTCATCCACTATACTAACAGACAGATTACCTATATCAATTACCCTGTAACGTATGCAGTGCAGGTATATTTCATGCAATAAATGGGTATATGACGTGCACCTAACTAAAAAACGGATTAACTATATCAATATTCCTGTTCTTTATGCAGTGCAGGTGTACTTCATGCAGAAAATGGGTATATGACGTGCACCTAACTAACAGATGGATTAACTATATCAATTTCCCTGTCATGTATGCAGTGCAGGTATGCTTCACGCAATAAATGGGTTTATGACGTGCACCTAACTATCAGACGGATTAACTATTATATTTATGTGTCAGGGGTACAAAGTACAATGTTGCATTGCAACTACAAAAAAAAATCGCTGTAAGTCACCCACAGTCACCCACACAAACAGCCAGATTTATGATTATCTTTCTGTGTCAGGGGTGCAAAGATGGTGTATTGCGCCCACAAAAAATTGCATTAACACTGTACCTTACTTCAGCTGCCTGCTTTCCATTAGTGCCCTGCAGCCTTTCAACAAGCTTTATTAAATGCCCGAACATCGAACTCGAACCTGAAATTTTCTAGCAATGGCCTCTTAAATTGGTTTTATCACACGACAGACCTCTCTGATGAGCTGCCTGTGTCTTATCTTGATGCAACACATGGTGGCCTAGTTTCCATAAAAATTACCACACCACAATAAAGTCCAAAATGCACATGCTAGTTTATTCAATTTTTAATTCATATAACATAACGTTGAGGTCAGTGGCATGAAGAGGCCGCAATGTTCTGTTACTTACTACATAGTTAAATACCAATATAACCAAAGCATATTGTCCACTCAAACGAGAGTGACTTACCCCATAACAGACCATCGTTACGAAAAAGCCCTTTCCATAAAACCAGGGGAGGGTGGGCGGGATCAGATGATTTCTGCGCCGTGAATGCGCAATAACCGTTTCCCCTCTTCTTTTAAAGCTTACTGCATGTGAGGACCGTTGCCTGGACCACCAATAGCATTAGAGCTGGATGGCACCCGATCACAGGGACCGTTGCCTTCACTTTTTCCTAAATACAGGTAAGAAAAACTTTATTTAAAGTACACCCACAAACCTCTTTTATACAATGAAAGGAAACAGGCCACCATGTGTTCCCTTCATTGTATAAAACAATGATATAGGGCTCCTTCATGGTGGCCTAGTTTCCATAAAAATTACCACACCACAATAAAGTCCAAAATGCACATGCTAGTTTATTCAATTTTTAATTCATATAACATAACGTTGAGGTCAGTGGCATGAAGAGGCCGCAATGTTCTGTTACTTACTACATAGTTAAATACCAATATAACCAAAGCATATTGTCCACTCAAACGAGAGTGACTTACCCCATAACAGACCATCGTTACGAAAAGCCCTTTCCATAAAACCAGGGGAGGGTGGGCGGGATCAGATGATTTCTGCGCCGTGAATGCGCAATAACCGTTTCCCCTCTTCTTTTAAAGCTTACTGCATGTGAGGACCGTTGCCTGGACCACCAATAGCATTAGAGCTGGATGGCACCCGATCACAGGGACCGTTGCCTTCACTTTTTCCTAAATACAGGTAAGAAAAACTTTATTTAAAGTACACCCACAAACCTCTTTTATACAATGAAAGGAAACAGGCCACCATGTGTTCCCTTCATTGTATAAAACAATGATATAGGGCTCCTTCATGGTGGCCTAGTTTCCATAAAAATTACCACACCACTATAAAGTCCAAAATGCACATGCTAGTTTATTCAATTTTTAATTCATATAACATAACGTTGAGGTCAGTGGCATGAAGAGGCCGCGATGTTCTGTTACTTACTACATAGTTAATACCAATATAACCAAAGTATATTGTCCACTCAAACGAGAGTGACTTACCCCATGCGCCATGCAATTGCAAATTACATGGCACCCCCCAACAAACGCAGGCCTTCAATCAAATTCTGAAATCCTACAGCCACTATATCCAAACCGATACTAGACAGATTAATACCATCTTGCGAATAAAAACCTGGTAAAAACCCCTCCAGGTCAACATGCCTGTAAGAGCCAAAACCTTTCGTTATCAAAAATTTTTGCAAATGCTTATTAATCTTCTTTCTCAATCTTTCCAGGAAGGCAAGATTTTTGTGTTTCCAGTTGCCCTTCGGAACCATCTCAGAGAAAGCCAAGTAAGTATTGGGGAATAAACTGAATAATCTCGCCCATCTCTCCTTGAATTCCCCTATAAAATTGAAAGAACTAATTTTTCCCAAGTCGTTTTCTCCTACATGTAATATTATCATGTCCGGAGAAGGAAATAACAAATGCATCTTGTGGCATTCAAAATTTATGTCTTTAAGTCTAAGTTCGGTTTCCATCTCCAAAATATTGCCACTTGGTTCACAATCCCCAGGTCAGACGAATAATTTCTTTCTTGAGCTCTAAGTTCCGAATCACAAACTATGTAATTGCCTACAATCCAAATAACTCGTCTACCTGAAAAGAGACTAAGATGAAATCAGATTCGGTCTAATGTAAATCTTATACCTATTTGATTGCCAGCGACCCAACTTCTTTATAGATTCAACATCCCAATTTTGTTGCGCCGCAAAAGTAGCAGCCCCGACTCTAAACGAGTGAGCCGAATACTTCAACTCTGACAGTCCTAAAAGTTTTAAACAGTTTTTAAAAACAAAATTAAATTGATATTTCGTCACGGGACTGCTGTCACAATGACACAAGAGAGGTGAGTCAGGAAGAAAATTCTTCCTAAATTCCAACCACCTTGTAACTGCAAAAACCGGACAAAGAGTCCTATCGTAAAAAGGGGCAATTTCAAGCCATTTTCCTTTTTGACCCTGATCAGTTTTTGATTTCCTGATAAACAGCCTGAGGAGGGTGTCGGAAACCTCAATATCAGAAACCAAAATTGGAGACACTCCTTTCTTGTTCTTTGCAGTAAACTCGGAAATCTGAAGTGCCGCAAAAAAGGAAAAGATGAAAACTACCTCAAATAAAAATGCTTCAAAGTAAGAATTGCATACTACAGGTAACTTGTCAATTAAACCTTTCAAATTGGCTATAGATAAAGGCCTAGTGCTAACTCTCGGAATCTCCCTCCTCCTCAGACCGAGCAAAACTTGCTTTAATATAAAATTAGATTTTATCGGAGGTAAACCAAATACTCTGAAGAAAAATGAGATCCCGGAGATAATCTTCATAATAGAATTGGGAGAGTATTTCCTTTTCACCAAGCTTAAAATAAACCGTAATAAAAGGAAAATGTTGTCAGAGAACTTCTCCCCGTTGGTTGCCACACAAAATTCTTTCCAAGTCTTCCAGGACGAGACATAAGATTTCCAAGTAGCGCTGGCCAATGAACTCTGTAACAAATTCATTGTAGATATCAGAGTATTTCCCACAGGAACTGTGGACATGGAATGTTCTCCTCTGCGGCTCCCGGGAGCAATTCCCTGAACAACTGCCAGTCCTGCCGAGACAAAGCATCCGCCATTACGTTATTACGACCTTCAATATATGAGGCCTTTAACCAGATATTATTTAATAAGCATTGCAGCACAATTTCCCTCAATAAAATAATTACATGCTCCGACTTTGAGGACTGTCAGTTTAAGGTGAAGACGACCCCCTGATTGTCAGAATGAAGCCTAATTCGCTTGTTTGACAATTGATATTTCCAGATAATTAAAGCCACCAACACCGGGAAAAGCTCAATGAGAACAGAATTCCTTTTTAAACCTTTTTGAACCCAACTACTCGGCCAGAACATGGCTGACCAGTTGTTTCCAAAAATAACACCATAGCCGATGGAACCAGCGGAATCAGATTGCAAATGTATAGCATCCGCTGAGACAAATTCCTGTTGCCAAATAGCATGTCCGTTGAATTTAATGAGAAAGTTTAACCAAATTCTAAGGTCTTCTTTCATGGCTCTAGATAAGCGTAGATGAGCCGAAGGGGAAGAAACACCTCTGGTTGCGCTATAAAGACGTTTTGAAAAGACTCTACCCATGGGAATCACACGGGAGAAAAAATTTAAGGAGCCCAAAACTGATTGCAAATTTTTTAACGTTGTCTTTGGCTTAGATAACAGATTGGCAATATCTTCACATGTCTTAAGTATTTTTTCACTGGGAATCCAAAAGTGCATAAGTATAGTGTCAATTTCAATCCCCAAAAAAGTCAAATTAGTGGTTGGATGCACTGTCTTTTCTTCGGCAAAAGGGATACCGAACTTTTCCGACAAGATCAAAAATCTCTGAAGCATATGCTCACATTCATCGGTCTCACCCCTGCCGAAAAAAAGGAAGTCGTCTAAGTAGTGTATCGCCTCTCCAGGGGATACAGCACCCAGTTTAAAAATGTGCTTAACGTTTCAAAATAAAAACAAGAGAGAGCGAAGCCCATGGGTAGTGCCTTATCAAAAAAGAATTCACCTTGGAAGTGAAACCCTAAAGAATTAAAACCTGAGGGGTGAACAGGGAGCAACCGAAATGCTGACTTTATATCGGTTTTTGCTAAAAAAAGAACCTGAGCCTAACTTGTTCAAAATAGACAAAGCCACATCGAAAGAAGTATAAGAAACCGATGCCAGGTTTTTGTCGATGTCGTCATTTACTGAAAACATCTTCGGATATGACAAATGATGTATCAAGCGAAAAGAATTGAGTTCCTTCTTAGGAACCAAACCAATAGGTGAAATGCGGAAATTCAGGAAAGGAGGCGCGGAAAAGGGGCCCGCAATCCTCCCCTCCTGAATTTCCTTGTAAATTTTTTGTCGAACCGCGGAAGGGTTTAAATGAACAGATTTCAAATTGTCAAATAACACACAACCAGTCCCCTTGAAACTGGGAACAAAGAAACTCTCAGAAAACCCGTTAAACAGTAATTTAGCCTTCCACCTGTTTGGATAAGAGTTTAGCCAGGGAGTTAACTCTGTTAGATTCACTGGTGTCGCTGCCTTTTCCGATGTTATCTTTTGAAGCAGCTCCCTGTTTCTTGTAACATTTAAATACGGGGTGGTTCCCTGTGCAAAAAGTACATTCATGTCTGTACTTACAGTTTGAGCCCTACTTACATTGACTCTCATTAAATAAGAAGCAGACCCCTTTCTTTGTTTGGGGACGAGAAAATTGAGAGCGGTTAGGGAGCATAAGATTTAGCCAAAGGCCTACATCCTTCTCTCCCCATTGAAGATGCGGGTAGACCGCCAGTTTTTGGCGAAACATCTCATCGTAGGAATTCCAGGCAGAACCCCCGAAAATTCCTATACGCCTCCAAAACAGCATCCTGATGATAAAACAATTTACTGCACTGTTCAGGGGGACGTTCCCCCAGAACTGCACAGTAAATAGAAAAAGCCTAAATCCAATTGAAAATGGATTTGGCTTTAGATTTATCTTCCTCGCTTTTTGGATCTTTGTTCTCCAATTTACCAGCATCCTTCGCTGCTGGTAACAGGGAGTAGAGATCCAAAAACTACCTGTTCCATATTTTTTATTTAGTTGAAATAGGAAGATGAAAACCTAACGGGGAGATTTGACAAAAAAGAGTATCTTTATGGCAGGTCTCCTGTAGTGGTAAATTGCTTTGGCACAAGTGTGTAGAAGCACCAGAAGCTTCAGGGGACCCGGCACCCTGTGAAACAAAGCTAGCGGAGGATACTCCTTTGTCTTTAGCTGACATGAATTCCAGGAAATCCTGGAAAAGGCCAATCTTGTCAAATGGGATAGAATTATCCCCTACAGAGACGACATCAATGTCCTGTATGGTAGAAATAATACCCTCACCGTCAGTGGACCGTTGGCCAGGTGCAGGGATCTGAGGAGGCGGTTGAAGATCAGTGAGAAGTTGTTTTTTCTTCCTGGAAGCCGCTTTCTTGAGGTCCGGTGAGCGTCTTCTGGATGTCGTCCTGCTAAGAGAAGGAGGATCGGGAGAATAAGTAACCCGATCTCTCCTCTTTCTCTTTGCAGACTCACCCGAATCATCTGGGACACCGCGTCTGCGCGTGCCGATGACGCAGGATGAATCCATTAGCTCTGAGCTCGCGCAAGGGGCTGCGCAGCTAGGAGCAGAAGCGGATGCCAAAGCGGGTTCAGGAGAAGAAGGTGAAGAGTCCAGGTACTTCCTAAGCCAATCTTCACCCCCCTTAAGTTCCGCTTTGTAAATTAGCTGTTTCAGTTGGTCATCCATCATAAGAAAGAGACGTGGGTCTTAATCAGATGATTTCTGTGCCGTGAATGCGCAATAACCGTTTCCCCTCTTCTTTTAAAGCTTACTGCACGTGAGGACCGTTGCCTGGACCACCAATAGCATTAGAGCTGGATGGCACCCGATCACAGGGACCGTTGCCTTCACTTTTTCCTAAATACGGGTAAGAAAAACTTTATTTAAAGTACACCCACAAACCTCTTTTATACAATGAAAGGAACCAGGCCACCATGTGTTCCCTTCATTGTATAAAGCAATGATATAGGGCTCCTTCATACTCCCTGCTAAGGTGGTCTGTTGCATGACAAAATCATTTACAGATTTACACTGCTAATACAGAAGCTCTATCATTTGCAAAGTGAATTTCCAGAGAGTTGGACAGCCACAGATTAAGCAGTTTACCGGCAGACCGTTGTGTCACATAAGAATGGCTGCAATGCAAGGACAGTCTCCTGGACATTGCCATCACCTTTCGCAAAACATTTTTTATTTTTTTTAAACAGTACCTGACTATGCAGAGAGCATATCTTCTTTCTCCCAAATTTATCATTGTCATGATATTAAGGCCCATTGTCACTGACTACCCAGTGTAGTCGGAGTTGGTGAGGGGACAGTGAGCTGGATGCTTGCTGTTTGATGCACTTTAAGTGAGCAACTGAACAGCTGCTACTCTCGCCTAGGCTAATCAGCTCTTACACCACATGGCAATTCTCACATATGATACTAGGAAGAATGAATGGGAGCAACACTTTGCCCTGCTGCTGTTGGGGTTGGCAGGATGTCCTTGGAGGAGGTAGATAAGCGGCTGGTGTGAGAACCAGACCGGTGCAAACATGGAGGTGTCAATAGGTCCTGATTCATGCCTGTAAGTGCTGCAGCAGGTGTGGTGTCTATGGTGGCATGCACCTTGCTGCACAGCAAGAATTGCAAGGAGTGGCCCACATTATCCGCCATATGAATGTACAAGGTGGATTTTAACCAACATGTGCAATTGAGCTCTCTTTCTAAAAGAATGAGTGTTCTTCAAATCATTGCTCAACCTTTTTAACAGGCTTGATGGCAAGACTAGGATAATAGTGCTTTGAAGCCAAAAGTGCTTTATCAAAGCAAACATTAGCTTTTCTAGTTGTGAGGCTTTAGGGACACCTCTTTCTGGGTAGCATTTATATTATAGAGACTAGTTAGTATGTATGATGATTACTGTTGGCTAGGCAAAGCTCCTCTTGATTTCTGGAAAAAATATATGCAAATTAGTATGTCTAACATCAGCTGGAATCAGAAAGGTTTACTTTCTCTTTCTTAGCGTTGGGTTTTTATGAAATTATTCAAATTAGCTTTTCTGACAACAACAAAAAAAAAGATAATAAATGTAATTCTTTCTGATGCTGGCTGATGTTAGATATGCCAATTTGCATATATTTTTTCCAAGAAACCAAGAGGAGCGTTGTCTAGCTTGCACCAGTTATCATGTAAATTAACTGGTCTCCATAATAGAAATCATACCTTCTCAGAGGTCCCCCAAGGTCTTGTAAGCTAATTCTATCTGTGTTGGTCTGATAAGGGGCTTTATTTTGAAAAAAAAAACTAGTTGTAGATGTGAGACTGACTTAGCTATTTTGCTAGTATGGACAATGATTGGAATAATATGATATAAAGCAGGACTTGTTTCTGCAACAAAAACATTCTCCTAAATGGAAATCTAACAAATCCCATTATAGTTAATGGGGTTTGTAAGCTCCATTTGCTTCAATTAAATGCTAAATCAGACAATTCTGTTGTTTTTGTTCTCCTACTCCTATAATGGACAGAAGAACGGAGACGTGAAAGCAGTCTTATACACATTTTGCACTCATTTGAGCCATTTCTGTCTGAGATCTGTTTTTTTAGATGGAAAAAAGTAATGCATGCAAGACTTTTTTCTGTCTAAAATATGGATGCCAAATGTGCAACAGGATCCGCCTTTTTTGCAGGATCCTGTAAAAAAATGAATCCTGTGCATAACTGATGCAACAAGATCCTTTTTTTTCCTGTTCTTCTGATGGAGACACATCTTCATAGTACCAGAGTGACATGGAAAGCAAGGAGAAAGACATGCCAGCATGTAAAGATCTCCCCATCTCTAGATCATTTATCAGTCTAGCCTTATCAAAAGCACTTGATCCGGTCATAAAAAATCTTTATGATATCGAGCAAGACGTGAAGATTATTGGGGACAGAGTAGAACAATTGGAAACAACCCAAACCTAGCTAATTTCCTTTACTGAAGCCTCCACTTCCACATTTGCCTTCTGTTAAACCCATGTAAACAAAATTATTGACTGGATGGAAGACCAATAAAATACAGCAAGAAAAAGTAATCTGAGGCTGAGTCCCAGAGACCATAGCAATGGATTCTCTACCAGATGCTGTGAAATACGTTTTCATCTCTGTCCTTGGAAAATCTTACTCTGCAATCCCTGTGCAGGTCTTTACACGTAAAACGTTCCACTCGCGACCCACCAAGAGATACGTTTTGCCGTTTATTTCACTCTAAAGTCTGAGATGATATTCTTTACGAGACTAGAGGTAATACCACCGTACATCCTAAAGCGTCTTTCTAAGACTCTGAGATATTCTTTATAGATGGCTCTTCCCTTTCACCCTCACCTTTCCTCTGGAAACACCAGCTCCAACAAGCACCAAAAACGCCAAGCAAAATTGACCCTTACAAGGATCGCAATGGATGCTTCCCGAAAGAACTTCACCTTGACAATGGTGTCATGTCCACAAACTATATTACAGCTCTGTACTTACAGCAGTATTTAGCCACTCTCCCATTGCTGCTATTGTACTTTTTGTTATACTCTGTAAGCTTTTGACAGCTCCTTTGGAAAACGAGAGGTGGAGTTGGATTGGTTGCTATGGGCAACTAAGTCAGTTCTACTTTATACCAGTTTGATCACCCCATTGTTCTTTATCTTTCTTATTCTTTATGGGTCGAAAAACCTTGTCAAAGCTATAATCCTTTCGACAGCTAAAGATTCTTTCTTTGCATCATAAAAAAATGACTAACAAATACCTGTGGAATGATAAAAAAACATATCTAAATTTAAAATTACTTACACAACATAAGCTCTGTGGATGTATGGCCCTGCCAGACTGGCAACTATATTACAATGCTAACCACATAGCTAGAATACTATAATGGATTAGGATAGACCCCTAAACTATGGATTTCACTAAAAGAGGGTCTTGTATCTGTCCGTCTTCTATCACTTTTGTAGCCCCATCTCCCCCTTTTGAATTTCCTAACAAGTTGACTCCTTTAATCCCTTAAGGACCCGCGCTGTACATCTGTACATGTACAGCGCTGGTGGACATGACTTGAGGACCAGCACTGTACATGTACGGCTCGCTGATTGGGTTGGTGCAGGAGCTGTGCCTGCCCGATCAGCGGCACAGACCCGGCAGTCACCGACAGCCAGGCCCCTGCTACATATGCCGGCATCTGTGAAACGGCGTCAAAGCTGACTGTGGGATGCAGAGGGTTCACGGAGGGTACGGGTGCCTTTTGTTTCCCCATTGGGTCCCTGCGCAGCAGTGGGGGGGGACCCGATGGCAGAGAAGGCAAGCCCGATGCCTTCCATAGGTATCGGAGCTTGTCTTCTACGGAAGCCTGTGAGATCCAGCCCTTAGGCTGGGTCTCAAAGGCAGCCTGTCAGCATAAAAGCTGACAGCCAATGCATTACAATTTAGGTTGTATTGTAATGCATTGCAGAGGGGATCAGACACCAGAAGTTAAAGTCCCAGAGTGGGACAAAAAAATAAGTAAAAAAATAAATAAAATTAAAATCCCATAATAAAAATGTGAAAAAATAGAAAAAAAAGAAAAGCAGACATATTGTGTATTGCTGTGTTCGTGATGACCGGCTCTACAAAAATATCATATGATCCACGCCCTCACCTAAACGCCATAGTAAAAATAAAAACTGTGCTAAAACAATAATCTTTTGTCACCTTACATCACAAAAAGTGCAACACCAAGTGATCAAAAAGGCGTATGCCCCCTACATAAAACAATCGGGCAAAAAATAAAAAAAAACTATGGTTCTCAGAATATGGAGACACTAAAACATGACTTTTTTGTTTCAAAAAAGCTTTTATTGTGTAAAACTTTAATAAAATTAAAAAAGTATACATATTAGGTATCACCGTGTCCGTAAGAACCTGCTGTATAAAAATATCACATGAACTAACCCCTCAGGTGAACAGTGTAAAAAAAAATGTGTCAAAAAAAGCTATTTTTTGTCACCTTACATCACAAAAAGTGCCATATCAAGCGATCAAAAAGTCATACACACCCCAAAATCATACCATTCAAACCGTCATCTCATCCCGCAAAAAAATGAGACCCTACCTATGTCAATTGCCCAAAAATACAAAACTATGGCTCTTGGAATATGGAGACACTAAAACATGATTTTTTTAGTTTCAAAAATGCTGTTATTGTGTACAACTTGAATAAATAAAAAAAGTTAACATTTTAGGTATCTTTGCGTCCATAAGAACTTGCTGTATAAAAATATCACATGAACTAACCCCTCAGGTTAACACCGTAAAAAAAATAATTATAAAAACGGAGTAAAAAAGACATTTTTGTCCCCTTAAATCACAAAAAGTGTAATACCAAGCGATCAAAAAGTCATACGCACCCCAAAATCATACCAATCAAACCGTCATCTCATCCCGCAAAAAATGAGACCCTACCTAAGACAATAACCCAAAAAATAAAAAAAAATATGGTTCTCAGAATATGGAGACAATAAACATGATTTTTTTTGTTTCAAAAATGCATTTATTGTGTAAAACTTAAATAAATAAATAAAAATACATATTATGTATTTCTGCATCCATAACAACCTGCTGTATGAAAATATCACATGAACTAACCCCTACGGTGAACACCGTAAAGAAAAAAAAGGTGTAAAAAAAGCAATTTTTTGGTCACCTTACATCACAAAAAGTGTAATACCAAGCGATCAAAAAGTCATATGCAGAGTAAAATAGTGCTCAAACTGTCATCTCATACCGAAAATAATGAGCCCCTACATAAGACAGTTGCCCACAAAATAAAAAAAATTATGGCTTTCAGAATATGGAGACACTAAAAAACATTTTTTTCAAAAATGCTTTATTGCGTAAAACTGAAACAAACAACAAAAAAAGTTGTCATATTTGGTATTGTCTTGTCCGTAACATCCTGTTCTATAAAAATACCACATGACCTAACCTGTCAGATAAACATTGTAAAAAAACGAAAAATTAAAACTTTGCCAAAACAGTTATTTTTTTGTTACCTTGCCTCACAAAAATTGCAATACAGCAGCTAAGAAAAAATTACAGTCAATGTCACAGATATGTGGCATGCGGAAATGTTATACAGGTGAGGTACCACAGGTAATGGCGCTGCTGTCGTCAGCAGCTAAGAAAAAATTACAGTCAATGTCACAGATATTTGGGATGCGGAAACATGATACCGGAGATGTAGCGCATGTAATGTCACTGTCCGCAGCTTCTACGGAAAAAGTACACTGGATGTCACAGATATTTTTAGTATGCGCACACGTGAAACAGGAGATATAGCGCAGATAATGTCGCTGTCCGCAGCATCTACATAAAAAGTACACTGGATGTCACAGATATTTTTAGTATGCGCACACGTTAAACAGGACATGTAGTGCAGATAATGTTACTGTCTGCAGCGGCCAAACAATTGCATGCTATTTAGCGCAGGTTGCGCTAAAAATATATATTGCTGCCAGATACAACGATAGTCCTAACAGGAGTTTTGGGTCTCTAACAATTGCACGCAATTTAGCGCAGGTTGCACTAATAATATATATTGCTGCCAGATACAACAATAGTCCTTGAAAGGACTTTTGGGTCTCTAACAATTGCATGCAATTTAGCGCCGGTTGGGCTAAAAATATATATTGCTGCCAGACACAAAAATAGTCCTTAAAACTCTCTAACACCTACCCTGCCGAACAAAAAACCACGTGCCGAACCACATGTCATCGGGTGCTTTATAGCCACAATGTTCTAATCCTGGGAGATATTTATGATATTCCATAATTATGATGTAACATCTTTTTGTGACTATATCCTAAATCACTTTTTTACTCTTGTCTACATATAAATTAGGCCGTGAACAAGGTCTGACTGCAGACCGAAACGTTGGCCAGTGGCTAAAATATAATCTTATCTGGGTGGATTAATAATATAACAAAATAAATTAGAAGCTTGCAACAGAAAAAAAGAGCTCCGTGGTCCTTTCCATATTTTATGAGCTTTAAAACTACCACTAAGTACCGCCTGCATCCAGTGGCGTACATACAGGGTACTGTATTTTATCTGCAGACTGCTTCTGTACCTGGTGGCCGGCACTCCAGGGGCCCCGCCCTGCTGCACTCTACTTGCGCCTGCTTTTTTTTTTGTAGTCTCACCGCCGGGCCCAGCCATCGGGGCCTACCCAGTGCAGCCAAGCCACTCCTCCTGAACCAGTCTGAACTGTGTGGCCCGCCCCTTTACCCTCCCCGGCCAGCGCTTCACTGTCCTCCTCACCCTGACTTGAGCGCACGCCTCACAGCTTCAGGACGGAGGATGTAGTAGTGCGTGCGCGCTGTGTCAGGTCAGGTGAGACACAGGGCGGGAAGGAGAGAGACTCGAGCTGGTGCAGTGTGGAGCGAGCGAGCGCCGAGCAGATTTCAATTCTGCCAGATTGCTAGCCAAAGTTTGAGTCAGAGTCGACGAATAGGAGCCAGCCCGGAGCCAGTGGCGTACATATAGGGGTCGCAGGGTTCGCACTTGCGACGGGGCCCGGCACTCCAAGGGGCCCGGCCGCCTGTGGACCCACCCCCCACACTAAATCATGTTAAAAACGGCTGTACGCACATGTAATGGAGCGCTCTGATGGGGCCCAGCATGAAGTACAGTGGCAATTTCGGGCCCCATCAGAGCGCTTCATTACATGTATAATATGGGGAGGGGGATGGGGGGCGCGCACTCAATTACAGTCTCACACCTAGCCGCCCGGCCGGCATTTCCTTTCCACAGTGAAGCAGGGAAACCTCTCTCATCCCTGCTTCACAGCTCAGGAGCTCCCCCTGCTGGCCCCACATCGCGCTGCTGGCTGTGGGAGGAGATCTGAAAACCCGGGAATCTTCCTTGAGCACAGCCAGCAGCGTGATGAGTGAGGGAGCCTGTCATCAGGGAAGAAGGTAAGTATGTTTTTTTTTTTTTCTAAGACTGCAGACTGGGGGCAAAGGGCAAGTGGGAGGCCATAACTAATTTGAGGGGGCACCTAAGCTGGCATAACTACAGTGAGGGGGGCACATATGAAGGCATAACTATGAGGGGGCACATATAAAGGCATAACTACTGTGAGGGGGGCACCTAAACTGGCATAACTACTGTGAGGGGGGCACATATGAAGGCATAACTATGAGGGGGCACATATGAAGGCATTACTACTGTGAGGGGGCAGGTAATCTGGCATAACCACTGTGAGGAGCACATATGTGGGCCGATCTAATGTGGGGGGCACATAATCTGGCATAACCGCTCCGAGGGGGCACATATCTGGGTATATCTACTGTGAGGGGGCACATAACTGGGCATAAATACTGTGAGGGGGGCACATATGAAGGCATAACTATGAGGGGGCACATATGAAGGCATTACTACTGTAAGGGGGCAGATAATCTGGCATAACCACTGTGAGGGGCACATATGTGGGCATATCTAATGTGAGGGACACATAATCTGGCATAACCGCTCCGAGGGGGCACATATCTGGGTATATCTACTGTGAGGGGGCACATAACTGGGCATAAATACTGTGAGGTGCATATAATCTGGCATTATTACTGTGAGGGGGCACATGATCTGGCATTACTACTGTGAGGGGGCACATAATCTGGTCATTACTACTTTGAGGGGGCACATATTTGGCATTACTACTGTGAGGGGGAACATAATCTGACATAACAACTCTGAGGGAGCACATATTTGGGCATATCTACTTTGAGGGGGCACATAACTGGGCATAAATACTGTGAGGTGCATATAATCTGGCATTATTACTGTGAGGGGGCACATAATCTGGCATTACTAGTGTGAGGGGGCACATAATCTGGTCATTACTACTTTGAGGGGGCACATATTTGGCATTACTACTGTGAGGGGGCACATAATCTGGTCATTACTACTTTGAGGGGACACATATTTGGCATTAATACTGTGAGGGGGCTCATAACTGGGCATAACTACTGTGAGGGGGGCACATATCTGAGTATAACTACTGTTACAGGAACAAAGGTGGGCATTAGTACTGTGAGGGGCCTCAAGGTAGGCATTAGTATTGTGTGGTAGCACTAGATTACCCTGCTATACATTGGCATGGCTCAGTCTTACAGGTCAGCACAACGCCCACTGCTGGGGATTTCACAGGGGCAGTCACCATCCCTTCCTGATGTGATTATTCTTTTTTTCTCCCCACAGGGACCTTGTTCTGGATCCACCGGACATCACGCCGAGGCCAGCCACACCCTGATTGAGGTAGGACCAGATTTTATTAGGACTGGGTGAGTGTAACCATTGGGCTTAGGGCTCTTTAACACGAGCGGATACTGTGCAGGTAATCAG
Organism: Bufotes viridis; assembly: GCA_033119425.1. NCBI lineage: Eukaryota > Metazoa > Chordata > Amphibia > Anura > Bufonidae > Bufotes > Bufotes viridis. The sequence goes on along the minus strand of CM065593.1, from coordinate 217,404,312 downwards.
CTGTGTGAAAGAGATCCAAGCCCCGTTCTGGGCAGCAGAGACACGGATCAGTGACATAATTGATAATGCTCCGTGCCTCTTTGTGTTCTTTTTGCTACAAAATCACAGTAAGATAAGGTTGCCACCGTGATTTTGTAGATGAAAGATCACAGTCAATCATGTTACTGCTCCGAGTCGCTGCTGCCCGGAATGGGGCTTGGCACTCATTCACGCAGCAGATTAGCTGCACGGAAAGAGCCCTTAGTAGCCCAAAGCTTAAAGTGTAACTGCCATATATATATATATATTTTTTTTTTTGCTAAAGTGTAGAGCAAGTGATAGGTTATATTTTTGTAAGATACTTTATTTAGCCAAAACGTTTAATTTTAGTAGTAAATTGGGGCTAAAATGGCCCTTAGCAGCGCTCTCAGAAATGGGGGGGGCCCATTAATCAGTTTTGCACCGGGGCCCCATGGATTGTGTGTACGCCACTGCCCGGAGCAGTAGCCGCCCGCGGGCCCAGCACCAGCAGAAGAACTGTCTGTAAGTTATGGTCATGGATGGGGCTGGGGCCGGACCTGGGGGGATGGGTGTCTGAATCCTGCCCTCAGCCCTCACCTGCATATTTACTGCTGCTGCACATACATTGCTTCAGTTCAGTTTCTAAACCGGCCCCAGCCCCATGATGATTATCCAATTCAAGAGTGATAAGAGCTCAACTGCCTGCAGCCTGTATGGATGCCAGGCTCATTAAAGGGGTTGTCTCAATTCAGTAAATGGCCTTTATCATGTAGAGAAAGTTAATATAAGCCACTTACTAATGTACTGCCTCCTTTGCTGGCTGAATTCATTTTTCCATCACATCTTATACAGCTTATGTCCATGGTTATGAGCACCCTGCAATTCAGCAGAGGTGGCCGTGCTTGCACACTATCGGAAAAAGCACCAGTACCGTATTTCGGGCCACCAGAGAGGCAGATGCTTTTTCCTATAGTGTGCAAGTACGACCACCACTGATGGATTGCAGGGTGGTCTGTAACCATGGAAACAAGCAGTGTATAATGTGATGAAAAATGGCGACGACGGGCAGGGGGCCCCATGGATCAGTTTCGCACCGGGGCCCCATTGATTGTGTGTACGTCACTGCCTGCATCCCAGAGGTTTGCCATTCAACTCTCTTCCTAATTCTCTTCTAGGGATCTGGTGGCACTGTGTAGATGACACAGTTGATGGCCTCTCTCTCCCCTTACACAGGGCTAGGCTCTCTTCTCTTACACAGGGATAACAGAGGCTGTCTGCTCTGATGCAGGACTTCGTCCTGTCACACAGGGATGTCAGGGGCTTTCTGTGCTGTCTTCTGGTAGGCAGAATTCATTTCTATCAAGGGAGATCTCTCAGTCTCTCTGTATCTGTGCTATGCTTCTCTCCCCAAGATGTTTGCAGTCCCTCCTCCTGTTTCAACCTTCTCTGACAATTCTCTGCTCAGCCAATCAGCTCCCCGCATTCTCTTTTTCCTACAGGCAGAGTCTGAAGGGGCAGGGAAGAGCAAGTGTTCATGGGACTTGTAGTCTCCTTCACCGGAAAATAATCAGCACTAATGTCTGCAGGTATGAGTCCCTGCCTGGAATGTACTGCTTTCACTGCAGGGTTTGCACTCTCCTCCTGGGGAGTCGCTGCTAGTGTCTGAACATGAAGTGAAGAAATACACTTGAAATACCACCTGAAATACAACTGTGCATGAAAACATCCTGACTGACACTACAAACAGTCAAACACATCCCATTTCCAGGCCACATGGGCACAGGGGGAAATACGGTCATATATCAATGAAATTATAGTGTATACCTCTGGGGACTTTAGTAAAGTGTCCCATTCTCTCATAGGTTAGCATCATTAGAGGCTTAGGATCCCATCTAGGATAAGTGTTTTCACCAAATGATTCAATTCTCTATGAATTCTCCCCCGACTGAGGGTAGGGCAAACTGGATTCTGTAATTGATTCATGCTGACAGTCCACATTATGCGACTGGTCAACACTGTTTGAACAAAGGGCCTGGAGTTGCTTTTAACGTCTGTAGTCTAGATCACTTCTCTCCAGAGGAACCACTGGACTGATCCCTCGTCAATGCTGGAGACCCCTCCTTGGAAGTCGTTGGGTTGACTCGGCTCCATATTTTGGCTGTTGCCAGAGCTTGTTCTGTCTTCTGGATCGAGTAGACAAGGTCTTTCTCAGGGCACTGCATGCACAGGACTGACAGTAACCTTCAATATCTACTCCCATTCTTGGCCAGTAGAGTCTGTCCACCTCAAGACCAGCTGTCTTCTCAGGCCCAAGATGCCCATATTCATCATGCAAAGCCTTTGTGACCATCTTCCTGAACTGAGTAGGAAGAGCTGTCTGAGGTTCTTTCCATTCTGCCTTTTTGTCTCCTGATACAGCAGTCCATATCTCACTAATAGCTAGCAAGCAAGATGGACTCTTCTGTCTTTAGAGCATTCTTCTGGAGTCTCAGGTCCCGTTTCATTGACCATCTTACCACTCTCACAGAAGGATCTTCCTTGCTGGACTTTCTCTATTGGTTGATTGAGGCAGGGACTCAGGGTTCACCTTAGTTAACTGACAAAATGGAGGAGAAAGAACATTGTCTGAAATCCCTAATAATCTGGCACAGCCCGTAAAAGAACAGTCTTAACTTGGTGTTTGTGACACATGGCTTTTACTTGAGGAGTGGGAGCTTGCATCCAGCCCTCTTCCTCCTCACAGAACAGCAACATTGTTTGACTGGACAGGGCATCCGCATGGGACTCTGCTGGTCCCAGAACCAGGATAAGACAGAGACTTATTGTGATTCCACCTCTTCAGGCACTGGCAAGCTATGTGGCCGGAATCACCACACACAAAGTACCCCTCTGTTTCCATACTTCCACCTATCTGGGGATCCTCAGTTGCCCTTCTCGAGGACGACGGACATTTCCCAGTGGTGGTCTCAGCAATCTCCATTTTCTCAACATGTGCACTTAGGAGTTGTGCAATATGCTCAATGATCTTCAGATGCTCCTCCTCAACGTGGCTTAGGTGCTATAGCAACAGCCGCAACTCCTGTGGATTTCAGCTCCTGAGCTGCCAAAGTAGCTTCCTTTTGTCATACCTCCTTAAGTAATTAAGGGAAGGAGTGGGGGATCTTCTCTTTATGCCAACATTTCAGTCTTTGAGCAATAAGATTATAGGTTAAAGCTCCATGTAGTACTTGATTAAGGCGGCACCAGTCAACTTCTCGAGGGCTGAGCCCTCCTTTGGATACTATTCGGTGAACCAGTTTGTCTAGCCGGTAAAGGTAGTCAAATAGCTTCCCCCTAGGATCTTGGTAGGGAGTATAGAACTTATAGAGCAGATCCATGGCATCTTCTGGGAACCTAAGTGAACTCTTAAGGGCAGCCATATAATCTTGGGAAGTTGCTTGCCGCTTCTTTCGCCACACAGCCTTTACCACTTCCAAAGCAGAACCCCTTAAACTCTCCATTATTTTCTGCTTCTTTGCTGCATCAGTACACTGCCACTCTTTTAGATACTGCAGGGCGACATCTCTCTATGTGTCATATGCGTCTGCTTTGGGAGAAGGGATAACACCCAAGAAGGTTCTCAGGTGGCAGTAACTCCTCTCTGGCTACATCTTTGTGAATTGGCTGACTATATTTTCCATGGCAGCCTTTATAAGCACATCAGCAGTAGTAGGAGTCTCCTCTGACCTGGCATGAAGGGGAGTAGGAAATACATTTCTACTGGGCCTTCTATCCTGAATAAGTGTATCATGAATTGAAGTGGCTGTAGATCCCACAGGCCATATGATCTTCCACTTCCAACCCTGTTCTGGGGCATAGTTATGACAAAAAGGAAGTATTCTCTCTGTAGGGCCATTTATTAATGCAGCTGACAATAGCTTTTAGTTTAGAGTGAATCAGAGTGAAACAGATTGAATTCCATCCCAATTTTAGGAAAATTTCAAATGCCACAAATCTGAATTACCTTGCACTTCATAGTAACGAATCGTTTTTTTTTTTTTTGCTAAAATGCCAGCTATGTGTGCTACAAAGTAAAAGTAAGGAGCCGGGGAACGCAATATGATCCATATTGCAGAGCAGCCAGCCAAACTGCAGATAGCCATCCCCTGTGATGTCACAGCCCTATAAAAGCCTTGTCCTGCCCGGTCACTGCCATTTAACTTTGAGTTGAGCATAGGGACAGATGTGCCAAGTGCTTAACAGTGGTTAACACACAGCTTTTAATTGTAGAATATTGGATAGGGACAGTGCAGGGACACTGTAGGAAGTTCATAGGGAGAGGAAAAGCATATTTAGATCATAGCATAAGGAAACTGCAGGGCTCAGTGTAATCGCCATGTGCATCTTGTTTGCTGCGCCATTCATTCCTAATCTTTTCTGTTATACATAGACGTACTATACATCATTGTCAACTGGCAGTCAAATATATAATCATATTTATCTAGTTTATCAGCTGCACCATTTGTACTTATTCTGTTCAGTTATACTTAGGCTTTCTGTGCATTAGACTCTTTGTAAACAAGTGGTCTAATGTATAAGTGAATTTACCTAGTTCATCTACTGAGCCCTTAACCCCTCTGCGACCTCCACCATCCATGTATGATGGAAGTTGCATCTTTAAAAATGACACCCGTTTGAATGTGCAACGGGCGCCATAGTCGCTGGGTTTCTGCAGTCTCAAACAGCAGAGACCCGCAGCACATGTATGAGATCAGCCATAAGGATGATCGCCTACATTTCACCCTTCAGATGCCGTGGTCAAATGTGACCATGGCATCTGAGCAGTCCAGAAGCGGGAGCCCACACTCCCGCTCCCATAACAGCATTCCCTAGCTGAGATTGGGGAAGCACTTACACTGATCTAATATCCCGAAGCCTCAAGCAGGCTGTTGAGGCTATTAGTCGAATATACCAATATAGGCCACTAGGTGACAGCAATGTATTGTTATTTTAAAAATGAAGTGTTCAATGAGGGTTATATAGCCATTATTGAAAACAATGGGACATCTAATGATTGCCAGTTATATTCACCAAGGGTGACTATACAAAAAGTAAAACAACAAGTTTTTAAAAATATAAAAAAAAAAATATATATATATATAATAGTTCAAGTAACCCCCATTTCGCCAAAATTAACATAAACATACCTAACCAATAAAAAAATAAACATTTTGAGCATAGCCACATGCGAAACAGGCCATACTATTTAAAATAGCAATATTAATCCCATACGGCGAATGGCGTAACGGAAAAATGATAAATAAAAACATCTAATTCACCATTTTTGTCACTCCAACTTCCCAACAAAATTCAATAATAAGTGACAAAAAAGTTACACACACTTCAATATAGTATCACTAAAAGGAACAGATTGCCCCACAAAAAAATGAGCCCTCACACAGCTCTGTATGCATTACTGCAAAAAGGCTATAGGGGGTCAGAATATAGTGATGAAAAAAAAAAACATAATAAATTATAAAACATAAGAAAAACTATACAAGTGTGGTATCTTTGTAATCATATTGACCTAGAAAATGAAGGTAACATATCAATTTTACTGCATAGTGAACGCATTTTTTTCCAATTCCACCCCATTTCTAATAGAAAGTACAACTTGTGCCACAAAAAAATAAGAAATCATAAGGCTATGTGAATAGAAAAATAATAAAGCTATGACTCTGGGAAGGCGTAAAGTGAAAAGCAAAAATTGGAAATCTAAGGGTTAATAATCTATTTAGTTACACATAGACTTATTGTACATTAGACTCTTTGTGAACAGGCAGTCTAATATATTGGCGCATTTACCTAGTTCATCTGCTGTGTCATAAATAATTAATCTTTTTTGTTTTACATAGACTTACTGTGCATCAGACTTAGTCTCAACAGGTGGTGTAATATATAGGTGTGTTTACCTAGTTCATTTGCGGCGCCATTTCTACTTAATCTGTTTTGTTATATTTAGACTTACTGTGCATCAGACAGTCGGGTGGCAGCATGTGTTGCGAGCAGTCAGGAACGTCACCATTAGACTGGTGAGTGTGACATAAGTGATGACGAGACAGTAGTGGATGTAGCCGATCACATGTGGGAGCAGGGTGAAGATGGAGCATCATCATATGAGGGCGTGAGGGTGACAGCAGGCCTGTGAGACAGCAGCAGGGTGACTGCATGCCAATGAGCCAGCAGGGTGAAAGCAGTGGGAGATCTGGAGCCAAACATGCCTGGGGTAGACCATTTGCTACTCAGGAGCCTACTTGTCAGGATAAAACTAGCGGTGCATGGGTTCATAAATGCAGCGGCAAGCAATCAGCACAGAGTGGTGGGTGTAAAATTCCATACTCCACAGTGTTGGAGTCTTTTATCAAGTCGCTGGAGAACATTAACGTCTCGGGAAATGCAGAATATGTGGGCAAAAGGTGAACCGGCAATACACCCTTTGATACGCATAAAGGAGGGCATCATACACACCTTTGAAAAATTATCATTGAAGGCCTGCTGGTGACCCTCCAAAACATTAGGAGCAAGGTCCTGCTGTTGACTCTCTAAAAGATTAGGGGCGAGGGCCTGCTTCTGAGCATTGCAAAAAATGATGGAGGAGTGCCTGCTGCTTAGCTGACCATTGGAAAAATGATGGGCGAGTGCCTGCTGCTGAGCTGATCCTATAAAATATTGTACATGAGGGCCTACTGCTGAGCTGACCCTGTAAAGTATTGTAGATGAGGGCCTGCAGGTGAGCTGACCCTGTAAAATATTGTAGTTGAGGGCCTGAAGGTGAGCTGACCCTCACTGAAGAGGGACATGAGGAGATCTTGTGCACTGATTCCCAAACTCTTCAGCATCCACAGTCAGAAGAAGATGATGGTGGGGAATGGCAATTAGTGTTTCATGAGGTGGATGATGCGGATGAGACACAGTTGTCAATAAGTGAGGGTCTTGTTAGGTCAACAACACAAGTCAGGGGGATGATCCAAGTGAGGAAGTGGAAGAGGCGGTGGTGGACGATGACATCACTGACCCAACCTGGGAAGGTGGCCAGCCAAGCGAGGACAGCAGTACAGAGGGGGAGGGATCCACAGTACCGCAACAGGCTGGAAGAGTCTGTGGGTTGGCAAAAGGGGGAAGGTGGGCCACACCAAATAGGCCCGTATACAGATGTCTTTAACCCAGGCCTTTGAACGTAAGTGCAAATACCCAGCCACCCACCAACAGGCCATAGCACTAATTGCACACCTTTAAAATTGCTGGCCCTGGAAATGTTGCCATTTAGGCCTGTGGACACTGAGGCTTTCCTCAGCATCATGGAGGCGAACGTCCCTCGTTACTCAGTCCCCAGCCGCCACTATTTTTCTCGGTGTGTTGTGTTCCCGCATTACACCAGTAATTGTGTCCCGTAACATCACCCGTGCCCAACACAGTTATTGGGAAGGTCCACTTAACCACTGATACACTGACAAGTGAATTTTGGCCAGGGATGTTACATTTCTGTGACGGCACACTGGGTTAACCTTCTGGAGGCCGGTAGCTAGTCGTACACTTAGATGGCACAGGTGCTACCAACGCCAAGGATTGTGGGCCCCCATTCTATCAGGATTTTCACCACCACCTACATTAGTTGCAGCAAACCCCCTGTGACAAAAGGACCTTTGTCACTGGGAGTTGGAGAGGCCTGCTTGCCAGCCTCTTGCCCTGTGACTATGGCCCCAGTGACAGTTAGTAAGCACAATGGACATTGCCTGTGACGCAATTAGCAATCACAATGGACATTGCCTGGGACGAAATCAGCAAGCACAATGGACAATGCATGTGGAGTTGTGATATATCTGGCTGTATGTTGATTGGTCACTGTGCCTGTCCTCTATCAAGTCGCCGGGGGAGTAGCCCTTGCTGTAGGACTTGCATAAAAGGCCAAGCTGTGGCCATCAATAAAGAAGAAGTTCTTGCTTTACCCCTCCATGAAGTCTTGGCTCATGGTTGGGGGATTGAATAACCACACTCTTGGGGATTGCTATATCACAATTCTCCCCTGAGTATAAGCTCTTGTAAGAGCTTGTTCCTGGTTCCTGCTTTCTGGAGTTAGGAGAGGTGGTTATGGTGTACGGTGGAGTGCTTGGAGCCCTCTGGAAGCACTAGGAGCAAGTGTCAGCGGAAAGTGCCCAGTCGGAGTGCCAGTCGTTCCGTTAAACCCCCCTACTCCTACTCCACTTCTACCTCTAAATTCTCATCTTGCAGCACCAGTCAGCCAACAGTCAGTAGCTGGAAGCAGGGTAGCACGGAAGTGGGGAAGCGGCAACAGGCCGTGCTAAAACTCATTTGCTTAAGTGACAAAAAACATACCACTGCCGAGCTGTGGCATGGTGTAAGGGATCAGACTGAGCTGTGGCTCTCGCCACTCAACCTACAACCAGGCATGGTTGGTTGTTGTGTCTGATAATGGCCCTAACTTGTTGGCAGCTTTAGAGCTTGGCAAGCTCACACACTTGTCAACCATACAGCATATATGTCCCATGCACAACAAACATCTTAAACGTATACATTAATATAACTAAAAACATAACACACGAGAGTGGAGGTAAACCAATGGCATGGCCTGTTAATTAACTCATAAATAACCAAATAACCATAACATATTTTACAACCATAAACCATAATGACAATAATAATACCAACAATAATACAACCACAAACCATAATAATAATAGAACAGAAATTCATTGCGGATAAATTTGCAGCTGACAACGCTGGCGGCAGAGTATGTAGTTCCTTGTGCAACCCAGGAGGGGAGATGAGGGGAACACACAGCAGTTCCAACAGAGGCAGGACAACACTCTCCAAGGCCTGGAACAGTTTCATGACATGAGTAGAGATGAGCGAACAACTGGATGATCGGGTTCGAGAAGTTCAGCCGAACTTCCCGAAAATGTTCGTGTTCGGGATCCGAACTCGACCCGAACTTTATCCCGAACCCGAACCCCATTGAAGTCAATGGGGACCCGAACTTTTAGGCACTAAAAAGTCTGTAAAATAGTCCAGGAACGGGCTAGAGGGCTGCCAAAGGCAGCAAAATGTAGGTAAATCCCCTGCAAACAAATGTGGATAGGGAAATAAATTAAAATAAAATAAAATAAATAAAATTTAACCAATATCAATTGGAGAGAGGTCCCACTGCAAGGAATCATGCGTCATATCACTCAACACTGGAGAAGGCCACTTTCAGTTATTTCGGCCCCAGCCCCCAGACAGAGGAGAGAGGTCCCACAGCAAGGAATCATGCATCATATCACCCACCACTGGAGAAGGCCTCTTTCAGTTATTTCGGCCCCACCACCCAGACAGAGAAGAGAGGTCCCACAGCAAGGAATCATGCATCATATCATCCACCATCGGAGAAGGGCACTCTCAGTTTTTTCGGCCGCACCACCCAGACAGAGGAGAGGTTCATTCAACTTTGGGTTGCACCGCAAGATCATGGTAAAGATAAAAAAATGAGGATTCAATAAAGAAGTGCCCCGGAGTACAAGAATACATGGTTGAGGGGGAGGCAGTTATAAATGTCTATTCTACACAAGGGAGGGACAGGTCCCGTGGGATCTATGCCTGGTTCATTTTTATGAACGTCAGCTTGTCCACGTTGGCTGTGGACAGGCGGCTGCGTTTGTCAGTAATGACGCCCCCTGCCGTGCTGAATACACGTTCAGACAAAACGCTGGCCGCCGGGCAGGCCAGCACCTCCAAGGCATAAAATGCTAACTCTGGCCACGTGGACAATTTGGAGACCCAGAAGTTGAATGGGGCCGAACCATCAGTCAGTACGTGGAGGGGTGTGCAGACGTACTGTTCAACCATGTTAGTGAAATGCTGCCTCATGCTAACACGTTCCGTATCAGGTGGTGGTGCAGTTAGCTGTGGCGTGGAGACAAAACTTTTCCACATTTCTGCCATGCTAACCCTGCCCTCAGAGGAGCTGGGCGTGACACAGCTGCATTGGCGACCTCTTGCTCCTCCTCTGCCTTCGCCTTGGGCTTCCACCTGTTCCCCTGTGACATTTGGGAATGCTCTCAGGAGCGTCTCTACCAGCGTGCGCTTGTACTCGCGCATCTTCCTATCATGCTCCAGTGCAGTAAGTAAGGTGGGCACATTGTCTTTGTACCGGGGTTCCAGCAGGGTGGCAACCCAGTAGTCCGCACATGTTAAAATGTGGGCAACTCTGCTGTCGTTGCGCAGGCACTGCAGCGTGTAGTCGCTCATGTGTGCCAGGCTCCCCAGAGGTAAGGACAAGCTGTCCTCTGTGGAAGGCTTATCGTCATCGTCCTCCGTATCCCCCCAGCCACGCACCAGTGATGGGCCTGAGCTGTGACCGGTGCCACCCCGCTGTGAACCTGCTTCATCCTCAACCTCCTCCACCTCCTCCACCTCCTCCTCATCCTCCTCGTCCTCCAGTAGTGGGCCCTGGCTGGCCACATTTTTACCTGGCCTCTGCTGTTGCAAAAAACCTCCCTCTGAGCCACTTCTAACAGACTGGCCTGAAAGTGCTAAAAATGACGCCTCATCCTCCTCCTCCTCCTCCTGGGCCACCTCCTCTTCCATCATCGCCCTAAGCGTTTTCTCAAGGAGACATAGAAGTGGTATTGTAACGCTGATAACGGTGTCATCTCCACTGGCCATGTTGGTGGAGTACTCGAAACAGTGCAACAGGGCACACAGGTCTCGCACGGAGGCCCAATCATTGGTGGTGATGTGGTGCTGTTCCGCAGTGCGACTGACGCGTGCGTGCTGCAGCTGAAACTCCACTATGGCCTGCTGCTGCTCGCACAGTCTCTCCAGCATGTGCAAGTTGGAGTTCCACCTGGTGGGCACGTCACATATGAGGCGGTGAGCGGGAAGGCCGAAGTTCCGCTGTAGCGCAGACAGGCGAGCAGCGGCAGGATGTGAACGCCGGAAGCGCGCACAGACGGCCCTCACTTTATGCAGCAGCTCTGACATGTCGGGGTAGTTGTGAATGAACTTCTTCACCACAAAATTCAGCACATGCGCCAGGCAAGGGATGTGCGTCAAACCGGCTAGTCCCAGAGCTGCGAAGAGATTTCACCCATTATTGCACACCACCAGGCAGGGCTTGAAGCCCACCGGCAGAAACCACTCGTCGGTCTGTTGTTCAATACCCCGCCACAACTCCTGCACGGTGTGGGGCCTGTCCTCCAAACATATGAGTTTCAGAATGGCTTGCTGACGTTTACCCCAGGCTGTGCTGAAGTTGGTGGTGAAGGTGTGTGGCTGACTGGATGAGCTGGTGAAAGCAGAGGAGGAGGAAGCCGAGTAGGAGGAGGAGGCTACAGGAGGCAAAGAATGATGCCCTGCGATCCTTGGCGGCGGAAGGACGTGCGCCAAGGAACTCTCCGCCTGCGAACCAGCCGCCACTACATTTACCCAGTGTGCAGTTAAGGAGATATAGCGTCCCTTGCCGTGCTTACTGGTCCACGTATCTGTGGTTAGGTGGACCTTGCCACAGATGGCGTTGCGCAGTGCACACTTGATTTTATCGGATACTTGGTTGTGCAGGGAAGGCACGGCTGTCTTGGAGAAGTAGTGGCGGCTGGGAACAACATACTGTGGGACAGCCATGGACATCAGCTGTTTGAAGCTGTCTGTGTCCACCAGCCTGAATGACAGCATTTCAAAGGCCAGTAGTTTAGAAATGCTGGCATTCAGGCCCAGGGCTCGAGGGTGGCTAGGTGGGAATTTACGCTTTCTCTCCAAGGTTTGTGAGATGGAGAGCTGAACACTGCCGTGTGACATGGTGGAGATGCTTGGTGACGCAGGTAGTGGTGTTGGTGGCACATCCTCTGTTTGGTGGGCGGCAGGTGGCAACGTTCCTCCCGAGGCAGGCGAAGAGGCCGAGGCAGCAGCAGAAGAGGGAGCAGAGGGGAGCCAGAGTGAGTTCCTTGCTTTTAAGGTGTTTACTCCACTGCAGTTCATGCTTTGCATGTAGATGCCTGGTCATGCAGGTTGTGCTAAGGTTCAGAACGTTAATGCCTCGCTTCAGGATCTGATGGCACAGCGTGCAAACCACTCGGGTCTTGTCGTCAGCACATTGTTTAAAGAAGTGCCATGCCAGGGAACTCCTTGAAGCTGCCTTTCGGGTACTCGGTCTCTGGTGGCGGTGGCCAGTAGCAGGCAAACTCTCTTGGCGGCGGCTGGTCTGCATTTGCCCCCTGCTCCCTCTTTTGGTACCCTGTTGGCTCGGTCTCACCACTGCCTCTTCCTCTGATCTTTGAAAGTCAGTGGCACGACCTTCATTCCATATGGGGTCTAGGACCTCATCATCCCCTGCATCGTCTTCCACACAGTCTTCCTCCCTGACCTCCTGTTCGGTCTGCACACTGCAGAAAGACGCAGCAGTTGGCACATGTGTTTCATCATCATCAGAGACGTGCGGACTCCGATGAGGTGGTATTCCCATGTCCTCATCATCAGGAAACATCGGTGGTTGTGCATCAGTGCATTCTATGTCTTCCAAGGGCTAGGTGGATTTCCTTGGGAAACCCTGCCAGCAGAGTCTTCAAACAGCATAAGAGACTGCTGCATAACTTGAGGCTCTGACAGTTTCCCTGATATGCATGGGGGTGATATGACAGACTGATGGGCTTGGTTTTCAGGTGCCAACTGTGCGCTTTCAGCAGAAGACTGGGTGGGAGATAATGTTGTGAACATGCTGGATCCACTGTCGGCCACCCAATTGACTAGTGCCTCTATCTGCTCAGGCCTTACCATCCTTAGAACGGCATTGGGCCCCACCAAATATCGCTGTAAATTCTGGCGGGTACTGGAACCTGAGGTAGTTGGTTCACTAGTACGTGTGGCTGTGGCAGAATGGCCACGTCCTCTCCAAGCACCAGATGGTACACTAACACCACGACAACCGCGTCCGCGTCACTTACTAGATGTTTTCCTCATTGTTACCGTTCACCAAGCACCACAATAAGGAAAAAAATATTTGGCCCAATGTATTGATTTCAAATTCAGGCCATTTTTTACAGGCACCTAACATCTATCTGCCTATTTGTTTATGTAGCGTATTACAATAATCAAGGCACAGCAGTATCCACTGATTTAGGGGAATATCTCTTTTAGGGCTTGTATTTAGGCCCTGGATGAAAGGTATCTGTTTATGGACAGATTTACAATTGGCCTGCAACAGCTGGGACACCAGATTCAGGGTATTGCTATTTTGGCAAGTAAATTACACCCCAGAACAAAATATATGTTTTGGCGGACACTATAATATTTTGCCAGCCACAGCTGAAACCACTGACTTATGGTATTGCTATTTTGGCAATTGAATTTCACCCCAGAACAAAATATATATGTTTTGGCGGACACAATGAAACCTGGCCTGCAACAGCTGGGACACCAGATTCAGGGTATTGCTATTTTGGCAAGTGAATTACACCCCAGAACAAAATATATGTTTTGGCGGACACTATTATATTTTGCCAGCCACAGCTAAAACCACTGATTTATGGTATTGCTATTTTGGCAGTTGAATTTCATCCCAGAACAAAATATATGTTTTGGGGGACACTATTATATTTTGCCAGCCACAGCTGAAACCACTGATTTATGGTATTGCTATTTTGGCAATTGAATTTCACCCCAGAACAAAATATATGTTTTGGCGGACACTATGAAACCTGGCCTGCAACAGCTGGGACTCCAGATTCAGGGTATTGCTATTTTGGCAAGTGAATTACACCCCAGAACAAAATATATGTATTGTCGGACATTATTATATTTTGCCAGCCACAGCTGAAACCACTGATTTATGGTATTGCTATTTTGGCAATTGAATTTCACCCCAGAACAAAATATATGTTTTGGCGGAAACTATGAAACCTGGCCTGCAGCAGCTGGGACACCAGATTCAGGGTATTGCTATTTTGGCAAGAGAATTACACCCCAGCACAAAATATATGTTTTGTCGGACACTATTATATTTTGCCAGCCACAGCTGAAGCCACTGATTTATGGTATTGCTATTTTGGCAATTGAATTTCACCCCAGAACAAAATATATGTTTTGGCGGACACTATGAAACCTGGCCTGCAACAGCTGGGACTCCAGATTCAGGGTATTGCTATTTTGGCAAGTGATTTACACCCCAGAACAAAATATATGTTTTGTCGGACATTATTATATTTTGCCAGCCACAGCTGAAACCACTGATTTATGGTATTGCTATTTTGGCAATTGAATTTCACCCCAGAACAAAATATATGTTTTGGCGGACACTATGAAACCTGGCCTGCAACAGCTGGGACACCAGATTCAGGGTATTGCTATTTTGGCAAGAGAATTACACCCCAGCACAAAATATATGTTTTGTCGGACACTATTATATTTTTCCAGCCACAGCTGAAACCAATGATTTATGGTATTGCTATTTTGGAAATTGAATTTCACCCCAGAACAAAATATATTTTTTGGCGGACACTATGAAACCTGGCCTGCAACAGCTGGGACACCAGATTCAGGATATTGCTATTTTGGCAAGTGAATTACACCCCAGAACAAAATATATGTTTTGGCAGACACTATTATATTTTACCAGCCACAGCTGAAACCACTGATTTATGGTATTGCTATTTTGGCAATTTAATTTCACCCCAGAACAAAATATATGTTTTGGCGGAAACTATGAAACCTGGCCTGCAACAGCTGGGACACCAGATTCAGGGTATTGCTATTTTGGCAAGTAAATTACACCCCAGAACAAAATATATGTTTTGGCGGACACTATAATATTTTGCCAGCCACAGCTGAAACCACTGACTTATGGTATTGCTATTTTGGCAATTGAATTTCACCCCAGAACAAAATATATATGTTTTGGCGGACACAATGAAACCTGGCCTGCAACAGCTGGGACACCAGATTCAGAGTATTGCTATTTTGGCAAGTGAATTACACCCCAGAACAAAATATATGTTTTGGCGGACACTATTATATTTTGCCAGCCACAGCTAAAACCACTGATTTATGGTATTGCTATTTTGGCAGTTGAATTTCATCCCAGAACAAAATATATGTTTTGGGGGACACTATTATATTTTGCCAGCCACAGCTGAAACCACTGATTTATGGTATTGCTATTTTGGCAATTTAATTTCACCCCAGAACAAAATATATGTTTTGGCGGACACTATGAAACCTGGCCTGCAACAGCTGGGACTCCAGATTCAGGGTATTGCTATTTTGGCAAGTGAATTACACCCCAGAACAAAATATATGTATTGTCGGACATTATTATATTTTGCCAGCCACAGCTGAAACCACTGATTTATGGTATTGCTATTTTGGCAATTGAATTTCACCCCAGAACAAAATATATGTTTTGGCGGAAACTATGAAACCTGGCCTGCAACAGCTGGGACACCAGATTCAGGGTATTGCTATTTTGGCAAGTGAATTACACCCCAGAACAAAATATATGTTTTGGCAGACACTATTATATTTTACCAGCCACAGCTGAAACCACTGATTTATGGTATTGCTATTTTGGCAATTTAATTTCACCCCAGAACAAAATATATGTTTTGGCGGAAACTATGAAACCTGGCCTGCAACAGCTGGGACACCAGATTCAGGGTATTGCTATTTTGGCAAGTGAATTACACCCCAGAACAAAATATATGTTTTGGCAGACACTATTATATTTTGCCAGCCACAGCTGAAACCACTGATTTATGGTATTGCTATTTTGGCAATTTAATTTCACCCCAGAACAAAATATATGTTTTGGCGGAAACTATGAAACCTGGCCTGCAACAGCTGGGACACCAGATTCAGGGTATTGCTATTTTGGCAAGTGAATTACACCCCAGAACAAAATATATGTTTTGGCGGACACTATTATATTTTGCCAGCCACAGCAGAAACCACTGATTTATGGTATTGCTATTTTGGCAATTTAATTTCACCCCAGAACAAAATATATGTTTTGGCGGACACTATGAAACCTGGCCTGCAACAGCTGGGACACCAGATTTAGGGTATTACTATTTTGGCAAGTGAATTAAACCCCAGAACAAAATATATGTTTTGTCGGACACTATTATATTTTGCCAGCCACAGCTGAAACCACTGATTTATGGTATTTCTATTTTGGCAATTGAATTTAACCCCACAACAAAATATATGTTTTGGCGGACACTATTATATTTTGCCAGCCACAGCTGAAACCACTGATTTATGGTATTGCTATTTAGGCAATTGTATTTCACCCCAGAACAAATTATATGTTTTGGCGGACACTATGAAACCTGGTCTGCAACAGCTGGGACACCAGATTCAGGGTATTGCTATTTTGGCAAGTGAATTACACCCCAGAACAAAATATATGTTTTGGCGGACACTATTATATTTTGCCAGCCACAGCTGAAATCACTGATTTATGGTATTGCTATTTTGGCAATTGAATTTCACCCCAGAACAAAATATATGTTTTGGCGGACACTATTATATTTTGCCAGCCACAGCTGAAACCACTGATTTATGGTATTGCTATTTTGGCAATTTAATTTCACCCCAGAACAAAATATATGTTTTGGTGGACACTATGAAACCTGGCCTGCAACAGCTGGGACACCAGATTCAGGGTATTGCTATTTTGGCAAGTGAATTACACCCCAGAACAAAATATATGTTTTGGCGGACAATATTATATTTTGCCAGCCACAGCTGAAACCACTGATTTATGGTATTGCTATTTTGGCAATTTAATTTCACCCCAGAACAAAATATATGTTTTGGCGGACACTATGAAACCTGGCCTGCAACAGCTGGGACACCAGATTCAGGGTATTGCTATTTTGGCAAGTGAATTACACCCCAGAACAAAATATATGTTTTGTCGGACACTATTATATTTTACCAGCCACAGCTGAAGCCACTGATTTATGGTATTGCTATTTTGGCAATTGAATTTCACCCCAGAACAAAATACATGTTTTGGCGGACACTAGGGAACCTGGCCTGCAACAGCTGGGACACCAGATTCAGGGTATTGCTATTTTGGCAAGTGAATTACACCCCAACACAAAATATATGTTTTGGCGGACACTATTATATTTTGCCAGCCACAGCTGAAACCACTGATTTATGGTATTGCTATTTTGGCAATTTAATTTCACCCCAGAACAAAATATATGTTTTGGCGGACACTATGAAACCTGGCCTGCAACAGCTGGGACACCAGATTCAGGGTTGCTATTTTGGCAAGTGAATTACACCCCAGAACAAAATATATGTTTTTGAGGACACTATTATATTTTGCCAGCCACAGCTGAAACCACTGATTTATGGTATTGCTATTTTGGCAATTTAATTTCACCCCAGAACAAAATATATGTTTTGGCGGACACTATGAAACTTGGCCTGCAACAGCTGGGACACCAGATTCAGGGTATTGCTATTTTGGCAAGTGAATTACACCCCAGAACAAAATATATGTTTTGTCGGACACTATTATATTTTGCCAGCCACAGCTGAAGCCACTGATTTATGGTATTGCTATTTTGGCAATTGATTTTCACCCCAGAACAAAATACATGTTTTGGCGGACACTATTATATTTTGCCAGCCACAGCTGAAACCACTGATTTATGGTATTGCTATTTTGGCAATTGAATTTCACCCCAGAACAAAAAATATGTTTTGGCGGACACTAGGGAACCTGGCCTGCAACAGCTGGGACACCAGATTCAGGGTATTGCTATTTTGGCAAGTGAATTACACCCCAAAACAAAATATATGTTTTGGCGGACACTATTATATTTTGCCAGCCACAGCTGAAACCACTGATTTATGGTATTGCTATTTTGGCAATTGAATTTCACCCCAGAACAAAATATATGTTTTGGCGGACACTATGAAACCTGGCCTGCAACAGCTGGGACACCAGATTCAGGGTATTGCTATTTTGGCAAGTGAATTACACCCCAGAACAAAATATATGTTTTGTCGGACACTATTATATTTTGCCAGCCACAGCTGAAACCACTGATTTATGGTATTTCCATTTTGGCAATTGAATTTCACCCCAGAACAAAATATATGTTTTTGCGGACACTATTATATTTTGCCAGCCACAGCTGAAACCACTGATTTATGGTATTGCTATTTAGGCAATTGTATTTCACCCCAGAACAAAATATATGTTTTGGCGGACACTATGAAACCTGGCCTGCAACAGCTGGGACACCAGATTCAGGGTATTGCTATTTTGGCAAGTGAATTACACCCCAGAACAAAATATATGTTTTGGCGGACACTATTATATTTTGCCAGCCACAGCTGAAACCACTGATTTATGGTATTGCTATTTTGGCAATTGAATTTTATCCCAGAACAAAATATATGTTTTGGCGGACACTATTATATTTTGCCAGCCACAGCTGAAACCACTGATTTATGGTATTGCTATTTTGGCAATTGAATTTCACCCCAGAACAAAATATATGTTTTGGCGGACACTATTATATTTTGCCAGCCACAGCTGAAACCACTGATTTATGGTATTGCTATTTAGGCAATTGTATTTCACCCCAGAACAAAATATATGTTTTGGCGGACACTATGAAACCTGGCCTGCAACAGCTGGGACACCAGATTCAGGGTATTGCTATTTTGGCAAGTGAATTACACCCCAGAACAAAATATATGTTTTGTCGGACACTATTATATTTTGCCAGCCACATCTGAAACCACTGATTTATGGTATTGCTATTTTGGCAATTTAATTTCACACCAGAACAAAATATATGTTTTGGCGGACACTATGAAACCTGGCCTGCAACAGCTGGGACACCAGATTCAGGGTATTGCTATTTTGGCAAGTGAATTACACCCCAGAACAAAATATATGTTTTTGCGGACACTATTATATTTTGCCAGCCACAGCTGAAACCACTGATTTATGGTATTGCTATTTTGGCAATTGAATTTCACCCCAGAACAAAATATATGTTTTGGCGGACACTATTATATTTTGCCAGCCACAGCTGAAACCACTGATTTATGGTATTGCTATTTTGGCAATTGAATTTCACCCCAGAACAAAATATATGTTTTGGCGGACACTATGAAACCTGGCCTGCAACAGCTGGGACACCAGATTCAGGGTATTGCTATTTTGGCAAGTGAATTACACCCCAAAACAAAATATATGTTTTTGCGGACACTATTATATTTTGCCAGCCACAGCTGAAACCACTGATTTATGGTATTGCTATTTTGGCAATTGAATTTCACCCCACAACAAAATATATGTTTTGGCGGACACTATTATATTTTGCCAGCCACTGCTGAAACCATTGATTTATGGTATTGCTATTTTGGCAATTGAATTTCACCCCAGAACAAAATATATGTTTTGGCGGACACTATTATATTTTGCCAGCCACAGCTGAAACCACTGATTTAAGTTATTGCTATTTTGGCAATTGAATTTCACCCCAGAACAAAATATATGTTTTGGCGGACACTATGAAACCTGGCCTGCAACAGCTGGGACACCAGATTCAGGGTATTGCTATTTTGGCAAGTGAATTACACCCCAGAACAAAATATATGTTTTGTCGGACACTATTATATTTTGCCAGCCACAGCTGAAACCACTGATTTATGGTATTGCTATTTTGGCAATTGAATTTCACCCCAGAACAAAATATATGTTTTGGCAGACACTATGAAACCTGGCCTGCAACAGCTGGGACACCAGATTCAGGGTATTGCTATTTTGGCAAGTGAATTACACCCCAGAACAAAATATATGTTTTGGCGGACACTATTATGTTTTGCCAGCCACAGCTGAAACCACTGATTTATGGTATTGCTATTTTGGCAATTTAATTTCACACCAGAACAAAATATATGTTTTGGCGGACACTATGAAACCTGGCCTGCAACAGCTGGGACACCAGATTCAGGGTATTGCTATTTTGGCAAGTGAATTACACCCCAGAACAAAATATATGTTTTTGCGGACATTATTATATTTTGCCAGCCACAGCTGAAACCACTGATTTATGGTATTGCTATTTTGGCAATTGAATTTTACCCCAGAACAAAATATATGTTTTGGCGGACACTATTATATTTTGCCAGCCACAGCTGAAACCACTGATTTATGGTATTGCTATTTTGGCAATTGAATTTCACCCCAGAACAAAATATATGTTTTGGCGGACACTATGAAACCTGGCCTGCAACAGCTGGGACACCAGATTCAGGGTATTGCTACTTTGGCAAGTGAATTACACCCCAAAACAAAATATATGTTTTTGCGACACTATTATATTTTGCCAGCCACAGCTGAAACCACTGATTTATGGTATTACTATTTTGGCAATTGAATTTCACCCCAGAACAAAATATATGTTTTGGCAGACACTATTATATTTTGCCAGCCACAGCTGAAACCATTGATTTATGGTATTGCTATTTTGGCAATTGAATTTCACCCCAGAACAAAATATATGTTTTGGCGGACACTATTATATTTTGCCAGCCACAGCTTAAACCACTGATTTAAGTTATTGCTATTTTGGCAATTGAATTTCACCCCAGAACAAAATATATGTTTTGGCGGACACTATGAAACCTGGCCTGCAACAGCTGGGACACCAGATTCAGGTTATTGTTATTTTGGCAAGTGAATTACACCCCAGAACAAAATATATGTTTTGTCGGACACTATTATATTTTGCCAGCCACAGCTGAAACCACTGATTTATGGTATTGCTATTTTGGCAATTGAATTTCACCACAGAAAATAATCTATCCTTTGCCAGACAGCAGACTATATTAAACTTGTCTAGCCAAAGCTGGAACACCAGATTTAGGGGATTGGTATTTGGGCAATTGTATTTAACCCCTTAATAAAATATATAAATTGCTATCCTGAGTTTCTAGGGGTGACAATTAGCACAGCCAAGCCCCTGATGTAGGATATAGGAAAAAAAAAAACTAGTATTGATGGATTTATGGACTTGGTGGCAGCTTGTTCTGGTGCACCACAAGTCACAACATGGCCGCCGATCAACCCAGAAAATAAGTGACAGAAAAACTCTCTGTGCAGCCTAAAAACCAGTGAGCAAGTAACTAGCAGAAGTTCAATCATTCACAGCTGTAGATCGATCCGTTCATTAGGTGCTGTTTCTGACTTTACCCTGCCTAATCTCGCCCTGACAGAAGCTGCGTCCTCTCCCTACACTAATCAGAGCAGTGTGACGTGCGGCGCTACATGACTCCAGCTTAAATAGCAGCTGGGTCACGTGCTGCACTTGGCCAATCACAGCCATGCCATTAGTAGGCATGGCTGTGATGAGCTCTTAAGGCAAGAAGTAAAACGCTAGCTGATTGGCTGCTGTGCAGCCCTTCAGAAAGCGGGAAGTAATCGACGAACAACGAACCTGAACCCGAACTTTTTTGAAAATGTCCGGGTTCGGGTCAGTGTCCCGGACACCCCAAAATTCGGTACGAACCCGAACGATGCTCGAACTGTTCGCTCAACACTAGACATGAGCACCCTCACCCTGATGCGCCGCCTAGTGTCACAATGCGGGAACAATTTGGGAAGATGGTGAAGGAGTACATAGCAGACCATGTCAGTGTCCTCAGTGATCCCTCTGTGCCTTACAACTATTGAGTGTCCAAGCTGGACACGTGGCACAAACTGCCACTCTACGCCTCAGAGGTGCTGGCCTGCCCAGCCTCCAGCGTTTTGTCAGAGCAGGTATTTAGTGTTGCTGAGGGCATAATAACTGATAAGCGCATCCGTCTGTGAACTGAAAATGCTGACAAGTTGACTCTTATAAAAATTAATAAGGCCTGGATTGCCCCTGACTTCTCTACTCCTCCTCCACCATCATATCAACATGCTTTTTAGGCTGCCCTCGCTCATAATGTTTTAGAGGGTCAGCTCACCTGCAGGCCCTCACATATAATGCTTTACAGGGTCAGCTCAGCTACAGCCCCTCGCAATTCATGTTTTTTTGGTTCAGATCACCTGCAGGCCATCACATATAATGTTTTAGAGGGTCAGCTCACCAGCAGCCTCTCACATATTCATGTTTTAGAGGGTCAGCTCACCTGCAGGCCCTCACATTTAATCTTTTAGAGGGTCAGCTCACCTGCAGGCCCTCACATATAATCTTTTAGAGTGTCAGCTCACCTGCAGGCCCTCACATATAATGTTTCACAGGGTTAGCTCACCTGCAGGCACTCACAAATAATGTTTTACAGGGTCAGCTGCCCTGAAGGCACTGGCAAATGATGTATTAGTGGGTCAGCTGCCGTGAAGGCACTGGAAAATGATGTTTTGGAGGGTCAGCTGACCTGTAGGCACTCACAAATGATGTTTTAGAGGGTCAGCTGACCCTTTTTGAGGGTTAGCGCACGTGGAGACCCTCAGCTACATCCTTTTACTCAGTTTCATTGTGCCCAGGGCCACGGCCTCTGCGTGCACCATTAGGATCACGGCCATTTCCATGGACACTATATTAGGCCCCGATTATTGCAATTTGCAATATAGACATTTTTTGGGGTGTAGTACAGTATTGGTTACAGAACACCACAGAATATGGACACTATATTAGGCCCAGATTGTTGGAATTTGCTATACAGACACTGTTTTTTGGTGTAGTAGTGTTGGTTACAGAACACCACAGATTATGGACACTATATTCGGCCCAGATTATTGGAATTTGTAATACAGACACTGTTTCCAGATGTAGTTCAGTATTTTTTACTCAAAGCCACACACTATGGACACTAGATGTGGCCCAGATTATTAAAGACACAGTCTGCGAATGATGTACAGTATATGTTACTAATAGGTTTAAAATAAAAATATCTTGCTGCTGTCAAACACACACAGTAGTCCTTAAAAGGACTTTGGGGTCTTTGAAAAGCTTTTGGTAGTAAAAAAAAAGCAAATTTCTCTCCCTGCACTATCGGGCGCTTCTGAAGTACTGTCCCTGAGACTGCAGGAGGTAAATAAATTGCTGCTCTAAAACAGACACACACACACAGTAGTCCTTAAAAGGACTTTTGGGTCTTGGAAAAGCTTTCTCAGAATAAAAACTGTAAAATTTGATCCCTACACTGTCTTTCCCTTCCTACGCTCTGCTCCCCCTGTCTACACCTGAGCCGAACATGCGTCATTGGGTGCTATATAGCACCCGATGACGCGTTCGGCCAGCCAATCACTGTAATGCCAGCAGCCAACAAGGCTACTGGCATAACAGTGAGGGCAGTACTTACATGCACTTTTATTGGCTGCTTAAAACCCGCAAAACGTGTGGGGCGGAGACTTGAGCAGATATTCGGCCGAGCATGCTCGCTCATCACTAGTAAATAGATATAGATACAGAAACTAAATGGGGCATACTACCAGACAATTTCCGTCAAAATCATTGCTGTAACATAATTATGGCTCAAAAGATGCACCGTCCTATAAAAAATATCTCAAAGAAAAAATCCACTTACTATTAATGAACAGTCCCACAAACCACCAATATAAGATGCTGAGAGAATTATATATAGGTAATAAATAAGTGTGTCGTCAAAAAGGCAAAAATACGCACAATTAAATAAAGGATGACACCTAAATGTATAGAAGAGTGCATCAGATTAAACATATATATTGACACACATATTTGCCTTACTGATACTGATCAAATGCTGACCAAATACTGATGGTTTATAGGCGGATGCTCAAACTACAGGATCCTCTTTTTTTAGGCTGTTCTTCTGACGGGTCAGAAGAACAGATAAATTAACAGTGATGTGAACACCCTTACTGTTGACACCCTACCCATTGTCATGGGGCAACTACTTTAATTTTGGGCCACTGCACTGTTAAGTCCAATCCAACAAATTGGAGCTAATGCTAACATTGACCTTTAATGCTGAGTTCACACTTCTTTTATTTGGTCAGTTATTTCCATCACTTATTGTGAGACAAATGCAGGAGCCAATCCTACTCTTGGATTAGGTCTCATGAATAGATTTGGCAAAGCGACTAGTGATGAGCAAGCATGCTCGTCTAAGTATTGGTTCAGCTCGAGCATCGCTATGCTGGGCGCTTGGGTTTACTCGGCCGAGCACCACGTGTATTTGTCGCATTGCTTGAGTCTCCTCCCCACAACCAATCAAGGTCCAGGTAAGAAATTACCCTCTATGTAAGGCCATAGCAATGTTAGCTGTAAGCTTTACACTGCTTGGCTGGCCGGAACACGTGATACCATTTCATATAGGTGCTGAAGTCCGGCAATCGGCTCATTTAGCGTCAGAGAGAGCAGACAAAAGGCAGGGACAGATAGCGTTTTGCTCTAAATACAGTGTGTACTGTAAACATTACATTATCTCTGGGCAAGTGGGGTGCATAAAAATTTAATTTCTGTCTCCTGTACATTACAGAAGGCAAATACAGTGTGTACTGTAAAAATTACATTATCTCTGGCCTAGTGTGTTGCCGAAAAATTGCATTTCTCTGTCTCCTGTAAATTATAGAAAGCAAATACAGTGTGTACAGTAAAAATTACATTATCTCTGGCCTAGTGTGTTGCCGAAAAATTGTATTTCTCTGTCTCCTGTACATTACAGAAAGCAAATACGGTGTGTACTATAAAAATTACATTATCTCTGTCCTAGTGTAGTGCCGAAAAATTGTATTTCTCTGTCTCCTGTTCATTACAGCCAGCAAATACAGTGTGTACAGTAAAAAATTAATTATCTGTGGCCTAGTGCACTCCTAAAAATCTTTATTTTTCTGTGTTGAGTACATTACAGCAAGCCAATACAGTGTGTAATATAAAAAGAACATTATCTCTGGGCTAGTGTAATGCCGAAAATCTGTATTTTTCTGTATCTAGTACTGTCCTGCATCAGAATACTGTGTCTTTAGCGGACAGTAAAACAATCTGTGCCACATCTACAGACAAAACCATTAATCTGAAGAAGGCGAGCACAAAGGGAGGGGGAATTGGGCGTGATGTTGATGGTGCAAGCAGAGGCCGTCACCCTGGGCGTGATGCTGTTGGTGCAAGCAGAGGCCGTGGCCCTTGGAGTGATGCTGAAGTGCAAGCAGAGGATGTGGCCCTGGGCGTCATGCTGATGGTGCAAGCAGAGGCCGTGGCCCTGGGCGTAATGCTGATGGTACAAACAGAGGTCAACTGAATCCTCACTCTGATCCTCCTTCCTCCCACCATGTCGCGTCTTGCCAAACAAGTGATTCCACACTCGATATTCACATGACCTCTTTTCATCGCTAGTACTTGGTTTGGCTCCCTCGCCAAGCACACTTGAAGAGGTACCTGAGATATTGTGCCCTGATTCCCAACCACTTGAGCCTTCACAGACTCAAGAAGATGACGCTGGTGAACCGCAATCATTCGTTTATGAGGTGGATGATGATGAGACAGAGTTGCGAATCACTGAGGTGGTGGTTAGGTCAAGTCAAGAGGATGAGCAGAGTGAGGAAGTGGAAGAGGAGGTGGTTGACGATGAGGTCACTGACCCAACATGGTTAGGTGAAAAGCCGAGCGAGGACAGCAGTACTGAGGGAGAGGGGTATCCGTAGCACCGCAACAGTCTGGAAGAGGCAGTGGGGTGGCAAAAGGGAGACGTTGGCCCACACCAAACAGGCCCGCAACCATAACACCGAGCAGCCCCATGCATAAATCTACCTTGACAAGGGGTAGGTGTTCCACAGTATGGCGCTTTTTTGAAGAAAGTGCAGATGACAAAAGACTGGTAGTTTGCAACCCGTGCCGTACCAATATGAGCTGGGGCGTGAACACTAGCAACCTCACCACCACCAGCATGATCCACCACATGGCATTTAAGCACCCTAATAAGTGGGCCGAATGCATGGGTCCACACTCTGCATCTGAAGGTCCAACCACTGCCTCCATTTCCCCTGTGTTACGCACTGTTGGCCAATCCCCTGTCGAAGGCGCAGGCCCGGATGCCCCTTGCCCTGCATCTGGACCTTCGCATGAACCGTCAGCAACAACTTCCACTTCCCTGTCCCAGCGCAGCGTCCAAATGTCAATAACACAGGCATAGAATGCAAGGGCAAATTCCCCCTATACCCAAACAGGCCATATTACTAAATGCACAACTTTCAAAATTAATCGCTCTTTAAATGTTGGTATTTTGGCTTATTGACCCTGAGGCCTTACACAGCCTGATGTCGGCGGCCGTCCCTTGATACGCAGTCCCCAGCCGCCACTATTTTTCCCGGTGTGCCATGTCCGCCTTACACCAGCATTTCTCCCAGAACATCATCCGTGCCCTGACCAACACACTTACTGGGAAGGTCCACCTCACCACGGACACATGGACAAGTGCTGGTGGCAAGGGACGCTTCATTTCCCTGACCACACACAGGGTAAATGTTGTGGAGGCCGGGAGTAAGTCGGACCCTGGGATGGCACAGGTGCTACCCATGCCCAGGATTGCGGGCCCTACGTCCATCAGGGTCTCCAGCAACAGCTATGTTACTGGCTCCAACCCCCACTTCTCCTTCTCTGCCGCCTCCCCCTCCACTTCCACCTCCAACCGCAGTTAGCCATCAGTCGCTAGCTGGAAGCAGTGTAGCACTGCTGTGGGTAATCATCAACAGGCCATGCTGAAGCTGATCTGCTTAGGGGACAAACAGCACACCGCCGCAGAGCTGTGGCAGGGTATAAGGGACCAGACTGAGCTGTGGCTCTCGCCAATCAACCTAGAAACAGGCATTGTTGTGTCCGACAATGGCCGTAACTTGGTGGCGGCTTTGGAGCTCGGCAACCTGACACACATTCCATGCCTAGCCCACGTCTTAAACTTAGTGGTTCAGCGGTTTATCAAATTCTAGCCAAATTTGCAGGAGCTACTAGTGAAGGCGCGCCGCTTGTGTGCTCATTTCCGCAAGTCGTCCACAGCTTTGGCTGGTCTGTCAACGCTGCAGCAGCGCTTGTGGCTTCCAGCTCACCGACTGTTCTGCGACGTAAGCATGCGGTGGAACTCTACGTTCTACATGTTGTCCAGGCTTTGTGAGTAGCAGAGGGCAGTTGTGGAATACCAGCTGCAACATGGTTGTCGCCTTTCCAGTCAATTGCCACTATTCACAAGCAAGAAGTGGACATTGATGTCAGACCTATGTGAGGTTTTAAAAAACTTTGATGAATCCAGATGGTTAGTGGCGATAACGCTATTATCAGAGTAATCATCCCACTGCTGTGTCTACTCAAATGATCGCTGCTCACAATTAAGGAGGATTCATTGTATGTGGGAGCCGAGGTAATGGGGGCAGAGATGTTACAGCGTGATAGCCAGACCTCCCCCAGTTCGTCTTCTCAGCACGAATTGGGCCATGAAGAGGAGGAGGAGGAGGATCTGGAGACACATGCTTCTTCTACAGAGGCTTGTACCCATGGAACTTTAATTCCATCTGTTCAGCGTGGATGGGCAGAGGAGGAGGATGAGGGTATGGAAAGTCATCTTGAAGTTGACATCAACGTCTTACCTGTTGGTACTCTGGCACACATGGCTGACTTCATGTTAGGCTGCCTTTCCTGCAACCCTCGCAATATACGATATACGATATATTTTAGGTAACACAGATTACTGGGTGTTCACCCTTCTCGACCCCCGCTACAAAGAGAAATTTTCATCTCTGACTTCTGTGATGGAGAGGACGAGTAATACTGTGCAATACCAGCAGGTACTTGTTGACAGATTGCTCCAAAATTTTTCATCTGACAATGCGGCAGCCAGAGTCCATACTTCCTTAGGCAACCAAGGAAGGGACAATGAAAGAAAAAATTCCAATATACGTATCTTCCAAAATGCTGCAGTCCTTATAAGAGGTGGGTAGGTCTCTAAACAACAAGTTTAAATATTAAATGGACCGCGCAGAAAGTACTTCTTTTCTCACACCAAAGGGAATACTCCTTGACCGATCTTTGACATAAAGCTCACACTGCTTCCTTTCTTATGTATCGATCTGTACAGATTGAAAGGAACCACACATAGTGAAGTATTGCCAGTTAAAACCTGCAGACACTCTGGAATTGCACTCACCGTGCTCTAGTTGTAACACTAGCGTATCAAGATGTTTAAACACAGGTAACCGGCTTGCTTTCTTTCATCCTATGTGGAAATAACTTCTTCCATAGTGAAGACCGTAACACAGCATATAAAATTCCAATTTTAATCTACTTACAAACTGGTGAATAAAATCACAGCGTATAATAAAAAAAACAATCGCGTCTGCCCGACCCGGGTTTCGCTCCAAATGGCTTCGTCAGGGGCGTTGCTTCCTCTCACCTTCACCTCGCCCTAAAATATCCACTGACTTCCCTTCATTAATTAGTAATCACCTGATATCAAAGTTGCTGCCCGCATCGCTATGCAGTCATTCACACCAATGCCGACCATCTCCCGTGCGGCACCGCGTCCAGAGCAACAGATCCACCCCTACATAACCCAGAACTGCATCCTCGCAACCACATCCACAATTGCAGTGTGGTGCGAGCGCAGCGTCGGCTCTGCTACATCGCAGGATGCACTAAGTCAGCGCTGCTAAGCCAGAATTGCAAACAGCTCAGCACTAGCAAATCTGAACTGCGCTCCGGCACTGCTACATCAGGGGGTCCCCACAGACACCTATGGGAATACCTAATCAGAACACATAGGGGAAAAAAGGTTCAAATTAAACTGGGTTTTAAATCCAGATCCACATTTAACCCCTTGGGTTGTAAACTTCCCATGTTATATATCCATTCTACTTCAGTTTGGTCTATCTTGTTCTCATAACTTCCTCCTCGCCAATGTTTTTTGACATGAGCGACTCCTGTAAATTTTAACCCCTTCGGGTCCATCTTATGTACATGTTTAAAATGTAGGGGTACCCCATGGGTTTCCATTCCTTTTTTATATTATTTATGTGCTCTTGTACACGTACTTTTAGCTTCCTCATGGTGCGGCCGACGTACTGGAGGCCACACGGACACTCCAGCACGTAGATCACACCCGAGGTCTCACAAGTGATCTCCCTTTAATTTTCAGATCTTTCTTTCTTGGATTGGAATGGACTTTCTCAGCTTGTCGTTCTTTTTCATTTCTTTTGTACGGTTCCTACATGGCAAGCAGAAGCCGCACCAGGTAAATCGATTTTTTCTTCCTTTTTTATCTACCGGAGGAATTGCACTTTTCACTAAAATGGAATGTAAATTTGGTGCTTTTTTAAAAATTATACAAGGTTTTTTTGGGAGTTCATCCCCTATTATGGGGTCACTTTTTAATGTACTCCAATTTTTTTGGATCACATTTTTTATGAGTTGTCCTTGGGCACTAAATTGGGTCAAAAAGGCAAACTGAAATTTATTCTCCTTATTGCAAATGTCTAAAGTGTGTTTTTCTTTTTTAACCATAACATTTGTTTCTACCTCTTTACATTGTTTTTCCAATTCGCCTTTATTGTAGCCCTTCTCAATGAACCTGTCTAATATAATATTGCTTTGTGTTCTATACACCTCCACATCTGTACAGTTGCAGAAAATGCGTTTGAACTGTCCCTTGGGTATATTAGATAGCCACGGTTTATAGTGGCAACTATCCAAATTGATATACCCATTGACATCAGTCTTTTTAAAAAACGTTTTTGTTTTCAACTTGTTATTCTCCACAAAAATGGTAAGATCCAGAAAACTAATGGCAATATTGCTAATCTCACTGGTCAATTTTATATTCCAGTTATTCCTATTTAGTTCATCAATCAGTTTTTCCCTTTGGTGTGAGAAAAGAAGTACTTTCTGCGCGGTCCATTTAATATTTTAACCAAGGAAGGGAGACAAGGGGAACACACAGTAGTTCCAACAGAGGCAGGGCAACACTTTCCAAGGCATGGGACACTTTCATAACACCCCGCCAGCAACCTCACCCTGAAGCACGGCCTAGTGGTACAAGGAGGGAAAAGTTTTGTAAGATGGTGAAGGAATACATTGTAGACCGTGGCAGTGTCCTAAATGATCCCTCAGTGCTTTACAACTACTCTGTGTCCAAGCTGGACACGTGGCATAAGCTTGCGCTGTACGCCTTGGAGGTGCTGGCCTGCCCTGCCGCCAGTGTATTGTCTGAGCGTGTATTTAGTGCGGCTGGTGGCATTATAACAGATAAGCGTATACGCTTGTACACTGAGAATGCTGACAGGTTTACTCAGATAAAAATAAACAAGGCCTGGATTTCCCCTGACTTCTCCACTCCACCAGAGGAAAGCTGAGCTAACGAGGAACAAAATGGCAATTTAAATGTATGCTTTATTATGTACTCAATCCACAAGATTCAGATTTTTTTACCACTTTCACCGCAAAAAAGTGTATATGTTTGAATCATGTTTTCTCATCCGCCTCTTCCTTGGACTCCTCCTCCATACAGAATACTTTCCCTCACTACAATCATTTGTAGGGTTCACTAGGCTTCAGGCCCTCATCTCCATTGCTTTATACTGTCTTCTCACCTGTAGGCAGTGGCGTAACTACCGGGGAAGCAGGGGAAGCAGCTGCTTCGGGGCCCGGGCTTACAGGGGGCCCGGCAAGCACGTGTTGTCCTCACTCCTCTCCTCCCCTGGGTAATCATCAGCACGTGTCCTCACTCCTCTCCCTTCGCTAATTACTCAGTGAATCGCAGTGTACTCTCGCCCTTGCCTACTTAAAACTTATTTTTTCTTTCTTTCAGAAAAGCTTGCCCTGGGGATCAAACCTGCGACTATTAGGTTCAAAGGCAAGGACACTTAACCACAAAGCCATATGAGCTGATAAGCCAGATAGCTAAAAAAAAAAAAAAATAAGACCTCTAGATGTGGAGAACTTTGATAGTGTATCCATACACATTACAGCTGCACCAGCACATTGTATATGGATGTAGCAGAGCTTGGTGTGTTGGGGCAGCTGTAATGTGTATAGATACACTATCAAAGTTCTCCTTATCTAGAGGTCTTATATTTTTTTTTAGCTACCTGGTTATGCAGCTCATATGGTCTTGTGGATAAGTGTCTTGCCTTTCATCCTAGTGGTAACAGGTTCGATTCCCTTCTCAAACTTTTCTGAAAGACAGGATTTTTTTTTTTTGTTTTTTTTTTAAATACTGGACTTTTACTTTACTGCCACAGGGAGGAGGGGGCTATTGGCACTATAATATTGGCAAATGGGGGGAGAGATAGGCACTTCATATTGTCACACACATTAGGGGGCAGGGGGAGAGGATGGCACTATGATATTGGGATGGGGGAAGACAGAGGCACTTGATATTGGCACATTATAGGGGGCACTATGGGGAGAGGAGCACTATGGGGGCATCTGGTGCTATATGGCTGGCTACTGGCACATTATAGGGTGGGTTTATATGGCTGACTACTGGCACATTATAGGGGGGGTTATATGGCTGATTACTGGCACATTATAGGAGGGGTTATATGGCTGACTACTGGCACATTATAGGGGGGTTATATGGCTGGCTACTGGCACATTACAGGGGGGCTGGGGGGGCTATATGGCTGACTACTGGCACATTATAGGGGGGCTATATGGCTGGCACATTATAGAGGGGGAGCGAAACGCGCGGGTAGGGGGGGCCCAATACAAAAATTTGCTGTGGGGCCCAGTCATTTCTAGCTACGCCCCTGCCTGTAGGCTATCACTGCAATGATTTATGGAATTCACTAGGCTTCAGGCCATCACCTCCAATGCTTTATACCGTTTTCTCACCTGTAGGCCATCACTGCAATGATTTATGGGGTTCGCTAGGCTTCAGGCCCTCACCTCCAATGCTCTATACCGTCTCCTCACCTGTAGGCCATCACTGCAATGATTTATGGGGTTCTCTAGGCTTCAGGCCCTCACCTCCAATGCTTTATACCGTCTGCTCACCTGTAGGCCATCACTGCAATGATTTATGGGGTTCGCTAGGCTTCAGACCCTCACCTCTAATGTTTTATATGATTTGCTCACCTGTAGGCCATCAGTGCAATGTTTTATGGGGATCGCTCACCTTCAGGCCCTCACTACAATTTTTTATTGGGTCCGCTCACATTCGGGCCCTCAACTATAATGTTTTAGATGGTAACCAGTACACCCTTGCTCCAAATGTTTTTGAGGGTCACCAGTAGGCCATGAATCATAATTTTTCAAGGGTGTGTATGATGCCCTCCTTTATGTGTAATAAAGGGTGTATTGGAGTTCCGGTTCCTTGTAATTTTTGTCAGCCCTTTCACTGAGTGCATAGGCTTTATGAGTGCAGCAGTGTACCTGAACAATTGTAGCACCATGTGAATGAGGCCCTCCGTTATGTGATGTACAGGCTGTATCGGAGTACTTCTTCCTTGTAATTTTTGGCAGCATTTGCACTGTATATACAATTGAATATCCAGGAAAGAATGTTTCCTAACAATTTTATCTCTAAAAATGTCTTTTTTTTTAGGGGGCATGATTTTGGGTGTGATTTTGTTGCTACGTAAAAGTGGTGGACAACTGGGACAATATGGTTCCCAGCTGCGACATTGGCGTCCAAGATGCACCCAGACATGATCCCCATGCTGTTTCAGATCCATTTCGGTGATGTTTCTGTCACTTTCTGACCTTTTCCAAAAGACCAGGCACCCTTCCCTCATCCGAGCAGGGGGTGCCTTGTTTTTTCCCATTGACTTCCATTATAGTCGGGTGCTCGGCCGAGCACAGGAATATCGCTATGTTTTCGGACCGAGTACCCGAACACCCGAACACTTTGGTGCTCGCTCATCACTAGAAGCAACCAAATAGAATTTTTGAAAACTTTGCTTATCTCTAATTGCTTTCCCTCATCACTTCAGTAAATCACTTTGGGCTGGGTAATACCATTAAGCCGGTTCGCAATCTGCAGTATGTCATCATCAAACACATCAAAGAGTTCAAAGCACACTACAAAACTGTTTTGTTCAGCAGTGTTTGGCTGTTCATACCAGGTGTACACCTCTCCCTCTGTGAAAGTTCCCATGCCGGCTATTTCTGTTGATCTCTGCCCGGCTCAAATACACACTCACTCCAGAGAAGAAATAAACTGATCAACAGATTTATTAGGTAAAGGGTGAACAAAGATGAACAAAGTATTGGTGTGCATTGTTGCATTGGAGCACCTACTTTGTCCAGACCGTGAACCAGCAGGGGTGGTAGCATCCAGAAGCTTGGGTGGCTATGGGATCAGATGCAAATTCTTCCTGGGACAGAGTAGAGTCTCTTCTAGGAATCTAGTGGCTGTATGTAAGTGATACAGCTGCTGGTCTCACTCCTCTTGCACAGGGATAACAGAGGCTGTCTGGGCTGTAGCTGTACCTTTGCATCGTCTGCTAGTAGGCAGAATTTATTTCTATTAGGGAGATTTCTCATTCTCTCTGTATCTGTGCAATGCTTCTCACTCCAAGGTGGCTCCAGTCCCCCCTCCTGTTTCTCCCACAATTCCCTGCTTAGACTTTTAGCTCTCCCCCTTCTCTTTCTGCTACAGGCTGAAGTGGCAAGATGGAGCAAGTGTTCATGGGATTTGTAATCCCCTTCACTTGAGAAAAATCAGCACTGATGTCTGCAGGTGTGAGTCCCTGCCTGGAATGTACTGCAGATGCATCCACTTTACACACTGCTTTCACTTCAGGGGTTATACCTATACAAAGCACAAACGGGAACAGACAAAGATCTGAACCCGTTTGATCAATTTATTGCTGGCAAACACCCTCTTAAACACCTATTATCACAAATCTCCTGCCTGCTTTAGCAATCGACTTCCCAATCTAATTGCACATTTGAGTCTGACAGGGGATGAGATTTTGCAATCACTCTTTCTGTAACAGCTATCAGACAACCTTATAAATACTAACGGCATTGCATAAAGCTGCAGGAAAATTCTTAACAAAAAACTGAAATGTGCTTTATCTCCTGGCACTTATTACCATATGTTGTGTTCCTGTTTGATGCTCCAACCATTCTGGGAGAACGCACTTGCATTAATTAAACAAATATGCTCACTGCAACACAGGCACACCCCCAACTCCATTTTACTGAACATTAGACTTCAGGAGATCCCCTTCAGCAAAGGAAACTTCCTTTTCTTGTCATCTGCTGCTAAGTCTTTAATTCCACATTACTAGAATCAAGCTACTGTACCTACAGTCTTTAAATGGTTGTAGAAAGTTGACAACATGGAGGAGTCCTCAGCCTGGGAAACTAGAAGGCACATTCAATTCACTAACACATGGGCTAACTGGATTAAGAACCATTCTACTTTTGCTTATCTTGGCATAACAACCCCCACATCACCATGACCTGTGATACTACCCTTCGCTACAACCCATCGTCCACTCTATCCTCTCCCCCTTTAGCCTTGGAATGGGGTTCACTGCACTTTTGGCTCTGAGCATTTTGATATCTTAAGCAACATCCTTCACCAAGCCTTCAGTATTGTACTAAAGACATTAAAGGGGTTGTCCGGGTTCAGAGCTGAACCCCAATATACCCCCATTTTCAGCCAGGCAGCTCCTATGATATGAGCATCTGAGCTGCCCTAGCCTGTAAAATGGCTAAAGCCCACCCATCAAAGTTGGTGACATCACCAGCAACACTGCTAGGTGGAAGCCTCCGCCTAGCAGTGTTAAAAACTTAAACAAACAGCACTTGCCCTGCACAATACATTTTTTATATCTGTCACACCCCAGCTCTTCTTCTCTACCCATTGTCTGTTATAAAGAGTAATGCTTTATCTGATTATCATTGTTATTGCCTTTCAAAATGCAATTGAAAAGAAAAGTAATTGGAGCATATTTGATTAGTACAGAATTGATTTGGGTATAAATTGAACTGAAAAGTTTGAAACATTGAAAGTTTGACAAATTAGACCAGAAATAAATTTTAAAAAGCTTGCTCATCTGTAGCTAAAGTCCAAATTTTTGGGAAAACTCAGAATGAAATCCAAATTGATAGTATTGATTTGCTCCTCTCTAGTATGTATATTTATACATAATGTAGTGATTCGTGGATCAATTTTATCCTCTAAACTTTTGCTGTTCAATCAGGGTTTTTTCATAATATTTATTATCTATTACTATTCTTGTATCCCCACATAAGGCTTCTCTGTAAAAGAGACATGCAAGCTAAAAAGAAGAGGTATACTAAGTGTCTCAGGCAAACAACCTAGTTCTTTCTGAGAAACTACCCTTTAGAAGAGTTGAGCAAAGTAAACTTTTGATCTAAGAGATCTTGTTTGGGTTACTATTTGTCCTTATTGAAAATGGCAAGTATGCATGAGGGGTATCATCGCAAGCCAGCCAATGCTCCTCTGGGTTTCTGGGAAAAATATATGAAAATTAGCATATCTTAATTCTACTGGAATGAAATAGGCTTAGGAAAACTAATTTGAATATATTTCCCAGAAGGGGTGTTGCCTTGCCTACAATACACAAACTAGGTGTTCTCTGTAATGAGAAAAAGTACCCCCAGACAATGTGTATATCTATATATCTATATTGAGCGATCGGACACCCAAAGTAGCCTCCTAGGCTCTATCTCTCATGCAGGAGTATTTCCAGAACAAGCATAAGTCCTAAGACATCAGAAAGTGCTATATACCAACTTTCAGAGGAATTGGCGCTTAGAGGCTCCTTTGCGCATATTTGATTTGTACTTGAATCAAACCTTTTAAAAAATTCTGCCAATCAGACCCGAAACTAATTTCAACAAATTCACTACTATTACACGCTATCTCTACTGCCAGCAAATACACCTAATTATACCCTAAATTCCCAAATATTCTCTCCCTATAATCTTCTTATACTGTCCCTCTTTTTTACCATTTTTCTCCCTATAATCTCCTTATACTATCCTTCTCTGTCACCTATTATCTCCTTATAATATTATTATCCTGTCCCTAGCTTAGTGCTTTTGGTGAGGCAGAGCCACACAGCACAGCTTCCTACGAGTAAACAGAACAATGATGTTCTGCTTGTTCTACACAGGCACCTCCCTGCCTGCTGTCCCCCTAATTGGCTGATCTAGGCTGTCTTTCAGTCTGTAAGCAATCAGGGTATGCCCTTCCCCTCACTTCCTATCAATGTCATGTGAGAATCCTTCTTCTTCATCCCCCATGGTATTTCCTCGCCAATTCTCACAGTAAAATGGTGCTTTGCACCAGTTTATGAGATTTATCAGAAACAAAAAATTCATTTTTTGAATACATTTTTGAGAAATTTGTAACAAACCCAGTTCTTTATGAATCGATTTGTTTATGCTTACCATAAGCCCAAATCAGGCACCATTGATGGCAAGCTGTATTCTATGAAGAGACAGCTCACCTGGGCTTTTGTAATGCTCTAACAGGATGTATGTAGCCACACTATTGTGTAGCCAGTGTAGAGTACACACTATTTCATATGGCATTTGTATTGTGCTGATGGTGCCTACAAGAAGGATTTAGATTTCCTTCAGTTCTATAATGAATCATTTTTACTAGTAAAGGTACTAACTGGGAAAGTAGCTTAATATTAGAAAATTGCATTGCAGCTTTTTCTATAGTATTCAAAACAGCCTTAAATAGACTTTCAATCTTGCACTATTTTCTAAAGTGTATTTATGAAAGGTTAAGGTTGGTGCAGATATCTACTTCAATTTTCAGCTAAAAAGTTGACCCTTTCTAAGGTTGCTTCATTTTCTATAGCTGTAAACCTTCTAAAAAACCTAATACAAATAAGCAGAGAATATGAAAGAGAAGGTGAAAGTGGCAAGTGCTGGAGAAGTATCAGATTCAGAGACACGTGAAGTGGACAATAACAGCTCAGACAAATTGCTTACAAGAACTGTTTGCTCTCCAAATGTCTACAACCCCTTTGGTCAATAAATTAGACATACACTTAAAGAAATATTATTAATGTCATGTGATCATACGCTCACTATTGTACAGTGGCCATTTCCTCTTCACATCATCTGTATTTAGCAGATGGTGCTGTCACTTACAGTTATGTGCTTATTCTTTCATGCATGTACAGGCATATTTTAAAATGTACAAGTTCATGTATTATCTATGGGTTAAAAGCATGCAACACATGCGGGACCATATCAGAGGAGTTAAACTTCTGTAAACAACTAGCAACGGTTGTGTAAATGCTATTTTCTTGACATAAATAACAGAAACATATGGCCAGAGACAGGAAGTGGGTGATACCTGGATAGATTGATATCTTGCTCGACAAGTGACTATTTATGACATGATTCTGGCTGACAGTGAAAGAGAATGGGAGTAAAACTAATGACTTTTTCATGAAGTCTGTGACAACACACATTTGACCACAAAAAGGCTGCACTCTAAAAATGGATTCCCTGTCCTAGCAGCTAAAACATGATAGTTCTATTACAAGAGTTACTTATCAAATTCTAACTAAAATTCCAATACTTCTAAGAAAAGTATGCTTGTACACATTATAAAACTTCATATTCACAGTGGATCCAGCTACAACACATTTATGGTGGCTTTAAAAACCCTCAAAAACATTTATAGATTTAGAGTTTAAGATATCTTCTACAAATCATTATGCCAAGGCTAGAAATTAAGATTAGAAATTCACTTTTGCTGATTTTAACCCCATAATGACCATGTCTATAAAGGCCCTAATGACAAGATACTTGTTTGTGATTAAGTGCAACGTGGTAGTTTAACAGTCCTAACTCTGTTATTTGTTGGATTGTCAAAATAATTTTTGTGATGTTTATTAATACTTTTATTTTTGGAACCTTTGAATTTTTTATTTTTTTTTCAAATTGTATAGCTTATATTTTTTAAGTATTCAAACTGACACCAAAATAACATATTATAGGGCATCAATAAGCAGTTTTGTAACTATGAAACTGGCTGACCTATTGAATTTGCAATTGGTAGCTGAATGCATCTGTGTTGGTCCCATGTTCATATGTACCTACAATGTGGAGAAAAATTATGTTTTATTATATGCAAATGAGCCTCGAGAAGCAACAAGGGTGTTGCTTTTACGTCTGGAAGCTCTGCTCTTTCTGCATCTGCTGCACTCTCTGCACTTTCATTGACAGAGCCAGGCAGTGAAAACATCATCACATTTGGCCCTTTCATTCAAAGTGGAGAGGGCATAGCAGTTGCAGAGAGAGCAGAGCTCTTGGAGGCTCCTTTGCATGTATTAAAACATTATTTTCCTCAGCAATGCTGGCATATATCTACATGGGACCAACACAGATTCCTTCAACTGCCACAGGTCAGCAAGTTTCATAGGTACAAATCTGCTGGCAGATGCCCTTTAAGTGAGTTACGTATTTTGTGTCAGTTGTTTTGATATGGTGACAGTTTTGGTTAGTTGGGTATTTTTTATTCTTTTATTTGTATTTTATTATATTTTTTCCAGTATATTAATATATTTTTGCCACATAATATGTCCTCCAAGAGATTATTAAAGCAGAGCTGATTGGGGTCTGACCCTGTAGCTTTGTCCTGCCCCTCAGACACTTGGTGATCAGTTGATCACCAGGTTCAATAGAGGAGATGGCAGAGTTTCTCCCTCAATTCACTGCATAGTACTCATTGAGTGCTATGCACTGAGCATGGGAGAAGGCAGAAGCGGTAATAAACCATTTCTCCTCAGGATCCTTGGCTGTCAATGAGTGCTAGATTGCAGGAGCAAGTGAATAATCCCACGCTTGATTAAAGCCCAACATCATACATAGTGCATGTGGCAAGGGAGTTAAAAACTGTGATAAGTAGTATGTAAAGTAAAAACGTAGTTTATTCAGGATTGTAAAGAAACTTGCCAACTTTTATCGTCATATTTTAGGTCCAACATTCTAAACTGAGTCATTTCTTAGTGTATGTTTTTAGTGGTCTGGAGCCACCAATATAGGGAGGTTAGTTTTAAGCAAATATATTTGCTGCATTTGTGGGAGGGGAGGCGGATCACAAGGCTAGTTACATGCACCTGCGGGCCTAGGCTGGCTGATTGCTAGGCTATTTACAGGCTCCTGTGGGCCCAGGCTGATGCCGATTCAGCTGATTTCACTACCGCTGGGTCAGCTCTAGGATACTGCAGCATGGTGTGGAGGCTCCTTACGGCTGGACAATGGCAGAATCTCTCAGGAAGGCACTGGTATTCATGGTAGGATCGGAATGGTTTGCACGGGACCCACGCTGTGGTCCGCGACATGTAGCGCAGCTGCATCGTGTGCAGGCTCATTCACGCCTGGGCAGCGACAAAGTGCCAGGCGATTGCTGGCATTCACTGTAGAATCACACTTGTTGGCACGAGACCCACACTGCGGTATGTGATTCGTAATACTCTGGGATGAAGCAAAGTTGGGCGCTAATGGTCTAGTGACTGTTGTTAGTATTTTGTCCGGCTGTTTAGAGGATTGTTAGGGGCTATTGCATATAGTTATTGGTGTTGCATGCGCCTAGAGTAGGTATGGTTGCATGTTTTCTGATATCTGTATCATATGGGACACGTGTTTCCAAGCTACACACGCTGTGTTTAAGTGATGGTATTATTTAGTTATCTCTCTGGAAGGGTCATGTATCAAGGGTCATAAAAAAAAAAAAAAAGTTCATGTTTTCTGTCACCATTGTACATGTGGGGCGCACGTCCGCACTTAGCGCCAGACACGCAAGGTGTTGGTGAATGTGTATCAGTGGCCCATATATGGGGCCGCTAGCAGGTTGATAAAGGCGCCTGTGTTTCAGTGCTGATGCTCTGGAACACGAGGTGGTGTTGTGCTGACCATCATTTAAATAAAAAATAAAAAAAAAATCCTGCAGCATTATGTGGAGGTTCATTCGCACCTGGGCAATGGCAGAAGGTGCCAGGCGAGTACTGGCATTCACCGTGGGATCAGACTTGGTTACACGGTCTGTGACTTGTAGCGCTCTGGGGCGAAGGGGGTTGGGCACTAATGGTAGAATGATCATGGCTAGGTTCCTTACCTGCAAAAGCTACGTCTGTGTGTCTGCATTTACATTTTGTCCTATACTCCATTCACTACCAGAGCTGCGTTCATGCTTCTGTTGTATCGCGTTAATACTCTACTCACTTTAGATTGCATTCATACAGCTGCTTTATATCATGCTCAAACTCAGAGCTGCGCCCGTACCATGTGTTGGTACTCCGCCATTAGTCTCCCATGCATAGCTTCTCCGATTTAGTGTTACACGTATGACTCCGCCACCAGTCTCTCACGTATGGCTTCTCCAATTAAGTATCCGCCATTAGAGTCCCTCGCGCATGGCTTCTCTGCTTATGTTTTACACACATGACTCCGCCATTAGTCTCTCACGCATGGCACTGCCATTAGAGTCCCTCACGCATGGCTTCTCTGCTTATGTTTTACACACATGACTCCGCCATTAGTCTCTCACGCATAGCTTCTCTGTTTATGTTTTACACACATGGCTCCGCCATTAGAGTCTCTCATGCATGGCTTCTCCAATTAGGTGTTGGACATATGACTCCGACATTAGAGTCTCACGTATGACACTGCCATTACAGTCTCTCATGCAATGCTTCTACAATTAAGTGTTACACATATGACTCCGCCATCAGTCTCTCACGCATGGCTTCTCCGATTTAGTGTTACACATATGACTTCGCCATTAGAGCCTCTCACGCATGAATTCTTTGTTTGTTTGACACACATGACTCCGCCATTAGAGTCTCTCACGCATGGCTTCTCCGATTTAGTGTTACACACATGACTCCGCCATTAGAGTCTCTCACGCATGGCTTCTCCGATTTAGTGTTACACATATGACTCCGCCATTAGTCTCTCACGCATGGCACTGCCATTAGTCTCTCATGCATGGCACTGCCATTAGAGTCTCTCACGCATGGCTTCTCCAATTAAGTGTCCGCCATTAGAGTCTCTCACGCATGGCTTCTCCAATTAGGTATTGCACAGATGACTATGCCATGTGTCTCCCATGCATGGCTTCTCCGATTTAGTGTTACACATATGACTCCGCCGTCAGTCTCTCACGCATGGCTTCTCCAATTAGGTGTTGCACATATGACTCTGCGATTTGTCTCCCACGCATGGCTTCTCCGGTTTAGTGTCGCACATATGACTCCGCCATCAGTCTCCCACGCATGGCTTCTCCAATTAAGTGTCCGCCATTAGAGTCTCTCACGCATGGCACTGCCATTAGAGCCTCTCACGCATGGCTTCTCCGATTTAGTGTTACACATATGACTCCGCCATTAGAGTCTCTCACGCATGGCACTGCCATTAGAGTCTCTCACGCATGGCTTCTCAAATTAAGTGTCCGCCATTAGAGTCTCTCACGCATGGCACTGCCATTAGAGTCTCTCACGCATGGCTTCTCCAATTGAGTGTCCACCATTAGTCTCTCACGCATGGCACTGCCATTAGAGTCTCTCACGCATGGCTTCTCCATTTAAGTGTCCGCCATCAGAGTCTCTCACGCATGGCACCACCATTAGAGTCTCTCACGCATGGCTTATCCCATTAAGTGTTTTACTTATGACTTCGCCATTAGAGTCTCTCACGCATGGCTTCTCCGTTCATGTTTTACACACATGACTCCGCCATTAGTGTCTCTCACGCAGGGCACCGCCATTAGTCTCTCACGCATGGCTTATCCCATTAAGTGTTTGACATATGACTTCGCCATTAGAGTCTCTCACGCATGGCACTGCCATTAGAGTCTCTCACGCATGGCTTCTCCAATTGAGTGTCCGCCATTAGAGTCTCTCACGCATGGCACCACCATTAGAGTCTCTCACGCATGGCTTATCCCATTAAGTGTTTTACATATGACTTCGCCATTAGAGTCTCTCACGCATGGCACCGCCATTAGAGTCTCTCACGCATGGCTTCTACAATTAAATGTTTTCATACATGACTTCACCATTTGAGGTCGGCCTCGTGGCCCCTCTACAAGTAGTTTCCATGTCTTTGTCCGCCACTCGGGCTGAGGGTGTTGGTGCCGGGCCTAAGTCCTGGGTATCGGTCAGTTTTCCAGTAGCAGGTACAGTAATAAGGCGCAATTCACAATGTCTCACAGCTACAGACTCGACAAGTCCTATCACGACTACTGGCACAGCATTCATAGTTATCACGACCTTAAGCTTATTTCCTGTCACAACTGCAGGTATAGTGTGTACGTTCTCTGTCCTCACTACAGGCGACATTAGCTCGTTTATTGAAATCGCCATGTATCCGTGTTGATGGTTCCCCAGGCCTGGTGTGTTCACATATTCCGCTTAACCTACTAATAGAGTAAGAAGACATACGCCATGTTCTAACTTTTGGGGCCTTTATATATATATATATATATATATATATATATAAGGTGTGGCCTGGGGAATAAGTAGAGGTGTAGTAGTTTGCAACCAGGAACAGTTGGTGCCCGGTCAGGGCCATCGGCGAATGCTTGGAATTCATTTAGGCCTTCCAACAGATTCACCATGGTTTGTTTCAGTCTGCAGCTCTCAGGATCCAGACCTTTTCGTAATATGTTCAAATGTTGTTAGTATACATAGGAGTAAATAGTTTCTGGTTACCGGCCACTCCTTCAATCGCATCAGCATTAGCCACCTCCAAGAATGATGTGCCAGTGCACATGTCAGAGGTAAGGTTGATGGTAGTCACTCTGATATGTACGGTATATTCCGCACCTTCATAGGGGAAGGTCTTTTACGTTTAAAGTGGGTGTAGTAATGGTATGTATATATTTTGCTCTAAACTAAGGTCTGCTCTTTTTGCCCCCTTTAGGCTGCCCTACCGCAGCAGTTATGGCATAATTCTACTGCTTGTTGTAGATAGGGCTAGATAGGTTAGGTACACCTTTCAGATAGCCGATCCGACCACAAGTTTTAAGCAAATATATTTGCTGCATTTGTGGGAGGGGAGGCGGATCACAAGGCTAGTTACATGCACCTGCGGGCCTAGGCTGGCTGATTGCTAGGCTATTTACAGGCTCCTGTGGGCCCAGGCTGACGCTGATTCAGCTGATTTCACCCACGCACCCACACCATCTTACAGTCATTTCATATTAAGGGTGGCCCCCTTTAGGCTGCCCTACCGCAGCAGTGCTGGCATAATTCTACTGCTTGTTGTAGATAGGGTTAGATAGGTTAGGTACACCTTTCAGATAGCCGATCCGACCACAACTATCAGTGTTGGACTGAGTTTTTTTTTTTTTTTTCAGGCCCTCCAGAGGAAATTATTCTAAGAGCCCAATGCCTATATCATCAATAAAGGCTAGTAGGTTTTAAATCAAATATATGGATTCTTATGGCAAGTGATTAGCTCCTACTTTTTTTTCCTGGAATTTTGGGACCTATGGCTTTATAGACTGGGCCCACCAGAAGATTATCTGGTACTCTAGTAGGCCAGTCCAACCGTGGTTACTATGCAACTATGCACACATTATTAATTTTTGGTTCAACATTTAAACATTATGCAGTTCCTGTAGTGCAAATTTCTATATATGGGATTTTGAACTGTGTCTTAGAGAAAAAAAGTTATGCACATTATCACATACCAGTCAAAACAGAGACACCCATCTGTAGAGAGCACAGTTTGGGGTTTTTTGACACTCATCAGTACTGATAAGGTCCCCGATTTGCTCATTGAGATGTCTGAGTAAAAAAAGTCAAAATCGTTTTTCGTTCAATAGAGGGCATAGATGTGTGATTATATAATACTTGATATTGTAAGTGAAGGTTCACAAAATATGAATTTTCACTTTATTTTTTTCCCTTTCAAAATGAATAGATTTGTTTGAATCGATTTTTATATAACAGTTAATCACATGACAAATGACATGTGATATAGTAAAAAAGTGCTTAGTTAAAGTGTCCCTGTACTCTCAAAAAACTTTTGATATGTCACTATGACCTATGGTTTTGATCTGTGGGGGTCCGATTGCTGAGACCCCTACCGCTTGGTAGAACAAGAAGAAATTAGCACTTACATAGAGTATGCTCTTTCCTTGCCAATGAAGAAAGGCTAAGAAGAAAGTTTTGAGCCTGTCTAAAGACCATTTCAAGCACTCACACTACTACTGATTAGAACATTTAATGTGTCTTTATGACACATCAAAAATGGTTTTAGTACAGGTACAGTTTTGAATACTTTCCTTTCTTATATTATGCCAAATTGAAGTTAATTTTAGTCTACAGTTATAATGTCTCATCCTTCGCTGATCATTCATAAAACATTCATTATATGTGAATAGAAAGTTGAAATGCAGACAGTTCTATAAGACAATTTTTTTACTAAGTCGCAATTAGTAGTTATTGGAAATAAAATTAGTCAAGCCTTTTGTAGCTTTCAATCTTTAGGTCACAGTATAAGTGTATGTATGAATAGTCTGTTATTTTGATTAATATTCTGTTTGTGACTTACCATTGAATGTTTGCAATAATTCACAGTTTTATAATTATATAACAAAACATGATAATGTGCTAAACATATTCAATTCTTTTTCATGTGTAATTTTTGAAAACATGGAAATAATGATGTAACAGTGGTCAGCAAGTTTCATAGAGTACTAATGTAGTGGAAAGCCTTCCGCATGGCGTGCTCTCCTTTA
Organism: Bufotes viridis; assembly: GCA_033119425.1. Taxonomy (NCBI): domain Eukaryota; kingdom Metazoa; phylum Chordata; class Amphibia; order Anura; family Bufonidae; genus Bufotes; species Bufotes viridis. Next base: position 217,359,594 of record CM065593.1, on the reverse strand, counting down.
TGTCTCAGGACAGCTAGTGCCAGAGTACTTCTCTAAGCATAACAATATGGCCCTCTCTTGTTAAAGCCCTATGGGCTGATCATTGTCAGGTTATGTTATGTTTTAGCAGTACAGACTTCAATACTACTTTTATGCAAACTTGTCATAGAAACAAGAGCACTAACAAAACAGATGGGTCACTAGAGCTGTTCCATTTTTTTATGCTTTGTAACTGACTCATGTTTCTTTTCTAAAACCACAAATAGAGGACCAATTTATGTGAACAAAACAGAAGCAAATATGAAACATAAGTGCAATTTAAATCTAATATCATGCTATTTAGCTAATTTGAATGAAGCTAGGAATGAATTAAAAACATATGCATGCACTCAACACTCAAATCTAAGTGTTACTCATACCCGACTGCTAGTAAATAAAACTATTTACATTTCTAAAATGCTCCCAGACAACTTATAAATAATTGTCATAAATAAAATTGTTAGTAAAATATCCCGAAACGCGTCTGGTGACGGCGTAGACCTGCTGAAAAGTCTTCCATACTGTCGCATGGCCATGCACAAAGTCGGATGAGCTACCGAAATGAATTTTCTATGAATGCCTCTGCTCCCATTGAAAGACTCGCAATATCCAGTTAAAACCAAGTGCTGAGTCCAAACCTCACGAGACTTTGTCATTACTGGCTTGAGGGATGCGACGCGAGACGCAGGTAACTCCCACGACGCTCGCCCCTCGCCAAGCGATCCTGGACACACGGGAGAAAAAGAGGTAAGCTATCTGGATTAAACTTGAACCCTCAAGGACTTTAATGTGGATAAATTCGGATGATACCGTAAAAACTTCTTATTGTGGGACTGTTACTGTGGGACGTCTGTCTATTAATATGAAAATATATAACAGAGGTATAATGGAATAACACATCAGAGTGACCCAGGAGATCAGATTGCTGCTATTGACTTTTATGAATTGAACTTATCAAACTAGATTGCTGCTATTTGTTTGTATATATTATTTTGTGGGTTTTTTTTCTTCCTTTTTTATTAAATACACAATAGAAAAACACAGAACTGGTAAGAAAAATACATTTCCATACACTTCTGAGACAAGTTCCACTACTTCCAGAACTTAAATACAAAAGCACATAATCATAAAAATTTTCCCAAAATACCCTAAAAAAGACCCTCCCACCCAAAAAAAAATAAAAAATTTAAATAAATGAATAAATAAATTAATAATAATAATAAAAAAGGAAAGAACAGAAGAAAAAGACTTCTCTCCATTCTCCATTCCCTCACACTCTGACACTATAATCTCAATCCCGTCCCCTCCAGGTGCACCAGCCATCTCTTCCAAAGTTCAGTGAAAGACTTTTTTTTTTTCCCAGAGGCTACAGTTAATTTCTCACAGAACAGGTCCAACTTCACAGAGTTCTCCCAAAGCTTTAACCCCTTAAGGACACAGGGTTTTTTCATTTTTGCGTTTTCGTTTTGCGCTCTATGCCTTCCAAGAGCAATAACTTTTTTATTTTTCCGTTCACATGGCCATATGAGGGCTTCGTTTTTGCGGGACAAGTTGTACTTTCCAACGCCATCATTTAATAATGCATACGGTGTAGTGGGAAGCGGGAAAAAAATTCCAAATGGGGTGAAATTGCAAAAAAAAAGCAATTTCACCACAGTTTTACGGGTTTCTAAATTACGACGTTTGATTTGCGATAAAACTGACCATTTAGTTTTATTCTACAGGTCAGTACGAATCCGGCGATACCCAATATGTATAGCTTTTCTTGCGTTTTGATAGTGAAAAAAAATTATTTTTTTTGTCGCCATGTTTTGACCGCTATAACGTATTTGTAAATAAGTGTATGGCGTTGTATGTGGGCTTATTTTTTGCGGGGCGATCTTAACTTTTAGTTGATACCATTATGGGGTGTGTAGGACTTTTTGATCGCTTTTATTTAATTTTTTGAGGAAATGAAGCGTCCAAAAGCGGCAAATCGGCCATTTGGGCGCTTTTTCCGTTTTTCTGTTTACCGTATGGGAAATATATTTTTATATTTTTATACTATGGGCGTTTTCACACATTGCGACACCCATGATGTGTATTTTTTATTTTTTATTATTTTATTTTAATTTTGGGGAAAGGGGGTGATTTAAATTTTTAGGTTTTTTTATTTATTTTTTTATTTTTATTTTTACACTTTTATATAGGTCCCATGGGGACCTATATAAATCAGTTACCTGATTGCTTCTATCATAAACTCCAATACAGTTGTATTGGAGTTTATGAGCATTTACTACTTTCCTATGAAGCCCTATTGCTAACAAGGGCTCCATAGGAAATAGTAAGTGATAGCCTTAAGCTGAATGAAAGGCTTAAGGCTATCCCTTACAGCGCTCCGATTCCCCCGATCACCACTAGGGGGAGCCGGAGCGCTGCCGAAGTTTTACTTTCGGTTTTAGCGCGCGCAGATGCCGTGATCAGGATTGATCACGGCATCTGCGGGGTTAAATGATCGCGATCGGCAGCGCTGCCGACCGCGATCATCAGCTGCGGGGGTCAGCTACAGGAATCAGCCGGACCCCCGCAGCGATGGTGCCTGCAGCAAGCAGGAGCGGGCGCCATCTTCAGGGACTGGACACATGACGTACCCATACGTCATGTGTCCTTAAAGAGTTAAAGAGGGGGGGCTTTTTTTCATCCAAGATTTGACAATGCATCTTATCGCTAGGAACAGGAGTTTAGAGGCTATTACTCGGTGTGAGGCAGACCTAAATTCAGACATGTCTCCAAGAACACAGATTTCAAAAACTTCTGGTATGATCAGCTTATGTAGCTCCAAAATCCTATTTATCACTTCTCTCCAAAATCTTGAGATATAGCTACAGGTCCATAGAAGATGCACATCATCAGAGCCCTCGTCCTCATTTTGTGTTTTTATTGATTGATTTTATGGTGATTTTACATGTATAAAAAATAAACAATACTTGTCTGGGATTTTACGGTCACTATTTAGTATATGGTGCACAGTGTAAGTGCTCGCCCAATTTACGTTGTTCCCATAGCCCGTTATTCATACCCGACTGCTAGTAAATAAAACTATTTACATTTCTAAAATGCTCCCAGACAACTTATAAATAATTGTCATAAATAAAATTGTTAGTAAAATTAGACACAAAAGTTTTGAATGATAACCAAAATCTGATTTAATAGAAAGAAGAGCTGGATTAGAGGTAGTTCTTTAATTCAATAAGCATTTAATTAATATTAAATTTTAGTCTATTAAGGCCTCTTTCACACTAGCGTTGTTTCTTTCCGTCCTAGAGTTCCGTCCTCGGGGCTCTAGGACGGAAAGAAACTGATCAGGATAATCCCAATGCATCCTGAATGGAGAGAAATCCGTTCAGGTTGCATCAGGATGTCTTCCGTTCAGTATGTGAACGTTTTTTGGACGTTGACAAAAGCGCAGCATGCTGCGGATTTGTCTCCGTCCAAAAAGCCGGAAGACACGCCGCAATGCCGGATCCGGAATTAATGCCCATTGAAGAGCTTTTTTCCGGATCCGGCATTAAGCTAAATGTCGATTTGGCGCATCGCCGGATCCGACGTTTAGCGCTGCGCATGCGCAGCAGCCATTCCGATCGGCTCCACAGTGTAAGCTGGGGCTCCGATCGGTTACCATGGCAGCCAGGACGCTACTGGAGTCCTGGCTGTCATGGTAAGTACAACGCAGCAGTGTACTTACCTGCGCTGCGGCCGCCGGGCGCTCCATTATGACATCACAGGTCCGGGCGGCGCATTGATCTATGCGCCACCCAGACCTGTGACGTCATTAAGGAGCGCCCGGCGGCCGCAGCGCAGGTAAGTACACTGCAGCTGAGTACCATGGCAGCCAGGACTCCAGTAGCAACCTGGCTGCCATGGTAACAGTGAAAGCATGTTGAAGACTGATCAGGAAACAGATCAGTCTTCAAATGCTGTCAGTCCACTTGCGTTCTGACGGATCCGGCGGGACGGAAGTGCCCGCCGGATCCTCAGAACGCAAGTGTGAAAGAGCCCTTACACAGACATTGGGTTGCTCATAATGTTTAAACTTATATAACATAAATAGAACTTTATTTGATATAAAATTTTTGCTGTCTCTCATAATGCTTTGGTACAATAAAACGGGTAGTCCAGTGGTATATATATATATATATATATATATATATATATAAATCCAACAAACTGGCGCAGCACTCCTTAGATAAAGTGAACAAAAAGGTGTTTATTCACACATGTTTAACACAGCAACGTTTCAGCTCTCTCACAGAGCCATTTTCAAGCCAAGTGAATAATACATATCGACATAGTATATTTATACAAAATTCATTATTAATTACACCTGTGTATCATTAAAATCACGTGATAAATACTCTAGAGGAATTAAACGTGTCCTTAATTCATTTTGTGCGTAGTTCATCCAAGAAATCCCCCGTCCCGCTCCAACGGAACAGCTAGTAGTGTATAATACCGTTCATAATACAAAAAGTGAAAGTGCGCTTGTGCATATATTTAAAAGAAATCAACCTGGCTTGCATCCTATCCAGGGTGTACTAGAAAATAAGATAGGAGAACAATAATTGTATACATTAATTTTACCTTAGTCTGGGTCACTTTACACAACTTCAATGAAGATGGAGACTTCACCATCCTTGGCGTGTGTCCCCTCTCACTGCGCATGCCCTACGTTCCTCCCGACGCACGCCGCCTTGTATTCATGTCTCGTCTCGCGGGAAGAGGTGCGCTCGCCCCGACTAAACCATCGCGCCTGCGCATTCTCCCTCCACTACGGACTCGTCCATGTTACTAAGGGGCAATAAGTCGGGCAAACCAGCACCCATATACATATATCCACCCACTGTGGATATACCATTATGTTAAATAAAGTCACATTGTGTCATATCCAGACTACGCAAAGTATATCACAGGCTTAAACATAAGGTTGCCTCCTATCCTTTTCTGCTGCTATACTCATGGTCTCATTAACTTTTATTAAAAAAACTTTTCTTAAATTTTTTTTTTTTTAAAACACAATTGATGTAAAGAATTGCATAATTCACCTACTACAATGATCCGGAAATCAAAAGGCTACATTGAGACTAGGTTTCAAAGGTACCCCAGAAAGATTTTTATCTAAACATACCAGTGGTAACCCTAAAATCTACGTTGAGCCCATTGGGCTTCAACGTATTGAGGCTAAAGATCCACTTCAGTTCACATTTTTTGAGGCGAACCTCCCTATCACCTCCTCTTTTGGACATCTCTATATGTTCCAGGATCATAAAACGCAGATCCTGTTCTTTGTGTTTTTTTTTTAAAAATGTTTAGAGACAGGGAGATCCTTTCTTCCGTCCCTAATACTCTGTCTGTGGTTATTGAGCCTTGCTTTCATTTCTGTAGTGTAGTAGAAGATAAAACAGAGGTGGCCCTACAAACAATGAGTGACTCTTTTGCCTAGCGGGGGTACCCTAGGTCCCTATTGAAGAGACATATGACAAAGGTAAAAAATATTCCAAGGGAAGAATTAAAAAAGGAGAGAACTAAGCGAGTAATGGATAGGATCCCGTTTGTGACTACATATAATGAATATTCCCCAAAAATTGAACAAATTATTAGAAAGCATTGGGGGTCAATACAAAGTGAGTTTCCCCAGATAGAGTCGTTTAAGAGGACTCCAGTTATGTCTTATAGGAGAACGAAGAGTATCAAAGATCAACTAGTGAGGGCTGTAATCCCCATGAAAAAAGAAACAAGACAAATGTACTTTAAAACAATGAGCATTGGTAGTTATCCTTGTTTGAATTGCGTTAACTGTAAATATATGCACAAAGGACAAAATTACATACACCCCAAAACACAGGAAAAATACAAAATCCATCAGTATTTGACCTGTAGTTCATCATGGGTTGTGTATGTATTGTGGTGCCCGTGCAAATTATTATATGTGGGGGAAACCACTACAGAAATGAAAGCAAGGCTCAATAACCACAGACAGAGTATTAGGGACGGAAGAAAGGATCTCCCTGTCTCTAAACATTTTTTTGAAAAAAACCACAAAGAACAGGATCTGCGTTTTATGATCCTGGAACATATAGAGATGTCCAAAAGAGGAGGTGATAGGGAGGTTCGCCTCAAAAAATGTGAACTGAAGTGGATCTTTAGCCTCAATACGTTGAAGCCCAATGGGCTCAACGTAGATTTTAGGGTTACCACTGGTATGTTTAGATAAAAATCTTTCTGGGGTACCTTTGAAACCTAGTCTCAATGTAGCCTTTTGATTTCCGGATCATTGTAGTAGGTGAATTATGCAATTCCTCACATCAATTGTGTTTAAAAAAGTTAAAAAAAAAAAAAAATTTTAATAAAGGTTGTGAGATCACATTATTATAGTAGCAGAAAAGGATAGGAGGCAATCTTATGTTTAAGACTGTGATATATTTCGTGTAGTCTGGATATGACATAAGGTGACTTTATTTAACATAATGGTAGATCCACAGTGGGTGGATATATGTATATGGGTGCTGGTTTGCCTGACTTATTGCCCCTTAGTGACATGGACGAGTCCGTAGTGGAGGTAGGATGCGCAGGCGCGATGGTTCAGTCGCGGTAAGCGCATCTTTTCCCGCGAGACGAGACATGAATACAAGGCGCCGTGCGTCGGGAGGAACGTAGGGCATGCGCAGTGAGAGGAGACACACGCCAAGGATGGTGAAGTCTCCATCTTCATTGAATTGGTGTAAAGTGATCCAGTCTAAGGTAAAACTAATGTATACAACTATTGTTCTCCTATCTTATTTTCTAGTACACCCTGGATAGAATGCAAGCCAGGTTGATTGCTTTTAAATGTATGCACAAGCGCACTTTCATTTTTTGTACTATGAGTGTTATTATATACCACTAGCGGTCCCGTTGGAGCGGGACGGGGGACTTTTGGATGAACTTCGCACAAAATGAATTAAGGACACGTTGAATTCCTCTAAAGTATTTATCACTAGAGATGAGCGAACATTTAAAAAAAGTCCGTTGTTCGGGGTTCGGGTGGTGGTTAATTGCGCATCCCGTTATGGATTCCACAATAGCGCATATGGAATCCATAAGGGGCGGCTGCCACCAACCCGAACTGTAGAACAGCTGAAGGACCTGGCGTGACGTCACTGTCATGTGATCAGTGCAGGGGGCGTGGCTCAGCACGGGATCAAATCCGTGCTGAGCCACGCCCCCTGCACTGATCACATGACAGTGACATCACGACAGGTCCTTCAGCTGTTCTACAGTTCGGGTTGGTGGCAGCTGCCCCTTATGGATTCCATATGCGCTATTGTGGAATCCATAACGGGATGCGCAATTAACCACCACCCGAACCCCGAACAACGGACTTTTTTTAAATGTTCGCTCATCTCTATTTATCACGTGATTTTAATGATACACAGGTGTAACTAATAATGAATTTTGTATAAATATATTATGTTGATATGTATTATTCACTTGGCTTGAAAATGGCTCTGTGAGAGAGCTGAAACGTTGCTGTGTTAAACATGTGTGAATAAACACCTCTTTGTTCACTTTATCTAAGGAGTGCTGCGCCAGTTTGTTGGATATATATATATATATATATATATATATATATATCACTGATCACAGTGGTTACCCACCTCAGCCAGCTAGTTTAAGTTGCAACCTCATTTTGAGCTGGAACTCGGAAATGGAGAGCAGCAGAGACCATTAAGATTTGAAAAGAAAAGGCAGGGTATGTATGGCTTTTTTTTTAACCCACTCGAAGAATGATATAAAAAATAGTTATCCCCTTTAATATTTAATATTAGTAAGTATTGTATAATAAAATCATGATTATTATAGTGTTTTATATGCAACTTATTCTTATGATACAGCCCTGGCGGATTTATATAAGCCAAAGATTGTCACTATAAAACCAGAATCCCCAGGTAACCCAATGCCAAGTAGCAGCAGCAAAAACACTGTTGGCAACTGCCATCCTGCCAGCTGTAACTGTCTGTAGGCTCTGGTAGGTGAAAGTATATTATTTTAAAGGAAGTGGACCATCTTGTGCACTGGATGGTTTACACATCATCTTTGTCAAAGAAGGATGATGTTGACGTTACCTCTGAGTCTGACACCATGAATATGAAGCAGTTTTCAAGACATTCCTCCTCCTCCTCCTTTACAGTTCAATTGCAGCCCAATAGAAGCATTTATTTTTGTCATCTTTGTCTTCACTGATGCCTTCTTTACTCCTAGGAGACAGCACCCGAGGTGATAAGGAAGATATTCAAAATATTGTTCCTGTTGATGAGTTGTGAAAGAACTATCAGCATTTGAACTGCAATGAGGAGGAGAATCAGGCTGGTACATGACTAATATGCATAGCTGTGTTGGTAATAGTGGTATTTGTAGTAATGATGGTGGTGGTATTAGGGGCTGGTAGCCGTCTTGATATTGACACACTGGGAAAATATATAAGTGAGAATATATAGAATAAATAAGGGGGGACAAGGAGCCCATGACAGATTGAGTCTGAGAAAAGTTGTGAGAATAATGATAATTGTTTGATGGATAAGAAACTAGGAATCAAGGTGTGTTGGGCAGAACTTGGGAATCAGGGTGACACATTTTACTAGCATGTTTATAACAGGGCATATTTAATTGTGCCTATGTTAGTTACCGAAAAAAAAAATGTTTCAATTTGGCAACCAGTACAGCTCATTTCAGTGCATCAATATGCCAGTTTAATTTAACACATTGTACTGTATTATTACACAAGTTTCATTCAATGCATTGTATTTAGATAGTATGCTGTGCAGTTTTACCTAATGGATTGTACTGCAATGAAATACTGAGCAATTTTAGTTAACATAATTTAATTGTGTCAATATACTAATAGGCTGCAATGGTAAGACACGCTATGGGACAAGTGATCTGTCAATTGCATATTTAAGTCTGCTAGGGGAATATATAAGCGAAGAAATTGTTTTTAAAAATATATTAAATCACCTTTTCCCCATAACGAAACTAAAAATACACAATAAAAAAATAAAGATCATTTGCACTACTTCGTCCCAATTAACATCTGTCCTTTTTCAACGCTTCACCTCCCCAAAAAATAGAATAAAAAGTGATCAAAAAGGCATAAATGTTCCAAAATAGTATCACTGAAATCAACAGATGGCCTCACAAAAAATGATCACCAATCAGCTCCATAAATATAAGTAATAGGCAAATTAATTTGCCGTATTTGTAGGAGGGGAGTCTGGTTAACGACCCTATTTATTTCACCTGCAGGCACAGGCTGACGTTGGTTCGGTGATTTTCATTTCCATGTCGGCGTTAGGGCGAGTACAGAGGCTTCTCGTAGCGGTTCGTCAGCGGGTGGTGCAGCAGCAGAGAGTTTGTTAGATCGGCGGGAGACACTACTGGTGCGGTACGATTGGCGCTTACTGCAGGGTGGGTCATGTTACGGTTCGGGGCAGGCGGCGGTCAGGGGTTGTCCGGTCAGCACGGGTCGGTATGTCGTTTTACAGTACCTTGTTTGGCTGGTAGGGGGTGTTACTGTAAGTAGTCACGGTCAGATGTTCCTGGGGTATACAGCGGGGGTTGTGCTTGGTTCGGTAATTCACCCCACGTCCTGCTAACAGGATGCGCCTCAGGGATCAGCACAGGGCATGCACACTGGAGTTGTTCTATGCCTGCTTTGTAGTGTCTGCATGGTAATGGACTGCGCTGCATGTGTACTGGGGGGTTTGGTCTGACAAATAGTTAGTATCAGTTATTTTGTGTTTAGTCAGGGTGCAGGGAAAAAGGAAAAGGAAACAAATATATATTTATAATAAACTATTAATAAAAAAAAAAATTAGGGAAAGGAAGGAAATCTCAATCGTGTCATATCTGTGTCTGACGTCTAACGATACATTCCTGATGTCTTATATCTGTATTGGTAAAGCACTAGTCTGCGTGGTGGTGACTGTTGCTCTGAAATCGGTGGGACAGTTCTTAGGTATATTTCCTGCTTCTTGCAAATTGGTCGTAGGCATTAGTTGGTCTGTCAGAACGAGGGAGCGGCACTTAGAGTTTCAGTCAAACCGGGTGTGTATTGTTGCATCTACTTACTGTCCATGGTTCAGGATCCTGTTGGTCGTCCTTTACGTAATGCATTCTTTCTTTCCGTAATACGGTTAAGTCTGTGGGTGCTGTGGTCGGGCAGTTTGTGTCGTGTCACTGCGACACCTGGCCAGAGGGTAGGTATGGTCTTGATAGTTGAAATCAAAAGGTGGGGTGCACTAGGCTACACCCAGGTTCGTTAGGGTTGCTCGACTACAGACACATGGGGTAAGTCCTATCACGACTACAGGCAAAGTATTACGAGGTCTGTCATGACTATAGGCACAATGTTAAGTCCTGTCATGACTACAGACACGGTATTACAAAGTCTGTCACGACTACAGACATGATGTTTAAGTCCTGTCACGACTACAGGCACGGTATTATGAAGTCTGTCACGACTACGGGTACAGTTCACTAATCCTTTCATGACTACAAGCACGATATTACGAGGTTAAGCACGACTATAGGCACACGGTGGCGGCAATCCAGCCACGTCTATCACTACGATGTACATCAGAAGAGTTAGTAGTTCTGTTGTAGTTAGAGCCACGATTACTAGGTAATTGGTGGTGGGTATAGGCAGAATGTTTAACATCTACGTCACATCTTCTGGTATGGTTTTGGCAGCTTGTAATGTTGAAGGCACCAGCTGGCACGGGTTGTTAGATGTTACACTACTAGGGGCCTGCTTTTGTTGGTTACTTTCTCATTTCTGTTGTTTTAGTTGCACAATGTCACATAACTCGGACATCGAGGGTACGGCTTCATTTTCATGGAAGTAAGGATCTTCAATCTGAATGAGGTGCTGTTCCTTCAATGAGGTCTCGGACTATTCCCAAGCTGATGGCCAAATTGTTGAAAAAAGGAATTCCTTTCCCAGTATCAGCTAGGAAAGCGGAACTTTACCTCCTCCTCTTTTCAGAGTCAGCAGGTCCTAGTCAGAACGTGGTGTCTATCAACACTATACAGACTTCTCTGACCCAGCTTCATGCAGTCATCAATTCTATGGCCACGTCTATTTCAGACATCCAGGCTAGGTTGGAGATGGTCGAAAGCAGGGGTGCGGCATCTAGCTTAGTGCTGCAGAGACCATCAGTGGCCTCAATTTCTAAATCTGGTGTTGCTGGTGGTTCAGTTAAGGTTCCCAGTATAGCACCGTCACATTTCATCCCAGCCAACGTCTGTCAGGACATCCTCAAGGGTAAGGATGTTAATTTAGCTTTGTCACTTATAGCAACGCATGAGACCCCAGATAATAAGACGATAGCCTGTGGGGAAGTGTCCATTATTCTAAAGTCTAAAGATGTTCGACTCAATAGAAAGCTCAGTGTTGCAGAATTTTCCGTTCATTTTCAGCCAAGGCAGCAGCCGCTCTAGTGCAGTTCCAATACGTGGTCAATTGGTCCAATATTGACACAGAGTTGTTCTGCCGCCACCCTGCGGGTTTTAAAATCCCGGCGTGTACAACGTGTAGTTCCTACTCACACAAAGCTGAATGGTGTTCCAGTCTTAATGTACTGACAGAGACCTTACAGACTGGAAGCATTCCAGGTCCATCACCCAGCAGTAATAGGGTTTCTTCAGGAGTGCATAAATTGGACCGACCTATTAAGTATCTGGGTAGGTCACAAGTTTAATTTTAATTTCTCGGCGTGTCACTACAGTCAGTGTAGGTTGTTACACTTGTGTTCTATATGTTTAGGGCTCATCTCCGTGTTGCCTTCCCTCAGAGAAACCACCAGACAGCATGACTAAGCGTGGTAAACACAGAGCGGCTTAATTATTATTTAAGAGACCATCCAGAGCTCAGCAGGGTTCAATATGTGGTGGACGGATCCATTAATGGATTCCATATGTGTTTGGTTGCGCTGCCTCAGTTTTCTTATGAGTGTAAGAACCTGCTGTCAGCCCTCAAAGACCCAGAGTCTCGAAGCTGATTCAGACAGAGTTAGATAAGGGGTATTTGATAGGTCCATTGGATCAGCCCCCCTTTGAATGTTGGAGGGTAAACCCTGTGGGGTTGGTAACCGGAAAATTCTACAATAAAAAAAGGTTGATTTACGATTTGTCGGCATCCCATTCCTTAGCTATCCCTAGTCTGAACTCTTTGATACCATCAGAGGAGTTCTCTATGAAATACTCGTCCATTGACCAGGCCTTCCAGGTGATACTTCTTTTAGGTAAAGGTGCATGGTTGTCGAAAGCAGACATCACAGACGCCTTTAAATTGCTCCCGTTATAGCCTGAGTTGTGGCAGTGGCACGGTATTAGGTGGGAAGGTCGGTATTATTTTCTAATAAGTTGACCTTCGGTTCCAAATCCAGTCTATGGTTATTTGACCAATTTGCTAAGGCCCTGCATTGCATTTTGATTAATAGATTCCATGCCAATCATGTAATTCATTACTCAATTTTTTGTTGATCAAATCCTCGTCTCAAGGCCCTCGAGACCTGCATTTGTTATGTTCCGTATTCGAAGATCTCAGAGTACCAGTGGCACCTAATAAGGTGGAGGGCCCTATTACTATTACCTATTACCCTATTACCCTAGGTACTTCAATTACCTTCTTGGGTCTACAACTGGATACAGTTAAGATGCAAGCTAGTCTTCCGCAAGAAAAATTGTGTAGGATTAGAGAGGTGGAAAACAGGTTAGCTCATGTTAGGGTCACCAAGAGGGCGAACCTGCAGTCCCCCCTGGGCATGATGAATTTTGTTATGCATATAATTCCTCAAGGGAGGATGTTTATTTCTAGGCTTCTAAAGCTGCTTCCTTCAGCCCTAGATCAAGACAGTCCAGTTCACTTAGATCAACCACCTGCGCCCGAGTTTCTTATGTGGGACACCTTCTTGACACAGTGAATTGGTATTTCCTTATTTGATCCTGCAGTGTCAAACCAGTCCCCCTTAGTCTATACAGATGTGGCTTCATCAGTAGGGTTTGCTGCCATATATGGGAAACACTGGTTGGCAAGTCCTTGGCCACCTGAGGTAGCCAACATTCCGGGGTTCAGTAAGTCATCTCCGTTATTTGAAATCTACCCCATAGTGTGGGCAGCGCAGTTTTGGGGTAGGCAATGGAGAAACTGTACCGTTTTGCTCTTGACGGATAATGCTGTTGCTGCAGACATTCTTATGAAGGGCAGATCTGGTTCTATAGAGATAATGTCGTTTGTTAGAAGGTTTGTTTGGCTGGCACTACAGCATGGGTTTCTTCTCATTTGTTCACATATTGTGGTGAAAAGAATGTCGCAGCAGATGCTCTGTCCCGGCTTAACTTTCAGCTCTTCTTCCAGACATTTCTGGAGGCAGACCTTTTGCCGACACCAACTCCTCATCACAGTCAACTGGTGATGGACTAGCGTTACACCTCGCTACAGCTAGGAGCCTCATAACTAAGTCTTTTTCCAGCAACACACTTAGGGTATATAAGACTGCTTGGGTGTTGTTCAACAAGTTCAAGGAAACCTATCCGCCTGGTGGCACAGGGCACATATCTTACTTAATGGCTTTTGTAGCTTTTTGCCACTCTCACCTCAAGTTAGCGCATAGTACCAATAAATTATATCTTGCTGGCATACAGCATTACTATTATGTCCTACACCCCGATCAGCTGTCTCTTTTAAAAATTTGCTCATCTCGAATTGTATTGTGTCAGTATACTGTACGCTTTTAGTTGAGACATTGTACTGTATTAATACACAAGTTTAATTCAATGTTGTGCCTCTTTCTGTTAATTATTGGAAATAATGCTTGCAATTTTGAATTGTTGTTAGAGATTAGCTAATTTCTCAAAAATTTGATTCATCTTTGATCCGAATATATTTGCGGTGAATTGCGTTTAAAAAACGTCTATTTCCAGGCTACAGAGAGCCTTTATAGGGGTGTAGAACACTTTGCCTTGCAGTAACACGCATAGGGAGTGTCCTGGGGTACTGAAATAATACTGTCAGTGAGAATGACATGCAGATGAAAGGCGTCGCTATTAGAATCACTGCAAATTTCACTTACTTGGGCAGTCACAGGGCCAAAACTGACCAAATACCATGTATTAACTCAGTCTTACAGGTCGATGTTAGCGTTAAGAAGGCTACAGAGTGGCAAAACGACAGAATCTGGAGGTGGCGGCAGCATAAGGAGGCCACAGAGTGTCATGATGACACAGTGTGGATTTCGCAGCAGTATGAGATGGCAACAGAGTGGCACAATGACAGAGTCTGGATTAATGCAGCCCTCAAAAGACAGTTGGGTTTATCGGTTCCAAAACATAAATTAGATCATGTGGCGGGTGATCAGTCCAAGACCTTCAATCAGCAGCAGCATGATAGCACATATTGGCAAAGTGAAATAGTGTGTAGATGGCTGCAACAGCAGCAGCATGATAACACAAATTGACAAGGTGACATAGTGTAGGGATGGCAGCATAAGTAGGCCACAAAGTGTCAAGTGACATAGTGTGGAGATGGCAGCAGCATGATAACACAGATTGGCAAGGTGACATAGTGTGGAGATTGCAGCATGAGTAGGTCACAGATTGGCAAGGTGACATTGTGTGGAGATGGCAGCATGAGTAGGCCATAAAGTGGCAAGGTGACATAGTGTGGAGATGGCAGCAACAACAGCAGCATGATAACACAGATTGGCAAGGTGACATAGTGTGGAAATTGCAGCATGAGTAGGCCACAAAGTGGCAAGGTGACATAGTGTGGAGATGGCAGCATGAGTAGGCCATAAAGTGGCAAGGTGACATAGTGTGGAGATGGCAGCAACAACAGCAGCATGATAACACAGATTGGCAAGGTGACATAGTGTGGAGATTGCAGCATGAGTAGGCCACAAAGTGGCAAGGTGATATAGTGTGGAGATGGCAGCAACAACAGCAGCATGATAACACAGATTGGCAAGGTGACATAGTATGGAGATTGCAGCATGAGTAGGCCACAAAGAGGCGAGGTGACATAGTGTGGAGATGGCAGCAACAGCAGCAGCATGATAACACAGATTGGCAAGGTGACATAGTGTGGATATGGCAGCATGAGTAGGCCACAAAGTGGCAAGGTGACATAGTGTGGATCAAAGACTGAGGGCACAGATTGTTGAGAAAGATGCAGATGGAAAGTTATATGTAGAGCTGTACGACGGTAACCAGCCGATTAATGCAGCCCTCAAAAGCAAGTTGGGTTTGTCGGTTCCAAAACCTAAATTAGATTGTGGGGCGGGTGATCAGTCCAAGACCTTCAAGCAGCTGCAGCAGCATGATACCACAGATTGGCAAGGTGACATAGTGTGTAGATGGCTGAAACAGCAGCACCATGATAACACAGATTGGCAAGGTGACATAGTGTGGAGATGGCAGCAACAACAGCAGCATGATAACACAGATTGGCAAGGTGACATAGTGTGGAGATTGCAGCATGAGTAGGCCACAAAGTGGCAAGGTGACATAGTGTGGAGATGGCAGCAACAACAGCAGCATGATAACACAGATTGGCAAGGTGACATAGTATGGAGATTGCAGCATGAGTAGGCCACAAAGAGGCGAGGTGACATAGTGTGGAGATGGCAGCAACAGCAGCAGCATGATAACACTGATTGGCAAGGTGACATAGTGTGGATATGGCAGCATGAGTAGGCCACAAAGTGGCAAGGTGACATAGTGTGGATCAAAGACTGAGGGCACAGATTGTTGAGAAAGATGCAGATGGAAAGTTATATGTAGAGCTGTACGACGGTAACCTGCCGATTAATGCAGCCCTCAAAAGCAAGTTGGGTTTGTCGGTTCCAAAACCTAAATTAGATTGTGGGGCGGGTGATCAGTCCAAGACCTTCAAGCAGCTGCAGCAGCATGATACCACAGATTGGCAAGGTGACATAGTGTGTAGATGGCTGAAACAGCAGCACCATGATAACACAGATTGGCAAGGTGACATAGTGTGGAGATGGCAGCATAAGTAGGGCACAAAGTGGCAAGGTGACATAGAGTGGAGATGGCAGCAACAGCAGCAGCATGATAACGCAGATTGGCAAGGTGACATAGTGTGGAGATGGCAGCATGAGTAAGCCACAAAGTGGCAAGGTGACATAGTGTGGAGATGGCTGCAACACCAGCATCATGATACCACAGATTGGCAAGGTGACATAGTGTGGAGATAGCAGTATTAGCAGCAGCATGATAACACATACTGGCAAGGTGACATAGTGTGGAGATGGAAATCAAAATAATCCGTAGCACTTTTTCATTTGCAAGAAAGTCCGGTGACTTTATTCAACCAGGCAGCATATAAATGCGACGTTTAGACTACAAAAGTCTTTATCAAGCAGTGCAATGTTGGACAAAAGCATCCTTATATAACCCTAAGTGCAATGTGATAGGTGCCTCCCCCCTGAAGGGGTGTCCACATAGCCACTAAGAATCTAATACTCGTCTGGCTTAAGTTGTTACTAGGTAAATGGGGACGAACGGCCAATAAGAATTCCTAATCCATCTGACATCAGTTGTTACTACATAAGCCCAAGAGAAATGGGCTGTAAAAGGACTGAAAAAGTTACCGCACGTCAATGACAACACTTTGTGTTGTCACCGAAAAAACATTACATAAACTGGCTAATCCTCATAAAGATATCACTAGAATTAGTTATTAGACCCTGGCAAACTGAAGCCCATTGGGTATATTTGTCATATGTAACCCATATAAGGGAATTGATAATTAAATAAAAAGCAAAAACAAAAAACCAAGAGGGGGTCGACAACTAGATGTAGGGCGTCAGGACCATTTAAATACTGTAAATAACCTAGGGATGGGATCAATATTAGAATGACCCCCAATCCCATTTCTGGGCTTCCAAAACTAGACCTTCCAAAATGATGGGATCATTATTTAAATGACCCCGACCATCAAAAGGAAGGTCCAAGTATTTATTCATCCCATGGTGTATTCCACGACTGAGAACACCCTTCAAGGTGGTCCCATTCCACCCTTGAACATCGCATGAACCATTCACTCTGCTCATACGTGGGTTTATGGAAATATGCCCTAATCAAGGGTCTATCCCAATGTAAGCCCCACAAGAGTTCCAACTCCATTTTCAGCGAGTCATGTGTGTATTTCACCCTTAATTTCTCAGGGTACACCATTAACGCCACACACCATGCATCCCACAGTAATCTTGATCGGCCTGCATAAATTTTATAAACACACTCACCCTCTGGTAGCTATATACCCAAAGGGCTCAACAATGTCTGTCAAGGAGAGGATCGCAATACTTTCTTTCAATAGTGGGAAAGGAATTATGTTGCACAGTTGAATAGGAAAGCCCAATGGTGTAGAACTGGAGAGCCCAGGAGTATCGCCTAAAAGAGGAGAACCACAAGGTGCAAAAGTGGATTAAAATTCACAACAATAATTGTTGGGCACAATACTTTTAAGATTACAAACTATACAGAAGTAGGATAAAAGCAAAATATGTATACAATGGGAGACAAACCTATAAAAAGATGTTAAGTCCGAAATCCCTTTTTAGTCCCTTGGGTTCCAAGGTATCCAATTTATAAATCCATTGTAATTCCAATTTTTTCAGCAGTATTTCACGGTTACCTCCCCTCCGGGGTTGTGGAACTCCATCTATGATCAAAAATTTAAATTGGGAAACATTGTGTGTGTATTTGACGAAGTGTTCATGATCTGGCAATTCAAAGACAGACTTATGTATTTTAGATTTGTGTTAAATGATTCATTTTTCAACTTCCTGTGTAGTTTCCCCTACATATAATAAACCGCAGGGGCACTGGAGAACATATATCACATACGAGGAACTACAAGTGTAGTATCCCCGGATGTGATACCGAGCTCCAGTCCGGCGATGTACAAAAGAGTTGCCTCTAATCACGTTACAATGACAGCAGTTTAGACATGGGAAAAATCCTGTTTTTTTATTCTATACTGTGAGATGTTTTGATCTGCATGGACTAACCTGTCTCTGAGATTCATTGTTTTTCTGTAGGAAAGAAGAGGGGGACTCTGAAACTCAGGAATATCAGTGAATGCCTGAGTCAGAATCCTCCAATTCCTCCTACCAATAGATGCCATACTATACTATACTAATTGTGGCCAGATTGAATTGGATGCGGGTGAACCCTTTGCTGTGGGACGGAAGCGTACGGTAGACACGAGGATGGTCGCCTATGTGAGTACACTAATATCATTTATTGATGTTATAAATGCATTGTTTTAGTTTTAATTATGGGCAATTATGTGAACACACCCCTTCAGTGGGGAGGCATCTATCACATTGCACTTAGGATTATATAAGGACGCTATTGTCCAACATTGCACTGCTTTATAAAGATTTTGTAGTCAAAACGTAGCATTTGTATGTTGCCTGGTTGAATAAAGTCACCAGAGTTTCTTGCAAATGAAAGAGTGCTGCAGATTCTTTTGATTTCTTTTGCTACAAGGGAACCCTGCCTGGATCTCGATCTGCGAGCACCATTACTGGACCATCTGAGAGGTACCGAATGAATTGGACTTTTTTCCTATTATGGGATATGTAGTGCTGCTTACTAAGTTTTCTAAATAGTGTGGCGATGGCAGCATGAGTAGGACACAAAGTGGCAAAGTGACATAGTGTGGAGGTGGGTGGCAATACTAGTACTTGCTGAAGATGGTGGGTGAAAGAAGGAGCACTTGGCATCAGATGTTCGGTATCAGGCGGGTAACAGCATCAGAATAGTAGCTAAGGCAGGTAGCCAGAAGAAACCGGTCTCTTTTGTAAAAATGTTGGTGTGGCACCATGAATGATCTAGTCTGATGCATCAGGCATTGGTGTGTGGAAATCCTAGGTGGTACCACTTATATATGTAGCTGGGGGGGGGGGGGGGTAAAGTTAGTGTGTCCAATGTTAATAAAGAGATGAGGAAGTTAATGGAGGAGGTGGAAATCTTTTTTTTCCCACCAAAATATTTCATTAGAGATTTTGCCCCATATAAATGCAGCGCTTAAAGCAGAATACAAGATTTTTAACACCAAAATATTTCAATAGAGATTTTACCGCATATCAGTGCAGCCCTTTACGCAGAATATAAGATCTTTATTGCCAAAATATTTTAATACAGATTTTACCACATATCAGTGCAGCCCTTAACGCAGAATAGAGGATTTTTACCGCCAAAATATTTCAATACAGATTCTACCGCATATAAATGCAGCGCTTAACGCAGAATACAAGATTTTTTTCTGAAGTGAGCGGGACGTAGTGGAGGAAGTAGGTACGCAATGGAAGAGCGAGACGCAGACCTTGTGAGGTTTCTATGCTGCAGAATAATCCTTGTAGTGTCAAGTAAGCAATACTGCAGATAGCTGCAGGCTGGTGTAAAGTATTTCGCATTTTTGTGCAGGGTTAGTGCATAGTGTATTCACCTGTATTGGTGCGCCACTATTATGGACGTTGTCACGTAAGTGCACAGTGTGTGAAACGTAAATACAAAACATTACACAATTTAATTCTGTCTTTACAGCAAAAAGTACTTTCCCACATATAACTGCAGCGCTCAACGCTGAATATATATTGATTTTTTTACAGAAATACGACACTAAAGGCTTTTTCAGTGAACGCTGAATATTTTTTTAATTTCTCTAACGATGTATGTGAATAGAGTTTTTCCAAGATATAAGTGCAGCAGCGAATGGCGAATGTATATATATTTTTTTCTAATGATATACGTCAATAAAGGTTTTTCTACATATAAGTGCACCAGCGACTGGAAAATGTTTATTTAGTTAAATATGGCAAAAAGCAATAGGCTTTACCAGATATAACTGCATCAATGAACTGAGAAAATATTTTTCTAGTAGTTCTGAAATAAGGCCAATATACTCTTTCGCCAGAAATTACTGCAGCACTGCAGTGTACATATATTATGCTTTTTTTAAAGAAACAAGGCCACTATGCCCTTTCACCAGAACTTAGTGCAACTGAGCAGTGGGTATATATTACGCTTTTTTTACTGAAACATGCCCAATATGCGCTTTCACCAGAAATTACTTTAACTGTGCAGTGTGTATATATTATTCTTTTTTAAGTGAAACAAGCCTAATATGCACTTTCACCAGAAATTACTGCAACAGAGCAGGGTGTATATATTACACTTTTTTTTGTGAAACCAGGACACTATGCGCTTTCAACAGAAATTTCTGCAGCAGAACATTGTGTATATATTACGCTTATTTTAAGTAAACCAGGCCAAAATGCGGTTTCAACAGAAATTACTGCGACAGAGCAGTGGGTATATATTACGCTTTTTTTTTGTGAAACAAGCCCACTATGCGCTTTTAACAGAAATAACTGTACCAGAGCAGTGTGTATATAATATGCTTATTTTAAATAAACCAGGCCAAAATGCGCTTTCAAGAGAATTTACCACAACAGAGCAGTGGGTATATATTACGCTTTTTTTAGTGAAACGAGGCCACTATGCACTTTCAACAGAAATTACAAAAACACCATCGAAATGGATCGGAAACAGCATGGGGATGATGTCTGGATGCATCTTGGACTCCCAGGTCGCTGCTGGGAAACATGTTGTCCTAGTTGTACGCCACTTTTACAGACTGACAAAAATACGCCCACAACCCCCCTAAAAAAATCTATTTTACAGGAAAAATTGTTAGGAAATATTCTTTCCTGTATATTCAATTGTATATAAAGTGAAAGTGCTGCCAAAAATTTAGTTTTTTTTTCAGAACTGGTTCCATGATACAGATGGACGGCCGGAGGTATCCGTATTGCACTGCTATAGCTGAAATTCTTTGACTGGTGCCACACGAACCACACTGAAAGCATTTGCCAAGAATGTTTTCATTAATCTAGGATGAAATTTATAGCCTGGTTTGAAAACGATCCGACACATGATCTGGCCGAGTTATTCCCTTTATCCGCCGAGCATTTTCCTGGAAACCAAAGTCTTTGGGTTCCGAGAGGAGTATGGTTGCAAAGATAAAACTTAAACTTATTGATGGAAGGGCACCACCAGGAGTGGAGCCTGCAGCTTAAGTTGATTTCACATGAGAAACCTCACCCGGCCCGGACACTGAAAGGATTGACAAATAGATACCTTCTCGATTCTATGGGTAGTGGTGCATGGCTGTTGTAAGTGGGTGGATTGATTTGTCTGGTTCATTACGATAACCAATGAGATTCCTCCATGCTAACGAGTTATGTCACCCCCGGCTGCTAGTGCAAGGACATTGCAGAGATATTATCAAAAACATTGGCCACGCTGAAAGTTTATAGAATTTTTAAAATATTTTTTGCTTGCAGTAATGTTACATTACAGAGTTAGCGCAGGGAATGGCAGTCAGCATAGGCTACAAAATTCTTTTATTAAAGTTTAAGAATATTTTTTGATTGCACTGTTAAAGATTGTAGGTGAGGGCCTGCAGGTGAGCTGACCCTCCCTGAATAGGGATATGAGGAGATATTGTGCACTGATCCCCGAACTCTTCAGCATACACAGTCAGAAAATGACAGTGGGGAATGGCAATTTTTGTTTCACGAGGTGGATGATGCGGATGAGACACAGTTGCCAATAAGTGAGGATCTTGTTAGGTCAACACAAGTCAGGAGGATGACCAGAGTGAGGAAGTGGAAGAGGAGATGGGGGACGATGACATCACTGACCCAACCTGGAAAGGTGGCAAGCCAAGCGAGGACAGCAGTACAGAGGGGGAGGGATCCACAGCACCGCAACAGGCTAGAAGAGGCTGTGGGGTGGCAAAAGGGAGAATGCGGGCCACACCAAACAGGCCCGCACCTGTTCCCCCTTGTGAAAATCTCCCTTGCCAAGGGGTAGGTGTTCCGCAGTCTGGTGCTGTTTTGAGGAAAGTGCGAACGATAAAATAATTGTAATTTGTAAACTGTGCCATACCAAAATAAGAACTCATAAATAACCAAATAACCATATCATATTTTACATCCTATTCATAAACTCTAACTCAAACCATAACAATAAAAACTCAAACCCGGGAACATAATGGGTAAAGACAGTACACTGGAGGCAAAATGAGTAGGGGTGTGAACACTAGCAACCTCACCACCACCAGCATGATCCGCCACATGGCATCAAAGAACCCTAATAGGTGGGCTGAACCCCTGGGTCATACCACTGCCTCCTCTTCCACTCCTGTTTTAACTTGCTGACCAATCCTCTGTCCTAGACGCAGGACTGGATGTCTCCCGCCCGGCAGCTGGGCCTTCGCAAGCACCATCAGTTAGTACACCCACTTCTGTGTCCAAGCACAGCATACAGATGTGCCGTCCACGCATTATACCAGCAATTGTGTCCAGTGACATCACCCGTGCCCTGACCTACGCAGTTATTGGGAAGGTCCACTTAACGATGGACACATGGACAAGTGCTTTTGGCCAGGGACACTACGTTTTCGTGACGGCACACTGGGTGAACCTTGTGGAGGCCTGTAATGAGTCGTACCCTGGGATGGCACAGGTGCTACTGACGCCAAGGATTGCAGGCCCTATATCCATCAGGATTTCCGCCACCACCTACATTAGTGGCTGCAACCCCCCCCTTCTCCTCCTCCGCCTCCACCTCCTCCTCCTCCACTGCAAACTCTGAATTCTCATTTTGCAGCAGCAGTCAACCATCAGTCAGTAGCTGGAAGCAGTGTGGCATGGCAGTGGCAACAGGCTGTGCTGAAACTCATTTGCTTGGGTGACAAACAGCACACAGCTGCAGAGCTATGGCAGGGTATAAGGGACCAGGTTGGTTGTGTCTGATATTGGCCATAACTTGTTGGCCGCTTTGTAGCTCGGCAAGCTCACACACATGGCAAGCATACAGCATATATGTACCATGCGCAACAAACATCCCAAACTTAAACATTAATATAAATAAAAACATAACACACGAGAGTGGAGGTAAACTTATGGCATAGCCTGTTTAAGAACTCAGAAATAACCAAATAGCCATAACATAGTGTACATCCTATTCATAAACTCAAACCATAACAATAAAAACTCAAACAATGGAACATAACAGGCCCAGCCCTCAGCTAATCACGGCCATCACCGGGCAGAATGACAACTCTGCCCAGTGACCACAGCAAAATTTCAGGAAATTGTCCCTCAAAAACCTGTTCTAATAATAGAATCCTAATCTCTGTTCAGAAAACAACCTCTGCCCACTGAAGAAAGCTAAATTATTCAAGGGACAAATGCTGATATGAAACCTACCCCAATTTGCCTGAGCTACTGGTGAGGGTGCGCCGTTTGTGTTCCCACTTTCAGAAAGTCATCTACAACTGCCCACGGTCTGGCAACGCTGCTGCAGCGCTTATATTTGCCAGTTAACCGGCTGTTGTGTGACGTGAGCATGCGCTTGACTTCCACATTATTATTACTATTATTATTTATTATTAAAGCTTCCTTCATTCCAAAGCGCTGTACATATGAAAAGGGGTATACATACTGTACATAATACAGACCATAGGACTAAGCATGAACAAGATGAGTTACACACTGGTACAGAAGGAGAGAGCACCCTGCCCGTGAGGGCTTACAATCTACATACATTACACATGTTGGCCAGGCTTTGTGAGCAGCAGGAGACAGTAGTGGAATACCAGCTGCAACATTGTCTTGTAAGTCTGACCTCTGTGAGGTTTTACACAACTTTGAGGGATAAACACAGATGGTGAGTGGCGATGCCACTATTATCAGCCTAACTATTCCACTTCTGTGTCTACTGAAACGCTGACTGCTAACAATGAAGACGGACACTTTACATGTGCAAGAGGTGGAACTAGGGGGAATACATTACAGAGGGTGAAAGCCAGATCACCCTCAGTTCGTCTTCTCAGTGTGAATTGAATGATGATGATGATGAAGAGGAGCAAGAGACAGTTGCCTCTGCTACAGAGGGTAGTAACCATAGCAGGTTTATTCCATCTGTTCAGCATAGATGGGCAGGAGAGGAGGAAGAGGATAAGGAGATTGTCAGTGTCCTCAGTGATCCCTCTGTGCCTTACAACTACTGGGTGTCCAAGCTGGTACGAACTGGCACACAGCTATAGCTAAATGATAAGGAACATGGAAGATATACTATATTGGACTGTAGTATTCAGGGTAAATGACCTATTGGGCACTTTGAAATAAATAAGTGGATTTTGGGTTGCACTTACATGTCCCTTACTGGCCGCCGCCTTAATATTAAATGTTATATATGCTTAAAATGATGTCACATGTACAGTAGCGTAGGATTTGTAAGTGTATGCACTAATAATTAAAAACAGGTATTTGGGATGTGCACACTTTACACAGGAGATGTAGCCCTGATAATGTCACAGACTAGCATACACCGTCTGCGGATAAAGTACAGTATATGTCAGTGATATGTATGAAATGCACACACAGTAGATGCTGCACAAATAATTGACATTTCCCCAAAATACACTTTTTTCACATGTAGTACAGTATTTGACACAGAGAGCCACACACTATGGACACTAGATGTTTCACAAATAATTTACATTTTACCAAAATACACTGTTTTCACATGTGTACAGTATTTGACACAGAGAGCCACACACTATGGAGACAAGATGTTGCGCAAATTTGTTAAATTTCCCCCAAAAAATAGTTTGCAGATGGAGTACAGTATATGTCACGGATGGGGATTAAATGCACACACAGATGTGGCCCAAATTAGTTAAATTTCCCCAAAAACATAGTTTGTGGATGGAATACAGTATATGTCAAGGATGTGGATTAAACGCACACACAGATATGGCAAAAATTTGTGTATTTCCCCCAAAACAAAGTTTGCGGATGCAGTACAATATATGTCACGGATGTGGAATACATGCACACACAGATGTGCCAAAAATGTGTTAAATTTTCCCAAAAAACATAGTTTGCGGATTCAGTACAGTATATGTCACAGGTGTGGATTAAACGCACACACAGACATGGCACAAATTAGTTAAATTTCCCCTCAAAAACATAGTTTGCAGATGGAATACAGTATATGTCACGGAGGTAGATTAAATGCACACACAGATGTGGCACAAATTATTTTAACTTCCCCAAAAACCAGAGTTTGTGAATGGAGTACAGTATATGTAACTGATGCGGATTAAACACACACACACACAGATGTGGCACAAATGAGTTACATTTCCCCCAAAAAACTGGGTTTGCGGATGGAGTACAGTATAGTTCACGGATGTGGATTAAACACACACAAAGATGTGGCACAAATTAGTTAAATTACCCACAAAAACATATTTTACGGACGGAATAAAATATATGTCACGGATGTGGATTAAACACACACACAGATGTGGCACAAATTAGTTAAATTTCCCCAAAATACATAGTTTGCAGATGGAATACAGTATATGTCACGGATGTGGATTAAACGCACACACAATTGACAATAAATGTGACGCTGATTAGTTATATTTACGCAAACATTCACAGTCTGCGGATGATGTACAGTATATATCACTAATAGGTATTAAAGAAAAATATACCTCTGCTGTCAAACACACAAACTAGCCCTTAAAAGAATTATTGGTTGCATGAAAAGCTTTAGGTAGTTGTTAAAACAGCGATTTTTCTCCCTGAACTATGTATCTTCCTCAGCACGGTACAAAAAATATATTACTGCTCTCAAACACACACACACACACACACACACACACACACACACACACACACACACACACACACACACACACACTGTAGTCCTTAAATTGGGTCTTTGCAAATCTTGTTTCTAATAAAATCTATTAAATTTCGCTTCACACACTATCTTTCCCTGCCTATGCTTTGCTCTCCCTGACGCTGACTGAGCCGAACATGTGTCATCGGGT
Organism: Bufotes viridis; assembly: GCA_033119425.1. NCBI lineage: Eukaryota > Metazoa > Chordata > Amphibia > Anura > Bufonidae > Bufotes > Bufotes viridis. The sequence goes on along the minus strand of CM065593.1, from coordinate 217,333,550 downwards.
TCTATATAGCACCCGATGATGTGTCTCGGCCAGCCAATCAGTGTAATGCCAGTAGCTAACATGGCTACAGCATTACAATGAAGGGCATTACTTAATTGCACGTTGATTGGCTGCTTAGGAGGCGCCAAACATGTGGGGAGGAGACTCGAGCATTTTGTTCGAGCACACATGGTACTAAGCCGAGTACCGCCAAGGGCCAAGCATAGCGATGTTCGAGCCGAACCGGTACTCTGCAGAGCATGCTCGCTCATCACTAGTGTGTGTGTATTTTACGCTTATTTTAAATAACCAAGGCCAAAATGCGCTTTCAACAGAAATTACTGTGACAGAGCAGTGGGTATATATTACGCTTTTTTTTGTGAAACAAGGCCACTGTGCGCTTTCAACAGAAATTACTGCAACAAAGCAGTGTGTATATATTACGCTTATTTTAAATAAACGAGGCCACTATGTGCGTTTTCAACAGAAATTACTGCCACAGAGCAGAGGGTATATATTACACTATTTTTCGTGAAACAAGGCCACTATGCATTTTCAACAGAAATTACTGCAACAGAGCAGTGGGTATATATTAAGATTATTTTAAGTAAACCAAGCCACTGTGCGCTTTCAACGGAAATTACTGCAACAGAGCAATTGGTAAATATTACGCTTTTTTAAGTGAAACAAGGCCACTATGTGCTTTCAACAGAAAGTACTGCAGCAGAGAATTGTGTATAAATTACTCTTTTTTTAAGTGAAACAAGCCCAATATGCGCTTTCACCAGAAATTACTGCTATAGAGCAGGGTATATATATTACACTTTTTTTTTGTGTGTGAAACAGGGCCACTATGTGTTTTTAACAGAAATTACTATAGCAGAGCAGTGTGTATATATTACGCTTTTTTAAGTGAAACAAGCCAATATGTACTTTCACCAAAAATTACTGCAACAGAGCAGTGTGTATATATTACGCTCATTTTAAATAAACCAGGCCACTATGCACTTTCAACAGAAATTACTGCTATAGAGCAGTGTGTATATATTACGCTCATTTTAAATAAATAAACCAGGCCACTATGTGCTTTCAACAAAAATTACTGCAACAGTGTAGTGTGTATATATTACGCGTATTTTAAATAGACCAGGCCAAAATGTGCTTTCAACAGAAATTACTGTGAAAAAGCAGTGGGTATATATTACACTTTTTTGGGGGGATCAAGGCCACTATGCGCTTTCAACAGATCTTACTGAAGCAGACCAGTGTGAATATATTACTCTTATTTTAAATAAACCAGGTTACTATGTGCTTTCAACAGAAATGACTGCAACAGAGCAGTGTGTATATATTACGCTTATTTTAAATAAACAAGGCCAAAATGCGCTTCTAACAGAAATTACTGTGACACAGCAGTGGGTATATATTACGCTTTTTTTTTTATGAAACAAGGCCACTATGCGCTTTCACCAGAAATGACTGCAACAGAGCAGTGTGTATATATTACGCTTATTTTAAATAAACCGGGCCACTATGTGCTTTCAACACAAATTACAGCAACAGAGCAGTGGGAATATATTACGCTTTTTTTTTGGTGAAACAAGCCACTATTGCTTTCAACAGAAATTTCTGAAACAGAACAGTGTGTATATATTACGCTTATTTTAAATAAAGCAGGCCAAAATGCGCTTTCTACAGAAATTACTTCAACAGAGCAGTGGGTATATATTGCGCTTTTTTTTAGTGAAACAAGGCCACCATGCGCTTTAAAAAGAAAATATTGCAACAGAGCAGTGTTTATATATTACGCTTTTTTTTTTTATAACTGAAACAAGCCCAATATGCTATTTCACCAGAATTTACTGCAACAGTGCTGTGGGTATAGGTTACACTTTTTTTTTTGTGAAATCAGGCCACTATGCGCTTTCACCAGAAATTGCTGCAACAGAGCAGTTTGTGCATATTATGCTTATTTTAACTTAACCAGGCCAAAATGAGCTTTCAACACAAATTACAGCAACAGAGCAGTGTGTAAATATTATGATTATTTTAAATAAACCATGCCAAAATGAGCTTTCAACAGAAATTACTGCGACAGAGCAGTGGGAATATATTACGCTTTTTTTTTTGTGAAACAAGCCACTATTGCTTTCAACAGAAATTTCTGCAACAGAACAGTGTGTATATATTACGCTTATTTTAAATAAAGCAGGCCAAAATGCGCTTTCTACAGAAATTACTTCAACAGAGCAGTGGGTATATATTGCGCTTTTTTTAGTGAAACAAGGCCACCATGCGCTTTAAAAAGAAAATATTGCAACAGAGCAGTGTTTATATATTACGCTTTTTTTTTATAACGGAAACAAGCCCAACATGCTATTTCACCAGAATTTACTGCAACAGTGCTGTGGGTATAGGTTACACTTTTTTTAGTGAAACAATGCCACCATGCGCTTTCAACAGGAATAACTGCAGCAGAGCAGTGTGTATATATTATGCTTATTTTAACTAAACCAGGCCAAAATGAGCTTTCAACACAAATTACAGCAACAGAGCAGTGTGTAAATATTATGATTATTTTAAATAAACCATGCCAAAATGAGCTTTCAACAGAAATTACTGCGACAGAGCAGTGGGTATATATTATGCTTTTTTTGTGTGAAACAAGCCACTATTGCTTTCAACAGAAATTTCTGCAATAGAACAGTGTGTATATATTACGCTTATTTTAAATAAACCAGGTCAAAATGTGCTTTCTACAGAGATTAGTTCAACAGAGCAGTGGGTATATATTGTGCTTTTTTTAGTGAAACAAGGCCACTATGAACTTTCAAAAGAAAATACTGCAACAGAGCAGTGTTTATATAGTACGCTTTTTTTTTACTGAAACAAGCCCAATATGCGCTTTCACCAGAAATGACTGCAACAGTGCTGTGGGTAAAGGTTACACTTTTTTTTTATTAAAACCAGGCCACTATGCGCTTTCACCAGAAATTGCTGCAACAGAGCAGTTTGTGATTATTATGCTTTTTTTAGTGAAACCAGGGTACCATGCGCTTTCAACAGGAATAACTGCAGCAGAGCAGTGTGTATATATTATGCTTATTTTAACTAAACCAGGCGAAAAAGAGCTTTCAACAGAAATTACTGCAACAGAGCAATGTGTATATATTACACTTTTTTTAGTGAAACCAAGTCACTATGCCCTTTCAACAGAAATTACTGCGACAGAGCAGTGGGTATATATTACGCTTTTTTAAGGGAAACAAAGCCACTATTTGCTTTCAACAGAAATTACTGCAGCAGAGCATTGTGTATATATTACTCTTTTTTAAGTGAAACAAGCCCAATATGCATTCACCAGATATTACTGCTACAGAGCAGTTTGTATATATTACGCTTTTTTTAGTGAAACAAGGCCACTATGTGCTTTCAACAGAAATGACTGCAACAGAGCAGTGTGCATATATTACACTTTTTTTAAATAAACCAGGCCTAAATGCCCTTTTAACAGAAATTACTGTGGCAGAGCAGTGGATATATATTACGCTTTTTTTTGTGAAAAAAGGCCGCTATGCACTTTCACCAGAAATTACTGCAACAGAGCAGTGTGTATATATTACACATATTTTAAATAAACCAGGCCACTATGTGCTTTCAACAGAAATTGCTGCAACAGAGTAGTGTGTGTAAATATAACACTTATTTTAAATAGACCAGGACAAAATGTCCTTTCAACAGAAATTGCTGTGACAGAGCAGTGGGTATATATTACACTTTTTTGGGGGGAACAAGACCACTATGCGCTTTCAACAGATCTTACTGCAACAGAGCAGTGTGTATATACTACGCTTATTTTAAATAGACCAGGTCACTATGTGCTTTCAACAGAAATGACTGCAACAGAGCAGTGTGTATATATTACGCTTATTTTAAATAAACCAGGCCAAAATGCTCTCTCTACAGAAATTACTTCAACACAGAAGTGGGTATATATTGCACTTTTTTTGGTGAAACAAGGCCACTATGTGCTTTCAAAAGAAAATACTGCAACAGAGCAGTGTTTATATATTACGCTTTTTTTAAACTGAAAGAAGCCCAATATCGCGTTAACCAGAAATTACTGCAACAGTGCTGTGGGTATAGGTCAAAGTTTGTTTTTGTGAAACCAGGCCACTATGCACTTTCACCAGAAATTGCTGCAACAGAGCAGTTTGTGCATATTATGCTTTTTTTGTGAAACCAGGCCACCATGCGATTTCAACAGGAATAACTGCAGCAGAGCAGTGTGTATATATTATGCTTATTTTAACTAAACCAGGACAAAATGAGCTTTCAACAGAAATTACTGCAACAGAGCAGTGTGCATATATTACGCTTTTTTAAAATAAACCAGGCCAAAATGCCCTTTCAACAGAAATTACTGCGGCAGAGCAGTGGGTATATATTACGCTTTTTTTTGTGAAACCAAGCCACTATGTGCTTTCAACAGAAATTACTGCTACAGAGCAGTGGGTATATATTACACTTTTTTAGGAGAAACAAGTGAACTGTGTGCTTTCAACAGAAATTATGCAGCAGAGTAGTGTGTATATATTGCGCTTATTTTAAATAGACCAGGCCAAAATATGCTTTCAACAGAAATTACTGTGACAGAGCAGTGGGTATATATTACACTTTTTTGGGGGAACAAGGCCACTATGCGCTTTCAACAGATCTTACTGCAACAGAGCAGTGTGTGTACATTACAGTTATTTTAAATAAACCAGGTCCCTATATTCTTTCAACTGAAATTACTGCAGCAGAGCAGTGTGTATATATTACACTTATTTTAAATAATCCAGGCCAAAATGCGCTTTCAATAGAAATTCCTGTGACAGAGCAGTGGGTATATATGCCCTGCAAACAAATGTCGATAGGGAAATGAATTAAAATAAAATAAAATAAATAAAAATTAACCAATATCAATTGGAGAGAGGTCCCATAGCAGAGAATCATTAGAGATGGCCCGAACTATCCGCCGGCGAACGTAGCTTGTTCGCGTTCGCCTCAACGGGCGAACACATGCGATGTTCGGTCCGCCCCCTATACATCATCATTGAGCAAACTTTGACCCTGTACCTCACAGTCAGCAGACACATTCCAGCCAATCAGCAGCATACCCTCCCTCCCAGACCCTCCCACCTCCTGCACAGCATTCATTTTAGATTCATTCTGAAGCTGCAGTCTTAGTGAGAGGAGGGAGAGTGTAGTTGCTGCTGATTTAATTGGGAAATCGATAGCTAGGCTAGTGAATTCAGTGTCCACTCCAGTCCTGAAAGACTCATCTGATCTCTGCTGTAAGGACAGCGTCCTGACAGCACCCCAAAAAGCCCTTTTTAGGGCTGCAACATTAGTCTGCTTTTTTTCCCTTTATATACATATTGCAGTTGCCTGGCCTGCCTGTGTGTGAGGAGCTGCAGGCCCACAGACTGTAGTGTGCCCACTGCCAGTGCCCACCCCTGTCATCCCGTGTGGCACAGGACTTTGCATCAAAAAAAGGCATTTCATTTTTACACTTTAATCTAAGGTTAGTTGCCTGCCAGTGTGTGTCAGGCTGACTTCCACTGACTGCAGGGTGCCCACTGCCAGTGTCCACCACTCATACCGGCTGGCACAGGACTTTGCATAAAAAAGGCATTTCATTTTTACACTTTAGTGTAATTTCAGCTGCTTGCCTGCTGCTAGTGTGTGTCAGGCCGACTTCAACTGACTGTAGTGTGCCCACTGCCAGTGCCCACCCCTGTCATCCCGTGTGGCACAGGACTTTGCATAAAAAAGGCACTTAATTTTTACACTTTAATCTAAGGTTAGTTGCCTGCCAGTGTGTGTCAGGTTGACTTCCACTGACTGTAGTGTGCCCACTGCCAGTGCCCACCACTCATACCGGCTGGCACAGGACTTTGCATAAAAAGGCATTTAATTTTTACACTTTAGTGTAATTTCAGCTGCTTGCCTGCTGCTAGTGTGTGTCAGGCCGACTTCAACTGACTGTAGTGTGCCCACTGCCAGTGCCCACCCCTGTCATCCCGTGTGGCACAGGACTTTGCATAAAAAAAGGCACTTAATTTTTACACTTTAATCTAAGGTTAGTTGCCTGCCAGTGTGTGTCAGGCTGACTTCCACTGACTGTAGTGTGCCCACTGCCAGTGCCCACCACTCATACCGGCTGGCACAGGACTTTGCATAAAAAGGCATTTAATTTTTACACTTTAGTGTAATTTCAGCTGCTTGCCTGCTGCTAGTGTGTGTCAGGCCGACTTCAACTAACTGTAGTGTGCCCACTGCCAGTGCCCACCCCTGTCATCCCGTGTGGCACAGGACTTTGCATAAAAAGGCACTTAATTTTAAACTTTAATCTAAGGTTAGTTGCCTGCCAGTGTGTGTCAGGCTGACTTCCACTGACTGTAGTGTGCCCACTGCCAGTGCCCACCACTCATACCGGCTGGCACAGGACTTTGCATAAAAAGGCATTTAATTTTTACACTTTAGTGTAATTTCAGCTGCTTGCCTGCTGCTAGTGTGTGTCAGGCCGACTTCAACTAACTGTAGTGTGCCCACTGCCAGTGCCCACCCCTGTCATCCCGTGTGGCACAGGACTTTGCATAAAAAGGCACTTAATTTTAAACTTTAATCTAAGGTTAGTTGCCTGCCAGTGTGTGTCAGGCTGACTTCCACTGACTGTAGTGTGCCCACTGCCAGTGCCCACCACTCATACCGGCTGGCACAGGACTTTGCATAAAAAGGCATTTAATTTTTACACTTTAGTGTAATTTCAGCTGCTTGCCTGATGCTAGTGTGTGTCAGGCCGACTTCAACTAACTGTAGTGTGCCCACTGCCAGTGCCCACCCCTGTCATCCCGTGTGGCACAGGACTTTGCATAAAAAAAGGCACTTAATTTTAAACTTTAATCTAAGGTTAGTTGCCTGCCAGTGTGTGTCAGGCTGACTTCCACTGACTGTAGTGTGCCCACTGCCAGTGCCCACCACTCATACCGGCTGGCACAGGACTTTGCATAAAAAAGGCATTTAATTTTTACACTTTAGTGTAATTTCAGCTGCTTGCCTGATGCTAGTGTGTGTCAGGCCGACTTCAACTGACTGTAGTGTGCCCACTGCCAGTGCCCACCCCTGTCATCCCGTGTGGCACAGGACTTTGCATTAAAAAAAAGACACTTAATTTTTACACTTTAATCTAAGGTTAGTTGCCTGCCAGTGTGTGTCAGGCTGACTTCCACTGACTGCAGTGTGCCCACTGCCAGTGCCAACCACTGATACCGGGTGGCACAGTAGCTTGCCGATAAATAAGGCATTTCATTTTTAGACAGTAGTCTAAATTCAGTTGCTTGCCTGCTGCCAGTGTGTGTCAGGCCCGCTTCCACTGACTGTAGTGTGCCCACTGCCAGTGCCAACCACTGATACCGGGTGGCACAGTAGCTTGCCGTTAAAAAGGGCATTTAATTTTTAGACAGTAGTCTAAATTCAGTTGCTTGCCTGCTGCCAGTGTGTGTCAGGCCCTCTTCCACTGACTGTAGTGTGCCCACTGCCAGTGCCAACCACTGATACCGGGTGGCACAGTAGCTTGCCGATAAATAAGGCATTTAATTTTTAGACAGTAGTCTAAATTCAGTTGCTTGCCTGCTGCCAGTGTGTGTCAGGCCCTCTTCCACTGACTGTAGTGTGCCCACTGCCAGTGCCAACCACTGATACCGGGTGGCACAGTAACTTACGATAAATAAGGCATTTAAATTTTAGACAGTAGTCTCAATTCATTGGATATGTTGTGATAGCGGCTATATATATAGCTATATGTATATATATTTTTTAAATGTATATACGTATTTATTAAAAGAATTTTTTATAAAAAGTTAGTTTTTTATTATAAAAATTATAAACATGGGTATTGTTTTAAAAATGGGTATTGTTTTAAAAAAAGGTTTGGAGTATTAAGTTTTATATTTATTTATGGGTAAACGGAGAATAAGAAAAAGAAAATGGAAAAATAGGGGGTATGGAAAAAATGGTAATAGCTAATGATAAAATACGGTAGGTTTTAACTGAATGAGGATTGTAAAGAAGTTAGCTGGTTTTGCTGGTAAAAATTAGTTCCATTGTGATATGGTTATATGTCCATCTAGAATCCAGGGTATTTAGTTCAAGAAGAAGGTATACTAGGTGGGAGGAGAGGATGTAGTCTCAGTCCTCTTAAGTGTATGTTAGTCACTTTCCACGCTGTGGGTATGTTCCCGATATGTTTATCACTTTCCACGCTCTGGGTATATTATCGATGCTTGTACTCACTTTTTACAGGTGGTTCGGTTTGGTGTGTCTCTGCTGGTGGCGTCCCACACTGCAGTAGACGGTACTCACTCTGCTTGTTCGGATCTTGCTGTCCCGTAGTGAGCGGTGTTAGTTTCGCGCTGTTTCCTCAAGCTGGCGTCCCACGTGTCCGGATCACGTGACGCTGCGTATGTTTGAGCGGCTGGTGATGTCGCGATGTTCCGTCTCCCGGTCTGCTTGTCTTTCTCTTTCTCAGCGCAGAGCTTTCTCCTTGGTCATATGGGTATTGGTGGGTAGTCTCCTTGAAGTAGATGCCTTGTCTCGCCAGACGCGTTTCGAGGTCCTCCAACCTCTTCCTCAGTGGCTATGTTTGAACCTTCAGGACTGCCCTCTTATATACCCATTTTGATTGGAGATCCACCAAAAACCCGGACTGGAGTCTGTTAATTTTTGGGATTCAGAAAACATTTTTTTCTTTTTCTTTAAAGGTGTACAATTTCTTGTGTATCCCTGTATGGGCAAAGATATATTTCCCTGTTTGCTGTTGGACATTAGTTTTGAATATTTTATTAAAAATCATAGTTTATCTGTTCTTAAGTACCCTTATAAGTAAAAATTAATAAATAAATAGAGGTTAATTGGTAAAACATTGTTAAAAAGTTTATGAGCAATAGAATATTCATTTTCATTAGGTAGTGGGATATTATTGATGTTAAAATGACTATTGGAAGTGTTATTGATGGTTATTTTGTTTACATCTGTTGTTAGATACTCAGATAGTGTAGTTTCATTGGTTTCTTATAGAAAACGCATGTGTGTCTTCTATGCGTTTTTTTTCTTTTTTTTGTATGTTTTTGTATTATTGGTATCAAAATTACTATTGAAAGTGTTGGTGATGGTTATTTTGTGCACATCTGTTGTTAGATATTCAGTTAGTGTAGGTTCATTAGTTTCTCATAAAAAACGCATGTGCGTTTTCTATGCGTTTTTTTCTTTTTTGTATATTTTTTTCTTTTTTTATCTATATTTTTGCTATTAATCTTGTTTTTTGTGTATGTTGTTGCTTTTTCTTGTTGTTATCTTCTTGATCTTGTGTTGTTGGTGTGGTTTGGGACACGGGCCTGCCACCGAGAGGCGGACTTGGTGCTGGTAGACAGCCGGACCAAGTCTGTCCGTCAGTGAGAGGCACATGTCCCTTGGGAAGTGAGTATCAGTCTGCTTGTTTGACTGTTGTGGTTTGGTTCATGTATGGAGTTGTGTTTTCTTGATTAATAGAAATCCAAATAGTTCGAATTCAGCGTTTAGTCCATCTGGTATTAATGTTCCAAAGTCTTAGATTCTCCTTGATTCCTGTCTAGACATCCGTGAAATGTGGTTACCCCCTCTCCAATTTGGTTCAATTTTTTCAAAAGCTGTGTATATGAGTTGACTTGAATCTTTATTGTGGTATATCTTGAAGTGGTTTGATAGGGAATGTTTTTCGTATCCGTTTTTTATATTGTTCCTGTGTTCTGATATTCTTTTTCTTAGTGATCTCTTGGTTCTGCCTATGTATTGTTTTTTACAGGGACATTCTATCATGTACAGTACGTTAGTTGAATCGCATGTTAAAAATTCTTTGATTTGGTAAGTGAATGTGTTGGTTTTTGATGAGATCTTTGTGGTTTTTCTTTGGAAATTTGTGTTTTTGCAGTTGCAACATTTTCCACATCGGTAGAAACCTTTTAGGTTGAACCAGTTGTGTGGGGTTTCTTTGTTTCGTATCGATTTCTTGTTCTTAACTGTTGGGGCTACTTTTAATGCTAGATTAGGTGCTTTGGTGTAAACAATCTGTGGTGTATTTGTTAAGAGGGGGCCTATTAGTTTATCTTTTAGTATATGATGCCAATGCTTTTTAATAATTGTTTCTACTTTCGTGTGTTCCCTGATTGTGATCTATAACCGTATACAGCGAATTTACGTCAAGTGTTCCAAGGGTCCAGTGTAGTCTAAATTCAGTTGCTTGCCTGCTGCCAGTGTGTGTCAGGCCCTCTTCCACTGACTGTAGTGTGCCCACTGCCAGTGCCAACCACTGATACCGGGTGGCACAGTAACTTACGATAAATAAGGCATTTAAATTTTAGACAGTAGTCTCAATTCAGTTGCTTGCCTGCTGCCAGTGTGTGTCAGGCCCTCTTCCACTGACTGTAGTGTGCCCACTGCCAGTGCCAACCACTGATACTGGGTGGCACAGAAGCAAGCCGATAAATAAGGCATTTATATTTTTAGACAGTAGTCTAAATTCAGTTGCTTGCCTGCTGCCAGTGTGTGTCAGGCCCTCTTCCACTGACTGTAGTGTGCCCACTGCCAGTGCCAAACACTCATACCGGGTGGCACAGTAGCTTGCCGATAAATAAGGCATTCATTTTTAGACAGTAGTCTAAATTCAGTTGCTTGCCTGCTGCCAGTGTGTGTCAGGCCCGCTTCCACTGACTGTACTGTGCCCACTGCCAGTGCCAACCACTGATACCGGGTGGCACAGTAGCTTGCCGATAAATAAGGCATTTCATTTTTAGACAGTAGTCTAAATTCAGTTGCTTGCCTGCTGCCAGTGTGTGTCAGGCCCTCTTCCACTGACTGTAGTGTGCCCACTGCCAGTGCCAACCACTGATACCGGGTGGCACAGTAGCTTGCCGATAAATAAGGCATTTAATTTTTAGACAGTAGTCTAAATTCAGTTGCTTGCCTGCTGCCAGTGTGTGTCAGGCCCACTTCCACTGACTGTACTGTGCCCACTGCCAGTGCCAACCACTGATACCGGGTGGCACAGTAGCTTGCCGATAAATAAGGCATTTAATTTTTAGACAGTAGTCTAAATTCAGTTGCTTGCCTGCTGCCAGTGTGTGTCAGGCCCGCTTCCACTGACTGTAGTGTCCCCACTGCCAGTGCCAACCACTCATACCGGGTGGCACAGTACCTAGCACGCGTAGTACCACTTATCTAAAAAAAAAAATGACAGGCAGAGGCAGGCCACCCCGCAGGGGCCGTCGTGTTCGTGGTGCTGTGATTTCCACTGTCCCTGGAATAATGCCCAGTTTTCAGAGGCCACGTACCCTGAACCCGAAAAATTTAGAGGACATAGTTGACTGGCTTAGACAGGACACCCAATCTTCAACAGCTTCCGCTAAGAACCTTGACGCACCATCCTCCTCCAGCTCAGCTTCGGTCACCTGCTCTCAAGTTACCACACACCCGCCCGTCGCCACCACCACCCCTACCACCACAGCCACCACAGCCGCTTCACTTGATCCGTCAGAGGAGTTATTTACACATCAGTTGGATGCAATTAATGATGCGCAACCATTATTGCCAGATGATGTAGATTACGGGGATATGTCTCAGTCAGGCAGGATCACACACATGGACGTACAGTGTGATGATGATGATGATGATGTTGTACCCGCTGCTGCTTCCTTTGCTGAGGTGTCAGATACAAGTGAAGCGGTTGATGATGACGATGTGTCCACGGGTGCCACGTGGGTGCCTGCTCGAAAAGAAGAAGAGGGGGAAAGTTCTGAAGGGGAGACAGAGAGAATGAGGAGACGAGTTGGAAGCAGGGGGAGGTTGTCGCAAGGAGTTAGTGGCACAGTCAGACAGCATGTATCGGCACCTGGGGTCAGCCAGACAGCACGCCAGTCAACTCATGCTGTTGCCACCACTAGAATGCCGTCATTGCAAAGCTCAGCAGTGTGGCATTTTTTTTGTGTGTCTGCCTCTGATAAAAGCAATGCCATTTGCAACCTGTGCCAAAAGAAACTGAGTCGTGGGAAGTCCAACACCCACCTTGGTACAACTGCTTTGCGAAGGCACATGATCTCACATCACAAACGCCTATGGGATAAACACATGAGTACAAGCAGCACAAAAACTCAAAGCCACCATGCTCCTCCTGGTCCAGCATCTTCAGCCACGTCAACCACTGCTGTCCTCCCTGCCCCCTCTCAACCACCCGCCACTCCATCTCTCACCTTCAGCAGTTCCTGCTCATCTGCCCACAGTCAGGTGTCTGTCAAGGACATGTTTGAGCATAAGAAGCCAATGTCACAAAGTCACCCCCTTGCCCGGCGACTGACAGCTGGCTTGACGGAACTCTTAGCCCTCTTTTACCATACCAGCTGGTAGAGTCTGAGGCCTTTAAAAAATTTGTCGCTATTGGGACACCACAGTGGAAGGTACCCGGACGAAATTTTTTTTCAAAAAAGGCAATCCCAAACCTCTACCATGTCATTGAAAAGGAAGTCATGGCATCTCTGGCATACAGTGTTGGGGCAAGGGTCCATCTGACCACTGATACCTGGTCTGCAAAGCACGGTCAGGGCAGGTATATCATGTATACTGCGCATTGGGTCAACCTGCTGACGGCTGACAAGCATGGAATGCGTGGCTCCGCAGCGGAGTTGGTGACACCACCACGACTTGCAGGCAGACCTACTGCCACCTCCTCTACTCCTACTCCATCCTCTTCGATATCCTCCTCGGCTGAGTCCTCTTCTGCTGCGGCGTCTGGATGCACATCAACTGATTCCCCCAGCTCCCCAGGGGCTATTCCACATCCCGGATACGACAGTGTCACGCTATCTTGGGGTTGACTTGCCTGAAAGCAGAGAGCCACACAGGACCAGCACTCCTGTCCGCCCTGAGCGCACAGGTGGATCAGTGGCTGACCCCGCTCCAACTGGAGATCGGCAAAGTGGTGTGTGACAATGGAAGCAATCTGTTGGCGGCATTAAATTTGGGCAAGTTGTCACATGTGCCGTGCATGGCACATGTGTTGAATCTCATCGTACAACGTTTTGTGTCTAAGTACCCAGGCTTACAGGACGTCCTCAAGCAGGCCAGGAAGGTGTGTGGCCATTTCAGGCGTTCCTACACGGCCATGGCGCACTTTTCCGATATTCAGCGGCGAAACAACATGCCAGTGAGGCGCTTGATATGCGACAGCCCGACACGTTGGAATTCAACACTCCTAATGTTCGACCGCCTGCTCCAACAAGAAAAAGCCGTCAGCAGTATTTGTATGACCGGGGTGCTAGGACAGCCTCTGCAGAGCTGGGAATCTTTTGCCACGTTACTGGACACTCATGCGCAATGCCTGTAGGCTCATGCGTCCTTTTGAGGAGGTGACAAACCTAGTCAGTCGCACCGAAGGCACCATCAGTGACCTCATCCCATTTGTTTTCTTCCTGGAGCGTGCCCTGCGAAGAGTTCTGGATCAGGCTGTAGATGAGCGTGAAGAGGAAGAGGAAGAGTTGTGGTCACCATCACCACCAGAAACAGCCTTGTCATCATCGCTTGCCGGACCTGCAGCAACGCTGGAAGAGGAGTATGAGGAAGAGGAGTCAGAGGAGGAATGTGGCGGCTTTGAGGAGGAGGAAGACCAACCACAGCAGGCACCCCAGGGTGCTCGTTGTTGTCACCTATCTGGGACCCATGGTGTTGTACGTGGCTGGGGGAAAGAACAGACCGCCAATGACATCAGTGAGGACGAGGAACGGTAAATGAGTAGCTCTGCATCCAACCTTGTTCAAATGGGGTCTTTCATGCTGTCATGTCTGTTGAGGGACCCACGTATAAAAAGGATAAAGGAGAACGATCTGTACTGGGTGGCCACGCTACTGGACCCCCGGTATAAGCAGAAAGTGGCAGAAATGTTACCAAATTACCGAAAGTCGGAAAGGATGCAGCAGTTCAAAACCAAACTAAAAAATATGCTTTACACAGCTTATTAGGGGGATGTCACAGCACAACGGGAATCTAACAGGGGAAGAGGTGAGTGTAATCCTCCTCCTACCACGGCGGCAAGGACTGGACGATTTACAGATGTGTTGTTGATGGAGGACATGCAGAGCTTTTTCAGTCCTACTCATCGCCACAGCCCTTCGGGATCCAGCCTTAGAGAACGACTCGACCGACAGGTAGCAGACTACCTCGCCTTAACAGCAGATATCGACACTCTGAGGAGCAATGAACCCCTTCACTACTGGGTGTGCAGGCTTGACCTGTGGCCTGAGCTATCCCAGTTCGCGATAGAACTTCTGGCCTGCCCTGCTTCAAGTGTCCTGTCAGAAAGGACCTTCAGTGCAGCAGGAGGCATTGTCACTGACAAGAGAAGTCGCCTCAGTCAAAAAAGTGTTGATTACCTCACCTTCCTAAAGATGAATGAGGCATGGATCCCAAAGGGACTGACAGTGGGGGATACATTTGACTAACAAAAGGCCTGATTACATGCCTTGGCCTCAAAATGGTCCCCACGCTGCTGTATTTAATGTCTGTATACCGGATGACTTTCGTGAATTCTCCACCACCAACTAGGGTTCAAGCCGCAATGTTTTAGTCACTTTTCTGCCTGGAAAACATAAATTTTTCCGGCCGCTGCTACAATAGCGGCTGCAACAGTGCCATTATTTTTCAGGCATGTGTACATGCCTAATTTTTCTGTCCTATGGTGCAGCACTGTGGCTGCAAAAACAAACCAAAAAAAAAAGGCACATACAAGTGTCAATTCCCCTTCGTGATCGTTACCTTGTTGTGGTGAAGGGGCTTGCGTATCACAATGAAGCAATCATCATCACCTCTATAAGTGTGTTGGCAATGTTGCCACACCCCAGATGATAAGGCCGTTGCTTCATTATGGTCAGACCAAAAGCGATCGGACGGCTGGATAATATTTCATAGAAAAAACATTAATTTACCTTTTTTTTATATGTTGTATGGGTTTTTAATACATAAAATAAAAATCATAATAAAGTCTCTTAATAGTTTATTAGAAATGATGCAGGCATTAAAAAAATCCCCATCAATTCCAATACAAAGCAAGTACAGAGCTCAGAACTAAATTATTTCATGATGTCGTAATGGTTCGCTAATTCGACAATGGTTAATCAATTCGACCGGATAGGGTCTGTAACAGGGATTAAACTGATAGGAATAGTACTAGTTAAGACACCACTCATATAGGGTGTCACAGCACATTGCTCTGTGCACGCGCAGTGCCCCAATTTGGGAGTAAGAGGACCGACCAAGCTGCTTTTTCCATCTCCCGGTTCCTGAAATCAATTCAGTTTAGTGTATGAGAGTTTGGTCTGTCACTGTGAAGGCAGTCGAAGGTACCCGGCCTAAATTTTTTTCACAAAGGCAATCCCTGATATGGGACGTAACGGGGATTAAACTGATGAGAATAGTACTACAGAAAATACCACTCATATCGGGTGTGACAGTAAATTGCACGGCGCAGACGCAGTCACCGTGGTTTAAAACAGAGTGGAGGGAGCCAGCGTTTTTTTTTAACCATCTCCCCGTTCGAAAAATCTATTCAATAAATGGCACCCAGATTGGGGACGTTAGAGGGATTAAACTGATGAGAATAGTACTACAGAAAATACCACTCATATCGGGTGTGACAGTAAATTGCACGGCGCAGACGCAGTGACCGTGGATTAAAACAGAGTGGAGGGAGCAAGCGTTTTTTTAACAATCTCCCCATTCGAAAAATCTATTCAATAAATGGCCCCCAGATTGGGGACGTTAGAGGGATTAAACTGATGAGAATAGTACTACAGAAAATACCACTCATATCGGGTGTGACAGTAAATTGCACGGCGCAGACGCAGTCACCGTGGTTTAAAACAGAGTGGAGGGAGCCAACGTTTTTTTAACCATCTCCCCGTTCGAAAAATCTATTTAATAAATGGCCCCCAGATTGGGGACGTTAGAGGGATTAAACTGATGAGAATAGTACTACAGAAAATACCACTCATATCAGGTGTGACAGTAAATTGCACGGCGAAGACGCAGTCACCGTGGTTTAAAACAGTGTGGAGGGAGCCAGCGTTTTTTTAACCATCTCCCCATTCGAAAAATCTATTCAATAAATGGCCCCCAGATTGGGGACATTAGAGGGATTAAGCTGATGAGAATAGTACTACAGAAAATACCACTCATATCGGGTGTGACAGTAAATTGCACGGCGCAGACGCAGTCACCGTGGTTTAAAACAGAGTGGAGGGAGCCAGCTTTTTTTTAACCATCTCCCCGTTCGAAAAATCTATTCAATAAATGGCACCCAGATTGGGGACGTTAGAGGGATTAAACTGATGAGAATAGTACTACAGAAAATACCACTCATATCGGGTGTGACAGTAAATTGCACGGCGCAGACGCAGTGACCGTGGATTAAAACAGAGTGGAGGGAGCAAGCGTTTTTAACAATCTCCCCATTCGAAAAATCTATTCAATAAATGGCCCCAGATTGGGGACGTTAGAGGATTAAACTGATGAGAATAGTACTACAGAAAATACCACTCATATCGGGTGTGACAGTAAATTGCACGGCGCAGACGCAGTCACCGTGGTTTAAAACAGAGTGGAGGGAGCCAACGTTTTTTTAACCATCTCCCCGTTCGAAAAATCTATTTAATAAATGGCCCCCAGATTGGGGACGTTAGAGGGATTAAACTGATGAGAATAGTACTACAGAAAATACCACTCATATCGGGTGTGACAGTAAATTGCACGGCGAAGACGCAGTCACCGTGGTTTAAAACAGAGTGGAGGGAGCCAGCGTTTTTTTAACCATCTCCCCGTTCGAAAAATCTATTTAATAAATGGCCCCCAGATTGGGGACGTTAGAGGGATTAAACTGATGAGAATAGTACTACAGAAAATACCACTCATATCGGGTGTGACAGTAAATTGCACGGCGCAGTCGCAGTCACCGTGGTTTAAAACAGAGTGGAGGGAGCCAACGTTTTTTTAACCATCTCCCTGTTCGAAAAATCTATTCAATAAATGGCCCCCAGATTGGGGACGTTAGAGGGATTAAACTGATGAGAATAATACTACAGAAAATACCACTCATATCGGGTGTGACAGTAAATTGCACGGCGCAGACGCAGTGACCGTGGATTAAAACAGAGTGGAGGGAGCCAGCGTTTTTTTAACCATCTCCCCGTTCGAAAAATCTATTCAATAAATGGCACCCAGATTGGGGACGTTAGAGGGATTAAACTGATGAGAATAGTACTAAAGAAAATACCACTCATATCGGGTGTGACAGTAAATTGCACGGCGCAGACGCAGTGACCGTGGATTAAAACAGAGTGGAGGGAGCCAGCGTTTTTTTAACCATCTCCCCGTTCGAAAAATCTATTCAATAAATGGCCCCAGCACCCAGACAGAGGAGAGAGGTCCCACAGCAAGGAATAAGGCGTTATATCACCCACCACTGGAGAAGGCTACTTTCAGTTATTTCGGCCCCAGCACCCAGACAGAGGAGAGAGGTCCCACACCAAGGAATAAGGCGTCATATGACCCACCACTGGAGAAGGCCTCTTTCAGTTATTTAGGCCCAGCACCCAGACAGAGGAAAGAGGTCCCACAGCAAGGAATCATGCGTCATATCACCCACCACTGGAGAAGGCCACTTTCAGTTATTTCGGCCCCAGCACCCAGACAGAGGAGAGAGGTCCAACAGCAAGGAATCATGCGTCATATCACCCACCACTGGAGAAGGCTACTTTCAGTTATTTCGGCCCCAGCACCCAGACAGAGGAGAGAGGTAACACAGCAAGAAATAAGGCGTCATATGACCCACCACTGGAGAAGGCCACTTTCAGTTATTTAGGCCCAGCACCCAGACAGAGGAGAGAGGTCCCACAGCAAGGAATGATGCGTCATATCACCCACCACTGGAGAAGGCCACTTTCAGTTATTTCGGCCCCAGCACCCAGACAGAGGAGAGAGGTCCCACAGCAAGGAATCATGCGTCATATCACCCACCACTGGAGAAGGCCGCTTTCAGTTATTTCGGCCCCAGCACCCAGACAGAGGAGATAGGTCCCACAGCAAGAAATAAGGCGTTATATCACCCACCACTGGAGAAAGCCACTTTCAGTTATTTCGTCCCAAGCACCCAGACAGAGAAGAGAGGTCCCACAGCAAGGAATCATGCGTCATATCACCCACCACTGGAGAAGGCCACTTTCAGTTATTTAGGCCCTGGCGCCCAGATTGAGGAGAGGTTCATTCAACTTTGGGTTGCACCGCAAGATCATGGTAAAATTAAAAAAATGAGGATTCAATAAAGAAGTGCCCCGGAGTACAAGAATACATGGTTGAGGGGGAGGCAGTTATAAATGTCTATTCTGCACAAGGGAGGGACAGGTCCTGTGGGATCCATGCCTGGTTCATTTTTATGAACGTCAGCTTGTCCACGTTGGCTGTGGACAGGCGGCTGCGTTTGTCACTAATGACGCCCCCTGCTGTGCTGAATACACGTTCAGACAAAACGCTGGCTGCCGGGCAAGCCAGCACCTCCAAGGCATAAAATGCTAACTCTGGCTACGTGGACAATTTGGAGACCCAGAAGTTGAATGGGGCCGAACCATCAGTCAGTACATGGAGGGGTGTGCAGACGTACTGTTCAACCATGTTAGTGAAATGCTGCCTCCTGCTAACACGTTCCGTATCAGGTGGTGGTGCAGTTAGCTGTGGCGTGGAAACAAAACTTTTCCACATTTCTGCCATACTAACCCTGCCCTCAGAGGAGCTGGCTGTGACACAGCTGCATTGGCGACCTCTTGCTCCTCCTCTGCCTTCGCCTTGGGCTACTACCTGTTCCCCAGTGACATTTGGGAATGCTCTCAGGAGCGCGTCTACCAGTGTGCGCTTGTACTCGAGCATCTTCCTATCACGCTTCAGTGCAGGAAGTAAGGTGGGCACATTATCTTTATACCGGGGATCCAGCAGGGTGGCAACCCAGTAGTCCGCACACGTTAAAATGTGGGCAACTCTGCTGTTGTTGCGCAGGCACTGCAGCATGTAGTTGCTCATGTGTGCCAGGCTCCCCAGAGGTAAGTACAAGCTGTCCTCTGTGGGAGGCGTATCGTCATCGTCCTCCGTATCCCCCCAGCCACGCACCAGTGATACCCCTGAGCTGTGTCGGGTACCACCATGCTGTGAACCTGCTTCATCCTCATCCTCCTCCACCTCCTCCTCATCCTCCAGTAGTGGGCCCTGGCTGGCCACATTTGTACCTGGCCTCTGCTGTTGCAAAAAACCTCCCTCTGAGCCACTTCTAACAGACTGGCCTGAAAGTGCTAAAAATGACCCCTTATCCTCCTCCTCCTCCTCCTGGGCCACCTCCTCTTCCATCATCGCCCTAAGCGTTTTCTCAAGGAGACATAGAAGTGGTATTGTAACGCTGATAAGGGTGTCATCGCCCCTGGCCATGTTGGTGGAGTACTCGAAACAGCGCAACAGGGCACACAGGTCTCGCATGGAGGCCCAATCATTGGTGGTGAAGTGGTGCTGTTCCGCAGTGCGACTGACGCGTGCGTGCTGCAGCTGAAACTCCACTATGGCCTGCTGCTGCTCGCACAGTCTCTCCAGCATGTGCAAGGTGGAGTTCCACCTGGTGGGCACGTCGCATATGAGTCGGTGAGCGGGAAGGCCGAAGTTACGCTGTAGTGCAGACAGGCGAGCAGCGGCAGGATGTGAACGCCGGAAGCGCGCACAGACGGCCCGCACTTTATGAAGCAGCTCTGACATGTCG
This sequence comes from Bufotes viridis, assembly GCA_033119425.1. Taxonomy (NCBI): domain Eukaryota; kingdom Metazoa; phylum Chordata; class Amphibia; order Anura; family Bufonidae; genus Bufotes; species Bufotes viridis. The sequence goes on along the minus strand of CM065593.1, from coordinate 217,313,662 downwards.
GGGTAGTTGTGAATGAACTTCTGCACCACCAAATTCAGCACATGCGCAAAGCAAGGGATGTGCGTAAAACCGGCTAGTCCCAGAGCTGCGACGAGATTTCGCCCATTATCGCACACCACCAGGCCGGTCTTCAGGCCCACCAGCAGAAACCACTCGTCGGTCTGTTGTTCAATACCCCGCCACAACTCCTGCGCGGTGTGGGGCCTGTCCCCCAAACATATGAGTTTCAGAATGGCCTGCTGACGTTTACCCCGGGCTGCGATAAAGTTGGTGGTGAAGGTGTGTGGCTGACTGGATGAGCTGGTGGAAGCAGAGGAGGAGGAAGCCGAGTACGAGGAGGAGGCTACAGGAGGCAAAGAATTATGTCCTGTGATCCTTGGCGGCGGAAGGACGTGCGCCAAGGAACTCTCCGCCTAGGGCCCAACCGCCACTACATTTACCCAGTGTGCAGTTAGAGAGTTATAGCATCTCTGGCCGTGCTTACTGTTCCACGTATCTGTGGTTAGGTGGACCTTGCCACAGATGGCATTGCGCAGTGCACACTTGATTTTTTTGGATACTTGGTTGTGCAGGGAAGGCACGACTGTCTTGGAGAAGTAGTGGCGGCTGGGAACAACATACTGTGGGACAGCCATGGACATCAGCTGTTTGAAGCTGTCTGTGTCCATCAGCCTGAATAACAGCATTTCAAAGGCCAGTAGTTTAGAAATGCTGGCTTTCAGGCCCAGGGCTCGAGGGTGGCTAGGTGGGAATTTACGCTTTCTCTCCAAGGTTTGTGAGATGGAGAGCTGAACGCTGCCGTGTGACATAGTGGAGATGCTTGGTGACGCAGGTGGTGGTGTCGGTGACACATCCTCTGTTTGGTGGGCGGCAGGTGCCAATGTTCCTCCCAAGGCGGAGGAAGAGGCCGAGGCAGCAGCAGAAGAGGGAGCAGGGGGAGCCAGAGTGAGTTCCTTGCTTTTAAGGTGTTTACTCCACTGCAGTTTATGCTTTGCATGTAGATGCCTGGTCATGCAGGTTGTGCTAAGGTTCAGAACGTTAATGCTTTGCTTCCAGCTCTGATGGCACAGCTTGCAAACCACTCGGGTCTTGTCGTCAGCACATTGTTTAAAGAAGTGCCATGCCAGGGAACTCCTTGAAGCTGCCTTTGGGGTGCTCGGTCCCTGGTGGCGGTGGCCAGTAGCAGGCGAACTCTCTTGGCGGCGGCTGTTCTGCTTTTGCCCCCTGCTCCCTCTTTTGCTACGCTGTTGGCTCGGTCTCACCACTGCCTCTTCCTCTGAACTATGAAAGTCAGTGGCACGACCTTCATTCCATGTGGGGTCTAGGACCTCATCGTCCCCTGCATTGTCTTCCACACAGTCTTCTTCCCTGACTTCCTGTTTGGTCTGCACACTGCAGAAAGACGCAGCAGTTGGCACCTGTGTTTCGTCATCATCAGAGACGTGCGGACTCCGATGAGGTGGTATTCCCATGTCCTCATCATCATGAAACATCAGTGGTTGTGCATCAGTGCATTCTATGTCTTCCACCACTGGGGATAGGTGGATTCCCTTGGGAAACCCTGCCAGCAGAGTCTTCAAACAGCATAAGAGACTGCTGCATAACTTGAGGCTCAGACAGTTTCCCTGATATGCATGGGGGTGATGTGACAGACTGATGGGCTTGGTTTTCATGCGTGACCTGTGCGCTTTCTGGAGAAGACTGGGTGGGATATAATGTTGTGAACGTGCTGGATCCACTGTCGGCCACCCAATTGACTAATGCCTGTACCTGCTCATGCCTTACCATCCTTAGAACGGCATTGGGCCCCACCAAATATCGCTGTAAATTCTAACAGGTACTAGAACCTGAGGTAGTTGGTTCACTAGGACATGATGGCCACGTCCTCTCCCAGCACCAGAGGGTACACTAACACCACCACGACCGCGTCCGCTTCCCTTACTAGATGTTTTCCTCATTGTTACCATTCACCAAGCACCACAATAAGAAAAAAAATATTTGGCCCAATGTGTTGATTTCAAATTCAGGCCTTTTTTTTACAGGCACCTAACACTATATGCCTATTTATTTATGTAGCATATTACACTAATCCAGGCACAGCAGTAACCACTGATTTAGGGGAATATCTCTTTTAGGGCTAGTATTTAGGCCCTGGATGAAAGGTATCCTTTTATGGACAGATTTAAACTTGGAGATACACAGTAGCGTGAGAAAAAATATGTAGGATTATGCCTTCAGCAATTGTATTTTAACAATTTGTGTAATATACCCTTTAACGGACAGAAATACAATGGGAGATGCACGGTAGCGTGTGTAGTTAATGAGGATGACCCTCTCAGCATATGTATATACACCTTGAGTGTAATATACCCTTTTACGGACTGATTAACACTTGGCCAGCAACAGCTGGTAGACCAGATTCAGGGTATTGCTATTTTGGCAATTGAATTTCACCCCAGAACAAATATACCCTTTTACGGACTGATTAACACTTGGCTTGCAACAGCTGGGACACCAGATTCAGGGTATAGCTATTTTGGCAATTGAATTTCACCCCAGAACAAAATATATGTTTTGGCGGACACTATTATTCTTTGCCAGCCACAGCTGAAACCACTGATTTATGGTATTGCTATTTTGGCAATTGAATTTCACCCCAGAACAAAATATACCCTTTTACGGACAGATTAACACTTGGCCTGCCACAGCTGGGACACAAGATTCAAGGTATTGCTATATTAGCAATTGAATTTCACCCCAGAACAAAATATATGTTTTGGCGTACACTATTATAGTTTGCCAGCCAGTGCTGTGACACCAGATTTAGGGGATTGCTATTTTGGCAATTGAATTTCACCACAGAAAATAATCTATCCTTTGCCAGACAGCAGACAGTATTATACTTGGCTAGCCAAAGCTGAAACACCAGATTTATGGGATTAGTATTTTGGCAATTGTATTTAACCCCTTAATAAAATATAGAAATTGCTATCCTGAGTTTCTAGGGGTGACAATTAGCACAGCCAAGCCCCTGATGTAGGATATAGCAAAAAAAAAAAAAAACTAGTATTGATGGATTGATGGACTTGGTGGCAGCTTGATACAAGTCACAAAATGGCCGCCGATCACCCCAGAAAAAAAGTGACAGAAAAACGCTCTGTGCAGCCTAAAAACCAGTGAGCAAGTAACTAGCAGAAGTTGAATCATTCACAGCTGTAGATCGATCACTTCATTAGGTGCTGTTGCTGACTTTTCCCTGCCTAATCTTGCCCTCACAGCATCTGCGTCCTCTCCCTACACTAATCAGACCAATGTGACGTGCGGCGCTATGTGACTCCAGCTTAAATAGAGGCTGGGTCACATGCTGCACTTGGCCAATCACAGCCATGTTATTAGTAGGCATGGCTGTTATGGGCTCTTAGGGCAAGAAGTAAAACGCTAGCTGATTGGCTGCTGTGCAGCCCTTCAGATAGCGGGAAGAAATCGCCTAACAACGAACCCGAACTTTTTTGAAAATGTGCTATGCTCGAACTGTTCGCTCAACACTAAATAGGTATGCTTGGTAAATAGTGATATCGCATGCATGTGCCTTGTTAACTGCAGACTGGATGGTTATTAAGTTTACTCCTTTTAATATGTATTAGAATAATTCCTGCAAATTAACCTTTTATAGCTGGTCATAGTATACCGCATGTAGTGTAGAAATTACCCGATTTAGTGATATATATGGAGATGTGAGATGATCATCAACCGATGGTTAAGGTAGATCTATTGGGTCTTTTCATACCTATTATGTGCAGGGGTTGAGTGCCGATAGTGCGCATTGCTGCTGGGTGTCCTCGGGCGCTTCCGCATTTTCTCCTAATAGTTTAGTCTCAGATGATGTAAGGATGCTGGATTGCCTGCCGTTGGTGAGGCCGATGCAGGGGAAGAGCGGAAGTGCATAGTACGGGGAATGCGCAGTGCGCGATGTGCAGTCTTCACGGCATAGTCATGTGTTTTAGATTCCTCTCTCCATTGGCTCCCAGACAGTTAAAATGATCTCCTGAGTATTCAGATAGCCTCTCCTCCTGAAGAAGCTGAAGCTAAACGCGCTTAGAGGGGGCGCTATCTCTTCCCTAATAGCTGGTGGACGATATCTGTGGGAATGTGATTAACATTGTTTCCCTAACTATACATTGCGGTGGTTATTTAGTTTGTTTTAAGGGCAGCGTGGCTACATGTTAGTAGAGGTATATTGGATAGAGTTCTTATCACCAGGTGATCTCATTATAGGAAGTTCATAGCTTTGCCCAGTGTCAGTATTTACAAACCAGGCAGCATTGCATTGGGAGCTTGTTAACCCGTATAATAATTAATAATATATACACCAGTTTTTTGGGAAATCGTAGAGTGCATCTATTTGTTTCCCCAATTTATGGCAATGAATTATTTTTTATTGTGATTTAAATAAAAGCTATATTTTAAAGGAATTTTGTGTACCTATTTTTTGGTAGTTGAAATAGATGTGCTCTATGGTTTTCCTGTACACTGGCAAATCATCATCTTCCACAGGAATCAGAATCCACACACTGTTGGCTGATAGAATATTCCATAAAATCAGATGAGGGAGACTATACAAGTAAATGTGCTGATGTATTCATGATAATGTTGCTCCAGTGGAATAGATATATTTGGACTCTTGTTAGGTTATTGAATTATAGGCTAAACATGTTTTGCGGCTCCTAGCCCTGCTACTCAGTAGCCAACAGGGGTGGACTGGGAACTTAAAGTGGCCCTGCAAAAGAACTTAGTCCCATGTTGTAGGCAGGTCCAAATTAACAGAAGGTGGGGCAACACAAGTAGGCAAGGCCAGGAATACCGTAGTGCAAAATACAGTCCCAGCAGAACCATATAGCACAGTGGATCAGAATATATTGCCCTAAAAGCTGCCTTTCTGGAGTGGTCATCAGGAGGGTGAGATGCTGGCCACAGAAGTTTAATTCAGGAGGGCATATGCAGGTGCTGGCCAGATACATGGATTAATTACCGCTGAGAACTAATTATGTACCCAGACAAAGGCAGAGAGGAGGACTTGGGGCAGCCCCCTGGCATCGGCCCACTGGGACATTTCACTGTAAGGTCTATGGCCCGTCCACCCCTGGTTGCCAAAATACAAATTAGCTTGTCCCCTTATTTTTCCCCAGTTTTATAGGCATTAGGATAAAAATAAAGACTGGATTGGAATAGGGCTAAAATAAAATATGGACTGGAACAAAATAACACACCTAGTCTGAACATAAATCAAAATATTTGATATATGGGCCATAAACACATATTAAATAAAGTGAAGTATACAACATGCATGTAATAATATTAAGAAAATATATAATAAAGAATGTATAATAAAGGATTATAATAATGTAGCAAAAAATATTACAAAGTCACAGGGGTATCTGTGTGGTGTGCTGTAAAACCTGACACAGATAGCTGAAAGGCCCACCAGAAACAACATCTTAGAGACCTTTCTAAAGAAAACCAAAGAGTTCCATTTCTGTATTCAAACGCTTTGGAACCAGAGATTCAAAGTTATATATCATCCTGGATTCCACTGTATTTTAATAATACAGTCACTTCCTCACCAACTTAATGGACTATATGGCTGCAAATTTCATTTTACTAGGATCACTTCGGTGGAATTCTTTAAATTTAGTGGTGAGAGTGTGTTTGTCATAACATATATTGATGTTGGGAAGGTGTTTTAGAAGTTCCTTTTTTCAGACTTCTAGAAGCCATACCAACATACTGTTTGCCGTACTCACATTTAACAATATAGATTACTCCCACACTATAGAAAGTCAGACATTCCTTAAAGGAAATCTGTCACCAGGATAATCGCTATCGAAATCAAGCCATAGCCTAATTGCACTCAGTACCTTATTTCCAGATGTCCCTTTGTTCCAGCTATAGATGTTTTTTATCCTCTGAAAATACAGTTTATTTGGAATGTAAATGAGCCAGTAAGGTGCCCAGAGGGGCGTCATTTTTGCAGAAAGGAGCCCAGGTACGACTCCTGCCACAATATGTCCACCCCTCTTACATCACATTAAAGACATAACTCTGCCCCTCTTTTCCCTGCTCCCAGCATGAGGGCAGGCTTGGGAACTAGCAGGAGGCATGCCTGGGCTCCATCCCGCAAGAGTGATGCCCCTTTGGGCACCTTACTGGCTCATTTGCATACTAAATAAACTGGATTTTCAGAAGCTAGAAAACATCTATTGCTTAAACAAAGGCACATCTAGAAATAAGGTACTAAGTGCTATTAGGCTATGGCTCTACTTCAATAGCGATTATTCTGGTGACAGATTTCCTTTAATTTATTTTGATAATTATTTACTGTAGATTTAAGTTGAGTAGCTTAGTAGAAAAATTAGTGGTGACACAACCCCTACATAGTAGAAACCACCCATAAATGCTATTTTAGAAACTATACCCTTCAAGTTATTCAAAACTGATTTTACAAACTTTGTTAACGATTTAGGTGGTCCACAAGAATTAAAGGAAAGTTGAGATAAAATTTCTAAATTTTACTTTTTTGGCAGATTTTAAATTTCAATTTTTTTTCCTGTAACACATCAAGGGTTAACAGCCAAACAAAACTCAATATCTATCACCCTTATTCTGCAGTTTACAGAAACACCCCACATGTGTTGGTAAACTTCTGTAAGGGCGCACGGCAGGGCGCAGAAGAAATGGAGGGCCATATCGTTTTTGGAAGGTAGATTTTTGATGGATTTGTTTTTAGACACCATGTCCCATTTGAAGCCTCCCAGATGCACCCCTACAGTGGAAACTCCCAAAAAGTGACCCCGTTTTGGAAACTACTGCATAAGTCGACAGTTTTAATGGTATTATTTTGGGGTACATATGATTTTTGATCGCTCTATATTATGTTTTTTGTGAGGCAAGGTAACAAAAAAATGGCTGTTCTGGCACAGTTTTTATTTTTTATTTTTACAATGTTCATCTGACAGGTTAGCTATTTTTATAGAGAAGGTTGTTACTGATATGATGATAACAAATATGTCTACTTTCTTTGTTTGTTTCAGTTTTACACAATAAAGCATATTTTTTATTTTTTTCTCTGCTGATCGTCTTGTGTCAGTTTTTATTTATTTCTTTTTACTGCGTTCACCTGTTTTGGATAAATTGGACAATGAAAGTTTTTAGCTGAGTTTTATTTCAACTCCAAATAAACAAAATATCGATATACTTGTGCCATAGTACCTGATTCATGCCCAGAGTTGGAGCTATGGTGAGATGTTTCTGATAGACCATAAATAGCTTAGCATAACTGGGCATGAATCTGGTACCCATGGTGGTTCTGGTCATCTGGAGGTAATGGAGGGTTTTCTTCTCCCAGGCTATGAGCTGAGCGCTGCAGTTGGTCAGCGCTACAGCCTGGGAGAAGGAGTCGCCCAGGAGAACAAGGGCAGGCTCCTCCCAGTTGAGACGCAGAGCTGAAGTCACCGGAGGACATACCGGGAGAACGGAGCGGCGCCCAGGGATAATAGGAAGTGCAGGGAGATCCCTGGGCGCCGCTCTCCATGTATGTATACTTAGTTTAGATTTGTTAGGGTGATGAAAGGTCCTCTTTAAGGCTTAACTGATATTCTATATATATGTAAAGTGAACTCACATCTAAGGTAACAAGATACCAATCTTCTTTCCATATAAATAGTTCTACTGTTTGTATTACATAAGTTGTGTTTTTAATATTGATGGGATATTTTTAACACATGTTTGAAGGAACTGATCTACATACTGTGACAGTTTGGATGAGATAGACCCAATACCTGATACAATAGTTCTGCCCAGGAGGGTTATTACTATCCTTATCTATTTTAGGAATACAGTATAATATGGGAGTTCTTTTAAGTGCATTTAAAATAAAATTGTCTTTATGTTGATTCAAAATGTTTGCCTAGGCCTTAGTACATAATTTTTGTAACTAAAAAAAAAAATCTATAATTTGATCCTGTTTTAGTATTTTATAGGTTTCTTCATCATTAAGTGATCTAAGACATTCTGAATTATAATTAACTGTATCCAAAATATCCCCCCCCCCCTTTATTTATCTGCTAGTGAATAGTCATCTGTTTGATCTGTTTGAAATTCTTCTAAAGCCCGTATTTGCTGTGGAATAAGGTTATTTGTATGAGATTTAACCTTCATTTGTCTAATCTCTTTTACTAAAGAATTATTAGGAACACCATACTAATACAGTGTTGGACCCCTTTTGCCTTCAGAACTGCCTTAATTCTATGTGGCATTGATTCAACAAGGTGCTGATGGCATTCTTTAGAAATGTTGGCCCATATTGATAGGATAGCATCTTGCAGTTGATGGAGATTTGAGGGATGCGCATCCAGGGCACAAAGCTCCCGTTCCATCATATCCCAAAGATGCTCTATTGGGTTGAGATCTGGTGACTGTGGGGGCCATTTTAGTACAGTGAACTCATTGTCATGTTCAAGAAACCAATTTGAAATGATTCGAGTTTTGTGACATGGTGCATTATCCTGCTGGAAGTAGCCATCAGAGGATGGGTACATGGTGATCATTAAGGGATGGACATGGTCAGAAACAATGCTCAGGTAGCCAGTGGCATTTAAACGATGCCCAATTGGCACTAACGGCCTAAAGTGTGCCCAAAAAACATCCCCCACACCATTACACCACCACCACCACCACCAGCCTGCACAGTGGTAACAAGGCATGATGAATACATGTTTTCATTCTGTTTACGCCAAATTCGGACTCTACCATTTGAATGTCTCAACAGAAATCGAGACTCATCAGATCAGGCAACATTTTTCCAGTCTTCAGCAGTCCAATTTTGGTGAGCTCGTGCAAATTTTAGCGTCTTTTTCCTATTTGTAGTAGAGATGAGTGGTACCCGGTGGTGTCTTCTGCTGTTGTAGCCCATCCGCCTCAAGTTTGTGCATGTTGTGGCTTCACAAATGCTTTGCTGCATACCTCGGTTGTAACGAGTGGTTATTTCAGTCAACGTTGCTCTTCTATCAGCTTGAATCAGTCGGCCCATTCTCCTCCGACCTCTAGCATCCACAAGGCATTTTCGCCCACAGGACTGCCGCATACTGGATGTTTTTCCCTTTTCACACCATTCTTTGTAAACCCTAGAAATGGTTGTGCGTGAAAATCACAGTAACTGAGCAGATTGTGAAATACTCAGACCGGCCCGTCTGGCACCAACAACTATGCCACGCTCAAAATTGCTTAAATCACCTTTCTTTCCCATTCTGACATTCAGTTTGGAGTTCAGGAGATTGTCTTGACCAGGACCACACCCCTAAATGCATTGAAGCAACTGCCATGTGATTGGTTGACTAGACAATTGCATTAATGAGAAATAGAACAGGTGTTCCTAATAATTCTTTAGGTGAGTGTATATGACTATTGGTAAATGTATATCTGCTGGTGCTAACAAACAGACTTTTTAACCCCTTCAGGACACAACTATTTTTCATCCTTCCTTCTGACACGGTAAAACTTTGCAAATCTGATATTTGTCATTTTATGTGGTAATAACTTTTAATTGCTTTTACTTATCCAAGCGATTATTGTGACACATCATACTTAGTGTTGGTGGTTAGTGATGTCGCGAACATAAAATTTTCAGTTCGCGAACAGCGAACGCGAACTTCCGCAAATGTTCGCGAACGGGCGAACCGGGCGAACCGCCATAGACTTCAATTGGCAGGCGAATTTTAAAACCCACAGGGACTCTTTCTGGCCACAATAGTGATGAGAAAGTTGTTTCAAGGGGTCTAACACCTGGACTGTGGCATGCCGGAGGGGGATCTATGGCAAAACTCCCATGGAAAATTACGTAGTGGACGCAGAGTCGGGTTTTAATCCATAAAGGGCATAAATCAACTAACATTCCTAAATTGTTTGGAATAACGTGCTTTAAAACATCCAGTGTGTGTATACGATCAGGTATGATGTTGTATCGATCAGGTAGTGTAAGGGTTACGCCCGCTTCACTGACATTGACAGACCAAACTCCCCTTTTAATGCACCTTAAACAGTTCATTTGCACAACCGCAAACTCCCCATTTGCACAAGGTTGGATACCAAGCTAGCCACGTCCCGGTGATGTCATTGAAGGTTTCTTCCTCCACCCAGCCACGTACAACACCAAGGGTCCCAAAAAGGTGAATTGAATTGATTTTTCGAACGGTCAGATGGTTAAAAAAACGCTGGCTCCCTCCCCTTTGTTTTTATCCACGGAGACTGCGTCTGCGCCGTGTAATTTACTGTCACACCCGATATGAGTATAATTTTCTGTAGTACTATTCTCATCAGTTTAATCCCTCTAACGTCCCCAATTTGGGGGCCATTTATTGAATAGATTTTTCGAACGGGGAGATGGTTAAAAAAACGCTGGCTCCCTCCACTCTGTTTTAAACCACGGTCACTGCGTCTGTGCCGTGCAATTTACTGTCACACCCGATATGAGTTGTATTTTCTGTAGTACTATTCTCATCAGTTTAATCCCTCTAATGACCCCAATCTGGGTGCCATTTATTGAATAGATTTTTCGAACGGGGAGATGGTTAAAAAAATGCTGGCTCCCTCCACTCTGTTTTAATCCACGGTCACTGCGTCTGCGCCGTGCAATTTACTGTCACACCCGATATGAGTGGTATTTTCTGTAGTACTATTCTCATCAGTTTAATCCCTCTAACGTCCCCAATCTGGGGGCCATTTATTGAATAGATTTTTCGAACGGGGAGATGGTTAAAAAAACGCTGGCTCCCTCCACTCTGTTTTAAACCACGGTCACTGCGTCTGCGCCGTGCAATTTACTGTCACACCAGATATGAGTGGTATTTTCTGTAGTACTATTCTCATCAGTTTAATCCCTCTAACGTCCCCAATCTGGGGGCCATTTATTGAATAGATTTTTCGAACGGGGAGATGGTTAAAAAAACGCTGCCTCCCTCTACTCTGTTTTAATCCACGGTCACTGCGTCTGCGCCGTGCAATTTACTGTCAAACCCGATATGAGTGGTATTTTCTGTAGTACTATTCTCATCAGTTTAATCCCTCTAACGTCCCCGACTCTGGGGGCCATTTATTAAATAGATTTTTCGAACGGGGAGATGGTTAAAAAAACGCTGGCTCCCTCCACTCTGTTTTAAACCACGGTGACTGCGTCTGCGCCGTGCAATTTACTGTCACACCCGATATGAGTGGTATTTTCTGTAGTACTATTCTCATCAGTTTAATCCCTCTAACGTCCCCAATCTGGGGGCCATTTATTGAATAGATTTTTCGAACGGGGAGATGGTTGAAAAAACGCTGGCTCCCTCCACTCTGTTTTAAACCACGGTCACTTCGTCTGCGCCGTGCAATTTACTGTCACACCCGATATGAGTGGTATTTTCTGTAGTATTATTCTCATCAGTTTAATCCCTGTTACGTCCCATATCAGGGATTGCCTTTTGTGAAAAAATTTAGGCCGGGTACCTTCGACTGCCTTCACAGTGACAGACCAAACTCTCATACACTAAACTGAACTGATTTCAGGAACCGGGAGATGGAAAAAGCAGCTTGGTCGGTCCTCTTACTCCCAAATTGGGGCACTGCGCGTGCACAGAGCAATGTGCTGTGATACCCTATATGAGTGGTGTCTTAACTAGTACTATTCCTATCAGTTTAATCCCTGTTACGGACCCTATCCGGTCGAATTGATTAACCATTGTCGAATTAGCGAACCATTACGACATCATGAAATAATTTAGTTCTGAGCTCTGTACTTGCTTTGTATTGGAATTGATGGGGATTTTTTTAATTGCCTGCATCATTTCTAATAAACTATTAAGAGACTTTATTATGATGTTTTATTTTATGTATTAAAAACCCATACAACATATAAAAAAAAAGGTAAATTAATGTTTTTTCTATGAAATATTATCCAGCCGTCCGATCGCTTTTGGTCTGACCATAATGAAGCAACGGCCTTATCATCTGGGGTGTGGCAACATTGGAGGTGATGATGATTGCTTCATTGTGATACGCAAGCCCCTTCACCACAACAAGGTAACGATTACGAAGGGGAATTGACACTTGTATGTGCCTTTTTTTTGGTTTCTTTTTGCAGCCACAGTGCTGCACCATAGGACAGAAAAATTAGGCATGTACACATGCCTGAAAAATAATGGCACTGTTGCAGCCGCTATTGTAGCAGCGGCCGGAAAAATTTATGTTTTCCAGGCAGAAAAGTGACTAAAACATTGCGGCTTGAACCCTAGTTGGTGGTGGAGAATTCACGAAAGTCATCCGGTATGCAGACATTAAATACAGCAGCGTGGGGACCATTTTGAGGCCAAGGCATGTAATCAGGCCTTTTGTTAGTCAAATGTATCCCCCACTGTCAGTCCCTTTGGGATCCATGCCTCATTCATCTTTATGAAGGTGAGGTAATCAACACTTTTTGACTGAGGCGACTTCTCTTGTCAGTGACAATGCCTCCTGCTGCACTGAAGGTCCTTTCTGACAGGACACTTGAAGCAGGGCAGGCCAGAAGTTCTATCGCGAACTGGGATAGCTCAGGCCACAGGTCAAGCCTGCACACCCAGTAGTGAAGGGGTTCATTGCTCCTCAGAGTGTCGATATCTGCTGTTAAGGCGAGGTAGTCTGCTACCTGTCGGTCGAGTCGTTCTCTAAGGCTGGATCCCGAAGGGCTGTGGCGATGAGTAGGACTGAAAAAGCTCTGCATGTCCTCCATCAACAACACATCTGTAAATCGTCCAGTCCTTGCCGCCGTGGTAGGAGGAGGATTACACTCACCTCTTCCCCTGTTAGATTCCCGTTGTGCTGTGACATCCCCTTATAAGCTGTGTAAAGCATATTTTTTAGTTTGGTTTTGAACTGCTGCATCCTTTCCGACTTTCGGTAATTTGGTAACATTTCTGCCACTTTCTGCTTATACCGGGGTCTAGTAGCGTGGCCACCCAGTACAGATCGTTCTCCTTTATCCTTTTTATACGTGGGTCCCTCAACAGACATGACAGCATGAAAGACCCCATTTGAACAAGGTTGGATGCAGAGCTACTCATTTCCCGTTCCTCGTCCTCACTGATGTCATTGGCGGTCTGTTCTTTCCCCAGCCACGTACAACACCATGGGTCCCAGATAGGTGACAACAACGAGCACCCTGGGGTGCCTGCTGTGGTTGGTCTTCCTCCTCCTCAAAGCCGCCACATTCCTCCTCTGACTCCTCTTCCTCATACTCCTCTTCCAGCGTTGCTGCAGGTCCGGCAAGCGATGATGACAAGGCTGTTTCTGGTGGTGATGGTGACCACAACTCTTCCTCTTCCTCTTCACGCTCATCTACAGCCTGATCCAGAACTCTTCGCAGGGCACGCTCCAGGAAGAAAACAAATGGGATGAGGTCACTGATGGTGCCTTCGGTGCGACTGACTAGGTTTGTCACCTCCTCAAAAGGACGCATGAGCCTACAGGCATTGCGCATGAGTGTCCAGTAACGTGGCAAAAGATTCCCAGCTCTGCAGAGGCTGTCCTAGCACCCCGGTCATACAAATACTCGTTGACGGCTTTTTCTTGTTGGAGCAGGCGGTCGAACATTAGGAGTGTTGAATTCCAACGTGTCGGGCTGTCGCATATCAAGCGCCTCACTGGCATGTTGTTTCGCCGCTGAATATCGGAAAAGTGCGCCATGGCCGTGTAGGAACGCCTGAAATGGCCACACACCTTCCTGGCCTGCTTGAGGACGTCCTGTAAGCCTGGGTACTTAGACACAAAACGTTGTACGATGAGATTCAACACATGTGCCATGCACGGCACATGTGACAACTTGCCCAAATTTAATGCCGCCAACAGATTGCTTCCATTGTCACACACCACTTTGCCGATCTCCAGTTGGAGCGGGGTCAGCCACTGATCCACCTGTGCGTTCAGGGCGGACAGGAGTGCTGGTCCTGTGTGGCTCTCTGCTTTCAGGCAAGTCAACCCCAAGATAGCGTGACACTGTCGTATCCGGGATGTGGAATAGCCCCTGGGGAGCTGGGGGAATCAGTTGATGTGCATCCAGACGCCGCAGCAGAAGAGGACTCAGCCGAGGAGGATATCGAAGAGGATGGAGTAGGAGTAGAGGAGGTGGCAGTAGGTCTGCCTGCAAGTCGTGGTGGTGTCACCAACTCCGCTGCGGAGCCACGCATTCCATGCTTGTCAGCCGTCAGCAGGTTGACCCAATGCGCAGTATACGTGATATACCTGCCCTGACCGTGCTTTGCAGACCAGGTATCAGTGGTCAGATGGACCCTTGCCCCAACACTGTATGCCAGAGATGCCATGACTTCCTTTTCAATGACATGGTAGAGGTTTGGGATTGCCTTTTTGAAAAAAAATTTCGTCCGGGTACCTTCCACTGTGGTGTCCCAATAGCGACAAATTTTTTGAAGGCCTCAGACTCTACCAGCTGGTATGGTAAAAGCTGGCGGGCTAAGAGTTCCGTCAAGCCAGCTGTCAGTCGCCGGGCAAGGGGTGACTTTGTGACCTTGGCTTCTTATGCTCAAACATGTCCTTGACAGACACCTGACTGTGGGCAGATGAGCAGGAACTGCTGAAGGTGAGAGATGGAGTGGCGGGTGGTTGAGAGGGGGCAGGGAGGACAGCAGTGGTTGACGTGGCTGAAGATGCTGGACCAGGAGGAGCATGGTGGCTTTGAGTTTGTGTGCTGCTTGTACTCATGTGTTGATCCCATAGGCGTTTGTGATGTGAGATCATGTGCCTTCGCAAAGCAGTTGTACCAAGGTGGGTGTTGGACTTCCCACGACTCAGTTTCTTTTGGCACAGGTTGCAAATGGCATTGCTTTTATCAGAGGCAGACACACAAAAAAATGCCACACTGCTGAGCTTTGCAATGACGGCATTCTAGTGGTGGCAACAGCATGCGTTGACTGGCGTGCTGTCTGGCTGACCCCAGGTGCCGATACATGCTGTCTGACTGTGCCA
Organism: Bufotes viridis; assembly: GCA_033119425.1. Lineage (NCBI taxonomy): Eukaryota > Metazoa > Chordata > Amphibia > Anura > Bufonidae > Bufotes > Bufotes viridis. The sequence goes on along the minus strand of CM065593.1, from coordinate 217,298,614 downwards.
CTAACTCCTTGCGACGACCTCCCCTGCTTCCAACTCGTCTCCTCATTCTCTCTGTCTCCCCTTCAGAACTTTCCCCCTCTTCTTCTCTTCGAGCAGGCACCCACGTGGCATCCGTGGACACATCGTCATCATCAACCGCTTCACTTGTATCTGACACCTCAGCAAAGGAAGCAGCAGCGGGTACAACATCATCATCATCATCATCACACTGTACGTCCATGTGTGTAATCCTGCCTGACTGAGACATATCCCCGTAATCTACATCATCTGGCAATAATGGTTGCGCATCACTAATTGCATCCAACTGATGTGTAAATAACTCCTCTGACGGATCAAGTGAAGCGGCTGTGGTGGCTGTGGTGGTAGTGGTGGTGGTGGCGACGGGCGGGTGCGTGGTAACTTGAGAGCAGGTGACCGAAGCTGAGCTGGAGGAGGATGGTGCGTCAAGGTTCTTAGCGGAAGCTGTTGAAGATTGGGTGTCCTGTCTAAGCCAGTCAACTACGTCCTCTGAATTTTTCGGGTTCAGGGTACGTGGCCTCTGAAAACTGGGCATTATTCCAGGGACAGTGGAAATCACAGCACCACGACCATGACGGCCCCTGCGAGGTGGCCTGCCTCTGCCTGTCATTTTGTTTTTAGATAAGTGGTACTACGCGTGCTAGGTACTGTGCCACCCGGTATGAGTGGTTGGCACTGGCAGTGGGCACACTACAGTCAGTGGAAGAGGGCCTGACACACACTGGCAGCAGGCAAGCAACTGAATTTAGACTACTGTCTAAAAATTAAATGCCTTATTTATCGGCAAGCTACTGTGCCACCCAGTATGAGTGGTTGGCACTGGCAGTGGGCACACTACAGTCAGTGGAAGCGGGCCTGACACACACTGGCAGCAGGCAAGCAACTGAATTTAGACTACTGTCTAAAAATTAAATGCCTTATTTATCGGCAAGCTACTGTGCCACCCGGTATCAGTGGTTGGCACTGGCAGTGGGCACACTACAGTCAGTGGAAGAGGGCCTGACACACACTGGCAGCAGGCAAGCAACTGAATTTAGACTACTGTCTAAAAATTAAATGCCTTATTTATCGGCAAAGCTACTGTGCCACCCGGTATCAGTGGTTGGCACTGGCAGTGGGCACACTACAGTCAGTGGAAGAGGGCCTGACACACACTGGCAGCAGGCAAGCAACTGAATTTAGACTACTGTCTAAAAATTAAATGCCTAATTTATCGACAAGCTACTGTGCCACCCGGTATGAGTGGTTGGCACTGGCAGTGGGCACACTACAGTCAGTGGAAGAGGGCCTGACACACACTGGCAGCAGGCAAGCAACTGAATTTAGACTACTGTCTAAAAATTAAATGCCTTATTTATCGGCAAGCTACTGTGCCACCCGGTATCAGTGGTTGGCACTGGCAGTGGGCACACTACAGTCAGTGGAAGAGGGCCTGACACACACTGGCAGCAGGCAAGCAACTGAATTTAGACTACTGTCTAAAAATGAAATGCCTTATTTATCGGCAAGCTACTGTGCCACCCGGTATCAGTGGTTGGCACTGGCAGTGGGCACACTACAGTCAGTGGAAGTCGGCCTGACACACACTAGCAGCAGGCAAGCAACTGAAATTACACTAAAGTGTAAAAATTAAATGCCTTTTTTTGATGCAAAGTACTGTGCCACACGGGATGACAGGGGTGGGCACTGGCAGTGGGCACACTACAGTCAGTTGAAGTCGGCCTGACACACACTAGCAGCAGGCAAGCAGCTGAAATTACACTAAAGTGTAAAAATTGAATGCCTTTTTTATGCAAAGTCCTGTGCCAGCCGGTATGAGTGGTGGGCACTGGCAGTGGGCACACTACAGTCAGTGGAAGTCAGCCTGACACACACTGGCAGGCAACTAACCTTAGATTAAAGTGTAAAAATGAAGTGCCTTTTTTTTAAGCAAAGTCCTGTGCCACACGGGATGACAGGGGTGGGCACTGGCAGTGGGCAAGTCAGTTGAAGTCGGCCTGACACACACTAGCAGCAGGCAAGCAGCTGAAATTACACTAAAGTGTAAAAATTAAATGCCTTTTTTATGCAAAGTCCTGTGCCAGCCGGTATGAGTGGTGGGCACTGGCAGTGGGCAATCTTCAGTCAGTGGAAAACAGCCTGACACACACTGGCAGGCAACTAACCTTAGATTAAAGTGTAAAAATTAAGTGCCTTTTTTTTAAGCAAAGTCCTGTGCCACACGGGATGACAGGGGTGGGCACTGGCAGTGGGCACACTACAGTCAGTTGAAGTCGGCCTGACACACACTAGCAGCAGGCAAGCAGCTGAAATTACACTAAAGTGTAAAAATTAAATGCCTTTTTTATGCAAAGTCCTGTGCCAGCCGGTATGAGTGGTGGGCACTGGCAGTGGGCACACTACAGTCAGTGGAGGTCAGCCTGACACACACTGGCAGGCAACTAACCTTAGATTAAAGTGTAAAAATTAAGTGCCTGTTTTTTTAAGCAAAGTCCTGTGCCACACGGGATGACAGGGGTGGGCACTGGCAGTGGGCACACTACAGTCAGTTGAAGTCGGCCTGGCACACACTAGCAGCAGGCAAGCAGCTGAAATTACACTAGTGTAAAAATTAAATGCCTTTTTTATGCAAAGTCCTGTCCCAGCCGGTATGAGTGGTGGGCACTGGCAGTGGGCACACTACAGTCAGTGGAAGTCAGCCTGACACACACTGGCAGGCAACTAACCTTAGATTAAAGTGTAAAAATTAAGTGCCTTTTTTTTATGCAAAGTCCTGTGCCACACGGGATGACAGGGGTGGGCACTGGCAGTGGGCACACTACAGTCATTTGAAGTCGGCCTGACACACACTAGCAGCAGGCAAGCAGCTGAAATTACACTAAAGTGTAAAAATTAAATGCCTTTTTATGCAAAGTCCTGTGCCAGCCGGTATGAGTGGTGGGCACTGGCAGTGGGCACACTACAGTCAGTGGAAGTCAGCCTGACACACACTGGCAGGCAACTAACCTTAGATTAAAGTGTAAAAATTAAGTGCCTTTTTTTGATGCAAAGTCCTGTGCCACACGGGATGACAGGGGTGGGCACTGGCAGTGGGCACACTACAGTCAGTTGAAGTCGGCCTGACACACACTAGCAGCAGGCAAGCAGCTGAAATTACACTAAAGTGTAAAAATTAAATGCTTTTTTATGCAAAGTTCTGTGCCAGCCGGTATGAGTGGTGGGCACTGGCAGTGGGCACACTACAGTCAGTGGAAGTCAGCCTGACACACACTGGCAGGCAACTAACCTTAGATTAAAGTGTAAAAATTAAATGCCTTTTTTGATGCAAAGTCCTGTGCCACACGGAATGACAGGGGTGGGCACTGGCAGTGGGCACACTACAGTCTGTGGGCCTGCAGCTCCTCACACACAGGCAGGCCAGGCAACTGCAATATGTATATAAAGGGAAAAAAAGCAGACTAATGTTGCAGCCCTAAAAGGGCTTTTTGGGGTGCTGTCAGGACGCTGTCCTTACAGCAGAGATCAGATGAGTCTTTCAGGACTGGAGTGGACACTGAATTCACTAGCCTAGCTATCGATTTCCCAATTAAATCAGCAGCAACTACACTCTCCCTCCTCTCACTAAGACTGCAGCTTCAGAATGAATCTAAAATGGATGCTATGCAGGAGGTGGGAGGGTCTGGGAGGGAGGGTATGCTGCTGATTGGCTGGAATGTGTCTGCTGACTGTGAGGTACAGGGTCAAAGTTTGCTCAATGATGATGTATAGGGGGCGGACCGAACATCGCATATGTTCGCCCGGCAGAGGCGAATGCGAACAAGCTATGTTCGCCGGGAACTGTTCGCCGGCGGATAGTTCGGGCCATCTCTATTGGTGGTAAATTTAATTGAATATGTTTATAAAAAAAATTAAAAATGTTATTTTCTAAATTTTAATTTCTCCACTTTTAGGATGGATAGTGTTACCTTATAACCTCAAAAAATAGTCATTAATTAGCATTCACCATATGTCTACTTTATGTTTGCATCATTTTGTAAATTGTGTTTTATTTTTCTTTAGGACATTAGAAGGCCTAGAATTTTACAAGCAATTTGTAAAATTTTTATGAAGATGCCACAAAACCTAATTTAGTTATGAGGTCACTTTGTAGGGCTTACATAGTAGTGACCACCCCTAAATGACCCCATTTTAGAATCTACACCCTCAAATTATCCAAAACTTATTTTAAACATTTTGTTTTTGCACAAAAATTAAAGGAAAATGGGGGTGTAATTTCAAAATGTAATTTCTTTTGCAGATTTTCAATTTTAAGGCATTTATTCCTCTAATGCAGCAAAGGTTAACAACAAAGCACCATATGGTTTCTGGGCAGCAGATTTTACTGGAATGTTTTTTGAGCACCATGCCACATTTGAAGTAACCCCTTCAGTGGAAATCTTTATATGTGACCCCACTTTGGAAACTACACCCCGCAATTAATTGATTGAGGGATGTACTGAGCATGTTGACCACAGAGGCTTTTGATAGAATTTAGAAAAACTTGTCTGTAAAAATTAAAACAATTATTTATTCCAATATAAAGTTGCATAAGCGTCCCATTTTTGATTTTCACAAAGGGTAACAGGAGAAAAGCCCCTTAATTTTGTTAAGAATTTTCACTGCAACAGACCATGTGTGGTCCTAAACTGCCGTTTGGGCACCATGGCACATTTGAAAAGACCCTACGGTACCCATAGAGTGTTATCCATTTTGGAAACCACACCCCTCAAGGAATTTAAAAAAGGGTGTAGATAGTGCGTTGACACTACATACATTTCATAGAATTTAGAAACACTTGGCTGTTAAATTTAAAAATTTTATTTTTTACAATAAAATGTTGATTTAGCCCCAGATTTTTCATTTTCACAAAGGGTAACAGGAGAAAAATGACCATACAATTTGTTAGACAATTTTTACTGACAATTTGGTTGTAAACTGCTGTATGTGTATGCCACAGGACACAGAAGGGAATGAGCACCATTTTTTTTTGGAAGGCAGATTTTGCTGCTGAAAAGTCAGCAGAATTATTATTAAATGAACATCATGTGCATTTGAGGCCCAATGTGGTGATTTACACATCTTCTGCTGACAATTGTATATCAAAAGGAGTGAAATAATAAATGGAATCCCTGAGAAGTGACCCCATTTTGAAAAATACATCCCCAAGGTACTTATTGAGTAGTGTTGAGCGCGAATATTCGAATTGCGAATTTTTATCGCGAATATCGCAACTTCGATAATTCGCGAATATTGCGAATATAGCGCTATATATTCGCAATTTCGAATATTCGTTTTTTTTTTTTTTTTTAGCTGTTAATTCTTGTTGCTCTCTGGTTGTCTTCCCACTTCCTAAAAGCTGTTCTTACCTCTCCGGAGGATTCCTGGCTCCCTGCCCGCTTCAGTCAATGCCCGTTGCTGCTTCTGCCGACTTCCCGTGTGCATGGAGTGTCCCCATCCCTATGGGAACGCCTCCATGCTAAAATGTACTGTCGGATGTGAGAATCACGATCTCACAAATTTGACTAAGTTGTAATCGCAATGCGATTAATATAATCTGAATTATTCGCATTGCGATATTCGTTATATTCCAGCAATACAACCAACCATTAGGAACTTAGCTCTAAGATCAATTCGCAATGCGAGTATATGTTCGCCTCGCGAATGAAACTTAGAGCTGACCGAGTTCCTAATGGTTGTATTGCTAGAATATAACGAAGATTGAGAATATAGTGCTATATTCGTGAATTCGAGATATTCTCAATCTTCGTTATATTCTAGCAATACAACCATTAGGAACTTAGCTCTAAGATCAATTCGTAATGCGAGTATATGTTCGCCTCGCGAATGAAACTTAGAGCTGACCGAGTTCCTAATGGTTGTATTGCTAGAATATAACGAAAATTAAGAATATAGTGCTATATTCGTGAATTCGAGATATTCTCAATCTTCGTTATATTCTAGCAATACAACCATTAGGAACTCGGTCAGCTCTAAGTTTCATTCGCGAGGCGAACATATACTACGCATTACGAATTGATCTTAGAGCTAAGTTCCTAATGGTTGTATTGCTAGAATATAACGAAGATTGAGAATATCTCGAATTCACGAATATAGCACTATATTCTCAATCTTCGTTATATTCTAGCAATACAACCATTAGGAACTCGGTCAGCTCTAAGTTTCATTCGCGAGGCTGAACATATACTGCATTGCGAATTGATCTTAGAGCTAAGTTCCTAATGGTTGTATTGCTATATAACGAATATCGCAATGCGAATAATTCAGGTTATATTAATCGCATTGCGAATTAAACTTAGATCTGAGTTCCTAATGGTTGTTGTATTGCTAGAATATAACGAAGATTGAGAATATAGTGCTATATTCGTGTGATATTCGTTATCTTCGTTGATTCTAGCAATACAAGTTACCCATTAGGAACTCAGCTCTAAGTTTCATTCGCGATGCGAATATAAATTCGCGTAACATTCGCAATATATAAAATAATGACGAATATTCGATTTCGACGAATATATGACGAATATTCAAGCGAATATTCGCGAAATATCGCGAAATCGAATATGGCACCTCCCGCTCATCACTATTATTGAGGAGTGGAGTGAGCATTTTGATTTCACAGATATATAGCAGAAATGAATGTGCAGCAGACCATACAAAGTGAAAGTTTTTCCATAGATATGGCATTAGAGATTAGCAAATCGAAGTTGACGAAGTGGAATTCGATCCGAATTTCAGGAAAAATTTGATTTACACCGAATGCGAATTTCCTCGTGCTTCGTTGTAACGAATCGCACGTGTGAGGACATGGGGCAAGGAACTCTGGGAAGGGGGGATCACACATACTGACATGCATGCAGCCAATCAGCAGCTAGCCAGCCCTATGATGTCACAACCCTATAAATATGGCGGCCATCTTAGATTCTGCCAATTACTAGCAAACTTAGTGCAGGGAGAGACGTGTCTGCAGGTGCTAGGGATAGTGATAGGAAATTTACGATTCTGGTGAGAAAAAAAAAAATTATTTACAAGTGCAGGGAAAGATTACTCAAGATGTGGGGAAAGGATAGGGAGGAATCATTCCACCAGCATTTGTGTTTAACAGGGTTCAGTCGGGGAGGTGAAAGCATGAGTAATAGGAACAATCCAATTACACCTTGCTGCACTGACTGGGGATCCAAAATGAAATTATACAGCACTGTAATTTCTGTTAGATACAGGTTCTATTACAAGGAAATATTTCTATGTTTTATTTGCCCTTGTGCGGTACAGATATATGGTTTAAAGCATTTTTGGCTTGTATTAGTGGGAAAAAAAGGTCTTATTAGCTGTTGTGTGGTGAAGGGCGAAAAATACAGCCCTTTTTGTCGTGTATTAGTGGCTAAAGTAAAATATATTTTCTGCTTAGCGGTGCAGTTATCTGTTTTAAAGCCCTTTTTTATGTGTATTAGTGGAAAAAGGAAAAAAAAAATATTGGCACTCAGCGGTGCAGTTATCTGTTTTAAAGCCCTTTTTTACGTGTATTAGTGGAAAAAGGGAAAATATATTTGCCGCTCAGCGGTGCAGTTATCTGTTCTAAAGCCCTTTTTTCCATGACTTAGTGAAAAAAGAAAAATATCTTTGCCGCTCAGCGGTGCAGTGATATATCCAGAAGCCCAGTTTCCCTTGTATTAGTGGCAAAATAAAAATATATTCGCCGTCCATCGTTGCATATATCTGTTGAAAAGCCTGTTGTGTAAAAGTAGAAAAAAAATTGGGCCTAATTGAGATTCTGAGACGCAGAGATATATTCTGAAGCCCGTTTGCCGTGTACTGGTGGCAAAATAAAAATATATTTAGTTGGCATGGCCCGGGAGCAGGCCCTGTGCCTTCATCTGTCCTAAAACTGCCTTGTCCTTTTCTGTTCACTCAGCCAGAGAAGTATTATATGTTGTGGGCTCTGCTCAACTTTTCAGCAAGGAAATGCTACTAGAGGACAGTCACTTCCTACACTAGGCGGGAAAGTACTGATGAGGAGATTGGGAGCTGGTGTTGTGAGGGGTCAGGCTCCTGACCCAGAGTCGGTTGAGGAGGAAATTAGTGACGTGCAGACAGTACTCGAGCCGGGTGACAAAAGGGCTTCATCATAATCGTGAGAAGAGGGTGGCAGACGTGGGAGGTCAGGAGTGAAAAGTGCCCGGGGTAGACCACCCGCTTCGCAGGAGCCTACCTGCCTGAGAAGTAGCGATGCACAGGTTCACGGAGGCAGCGACGGTAGCAGTCAGTCAGTGCGTAGTGTGGGGGTAAAACCACCTACTCGGCAATGTGGCAGTTTTTTGTTAAGCTGCCGGAGCAGGTGGACATGGCCATATGTAGAATCTGTGGGCAGAAGGTGAAGCATGGCCAGGGTGCCAATGTTGGCACCACGGCCCTGTGTCAACATATGCATCGTCACCATAAAGTCGCCTGGGAGAATTGTTGCTCTGATGTGGTGATCCGTCCTCCTAGTCCTTGTCACTCATTCCATCAGCAATCGATCACCAAAGCGTTTGCCAAGAGACAACAGTATGTGTGCACGCATCCAACGGCGCAGAAGCTGAATGTGCTACTGTCCAAGTTGCTGGTGCTGCAGTCCCTCCTTTTCCAAGTGGTGGACTCTGCCCCTTTCCGAGAACTGATGGCTTGTGCCGAGCCAAGTTGGAGAGTCCCAAGCCATCAGTTCTTTGCCAAAAAGGCAGTACCAGCCCTCCACACACACACATATAGAACAGTAGGTGGGCCAGTCCTTGAGCCTGTCGGTGTCTGCCAAAGTGCATGGCAGTGCCGACATCTGGAGCTATAACTACGGGCAGGGACAATACATGTCCTTTACAGCTCACTGGGTGAATGTGGTTCCTGCACAGCCACACCAGCAACTTGGACAGGTGACAACGCTTCCGACTCACGTTATCACGCCATTGGTCCTGCGACAATTTCCTTCTCTGTCTCCTCATCCTCCACCGTGTCCTCAGCCTCCACTGCAGGGACAATTCACAGGGGCCCTCCAGCATACCACATAAGCAGGGCACGGCGGTGTCACACTGTTCTGCACCTCGTTTCCCTTGGCAAACGGAGTCACACGGAGCAGGAACGTCTCTGTGTCCTTCATCAAGAAATTGAATCCTGGCTTTCTCCACGACAACTCAAAATTGGAACCATGGTGACCGACAACAGGAAGAACATTGTGTCAGTGATGCATCAAGCAAGGATGAGCCATGCGCCCTGCATGTCACAAGTGTTCAATCTGGTTGTCAAGCGGTTCCTGAAGTCTTCCACCCATCTGCAAAACATCCTAAAAATGGCCAGGAAACTTTGCATGCACTTCAGCCACTTTTACACTGCAAAGCACACCCTCCTTGAGTTGAAGTGGCAGAACGGCATCCCCCAACATAGGCAGATATGCAATGTTTTCACCCGTTGGAATTCCACCCTCCATATGTTAGACCGACTATTTAAACTGAGAAAGGCCATAAACAATTTCTTAATGATTCAAGCGGACAGGAGTACTCCCCTGTGTAACGTCGATGTCAGCCAGTGGTAGCTCATGCGTGACACCTGCCATTTCCTCAGGCCCTTTGAGGATGCCACGTTATTTGTCAGTCACCAGGACTACAGGATGAACAATGTCATTCCACTGCTTCATGTCCTGGAACCTGACTCAGCTACTATTCTGATGCTGCCACTCACCTGATGCCACACATCTGATACCATAGTCAGCAGGTACTTTTATTGCCACACAACTCCACACTCTGTCATCGTGTCACTGTGTGGCCTCCTCCTGATGCTGCCACCATCTCCACACTCTGTCATCGTGCCACTCTGTGACCTCCTGATGCTTTCTCCACCTCCAGACTGTGTCATTGTGCCACTCTGTGGCATCCTGATGTTGCTGTAGCCATCCTCCTAATGCTGCTGCCACCACCCCCACGCTCTGTCATTGTGACACTCTGTGGCCTCCTGATGCTGCTGCCACCTCCAAACTCTGTCATTGTGCCACTCTGTGGCCTCCTGATGCTGCAGCTACCTATAAACTCTGTTGTACCATGATGCCACCTCCACACTCAGTGATTGTGTCACCCTGTGGCCTACTCCTGATGCTGCTGCGCCACCTTCAAACTCTGTCATTGTGCTACTCTGTGACCTCTTTATGCTGCCACCACCTCCACACTCTGTCGTTGTGCCAATCTGTGGCCTCCTGATGCTGCTTCCACTTCCGCAATCACTCGTGGTCGTGCCATTCTGTGGCCTCCTCATGCTGTTTCCACCTCTACAATCTCTTGACATTGTACCACAATACATTTGATATGACATTTAGCAGGAGTTTAAAGTGCCCACATACAGTTGTGTTCAAAATTATTCAACCCCCAATGCTGTAAAGGGTTTTAGGGAATTTAGTGTACATTTGTTATTGTGTTTAGAATAAAATCTTACAAGGACTTTTTAAAGAACCCAATGCAACTAAAATGACATCAATTGTTTTTGTAATACAGTATTAAAAATCAAGCATAATAAGCACCAATTAGGCAGATTTAAAATGACTGTGATACTCAGCTCCTTCTAGACATTTACTGGTGTGTTTACAAACATGGTGAAGTCAAGAGAATGGTCCAGGAAGACAAGAGAAGAGGTGATTTCTCTTCACATGAAGGGCAATGGCTATAAGAAGATTGCAAAGATGTTAAACATACCAAGAGGCACCATAGGAAGCATCATTCGCAAATTTAAGGCAAAGGGCACTGTTGAAACGCTACCTGGTCGTGGCAGAAAGAAGATGCTGACTTCGACTGCTGTGTGCTACCTGAAGGGTAAAGTGGAGAAAAGTCCCCGTGTGACTGCTGAGGAACTGAAAAAAGATTTGTCAGATGCGGGTACTGAAGTTTCAGCTCAGACAATAAGGCGCACACTGTGTAATGAAGGCCTCCATGCCAGAACTCCCAGGCACACCCCCTTGCTGTCTCCAAAGAACAAGAAGAGTTGACTGCAGTATGCCAAAAGTCATGTGGACAAACCACAAAAGTTTTGGGATAGTGTTCTGTGGACTGATTGAAACAAAATTAGAACTGTTTGGGCACATGGATCAACGCTATGTTTGGAGGAGGAAGAACAAGGCCTATGAAGAAATGAACACCTTGCCTACTGTGAAGCATGGTGGGGGGTCAATCATGCTTTGGAGCTGTTTTGCTTCTACAGATACAGGGAAGCTTCAGCGTGTGCAAGGTACCATGAATTCTCTTCAGTACCAGGAGATATTGGATGAAAATGTGATGCAGTCCGTCACAAACCTGAGGCTTGGGAGACGTTGGACCTTTCAACAGGACAATGATCCCAAGCATACCTCCAATTCCACTAGAGCATGGTTGCAGATTAAAGGCTGGAACATTTTGAAGTGGCCATCGCAGTCACCAGACTTAAATCCGATTGAGAACCTCTGGTGGGACTTAAAGAAAGCAGTTGCAGCACGCAAGCCTAAGAATGTGACTGAACTGGAGGCCTTTGCCCATGAAGAATGGGCGAAGATACCCGTAGATCGCTGCAAGACACTTGTGTCAAGCTATGCTTCACGTTTAAAAGCTGTTATAACTGGAAAAGGATTTTGTACTAAGTACTAAGATTGAATGTCATTTGGGGGTTGAATAAAACTGATAATGATGTGAGCACAGGAAAGACATTTGTGGTTATTTCATTATAAATGTTATGTTATATTTGTCTGACTTACAAGTGCCTCTTTGATTTAATTGTAAACAAGATGACTGAAATGATCAAAATCAATGTCAAACTGGCCAAAACACTCAATTTCAGTGGGGGTTGAATAATTTTGAACACAACTGTATAGCACATAGTGGGGCACTGCATCAAAATGAATCAGGCGTGGATCATCCAGGATTTCCACACACCAATGCCTGATGCATCAGAGTAGATCATCCATGGTGCCACATCAACATTTTGACAAAAGAGACCGTTTTCTTCTGGCTACCTGCCCCAGCAACTATTCTGATGCTGTTACCTGCCTGATGCCACACATCTGATGCCAAGTGCTCCTTGATGCTTCCACCTCCAATCTCTTTCATTGTGCCACCGGTGGCCTTTACCTTATGATGCTGCTTTCGCCACCTCCACACTTTGTCATGGTGCCAGTCTGTGGCCTCCTCATGCTGCTGCCACCTCCTCAATCTCTCGTAGTCATGCCACTCTGTGGCCTCCTCATTCTGCTGCCACCTCCGCAATCTCTCGTCATTGTGCCACTCTGTGGCCTCCTGATGATGCTGCCACCTATAGACCTCCAGAATCAGTATGCCACTCTGTGGCCTCCTCATGCTGCTGCCACCTCTGCAATCTCTCGTAGTTGTGCCACTCTGTGGCCTCCTGATATTGATGCTTCCACCTCCAATCTCTTTCATTGTGCCACCGGTGGCCTTTTCCTGATGATGCTGCTTTCGCCACCTCCACACTCTGTCATGGTGCCATTCTGTGGCCTCCTCATGCTGCCACAACCTCCAGAATCTATCATTGTGCCACTCTGTGGCCTCCTCATGCTGCTGCCACTTCTGCAATCTCTCATCGTTGGGCCAGTCTGTGGCCTCCTCATGCTGCTGCCACCTCCTCAATCTCTCGTAGTCATGCCACTCTGTGGCCTCCTCATTCTGCTGCCACCTCCACAATCTCTCGTCATTGTGCCACTCTGTGGCCTCCTGATGATGCTGCCACCTCCAGACCTCCAGAATCATTATGCCACTCTGTGGCCTCCTCATGCTGCTGCGACCTCTGCAATCTCTCGTCATTGTGCCACTCTGTGGCCTCCTCATGCTGCTGCCACCTCCACAATCTGTTGTCGTCGTGCCACTCTGTGGCCTCCTGATGCTGCTGCCACCTCCAAAATCTCTCATCGTCATGCCACTATTTGGCCTCCTGATGCTGCTTCCACCGCCTTAATCTCCCATCGTCATGCCACTCGGTGGACTCCTCATGCTGCTGCCACCACCACCACAATCTCTCGATGTAATGCAAACTCTGTGGCCTCCTGATGCTGCTGCCACCTCCGCAATCTCTCATAGTCATGCCACTCTGTGGCCTCCTCATGCTGCTTCCACCTCCACACTCTGTCATTGTGCCACTGTGTGACCTCCTGATTCTGCTGCCACCTCCAGACTCTGTCATTATGCCACTCTGTGGCCTCCTTATGCTGCTTCCACCTCACCGCTATGTCATTGAGCCACTTTGTGGACTTCTTATGATGTTTCCACCCTCCCCACTTCTTATTGGGCTACCATTGTGCCTTTTTGGCTTGGCTGACGTCATCTTTTATTTGACCCTTTTTCAACCAGAATGAATGAAAAATGAGATGCACAACAGATCCTCTCTGTGTAGCAGCTGTAAGGCCTGTATGGTGCCATCAGAAATGGCTTGTGATTTGGTAGCCAAAAGCAGGAGTGGGTACAAAACACAGAAGACATGCAAATATTCTGTTTACGTGTCATCTCTGTTTTAGATCCACTCCTATTTTTTCCGGCATTAGCAATACTGATGGATTACTGACCAAATGCTGACCGAGTGAAGTCAAATGCTCAACAGACAGGATCCGTTTTTGGGGGGGGTTATTGTTCTGATGGATCAGAGGAAGGGCAAAATAATCAATGACGTCAACACAAACTTACTGCTGACACCCTCTTCACTCTGTCAGAGGGGGCTCTACTTTTATAAGCGTTTAATAGAACAGGTTCTGTTTATATCTATGTGAAATCAGCTGATGACGGTGTTCATACTTGAGTTATTTGGTTAGTTTTTGCCCCATGACTGCCCAAATAAGTGAAGTGTGCAGTGATTCTAAGAGCCACGCTTATCATCTGCATGTCATATAGACTCACAGTACCTGCCATTAGCTTCGTGCACCTGCATACAGGGAGTGCTGACTGAAACCCCCCTTTGTGTTTCTGTTTAGTATGTGTTGGAGGTGTGGCAGCCTCCACTTCAGTCGTGCACACCTAACTAGTTTGTCTGCCCTAGATGCTGGTTTTTAATCAGAGTGAGTATAAAGCTGAATGTGTACTCACATTACCTGCTAGTAGCCCTTTGGCTCCAGGAGGAGTGCATAGTGGGCTCAGCATGCATGTTGGTACCTGCATCCCTGGATCTAATGGAGGCTGTTACAGCACCAGAAGGGGTTAATAAGTATGGTCTGTTCCAGGATGCATGCATGGCCCACACTCCCTGGATTTTATGTGGCTGTCGTGGCCCATAACAGGTAATATTTAGCGCTAGGAGGATTTTATGTGACTGTCATGGCCTATTACAGGTCAGATTTAGCGTTAGTACCCACTCTAGGAGACAACCGTGAAGGGGTGAGTGGGCTTACTACCTTTTGATCAAAATGTAAACTAATGTCTCCACTGTTTGCAGGCGTGGATTAGTACACTATGTCCTCTTATGGCTTCTATCTTGGGCAGAGTTCTGGTTGCAGAGTGCTGTTGCATTTTTTTTGTTTGTATATAGACTCACAGTATTATTTAACTACCAAAGCACTCCCTATGCATGTTACGGCAAGGTACAGTCTTATACACCACTATAAAGGATCTCAGCAGCCAAAAAATAGCAATTTTTTAATGTAATTTGCAGCAAATATATTTGGATAGAACCTAATTTTTCCCGAAGAATTCGGTGAACCGGCAAATCGAATTTTTGAAAAATTCGCTCATCTCTATATGGCATTTCAGTCCCTAATATGCTGCGCCCAGTGCCATTTGAAACGCACAACATACTACTTGGATTCCTAGGCGGTTTTTACGCTGTATGAAAAAGTCATGAACATGGAGTTAGCTGATGTATGGGCACATGGTTTCAGAAGGAAAGGAAAGTCATTTAGCTTTTGTAGAGAAGATTTTGATGGAAACTTTTCCGGTGTTTATCACATTTAAAGAATCCCTGAGGTACTGTGGAATCCCCCAATAAGTGACTCAATTTTGGCTTTTTGTGAGGCTAGGTGACCAAAAAATGGCTGTTCTGGCACAATTTTAATTTATTTATTTTTTTGGTCTTAACCTGACTGGGTAGATCATGTGATATTTTTATATTGTTGGTTGTTACAGACATGGCAATACCTAATATGTCTATTATTTTCTTCTTCTTTTTTTTGCTATTTCAGACAATAAAAGCATTTTTGAAAAATAAAATTCTGAATTTGTGTCACCATTTTTGGAGAGCTCTATTTTTTAAAATTTTCTGCTGATGGTCTTGTAAGGGTTTATTTATTTTTTTGCTTGATAGGTTGAGAGTTTTTTTAGTACCATTTTTGGGAACATAGTTTTATTTGATTGCTCACTTTTACACTCTTTGTAAGGCAATGTGACCAAAAATGGCTGTTTTGAAACAATTTTTACTTAAAGGGCTTCTGTCACCCCCAAGACAGGTGTAGGGCTGACGTCATAGGCGCAGGCGGACTGAGGAAGGAGCGGCCAAGCGAGTGTCCTTCGCTTACAGCGCCTGTGCTGGTACGACGCAGGCGCGTGCTTTGAACTGCAGACAGGGCCAGCTGGAGGAGGAGAGCGCTCGCTGGTCCTATCAACAGGAGAAGGGGGTGTGTCGGCAAGTGGAGGATGCGGCAGCTACTAGCAAGTTACCACCCAACTTGCTGGTAGTGAAGAGATTTGCATATCATAAAAGTAAGTTTTTTTAAATATCTAAACCACACAGGACAATAAGAAAAGTATGTTTGAGATCAGCTGACATCAGCTATTGAAAATTTCAGCATCAGCATTTTGGCGGTGACAGAAGCCCTTTAAAGTATTTTTCACCCTATAAGACGCATCTTGGTTTTAGAGGAGGAAAATAAGAAAAAATATCTTCTTCATCAAACCTCAGATGAGACCCCCAAACAGACATCAGCTTAGACCCCTACTGTTAATCAGACATCAGCTCAGAGCCCCAATCAGACCCCCTAATGATGTTGAAATAATGCTTATTATTCTGTGTATTGGAACAACCACATTATGTAATTACTTGTTTCCAGACAGAGTGTTATGTTGTTAATAAAAAAAAAAAAAAAAGAAACAGGAAGGGGCAAAGATGTGCTAAGATTCTGATCTTAATGAAAGTCATATTCATACTGTATTTTGTTTTGTTATTTCTGAATAAAACCCTGTTATTCATTGTGCTAGGCCTGGTGTAGACTTGAATAATCTGCTGCCAAAAATCAGACCTCAGCTCAGAGCCCTAATCAGATCTCTCAATGTTAATCAGACCTCAGCTCAAACCCCAATGTTATTCAGACCCCTAAACAGACTACAGATCATACCCCCAATGTTATTTAGGCCTCAGCTCAGTTCCCCCTATGTTAATCAGACCCCCAAACAGACCACAGCTTAGACTCCCAATGTTAATCAGACCTTCAAAAAGATCACATATCAGACCCCCAATGTTAATTAGACCCCAACTCAGACCCCCAATCAGACCTACTATCAGACCCCCAATGTTAATCAGACCTCAAATCAGACAAAAAAACATCAACTCACCTCTCTTGATCCAGATGCCGCAGTCCTAGGATCCAGTTCTCTTCCTGCCATACTGTGCTATAACCTAATGTCACACATCATGAGGTCACAGAATGCACCTATGGCTAAATGGTCACATCATAGATTATGGCACCAGCAGGGAAAGATCAGAAAACGATGAGTACAAAGCCAGCACAAGGAGCACTGTATTCATTGCTTCCCGATCCTGCTGTACTAATGAGCATGTCCATAATGGAAGTGCTGATTAGTATTTGCCCCATATGATGTCTCATAGACGTAAAATGAGACATTTCATAGACAGAAAATGTGGTATTTTTTATGGTGTTCATCTGATGGGGTAGATGATGTGATATTTCTTTAGAGCCGGTTGTTACAATCACGGCAATACCTAATATGTCTATTTTTATTTATTTATTTTATATTGTACATGGCTTTGCAAGGCCTGGGGATGCCATGGCAACAATCAGGACCCTTTTATTGCAGTGCAGGGACCCGATGGGGTGAAAGGTGGAGTCCCCTCCCTCTGTGAACCTCCTATATACCGTGGTCAGCATTGACATTTCCAGCTATGCTGACGGTTATATCTGGGGGCCGACAGTAACAGTGGGCCCCTGCCACTGATCGAGCAAGAGCAAATATCACTTCCTGCTGCGCCATTCATGTACGCCGCATATCGAGATGAGCAAAGTTTTGAAAAATTCAATTTGGCAACCTCACTAACCACTTTCAGTCTTGGAAGAAATATTTTGTGCTGTAGTCTATCTAAGATGACAAACAGGAGGCACACCCACTTTCTCCACAGAACAATTATCTCAGTAATTTTCTAGAATAAATTTTCATGGAAAATTCCTTGCATTGACCAATTTTGTTTTAGAGCCATGCAATGTACTAGAAGATATAATTGGCAATATCAATAGATTATTTCCTCACAATTACATTATAATAAACTGCAATTATTGTTAGTATTGACAGTCACTGCAAAAAAAAAAATAATAATATATATATATATATATATATATATATATATATACCTGTTTGTGTGAAACCACCAGAATCTCAAAAGAGTAGTGATCCAAATCTTAAAAGATGACAATTCTCCCTAGTTTCAATCCATTGAAGCATACAGTCTGCTGTGCATTTTAGAATTGATGTCAAATATTTTAACATTGTGGGTCTAGAAGAAAAGAGAATCAGAATTATATCTATTCAAAATAAACCTCAAGGTTGAGTGATTTCAAAGTATCCTTCACAAATTTGAAACAACTTTTTATAGCTTTTGAGGGTCATTCATTTTTATATTAATATTTGTGTCTAGTAACTTCATTTGCTATGATTTTTTTTAACCTATCACACTTAAAAGGATAAATGTACTTAATATTAAACATTCAAATTATTATGAATGTTAATAATCTGTACAATGTACAGCTGGCACTCTCAGTTATCGGCAATAACATGGATAACATTTAGCATCTGTAAACCATTTATCGTAAATAACAATGCTTATTTTTTTTTTTAAAACAAGAGAATATTAAAAATAAAGAATAAAGAATAAATTAAGAATAATACAGTTAATCCATTCTCTAATTCATAGATGAAAAAAATTTATATTAATGTGCAATTCACTTATATGATACTTAGTTAGACCTCCAGGTATCAAAGTCTGAAACATAAACATCTTCCTAGATTTGGTTCAGGACATTTGAATAATACATATGATTTCCACGCATCCAGTGTTCTTCAATTCTCTCTAGTGCTGCAGTTAAGTCCTTCAGGATCGCTTTTGTGATGATAGTAAAAAGGTTGTGACAAATAATGTTTTTCATACCCATTTTTTATGGTATATATGTGCTCTTCTGTTCGTTTTTTCAGAAGATATGTTGTTCTGCCAATGTACTGATTCCTGCAGGGGCATTGTATCACGTAAATAACATTATTAGAATTATATATATTAGAATTCTATATCAAAGCCTCCTATATATCCCATTTGAAATTTGGACGTTTTTAAATTTGAATATTTTCCTAGGGAATGTTGTCACAGTGGCTAGATACTCCACACCTGTAGAATCCCTTTAAATGCAAACATGAGAGCAACTTTCAAACCTAAATTGGGAGCTTTGGTAAAAACAATTTGTTGATATTCTGGTAAAAAAGAACCTACCTACTTTAAATCTATGAATAAGATGCCAATGTTTCATTATAATTTTTTAAATAGTTTTTCGAGTATTGAATGATAATATAAGTTTCAAATTACCTTTTGTTGTTTTGGCACGTAGACTTTTAGATATTTTCACACTGAAAAATAACGATTTGTCCATTGCCTATAACTTCTCTAAAGAGGAATTTATTGGATCATTTGGATATTGTTTGGATAAAAATTGTTCTGTAAGGACTTTTACTTCTTCAAACTGCATGGCCTTCTTACAGTTATGTTTTTAAAAAGCATAATTGACTTGTTGGTATATTTATCGACCATCTTGGAAAATGGCAACTAGAATATAATATGTATATATTTTTAGACACTGGTTTCTTTTTTTTTCTAAGTTTTCTAAATATTTATTGAAAATAAACAGTTACAGATGTGTAAGATAGCAAATAAACAGTGAATTAAATAATACATCTGTCATACAGATTTAGTAGTAAAATCTCTCAGGTTACACAGCTGCTGCCGATGCGGTATAGCTAGAAGTCATTTCAAAAATGTCATTCTTCAGGCTAAAGAAAGTTACTAATAATAATATAAGCTATGAAAAACAAAAATAGAGGCAAAAATGGTGGTAATAAAATTGGTTATAATAGTTGTGGGCGTCACATTCAAGTTCATGTAAATATCTCCTAAAGGAAGGGACATGGAGAGCTGTTTGAAGGGATTTGGGTATCTAAAAAAAGAGAAAGGTCAAGTCAGGACCCCAACGGTTAGGTTGTCTGGAGAACGGGGACTCCCAACCCTCCCATGTACATCTCCCCAACTTACAGCACTGTGGGCATTTCCCAAACCCTCTGTACACTTTCCAGGCTTCCCAATTTTTTACAAACTTGTGATATGCCCTCCTCTCCCAGGAAGATAACTTATCAAATCTATAGCTTTGGTCAACCTTTTGCTTCCATTGTTCAATGGAAGGAAGTGCAGTGGAAAGCTAGAATTTAGGTATAAAAAAGCTGGCTGCCACTACCAGTTGTCTGAAGAGGTGGGGTTAGTGTAGCAATGGCAGTACCTGTATATAAACCCAATAAAGCACTAAGAGGAGAGCCCGGAACACAAATCTTATTGCAAATCTCATAAATCCTCGTCCACCAATCTTGATAGGGTGACATAGCCACCAAACATAGAGGAAGGTGCCCCTATACTTTAGGCATCTCCAGCATGTGTCCGAGGAAGAGCTTGAGTACATACAGGTTTTATTTGGGGTTTATTCTATCGGGTAAGGATTTTATATCCATTTTCCTGGATTCTAACACATCTCGATGTCATATGGGGGATAACATAATATCTCTGAGCTCAGCAGTGCGAAAATACTAGAGATCGGTCTGATTCCCAGATTCGAATAAATGCTGGGGTGGGTCTAGAGGTCGAAGCATTGAGTCTCTTATATAGCTGAGACATCCTGGTAGTGGATTTTATGGAATCCACCATCCCCTCAAACCAGACCAATGGACGGATAAGGCACCCCTCGTAACATGTTGGGCCAGATAGTTGTGCAGACAGGAGAATGGGAGGACGGGTGTGGGATGCAGAAGTAGAAGACGACTCTATTCCCTCATGTCTAGTAAACGGTAATCCTCTTTATATAAGGACACAAGGTTGGGTGTAGAACCACGCAGTGTCCGAGGTACCCCTCCCCTGAGGGTCTTTGGGACCAGGTGGAAAACGTCGGAGATTTGAATCAATGGGGAAGGATAAGGGATAGCTAAGTGTGTGGACTGAACCATCTCCACACCGACATGGTTGCTTTGATTATAGGGGTTGCAGTGACAGTCAGTTATTGAGTCTTCTCATTATAAACTTGGATGCTTTATCTTCATAGGTGAAGAACTTAAATTGGGAATGAACGTAGCATTTGGCAGAGGAATTGCTGAGTATACTCTTAAGTTCGGAACTTAACTCCTTAAGGATGCAGCCTTATTTCACCTTAAGGACCTGGCCATTTTTTGCAAATCTGACCAGTGTCACTTTATATGGTGATAACTTTAAAATGCTTTGACTTATCCTGGCCATTCTGAGATTTTTTTTTTTTTCGTCACATATTGTACTTCATGACACTGGTAAAACGGAGTCAAAAAAATGTATTTTTATTTATAAAAAATACCAGATTTACCAAAAATTTTGCAGTTTTCCAAGTTTCAATTTTTCTATTTCAATAATACATAGTAATACCACCAAGAAAAGTTAATAATTTACATTTCCCATATGTCTACATCATGTCTACATCATGTTTGGATCATTTTTGGAATTCCATTTTATTTTTTGGGGACGGTACAAGGCTTAGAAGTTTAGAAGCAAATCTTGAAAATGTTCAGAAATTTTCAAAAACCCACTTTTTAGGGACCAGTTCAGGTTTGAAGTTACTTTGTGAGGCTTATATAATAGAAACCTCCCAAAAAGACCCCATTCTAGAAACTAAACCCCTCAAGGTATTCAAAACTGATTTTACAAAACGTTGTTAACCCTTTAGGTGTTCCACAAGAGTTAATGGAAAATGGAGATAAAATTTCAGAATTTCAATTTTTGGGGGGAAAATTTTCCATTTTAATCCATTTTTTCAAGTCACCAGGCAAGGGTTAACAGCCAAACAAAACTCAAAATTTATTGCACTGATTTTGTAGTTTATAGAAACACCCCATGTGTGGTCATAAACTACTGTACGGGCACACAGCAGGGCGTAGAGGGAAAGAAGTGCCATGTGGTTTTTGGAAGGCAGATTTTGCTGGACTGGTTTTTAGACATTATGTCCCATTTGAAGCCCCCCTAATGTACCCCTACAGTAGAAACTCCAAAAAAACTGACTCGATCTAAGAAATTACACCCCTGAAGATATTCAAAACTGATTTTACAAACTTTGTTAATCATTTAGGCGTTCCACAAGAGTTAATGGCAAATGGAGATAAAATTTCAGATTGTCGATTTTTTGGCAATTTTTCCATTTAAATCCATTTTTTCCAGAAACAAAGCAAGGGTTAAAAGCCAAACAAAACTCAATATTTATTGCCTTGATTCTATACTTTGCAGAAACACCCCATATGTGGTTGTAAACTACTGTATAGCCAAACGGCAGAAGGAAAGGAACGCCATATGGTTTTTGGAAGGCAGATTTTACTGGACTGGTATATCTATACCATATCCCATTTGAAGCCCCCCTGCTGCAACCCTAGAATAGAAACTCCAAAAAAGTGACCCCATTTTATAAACTACAGGATAAGGTGGCAGTTTTGTTGGTACTATTTTAGGGTAATTATAATTTTTGGTTGTTCTATATTACACTTTTTTTAAAGCCAGGTAACAAAAAAATAGGAATTCTGAAATTTCACCTCCACATTGATCGATGCGAATAAAGAAATCTGTGCCGTTCATTTTTTTTTTTCAGCCCAGAGGCTGAACAGAAAAAAAAATCTAATTAACCGTATGCTCAATATAAGGAGAATAGCAGAACCTCCAAATGCTGGCCATACATGTAATGGTTGCAGAAACCCTCAAATGTCAGGGCAGTATAAATACCCCACAAGTGACCCCATTTTAGAAAGAAGACACCCCAAGGTATTCCGTGAGGGGCATGGCGAGTTCATAGAAGATTTTTTTTTTTTTGGCACAAGTTAGCGGAAATAGTTTTTTTTTTTGTTTGTTTGTTTTTTCTTACAAAGTCTCATATTCCACTAACTTGTGACAAAAAATAAAATTTTACATGAACTCATAATACCCCTCACGGAATACCTTGGGGTGTCTTCTTTCTAAAATGGGGTCACTTGTGGGGTATTTATACTGCCCTGGCATTTTAGGGGCCCCTAATGCGTGAGAAGTCGTTTGGAATCCAAATGCGTCAAAATGCCCTGTGAAATCCTGAAGATACTCATTGGAATTTGGGCCCCTTTGCGCATCTTGGCTGCAAAAACGTGTCACTCATGTGGTATCGCAGTACTCAGGAGAAGTAGGGCAATGTGTTTTGAGGTGTATTTTTACATATACCCATGCTGGGTGAGAGAAATATCTCTGTAAATTGACAACTTTGTATAAAAAAGTGGAAAAAGTTGTCATTTACAGAGATATTTCTCACACACAGTATGGGTATGTGTAAAAATACACCCCAAAACACATTTCCCTACTTCTCCTGAGTACGGTGATACCACATGAGTGACACTTTTTTGCAGCTAAGATGCGCAAAGGGGCCTGAATTCAATGAGTACCTTTAGGATTTCACAAGGCATTTAGCATTTGGATTCAAACTACTCACGCTTAGGGCCTCTAAATGCCAGGGCAGTATAAATACCCACAAGTGACCCCATTTTAGAAAGAAGACACCCCAAGGTATTCTGTGAGGGGCATGGCGAGTTCATAGAAGATTTTATTTTTTGGCACAAAATTTTACATGAACTTACCATACCCCTCACGGAATACCTTGGGGTGTCTGCTTTCTAAAATGGGGTCACTTGTGGGGTATTTATGCTGCCCTGGCATTTTAGGGGCCCCTAATGCGTGAAAAGTTGTTTGGAATCCAAATGCGTAAAAATGCCCTGTGAAATCCTAAAGGTACTCATTGGAATTTGGGCCCCTTTGCACATCTTGGCTGCAAAAAAGTGTCACGCATGTGGTATCACCGTACTCAGGAGAAGTAACACATTGCCCTACTACTTCTGAGTACGGCGATACCACATGTGTGACACTTTTTTACAGCCTAGGTGCGTAAAGGGGCTGAAAGTCCAACAAGTTCCTTTAGGCTTTACAAGGTTGCTCACAATTTAGTACCGCCCAAAATGCCAGAACAGTAAACACACCCCACAAATGACCCCATTTCGGAGAGTAGACACTCCAAGGTATTCACTGAGGGGCATAGTGAGTCCGTGGGAGATTTTTTATTTATTTTTTTGCCAGAAGTTAGCAGAAATGGAAACTTTATTATTATTTTTTCCTCAGAAAGTGTCATTTTCCGCTAACTTGTGAAAAAAATTAAACCATACATGAACTCACCATGCCCCCCGGCGAATACTTTTTGGTGTCTTCTTTCCAAAATGGTGTCATTTGCGGGGTATTTATACTATCCTGGCATTCTAGCACCTCAAGAAACATGACAGGTGCTCAGAAAGTCAGAGCTGCTTCAAAATGCGGAAATTCACTTTTTTGTACCATAGTTTGTAAACGCTTTAACTTTCGCGCAAACCAATAAATATACACTTATTGTTTTTTTTTTTTTTATCAAAGACATGTAGCACAATGAATTCTGACACAAACTTGTATAGAAATGTAATTATATTTGAACAATTTTACCAGAAAAAGTTAAAAATACACTTTTTTTGAGAAAATTGCGGTCTTTTTTTTATTAATATCAGAAAAACGAAAAAATCTCAGCAGCAAACAAATACCACCAAAAGAAAGCTGTATTTGTGAGAAGAAAAGGAGGTAAAATTATTTTGGGTGGTAAGTTGTATGACCGAGCAATAAACCGTGAAAATAGTGTAGTTCAGAATTGTAAAAAGTGGTCTGGTCATTAAGGGGGTTTAAGCTAGGGGGGCTGAAGTGGTTAAGGCCTACTGGTGAGCTGACCCTCTAATACATTATGGTTGAGGGTGAGCTGACCCTCTACAGCATTATAGGTGAGGCCCTGCTGGTGAGCTGACCCTCTAAAATATTATGGTTGAGGGCCTGCTGATGAGCTGACCCTCTTTAAAAATTGTAGTGAAGGGAATATATACCATCTGGATGAGGATGAGGAGTAGAAAACAAGATTCAACCATATACACTTTTTTGTGGTTGAAAAGGTGCATGGGAATATATTACAGTAGAATGAGTACATTAGAAACAATACATTGAAATTGCCTTTATGTTCATCATCATCTCAGCTTTCCTCTGGTGCAGTTGAGAAATCAGCGGCAATCCAGGCCTTGTTCATTTTTATCTGAGTTAACCTGTCAGCATTGTCAGTGGACAAGCGGATACGCTTATCAGTTATAATGCCACCAGCAGCACTAAATACAGGCTCAGACAAAACGTTGGCAGCAGGGCAGGACAGCACCGCCAAGGCGTAGAGCGCAAGTTCATGCCACGTGTCCAGCTTGTACACCCAGTAGTTGTAAAGCACTGAGGGATCATTTAGGACGCTGACGCGGTCTGCAATGTATTTCCTCACCATCTTCTAAAACCTTTCACTCCTTGTAGCACTAGGCCACGCTTCAGGGTAAGGTTGCTGGTGGGGTTTCATGAAAGTGTTCCATGCCTTGGAGAGTGTTGCCCTGCCTCTGTTGGAACTGCTGTGTGTTCCCCTTGTCTCGCTTCCTAGATTGCCTAAGAAAGTACTGGAAAATTTTGGAGCAATCTCTCAACACTACCTTCTGGTATTGCACCATTTTACTTGTCCTCTCTGCCACAGGAATGAGAGATGAGAATTTCTTTTTGTAGCGGGGGTCGAGAAGGGTGAAAACCCAGTAATCTGTGTTATCTAAAATGGATATAACGCGAGGGTCGCGGAAAAGGCAGCCTAACATGAAGTCAGCCATGTGTAACCGAGCACCAACAGGCAAGACGTCAATGTCAACATCAGGATGACACTCCCTCCCCTCCTCCTCCTCTTCTGCCCATCCATGCTGAACAGATGGAATTAAAGTTCCATGGGTACTACCCTCTGTAGCAGTGGTAACTGTCTCCTGCTCCTTCTCCTCTTCTTCATGGCCCAATTAGCGCTGAGAAGACGAACTGTGGGTAGTCTGGCTATCAACCTGTGTATTGTACTCCCCCATTTCCTCGTCTGACACATTCAAAGCGTCCTCCTTGTGAGCAGCGATCGTTTGAGTAGACACAGCAGTGGGATGGTTACGCTGATAATTGCGTTATCGCCACTAACCAGCTGTGTAGATTCATCAATTTTTTTACAACCTCACAGAGGTCTGACATCCATGCCCATAAGCAGCTGCCTTCTCACTGCTTATCATGCACAGTGCCATATATTGTACAGTGGCTATGCTTGGTATCACAGCTCATCCCCATTCACTTCAATCGGACTGAGCTGCTCCTAGACCATGTGACTGATGAACATGTCATCACTGGCCTAGGAAGAGCTGTGTGGAAGCCATACAGCTTACAGTAGGATAGGTCATCAGTATAAAACTGCCAGAAAACCCTTTAACATAATGTTGAAATATTCTATCTATATATTCTGACATACTGAAATTAAGTGAACCACTACCAGATATTATAGGTCTTCCGGTGGTGTAGTATACAGTAAAATGCTGGTGATCTTTGTGTACCTGCTATAAATTTGTATTCCTGTCCTCGTGCAATCCCCTTCTTTAAACCTTCATTATATAATAGTATTAATAATTCCTGATAATCATATGTTGGGTCTATTGTTAACTTCCCATATGTTAACTCATCTGTCAATTGTCTCCTACACTCTTTCTCATTTTGTTCAGCTTCTAAAAGCACTACCCCTCCTCCTAGAAAAAGATAGACAAAGATAGAAAAAATGACAATGAAACATTGGCATCATATACATAGAGATAAAGTAATAGGTTCCTTTTTTTTTTTTTTTTTACTAGATTGTTCACAGATTATTTTTACCAAAGCTCCCAATTTAGGTTTGAAAGTTGCTCTATATATTAAGATATATTTAGATATTAAGCATCTAAAAAGGAATAAAAATAACTTGCCCTCATGGAAAAGTTTGAAGTAGTTCCAAAGGTGGCGAGTATGTAACAACTGTAAGATTACAACATTCCCTAGGAAACTGTCCAAATTTGAAAATGTCCGAATTTTAAATGGGAAATATAGGAGGCTTTGATATATAATTCTAATAATCTTATTTACATGATACAATGCCCCTGTTGGAAGTAGTACATTTGCAGAACAACACGTCTTTTAAAATACAAATAGTAGAGCACATAAGTATATAACATCAAAAATGGGTATGAAAAACATTCTTTCAGTTTTGATTTTTTGAGATTCAGACATTGATACCTGGAGGTCTAAATTTTGGAATAGACCCTGTGGTTGTAGCAAGGGGGCTGTCCTGATGAGCCATCAGGGCTGGGCTGTTGTACCAGAGCTCTGATGTCTCCTTGGGATGAGTCTGCCATCCATTCCATTATGGAAGTCCCTAAAAGCAAAAGGAACAGTATAAAACATAAAAAATGAAGCAACGCTGTGCCCTGCTGCTGTTTGGCATGGAGTGTCCATGGTGGAGAAGATAGAGGAAGCAGATAAATGCCTGGGAAGGTGTGGGGGGTCAAAAGGAATTGGACTTGTTGAGGTGCTGCCTCGCTGCTGCCACAAAGAACATTAGTGGGCTATGAAAGACATATACTATCCCTGCTCGTAACAGCTGCTCCAGGTGTCCAGCATGGCATGCACCTTGCCACAAAGCGACAATTGCAATAAGCATCCCGAAGCGAACATAAAAAGCTTTAGGTTTGTCTGCAGGATGAAATTTTGGGAAGTTCATAACGACCGGGTTTGCTCTTCTCTATACAAATGGTAAAAAAATTTAACCTGTAAATGTTGTCATTTTAAGGAGTAGTAATGGAGGAGTTTTAGGCAGCGATGAGGAAAAAGCAAATTTATTGAATTATTTTTCTCCACTGTATTTACTAAGGAAAATGAAATGCAGAGTGTCAAAGTACACTCCCAATAAAATGTGGCCTGTCTGAACCATGAAAAAGTGCAGTGGTATCTTAAAAAGATTAAAATAGATAAATAAACGGCTCCAGATGGCATACACCCCCAGTATCCTAATTGAATTATGTAATATAATAGACAGACTCTTTTTTCTGATATTTAAGTACTGTATAATAGCATTCAGTGCTCCAGAGGTTTTGTGCTTAGGAAATGTGGTGCCAATATTCTAATAGGGGTCCAGAAACAATAGGTTGGTAAGTCTAACATCTGATGTGGGTATGGTTTTCAAACAGATGTTATTCTAGGGTACCTCAAAGATTATAAGAAGATAACACCATTTCAGCATGGATTTATGAGGGATCGGTCCTGTCAATCTAATCTAATCATTTTCTTTGAGAAGTTAAGTTGTAGACTGGACCGGGGTGAGTTACTGGATGATATATATCTTGACTTCTCTAAAGCAGTTCATACTGTGCCACATAAAAGGATTTTTGGACTAGAGTAAAATATATTTATGTGGGTAAGTAACTCGCTCAATAATAAAAAACAAAGTCTGGGTAGTAACGGTACTCAGATTGGGTCATTGTCACCACAGGGGATATCCCAGGTGCTCAGTATTGGTCCCTAGTCTCATAAAATATCAAATTTTGCTAACTACACTAAACTATGTAAAGTGATTAACACAAAAGAGGACAGAATATTGCTACAGGTGAATCTGGATAGACTGGAGGCTTGGGCAGAGAAGTGACAAATGAGGTTTAACTCAGATAAATGTACATACTAAATGGTAACACTGTGTAACACTGACATGAAAAAGGACTTAGCTGTATTGTAAACTTAACTGTAGCAACCAGTGCCAGGCAGCCTCTGTCAAGGCTTGTAAGATTAAGACAATTCTGGGCTCCTGTGGACAAGAAAGACATAACAGAGCTAGAGAGGGTTCAGAGGAGGGCAACTAAAGTAATAACTGGAATCAAAATTAGGTTTAAGCAATGTACAGAAAAGACAACTGAGGGGAGATCTAATAACTGCATATACATATATTACGGGTCAAAACAGAGATCTCTCCCATGATCTATTTTTATACAGGACAAAGACTGTGACAAGGGGACATCCACTACAAATAGATAAAAAGTTTTTACACCAACATAGAAGGGAATTCTTTACTGTAAGGACAATGAGAATATGGAGCTCTCTGCTAGAAGAAGTATTGATGGTGAACTCATGAAAAGAGTTCAAGAGGGGCCTGGATGCCTTTCTGGAGTGTAATAATATTACTGGTTACAGTTAGTACAAATCTGGAGAAGGGTTGTTGATCCAGGGAGTTATTCCAATTGCCTCATTGCAGTTGGGAAGGATTTGTTGGCTGGCTGGCTGGCTGGCAGTGACTCCCGGCTCTCAGATCAGGGGCATACATATAGGGTTCACAGGGGTCGCAGTTGTGACCGGGCCCGGCTCCCCAGGGGGCCCGGCCGCCTGCGGACCCCTGGCCCCAGCCCGGGCCCTGCAGCTGCTGCGCGCAAAGTAAGTGACTGGAGTCCTCCAGTCCTCAATCATCCCGCGAGACCTGCGAACTGCCTGCGGCAGGTCTCGCGGGAACATGCACGCGAAATCTCGTAGGCGGCGCCAGAAGCAGACGGGATCCGACCAGACCAGGGAGAGACATCTGAGAGCCGGGAGTGACTGCCAGCCAGCCAGCCAACAGGAGCCTTGCCTAGTTGCCTTGCCCAGTACCGCCCCGCAGTAAAGCCAGCCGGTAAGAAAAATGAACGCTGGGCTGAATTTCTTCTTCTTGTTGTTGTGCTCTAGCCTCTGCCTCTGTGCTGTATGATCATGCTGCTATGCGCACACCCGGAGCATTGAGTGGCCTGAGGGCCCTGGCCCTGGCCCTGGAGGGGGAGAGGAGAGGGGAAAGGGGGGATAGCATTGAGTGGCCTGAGGGCCCTGGCCCTGGAGGGGGAGAGGGGAGAGGGGGGATAGCATTGAGTGGCCTGAGGGCCCTGGCCCTGGAGGGGGAGAGGGGAGAGGGGGATAGCATTGAGTGGCCTGAGGGCCCTGGCCCTGGAGGGGAGAGGGAGATGGGGATAGCATTGAGTGGCCTGAGGGCCCTGGCCCTGGAGGGGAGAGGAGAGGGGGATAGCATTGAGTGGCCTGAGGGCCCTGGCCCTGGAGGGGAGAGGGAGAGGGGATAGCATTGAGTGGCCTGAGGGCCCTGGCCCTGGAGGGGAGAGGGAGAGGGGGATAGCATTGAGTGGCCTGAGGGCCCTGGCCCTGGAGGAGAGGGGAGGGGGATAGCATTGAGTGGCCTGAGGGCCCTGGCCCTGGAGGGGAGAGGGAGAGGGGATAGCATTGAGTGGCCTGAGGGCCCTGGCCCTGGAGGGGGAGAGGGGAGAGGGGGATAGCATTGAGTGGCCTGAGGGCCCTGGCCCTGGAGGGGGAGAGGGGGGAGGGGGATAGCATTGAGTGGCCTGAGGGCCCTGGCCCTGGAGGGGGAGAGGGGGGGCCCATGATTCGGTTTCGCACCGGGGCCCCATGGATTGTGTGTACGCCACTGTCTCAGATGTCTCTCCCTGGTCTGGTCGGGTCCCGTCTGCTTCTGGCGCCGCCTACGAGATTTCGCACGCATGTTCCCGCGAGACCTGCCGCAGGCAGTTCGCAGGTCTCGCGGGATGATCGAGGACTGGAGGACTCCAGTCACTTACTTTGCGCGCAGCAGCTGCAGGGCCCGGGCTGGGGCCAGGGGTCCGCAGGCGGCCGGGCCCCCTGGGGAGCCGGGCCCGGTCGCAACTGCGACCCCTGCAACCCCTATATGTACGCCCCTGCTCCAGAAATACATCCAGGCCCATCTTGAATTCCTTTATTGTACTCACCATCACCACCTCCTCAGCAGAGAGTTCCATAGTCTCACTGCTCTTACCGTAAATAATCCTCTTCTATGTTTGTGTACAAACCTTCTTTCCTCCAGACGCAGAGGGTGTCTCCCTGTCACAGTCCTGGGGATAAATAGATGATGGGAGAGATCTCTGTACTGACCCCTGATATATTTATACATAGTTATTAGATCTTCTGATGTTTGCCACCCTAGGCTTGGGATGTGATGCCCAATTTCACCTTCATTACACAGATGATCGGTACATATCATTCTTCCAATAAGATGATCTGACCATGCAGACATTTTCCTCTTTGTTCCTGTTGTTGTCATTCCAGTTTGTCATTTTTCTTCGGATATGTGACATTGAACAGTGCTGACATCTCAGACAAGATATGTAGTGTTCTGTCGGAGTGATAAACCAAGTTCTCTCAGTTCAACTATTCTGTCCCTCTCAGTCCGGTACAAACGGCGATAACCAGCACATTAAAAAACAGGAGACATTGCACAGTCATCCAACATGACTTGATCCTTTTTTGACGTTTTATGTGATTAGCAATCAATCAGTGCAGTGTCTCACTTCTTGTATGGGTTCCAAGCCACTCACTAAAAGGCTCATTACCATGATATTTACTAAATTTCTCAGTTCAAGGATCCAAACCCTTTAAGAGTTCCTCCGACGTACTGATACTTATAGTGTATGCACTTTATATTGGTTTGTTTATTTTGTAGAGTTTGAACCTTTAACTAGCTCCTGGGATCTGCTCTCTTGCTGCTTGTTAAATAAAGCAATGCTTCTGAAACTGTAAGTATCACCAACCTGGTTGTTGCTTGGGTGTGATTAGGGAATATGATTTGACAGACGTGTTGACACAGACTTACTATGGTTGCACTAATGGTTTACCATCATAACCGACTCTTCTTATGCTATTTTTTATGTTCTACTGAATTCATGAGACAAATTCTAAGATTTACCACAAAATAAGAAACCTTTGATTTTGATGTGTAAATTAATTATCATTTTAACATGCTTTGTATGTGGGTTCATTTCATCTTTTCAGATGTTTAACCCCTTTAGGACACATGACGTACCGGTACGTCATGAGTTGTTCCGATCACTGCTGCTCAGCTGGCAGTGATCGGAACAAGGTACCTGCTGAAATCATTCAGCAGGTACCTTGTTACAATGCCCAGGGGGTCCTGTGACCCCCCCCCATATGGGCGATTGCTGCAAACCGCAGGTCAATTCAGACCTGCAGTTTGCAGCGCTTCTGTGCGATCTCTGATCCCAGAGTTAATGCCCCCAAATTCTTGATCTTTAACCCCCCCTGCAGCCCCCAATCATATTTTGGCTGCGGGGTGCAGGGGGGGGGTTGTGGGTGGCGGGAGGCGGTGCGGGAGGCGGTGCTGGAGGCGGGCAGTGCGGCGGGCGGGATCGCGATTGCGATCCCCCGCCCGCCTCCTCTGATATGTTTCCCTGGTGTCTAGTGGGTCTATCAGAGTGTCAGCACATTGCTGACACTCTGATAGAAACGGCTGGCATCTGTGCTTGATCAGATGCCAGCCGTTTAACCCCTTCTATACCGCAGTCCGTATGGACCGCGGTATGGAAGAGTTAACAGGGAGGGAGCTCCCTCCCTCTCACATCGGGGGGCTGCTGTGCCTTTGCAGCCACACAACAGGATGGGATCACAGAGGGAGGGGGCTACACTCCCTCACCATCCATCACCCGCTGCTTTCTGATGGCTGCGGGTGATGGTTGCCATGGAGACAGGACGCTTTCAGAAGCGTCCTGCTCTCCATGGTGCTGAAAGTCTGAATAGACCTGCTAAAGGTCTATTCAGACTTTGTAAAGTACAAAATACAGCACAGTGCACTATATAGTGTACTGTACTGTATTATACAGACACCAGATCCACTGGATCTTTCAGAACCAAGTGGGTCTGGGTAAAAAAAAAAATGTAAAAAAGTGAAAAAAACACATATCCCTGAATAAAAAATAAAATAAAAAAATACACTACACATATTAGGTATCGCCGCGTCCGTAAAAACCTGCTCTATAAAAATATCACATGACTGAACTCCTCAGGTGAACGCCATAAAAAAGCCATTTTTTGGCACCTTATATCACTAAAAGTGTAATACAAAGCGATCAAAAAGGCGTTTGCCTCCCAAAATAGTACCAATCAAACCGCCATCTCATCCCGCAATAAATGAGCCCCTACCTAAAACAATTGGCCAAAAAATAAAAAAAACTATGCCTCTCAGACTAAAACATGATTTTTTTTGTTTCAAAAATGCTTTTTAGTGTTAAATGTAAAAAAAAAAAAAAAAAAAAGTAGACATATTGGGTATCTCCACGTCCGTAAGAATCTGCTCTATAAAAATATCACATGACCTAACCCCTCAAGTAAACATTGTAAAATAAATTTAATAAAAACTTTGTCAAAAAGCCATTTTTTTGCCACCTTACATCACAAAAAGTGTAATAGCAAGCGATCAAAAAGTCATATGACCCCCCAAATAGTTCCAATCTAACCATCACCTCATCCCGCAAAAATGATACCCAACCTGAGACAATTGCCTAAAAACTGAAAAATATATGGCTCTCAGACTATGGAGATACTAAAACATGTTTTTTTTTTTATTCAAAAAGTATACATATTATGTATCGCCGCGTCCGTAAGTACCTGCTCTATAAAAATATAACATGATCTAACCCCTCAGATGAACGCTGTAAACATAAAAAATAAAAACATTGTCAAACAAGCCATTTTTTTGTCACCTTACATCACAATAAGTGTAATAGTAAGCAATCAAAAAGTCATATGCACCCCAAGATAGTACCATTCAAACCGCCATCTCATCCCGCAAAAAATGAGCCCCTACATAGGACAATCGCCCAAAAAAAAAAAAATATATAGCTCTCAAACTATGGAGACGCTAAAACATGATTTTTTTTTGTTTTAAAAAATTATATTATTGTGTAAAACTTATATAAATAAATAAAAAGTATACATATTATGTATCGCCGCGTCCGTCACAACCTGATCTATAAAAATAACACATGACCTAACCCTTCAGCTGAACACAGCAAAAAAAAAAAAAAAATACGGTGTCAAAAGCCATTTTTGTCACCTTACATCACAAAAAGTGTAATAGCAAGCGACCAAAATGTCATATGCACCCCAACATAGTGCCAATCAAACTGCCATCTCATCCCGCAAAAAATTAGCCCCTACATAAGACAGTCGCCCAAAAAAATAAAATAAAACTATGGCTTTCAGAATGTGGAGACACTAAAAAATATTTTTTTTCAAAAATGCTTTATTATGTAAAACTGAAACAAAAAACCATAAAAAGTAGTCATATTTGGTATTGTCGCGTCCGTAACAACCTGCTCTATAGAAATAGCACACAATCTAACCTGTCAGTTCAACTATGTAAATAACAAAAAATAAAAACGGTCCCAAAACAGCTATTTTTTTGCACATTTTCCATAGTAATCCATTTTTCCAGTAACAAAGCAAGGGTTAACAGCCAAACAAAACTCAATATTTATTGCCCTGATTCTCTTTTGTTGGTACTATTCTAGGGTAAACATGATTTTTGGTTGCTCTATATTACACTTTTTTTGAGACAAGGTAACAAAAAATAGAAATTCCGAAATTTCATCTCCATTTGCCAATAACTCTTGTGGAACACCTAAAGGGTTAACAAAGTTTGTAAAACTGGTTTTGAATACCTTGAGGGGTGTAGTTTCTTAGATGGAGTCACTTTTATGGAGTTTCTACTCTAGGGGTGCATCGGGGGGCTTCAAATGGGACATGGTGTCAAAAATCCAGTCCAGCAAAATCTGCCTTCCAAAAACCATATAGCGTTCCTTTCCTTCTGCGCCCTGCAGTTTGGCCATACAGCAGTTTACGCCCACATATTTGGTGTTCGTGCAAACTGCAGAATCGGGGGAATAAATATTAAGTTTTGTTTGGCTATTAACCCTTGCTTTGTTACTGGAAAAAATTGATTAAAATGAAAAATTTTACAAAAAATTGAAATTCTGAAATTTTATCTCCATTTGCCATTAACTCTTGTGGAAAACCTAAAGGGTTAATGACATTTGTAAAATCAGTTTTGAATACCTTGAGGGGTGTAGTTTCTAGAATGGGGTAATTTTTGGGTGGTTTTATTATGTAAGCCTCACAAAGTGACTTCAGACCTGAACTGGTCCCTAAAAAGTGGGTTTTTAAAAATTTCTGAAAAAGTTCAAGATTTGCTTCTAAACTTCAAAGCCTTGTAACGTCCCCAAAAAATAAAATGGCATTTCCAAAATGATTGATACATGAAGTAGACATATGGGGAATGTAAATCAATAACTTTTTTGGCAGTATTACTATGTATTATAGAAGTAGAGTAATTGAAACTTGGAAAATTGCAAATTTTTCAAAATTTTTGGTAAATTTGGTATTTTTTATAAATAAAAATGAAATTTTTCGACTTCATTTTACCAGTGTCATGAAGTACAATATGTGACGAAAAAACTATCTCAGAATGGCCTGGATAAGAAAAAGCGTTTTAAAGTTATCACCACATAAAGAGACAATGGTCAGATTTTGAAAAAATGGCCTGGTCTTTAAGGTGAAATAGGGCCGTGTCCTTAAGGGGTTAACATGAAAAATGTCTGCTATATATCTATTTTAATTAGCAATTTTAATAATTGACTAGAGTTGAGTGAACACCTGGAAGTTCAGGTTCAACGGGTTCGGATGAACTTGACAAAAAAGACAGCGTTCGGGATCCGAACTTGACCCCGAACCCGAACCACATTGAGGTAAATGGGGACCCGAACTTTTGGGCACTAAAATGGCTGTAAAATAGCCCTGGAAGGGGCTAGAGGGCTGCAAAAAGCAGCAAAATGCAGGTAAATGCCCTGCAAACAAATGTGGATAAGGGAAAGACTTAAAATAACATAAAATACAGCAAAATAATAAATAAACGTTCTAAACCTGAGCCCAAGTGAGTGACAGTGGCACCTGCCACCCAGCAAACAGAGGATGTGGCGGCAACGACACCACATCTGGTGCCATCACCAAGCATCTCCACCGAATCCCATGGAAGTGTCCAGCTATTACCTGTCCATCTCCCAAACACTGCAGAGAAAGAGAAATAAAAAAAGTACTTCACTGGAGTGTGATAGGAAGTTGCGCCCGCCAGTAGAAATGCTGCTGATGGCATTCACACGTGACACCGGGGACTCAGTGGATACACAAGGTGAAGGCAGAGGAGGAGGAGAAAGAAGTCGCCAACGCAGCTGGGTCACCACCAACACCTCAGAAGGCAGGGTTATCATGGGCGAAATGTGGAAAAGCTTTGTCATTACGTCACAACAACCTGTACCACCAGCAGATCTGGAATGTCTTAGCAGGAGGCAGCATTTCAGCAACATGGTGGAACAGTACACGTACTGACTGATGGA
Organism: Bufotes viridis; assembly: GCA_033119425.1. NCBI lineage: Eukaryota > Metazoa > Chordata > Amphibia > Anura > Bufonidae > Bufotes > Bufotes viridis. The sequence continues at coordinate 217,262,870 of CM065593.1, read as the reverse complement.
TCTGCCCAGGGGCATAGCTACAGGGGAAGCAGGGGAAGCTACTGCTTTGGGGACCTGACCTAGAAGGGGCCCTTCCAGGTGGAGGAGGAGGAGGGGGACTAAAAGAGTTTGTCAAATCACTGTCACCTATGCAGTGCAGGGCTTTGTACCCGGCGAAAAAGGTAATATTGCACCCAACTATTTACAAGAGGATTATTCACATTTTCGGTCACTGTCACCTATGCAGAGCAGGGCTTTGTATCCAGCAAAAAAGGTAATATTGCACCCAACAAATTAAAAGAGTATTATGCGCATTTTTGGTCACTGTCACCTATGCAGTGCAGGGTTACTTGACAGCAAATAATTGGAATATGTCAACCTGAACTCCCAGACAGATTAACTATATTATTGTCCCTGGCACATATGCAGCGCAGGCCGCAAAAGTAATTCCTGGCCTAAAAAAGTTATGATTTTATCACCACCCATGGAAAACATGGATTTCAGTGGTATATTTTGGGGTGTAGGACCTCATTGTTCTCAATATCCTCTTCCACCCATTCTTCACCCCTGCCCTCTTTGTCTGCACACGGCAGAAATCTGCAGCGGTTTGCACCTGTGTTTCATCATCATCAGAGGCGTGCTGCCGTGGTCTTCCCCTGTGCCCCTCCTCAAATCTAAGTGGTTGAACATCTGTGCACTCAATCTCTTCCACTTCTGGGGCAGGACTATGGTTATGGCCCTGGGAAACACTGCCAGGAGAGTCATAAAGAAGCATAAGAGACTGCTGCATTTAAATGCCAATAGTCAATAATTATGTTCACTATACAGTAAGGCAGTGCCCATGTCATAAACAGAATAAATTTCCTTAGGTCACACAACAATGTAACGGAGCAATTCAATACAATTACTTCACCAGCAATGTAAAAACAGAAGTTAACGGTTTTATTTGACTGTCAGAAATGCAGTGTACACCGCAAATGTGCTATCTACCACAAAACCAGTGTGTTTGCAACCAACTATGTAAACGTGGAGTTGAAAACGTTATTTTAAATGACTGAAATAAAGGGTAGGTCTCAGATCTGCTATGTATCACAAAACTAGTGTTTATTGCAACAAACTACAGAAATGCAATGTCACTGCTAAATTTTAAAATACGTTTTTCTGTGTTGTATGCTAAACTGCTCTGTGTAACAACAATATGGGTTTATTTCCCACAAAATACACTAATGCAGTATTTTACTGCTGAAATTTAAACTTAAACATTTGGGCGGTTTATTAAAAACTGCTCTGTGGACCAAGAATACAACTTTTTTCCCCAAAAAAACACTATTGCACTATTTCAGTGCAGAAATTTTAAAAAAGTATGTGTACGCTGTATGCACAACTGCTCTGTGAAGCAAGAATACGGCTTTTTAAACAAAACAGAAAAATGCACTATTTTAGTGCTGAAATTAAAAAAATGTATTTAGGCGGTGTATGTAAAACAGTTTTGTGGACCAGAAATACACTGATGCACTATTTCACTGCGGAAATGTAAAATATGTATTTGTACGCTATATACACAACTGCTTTGTGGGCCAAGAACACGGCTTTTCCCCCAAAATTCACAAATGCACTATTTAACGGCTGGAAATTAAACGTTGGTATTTGTATGCTTTATGCACAACTACTTTGTGAACCAAGAACACAGCTTTTTTTCCCTAAAACACACAAATGCACTATTTCAGTGCTGAGATTTAAAATAGGTATTTGTACGCTGTATGCACAACTGCTTTGTGAACCAAGAACACTGCTTTTTTCCCCTAAAACACACTAACGCACTTTTTCAGTGCTGAGATTTAAAATAGGTATGTGTACGCTGTATGCACAACTGCTTTGTGGGCCAGGAATACTGCTTTTTCCCCAAAAAAATACACTGATGCACTATTTCACTGCAAAAATGTAAAATAGGTATTTGTACGCTGTATGCACAACTGCTTTGTAGACCAGGAATACCGCTTTTTTCCCCAAAAAATGCACTGATACACAATTTCACTAGTGAAATTGAATATATGTTTTGGTGTGTTGTATGCACAAGTGCTCTATAGCACCACAACCACAGACCACAGAAATGGACTATGTCACCCCTAAATTATACAAAAGGAAATGCAGGGGACTTGACCTGCCAGAAAAATGGATTTTTGCTTTCACTGAATACCAGGAATACCAGGAATACCACTTTTTTTTTCAAAAAATGCACTGATGCACTATTTCACTGCTGAAATTGAATATATGTTTTGGTGCGTTGTATGCACAAGTGCTCTATAGCACTTATGACGGAATGCAGAATGGAAGCCTTTAAGAAGCATTCCATTTGCTTTCCGTCATAAAAGAAGTCTATGAGAAAGCATAACGGATCCATCTGGGTCCCGTTATGGAAGATGGAAAACAAAGTCCTGTCGACAGGACTTTGTTTTCCTTCTTGCATAACGGGACCCAGACGGATCCGTTATGCTTTCCCATTGCCTTCTATTAGGACGGAGCAAAAAGGAATGCCTCTTAACCACTACAGGACCGCCTAACGCACGGATGCATCCGGCGGGCGGTCCTGTAGTTCTGATCTGACGCATCAGACACGAGATTTCCTGTGAACGTTCACAATCGCTGGCAGGCTGTAGATGCAAATTAAATTGCATCAAAGAGGTATATCAGACGCTGTTTTGTTAACAGCATCTGATATACCTGCTACCTGGTCCTCTGGTGGTCCCATTTACTGGGATCGACCACCAGAGGACCAGGTAGCTATGTAAAGTTGCACCAAACACTACACAACCCCCCCCCTACCCCACCCTCACGTATTAACCCCTTGTTAACCCCTTGATTACCCCATCTAGATTCCCTGATCACCCCCCTGTCATTGATCATACCCCTTGTAAGGCTCCATTCAGACGTCCATATGTGTTTTGCTGGTCCGTGGATTCACGGATCCGCGGATCTGATCCACGGATCCGCGGATCTGATCCACGGATCCGCAGATCCGCAGATCCTCAAATCCACAGATCCTCAAAACACGGACACCGGCAATGTGCTTTCCGCATTTTGCAGATCCGCACATTGCCAGAACTATATAGAAAATGCTTTTTCTTGTCCGCAATTGCGGACAAGAATAGGACATGTTCTATATTTTTGCGGAACGGAAGTGCAGACCCAGAAGCGCGGATCCGTAATTCTGGATTCGAGCAGGACAAAGTCTGTCCCCATAGAAATGAATGGGTCCGCAATTCCGTTCCGCAAACAGAATTGCGGACGTGTGAATGGGGCATAAGGGTCCCTTATCACCCCTAGTTAGCTACTTGTTAGGTAGCTAGCGCCCAGCCCACCGCACCACAGTCACTGATTTTGGCACAGATTTTTTCATCCACATTGATCGATGCGAATTAAAAAATCTGTGCCGTTCATTTTTTTTTTTTTTCAGTCCAGAGGCTGAATGGAAAAAAAAAATCTCATTACCCGTATGCTCAATATAAGGAGAGTCGCAGAAACTCCTAATGCTGGCCATACGTGTAATGATTGTGGAGACCCTCAAATGCCAGGGCAGTACAAACACCTCACATGTGACCCCATTTTAGAAAGAAGACACCCCAAGTTATTCCATGAGGGGTATGGTGAGTTCATGTAAAATTTTATTTTTTGTCACAAGTTAGTGGAATATGAGACTTTGTAAAAAATATATATATATAAAATGGGGTCACTTGTGGGGTATTTATACTGCCCTGGCATTTTAGGGGTCCTAAAGCGTGAGAATCCAAATGCGTAAAAATGCCCTGTGAAATCCTAAGGCCCCTTTCACACGGGCGAGTTTTCCGCACGGGTGCAATGCGTGATGTGAACGCATTGCACCCGCACTGAATCCGGACCCATTCACTTCTATGGGGCTGTGCACATGACAGTTGATTTTCACGCATCACTTTTGCGATGCGTGAAAATCGCAGCATGCTCTATCTTCTGCGTTTTTAACGGAACGCAGGCTCCATAGAAATGAATGGGGCTGCGGGAAAATCGCCAGCATTCGCAAGCAAGTGCGGATGCTTTGCGATGTTCCCGCATGGTTGCTATATTTGGTTGCTGTATTATTTCACATTATAACATAGTTATAATGTAAAATAATACCCTTGGCCATCTTCCTAATGTTTAAACAGGTGCAGAATGGGTTAAAAATAATAAACTAATATTAACTTACCTGTTCCATTAGATCGCGAAGCCCGGCCTCCTCTCCGTTAGCTTGCTAGTAGGAAAAGGACCTGTGATGATGTCACATGGTCACATGGCCCAATCACCTACTCCATCACCATAGTGATGGAGCAGGTGATTGGGCCATGTGATGCTGTGACATCCTCACAGGTCCTTTTCCTACTAGCAAGCTAACGGAGAGGAGGCCGGGCTTCGCGATCTAATGGAACAGGTAAGTTAATATTAGTTTATTATTTTTAACCCATTCTGCACCTGTTTAAACATTAGGAAGATGGCCAAGGGTATTATTTTACATTATAACTATGTTATAATGTGAAATAATACCAGCGGGACAATTTCGGACCCAAACATGCACTTCTGTGAAGAAGTGCAGGTTCGGGTCTGGGTACCAAAAGTGCCGAATTTTCTCCCGCGCGTGCAAAACGCATGACATCGCTTTGCACTCGCAGGGAAAAATCGCGGCGATTCCCGCAACGCACCCGCACTGTTTGACGGAGGGCACCCGCAACGCCCGTGTGAAAGGGGCCTAAAGGTACTCATGGGAATTAGGGCCCCTTTGCGCATCTTGGCTGCAAAAAAGTGGCACAAATGTGGTATCGCCAAACTCAGGAGAAGTAGGGCAATGTGTTTTGGGGTATATTTTTATATATACCCATACTTTGTGTGAAAAATATCGCTGTAAACCACAACTTTTTGCATTTTTTTATTCAAAGTTGTCAATTTACAGAGATATTTCTCTCACCCAGCATGGGTATATGTAAAAATACACCCCAAAACACATTGCCCTACTTCTCCTGAGTACGGGCGATACCACATGAGTGACACTTTTTTGCAGCCAAGATGCGCAAAGGGGCCCAAATTCCAATGAGTACCTTTTAGGAGGGCATTTTTACGCATTTTTCTTCTCACGCTTTAGGGCCCCTAAAATGCCAGGGCAGTATAAATACCCCACATGTGACCCCATTTTGGAAAGAAGACACCCCAAGGTATTCGCTGAGGGGCATAGTGAGTCCATGAAAATTAAATTTTTAGTCAAAAGTTAGCGGAAAGCGAGACTTTGTGAGAAAAAAATAATAAAAAATCAATTTCCGCTAACTTGTGAAAAAAAAAAAACTTCTATGAACTTGCCATGCCCCTCATGGAATGGAGTCGTTTACAGCGATATTTCTCACACACAGTATAGGTATATGTAAAAATACACCCCAAAACACATTGCCCTACTTCTCCTGAGTTCGGCGATACCACATGTATGCCACTTTTTTGCAGCCAAGATGCGCAAAGGGGCCCTAAAACCAATGAGTACCTTTAGGATTTCACAGGGCATTTTTACGCATTTGGATTCTCACGCTTTAGGGCCCCTAAAATGCCAGGGCAGTATAAATACCCCACAAGTGACCCCATTTTGGAAAGAAGACACCCCAAGGTATTCCGTGAGGGGCATGGCGAGTTCACAGAATTTTTATTTTTTGGCACAAGTTAGCGGAAGTTGATATATTTTTTATTTTTATTTTGTTTTTTATAAAGTCTGATATTCCACTAACTTGTGACAAAAAATAAAAATTTACATGAACTCACCATACCCCTCACGGAATACCTTGGGGTGTCTTCTTTCCAAAATGGGGTCACTTGTGGGGTATTTATACTGCCCTGTCATTTTAGGGGCCCCTAAAGCGTGAGAAGAAGTCTGGAATCCAAATGCGTAAAAATGCCCTGTGAAATCCTAAAGGTACTCATTGGAATTAGGGCCCTTTTGCGCACCCAGGCTGCAAAAAAGTGTCACTCATGTAGGATCGCCGTACTCAGGAGAAGTAAGGCAATGTGATTTGGGGTGTATTTTTATATATACCCATGTTGGGTGAGAGAAATATCTCTGTAAACAACAACTTTTTAAATTTTTTTATACAAAGTTGTCAGTTTACAGAGATATTTCTCTCACCCAACATGGGTGTATGTAAAAATACACCCCAAAACACATTGCCCTACTTCTCCTGAGTACGGCGATACCACATGAGTGACACTTTTTTGCAGCCTGGGTGCGCAAAGGGGCCCAAATTCCAACGAGTACCTTTAGGTTTTACATGGCTGCTCACAATTTAGCCCCGCCCAAAATGCCAGAACAGTAAACAAACCCCACAAATGACCCCATTTCGGAAAGTAGACACCCCAAGGTATTCACTGAGGGGCATAGTGAGTCCGTCTGAGATTTTTTATTTTTTTTTGCCAGAAGTTAGTAGAAATGGAAACTTTATTATATTTTTTTTCCTCAGAAAGTGCAATTTTCTGCTAACTTGTGAAAAAAAAAATGAAATGCTACATGAACTCACCATGCCCCTCCGCGAATACTTTGGGGTGTCTTCTATCTAAAATGGTGTCATTAGGTGGGTATTTATACTATCCTGACATTCTAGCACCTGAAGAAACATGACAGGTGCTCAGAAAGTCAGAGCTGCTTCAAAATGCCGAAATTCACTTTTTTGCACCATAGTTTGTAAACGCTATAACTTTTACCCAAACCAATAAATATACACTTATTGGATTTTTTTCTTATCAAAGACATGTAGAACAATAAATTTACAGAAACATTTATATAGAAATGTAGCTTTTTTTGAAAAATTTACAACAGAAAGTGAAAAGGGTCATTTTTTTGCAAAAATGTCGTTAAATTTTTATTAATGGCAAAAAAAGTAAAAATGTCAGCAACAATGAAATACCACCAAATGAAAGCTCTATTAGTGAGAAGAAAAGGAGGTAAAATTCATTTGGGCGGTAAGTTGCATGACGGAGCAATAAACGGTGAAAGTAGTGTAGTGCAGAATTGTAAAAAGTGGCCTGGTCATTAGGGGGGTTTAAGCTAGGGGGGCTGAAGTGGTTAAAGGCTTCCGTTTTGCATTCTGTCTTATGGATTCCATTATTTTCTGTTATAACCATGTTTTAACTGAAAGCCATAATGGAAACCATAACGCTATTGTGAACTCACCCAAATAGGTGCAGTAGAATCCTCCCTCAATAATTGCTGTAGCTTGAAGATTTCACACCACCAGGTTCAACAGATTTCTTACCTAATCTCTCACTGGGAGCACCGGTAGCAACCTTTCCCTATACTAACAGCAGCAGAGTGACGTGCCGCACTATGTGACTCCAGCTTATAGAGAGGCTGGGTCACATGCTGCACTCATTATGGCTGTGATGGCTTCTTAGGGCAAAGATGTAAAACGCTTGCTGATTGGCTGCTCTGCAGCCTTTCAAAAAGTGGGAAGAATCTCCAAACAATGGACCCGAACTCTAACTTTTATGAAAATGTTCGGGTTCGGGTTCGTGTCCCAAACATCCTAAAATTTGGTACTAACCCAAACTGTACAGTTCGGGTTTGCTCAACTCTATAATTGACATACAAAAAGGACACATTACATCATTCACAATATTTCAATTTTCCAATTTGTGTGAGAAAATGTAATAGAATTTTGGATGAGGACTGGTTAAAATTTTATGGGATCTGAATTGACTTGATGGCTGAGCACCATGATTGGCCAGGCAGCAAGGACCTCTGATTAGTCACCCAACCATAATGCCAGTGTTACCTAAATGTTCAAATTGGCAGTGGAGGAAGATGGATGTCACAGCTCACTGAATAAAATATCTATTTCAATTAGCAATTTAAATAATTGACATAAAGGACACATTACATCACTCTCAGCTCTGTAAAATATTTCAATTTTCCGATTTGTGTAAGAAAATGTAATGGAATTTTGGATCAGGACTGGATAACATTTTATGGGATCTGAATTGACTTGATGGCTGAGCACAATGATTGACCAGGCAGCAAGGACCTCTGATTCGTCACCCAACCATAATGCCAGTGTCACCTAAATGTTCAAATTGGCAGTGGAGGAAGATAGATATCACAGCTCGCTGAATTTACTTCAACAATACCCATTCTTTATTAATACAAACACATCTGTATGTTCAGGATTACTAGATTCAAATACAGTAAGAATTTTAGAGAACTCATGCAAAAGGTTGGAAAAAATTAGTTTCTTTAGCAATATAAGGCTGAGATAAGTATGTTCATATATTTCAGATGGATCATACTGAAATGTTTGAACGAATAAAGCATTGGCACAATTAAAGCAAGATTCAGTGCCATTGAATCATCTTTATTAGAAATATGTCCAGCAACAAATTCTTAAGGTCCCTTTATATAGTACAGTTATCAGGCTTTTTATTAGGAAATAAGGATGAGCAAACCCGTTTGGAACCTTTGCTATACTATAGAGCCATTTTAGTGCACATGTCGGAGGGAAAAAAACACTAGGGAGGAAGAAGGGTTCTCACATAACCCTGAAAGGGGGGGAGGGCTTGCCCTGATTGGTTCCCAGGCCAAAAAACAGCCTGTATGAGCCAATCTGTGCTGCAGCAGTCAGGAAAATGCCATGAGCAGAATGTCATTCTGTGCTGAGCTGTGAATGAGGGTGGTTGGGTCTTACATTGTCTGCCAGAAAAATGGACTTAGGGAGTCAGGAATGGTCAGAAATCAATCAAGCTTGTATTCTACTGCCAGAAACAGTGAAGGGAAATGCTAGAATTTCAAATAATAAGAATAAGGACAAGTGCCAAGGAGTGAGAAGGGAGGAGTTGTGGCTGGCTGTGCCTGCTAGTGGGGCTGCACCTGCTGCAAACCTCAAAATTTGCTTCATTCCCCAACCCCCCCACCCCCCCGTTTTTAAAGAAATGTTTCAATCTAGCATATAGGTGACCAATAAACAGACTAGGTCAACAGTTTACTTGTGAGTGATATCATGAAATTAAGGGCCAGGCCTGGCCCATAATCATCCATATTCATTTATTTTATATCCACACAGTTGGAATTTTATTTTTTGGGGGTTGTTCAATTAAATTAACCCAGTATATAGGTGATCAGTACAACAAAACACTGAATGTCACACAAAATTATCTGTGAGTCTTAACCCCTTAAGGACCCGCACCATACATGTATGGCACTGGTGGACGTGACTTAAGGACTAGCGCCATACATGTATGGTGGGCTGATCGGGCTAGTGCAGGAGTTGCACAAGCCCGATCTGTGGCAGGTGTTCGGCAGTCACTGATAGCCGGAAACCTGCTGTATGCGCCGGCATCGGTGAAAACACCGATGCCGGCACTTTAACCCTCGCATTGCCGCAGTCAGCACTGACCGCGGCAAGTAAGGGATACTGCTGGGTGCGGCGCGGCCATCGGGTCCCCGCACTGCTGTGACGGGGACCCGATGGCAGGGAAGGCAGCCCGAGGCCTTCCTTAGGCATCGTGGGTGCCTTCCGTGACAGCCTGTGAGGCAGCCTGTGAGACCCAGCCCCCTGGATGTCACAGGCAGTAAGCTGAAAGTGTATTACAGTGTGTAATCTACTTACAGCCAATGCATTACAATACAGAAGTATTGTAATGCATTGTAAAGGGGATCAGACCCCCAAAAGTTGAAGTCCCAGAGTCGGACAAAAATAAAGTGACAAAAGACGTTAAGAAAATAGATAAAAAAAAAAATAGTTTCAAAAAGCATCCTTTTCGCAAAATAAAATAAAAAGAAATTGTAAAAAAAGAAAGGTAGACATAATAGGTATTGCTGCATCTGTATTGACAGGCTCTATAAAAATATCACATGACCTAACCCCTCAGATGAACACTGTCAAAAAAATAAAATAAAAACTGTACTAAAAAAACATTTTTTGTCACTTTACATAACTAAAAGTGCAACACCAAGCGATCAAAAAGGTGTATGCCCCCCAAAATAGTACCAATCTAACCATCTACTCATCGCGCAAAAAATTAGCCCCTACTTAAGACAATCACCCAAAAATAATAAAAAATATGGCTCTCAGACTATGGAAACACTAAAACATGGTTTTTTGTTTCAAAAATGATGTTATTGTTAAATGTAAAAAAATAAAATAGACATATTAGGTATCGCAGCATCGGTAACAACCTGCTCTATAAAAAATACCACATGACCTAATTCCTCAGATGAACACCGTAAAAATTAAAACTAAAAATGGTGTAAAAAATGCCATTTCTTGTCACCTTACATCACAAAAAGTGTAATAGCAAGCGATCAAAAAGTAATATGCACCCCAAAATAGTAACCCCAAAATCTAACCGTAACCTTATCCTGCAAAAAATGAGACCCTACCTAAGACAATCACCCAAAACATAAAAAACTATGGCTTTCAGAATATGGAGACACTAAAACATGATTTTTTTTTGTTTCAAAAATGAAATCATTGTGTAAAACTTAAATGAATAAAAACAAGTATACATATTAGTTATTGTCACGTCCGTAATGACCTGCTCTATAAAAATATCACATGACCAAACCCCTCAGGTGAACACTGTAAAGAAAATAAATAAAAACTGTGTCAAAAAAGCCATTTTTTGTCACCTTAATCACAAAAAGTGTAATAGTAAGCAATCAAAAGTCATATGCACCCCAAAATTGTGCCAATCAAACCGTAATCTCATACCGCAGACAATGAGACCCGACCTAAGACAATCGCACAAAAAATTTAAATGCTATGGTTCTCAGAATATGGAGACACTAAAACATGATTTTTTTGTTTCCAAAATGATACTATTGTGTAAAACTTAAATAAATAAAAACAAAACATATTATGTATCGCCGCATCCATAATAACCTGCTGTATAAAAGTATCACATGAACTAACCCCTCAGGTGAACACTGTAGAAAAAAAAAAAAAGTGTGTCAAAAAAGCCATTTTTTTCACCTTACATCACAAAAAGTGCAATTCGCGGCGATCAAAAATTCATATCACCCTAAAATAATACCAATTAAACCGTCATCTAATACCAAAAACAATGAGCTCCTACATAAGACAGTCGCCCCCCAAAAAAATACCTATATCTCTAAAAAATACCTAAATCTCTATAAAAATACCACATGATCTAACCTGTCAGATGAACATTGTATATAACAAAAAATAAAAACTGTGCCAAAACAGCTATTTTATAAGTGTAATATAGAGCAACCAAAAATCATATGTACCCTAAAATAGTACCATCAAAACTTACACCTTATCCCTTAGTTTACAAAATGTTTTTTTTGGGAGGAGTTTCTACTCTATGTGTGCATCAGGGGGTCTTAAAATGTGACATGGCAACTTGAAAATTATCTCAGTGAAATCTGCCCTCCAAAAACCATGTGGCGTTCCTTTCCTTTTGCAAACTGCCGTGTGCCCGTAAAGCAGTTTACGACCACATATGGGGTGTTTCTGCAAAACTACAGAAATAGGGCAATAAATATTGAGTTTTGTTTGGCTGTTAACCCTTGCTTTGTTACTGGAAAAAAAATTCTGAAATTTTATCTACCCTTTCCTTTAATTGTTGTGGAACATCTAAAGGGTTAAGAACGTTTGTAAAATCAGTTTTGAATACCTTGAGGGGTGTAGTTTCTCAAATGGGGCCATTTATTTGTGGTTTCTATTAGGTAAGCCTCACAAAGTGACTTCAGACCTGAACTGGTCCTTAAAAAGTGGGTTTTGGAAATTTTATGAAAAATTTCAAGATTTGCTTCTAAACTTCTAAGCCTTCTAAAGTCCCAAAAATAGAAAATGTAATTTACAAAATGATCTAAACATGAAGTAGACATATGGGAAATGTAAAGTAATAACTATTTTAGGAGGTATCACTATCTGTTTTAAGAGCAGAGAAAATGAAATTTAGCAAATTGTGAATTTTTCCACATTTTTGGTAAATTTGGTACTTTTTTATAAATGAAAAGGAAATATTTTGACTCAAATTTACCACTGTTATGAAGTATAATATGTGACGAGAAAACAGTCTCAGAATGGCTTGGATAAGTAAAAGGGTTTTAAAGTTATCACCACATAAAGTGACACGTCAGATTTGCAAAAAATGGCCTGGTCCTTAAGGTGAAAAATGGCAGGGTCCTGAAGGGGTTAACAAATTTAAATATGTTTACGTTTACTTTTGTCTCCACATATTTCCAAATAGATTTGCTGGGAGGGTTGTTGATTATAGACAAACCAGCATATACTTGATTATTACACCAGCATATAGGTAAACAAATAAAAGACACATACCAATTTGGGTCCGAAACAAATTTTTTCAAAAATTGAGGGAACCTGAACCAAACCAAATTTTAAATTGTTTGCTAATCTTTAATGTGAACAAACATTTGTATGAATGCTCTTTCTCAATAATTTGCCACGAAATTATGCCACCAATCACCTGTTAAACAATCAGATGCTAATTCGTAGAGTGAAATAATCTTTTTTGTAAACATCAAAATATTCAGTTCTAGAACATGGTGTGCAAACCATAATCTGACGCCTAGCAACAATGAATTTGGGGGCCAATGAGGGCAGTAACAAACTATTGTCCTCATATACAGTAGTGGGGGTGATTGCTGTATGTAAATGCAGCTCTCATGTACTCTCCCAATCATTGCCTGCTCAGTTGGTATGTACAAATTTGCCATTAGTGGAAATTATTCACAATTTACAACTATAATTTAAAAAATAAACAATGAATTACTGTTAGTTTATTACAGGGAATCATCTGCTCCCAAAAAGAGCACACTGGGAATTTTGCTTCCTACATGGGTATAAAATACCAGACTAAGTATGCAACGGATAAAGGAAAACTCCTGCTGATTTTGAACTTCAAGTTCCAAAATTTAATGCATAACACTTAATCATTTCAGAAAGTAGACAAATGTGTTTAGCATATGCTCAATAACTTATTAAGTTTTTACTTACTCAGCCAAACAAAATAAAATTGACCATTAGAACACTATGAGAATCAGTTCTTGAGCTGTATAATCAGTATTCCATACGTGTCATTTAGGATGTCTATTCATCTAAAAAATTTACTAATTACATTAACTTTCACATGATGTAATGTGTAGCAAAATTTGTATAGTACCATGATAGCCAGATAAAGAAAAAAAAAAAATATGTAATGTCGAATAATTTTAAGTTAATAAATACAAAAGTATTATGGGAGTGATAATTTTATAAGCTAAACAGCAGGAATCATATTGCCAGCTTTAAGAGCACAGAGTTTCCTTCTTCAAGCAAAATTACAAATTAGGGCCCCTTTCACATATGCGTTTTTGCTTTTCGGTTGGTTTTTGGTTACCTGAAAGCATATTGAAGACTGATCAGAGCTTTCAGTTGTCCTGCGTTGTGACGGATTAGGCGGACATTTTCGGCGACGGAAGTGCACGCCGGATCCTCACAACGCAAATGTGAAAGAGGCCTAAAGATTGAAAAGCAAGCACCACATTTAGAGGATGTAAAAAAAGACATGTACATGGGAAGATTCATAATTAAGATAATACAAAGCAATAAACAGTGGTTTTGAGTGTGTAGATTAGAGATTGGGAGCCAAAATTAGGGAGGTGTGAATTAGTGCAAAGACCCATATTTGATTTCGCGATATTTGACCAATAATTTGCATCATATTCATAAAATATTCACTATTTAGCAATATTCGTTAATTTGCATTCATTATCATGACTTGCGATTCATTTTTCAAGTTATATTCGCGTGAGCAGAGAATCTATTCGTTATTAATAACGTTTAAACAGCGTTACATGTATTGAAAGCTTGAATCACAACTTGTTAATGCTTGGTAGGAAAGGGGATACAAACCGCAAATAGATTAATGCGAATATGCAAGTGACGATCATTCGCAGGACAGTTTTTACCTATAAAGTCTTTACTCTGACAGGAATAGTGGAAATTGTTATAGAAAGCAATTGAGATTGGGAGAATTATGTCTGAATCTTTTATTTTCAATACAGTTTCCATATCACTATCCATCTTAAGAGCGAATATTTGTAATTGCGAATATGGGGTCATGTATTTGACATATTCGTGAAATCTCGAAATCACGATATTCGAGATAAAAATTTGCTTTGTGAATATTCGTTCTCAACACTAGTGTGAATATTGTCAATGCAGTGGCTCATAATTCCAGGCTTAAGATGAACAAAGCACTCAAGATTCAGTTTGGTTCAGGTTCGCCATATTTTTGAAATGGTTCAGTTTGGCCCAACCCAAATTGCCAATTGCCCTAAGAATTGGTATTTAACACACCTTTAGCCTCCTAGGACTCATAATTTATAGGAAACTTTTCTAGTCTGCCTGTCCAGAAACACATGGATAGTGATGGACGTACATCGGCTGGGACGTTTCGAGAACGCACGTTCGCGATCAAATGTTCGAGAATTGCGCGTTCGCGGCGGGCCCTATTTATTTTAATGGCAGGCGAACCTGAAAAACCTTCAGGTCATATTTGCAACCACCAAATACTTAGTAGAAGTGCACAAATAGTCCCACAACAACAACAGTGACATACCAGAGGATGATCAATGGCAAAAATTCACACAAAAAATATGTATTTTAATCTTAAGGGAAACTCCCAAAAATGTGCCCTGCTGGAGACTAGAATTTTTTTTTTTTAGGCAGTCACCTGACAGAAAAGAACAAGTGATTATGTGCCTGGAGGTATATTAGATGGTCAGTGGATAACAATTTTACTGTAGGCCAGTGGGGTACAGGAACCAAACATTAGGCATTTACCGGACAGAAAGGACAAGTAATTATGTAGCTGAAGGTATATTATACGGTCAGTGGATAACAATTTTACTGTAGGCTTCTGGAGAACAGGCCCCAAAAAATATGCATTCACCGGACAGAAAAGAACAAGTGATTATGTGGCTGGAGGTATATTAGGCGGTCAGTGGATAAAAATGTTACTGTAGGCCAGTGGAGTATAGGCCCCAAATATTAGGCATTAAGAGGACATAAAAGAACAAGTGATTATGTGGCTAGCGGTATATTAGGCGGTCAGCGAATAACAATTTTACTGAAGGCCAGTGGAGTACAGGCCCCAAATATTAGGCATTAAGAGGACAAAAAAGAACAAGTGATTATGTGGCTGGAGGCATATTATATGGTCAGTGGGTAACAATTTTACAGTAGGTTTCTGGAGTACAGGCACAAAAAATTATGTATTCACCGGACAGAAAAGAACAAGTGATTATATGGCTGGAGGAATATTTGGCGGTCAGCTGGTAACAATTTTACTGTAGGCCAGTGGAGTACAGGCCCCAAACCTATGCAATAACCCGACAGAAAAGAACAAGTGATTATATGGCTGGAGGTATATTAGGCGGTCAGCGGATAACAATTTTACTGTAGGCCAGTGGAGTACAGGCCCCAAACGTCATGCAATAACCCGACAGAAAAGAACAAGTGATTATGTGGCTGGCGGAATATTAGGCGGTCAGTGGATAACAATTTTACTGTAGGCCACTGGAGTGCAGGCCCCAAAAATTATGCATTTACTGGACGGAAAAGAACAAGAGATTATGTGCCTGGGGGTATATTAGACGGTCAGTGGATAACAATTTTACTGTAGGCCAGTGGAGTACAGGCCCAAAATATTAGGCATAAAGAGGACAGAAAAAAACAAGTGATTATGTGGCTGGAGGTATATTATACGGTCAGTAGATAACAATTTTACTGTAGGCTTCTGGAGTACAGGCACAAAAAATGATGCATTCACCGGACAGAAAAGAACAAGTGATTATGTGGCAGGCGGTATATTAGGCGGTCAGCGAATAACAATTTTACTGAAGGCCATTGGAGTACAGGCCCCAAATATTAGGCATTAAGAGGACAGAAAAGAACAAGTGATTATGTGGCTGGAGGCATATTATATGGTCAGTGGATAAAAATTTTACTGTAGGCTTCTGGAGTATAAGCCCCAAAAATTATGCATTCACCGGACAGAAAAGAACAAGTGATTATGTGGCTGGCGGTATATTAGGTGGTCAGTGGATAACAATTTTACTGTAGGCCAGTGGATTACAGGCCCCAAACATTATGCAATAGCCGGACAGAAAAGAACAAGTGATTATGTGGCTAGGGGTATATTAGGCGGTCAACGAATAACAATTTTACTGTAGGCCAGTGGAGTACAGGCCCCAAATATTAGGCATTAAGAGGACATAAAAGAAAAAGTGATTATGTGGCTAGCGGTATATTAGGCGGTCAGCGAATAACAATTTTACTGAAGGCCAGTGGAGTACAGGCCCCAAATATTAGGCATTAAGAGGACAGAAAAGAACAAGTGATTATGTGGCTGGAGGCATATTATATGGTCAGTGGGTAACAATTTTACAGTAGGTTTCTGGAGTACAGGCCCCCAAAATTATGTATTCACCGGACAGAAAAGAACAAGTGATTATATGGCTGGAGGAATATTTGGCGGTCAGCTGGTAACAATTTTACTGTAGGCCAGTGGAGTACAGGCCCCAAACCTATGCAATAACCCGACAGAAAAGAACAAGTGATTATATGGCTGGAGGTATATTAGGCGGTCAGCGGATAACAATTTTACTGTAGGCCAGTGGAGTACAGGCCCCAAACGTCATGCAATAACCCGACAGAAAAGAACAAGTGATTATGTGGCTGGCGGTATATTAGGCGGTCAGTGGATAACAATTTTACTGTAGGCCACTGGAGTGCAGGCCCCAAAATTATGCATTTACCGGACGGAAAAGAACAAGAGATTATGTGCCTGAGGGTATATTAGACGGTCAGTGGATAACAATTTTACTGTAGGCCAGTGGAGAACAGGCCCAAAATATTAGGCATAAAGAGGACAGAAAAAAACAAGTGATTATGTGGCTGGAGGTATATTATACAATCAGTAGATAACAATTTTACTGTAGGCTTCTGGAGTACAGGCCCAAAAAATTATGCATTCACCGGACAGAAAAGAACAAGTGATTATGTGGCAGGCGGTATATTAGGCGGTTAGCGGATAAAACGTTTACTGTAGGCCAGTGGAGTACAGTCCCCAAACTTATGCAATAACCGGACAGAAACGAACAAGTGATTATGTGGCTGGCGGTATATTAGGCGGTCAGTGGATAACAATTTTACTGTAGGCCAGTGGAGTACAGGCCCCAAACATTAGGCATTCAGAGGGCAGAAGAGAACAAGTGATTATGTGGCTGGAGGTATATTATACGGCCAGTGGGTAACAATTTTACAGTAGGTTTCTGGAGTACAGGCCCCCAAAATTATGAATTCACCGGACAGAAAAGAACAAGTGATTATATGGCTGGAGGAATATTTGGCGGTCAGCTGGTAACAATTTTACTGTAGGCCAGTGGAGTACAGGCCCCAAACCTATGCAATAACCCGACAGAAAAGAACAAGTGATTATATGGCTGGAGGTATATTAGGCGGTCAGCGGATAACAATTTTACTGTAGGCCAGTGGAGTACAGGCCCCAAACGTCATGCAATAACCCGACAGAAAAGAACAAGTGATTATGTGACTGGCGGTATATTAGGCGGTCAGTGGATAACAATTTTACTGTAGGCCACTGGAGTGCAGGCCCCAAAAATTATGCATTTACCGGACGGAAAAGAACAAGAGATTATGTGCCTGAGGGTATATTAGACGGTCAGTGGATAACAATTTTACTGTAGGCCAGTGGAGAACAGGCCCAAAATATTAGGCATAAAGAGGACAGAAAAAAACAAGTGATTATGTGGCTGGAGGTATATTATACGGTCAGTAGATAACAATTTTACTGTAGGCTTCTGGAGTACAGGCACAAAAAAT
Organism: Bufotes viridis; assembly: GCA_033119425.1. Taxonomy (NCBI): domain Eukaryota; kingdom Metazoa; phylum Chordata; class Amphibia; order Anura; family Bufonidae; genus Bufotes; species Bufotes viridis. The sequence goes on along the minus strand of CM065593.1, from coordinate 217,244,985 downwards.
GATGCATTCACCGGACAGAAAAGAACAAGTGATTATGTGGCAGGCGGTATATTAGGCGGTTAGCGGATAAAGCGTTTACTGTAGGCCAGTGGAGTACAGTCCCCAAATATTTGGCATTCAGAGGACAGAAAAGAACAAGTGATTATATGGCTGGAGGTATATAAGTCGGTCAGTGGATAAAAATTTTACTGTAGGCTTCTGGAGTATAAGCCCCAAAAATTATGCATTCACCGGACAGAAAAGAACAAGTGATTATGTGGCTGGCGGTATATTAGGCGGTCAGTGGATAACAATTTTACTGTAGGCCAGTGGATTACAGGCCCCAAACATTATGCAATAGCCGGACAGAAAAGAACAAGTGATTATGTGGCTAGCGGTATATTAGGCGGTCAACGAATAACAATTTTACTGTAGGCCAGTGGAGTACAGGCCCCAAGCATTATGCATTCACCGGACAGAAAAGAACAAGTAATTATGTGGCTGGCGGTATATTAGGCAGTCAGTGGATAACAATTTTACTGTAGGCCAGTGGAGTGCAGGCCCCAAATATTAGGCATTAAGAGGACATAAAAGAAAAAGTGATTATGTGGCTAGCGGTATATTAGGCGGTCAGCGAATAACAATTTTACTGAAGGCCAGTGGAGTACAGGCCCCAAATATTAGGCATTAAGAGGACAGAAAAGAACAAGTGATTATGTGGCTGGAGGCTTATTATATGGTCAGTGGGTAACAATTTTACAGTAGGTTTCTGGAGTACAGGCCCCCAAAATTATGTATTCACCGGACAGAAAAAAACAAGTGATTATATGGCTGGAGGAATATTTGGCGGTCAGCTGGTAACAATTTTACTGTAGGCCAGTGGAGTACAGGCCCCAAACCTATGCAATAACCCGACAGAAAAGAACAAGTGATTATATGGCTGGAGGTATATTAGGCGGTCAGCGGATAACAATTTTACTGTAGGCCAGTGGAGTACAGGCCCCAAACGTCATGCAATAACCCGACAGAAAAGAACAAGTGATTATGTGGCTGGCGGTATATTAGGCGGTCAGTGGATAACAATTTTACTGTAGGCCACTGGAGTGCAGGCCCCAAAATTATGCATTTACCGGACGGAAAAGAACAAGAGATTATGTGCCTGAGGGTATATTAGACGGTCAGTGGATAACAATTTTACTGTAGGCCAGTGGAGTACAGGCCCAAAATATTAGGCATAAAGAGGACAGAAAAAACAAGTGATTATGTGGCTGGAGGTATATTATACAATCAGTAGATAACAATTTTACTGTAGGCTTCTGGAGTACAGGCCCAAAAAATTATGCATTCACCGGACAGAAAAGAACAAGTGATTATGTGGCAGGCGGTATATTAGGCGGTTAGCGGATAAAGCGTTTACTGTAGGCCAGTGGAGTACAGTCCCCAAACTTATGCAATAACCGGACAGAAACGAACAAGTGATTATGTGGCTGGCGGTATATTAGGCGGTCAGTGGATAACAATTTTACTGTAGGCCAGTGGAGTACAGGCCCCAAACATTAGGCATTCAGAGGGCAGAAGAGAACAAGTGATTATGTGGCTGGAGGTATATTATACGGCCAGTGGGTAACAATTTTACAGTAGGTTTCTGAGTACAGGCCCCAAAATTATGCATTCACCGGACAGAAAGAACACGTGATTATATGGCTGGAGGAATATTTGGCGGTCAATGGATAACAATTTTACTGTAGGCCAGTGGAATACAGGCCCCAAACTTATGCAATAACCGGACAGAAAGAACAAGTGATTATGTGGCTAGCGGTATATTAGGCGGTCAGTGGATAACAATTTTACTGTAGGCCAGTGGAGTACAGGCCCCAAACATTATGCATTCACCGGACAGAAAAGAACAAGTGATTATGTGGCTGGCGGTATATTAGGCGGTCAGTGGATAACAATTTTACTGTAGGCCAGTGGAGTGCAGGCCCCAAATATTAGGCATTAAGAGGACATAAAAGAAAAAGTGATTATGTGGCTAGCGGTATATTAGGCGGTCAGCGAATAACAATTTTACTGAAGGCCAGTGGAGTACAGGCCCCAAATATTAGGCATTAAGAGGACAGAAAAGAACAAGTGATTATGTGGCTGGAGGCATATTATATGGTCAGTGGGTAACAATTTTACAGTAGGTTTCTGGAGTACAGGCCCCCAAAATTATGTATTCACGGACAGAAAAAAACAAGTGATTATATGGCTGGAGGAATATTTGGCGGTCAGCTGGTAACAATTTTACTGTAGGCCAGTGGAGTACAGGCCCCAAACCTATGCAATAACCCGACAGAAAAGAACAAGTGATTATATGGCTGGAGGTATATTAGGCGGTCAGCGGATAACAATTTTACTGTAGGCCAGTGGAGTACAGGCCCCAAACGTCATGCAATAACCGGACAGAAAGAACAAGTGATTATGTGGCTGGCGGTATATTAGGCGGTCAGTGGATAACAATTTTACTGTAGGCCACTGGAGTGCAGGCCCCAAAAATTATGCATTTACCGGACGGAAAAGAACAAGAGATTATGTGCCTGAGGGTATATTAGGCGGTCAGTGGATAACAATTTTACTGTAGGCCAGTGGAGTACAGGCCCAAAATATTAGGCATAAAGAGGACAGAAAAAAACAAGTGATTATGTGGCTGGAGGTATATTATACAATCAGTAGATAACAATTTTACTGTAGGCTTCTGGAGTACAGGCCCAAAAAATTATGCATTCACCGGACAGAAAAGAACAAGTGATTATGTGGCAGGCGGTATATTAGGCGGTTAGCGGATAAAACGTTTACTGTAGGCCAGTGGAGTACAGTCCCCAAACTTATGCAATAACCGGACAGAAACGAACAAGTGATTATGTGGCTGGCGGTATATTAGGCGGTCAGTGGATAACAATTTTACTGTAGGCCAGTGGAGTACAGGCCCCAAACATTAGGCATTCAGAGGGCAGAAGAGAACAAGTGATTATGTGGCTGGAGGTATATTATACGGCCAGTGGGTAACAATTTTACAGTAGGTTTCTGGAGTACAGGCCCCCAAAATTATGCATTCACCGGACAGAAAAGAACACGTGATAATATGGCTGGAGGAATATTTGGCGGTCAACGGATAAAAATTTTACTGTAGGCCAGTGGAATACAGGCCCCAAACTTTTGCAATAACCGGACAGAAAAGAACAAGTGATTATGTGGCTGGCGGTATATTAGGCGGTCAGTGGATAACAATTTTACTGTAGGCCAGTGGAGTACAGGCCCCAAACATTAGGCATTCAGAGGGCAGAAGAGAACAAGTGATTATGTGGCTGGAGGTATATTATACGGCCAGTGGGTAATAATTTTACAGTAGGTTTCTGGAGTACAGGCCCCAAAAATTTTGCATTTACCGGACAGAAAAAAAAAGTGATTATATGGCTGGAGGTATATTAGGCGGTCAGCGGATAACAATTTTACTGTAGGCCACTGGAGTGCAGGCCCCAAAAATTATGCATCCACCGGACGGAAAAGAACAAGAGATTATGTGACTGGAGGTATATTAGACGGTCAGTGGATAACAATTTTACTGTAGGCCAGTGGAGTACAGGCCCAAAACATTAGGCATTCAGAGGACAGAAAAGAACAAGTGATTATGTGGCTGGAGGTATATTAGGCGGTCAGTGGATAACAATTTTACTGTAGGCTTCTAGAGTACAGGCCCCAAACTTTAGGCATTTACCAGACAGAAAAGAACAAGTGATTATGTAGCTGGCGGTATATTATACGGTCAGTGGATAACAATTTTCCTGTAGGATTCTGGAGTACAGGCCCCAAAAATTATGCATTTACCGGACAGAAAAAAACAAGTGATTATATGGCTGGAGGTATATTAGGCGGTCAGCGGATAACAATTTTACTGTAGGCCACTGGAGTGCAGGCCCCAAAAATTATGCATCCACCTGACGGAAAAGAACAAGAGATTATGTGACTGGAGGTATATTAGACGGTCAGTGGATAACAATTTTACTGTAGGCCAGTGGAGTACAGGCCCAAAACATTAGGCATTCAGAGGACAGAAAAGAACAAGTGATTATGTGGCTGGAGGTATATTAGGCGGTCAGTGGATAACAATTTTACTGTAGGCTTCTAGAGTACAGGCCCCAAACTTTAGGCATTTACCAGACAGAAAAGAACAAGTGATTATGTAGCTGGCGGTATATTATACGGTCAGTGGATAACAATTTTCCTGTAGGCTTCCAGAGTACAGGCCCCAAAAAATATGCATTTAACGGACAGAAAAGAACAAGTGATTATGTAGCTGCCGGTATATTATACGGTCAGTGGATAACAATTTTCCTGTAGGCTTCCAGAGTACAGGCCCCAAACATTAGGCATTCAGAGAACTGAAAAGAACAAGTGATTATGTGGCTGGAGGTATATTAGGCGGTCAGCGGATAACAATTTTACTATAGGCCAGTAGAGTACAGGAACCCAAACATTATGCAATAACCGGACAGAAAAGAACAAGTTTTTATGTGGCTTGCGGTATATTATGCGGTCAGTGGATAACAATTTTACTGTAGGACACTGGAGTGCAGGACCCAAAAATTATGCATCCACCGGACAGGAAAGAAGAAGAGATTATGTGCCTGGAGGTATATTAGACGGTCAGTGGATAACAGTTTTACTGTAGGCCACTGGAGTGCAGGCCCCAAAAATTATGCATCCACCAGACATGAAAGAACAAGAGATTATGTGCCTGGAGGTATATTAGACAGTCAGTGGATAATAATTTTACTGTAGGCTTCTAGAGTACAGGCCCCAAAGATTAGGCATTCAGAGAACTGAAAAGAACAAGTGATTATGTGGCTGGAGATATATTAGGCGGTCAGCGGATAACAATTTTACTGTAGGCCAGTGGAGTACAGGGCCAAACATTATGCAATAACCCGACAGAAAAGAACAAGTTATTATGTGGCTGGCGGTATATTAGGCGGTCAGTGGATAACAATTTTACTGTAGGCCAGTGGAGTACAGGCCCCAAACATTATGCAATAACCGGACAGAAAAGAACAAGTGATTATGTGGCTAGCGGTATATTAGGCGGTCAACGAATAACAATTTTACTGTAGGCCAGTGGAGTACAGGCCCCAAGCATTATGCATTCACCGGACAGAAAAGAACAAGTAATTATGTGGCTGGTGGTATATTAGGCAGTCAGTGGATAACAATTTTACTGTAGGCCAGTGGAGTACAGGCCCCAAATATTAGGCATTAAGAGGACATAAAAGAACAAGTGATTATGTGGCTAGCGGTATATTAGGCGGTCAGCGAATGACAATTTTACTGAAGGCCAGTGTAGTACAGGCCCCAAATATTAGGCATTAAGAGGACAGAAAAGAACAAGTGATTATGTGGCTGGAGGCATATTATATGGTCAGTGGGTAACAATTTTACAATAGGTTTCTGGAGTACAGGCCCCAAAAATTATGCATTCACCGGACGGAAATGAACAAGAGATTATGTGCCTGGGGGTATATTAGACGGTCAGTGGATAACAATTTTACTGTAGGCCAGTGGAGTACAGACCCAAAACATTAGGCATAAAAGGACAGAAAAGAACAAGTGATTATGTGGCTGAAGGTATATTATACGGTCAGTAGATAACAATTTTACTGTAGGCTTCTGGAGTACAGGCCCAAAAAATTATGCATTCACCGGACAGAAAAGAACAAGTGATTATGTGGCAGGCGGTATGTTAGGCGGTTAGCGGATAAAACGTTTACTGTAGGCCAGTGGAGTATAGTCCCCAAACTTATGCAATAACCGGACAGAAAAGAACAAATGATTATGTGGCTGGCGGTATATTAGGCGGTCAGTGGATAACAATTTTACTGTAGGCCAGTGGAGTACAGGCCCCAAACATTAGGCATTCAGAGGGCAGAAGAGAACAAGTGATTATGTGGCTGGAGGTATATTATACGGCCAGTGGGTAACAATCTGGAGTACAGGCCCCCAAAATTATGCATTCACCGGACAGAAAAGAACACGTGATAATATGGCTGGAGGAATATTTGGCGGTCAACGGATAAAAATTTTACTGTAGGCCAGTGGAATACAGGCCCCAAACTTATGCAATAACCGGACAGAAAAGAACAAGTGATTATGTGGCTGGCGGTATATTAGGCGGTCAGTGGATAACAATTTTACTGTAGGCCAGTGGAGTACAGGCCCCAAACATTAGGCATTCAGAGGGCAGAAGAGAACAAGTGATTATGTGGCTGGAGGTATATTATACGGCCAGTGGGTAATAATTTTACAGTAGGTTTCTGGAGTACAGGCCCCAAAAATTTTGCATTTACCGGACAGAAAAAAACAAGTGATTATATGGCTGGAGGTATATTAGGCGGTCAGCGGATAACAATTTTACTGTAGGCCACTGGAGTGCAGGCCCCAAAATTATGCATCCACCGGACGGAAAAGAACAAGAGATTATGTGACTGGAGGTATATTAGACGGTCAGTGGATAACAATTTTACTGTAGGCCAGTGGAGTACAGGCCCAAAACATTAGGCATTCAGAGGACAGAAAAGAACAAGTGATTATGTGGCTGGAGGTATATTAGGCGGTCAGTGGATAACAATTTTACTGTAGGCTTCTAGAGTACAGGCCCCAAACTTTAGGCATTTACCAGACAGAAAAGAACAAGTGATAATGTAGCTGGCGGTATATTATACGGTCAGTAGATAACAATTTTACTGTAGGCTTCTGGAGTACAGGCCCAAAAAATTATGCATTCACCGGACAGAAAAGAACAAGTGATTATGTGGCAGGCGGTATGTTAGGCGGTTAGCGGATAAAACGTTTACTGTAGGCCAGTGGAGTATAGTCCCCAAACTTATGCAATAACCGGACAGAAAAGAACAAATGATTATGTGGCTGGCGGTATATTAGGCGGTCAGTGGATAACAATTTTACTGTAGGCCAGTGGAGTACAGGCCCCAAACATTAGGCATTCAGAGGGCAGAAGAGAACAAGTGATTATGTGGCTGGAGGTATATTATACGGCCAGTGGGTAACTTTACAGTAGGTTCTGGAGTACAGGCCCCCAAAATTATGCATTCACCGGACAGAAAAGAACACGTGATAATATGGCTGGAGGAATATTTGGCGGTCAACGGATAAAAATTTTACTGTAGGCCAGTGGAATACAGGCCCCAAACTTATGCAATAACCGGACAGAAAAGAACAAGTGATTATGTGGCTGGCGGTATATTAGGCGGTCAGTGGATAACAATTTTACTGTAGGCCAGTGGAGTACAGGCCCCAAACATTAGGCATTCAGAGGGCAGAAGAGAACAAGTGATTATGTGGCTGGAGGTATATTATACGGCCAGTGGGTAATAATTTTACAGTAGGTTTCTGGAGTACAGGCCCCAAAAATTTTGCATTTACCGGACAGAAAAAAACAAGTGATTATATGGCTGGAGGTATATTAGGCGGTCAGCGGATAACAATTTTACTGTAGGCCACTGGAGTGCAGGCCCCAAAAATTATGCATCCACCGGACGGAAAAGAACAAGAGATTATGTGACTGGAGGTATATTAGACGGTCAGTGGATAACAATTTTACTGTAGGCCAGTGGAGTACAGGCCCAAAACATTAGGCATTCAGAGGACAGAAAAGAACAAGTGATTATGTGGCTGGAGGTATATTAGGCGGTCAGTGGATAACAATTTTACTGTAGGCTTCTAGAGTACAGGCCCCAAACTTTAGGCATTTACCAGACAGAAAAGAACAAGTGATTATGTAGCTGGCGGTATATTATACGGTCAGTGGATAACAATTTTACTGTAGGCTTCTGGAGTACAGGCCCAAAAATTATGCATTCACCGGACAAACAATGTTACCATAAATATAATAAACAGATGAGATATTATACCTGTAAATTCTGTAGGCACTTGATACCGGACAGAAAGAACCTAAGTGACAGTGTAGTGGCGGAGTATATTAGGCGGTCAGCGGATAACAATTTTACTAGGCCACTGGAGTACAGGCCCCAAAGATTATGCATCCACCGGACGGAAAAGAACAAGAGATTATGTGACTGGAGGTATATTAGGCGGTCAGTGGATAACAATTTTACTGTAGGCCGGTGGAGTGCAGGCCCAAAACATTAGGCATTCAGAGGACAGAAAAGAACAAGTGATTATGTGGCTGGAGGATATATTAGGCGGTCAGTGGATAACAATTTTACTGTAGGCTTCTAGAGTACAGGCCCCAAACTTTAGGCATTTACCAGACAGAAAAGAACAAGTGATTATGTAGCTGGCGGTATATTATACGGTCAGTGGATAACAATTTTCCTGTAGGATTCTGGAGTACAGGCCCCAAAAAATATGCATTTAACGGACAGAAAAGAACAAGTGATTATTTGGCTGGTGGTATATTAGGCGGTCAGTGGATAATAATTTTACTGTAGGCTTCCAGAGTACAGGCCCCAAACATTAGGCATTCAGAGAACTGAAAAGAACAAGTGATTATGTGGCTGGAGGTATATTAGGTGGTCAGCGGATAACAATTTTACTATAGGCCAGTAGAGTACAGGCCCCAAACATTATGCAATAACCGGACAGAAAAGAACAAGTTTTTATGTGGCTTGCGGTATATTATGCGGTCAGTGGATAACAATTTTACTGTAGGACACTGGAGTGCAGGACCCAAAAATTATGCATCCACCGGACAGGAAAGAAGAAGAGATTATGTGCCTGGAGGTATATTAGACGGTCAGTGGATAACAGTTTTACTGTAGGCCACTGGAGTGCAGGCCCCAAAAATTATGCATCCACCAGACATGAAAGAACAAGAGATTATGTGCCTGGAGGTATATTAGACAGTCAGTGGATAATAATTTTACTGTAGGCTTCTAGAGTACAGGCCCCAAAGATTAGACATTCAGAGAACTGAAAAGAACAAGTGATTATGTGGCTGGAGATATATTAGGCGGTCAGCGGATAACAATTTTACTGTAGGCCAGTGGAGAACAGGGCCAAACATTATGCAATAACCCGACAGAAAAGAACAAGTTATTATGTGGCTGGCGGTATATTAGGCGGTCAGTGGATAACAATTTTATTGTAGGCCACTGGAGTGCAGGCCCCAAAAATTATGCATCCACCGGACAGGAAAGAACAAGAGATTATGTGCCTGGCGGTATATTAGGCGGTCAACGAATAACAATTTTACTGTAGGCCAGTGGAGTACAGGCCCCAAGCATTATGCATTCACCGGACAGAAAAGAACAAGTAATTATGTGGCTGGTGGTATATTAGGCAGTCAGTGGATAACAATTTTACTGTAGGCCAGTGGAGTACAGGCCCCAAATATTAGGCATTAAGAGGACATAAAAGAACAAGTGATTATGTGGCTAGCGGTATATTAGGCGGTCAGCGAATGACAATTTTACTGAAGGCCAGTGTAGTACAGGCCCCAAATATTAGGCATTAAGAGGACAGAAAAGAACAAGTGATTATGTGGCTGGAGGCATATTATATGGTCAGTGGGTAACAATTTTACAATAGGTTTCTGGAGTACAGGCCCCAAAAATTATGCATTCACCGGACGGAAATGAACAAGAGATTATGTGCCTGGGGGTATATTAGACGGTCAGTGGATAACAATTTTACTGTAGGCCAGTGGAGTACAGACCCAAAACATTAGGCATAAAAGGACAGAAAAGAACAAGTGATTATGTGGCTGAAGGTATATTATACGGTCAGTAGATAACAATTTTACTGTAGGCTTCTGGAGTACAGGCCCAAAAAATTATGCATTCACCGGACAGAAAAGAACAAGTGATTATGTGGCAGGCGGTATGTTAGGCGGTTAGCGGATAAAACGTTTACTGTAGGCCAGTGGAGTATAGTCCCCAAACTTATGCAATAACCGGACAAAAAAGAACAAATGATTATGTGGCTGGCGGTATATTAGGCGGTCAGTGGATAACAATTTTACTGTAGGCCAGTGGAGTACAGGCCCCAAACATTAGGCATTCAGAGGGCAGAAGAGAACAAGTGATTATGTGGCTGGAGGTATATTATACGTCCAGTGGGTAACAATTTTACATTAGGTTTCTGGAGTACAGGCCCCCAAAATTATGCATTCACCGGACAGAAAAGAACAAGTGATAATATGGCTGGAGGAATATTTGGAGGTCAGCGGATAAAAATTTTACTGTAGGCCAGTGGAATACAGGCCCCAAACTTATGCAATAACCGGACAGAAAAGAACAAGTGATTATGTGGCTGGCGGTATATTAGGCGGTCAGTGGATAACAATTTTACTGTAGGCCAGTGGAGTACAGGCCCCAAACATTAGGCATTCAGAGGGCAGAAGAGAACAAGTGATTATGTGGCTGGAGGTATATTATACGTCCAGTGGGTAACAATTTTACAGTAGGTTTCTGGAGTACAGGCCCCCAAAATTATGCATTCACCTGACAGAAAAGAACAAGTGATAATATGGCTGGAGGAATATTTGGCGGTCAGCGGATAAAAATTTTACTGTAGGCCAGTGGAATACAGGCCCCAAACTTATGCAATAACCGGACAGAAAAGAACAAGTGATTATGTGGCTGGCGGTATATTAGGCGGTCAGTGGATAACAATTTTACTGTAGGCCAGTGGAGTACAGGCCCCAAACATTATGCATTCAGAGGGCAGAAGAGAACAAGTGATTATGTGGCTGGAGGTATATTATACGGCCAGTGGGTAACAATTTTACAGTATGTTTCTGGAGTACAGGCCCCAAAAATTATGCATTTACCGGACAGAAAAAAACAAGTGATTATATGGCTGGAGGTATATTAGGCGGTCAGTGGATAACAATTTTACTGTAGGCCACTGGAGTGCAGGCCCCAAAAATTATGCATCCACCGGACAGGAAAGAACAAGAGATTATGTGCCTGGAGGTATATTAGACGGTCAGTAGATAACAATTTTACTGTAGGCCACTGGAGTGAAGGCCCCAAAAATTATGCATCCACAGGACAGAAAAGAACAAGAGATTATGTGCCTGGTGGTATATTAGGTGGTCAGTGGATAACAATTTTACTGTAGGCCAGTGGAGTACAGGCCCCAAACATTAGGCATTCACCGGACGGAAAAGAACAAGTGATTATGTGGCTGGAGGTATATTAGACGGTCAGTGGATAACAACTTTACTGTAGGCCAGTGCAGTACAGGCCCCAAACATTAGGCATTCAGAGGACAGAAAAGAACAAGTGATTATGTGGCTGGAGGTATATTATACGGCCAGTGGGTAACAATTTTACAATAGGTTTCTGGAGTACAGGCCCCAAAAATTATGTCTTTACCGGACAGAAAAGAACAATTGATTATATGGCTGGAGGTATATTAGGCGGTCAGCGGATAACAATTTTACTGTAGGCCAGTGGAGTACAGGCCCCAAACATTATGCAATAACCCGACAGAAAAGAACAAGTGATCATGTGGCTTTCGGTATATTAGGCGGTCAGTGGATAACAATTTTACTGTAGGCCACTGGAGTGCAGGCCCCAAAAATTATGCATCCACCGGACGGAAATGAACAAGAGATTATGTGCCTGGTGGTATATTAGACGGTCAGTGGATAACAATTTTACTATAGGCCAGTGGAGTACAGGCCCAAAACATTAGGCATTCCGAGGACAGAAAAGAACAAATGATTATGTGGCTGGAGGTATATTATACGGTCAGTGGATAGCAATTTTACTGTATGCTTCTGGAGTACAGGCCCCAAAAATTATGCAATAACCGGACAGAAAAGAACAAGTGATTATGTGGCAGGCGGTATATTAGGCGGTTAGCGGATAACAATTTTATTGTAGGCTTCTGGAGTACAGGCCCCAAACATTATGCATTCACCGGACAGAAAAGAACAAGTAATTATGTGGCTGGCGGTATATAAGTCAGTCAATGGATATCAATTTTACTGTAGGCCAGTGGAGTACAGGCCCAAAACATTAGGCATTCAGAGGACAGGAAAGAACAAGTGATTATGTAGCTGGAGGTATATTATACGGTCAGTGGATAACAATTTTACTGTAGGCTTCTAGAGTACAGGCCCCAAAAATTATGCATTCACCGGACAGAAAAGAACAAGTGATTATGTCGCTGGTGTTATATTTGGCGGTCAGTGGATAACAATTTTACTGTAGGCCAGTGAAGTACAGGCCCCAAACATTATGCATTCACCGGACAGAAAATAACAAGTGATTATATAGCTTGAGGTATATTAGGCGGTCAGCGGATAACAATTTTACTGTTGGCCAGTGGAGTACAGGCCCCAAACATTATGCAATAACCGGACAGAAAAGAACAAGTGATTATGTGGCTGGCGGTATATTAGGTGGTCAGTGGATAACAATTTTACTGTAGGCCACTGGAGTGCAGGCCCCAAAAATTATGCATCCACCAGACAGAAAAGAACAAGTGATTATGTGCCTGGAGGTATATTAAATGGTCAGTGGATAACAATTTTACTGTTGGCCAGTGGATTACAGGCCCCAAACATTTGGCATTCAGAGGACAGAAAAGAACAAGTGATTATGTGGCTGGAGGTATATTATTCGGTCAGTGGATTAAAATTTAATGAAGGCTTCTGGAGTATAAGCCCTAAAAATTATGCAATAACCATACAGAAAAGAACAAGTGATTATGTGGCTGGCGGTATATTAGGCAGTCAGTTGATAACAATTTTACTGTAGGCCAGTGCAGTACAGGCCCCAAACATTAGGCATTCACCGGCAGAAAAGAACAAGAGATTACGTGGCTGGAGCTATATTAGGCGGTCAGTGGATAACAATTTTACTGTAGGCCAGTAGGGTGCAGGCCGCAAACATTAGGCATTCATTAGACAGAAAAGAACAAGTGATTATGTTGCTGGTGGTATATAATATATTTAAGGTATATAATATTTGGTGAAATCAGGTATAACTATGCTGGGCCTGCACTCCCTTGATTTTATTTGGCTGTCATGGTCCCCAACAGATGGAGTACATAGTGGGCTCAGCATGCATGTTGTTACCTGCATCCCTGGATTAATGGAGGCTGTTACGGCACTAAGAAGGTGAAAAAGCAGGGTTGATCCAGCAAGCATACTGGGCCTGCACTCCTTGAATTTATTTGGCTGTCATGGCACACAAAAGGTAGGATTTAGCGATAGGACCACTCATAAAGGCGGCCTTGGTGCGGCGAGTGGCTTATTACTTTTTGATCAAAATGTACACTAATGCCTCTAGTATAGAGGTAGGGCAGAGTTGCAGTGCTCTGTTGCATTTCTGTATTTACAGGTATATCTATCCTCATTATCAGTATTTTGTGGAAGCAGGTATATCTCAGGACTCAATCAATATTTGGTGGAGGCAGGTATATCAATCCCCTTAATCAGTATTTTGTGGAAGCTGGTATTTCGCAAGCGTCAATCAGTATTTGGTGGAAGCAGTTATATCAAACCCCTTAATCAGTATTTTCTGAAAGCAGATATCTCGCAGGCCTCAATAAATATTTGGTGGAAGCAGGTATATCAATCCCTTTAATTAGTATTTTGTGGAAGCTGGTAAATCGCAGGCGTCAATCAGTATTTGGTGGAAGCAGGTATATCAATTCCTTAATCAGTATTTTGTGGAAGCAGGTGTATCGCAGGCCTCATTCAGTATTTGGTGGAAGCATCTCTATCAAACCCCTCAATCAATATTTGGTGGAAGCAGGTATATCACTCCCCTTAAGCAGTATTTTGTGGAAGCAGGTATATCACAGCCCTCTATTATTTTTTTGCCACAACAGTTGTATGACACCACCCTGTTTATTTGGGGTACCAGGTTACAGGTGTATAGCAGCCATCAATCAGTTTTATGTGGAAGCAGGCATATCGCACCCCTCAATCTATTGCTTGTTGGGGCAAAAGGTATATCACACTCATTGCAAATAGTTGTTCCTATAGCGCTTGTCCCTCTATATACCTGCGGTATCGCAGCAGAACTGCACGCAACTGCTGCGCAATACAAATGCACTATAATATACTTTCTATGTTAGAAAGTATATTATAAGTATATCACACCCCTCAGTATGTCACACCTATCGATAGCATACCTACACCAGTCCTTAAAAGGCCTTTTGTGGTCCTATTAGCTAGCGTTTGGTGTCCCTAATGGTCTGTCCCTGCTCCACAAAGCAACCTCTCCCTACTCTGGCAAAACACAGAGTATAAAATGGCTGCCAGATCTGGTTAATTTATAGGGTGTTGGTGTGTCCATGTGCCAAAACATCTTAATTGGCTGTCCTGTCCCACCTGATGGATATGTCATGGGTTAAAGTTCGGTGCAATGCAATAGATTACGGCGCATGCGGATATCGCCATATGTTCGCAAATCGTGAATGCGCAAAGTTTGGTGCAAAACAACCACCAGGCGAACTGCAAGGCCATCTCTACACATGGGGTCAGGGAACAGGGTATGGGACAGAAACTAGCCAGAGTTTAGGTAGGCCTGAACCTTGGTGTTGAGGTGGGAGCTGACTGGCATCATCCTGGCAAGGCACGTGGAAAAACTGCTCCAACATGTTGAGGAGCCTGAAATGGCTGCTGCAGCTTCTGGAAGCAGGAGGGGGGTGACTCTGCAGGGGGCCCAGAGGGGCCCCGCTCTCAGACATGCTTGTTGAAGGCGTTTGCTTGCTGTAAACTGCTGCAAGCTACATATATACTGTAATAATGTAATTTGTTGTAGATTTGTTTCCTGTCCATGGAATCTCATACCAGGAATTCAGCTCTTTCTGGATAACTATCATTTAACAGAGTTGAGCAAAGAAAACTTTTCTTGGTTCCCTTAGAGGCTTGGGTGGGATACTATTTCTACTTTTAGAGGGTGCCATGTATGCATAACAAGTATCGTAAGCCAGTCAATATTACTCTGGGTTTATGGGAAAAATATAGGAAAATGGGCACTTCTGTAGGCATCAGGTTTAGGAAAGCTACAGTAATTTATCTTTACCACAGACTCACAAGGACATTGCCTGGCCTACAATACTCTGCACATGTACTACTCATTCTAGATGTTCTCCTTAATGATAAATAGTACCTTCCCCAGACAACACATATATGTCCGAGAAACCAAAAGTAGCATAATATAGTAGAAACCTGGGGTGAGTTAATGGAACTGGGGGATGAATGGAAGGAGGGACTAGAACAGTTCATAAGGAAAGGTGTAGGGTAAAAAAAAATAAAAAAAAACCTCTCAATTGTATGTATACGAATGCCAGAAGCCTGATTAATAAAATTGGGGAATTGGAATTAGTGATGCATGAGGAGGACTATGACATAGAGGGAATAACTGAGACATGACTGGATGATAGCTATGACTGGGCAGTTAACGCACAGGGTTACAGTCTGTTTAGAAAGGATCTTCAAAACCGGAGAGGGGGAGGGATTTGCTTTTATAAAGTCCTGTCTAAAGCCCACATTCTGCGAAGATATAAGTGAGGCATATGAACATGTGGAGTCACTGTGGGTAGAAATACATGGAGGCAAAAAACAATAGTAGAATACTAATAGGAGTTTATTATAAGCCACCTAATATACTAGAGTCCACAGAAAATCTACTACTAAATGAGATAGATGAGGCAGAAAAACATGGGGTCGATAAGCGATAAGGAGAAAGCAAAGCTATTAAATATTTTTCTCTCCACTGTATTCACTGAGGAAAATAAACTGTCAGATGAAGGGCAGAATGTAAAAGTAAATTTCCCATTAAAAGTGCCCTGTCTGGGGCGTGGCTTAGCTGCCGACCGAGATGGACGCCTGAAGTAAATGCTCCCGCGCATCAGCGACTTCCACACAGCATAGCCTGCATCAGCAGATCGGCTTCCACCCATCGAGATACCCCACTATCCCTGCGATGATGGGGAAATCGAAGAATCCACTTGCTAAACTCGGAGGGGAAGGCCTGGAGAGATACTTTGAAAGAGGCAAGCCCCAAGATGGCGCCCAGAGCCATAAAAGTGCGGCACCTTCGCCACCGCCACACATTCCACAGCTGCCACTGGAGCTGGGAGACGCCTCATTCTCTCCCACCAGACTCACCCTGGATCTCCTAAATTCTGAGGAACCATTGCTCCCTCCTACTCCCGAGGTGGTAAGGCCGCAATACCCCGGCAGCATTCCCTCACAAAATGGCGCTGCGCAGGCATCTCATTCATCTGGGAACATGGCCTAGTCCAGCTAGATGCCAAGGTCACTTCTAACTCCCAGACCACCACTACCACGCCATTATTACCCCTAAACCAGCTTGGAGGGGATGTATTTGTAAACTTCCCTACCTCAGTTCAACCGGCCTCAGAGGACACTTTAAAACGTATGCTACTTGCATCAAAGTCGTCCCTGTGCCACGATTTATCTGCTCTTTTGGCCCCCATATCAGCGAAGTTGCAGGCGGTGGATGAAAGAGTGTCGCATGTGGAATTGAAGATGAATGACTTTGCAGCCTCTCAGAATGCAGTTATTGATGCTCATAAGACCTCTCAGATGAGGTGGAAGAAATAAAACGTAAAATAGCTGATCTAGAGGACAGCTCCCGTAGAAACAATGTTAACCACCCAATTATTATCGGACAGAAGTAAATAGCAAATTGTTGACTCACGATACGTGAAGCCATATATATCACCCAGTAGTTTAGAAATGCTGGCATTCAGGCCCAGGGCTCGAGTGTGGGTAGGTGGGAATTTACGATTTCTCTCCAAGGTTTGTGAGATGGAGAGCTGAACGCTGCCGTGTGACATGGTGGAGATGCTTGGTGACGGAGGTGGTGGTGTTGGTGGCACATCCTATGTTTGGTGGGCGGCAGGTGCCAACATTCCTCCCAAGGCGAAGAAAGAGGCCGAGGCAGCAGCAGAAGAGGGAGCAGTGGGAGCCTGAGTGAGTTCTTTATTTTTAAGGTGTTTACTCCACTGCAGTTCATGCTTTGCATGTAGATGCCTGGTTATGCAGGTTATGCTAAGATTCAGAACGTTAATGCCTCGCTTCAGGCTCTGATGGCACAGCGTGTAAACCACTCGGGTCTTGTCGTTAGCACATTGTTTGAAGAAGTGCCATGCCAGGGAACTCCTTGAAGCTGCCTTTGGGGTTCTCGGTCCCTGGTGGCAGTGGCCAGTAGCAGGCGAACTCTCTTGGCGGCGGCTGTTCTGCTTTTGCCCCCTGCTCCCTCTTTTGTTACTCTGTTGTCTCGGTCTCACCACTGCCTCTTCCTCTGAACTATGAAAGTCAGTGGCACGACCTTCATTCCATGTGGCGTCTAGGACATTATCGTCCCCTGCATTGTCTTCCACACAGTCTTCCTCCCTGACCTCCTGTTCGATCTGCACACTGCAAAAAGACGCAGCAGTTGGCACCTGTGTTTCGTCATCATCAGAGTCATGCTGTCTCCGATGAGGTGTTATTCCCATGTACTTATCATCAAGAAACATAAGTGGTTTTGCATCAGTGCATTCTATGTCTTCCACCACTGGGGAAGGGCTAGGTGGATTCCCTTGGGAAACCCTGCCAGCAGAGTCTTCAAACAGCATAAGAGACTGCTGCATAACTTGAGGCTCAGACAGTTTCCCTGATATGCATGGGGGTGATGTGACAGACTGATAGGCTTGGTTTTCAGGATCCACCTGTGCGCTTTCTGCAGAAGACCGGGTCGGAGATAATGTTGTGGACGTGCTGGATCCACTGTCGGCCACCCAATTGATTAGTGCCTGTACTTGCTCAGGCCTTACCATCCTTAGAACAGCATTGGGCTCCACCAAATATCGCTGTAAATTCTGGTGGGTACTGGAAACTGAGGTAGTTGGTTCACTAGGACGTGTGGCTTGGCAGAACGGCCACGTCCTCTCCCAGCACCAGAGGGTCCACTAACAAAACCACGACCATGTCTGCATCCCTCACTAGATGTGTTCCTCATTGTTACAGTTCACCACAATAATAAAAAAAAATAAAATTGGCCCAATGTATTGAATTCAAATTCAGTCTTTTTTTTTTACAGGCACCTAACACTATCTGGCTATCTGTTTATGTACAGTATTACACTAATCCAGGCACAGCAGTAACCACAGATTTAGGGGAATATCAATTGTAGGCCTAGTATTTAGGCCCTGGATGAAAGGTATCCTTTTGCGGACAGATTTACACTTTGAGATGCACAGTAGCGTGTGAAAAATTATATAGTATTATGCTTTCAGCACTTGTATTTTAACACTTTGTGTAATATACCCTTTAATGGAAAGAAATACACTTAGAGATGCAAAACAGTGTGTGCAAATGTAGAGGATTATGCTGTATTTTAACACTTACTGTTATATACCCTTTAACGGAAAGAAATACACTTGGAGATGCACGCTGAGTGTTATATACCCTTTTTCTGACAGATTTACACTGGACTGCAATAGCTGGAACACCAGATTTTGGGAATTGCTATTTTGGCAATTACATTTAACCCCAGAAAATAATATATCCTTTGACGGACACTAAGAAACTTGTGCAGTCACAGCTGGAACACCAGATTTACTGTACTTCTATTTTGGCAACTGAATTTCTCCCCAGAAAATAATAAATCCTTTGACGGACACTAATAAACTTGGCCAGCTACTGCTGGGACACCAGATTTACGGTAATGCTATTTTGGCAATTGAACTTCACCCCAGAACAAAATCTATCCTTTGCTGGACTTTATTAAACTTGGCCAGCCACAGCTTGAACACCAGATTTACGGTATTTCTCTTTTTGCAACTGAATTTCACTGCAGAAAATAATATATCCTTTGACGGACACTATGAAACTTTTCTAGTCACAGCTGGAACACCAGATTTACAGTATTTCTATTTTTGCAACTGAATTTCACCCCAGTAAAAAATATGTCCTTTGCCGGACACTATTAAACTTGGCCAGCCACAGCTGAAACCACTGATTTATGGTATTGCTATTTTGGCAATTGAATTTCACCCCAGAAAATTATCTATCCTTTGCAGGACACTATTAAACTTGGCCAGCCACTGCTGGGACACCAGATTTACGGTATTTCTATTTTTGCAACTGAATTTCACCCCAGAAAATAATATATCCTTTGACGGACACTATTAAACTTGGCCAGCCACATCTGAAACCACTGATTTATAGAATTGCTATTTTGGCAATTGAATTTCACCCCAGAACAAAATATATCCTTTGCCAGACACTATTAAAATTGTCCAGTCACAGC
Source organism: Bufotes viridis (assembly GCA_033119425.1). NCBI lineage: Eukaryota > Metazoa > Chordata > Amphibia > Anura > Bufonidae > Bufotes > Bufotes viridis. The sequence continues at coordinate 217,225,699 of CM065593.1, read as the reverse complement.
TGGAACACCAGATTTACGGTATTTCTCCTTTTTCAACTGAATTTCATCGCAGAAAATAATATATCTTATGAAGGACACTATGAAACTTATCCAGTCATAGCTGGAACACCAGATTTACGGTATTTCCATTTTTGCAACTAAATTTCACACCAGAAAAAAATATATCCTTTGCCGGACACTGTTAAACTTGGCCAGCCACAGCTAAAACCACTGATTTACGGTATTGCTATTTTGGCAATTGAATTTCACCCCAGAACAAAATATATCCTTTGCCGGACTCTATTAAACTTGGCCAGCCACTGCTTGGACACCAGATTTATGGGATTGCATTTTTGGCAATTGAATTTTCACCGCAGAAAATGATCTATCCTTTTCCGGACACTATTAAACTTGGCCAGCCACTGCTGGGACACCAGATTTAGGGGATTCATATTTTGAATTTAACCCCTCATTAAAGGATAACTGTCACATTTAGACCCTAATTTCAGTATTCATATATGTAGTTACTAATATGATAATATTCCTGAATCAATACCTATTAGACTTACTTACCCCTTATTTAATAAGATTCAGCCCTTAGCAACCAGTCTGCTTAAAACTGCAATTTCACTATTCTGTTAAAATGGCCTCCCTCAGCCCTGAGGCTAATCCATAGGACGCCTGCAGTGAAGTTAGTGAAGATCAGCTCTGTATTGCTCTGTCTTGCAGTTAAATTTCCAGGTCTGGCTGAAGCTTGTAGACTTCCTACAAGCTCTCCTCTTATCAGATAAGGCTTTCATTTATACACTGAGCAGCTGGCATATCTCCATGGGCTCTACATTGTCCAGCACTGCTAAGAGAGTGTCTGCCAAGCACAGGCATGTGGATAAGTTCACACACACAGCCCAGCACTGTTATCTCCTGTCAGGAAGAACCTGGCGTTTTATACATTCCCTTACAATGTTGACTCACTATCAGTTCCCAGTGCACTGGTAGACGGAAGGAGCATAGCAACCTGATTTTAATCTCAGGTAAAAATAGCCAATACTGGGGACTTTTAGGTGGCTTTTAGGGGTTATTTATTAAACAATCAGAAATTAAAACAGGGCCAACAAGGTGATATTTAGTAAAAAAAAATAAAAAAATTGACAGTTATACTTTAAATATAGAAATTTCTACCCTGAGTTTCTAGGGGTTACAATAAGCACAGCCAAGCCCCTGATGTAGGATATAGCAAAAAAAAAAAAACTACTATTGATGGATTGATGGACTTGGTGGCAGCTTGTGCTGGTACACCACAAGACACAAAATGGCCGCCGATCACCCCAGAAAAAAGTGACAGAAAAACACTTTGTGCAGCCTAAAAAACAGTGAGCAATTAACTAGCAGAAGTTGAATGATTTACAGCTGTAGATCGATCACTTCATTAGGTGTTTTTGTTGAGTTTTCCCTGCCTAATCTCGCCCTAACAGCAGCTGCATCCTATCCCTAAACTAATCAGAGCAGAGTGATGTGCGGCGCGATGTGACTCCAGCTTAAATAGAGGCTGGGCCACATGCTGCACTTGGCCAATCACAGCTATGCCAATGGTAGGCATGGCTGTGATGGCCTCTTGGGGCAAGTAGTATGACGCTTGTTTATTGGCTGCTTTGCATTCTTTCAAAATGCGCCATAGAAATCGCCGAACAACGAACCCGAACCCGAACTTTTACGAACTATACAGTTTGGGTTCGCTGATCGCTACAGGCAACATTAGCTTGTTAATTCTAATAGCCATGTATTCGTGTTTATTGTTTCCCAGGCCTGGTGAGTTTACACATTTCGTTTAATCTACTACTAGAGTAAGACGGCATATGCTATGTTCTAACTTTTTGGTCCTTTATATATAAAAAAATAAATAAATAGGTGTGGCCTGGTATAGTAGAGGTGAAGTAGAGGAGAAGTATTTTGCCACCAGGAACAGCTGGTGTCCGATCAGGGCCCTTAGCGAATGGTTGGAGTTCATTTAGGCCCTTCCAACAGATTCAAAATTGTTTGTGTCAGTCTGCAGCCCTCAGGATTCACACCTTCTCGTAATATGTTCATATGTTGTTAGTCAACATAGGAGTAAATCGTTTCTGATTACCGGCCACTCTTTCAATCGCATCAGCATTAGATACCTCCAAGAATGATGTGCCGGTGCACATGACAAGAGGTAAGGTAGATGGAAGTCAATATGATATGTACGGTATATTCCGCACCTTCATCGTTAAATGTCTTTTGCTTTTAAAAGTGGGTGTCGTAACGGTATGTATATATTTTGCTCTAAACTAATGTGTGCTCTTTTTGGCCCCTTTAGGCTGCCCTACCAGAGCAGTTATGGCATAACCACTGCTTGTTGTAGATAGGGTTAGATAGGTTAGGTACACCTTTCTGAAAGCTGATCCGACCACAAGTATTAAGCAAAATATATTTGCTGCATTTGTGGGAGGGGAGGCTGATTACAAGGCTATTTATAGGCACCTGTGGGCCCAGGATGACGCCGATTCAGCGGATTTCATCCACCCACCCACACCATCTTACAGTCACTTCACATTAGGGTGGCCCCCTTTAGGCTGCCCTACCACAGCAGTTATGGCATAACTCCACTGCTTTTTGTAGATAGGATTAGATAGGTTAGGTACACCTTTCTGATAGCCGATCTGACCACAAATTGGAAACAATTATTTAAACGACGGATGCATAACTGTTTTTTTGGCCTAAAACACTGCTTTTTTCAATAAAACCCCAAAATGCAGTTTTTTACTGCTGTAAATTTAAATTAGATATTTATACTGTGTATATACAACTGCTTTTGAAGCAAAAATATTGTTTTTTTCCTACAAAAAATAATAATGCACCACAGATCCCAGGCTAGACAAATGGACTATGTCACAGCTTTTGTCACCAAAATTCACAAATGCATTTTTTCACTGCTGTAAATTAAATGTACGTATTTATTTTGTGTACAACTGCTTTGTGAAGCAGGAATTTAGCTTTTTTCACTCAAAAAAAGAATACTGCACTATTTCTCAGCTGTATTGTGAAATCGGTATTTAGGCAATGTATTTCAAAATGCTTTGTGGATCAGGATTTCCACTTTTTTGTCAAAAAATACACTTATGCTGTATTTCACAGCAGCAATGTAAAATAGGTGGTTGGAATGGGTATTTCAGACTGTTTGGTGGACCTTGAATAACGTTTATTTTCTATAAACAACAAAGAAGCACTATTTCCATGCAGAAATATAAAATATGTCGTTGGACGGTATATGCAAAACTTTTTAGTGAACAAGGAATACGTTTTTTACCCCAAAATTAAACAAATTCTCTATTTCACCGCAGAAATGTCAAATATATATTTTTAGAGTGTAAAATAGGCTTGGTGGATCAGGATGACCACTTTGTTTAACTAAAATACACTGATGCACTATTTGATAGCTGAAATGGAATATACAGTTTAGTGCATTGCAAACACAAGTGCTCTGTGGCACCACAGATCCCAGGCTAGACAAATGGACTATGTCAATCCTTAAACATACAAAAGGCAATATAGGGGACTTGAGCAGCCAGAAAAAAAAAAAGTGTTTTTTACTTCACTGAGCTACAAAATAGGATTAGGCTGATGTCCCTGGCTGGCTGGCACACATGCAGTACACTGCAGTGGCTAATATGGCCGCCGAGCACCACCTCAGTAACAGATGGATTACAAAAAAAGATTTCCCTTGCAGTGGCTGGGTACAGAAATGTTGGATTGCTGAAGCTCCCTCCCTCTCTATTTGCTGTATCTTGTGGATTAAAGTAGATTTGTGCCCTATTCTGTCCCTGATCGCAGCACGAACATCCTCTCCCTGAGCTCAAATCAGCAGAGTGACGTGCGGCAGTACGTGACTCCAGCTTATAAAGAGGCTGGGTCACATGCTGCACTCAGCTAATCACAGCCATGCCATTAGTAGACATAGCTGTGATGGCTTCTTAGGGCAAGAAGTAAAACTCTTGCTGATTGGCTGCTGTGCAGCCCTTCAGAAAGCGGGAAAAAATCGCCGAACAACGTACCCAAACTTTTATGAAAATGTTCAGGCTCGGGTCCGTGTTCCGAACACCCCAAAATTCGGTACGAACCCGAACTATACAGTTCGGGTTCGCTCAACTCTACGTACGACAGGTAAAACAGGGCAAATTGATTCTTTGCGGAGACTTCAACACCGTTGTAGACCCCTCTCTTGACTCCACTAATTTCTCCAGAAGAAATTCTTCGAACCTAGCAGCGTTTCTCCTCTCCAAAAGTTTGATAGACGTCTGGCGGGCTCAGCATAGTCAAGGGCGCGACTATACATTTTTCTCCCCAGTACACTCCTCTTACTCCAGGATTGATATGTTTCTAGTAGATAATACTGTCTTGTTCCATACCATAGAGACCAATATTGGGCTGATTCAATGGTCCGATCATGCCCCCATTATGCTCCATTTAGCAGAGAAACATCAGTCTTTTCTCCCGCCTATATCCTTTCTCATACCAAATACTCAGTTGAAATTACCCAGGCCAATCAGGAACTTTTCAACCATAATGTGGGCTCCGTAGAGGACCCCCTGATCGTATGGCAAGCCCACAAAGCTTTTGTTAGAGGCCTTCCTATTAAGTTAAACCACGTAGATAGGAGAAGAGGAGGAAATTAAACTTATGCTTAATAACATTGCTAACCTTGAGAGGGTCAACTAATCCTGTCTGTCTGCTGAGGTTTTAGCAACCCTGTGCAGTGAACGAGACAAATTGAGGAATATCCTGACTAGAAATTTCAACAAATCCTTGTTATATTCAAAAGCCCGGTTCTATGCGCAGAACAACAGAGGATCAAATCTAAAATTCCATTCTTAAAACACTCCACTTCCGGGGCAAATTGTATGACCACAGAAATATTGCTGAACAGTTTCGCCAATTCTGTAGCGACCTCTATAACTTAAAAGAAAACGTGTCATTTCCGGATAACTATGAGACTCTCGTCAGCGATTTCCTGGACAAAAACCACCTAGCCACTTTGACACAAACCCAACTGTCCTCCTTGAACGCCCCTATTACAGACGGGCAATAGTAGTTGTGTAGAGCAGCACTCAAAACCGGTTTAAATGGACTTGTACTTGGAATGCATCAGCCTTGTCATTACCTTAGATCAGTGTTCCTCAATTCCAGTCCTCAGGGCCCACCTGCGGGTCATGTTTTCAGGATTTCCTTAGTATTTAGCAGGTGATATAATTAGTGTCAGTGCATCAGGACTCACCTCAGGTACTCGTTTTGTGGGATATTCTCAAATCATGACCTGTAGGTGGGCCCTGAGGACTGGAGTTGAGAAACACTGCCTTAGATCCTTCTTGGTCCTCATATCAGTAAAAGTAAGCAAGTTGACGGCAGCATATCCAAAAGGTGAATTTGTTTCACAGTGGTTCCAACATGTGCAAAAGTATCTACAAAAAGTGCAACATTTCGACCAGCAAGTGGTCTTTGTCAAGCATTCATTTGTAGTGAAATCAATACATATATATAGTCTAAAAAGTACTGCCCCTCAACGGCAGCTAATGTGAGTACACGTTATACACACCTGATCATTAAAAACAACCTATAAAGTGCATATCATCATATATTTAATTACATACCCATGTGAAAAGGAGGGACCGTGGCTCCTGGTGTCCATCCACCATGCCTCAACACTATTACATACGGGGAACTGCGTAAACTTGTAACATCACTACCGGCAGGGAAGTTAGCTGGCCTAGACGGCCTATCGAATGATTACTACAAAACTCGCAATTGATCCCTCACTTACTGGAGATTTTTCATAAAGTAATGTCGGGCACAACTTTCCCCCAGGACATGATACAAGCAGCGATAATTACGCTACCAAAACCTGGTAAAGCCCTAGACTATCCACAAAATTTTAGGCCCATCTCACTCCTCAACACCGATATAAATTTTTTTGCTAAACTAATAGCCTGTAAACTATCCTTAGTACTACCATCATTGGTAAAAGATGATCAATCAGGGTTTGTGAGGGGTAGACAGGCCTCGGACAATACACGTAGACTCTTTAATCTGCTCAGCACAGCGGAACTGCACAAAACCCCAATAGTAGCGGTAACCGTCGAAGCCGAAAAGGCGTTTGGCCGCCTTCGTTGGTCATATGCCTTTTCTGTGCTTTCCAGGTTGGGGGTCTCTGGACCCGTCATCCATGACATTCACGGTTTATATTCCAATCCATCAGCCAAGAGTCTGGTCAACGGGGTGCTGTTGAATAGTTTTCAAATCCCAAATGGCTCGCGCCTAGGGTGCCCGCTATCCCCTTTAATATTCATTTTACCCCTTTAGCCTTTAGCCCAACATATTCGCCTATGCACATCAGTGGAAGGGGTGAAGATTGGGTATAAGTCTCTTAAAACGCAGATGACATTATCTTGACGCTTTCAAATCCCAGACAATCCTTGGAAGTTTTAATATGAAGGAGGTCTTCTGGACAGGCCGAGTAGTGGCGCTTCAAATGATGGTATTACCAAAACTGATATATGTGTTTAGAGCTCTGCCCATCCCAGTACAAAACTCATTCTTTACAGCGGCACAAAAACTTCTGAACTCATATATTTGGGGTTCTGGTCGCACACTCTATAATGACCAAGAGGAAGAGAGTAGGCAGGGTTGGCCTCCCCTCCATAAAGGATTATTTCTCTTTAAGGGGTCTTTCCTTTTTACAGGAGTGGTGGAACTGAGCCTCGGAGAAGCCTTGGGTCCATATTGAAAGCCACTTCATTTCAAAGGGCACTTTACGGGACCTTCTCTGCCAATGCATGTGGAAACCGCTAAGACTTAAACACACTCTCCTCACTATATCACATGCTTGCTCACTTTGGACTCAGTTTTACCGCTCCCAAGGAACTACCTGTTCCCCTGACCCATGCCTCTTGTTGATGTCAGTCCTGGAAGGGCTTATAGGGGAAATTAATTTGTCAGTCTGGAGAGGATCGGGGATACATTCGGCCGAACAGCTGTATGTAGACTCACAGTTGGCAACATTTGTACATATACATTAAATTTGGCCTGCCTAACTCTGAATTCCTATCTTACCTGTGAATTAGGAATTGTTTAGACTTGCTCCATAAACATGACACACATATTGACAAGAGTATCATCATTCTCTTTCAATCCCCCCGGATGGGGAGAACAAACCACACCCACCAATTGTACGACTTCATAGGGGAAAAAGATAAATTTGTTAAATTGCCACCGATGCTACACTGGGAAAGGGAATTGGGGCAGGTGTTTTCTGTGGAAGCTTGGGCAGAGGCGACGAAATATGCAGCTTCCACCCTCAAATGTGTGACACACTACGAAGCGATTACTAAGACAACTCTTTGTTGGTACTTTACTCCCAAAAGACTTAGCCTCATGTACCCTGTAACCACTGTGTGCTGTTGATGAGGGTGTGGGCATACAGGGACTTTATATCATATCCTATGGCTGTGCCCCAAACTCATGCGGTATTTGAACCAAGTTTTCAATATGTTATAGCAGGTTGCGAAGACTCACGTGAACCCCTCTCCAGCATTAGCGCTACTGTTTATTGGAATCACTTTGCATCATCATTCTCTTAGACGCCTGTTTGGCTACATCCTCATACATTCAAAGCTTGTTATTACAAGGCATTTGAAATCACCTGATCCTCCAGTTTTGGAAGAGGTTATTTCCGCCTTGAATACAACATGTAGATACAAATGTCACTTACCGGCATCATTAATGAACGTCTCGCTCAGAGATAAAATATGGGACCCTTGGCATAAAAGCAAGCACTATGTTCAGTAATTTATTTTGGCAACGTGCTCTGGAAAGTCACCGAGGTACCCCCCCGCTTCACTCCCCCCCCCCTTACTTTATACTATGCTTTTGCATTCGAATTTAAGGCAATGTTAGATGTTAAATGTTTCTTATGATACACTATGTTTTGCTATAGATACATGTGGCTGCGTCTACGCGGCCTTGTTACCCTCAAGTTTATGCATCATTTAATTATCCTTATGTTTTTTATGGCAATGTATGATGACATGCTCTAACTATGCGTGGTTGTGTCCACGCAACTTTGTCATGTTCTTGTTCCTGAAATTAATAATAAAAAATGATTATACAAAAAAAAAAAAAGTGCCCTGTCTGACCCAGGAAGAAGTATAGCGGCATCTTAAAAAGATTAAAATAGACAAATCACCAAGACCAGAGGGTATACACTCCCATATCCTAAGAGAATTAAGTAATGTCATAAGCAGACCCTTATTTATGATATTTCAGAACTAATTTAATCAGTTTCTATGAGGAGGTAAGTTCTAGAATTGACCATGACAAATCAATAGATGTCGTATATCTTGACGTCGCCAAAGCATTTGACACTGTACCACATAAAAGGTTAGTATATAAAATGAGAATGCTTGGACTGAGAGAAAATGTCTGTATGTGGATAAGTAGCTGGCTCAGTGAAAGAAAACAGAGGGTGGATCTTGTAGAAGGCTTGCACAGTAAAATATAAATTTTTGCAGATGACACTAAACTGTGTAAAGTAATTAACACAGAAGAGGACAGTATACTGCTACAGCTGGATCTGGATAGATTGGAGGCTTGGGCAGAAAAGTGGAAGGTGATGTTTAACATTGACAAATGTAAGGTACATAGAAAGAAATAATGCAAGTTACACATATATGCTAAATGGTAAAGCACTGGGTAACATTGACATGGAAAAGGACTTAGGAATTTTAGTGAACAGCAAACTAAGCAGTAGAAACCAGTGTCAGGCAGCTGCCGCCAAGGCCAATAAGATAATGGGTTGCATCAAAAGGGGCATAGATGCCCATTATAAGAACATAGTCCTGCCACTTTAAAAATCACTAGTCAAACCAAACATGGAGTACTGTGTACAGTTCTTGGCTCCAGTGAACAACACAGACATAGCAGAGCTGGAGAGGTTGCAGAGAAAGGCAGCTAAAGTAATAACTGGCATAGGTGGACTATAGTATCCAGAAAGATTATCAAAATTAGGCTTCTTCACTTTAGAAAAAAGACAACTAAGAGAAAATCTAATAACTATGTATAAATATATTGGGGGTCAGTAAAGAGATCTCTCCCATCATATGTTTATTCCCAGGACTGTGAATGTGACGAGGGGACATCCTCTGTGTCTAAAGGAAAGAAGGTTTATACACAAACATAGAAGAGGATTCTTTATGGTAAGAGCAGTGAGACTATGGAACTCTATAATAAAATTGTAGGTTATACCGTATGTTTCGCCCTATAAGAAGCACCTGCCTATAAGACGCACCTAGGTTTTTGAAGAGGAACATAAGAAAAAAAATAGTTTGAACCAAATGGTGTGCTTAATGGTGGTCTGTGGATGACACTGTTATGGAGGGGATCTGTGGATGACACTGTTATGAAGGGGATCTGTGGATGACACTGTTATGGAGGGGATCTGTGGATGACACTTATGGGGGATCTGTGGATGACACTGTTATGGGAGATCTGTGGAGGATGACACTATTATGGGGAATCTGTGGATGACACTGTTATGGGGGATCTGTGGGTGGCACTGTCATGGGGGATGCGTGGATGGCACTGTTATGGGGAGGGGGATGTGTGGATGGCACTGTTATGGGGAGGGGGATCTGTGGATGGCACTGTTATGGGGAGGGGAATCTGTGGATGACACATATATAGCATCTTATGCAATATATGTGTCATCCACAGATCCCCCCCCCTCATAACAGTGTCCCTCAATACATTGGGCCCTGTCGCTCACAGCAGTGTTCATATGTAAACTGTAATCCTTAACCTCTTCTTAACTTTAGTGAAAGTAGCGCTATCCAGTGTACTACAACTTACTATCCAGCTCCAGTACCGTAGCAGGCAGAGCGGCCGGCAACTGTTACGTCACCTACTCACGTCACGCGCCTGCCCCGCCTGCTTCATTAATGTGAGCTGGTGTTGCAGGCTCCTGACCCAGAGACGGTTGAAGAGGACATTATGGTTATGTTTTGAATCTTGATGAACTTCGCAACTTTTCCGGGCTCCAAGCAATCTTGAAGCTTTGTCTTCTCATTGTCTGTAGCTACTAGAGGCCTGTTCATGCCAGGCAAGTTCCCCCAGAAGAATCTGTCTCAATGAGCAGCCGATACCGCACTTGCATCAATCTTGACAGGATTCGTCTCCAGGCAGAGAGAAATATTTTTTTGGAATGCTTTCTCCATCGCAACTACGTTCTTATCGGGAGACCTCATTTGGAGGGCTGGGAGCGTCAAGGTGGAACATTGGTTTTGTGACCTCATTAACCACCATCTTGTAAGGTACCGTGGTAGCATATTTCTGGGTTCATGACCATGTGAACCAACTCCTGGAGAGGTGCCACTATGTTTCCCTCCCATGTCCACATATTCTATGAGAGTATTGAACCTGTTTGTTTTTGGGCCCCCTTATGAACCCAATGATACTTGGGGGAAACACGTCAGAGTTACAGGTATCTTTTTAGGGTCAATCAGGGTCAGATAGGTTAGGTACGGGGACGGAGGTTCACCACCATCAGGCGAGTCCTCCGGGCAGAGGGTTACTCAGGTATACACCAGGGAGAGGGATACCCCTCTGCCTGTTCAAGTGTCCACCGATTAACCCCTAGACCCCCCAACCCCCCCCCCCCCCCCCCCGATGTGACATCTTGAGCATGTTTTTTTCACCAAGGGTGGTTTTCTTTATCTCTCTTTTGATGACTAGTTTGGAAAACCTTAAAACTTCTATTTTCCCCAAATTTTAGTCCATTTTTCCTCAGTATTTCTCTGCTTACTGTATATAGAATGTTTTCATATCTCTTGATCTTATTAACCAGGTTAACCTATGAAGTAACCAAACCTTTGCAATCAAAAGACTTGCCAAGAACATTATTTTAATGAAAAGAATCCTTTTATATTTTGGACATTCTACCTTGGTGAGGTCACTCAGTACCCAACATTCCACCGTAAACGGAATGTCAACTTTCAATTCCCAGATAATAAAATTATAAATTGCCCCCGAATATTGTTTCAACTCTATACATGACTAAAACATATGCAAATGATCCGCCCCAGATAAATCACACAGTGGACAATTAGAAGTATCCCTTATACCACATTTATTAAGCCATAAATGTGTGATATAGATTTGGTGAAAAAAAATAATTGAACCAAAACGTGATTAAAATTATAAGAAACTAAACTTAAATTCGCCAATATATTATCCCAATCTTCGAGGAAACTTCCAAGAAAATCAATTTGCCAAGCACTTCGTCCCGGAGAAACTGTATTATTAAATCGTGTTTTAAGCAACACTTTATCAAATTGAGAAATTTTAACCTTCTGTCCCATATTCCCTATAAATGAATAGACGAAGTGGGGAAATCGAGAAAATGATTACACAGGGCATGGGGGTGGAGGGGTCAAACATGGAGACAGAGGAGGACACAAAGCAATTTATATTCAATACTTAAAACTTTAAACCTGTAACCAGGTCCCAGCCGACACCGAAGATCCAAGAAGGGGGGCAGCATAAAGCAGCGGATACCTAAACATCAGAAGGAGGGCGAGCGAGACAGCAAGCAGACACCGCCAGACAAGGAGAACAAACGCAGGGGATCCGTTGAGAGTCTTGTCCAGTAGAACACAAAGGCCCAGAGGTGGAGGTGTCTTGTGGTTCAGATAGAGAGGCTCGTTTCTTGCATAGTGCGGATAGAACGGTCAGGGTGGAGCGACGTAGCAAACCTACGTCATCACGCCTTCACCCCCTCTGACGAAGGGGCTTCATCATCGGGAGAAGAGGGTGGCAGATTGTCTGTGAGGTAGCCGTGCAGCCAGCAAGTTGCTAGTGTGGCCGGGGGTCAGCAGGGTGGCAGCAGTCGGAGGTCAGTAGCAAAACATGCCCAGCTTAGACCACCTGCTTCACAAGAGCCTACCTGCCCGGGAAGTAGCGGTGCACGAGTTCACGGAGGCAGAGGTGATAGCAGTAAGTTAGTGCGTAGTGTTGGGGGTAAAATCTTTAAATCTTTAAATTATTCAAGAGCGCAGAAGCTGAACGTGCTCCTTGCCAAGTTGCTGGTGCTGCAGTCCCTCCCTTTCCAAGTGGTGGACTCTGCACCTTTCAGAGAACTCATGGCTTGTGCCGAGCCGAGGTGGAAAGTCCCAAGCCGTTATTTCTTTGCCAAAAAGGCAGTACCAGCCCTACACACGTATGTAAAACAGAAGGTGGGCAAATACTTGAGCCTGTCGGTGTCTGCCAAAGTGCACGGCAGCGCTGACATGTGGAGCTGTAACTACCGTCAGGGACAATACATGTCCTTTACGGCCCACTGGGTGAATGTGGTTTACCAGCATCTTTACCAGGTCACACCGATTCCGCCTCCACGTTCTCACGCTGTTGGTCCTGCGACAATGTCTGCCTCTGCCTCCTCTTCCTCCACCGTGTCCTCAGCCTCCACTGCAGGGACAATTCACATTGCCCCTCCAGCATACCACATGTGCAAGGCACGGCAGTGTCACGCTGTTCTGCACCTCATTTGTTCCACAGGCAGGATCCGTTGTAAAAGGAGTGTGCTTCTTCGAACACTAACAGGCTGAGTTTACACTTGAGTTATTTTATCAGATTTGGCCCCGTGACTGCCCAAATCAGGGAAGTGTGCAGGGATTCTAAGAGCGACGTCTGTCATCTGCATGTCATACTGACTCACAGTATAATTTCACTACCACAGCAGACTCCCTATGGGTTTTACTGGAAGGCACAGTGTTCTACACCACCATAAAGGCTCTGCTTCAGCAAGAAAAATTTTTAACGCGATTCGCCGCAAATTCGGGTCGAACCAAATGTTTTATGAAAATTCGGCTAACCAGCCGAATCGAATTTTAGAAAAATTCACTCATCTCTACTAGTAGCTGTCACTGTTGTATAATAGATCGATTGGCAAGAAGTACCACTGCTGGATCTATTATAAAACACTAGCAAATGAATGACAACCTCATTGTGAGTAATGCATTAAATTCTGGCAGCAATTATAGTAAATTCCTGAATTTTCAATTCACGCAAGTGCTGTGTCTACTAATGGATTTACCTAATTCATGACTTGTGACAAAGGCCACCAAGAGTCTTGCACCTAAACATAGAAGCCATGCTGTTGACCAATCTGTGAAGTGTTTTATTATTATTCCAATTTAGAATAAAATCTATGTGTCGCCATTCAAAGTTGGTTTTAATAAAATATTTGCTTGATTTTCGTTTTAAATTCACTTCTCTTACATTACTATGGTATTTTCATCTGTGATTAAACTTTCCAAGATGGACTTTAAAAAAATTTAATTAAAGAAAACATTATCATTAATGATTACTGAATAATTGTACTGAACAGAAATAAAGATGTCACAAAAGCAAAATCTGTTTATTTTATGTGCTTCCATGCTGGAATGGTTTACAGCCTACAATAAACCTATTAAACTACTGGTAATAAAGGATTGTAATTAGTGATAAAACCTTGTTGTTTAGTGAGCCAAGACAGTCATCTTTAGTTTGGGTTTTATTGACTCTAATCAGAATGAAACCTTCCACAATGTCAAACAGCATCTAGATGCAGTTTTACTTCAGCATTGAGCAGTAATATTTAGTATTTCTATTTGCAGATTTTTTTTTTAAAGTGATGCCACTTTATGTGGTTCAGTGGAGTTGTGGTGCCTATGTATGTGTTTGCATGCCCAGCACTTATTTTCCTATTGCAGAGCTTGCAGAAGGAAATGCTTCTGTCTTCCAACAGTATGGAGACAAACTGCCAGACAGGAGATATTCATGCAGACCTAGAGGCAGCCAAACTTGGCCTGGCATGTTTTGGACCTAATGCACTCACAGGCTAAGCGCATCTGCCTGTCAACTGAAAATGCTTACCGGTTGACTCTTATAAAATCGAACAAGGCCTGGATTGCCCCTGACTTCTCTACTCCACCAGAGGAAAGCGGCTGAAAATAAATGCACTCTAAATGTGGCTTTTATGATGTATTGAATACACTGTATTACCATTAGTGATGAGCGGCAGGTGCCATATTCGATTTCGACGAAATTCGCGAATATTCGAATGAATATTCGTTTCATATTCGTCGAAATTGAATATTCGTCATTATTCTAGTTACCGCGATTAATATGCGATTTAAATAATCACGTATTGCGATTTTAACTTAAGGCTACTTTCCTATTGGTTTCATATCTAGAATTATAGCGAAGATGACGGATATGACGAATGTATTCGTCATATTCCTCAAAACGAAGATAACGAAGTATTCTACATCTTCGTTTTAGCAACCTATTCGTCAACTTCGCTAATTCTAGCAATCAAATAGGAAGGTTGACTATAGAGACAACTGTGTTTAATTCGCTATGCGATTATTTATATATTTTTTTTTAATAAATATAATAATTATATCAAGTAATATAATTATTCTATTAAAAAAAAAAAAATCGCATAGCGAATTTAACACAGCTGTCTCTATAGTCAACCTTCCTATTTGATTGCTAGAATTAGCGAGGTTGACGAATAGGTTGCTAAAACGAAGATGTAGAATACTCGTTATCTTCGTTTTGAGGAATATGACGAATACATTCGTCATATTACGCTATTCGCTAATTCTACCAAGCCAACCATAAAGTTCCTTGCTCATAGAGCGTCCCCATCACCATGGGAACATCTCCATATACTAAAATGTACTGTCGGATTTGAGGAATTACGTTGAAATCGCAATGCGATTAATTCAAGTTATATTAATCGCATTGTGATTTCAACTTAGAGCTGGGTTTATAATGGGTCAGCTTGCTAGAATGAACGAAGTTAACGATTCAATGAACGAAGTTAACGAATATGGAATATAGCAGCACTGCTAAGTTGAATTCGCAATGCGATTAATTTAACTTGAAGCAATTGCATTGCGATTTCAACTTAGCACTGCTATCTTACATAGGCTAGAATTAACGAATATGGAATATAGCAGTGGCACTAGCAGTGCTAAGTTGAAATCGCAATGCGATTACTTTAAGTTAAATTAATCGCATTGCGTATTCAACTTAGCAGTGCTGCTATATTCCATATTCGTTAACTTCGTTCATTCTAGCAAGCTGACCCATTATAAACCCAGCTCTAAGTTGAAATCGCAATGCGATTAATATAACTTGAATTAATCGCATTGCGATTTCAACGTAATTCCTCAAATCCGACAGTACATTTTAGTATATGGAGACGTTCCCATGGATGGGGACGCTCCATGAGCACGGAAGTCGGCAGAAGCGGCAATGGGCACTGACTAGAGCAGCCAGGAAGCCAGGAATCCTCAGGACAGGTAAGAACTACTGTTGGGAAGAGGGAAAGAAAAAAATATAACTAAAAAAAAAAACAAAAAAAAAAAGAATATTCGAAATAGCGAATTTATAGCGCTATATTCGAAATATTCGCAAATTAGCGAAGTGCCGATATTCGCTAAAAAAATTCGCTATTCGAATATTCGCGCTCAACACTAATTACCATGCAGCCCATCCACTACTAAAAAGGGTATGTGGTTAAATCTCCCTTTTCTCGTCCTCCTCCTCCATCATATCAACATGCTTATTAGGTTCCCCTCGCTCCTAATGTTTTAGAGGGTCAGCAGCAGGCCGTCATCCATAATGTTTTTAAGGGTCACCAAGAGGCCCTCAACCAGAATGTTCTTGAGGATCTCCAGCAGGCCCTCACCCATAATGTTTTAGAGGGTCACCAGCAGGTCCTGGTTCATAATGTTTTTGAGGTTCACCAGCAGGCCATCAATCATAATTTAAAGGGTATGTATCATGCCCTCCTTTATGTGTAATAAAGGGTATATTGGCATGCCGATTCCTTGCAATTTTTGGCAGCCCTTTCACTTAGTGCATAGGCTTCATGAGTGTAGGAGTCCCACTACCTGAACAATTGTACCACAATGAGAATGAGGCCCTCCTTTATGTGATATACAGGTTGTATCGGAGTGCCTCTTCCTTGTAATTTTTGGCAGCTCTTGCACTTTAAATACAAGTAAAAATACAGGAAAGAATGTTTCCTAACAATTTTTCCTCTAAAATCGATTTTATATTTTGTGCATATTATCTTCAGTCTGCAAAAGTGGCGTACTGCTCAGACAACATTATTCCCAGCAGTGACCTGGAAGTCCAAGATGCATCAAGACATCATTCCCATGTTGTTCCCGAACCATTTCAGTGGTGTTTCCTTCTGACCTTTTACTGTGAAACAAACACCCTCCCCTCTTAAGAGCAGGCTGTGCCTGGTTTAATGCTCGGGTTCTCCCATTGACTTCCATTGTGCTCGGGTGCTCGGTAGAACACCCAAGCATCCCCAGATGTTCTACCGAGCACCCGATCACCCGAGCACTTTGGTGCTCGACCAACACTAATAAAGACTCTTGCATTATTCTGCATACAGACACTAAATTAAATTTTATAGAGCTATTTTAGAATAAATTGCTTTTTTTAAAGATATCGTATTGAAATATCTATCTATCTATCTATCTATCTATCTATCTATCTATCTATCGCTTTACATGGTATTATTAATGAATAATGTATCCTCTAAGTTTGCATAGTAATTTATAATATAAACGAATAGTTTGTAAAAAATGCATTTCCAGTAATAGGTCCATCTATATCTTCTTATTCTACTGCAACTGTGGCCAGTTTTACCACCAGGTATGTCCGATATATTCTTAGATTTTTTTTTTCACACTTTCACAAGAGTTTAAAACCTATTGTGCCCAGCTTTTTCAACTGCCTGAATTGAGCAATAGGGAAACTATAGTAACCATAATCTGTTTAACTTCAATGGAAACTATGTATCTTTTTAGATTAGAAAGCAAGGGATCAACTCTAACAAGAGATGGAAGGCAGGAAGGTTACTTTATCCATATACATGAAATCATTGTTTTGATGTGCATTTTGGGCTGTTATCAATCAAGTGGAAAATGGAACACCCTGTAAGACAAAATTTCTGAATTATAATAATAATAAATAGAGATGAGTGAAGTTTTCAAAAATTACTTTCTGGTATTGAAACTGTTACTGTGTGTCTGAATGACAGGCAGATCACATATATTGATGTGTGAATCATCGTGCAGGCCACCAACATTTCTAGTTATGTAACCCATAGCTAAACAAAACTAAAAATATACAGCATCCTTCAGTAAAGCAAAAAAAAATAATAAAAAATACAAAAATGCTGCAAGCAACAGCAGGAGTAGTATCCCAATGACTTTTTAGATGAGAAAAATAAGGACATGGAGGCAGCACCATTAAAGTAGTGGAGAAAAAAAGGTTCTTTCAATCCATGTTATAGCAGTGCAAACACATGTGTGTGAATCCCTTCTGTTAAATGTAGAATGACTGTGAGTCACTATTAGGCATAGTTCACACTTCACTTATTTGGTCAGGTATAGTCAGTAGAGACAAACGAAGTACTGAAAAATTTCATTCGGCTACTTAACTGAATTTTCCCCAAAAAATTGCTTTTCGACGAATTACTTCATTAATGATGAACGAATATCGGCCGTGACATTTCGCGAATGCGAGCTCGCGATCAGATGTTTGCGAACCGTGAGTTCGCGGCGGGCCCCATTGACTTTAATGGCAGGGGAACATGAACAGCGTTAAGCTCATATTTGCAGCCACCAAATAAGTAATAGCAGTGCACATAGACCCACAACATGGACAGTGACATACCAGAGGGGGATAAATGGCAAAAATTCCCACAAATAATATGTATTCTAATCAGGGCCCATTTTTATGCATCTTACAGGTAAACTCTCAAAAATGTTCCCTGCTGGAGACTAGAAAAATTAAATTTTAGGCCATGGGACTACAGACCCCAAAAATTAGGCATTCACCTGACAGAAAAGAACTTGTGATTATATGGCTGGAGGTATATTAGGTGGTCACTGGATAGCAATTTTACTATAGGCCAGTACAGGCCCCAAAAATTAGGCATTCACCTGACAGAAAAGAATAAGTGATTATGTGGCTGGAGGTACTTTAGGCGGTCACTGTATAGCAATTTTACTGTAACCCAGTACAGGCCCCAAAAACTAGGCATTCACCTGACAGAAAAGGACAAGTGATTATGTGTCTGGAGGTATAATAAGCGGTCACTAGATAGCAATAACAATTTTACTGTAGGCCAGTACAGACCCCAAAAATTAAGCATTCACCTGACAGAAAAGAGGAAGTGATTATGTGGCTGGAGGTAAATTATGCCACTTTTATGCCACTGTATATACATAAGACAAGGACTAGGGATGAGCGAGCACCAAAGTATTCGGGTGTTCGGATGTTCGGGCTCGAGCACCCGAGTATAATGGAAGTCAATGGGAGACAACCAGGCACCCCCTGCTCTGAAAAGCAGAGGTTGCCTGGTCCATTTGAAAAGGTCAGAAAGTGACAGACACCACCGAAATGGATTGGGAACAGCATGGGGACGATATCTGCCATAAATTACAAGCTGCCAAAAAATTACAAGTAAGATGCACTCCGAAACAGCCTGTATTTCACATAAAGGAGGGCCCTGTTCCAATTGTCGTTCAATTGTTCAGGTAGTGGCTTCCTACACTCATAAAGCCTATGCACTAAGTGAAAGGGCTGCCAAAAATTACAAGGAATAGGCACTACAATACAGGATGTATTATAGTGCCGGTTCCTATGTATTACAGATAAAGGAGGGCATCATACACAGACTTGAAAAATTATGATTGGTGGCCTGCTGGTGACCCTCAAAAACATTTGGAGCAAGGGCCTGATGGTGACCCTCTAAAACATTATGGTTGAGGGCCTGCTGGTAAGCTGACCCTGTAAAACATAGTGTTGATCACGAATTTTCAAATTGAGAATTTTAATTGAGAATATCGGCATTTCGAGAATTCACGAATATTTAGAATATCGCAAAATATATTTGCAATTTTTTTTTAATTCCAGTTTATGCGAATTTTTATGTGAATTTTTCATATGCAATGTCATTTTCTTGTTTGCGAAAATTCGCATAAAATATGTGCATAAAATTAGCATAAAAATTAGCATAAACTGGCATTTAAAAGATACCTTTTACATATCAGTTTATGCAAATTTTTATGCAAATTTTATGCGGATTTTTTATGCGAATTTTCGCAATCAAGAAAATAATGACTAGAGATTATGAATTCGCAAATTTTCGAATATTTGGCGAATATTGGCCCAAATATTCGCGAAATATCGCAAATTTGAATATTGCCCCTGCCGCTCATCACTAGTAAAACATTATGGTTGAGGGCCTGCTGGTCAGTTGACCCTCTAAAACATTATGGTTGAGGGCCTGCTGGTAAGCTGACCCTAGAAAAGATTATGGCTGAGGGCCTGCTGGTGAGCTGACCCTCTCAAACATTTTGGTTGAGGGCCTGTTGGTGAGTTGACCCTCTAAAACATTATGATTGAGGGCCTGCTGGTAAGCTGATCCTGTAAACATTATGGTTGATAGCCTACTGGTGAGCTGACCCTGTAAAACAGTATGATTGAGGGCCTGCTGGTGAGCTTACCTTGTAAAACATTATAGGTGAGGGCCTGCTGGTGAGCTGACCCTCTAAAACATTATGCAAGAGAGCCTGCTGGTATGCTGACCCTCTAAAATTTTATGGTTGATGGCCTGCTGGTGAGCTGACCCTCTTTAAAACTTGTAGTGGAGGGAATATATACAATCTGAATGTGGTGGAGGAGGAGGAGAAAACAAGATTCAACTATCTATATGGTTGAGCAAACCAGACTTTAGGGATTTTGGTACCCGGGCCCGAACCTGAACAGTTTCATAGAAGTTTGGGTTTGAGTTCTGTGTTCGGTGATTTAATGTCGCTTGTTGAAAGGCTGCAGGTCAGCCAATCAACAAGCGTTTAACTAGTGTGTCCTTAGAAGCCACCACAGCCATGCCTACTAATGGCATGGCTGTGATTGGCCAAGGGCAGCATGTGACCCGGCCTCTATATAATCTGGAGTCACATAGCGCCGCATGTCACTCTGCTCTTACTAGTGTAGGGATAGGATGCTCCTGCTGTAAGAGAGAGATTAGGAAACAATTCTGGTCTGGTGTACTTGCTGTTAAATCTGCAAACTACAGCGATTATTTTAATGGGTGCTCTGCCACTTTTTTTAACCCATGAGCCCAGTGACACAGAAAAATTAATTTTTTCCGTCTGTTAGGTGGGTGTCGGCGGCCATTTTGCGCAAGTGCAAGCATATGTGCCAGGGACAATAATTTAATCCTTTTCCTTTAGTTCAGTGGGCAACATATACCAATTTTTTAAGTACACCTGCACTGCATATGTGCATATACAGACAGTGTAATAATTTTCAAAAATTTGTCTGTTCCATTGTTGGGTGACATTAACCCAGTTTTGCTGTATACAAACCCCTGCTCTGCATAGGTGACAGGGACCTATATTTCTAAAAATACTCTGTTACATTGGTGGGTGACATTAACCCATTTTTGCCATATACAAACAACTGCTCTGCATAGGAGACAGGGACCTATATTTCTAAAAATCCTCTGTTACATTTTTGGGTGACATTAACCCATTTTTGCCATATACAAACCCCTGCTCTGCATAGCTGACAGGGACCTATACTTCTAAAAATCTGTTACATTGGTGGGTGACATTAACCCATTTTTGCTGTATACAAACCCCTGCTCTGCATAGGTGACAGGGAACCAAATTAGTAAAAACATTTGTTAAAGTACATTTGCGGCCAGCCCTGCATTTCTGAGGGTGAAATTTAATCAGTAAATCCAGCTCTTAGATTGTGGTTGGACATTTCCACGGTTATCAGACCAGTCATTCACAAGTGGCTTGGAGGATCTGTTCCTGCTGCACTGCATACCTGACTGGGAAATATATTTAGTAATTTCGGCGGCATTTAGATTTTTGGGTGCTGTAGTTACATGCTGTAAAATCTCCATGATGTCTTTATGATATAGCTGCAGCGTGGGGGCCCCGTGTGGCTTCCATACACTTTAAAGAGGACCTTTCACTGGTCCTGGCAAGCACCCGACTGTATAAGGAGGGTGCTCAGGGACTGATGGTCCCCCCCTCCCCCTTTTTCCCCTTAGGGCTTTAGGGTGCTGGCCCCTTCGAGTTAATGGTAAAGTATATGGCAGAATATGACCATTAAGAGGTTAATTCCCTGGGGAGCTCCTTAGACAGGATGTGGGCGGGGCAGAGAATCCTGGAGGCTGCATATACTCACTCCATATTCTGGCACTTCCTCTTGCCAGTGGAAGCAAATTGGTGTGGTATGCACCCTTTGCTCTGTCCACACCAAGATGCCACAGGTGGTGTTTTTTCCTGTAATTGCCTCCTGGTGAGTTTCATGGGCAGGATGAGGGATAGCTGTGCTCAGTTTGAGCAGCCTCAGCTCTCCCCTGGCATCCTCCTCCCCTGTGCCTGCCTTAGTGAGTGGTGTGGAGCTGTGGGGCATTTTGGCTCTGCCATTCCCCTGCAGCATTTTGTTTCATGGGTGTTGGGGCTGCACATGCCAGCCAGGATTGTTAGCCATGAGGGAGGGTGTGGGACAGCTCCTCACTAACTAATTCCTACCCCCACCCCACCCCCTGCATTTTAGCCTATTGTGCACCCCTTTCCACTAAGGTAGGGCAGCATGGGGTCACCGCAGCCCCCCTGCTTCAGCCAGGGTCCTTCAGCTTCCATGGTGCGAGCTAGTCACTGCTCCTGGCCCTGCCCCCCTTACCCCTGCAGTGCTTACAAGGCACTTGTGACGGGCACCGCTGGGCAGGCGAGTTCTCTTGTTACTATATGGCCCCGTGGGAGCTCTTCACCCGCCCTAGCATCCCTCTGCCCCCCTTTCTCCATATCAGGTTAGTGTCACCGGCCCCTTAGTCCAGCAGCGCTTACTGGGCGCTTGTAATGGGAACCGCTTAATGTGGGACCGTTTGCTATATGGGGCCGGGAGAGCTCTTCACCTGCCCCTCGTACCCCCGGTTTACAGTGCCCCCACCAATGTAACCTTTCCTCCATGGGGGTTGCTGCTCCCCCCCCCGCTTATGCAGTCTGTGCCCCTTTTAGTACATGGGGCACTGCGGGTCTCAGTTTGAGACCCCTTATGACACCCCCCACCCGCAGGCAGGCGCAGGGCTCTCTGTTTTTATCCTTCTCGCAGGTGGGCCGGGCGTGGCCTCCATGGTTACCGCCTGCGCCAGTCCCGACAACCGTTCCAGGGTTTCCGGGTGAAGTAGGCGCTCCAGATCCTCCAGGTGGCGCTAGCCGTCGTCTTCGGACGGAATGTCGGGCGCATCTGAGGAGTCTGGTTTGCTGTTGCGATCGGAAACCGTAAGAGGCTGGTGCCTGTCCATCTATCCAAGGTTCTCGGTATGGTCGCTGCAGCGAGCCACCAGGATGGCATTCCAGTTCCCGCTCCTTCAGCGGTGCCGTTCCTTTCTACAACTGGTGAGTACTGATGCTCTAGGGGACGGGGGTGTCTGGTCTTGTGCAGAATTAGAATCCTTGCTATAAGGGCACTTGTAGATACGGGGTCCCCGGTCCCTCCGGTTGCGCTGGTTGCTCTGTGACGCAATAGCTTATGGGTAGCATTCCTGGTGGTTTATGTTTGTTGTTCCTGGTTTTACTACTCCTTTGGTTTATGTTAGTTGGTACAGGTTTGAGCTGGGAGGTTCCCAGCCGTGGTTTACCTGAGCTTGTGCAACTGCGGTTTTAGCACTTGGGGTGTCCATATCCTATAGAAGGGGTTTTTCCCCGACCATGTACCAAAAAAAAAAAAAAAAGGTGTGGATATGTTTTTAGATATATATATATATATATATATATATATATATATATATATATATGGTAACTGTAAATGATTACTCGATCACGGAAAGAGGCAAAGCCCTCTGTCAGTGGTGGTTTTGTGACGGCGGCAGTACAATAGCATGACCCCCCCTCCTTTTCCGGGACCGGTTGGGCTTAGTATGTGGTTTTCCAGGGTAGAGTAGCAGTGGGGCCACAGGTTAATATGGTGTGACAAGTGTTCGGTCCCCTACCTGGTTCTGGTAGGTTTCCTGATGTGGTTGTCCTATGTAGTGCAATGAGTACTTGATTTGTATGGTGTAGACATCTTGTTGAGTCAGAATGGGTCGTGCGTTAGTCGCTGGTTTCTTCATTTTGTGTATCCGATACCCTCATGCTCCATGTAACGGTTCTTGTCCCACCGGTCTTTCGGAGGGTTTTCTTGCAGCTGTTTTTGGGTGAGGCTCAGGCCCTCTGTCTAATAAATGATTTTATAATTAGGTGTGTATCCGGTGCGAAATATGTGTAGAGCAGTGCTTCCTGTTATACTCCTACCTGCGGGCGCTAGGCTGTGTGTTTGTTCTATTTGGGCTTTCAATAGGGACATATCTGACATGGTACGGAGGCATGTCACAGTAGTCTTAATCCCTCTAGTCGGGCTGTGGACCTTCCTTGATGTACATGGTTGTTAGTTCATATCAACACAGCCACATTTACATTGTTTCTCTTGCTGAAAACTACAGTTCTGGTCCGCCGGACCGGGTTCCATTGGGATGGTTGAATACTGGGCACTTCTGCTGAGATTCTAACATTACTATGCAGGCTGGCAGCTTGGTGGTAATGCACTTGCCTTAGATCCAATGTTTCAGTAGTTACAGTTCTGTGGGATCCAGTTGAGCGGAATACAAGGGAGATGTACACGATGTAAGCAGTACAAGAGACTTTATTCTGGCCAGTGGGTGTGGTTGCCAGGAGGGCGGTATCGGTATACTGCTGCCGCATGACTTCCCCCAGCTGAGTGAATGTTGCGGAATTGGCAGTCGCAGGATAATCAGATGGTAAGCCAGTAACTGATAACCAGGTCTGTTCGCGGACGTCGCTCAAAGGAGAGCCTTGATATAAGCACAATTCATGGGGTTACAAAATAAATAAATAAAATAAATAAATAACTGCAGCCTTTTATTCCCGTTCGGATCTGGGTTTTGACGTGAATCAGGCACTCTGACTGGTCCTCCTGACTGGACTTTACTGGTCGGCAAGGTGCCCCTCCAAGGTTCATTTGCCTGTACTGTTCCGTTGTTAGGTAAGCAATTCGGGTATAGTTAGGGGGCATTTAGTCTGGATAGCCATGTCCCGTCTCCTTCAGCCTTCTGTCCTGGCTGATTGGTATTTCCTCCTGGGTGTTTGTCTCTTCATTAGAGGCCGCACTGCGTTGGGGGGTGGTTATCTTTTTATGGGCTAATAGTAGTCGGGATTATAGCCGTCTATACACGACGATCAAGTTAATAGAAAGGGGTGTACCTCCCTTTTGCCCGGTTTCATTCCGGTCTGGCCGGTTCGATGGGTTATGACTTCACACAGGGTGGGGATCCAATTCTTTTTCCCATCAGGATGTTTCCCCTCAGTGGGTTTTACAATTTACCTTGAACTTGAAATAAACAAATACATAAATAACTTTTTGGTTTCACTTTTTCTGGTCTGGTTGTACGATCCTTTGTATGTTGAGGCTCGGGCTAATTTTTTTTTTTGTCTTTCAGGTTCTTGGTGTTTGGTGGATCAATGGGTGGCCTTTCGTATATATCTCCATGGAGAGACAGGAGCACAGGCCCGGTGTGCGCTCCTGGTGGTTCGATTGGTTCAGTCTTGGCAAAGGGATCCGGGATTTCAGGTGGTATTCTAACTTCTTCCGGAAGTGGTTGGTATACCCGTGCTGTGGTACTGCCCCTTGTCATTCTGGAGCTCTGGACCTCATATGTGCTGACATGCGATGATCCCTGTTTTTTCAGGAGGTTGGTAGGAGGGTGGTTGGTTGTCATCTCCCGGGTGGGTTGTTCTGGCCATATATGGGAAGGCGTTGTGTATACGATACAAAGGTATAGCTCAAGGGGCAGTGGTTTGTCACCGTGATCGGGAAAATTCAGCTATATAGTGTAGCAGTTCCAGTTCTTTGGATCAATGACCCCTCTCTGGTAGCTATGGTCTGTAATATTTTACTCTCCAGGGTTACATCCAGGCCCCACTTGATTCAACATTTTGGTGACTTCACCATTACCACTTCCTCGGGAAGGGATTTCCATAGCCCACTGCTCTTGCCGTGAAGAATTATTTTGTCTATATACAAACCTTCTTTCCTCCAGACGCAGAGGATGTCCCCTCGTCACATTCACAGTCCTGGGGATAAATAGATGATGGGAGTGATCTCTGTACTGACCCCTGATATATTTATACATGGTTATTAGATCTCCCCTCGGTCGTCTTTTCTAATATGAATAACCCTCATTTTGATAACCTTTCAGGGTACTGTAGTTGCCCCATTCCAGTTATTACTTTAGTTGCCCTCCTCTAGACCCTCTCTAGCTCTGCTATGTCTGCCTTGTGCACAGGAGTCTAGAACTGTACACAGTAATAATTATAAAAAAAAAAAAGTATATATATTTAAATAGCACTAACATATTCCGCAGCGCTTTCCAATTCAGGGGTTCATGGACAAACGGTCATAAATAACATAGCAACTGACAAGTTGATTATTACAAGAAGAAGAATGAGGGCCCTGCTCGCAGGAGCTTACAATGTGTGGTCTGACCAATGATGGGTAAAGTGGTTAGACTTGGTTCTCATCATGGGCAGCTATGCCCCATTATATACAACTATTTATCCTATTGGCCTTGGTTTTTAATGGGACTTGATGGCATTTTCCTCTTGAATGTTAGTCGGGACACTTCCCGGCCTGTCGGGGAGTTTCAACAGACTCGGTTCTGCTGGGTGGTGGTCGGAGCCCCGTTGGAGAACGGGTCTCCTCCGTGGCGGCATTTGGGTGCAGCGGAGATATGATGGTACAAGATGGCGTAATTGCCCGCTGGGAGTCCAGCGGCCGGCATACCGCTCTTGATGATTACGGTTTAACTTGCCCGCTGGGAGTCCGGCGTTTGGCATACCGCTATGATATTATGGTTTATTAAGGTTTGCCGCTTTAATAAAGAAGCTGTGGCCGATCACCATCCAGCAATAAAGTGACACAGTTGTCAGTGTTTTTGTTATAGGTCAAGTTTGGGTGAAGGGGCCAAGCGGGAGTTAAAGGTGATACCCCACCCTGTTTCCCTGGATACCAGCAGTCTGGCAAGCACCCGACTGTATAAGGAGGGTGCTCAGGGACTGATGGTCCCCCCCTCCCCCTTAGGGCTTTAGGGTGCTGGCCCCTTCGAGTTAATGGTAAAGTATATGGCAGAATATGACCATTAAGAGGTTAATTCCCTGGGGAGCTCCTTAGACAGGATGTGGGCGGGGCAGAGAATCCTGGAGGCTGCATATACTTACTCCATATTCTGGCACTTCCTCTTGCCAGTGGAAGCAAATTGGCCCTCCCTCCCTCCCTTTGTGGATATACTTGGGAGACTGGTCAAGATACAAGGTTTTGATCGGTTATGGATACTTGTTTTATTCTGCTTTGTTTTTCAATTTTTAGGAGCCCTGCTGGGAGTCCAGAGGTTTGGATATCGCTCTGATGATTACGGCTTTTGAGATACGTGAATTCTGGTCGAGTTTATCAAGTCACAGCTGGCGGCATTTGGGTGCAGCGGAGATATGGTGGTACAAGATGGCGTAATTGCCCGCTGGGAGTCCAGCGGCCGGCATACCGCTCTTGATGATTACGGTTTAACTTGCCCGCTGGGAGTCCGGCGTTTGGCATACCGCTATGATATTATGGTTTATTAAGGTTTGCCGCTTTAATAAAGAAGCTGTGGCCGATCACCATCCAGCAATAAAGTGACACAGTTGTCAGTGTTTTTGTTATAGGTCAAGTTTGGGTGAAGGGGCCAAGCGGGAGTTAAAGGTGATACCCCACCCTGTTTCCCTGGATACCAGCAGTCACAGTTTATCAGTTAAAGCTATGTACATTGAGTGCGGCACCCAGGGATGTCCCTGCACTTACTTGTATCCCTGGGTGCCGCTCCGTTCGCCTGCTGTAGCCCCCGGTACCGGCGCTCCTGCTGCTGTAATTTTGCCTGGGGCGGAGACTTCTTCTTCTGCCCTGGGCGTCTCCTTCTCCCAGGGCTGGAGCACTGGCCAATCGCAGCGCTCAGCTCATATTCAGGATATGAGCTGAGCGCTGCGATGACCAGTGCTCCAGCCCTGAGAGAAGCGCCAGGGCAGAAGAAGAAGTCTCCGCCCAGGCAAATCCAGCAGCAAGCGCCGGTACCGAGACTGAGAGGCAACGGAGCGGCACCCAGGTATATAAGTAAGTGCAGGGACATCCCTGGGTGCCGCTCTCAATGTACATAGCTTTAACTGATAAACTGTGGACCAGTGAAAGGTCCTCTTTAAAAAAAATCCTTTAGCGAGGCGAATAGTTTCCAGATGACGGAGACGCTCCATGACCCCTTTTTTCTTTCAAAGTACCTCTGCACTGCATACCTGACTGGTAAAAATATTCTGTAAATTCGGCAGTGTTTAGATTGTTGAGTGCTGTAGTTATATGCTGTAAAATCTCCATGATGTCTCCATGATATAGCTGCAGCTTGGGGGCCCCGTGTGGCTTCTATACACTTTCAAAAAAATCCTTTAGCGGGGCGAATAGATTCCGGATGATGGAGACGCTCCATGGCCCTTTTTTTTTTTTCAAACTACCCCTGCACTGCATATCTGACTGGGAAATATATTCTGTAAATTTGACGATGTTTAGATTGTTAGTTGATCTATAATCCTTTTTTCTTTCAAAGTACCCCTGCACTGCATACCTGACTGTGAAACATATTCTGTAAATTCGGCAGCATTTAGATTGTTGGGTGATCTATACCACTTTTTTCTTTCAAAGTACCCCTACACTGCATACATGGAGGGAAATATATTCTGTAAATTTGGCGGCGTTTAGATTGTTGGGGGATCTATACCCCTTACAAGCACACACTGGTAGACTCGCTGGTGATGGCATTCCCACCTGACACCGAGGCCTCAGTGGAAGCACAAGGCGAAGGCAGAGGAGGAGGAAGAAGTCGCCAGCGCAGCTGGGGCACCGCCAGCACCTCAGAAGGCGGGGTTAGCATGGCCAAAATGTGAAAAAGCTTTGTCAGTACGCCACAAGAACCAGCACCACCAGCTGATATGGAACGTCTTAGCAGGAGGCATAATTCCAGGTACATGGTGGAACAGTATATGTGTACACGCCTACTCATACTGACAGATGGGTCTGCCCCATTCAACTTCTGGGTCTCCAAATGGGCATATGGCCTGAGTTGCCCTTTACGCCTTGGAGGTGCTGGCCTGCCCTGCAGCCAGTGTATTGCCTGAACGTGTGTTTAGCACGGCAAGGGGCGTTATCACAGACAAGTGCAGTCGCCTGTCCACAGTGTCAACAAGCTCATGTTCAATAAAATGAACCAAGCATGGATCCCCCAGGACTTGTCCATACCTTGTGCAGAATAGCCATGTATACCGGCCTCACACAGCCATTGTTATACTCCAGCCCACTTTTCTTTTATATCTAACACAGAGTTTTGTGGTTGTTATGCAAGCGGGTGTAGACCCACTGCGCCACTGACTGGTTATACTCCGGAGGGGCGTAACTAAGCAGCTACCTGGTATTCACTAGAGCCCTTGGTGGTGGAGATACACTTGGGCTGTAGGGTAGCTGCCAGGTGCCACTTCAGAGTAGTCCCCAAGTCAGTGGCAGCTGACCAGGGGGTCAGAATACTTGGTGCGAGCACCGAGCTGACTTGCGAGGACTGGAGGTAATGGGTCAGGACAGGCGGCAACAAACAATGTCCGTAAACAAGATCCGAGGTCAGGGGCAGGCGGCAAAATAGGCAAAGTCCATAAACGAAGTCTGGGGTCAGAGGCAGGCAGCAATCAGGCGAAGTCCGGGAGTATAATAGCAGGAGTTGATACACGAAAAGGCAGACAAGATAACACACCTTTGCACAGTAGCTAGACAGGCTAGAGACTGAGGTTGCTCAGGCAACCTCCTATAGTAGGAAGTGCCTTTAACCTGTTACACACACAGGACATACCGGTACAGCGGGGTGATCAGAACAGAGTGCCTGCTGAAATCATTCGGCAGGCACTCTGTCACAATGCCTAGGTGGGTCATGTGACCCCCCGCAGCGGCGATCGCAGAAAACCGCAGGTCAATTCAGACCTGCTGTTTTCTGCGTCTCCGGTTTATTCGGGTCTCTGGTGACCCAATGACCCGGAATAGGATGGTGATCAGTGGTGTGATAACACACCACCAAAACCATCCTTCGACCCTTCGATCCACCTTTTTTTGGGACGCAAGAGTTTTTGGTTTTATTTGCGCACGCTAACAGTGTCCAGCAATCTTTAGCAAATTTTTTTTTTCACTTTTTCCCAAAAAATTTTTCTCTTTTTTTGGGGTTTTTGCTTTCAGTTAGTTTTTCTTTTTTCATGTTACGTTTAGGGAACAGTTTGGGAACACCCATGCCCCCCCCCCCCCACACGCACACTGAATAAAGTTTTCCATGCACGCACATACACCTGCACACACACACTCCCCTATGGCCGGACGTTCTCGGCTGAGGAGGCATACCCCCAGCTTGCCTCTGAATCAGAGAGTCCCATTGAGGACGAGGATGACCCCATGTTCCTTTTGTCATCTGCGTCCTCATCATCTAGTGATGATGATGAGCCCCCAAGGCGGAGGAGACGCCGCCAGGCGGAGCAAGGGGACCGCCATGTCAGGGACCCTGTGGCCCACCCTAGTACGAGCAGCTCTTGGACTAGTACTAGTTTCCCGGCCCACCAGATAAGTTCACCTCAGCTTCCTACCGGTGAACTTGGATGGTGTACCCTAGAGAATTTTCAGCCCGCGATTCCTGATTTTGTTGGTCCAGATTCCCACAGTGGGATTCACTGAATAAGACTATTTCAGTCTTATTTTTCAGTGACCCCCTTGTGAATCTGATGGTGGAGCAAACGAATCTGTACGCCCAACAGTACGTTGCTCAACACCGGGTGTGCTAGACCCGGTGGCTGGATGCCGGTCAGTGCAGCCCAGATGAGGACATTTTGGGGCCTCGTGCTGCACATGGGCCTAGTCAAAAAACAGCGTCAGGAATTACTGGAGTATAGACGTCCTCTACCAGACCTCACTTTACAGTATGACCATGACACGCTCACTGTTTGAGGCCATCCGGAAATGCCTGCATTATGCAGATAATCCAGCATGTTCCCCCCAAGGTGATCCTGCCTATGACCGCCTGTACAAAATCAGGCCGGTCATCAATCACTTTGGAGCCAAATTTGTGGAGGCCTATGTACCTGGATGGGAGATCGCGGTTGATGAGTCTCTCATTGCTTTCAAGGGGAGACTCATTTTTCGCCAGTATGTTCCTTCAAAGCAGGCGAGGTATGGCGTGAAGCTGTACAAACTTTGTGAGAGTACCTCAGGGTACACTTACAAGTTTTGTGTGTACGAGGGGCGAGATTCTCGTATTCAATCCCCAGAATGTGGCTGTTAACCCCCATACTGGAAAGAAAGGACGAACCCCCAAAAAATGCAGAGTGTCACAGGAGGGGGATAAGGAAGGACACCACCACTCTGTGTGACACGTGCCCCGATCATCTGAACCTCTGCGTTATTGGTTGCTTCAGGGAGTACCACACTTCCATGGAGTACTAAATTTACTATCCCCTTTTCCATTTAGCCACTGACGATCGGAAAAAAACTATGGTTCTCAGACTTGAGACACCCCAAAAAAAAAATTCATAAAAGATTATAGTTTGTAAAACTAAATACATTTTAAAAAGTATGCAAATTATGTATTGCCGCGTCCGTAATAATCTGCTCTAAAAAAAATACCCCATGACATAACCCCTCAGATTCACACGGTAAAAAATAAAAAAGTTGACTGAAGGTCCTTCACCCCCTTCCCGGCTGAACATAGAACAGGAGCCCGGTAACACTATCAAATGGAGGGGGTGAGTTAGTTTTCTTTATTATTTTTAACCCTCTCTTGCACTTTTTACTTTGCATTCTCTATTGAGAATGCTATTATTTTCCTTTATAACTATGTTATAAGGGAAAATAATAAAATATACAGAATACTCAACTCGAAACTGGACTTCAGTGATGAAGTTCGGGTCTGGGTACCAAACATGCCGATTTTTCACACGCGCGTGCAAAACGCATTGCAAAAGTTTGCACACGCGTGGTAAAATCAAGCATTTTCCTGCAACGCACCCGCCTCTTATCGTTTGACGCCCGTGTGAAAGAGGCCTTAGACTGTGTAGATAGTTACATTTTTTTAGTTTGTTTCAAATAGGATAATAGAGTGTTAAACCTAAAAAAAAATTAAAAGGTAGACAAATTGTGTATCTCCGCGTCCGTAATCTGCTCTATGAATATACCCCATGACCTAACCCCTCAGATTCACACGGTCAAAAAAATTAAAAAAAAACGGTGCCAAAAGAGCTATTTTTTGGCAAATTTTCCATTTTAATATTTTTTTCCAGCAAAAAGCAAGGGTTAAGAGCCCAATAAAACTTAAAATTTATTTCCCTGATTCCGCAGTCTACAGAAACACCCCATATGTGGTGGTAAACTGCTGTACATGCACACGGCAGGGCACAGAAGGCAAAGAATGCTAGATGGTTTGTGGAAGGCAGATTTTCAGGGGGGCTTCAAATGGGACATGGTGTAGATAAACCAGTCCAGCAAAATCGGCCTTCCAAAAACCACACGGCGCTCCTTTCCCTATACGCCCTGCTGCGTGGCCATGTGTAGTTTACGACAACATATGGGGTG
This sequence comes from Bufotes viridis, assembly GCA_033119425.1. Lineage (NCBI taxonomy): Eukaryota > Metazoa > Chordata > Amphibia > Anura > Bufonidae > Bufotes > Bufotes viridis. The sequence continues at coordinate 217,193,833 of CM065593.1, read as the reverse complement.
TTTCAGCAAACTACAGAATCAGGGCTATAAAAATTGGGTTTTGTTTGGCTGTTAACCCTTGCTTAGTTACTGGAAAAAATGGATTAAAATGGAAAATTTGCGAAAAAATCTAAATTCAGAAATCTTAGCCCCTTTTCCCAATAACTCTTGTGAAACCCCTAAAGGGTTAACAACGTTTGTAAAATCAGTTTTGAATACCTTGAGGGGTGTAGTTTCTAGAAATGGGTCAATTATCAGTGGTTTCTATTATGTAAGCCTCACAAAGTGAATTCAAACCAGAACTGGTCCCTAAAAAGAGGGTTTTAGAAAATTTCTGAAAAATGTCAAGATTTGCTACCGAAACTTCTAAGCCTTGTAACGTCCCTAAAAAATAAAATTTTATTCTTAAAATGATCCATACAGTAGTACAGTAGACATATGGGGAATGTAAATTAATAACTTTATTTTGGCGGTATTACTATGTATTATGGAAGTAGAGAAATTGAAACTTGGAAAATTGCAAATTTTTCCCAATTTTTGGTAAATTTAGTATTTTTTTTATAAATAAAAATGATTTTTTTTACTCCATTTTACCAGTGTCAGGAAGAACAATATGTGACGAAAAAACAATCTCAGAATGTCCTGGATAAGTAAAAGCGTTTTAAAGTTATTCACACAAAGTGACACTAGTCAGATTTGCAAAAAATGGCCTGGTCCTTAAGGTGAAAATGAGCCCAGTCCATAAGGGGTTAAATACCTGCTGCAATAGGCTACTGAGACAGAGGGCGTGTATGTGTTGCCTCATAGATGCAGAGAGACACACCCATGCTAGCTTCAGTACTAATGCAAGTCTCCAGCAGGAAGGAAACTCTGGCATGGAACGTATGTAGCAGAGCTAAGTCAGTTACAGCCCATGTTTGTCAGCAGGGTGGCAGGAGGAAAAAGGAGCCCGGTGCCCATGCCTGCGGTTAGGGGCAGCGGCGCCGGCATGGACTGCTGGCCTAATAGCGGTCTACACATATTAAATAAAAAAAAAAGTGTTGGCTACCTCCTCCTCCACCGCCGCTTCCCCCTAAACCGCCACATCGACCTACACCACCATGTCCACCGCTTCCTCAACCTCCTACTCCAACATTTGTTTGCAGGGCACTTGTCATGTGCTTACCTAAATTTTGCTGCCTTTTGCAGCCCTCTAGCCCTTTCCATGACTACTTTAGAGCCATTTTAGTGCCCCAAAGTTCAGGTCCCCATTGACTTCAATGGGGTTTAGGGTCAAGTTCGGGTCTCAAACTTGAACTTTGCGACAAAGTTTGGCCGAACCCGGCGAACCCGAACTTCCAGCTATTCGCTCAACTCTAACCATATACATCTTTTTTTGTGGTGGAAAAGGTGCATGGGAATGCACTACAGTAGACTGAGTACATTATAAACAATACATTGAAATTGCCTTTATGTTCATCATCAGCTCAGCTTTCCTCTGGTAGAGTAGAGAAGTCAGGGGCAATCCAGCCCTTGTTCATTTTTATCTGAGTCAACCTGTCAGCATTGACAGTGGACAAGCGGATACGCTTATCTGTTATAATGCCACCAGCAGCACTAAATACACGCTCAGACAATACCCTGGCGGCAGGGCAGACCAGCACCTCCAAGGCGTAGAGCATAAGTTTGTGCCACGTGTCCAGCTTGGACACCCAGTAGTTGTAAGGCACTGAGGGATCATTTAGGATGCTGACACAGTATGCGATGTATTCCTTCACCATCTTCCAAAACTTTTCCCTCCTTGTGCCACTAGGCCGCGCTTCAGAGTGAGGATGCCGGCGGGGTGTGATGAAAGTGTCCCATGCTTTGGAGAGTGTTGCCCTCCCTTTGTTAGAACTGCTGTGTGTTCCCCTAGCCTAAGGAAGTACGGTCTCTGCCGGCCGCATTGACAGATGGAAAATTTTGGAGCAATCTCTCAACAAGTGCCTTCTGGCATTGCACCATTTTACTCGTCCTTTCCACCACAGGAATCAGAGATGAGAAGTTCTCTTTGTAGCGGGGGTCGAGAAGGGTTAACACCCAGTAATATGTGTTATCTAAAATGCGTATAACGTGAGGGTCGCGGGAAAGGCAGCCTAACATGAAGTCAGCCATGTGTGCCAGAGTACCAACAGGTAAGACGTTGATGTCAACATTAGGATGACTCTCCATCCCCTCCTCCTCCTCCTCTTCTGCCCATCCACGCTGAGCAGATGGAATTAAAGTTTCATGGGTACTACTACGTAGAGACAACTGTCTCCATCTGCTCATCCTCCTCCTCCTCTTCAGGGCCCAAGTCGCGCTGAGAAGATGAACTGTGGGTGGTCTGGATATCACCCTGTGTAATGTTATCCCCATTAACTTGTCTGCCACATTCAGGGCATCCTCCTTAATTGTGAGAAGCGATTGTTTGAGTAGACATAGCAGACATAGCAGAGCTGGAGAGGGTTCAGAGGAGGGCAACTAAAGTATTAACTGGAATGAGGGATCTACAGTACCCTGAAAGGTTATCAAAATTAGGGTTATTCACTTTAGAAAAAAGACGACTGAGGGTAGATCTAATAACTATGTATAAATATATCAGGGGTCAGTACAGAGATCTGTCCTATCATCTATTTATCCCCAGGACTGTGACTGTGACAAGGAGACATCCTCTGCGTCTGGAGGAAAGAAGGTTTGTACACAAACATAGAAAAGGATTCTTCACTGTAAGAGCAGTGAGACTATGGAACTCTCTGCCTGAGGAGGTGGTGATGGTGAGTACAATAAAGGAATTCAAGAGGGGACTGGATTTATTTCTGGAGTGTAAAAATATTACAGGCTACAGCTACTAGAGAGGGGTCGTTGATCCAGGGAGTTATTCTGATTGCCTGATTGGAGTCGGGACGGAATTTTTTTCCCCTTAAGTGGGGAAAATTGGCTTCTGCCTCACAGGGGTTTTTTGCCTTCCTCTGGATCAACTTGTAGGAAACAGGCCGAACTGGATGGACAAATGTCTTTTTTCGGTCTTATATACTATGTTACTATGTTACTATGACACAGCAGTGAGATGGTTTTGCTGATAATAGCATTATCGCCAGTAACCATCTGTGTGGATTAATCAAAGTTTTTTAAAACCTCATAGAGGTCTGGCATCAATGCCCACTCCTCACTTGTGAATAGTGGCAGTTGAATGGGAAAGCAATGACCATCTTGCAGCTGTTATTCCACAACTGCCCTCTGCTACTCACTAAGCCTGGCCAACATGTAGAACGCAGAGTTCCAGCGCGAGTCAGTGAGCTGGAAGCCGCAAGCGCTGCTGCAGCGTTGACAGACCAGCTGAAGCTGTGGACGACTTGCGGAAATTGATACACACATGGAGCGCCTTCACTAGTAGCTCTGCCAAATTGAGGTAGGTTTTTATAAACGGCTGAACCACTAAGTTTAAGACGTGGGCTAGGCATGGTATGTGTGTTGCCGAGCTCAGAGCTCCAAAGCCGCCACCAAGTTAAGGTCATTGTCAGACACAACCATGCCTGGTTATAGGTTGAGTGGCGAGAGACACATCTCGGTCTGGTCCCTTATACCCTGCCATAGATCTTTGGCGGTTTGCTGTTTGTCCCCTAAGCAGATCAATTTCAGCACGGCCTGTTGACACTTGACCACAGTAGTGCTACACTACTTCCAGATAGCGACTGATGGCTGACTGCTGTTGGAGGTGGAAGAAAAGAAGAAGGCGGCAGAGGAGGAAAAGTGGGGGTTGGAGCCAATAACAGCTGCTGGCGGAGACCCTGATGGACGTAGCACCTGTGCACTCCTAGGGTACGACTGACTTTCGGCCTCCACAACATTCACCCAGTATGCGGTCAGGGAAATGTAGCGTCCCTGGCCACCAGCACTTGTCCATGTGTCCGTGGTGAGGTGGACCTTCCCAGTAAGTGCGTTGGTCAGGGCACGGGTGATTTTCTGGAACACATGATGGTGTAAGGCAGGCCAGGCACACCGTTAAAAATAGTGGCGGCTTGGGACTGCGTACCGAGAGATGGATGCCGACATCAGGCTGCAGAAGTCCTCAGTGTCCACAAGCCTAAATGGCAACATTTCAAGGGCCAGTAATTTCGAAAGTTGCCCATTTAGTGATATGGCCTGTGGGTGGGTACGTATTTGCGCTTGCGTTCAAATAGCTGTGTTCTCAACATTTGGACGCTGCGCTGGGACAGGGAAGTGGATGTTGTTGCTGACAGTTCATGCAAAGGTCCAGGTGCAGGGCGAGGGGCATTCGGGTCTGCGCCTTTGACAGGGGATTGGCCAGCAGTGCGCAACACAGGGGAAGAGGAGGTAGTAGTGTTACCCTCAGACCCAGATTGTGGACCCAGGTGTTCAGACCGCTTATTAGGGTGCTTGGATGCCATGTGGTGGATAATGCTGGTGGTGGTGTGGTTGCTATTATTCTTGCCCCAGCACATTTTGGTATGGCACAGGTTGCAAACTACCACTCTTTTGTCGTCTGCACTTTTCTCAAAAAAGCGCAATACTGCGGGAACACCTACCCCTTGGCAAGGTAGATTTATGCATGGGCGTGTTCCATGCAGGCCTGTTTGGTGTGGGCAGACTTTTCCCTTTTGCAACCCCACTGCCTCTTCCAGACTTGCGGTGCTGCGGATCCCTCCCCCTCTGTACTGCTGACCTCTCTCAACTTTTCGCCTTCCCATGTTGGGTCAGTGACATCATCATCCACCACCTCCTCCACCACTGCCTTAATCTGCTCATCCTCCTGACTTGACCTAACCACAACCTCAGTGATTGAAAACTATTTCTCATCATCGTCCATAAACAAAACGACTGAAAAAATGGTGTTAAACAGGCAGGAAATGCTCAAACCCAAATGCAGTTGTTCATATATAAACAGGGGATCAGATCCTGCACTTGTGGCCCGTTGCTATTGGCGATCCCCATCAAAAATGCATACAATGGAGAATGCCTGCAGCGTACCACAATAGACATCGTATACACAGTGGCAGTTGTGTGGATGTGATAAACAATATAACAATGTAACAATAATAGAACAGACATGTGCACTCTGGGCTCTTACTAAACCTCATTCTGATGTTAAAATTGAGAATTAGCCAACATATCCTACTGTGGAGGACATGTCTAAGCCCGAGCCCCGTAAAGAGTGCACCGTTGAGACTGTGAAGGCTCAAGAGGTTGGGAATCAGGGCACAATATCTCAGGTACCTCTTGAAGCGAGCTGAGCGAGAGAGCCAAACCAAGTACTGGCGATGAAAAGAGGTCATGTGAATATCCAAGTGTGGGATCACTTTTTAGGCAAGACTCAACATGGTGGGAGGAAGGAGGATCAGAGAGATAATTTGGTTGACCAGACTCTTGGCTTCAGAGACTGGACTTTGTGGAAGAGAGGGTGGTGCTTAACCGACTGGAAGCAGTATCTTCAACAATCCAACCAACAACCTGTTCGTACTTGTTCGACTTGGACAGTTTTGTCCTGCGCCGCTAAGCAAAGTTAGACATAAAGCTGGGTAAGGGGGATATTTTTGTTTTTTCTGGTGCACTGGCAGCAGGAACCGTTTCATTGCGCCCAGGGCAACGGCCACTGCTTGCTCCATCGGCATCACGTCCACTTCCACTTCCCTTTGTGCACGCCTTCTTCATATTAATGGTTTTATCTGTAGATTTGGCACAGATTGTTTTACTGTCTGCTAAATACAGTTTTCTGATGCAGGACAGGATTGGTTACAGAAAACCGCTGATTTTAGACACTATACTAGGCACAGATTAATGGAAGTTGTAATATAGACAGTGTTTTTATATGCAGTTCAGTATTGGATACAAAAACACACAGATTTTGGACACTATACTAGGATCAGATTAATGGAAGTTGTAATATAGACGGTGTTTTTATATGCAGTTCAGTATTGGATACAAAAACACACAGATTTTGGACACTATACTAGGACCAGATTAATGGAAGTTGTAATATAGACAGTGTTTATAGATGTAGTTCAGTATTGGATGCAAAAACACACAGATTTTGGACACTACACTAGGCACAGATTAAATGAAGTTGTAATATAGACAGTGTTTATAGATGCAGTTCAGTATTAGATATAGAACACCACATATTTTGGACACTACACTAGGCCAAGAATAATGGAAGTTCAGTATTGGATACAAAAAACACACAGACTTTGGACACAACACTAGACCTAGATTAATGGAAGTTGTAATATAGACAGTGTTTTTAGATGCAGTTCAGTATTGTATACAAAAACACACAGATTTTGGACCCTAAACTAGACCCAGATTAATGGAACTTGTAAAATTGGCACTGCTTTTAGATGCAGTTCAGAATTGGACACAAAAACACACAGATTTTGGACAACACACTAGGCCCACATTAATAAAAGGGGTAATATAGACATTGTTTTTAGTTGCAGTTCGGTATTGGATACAAGAACACACAGATTTTGGAAACTACACAAGGCCAGATTAATGGAAGTTGTAATAAAGACAGTGTTTTTAGATGCAGTTCAGTATTGGATACAAGAACACCACAGATTTTGGACACTACACTAGGCGCTAGATTAATGGAAGTTGTAATAGACAGTGTTTTTAGATGCAGTTCAGTATTGGATACAAAAACACGCAGATTTTGGACACTACACTAGTCTCAGATTAATGCAAGTTGTAATATAGACAGTGTTTTTAGATGCAGTTCAGTATTGGATAGAAAAACACACAGATTTTGAACACTACACTAGGACCAGATTAATGGAAGTTGTAATATAAACAGTGTTTTTGGATGCAGTTCAGTATTGGATACAAAAACACACAGATTTTGGACACTACACTAGTCTCAGATTAATGGAAGTTGTAATATAGACAGTGTTTTTAGATGCAGTTCAGTATTGGATAGAAAAACACACAGATTTTGAACACTACACTAGGACCAGATTAATGGAAGTTGTAATATAAACAGTGTTTTTGGATGCAGTTCAGTATTGGATACAAAAACACACAGATTTTAGACACTACAAGAGGCCCAGATTTATGGAAGTTGTAATATAGACAGTGTTTTTAGATGCAGTTCAGTATTGGATATAGAACGCCACAGATTTTGGACACTACACTAGGCCCAAATTAATGGAAGATGTAATATTGACAGTGTTTTTAAATGCAGTTCAGTATTGGACACACAAACACAAAGATTTTGGACACTACACTAGTGATGAGCGAGCACCAAAGTGTTCGGGTGTTCGGGACCTCGGTCCGAACACATATCAATATTCGTGTGCTCGGCCGAGCACCCGTGTATAATGGAAGTCAATGGGAGACAAACAGGCACCCCCTGCTCGGATAAGGGGAGGGTGCCTGGTCCATTTGAAAGGGTCAGAAAGTTACAGAAACACCACCTAAATGGATCTGAAAGAGCATGAAGACCGTGTCTGGGTGCATCTTGGACTACAATGTTGCAGGTGGGAACCATATTGTCCCAGTTGTCTGCCACTTTTACATACAGATGTAGCATGGTTAGCACTCCCGCTGTTAACTCAAATTTCTTAACTCATTTCATTATCTTGAGAAAAAAGCCATTGAAAAGCAATTGAAGGTGTTTGCTTAGATTAGATAACCAAACTCAGAAATCTCAGAAAAAAGGAGTGCTAACCATGCTACATCTGTAGCGACAAAATCACGCAAAAAATCACGCCCACTCAAAATTAAAAAGACATTTTTAGAGGTAAAATTGTTAGGAAACATTCTTTCCTGGAAATTCAGTTGTATATATAGTGCAAATGCTGCCAAAAATTACAAGGAAGAAGCACTCCGATACAGCCTGTATATCACATAAGGGAGGGCCTCATTCACATGGTGCTACAATTGTTCAGGTACACTGCTGCACTCATAAATAGAGTTGAGCGAACACCTGGATGTTCGGGTTCGACGAGTTCGGCCGAACTTTCGAAAAATGTTCGGGTTCGGGATCCGAACTCGACCCGAACTTCATCCCGAACCCGAACCCCATAGAAGTCAATGGGGACCCGAACTTTTGGGCACTAAAAAGGCTGTAAAACACACCCGGAAAGGGCTAGAGGGCTGCAAAAGGCAGCAAAATGTAGTTAAATCCCCTGCAAACAAATGTAGATAGGGAAATGATGAGTTAACATAAAATAAATAAAAATTAAACAATATTAATTGGAGTGAGGTCCCATAGCACAGAATCAGGCTTCAAGTCACCCACCAATGGAGAAGGTCACTTACTATTATTTTGACCACAGCACCCAGACAAAGGAGAGAGGTCCCACAGCAGAGAACCAGGCATCATATCACCCACCACAGGAGTAGGCCACCATTTAGTTACTTTGACCCCTACACCCAGACGGAGGAGAGAGGTTACACAGCAGAGAATCAGGCATTTAGATCACCCACCACAGGAGTAGGCCACCATTGAATCAGACCCCGGCAACCATGTCAGATGGCACAAGCATAAGCTTTATATCAATCAGCACAGGAGAAGGCGACTTTGACAGACTTTTGACCCCTACACCCGGACGGAGGAGAGAGGTTTCAAAGCAGAGAATCAGGCATTTAGATCACCCACCACAGGAGTAGGCCCCAATTTAATGGGACCCCGGCAACCATGTCAGATGGCACAACCATCAGCTTCATATCAATCAGCACAGGAGAAGGCGACTTTGAAAGACTTTGACCCCTACACCCAGACGGAGGAGAGAGGTTTCACAGCAGAGAATCAGGCATTTAGATCACCCACCACAGGAGTAGGCCCCCATTGAATCAGACCCTGGCAACCATGTCAGATGGCACAACCATCAGCTTTATATCAATCAGCACAGGAGAAGGCGACTTTGAAAGACTTTGACCCCTACACCCAGATGGAGGAGAGAGGTTTCACAGCAGAGAATCAGGCATCATATCAACCACCACAGGAGAAGCCACCATTTAGTTACTTTGACCCCTGCACCCAGGAAGAGGAGAGAGGCACCACAGCACATATTCTGGCATCATATCAGCCACCACAGGAGAAGCCACCATTGAGTTACTTTGACCCCTGCACCCAGGAAGAGGAGAGAGGCCCCACAGCACATATTCTGGCATCATACTAACCACCACAGGAGAAGCCACCATTGAGTTACTTTGACCCCTGCACCCAGGAAGAGGAGAGAGGCCCCACAGCACATATTCTGGCATCATATCAGCCACCACAGGAGAAGCCACCATTGAGTTACTTTGACCCCTGCACCCAGGAAGAGGAGAGAGGCCCCACAGCACATATTCTGGCATCATACTAACAGCCACAGGAGAAGCCACCATTGAGTTACTTTGACCCCTGCACCCAGGAAGAGGAGAGAGGCCCCACAGCACATATTCTGGCATCATATCAGCCACCACAGGAGAAGCCACCATTGAGTTACTTTGACCCCGCACCCAGGAAGAGGAGAGAGGCACCACAGCACATATTCTGGCATCATATCAGCCACCACAGGAGAAGCCACCATTGAGTTACTTTGACCCCTGCACCCAGGAAGAGTAGAGAGGCCCCACAGCACATATTCTGGCATCATATCAGCCACCACAGGAGAAGCCACCATTGAGTTACTTTGACCCCTGCACCCAGGAAGAGGAGAGAGGCCCACAGCACATATTCTGGCATCATATCAGCCACCACAGGAGAAGCCACCATTGAGTTACTTTGACCCCTGCACCCAGGAAGAGGAGAGAGGCCCCACAGCACATATTCTGGCATCATATCAGCCACCACAGGAGAAGCCACCATTGAGTTACTTTGACCCCTGCACCCAGGAAGAGGAGAGAGGCACCACAGCACATATTCTGGCATCATATCAGCCACCACAGGAGAAGCCACCATTGAGTTACTTTGACCCCTGCACCCAGGAAGAGGAGAGAGGCACCACAGCACATATTCTGGCATCATATCAGCCACCACAGGAGAAGCCACCATTGAGTTACTTTGACCCCTGCACCCAGGAAGAGGAGAGAGGCACCACAGCACATATTCTGGCATCATATCAGCCACCACAGGAGAAGCCACCATTGAGTTACTTTGACCCCTACACCCAGACGGAGGAGAGAGGTTTCACAGCAGAGAATAAGGCATTTAGATCACCCACCACAGGAGTAGGCCCCCATTGAATCAGACCCTGGCAACCATGTCAGATGGCACAACCATCAGCTTTATATCAATCAGCACAGGAGAAGGCGACTTTGAAAGACTTTGACCCCTACACCCAGATGGAGGAGAGAGGTTTCACAGCAGAGAATCAGGCATCATATCAACCACCACAGGAGAAGCCACCATTTAGTTACTTTGACCCCTGCACCCAGGAAGAGAGAGAGGCACCACAGCACATATTCTGGCATCATATCAGCCACCACAGGAGAAGCCACCATTGAGTTACTTTGACCCCTGCACCCAGGAAGAGGAGAGAGGCCCCACAGCACATATTCTGGCATCATACTAACCACCACAGGAGAAGCCACCATTGAGTTACTTTGACCCCTGCACCCAGGAAGAGGAGAGAGGCCCCACAGCACATATTCTGGCATCATATCAGCCACCACAGGAGAAGCCACCATTGAGTTACTTTGACCCCTGCACCCAGGAAGAGGAGAGAGGCACCACAGCACATATTCTGGCATCATATCAGCCACCACAGGAGAAGCCACCATTGAGTTACTTTGACCCCGCACCCAGGAAGAGGAGAGAGGCACCACAGCACATATTCTGGCATCATATCAGCCACCACAGGAGAAGCCACCATTGAGTTACTTTGACCCCTGCACCCAGGAAGAGGAGAGAGGCCCCACAGCACATATTCTGGCATCATATCAGCCACCACAGGAGAAGCCACCATTTAGTTACTTTGACCCCTTCACCCAAACAGAGGAGAGAGGTTCCACATCAGAGAATCAGGCATCATATCAACCACCACAGGAGTAGGCCACAATTTAATGGGACCCCGGCAGCCATGTCAGATGGCACAACCATCAGCTTCATATCAATCAGCACAGGAGAAGGCGACTTTGAAAGACTTTGACCCCTACACCCAGACGGAGGAGAGAGGTTTCACAGCAGAGAATCAGGCATTTAGATCACCCACCACAGGAGTAGGCCCCATTGAATCAGACCCTGGCAGCCATGTCAGATGGCACAACCATCAGCTTTATATCAATCAGCACAGGAGAAGCGACTTTGAAAGACTTTGACCCCTACACCCAGATGGAGGAGAGGGTTTCACAGCAGAGAATCAGGCATCATATCAGCCACCACAGGAGAAGCCACCATTTAGTTACTTTGACCCTGCACCCAGGAAGAGGAGAGAGGCACCACAGCACATATTCTGGCATCATATCAGCCACCACAGGAGAAGCCACCATTGAGTTACTTTGACCCCTTCACCCAGAACAGAGAGAGAGGTCCCATCAGCACATATTCAGGCATCATATCAACCACCACAGGAGTAGGCCACAATTTAGTTTACTTTGACCCCTGCACCCAGGAAGAGGAGAGAGGCCCCACAGCACATATTCTGGCATCATATCACACACACAGGAGAAGGCCTCTTTCAGTGATTTAGGCCTTTGGACCCAGACAGAGAGAGAGGTCAGAGATTAGCTTCATATCCCCCAGCACAGCAGAAGACCGCTTTATTTGACTTAGGCCTCAGCACCCAGACAGAAGACAGAAGTAGCATGGCAGAGGTTATGGCTTCATGTCACCCGTTAGTTTAACCGGCCACTTTCATCTGGTTAGGCCCGGCGCCCAGACAGAGAAGAGTTTCATTCAACTGTGGGTTTCATAAAATTTGTATCAAATAAAGAAGTGGCCCGTAGCACAACAAGACATGTTTTAGGCAGTTAATAAGGACTACTCTGCACAAGGGAGGGACAGGTCCTGTGGGATCCATGCCTGGTTCATCTTTATGAAAGGTCAGCTTGTCCACGTTGGCTGTGGACAGGCGGCTGCGCTTGTCAGTAATAGCGCCCCCTGCCGTGCTGAATACGCGTTCAGATAAAACGCTGGCCGCCGGGCAGGAAAGCACCTCAAGGCATAACATGCTAACTCTGGCCACGTGGACAATTTCGAAACCCAGTAGTTGAATGGGGCCGAACCATCCGTCAGGATGTGGAGGAGTGTGCAGACATACTGTTCAACCATGTTGAGTGAAATGCTGCCTCCTGCTAACACGTTCCGTATCAGGTGTCGGTGCAGATAGCTGTGGCGTGGAGACAAAACTTTCCACATTTCTGCCATGCTAACCCTGCCCTCAGATGAGCTGGCCGTGACACAGCTGCGTTGGCGACCTCTTGCCACTCCTCTGCCTTCACCTTCCACCTGTTCCCCTGTGACATGTGGGAATGCTCTCAAGAGCGCCTCTATCAGCGTGCGCTTGTACTCGCGCATCTTACGGTCGCGCTCCAGTTCAGGAATTAAAGTGGGCACATTGTCTTTATACCGGGGATCCAGCAGGGTGGCCACGCAGTAGTCTGCACACGTTAAAGCGTGGGCAACTCTGCTGTCGTTGAGCAGGCATTGGAGCATATATTCGCTCATGTGGGCCAGGCTACCCATGGGTAAGGACAAGCTGTCCTCTGTGGGAGGCGTATCGTCATCGTCCACCGTATCCCCCAGCCACGCACCAGTGATGGGCCTGGGCTGCCACCCCGCTGTGAACTTGCGTCATCCTCGTCCCCCTCCACCTCCTCCTCCTCATCCTCCTCGTCCTCCAGTACAGTGCCTTGGCTGGCGACTTGTGAACCTGTCCTCTGCTGCTTAAACAAACCTCCCTCTGAGCCACTTCGAACAGACTGGCCCGAAAGTGTTAGAAACGAGCCCTCATCCTCCTCCTCCTCCTCCACCTGGGCCACCTCCTCTAACATCATTGCCCTAAGTGTTTTCTCAAGGAGACATAGAAGTGGTATTGTAACGCTGATAACAGTGTCATCGCCACTGGCCATGTTGGTGGAGTACTCGAAACAGCGCAGCAGGGCACACAGGTCTCGCATGGAGGCCCAATCATTGGTGGTGAAGTGGTGCTGTTCGGCAGTACGACTGACGCGGCGTGCTGCAGCTGAAACTCCACTATGGCCTGCTGCTGCTCGCTCAGTCTCTCCAGCATGTGCAAGGTGGAGTTCCACCGGGTGGGCACGTCGCATATGAGGCGGTGAGCGGGAAGGCCGAAGTTCCGCTGTAGCGCAGACAGGCGAGCAGCGGCAGGATGTGAGCGGCGGAAGCGCGCACAGACGGCCCGCACTTTATGCAGCAGCTCTGACATGTTGGGGTAGTGGTGAATGAACCTCTGCACCACCAAGTTCAGCACATGCGCCAGGCAAGGGATGTGCGTCAAACCGGCTAGTCCCAGAGCTGCCACGAGATTTCGCCCATTATCGCATACCACCAGGCCTGGCTTGAGGCCCACCGGCAGAAACCACTCGTCGGTCTGTTGTTCAATACCCCGCCACAACTCCTTTGCGCTGTGGGGCCTGTCCCCCAAACATATGAGTTTCAGAATGGCCTGCTGACGTTTACCCGGGCTGTGCTGAAGTTGGTGGTGAAGGTGTGTGGCTGACCGGATGAGCTGGTGGAAGCAGTGGAGGAGGAAGCCGAGTAGGAGGAGGAGGCTACAGGAGGCAGAGAATGATGCCCTGCGATCCTAGGGGCGGAAGGACGTGCGCCAAGGAACTGTCCGCCGGGGCCCAGCCGCCACTACATTCATCCAGTGTGCAGTTAGTGAGATATAGCGTCCCTGGCCGTGCTTACTGGTCCACGTATCTGTGGTTAGGTGGACCTTGCCACAAATGGCGTTGCGCAGTGCACACTTGATTTTATCGGACACTTGCATGTGCAGGAAAGCACGGCTGTCTTGGAGAAGTAGTGGCGGCTGGGAACCACATACTGCGGGACAGCCATGGCCATCAGCTGTTTGAAGCTGTCTGTGTCCACCAGCCGGAATGACAGCATTTCAAAGGCCAGCAGTTTAGAAATGCTGGCGTTCAGGCCAAGAGCTCGAGGGTGACTCGGGGAATTTGCGCTTCCTCTCTAAGGTTTGAGATATTGAGAGCTGAACGCTGCTGTGTGATATAGTGGAGACGCTAGTTGACGGTGGCGGTGGTGGTGGTGTCGGTGGCACATCCTCTGTTTGCTGCTCGGCAGGTGGCAGCATTCCTCTCGAGGCGGAAGCCGAGGCAGCAGCGATAGAGGAGCAGGGGAGCCTCAGCGAGTGCCTGGTTTTTAAGGTGTGTACCCCACTGCAGTTCATGCTTTGCATGTAGATGCCTGGTCATGCAGGTTGTGCTGAGGTTCAGAACGTTAATGCCTCGCCTCAGGCTCTGATGGCAGAGCGTGCAAGTCACTCGGGTCTTGTCGGTAGGACATTGTTTAAAGAAGTGCCATGCCAGGGAACTCTTTGAAGCTGCCTTTATGGGGCTGGGTCCCTGTTGGCGATGTCCAGTAGCAGGCGAACTCTGGGGGCGGCGGCTCGTCTGCTTTGGCCCCCTGCTCCCTCTTTGGCTTCGCTGTTGTCTCGGTCTCACCACTACCTCTTCCTCTGAACTGTGAAAGTCATCGCCACGACCTTCAGTCCATGTGGGGTCTAAGACCTCATCGTCCTCTGCATCGTCTTCCACCCAGTCTCCCTCCCTGACCTCCTCCTGTTCAGTCTGCACACTGCAAAAAGACGCGGCAGTGGGCACCTGTGTTTCGTCATCATCAGAGAGTCGGTGACTCTGCTGTGGTGGAATTCCCATGTCCTTTTCATCTGGAGACATAAGTGGTTGTGCGTCAGTGCATGGTATGTCTTCCTCCACTGGGGAAGGGCTAGGTGGACGCCCCTGGGAAACCCTGAAAGCAGAGTCTTCAAACAGAAGAAGAGACTGCTGCATAACTTGTGGCTCAGACCGTTTCCCTGATATGCTTGGGGGTGATGTGACAGACTGATGGGCTTGGTTTTCAGGTGCCACCTGTGCGCTTTCCGCGGAAGACTGGGTGGAAGACCATGTGGTGAACGTGCTGGAAGCACTGTCGGCCACCCAATCGATTAATGCCTGTACCTGCTCAGGCCTTACCATCCTAAGAGCGGCATTGGGCCCCACGAGATATTGCGGTACATTCTGCCGGCTAGTTGAGGGAGTTCGTTCCCTACTGTGTGCGCCTGGGGCCGAACGGCCACGTCCTCTACCAGCAACAGAGGCTCCACGGACACCACCACGACCACGTCCTCGTCCCTTAATAGTATTTTTCTTCATTGTTGCGATTCAACTCGCACCACAATGAAATATATTATTTTTTATAAGCAAAATTCCCTCACTGGAATACTTTCAGTCTTTTGACTGTATGGATTACAGATGGAATGACTGTTATATGTGAGTACCGCTTTCTTTGACAGATTCTAGTATGGGTACATATATGTTTTCCCAACCCCAGCACATTAGTTTGCTAATTCCAGATGTATGAAACGCAGGCCTAACTGTATCTAGTATATTGAACGCCAGATAAACTAACTTGGCCTTTTTTAAATAAAAAAAATTCCCTCACTGGAATACTTTCAGTCTTTTGACTGTATGGATTACAGATGGAAAAGACTGAATGACCAAGGCCAACTTCAGAGGCGTCGGTCTGGACTACGAAATCCTTCCTGAAATCGGGTGTCACCAAAACCGGGGACCCACACAGGGCCGATTTCAAGGCGGAGAAAGCCTTTTCCGCCTGCTCATTCCAGCGGACCATCCCTGTCTTACGCCCCTTTAACAACTCTGTCAATGGCGAAGCAATAGTAGCAAAGTGGGGCACAAACCTCATGTAATACCCCACAATCCCCAGGAACGACTTTACCTGCCTGGTGGTGACCGGTCGGGGCCAGTTACGAATGGCCTCTACCTTAGTTACCTGAGGTTTGATAACTCCCCGCCCAATTATATATCCCAGATATTTTGTCTCCTCTAACCCTATGGAGCACTTCTTTGGGTTAGCGGTCAGACCGGCTTTCCTCAGGGCATCCACTACCGCCTGCACCTTGGGTAAATGGCTTTCCCAGTCGGTGCTGTGGATGACTACATCATCTAAGTAGGCCGAGGCGTACCGACGATGTGGTCGCAGCACTATGTCCATTAACCTTTGGAAAGTGGCGGGGGCGCCATGCAGGCCAAAGGGTAACACCTTGTAGTGATACAGGCCCTGCGGGGTAACAAATGCGGTTTTTCCTTAGCCGACTCCGTTAAGGGTACCTGCCAGTACCCTTTAGTGAGGTCCAGCACAGAAAAATAACGGGCTTGTCCTAAACTTTCAACAAGCTCGTCTACTCGGGGCATGGGATACGCGTCAAACTTGGATACTTCATTTAACTTGCGAAAGTCGTTGCAGAACCATAGCGTCCCATCCGGCTTGGGTATTAGGACTATGGGACTGGCCCACTCACTTTCGACTCCTCAATGACATCGAGCTTCAACATTAATTGCACTTCCTCCGCGATGGCCCGTCGCCGAGCCTCGGGTACCCGGTATGGTTTTAACGGACCTTGGCCTGAGGCTCAGTGGCGATGTCATGTCGGATGAGAGGCGTGCGGCCAGGGAGGTCCGAGAACACATCCGTGTTCCGACTGAGGAACTCCTGACTTCCTGAACTTGTTTGGAAGATAGGCTGTCTGCAATTTTACCGTGGTTACGGCTTCACAGGCCTCGAACTGTGGGGCTGGACCCTTTTCACCTAGAAGCCCTGGCCGGGGCTGTGGTCGTCGGCCGCGTCCCTATCTTTCCACGGCTTAAGTAAATTCACGTGGTACACCTGCTCCGGCTTGCGCCGCCTGGCTGGTGTACTTTGTAATTACTTCCCCTACCTTCTCGATCACCTCATAGGGGCCCTGCCACCTAGCTAGGAATTTGCTGTCAGGGTGGGTACCAGAACCAAAACCCGATCTCCCGGATTGAAGTCCCGTACCCGAGCCTGACGATTGTACACCTACTCTGGGCTTGTTGCGCTGCCTCCATATGCTCCCGGACCAAGGGCAGCACCCTTTCCATCCGTTCCTGCATTTGGGCGACATACTCAATGACACTTTTGTGGGGGACAGGCTGTTGTTCCCATGCTTCCTTAGCGATATCCAACAGGCCCCGAGGGTGTCTGCCATAAAGCAGTTCGAAGGGCGAGAACCCAGTAGAGGCCTGGGGCACCTCTCGCACTGCGAACATGAGATAGGGCAGAAGCAGATCCCAGTCCTTCCCATCTCTAGACACCACCCTCTTTAACATATTTTTTAGAGTTTGGTTAAACTTCTCCACAAGACCGTCTGTTTGCGGATGGTAAGCGGACGTCCGTAACTGCTTTATACGCAACAATTTACACAGTTCCCTCATTACTTTAGACATAAAGGGGTCCCTTGGTCTGTCAGAACCTCTTTTGGCAGGCCCACACGGAAAACATCTCCATTAACTCTTTGGCAATGAGCTTAGCTGAGGTATGTCGCAGAGGCACCGCCTCCGGATACCAGTGGCATAGTCGAGAACTACCAGAATGTGTTGGTGGCCCCTGGCAGACTTTGGTACAGGCCCAATTAAATCCATAGCGATTCGCTCAAGCGGTACTTCAATAATTGGCAGAGGTACCAGAGGACTACGGAAATGTGGCTGGGGGCTAGTTATCTGACAAGTCGGACAGGACTTACAATAATTCTCTACCTCCTTGAACACACTGGGCCAATAAAATCGCTGCAGTATGCGGTCCTGGGTTTTCTGCCACCCCAGGTGTCCCCAAGAACATGTTGGTGGGCAAGCTCCATGACAAGCTTGCGATGCGCTGTGGGCACCACCAACTGTTCAACAGGTTCGCCTCGGATTTGGTTCACCCGATACAACATATCCTGCAGAACAATAAATCGTGGGAACATTAATTCAGCCCCTGGTTTCTGGGGTTTACCATCAATTTCCAGCACATTCTCCCAGGCCCTGGTTAGGGTTTGGTCCCGGTGTTGTGCGGTCCCAAAATTTTCCCGGAGACATTGAGGTCTGCCAACTCAGGTCCCGGTGGCAAGTCCTCCGTGTCTCCCACCATTACACTCAGTGGGGTTGTCTCCCCCTCTACCGCTGGAGCAGTGGTCACCCCTACCGCTGGCCCGTCAGACTCGGGCTCCCAGGGTTCCTGGCCTTCCAGTGGTATCAGGCCACTCCACTAGGGTCACCCCTGTCTCGGGTCCCTCAGATACCTTTATTACCGGCCACAGCGCCGGAAAACCGAGAAGTCCCTCCCAAGTATCAGTTCGTGTGGGAGTTTAGTAGCGACAGCCACCTCGTGGGTCCACCTACCAGCCGCGGTGGACAAAGTCACTAGTGCAGTGGGGTAGTCTTTCAGGTCTCCGTGGATGCACAGGACCCCGACTTTATGGCCAGTATACTCCGCAGGACGTACAAGTGCAGCCCTTACCAGGAGACTAAACTCCGGAGTCCAGCAGAGCCACCGCCAGAGAGTCTCCCACCTCTACCTGACACAGGTGGTTATGGTCCTGCACCTCACGGGTGCCAGTTGCGCACAGCTTCCGTGCATACAGGGAGTGGCGACCCCGTAGGTCATATCCATCGGCTCATCCCGATGCGGACAGTCGGCCCTGATGTGGCCTGGCTCCTGACACCTCCAGCATACCACGGGAGGCGGACTCGCAGGGGTATATTCCGGGCAGGCCGCTCTGTCGCCGGACGTCGGAACTGGGGCAGAGGCCTCCGGGGTTTGACTGACCCCTTCCCGCAAGAGTCCCCTGCAGGTTTCTGGTGGCCTCGTAGCGCTCTACCAGGTCGACCATCTCCAGGGCATTGGTGGGCGATACCTGGCCGATCCAGTGCTGGAGGGATAAGGCAGGGCCCTCCAAAAGATGTCCGCCAACAGTCGATCCAGCATGGCAGTGGGACTTAGTAGATCGGGCTGCAGCCACTTTTGCAGCCTGTGCAGCAGATCGTAGAACTGCGGCCTAGCGGGTTCAGTCGTTTTAAAGTCCCACTGGTGGACTCTTTGGCGCGGACCAGCACGTTCACGCCCAGTCTGGCTAGGACCTCTCCTTTCACAGTGTCATAATCTGCCGGCTAGTCGTCCGACAAGTCAAAAACACCTGCTGGGGTCCGGAAGCCAGGAGCGGAGCGACCACCTCAGCCCACTGGTCACGGGTAACTTTTCCCTCACGGCGACCTTCTCAAAAACCGCCAGGTGCGTCTCAACGTCGTCTGCGGGGTCATTTTTGGGATCGCCGCACGGACCGCTTTCGGGCATCATGGACGTGGTGGGACGCTCCTGCCGCCTGTAACGCCATCACATGTTGTAGCAATAGTTGGTTGGTCTCCCGCTGCTGCACGTTAGCCTCTATGAGAGCCTTCACAGCAGCCTCCATGTTGTCAGAAACTCCTGCTTGCAGCTTTGCTGGCTTAATATATTCCATACACTTTAGACAAACAAAACTTCGGCGTTCACGCCAGCCTCACTGCGCATGCCCGCATCCTCCACCAAATGTGGGGAGTCGCTCTGGTAGTCAGCGGTGCGGGTGCAGTTTAGAGGCAAAACCAGGAGTCCAGATTGTGCAACAAACAGTGTTTTATTCACACTTGCACACAAAATGAAAAACAGTCTCTTGGTGACAGTTCACACACAACGGAAATAACGTAGCCAAACAAAAACAGTCCAACACAGGTTCAGTCACCTGGGAGGTGTAGGTGCAGGTTCGCACCACGCTGTCGGCCCAGCCGCAGGAGAATCCAGCTTCAGGTAGCCAGGAACACAACACCTCCTTGCTGAGCGCTTTCCTCCAGGACAGAGAACTCCCAGCCCTGTTAGCAGCTCCAGGATAATCACACTCACAGCTGGTGGTGCTGGCTGAGTTTATAAACCCAGCCCAAAACTCGGACTGGACCGTGGGGAGCAGCCACCCACCCTACTCTTTAGCTGCTCCCAGTAAGAGCCGGCCCGGATCGGCTTTGCAGCCATGCTATTTAACAAAGTCAAACAGCACTAGCTGCTGCAGACAAAAACCCGGCTCTCACCTCACCGAGGCCAGCAACCTCGGTGACACGTACCTGCCATCTAGGACGGCACCCTGCACCTTACCACAGTGAGTACCGCTTTCTTTGACAGATTCTAGTATGGGTACATATATGTTTTCCCAACCCCAGCACATTAGTTTGCTAATTCCAGATGTATGAAACGCAGGCCTAACTGTATCTAGTATATTGAACGCCAGATAAACTAACTTGGCCTTTTTAAATAAAAAAATTCCCTCACTGGAATACTTTCAGTCTTTTGACTGTATGGATTACAGATGGAATGACTGTTATATGTGAGTACCGCTTTCTTTGACAGATTCTAGTATGGGTACATATATGTTTTCCCAACCCCAGCACATTAGTTTGCTAATTCCAGATGTATGAAACATAGGCCTAACTGTATCTAGTATATTGAACGCCAGATAAACTAACTTGGCCTTTTTAACCCTTTAAGGACTCGGGTTTTCATTTTTGCATTTTCGTTTTGCGCTCCATACCTTCCGAGAGCCATAACTTTTTATTTTTACGTTCACATGGCCATATGAGGGCTTTATTTTTGCGGGACAAGTTGTACTTTCCAACGCCACCATTTAATATTGCATACGATGTAGTGGGAAGCGGAAAAAAATTCCAAATGGGGTGAAATTGCAAAAAAAAACAATTCTACCACAATTTTACGGGTTTTTAAATTACGACGTTTGATGTGTGATAAAACTGACCATTTAGTTTTATTCTACAGGTCAGTACGAATCAGCGATACCCAATATGTATAGTTTTTCTTGCGTTTTGATAGTGAAAAAAATTCTAAAGTGGGAAATTTTTTTTTTTTATTTTTGTCGCCATATTTTGACCCCTATAACTTTTTGTAATTAAGTGTATGGCATTGTATGGGGGCTTATTTTTTGCGGGCGATCTGAACTTTTAGTTGATACCATTATGGGGTGTGTAGGACTTTTGATCACTTTTTATTTAATTTTTTGAGGAAATGAAGCGTTCAAAAATGGCGAATCCGCCATTTGGGCGCTTTTCCGTTTTCTGTTTACCGTATGGGGAATATATTTTTATATTTTTATACCACGGGCGTTTTCGCACATTATGACATCCATGATGTGTATTTTTAAAAAATATTATTATTTTATTTTAATTTTGGGGAAAGGGGGTGATTTGAATTTTAGGTTTTTATTTATTTTTTTATTTTTTTATTTCTTTTATTTTCTTTTACACTGTTATATAGGTCCCATAGGGACCTATATAAATCAGTCATCTGATTGCTTCTAACATAAACTCCAATACACTTGTATTGGAGTTTATGAGATTTACTACTTTCCTATGAAGCCCTATTGCTAACAAGGGCTCCATAGGAAATAGTAAGTGATAACCTCATGCTGAATGAAAGGCTTGAGGCTATCCCTTACAGCGCTCCGATTCTCCCGATCACCACTAGGGGAGCCGGAGAGCTGCCGAAGTTTTACTTTCGGTTTTAGCGCTGCGCAGATGCCGTGGTCAGGATTGACCACGGCATCTGTGAGGTTAAATGATTGCGATCGGCATCGCTGCCGGCCGCGATCATTAGCCGCGAGGTCAGCTACAGGAAACAGCCGGACCCCGCAGCGATCGCGCCCACAGAGGGCAGGAGCGGGCGCCATACTTAGGGATCGGACCCATGACGTACCCATACGTCATGGGTCCTTAAGAGTTAAATAAAAAAAATTCCCTCACTGGAATACTTTCAGTCTTTTGACTGTATGGATTACAGATGGAATGACTGTTATATGTGAGTACCGCTTTCTTTGACAGATTCTAGTATGGGTACATATATGTTTTCCCAACCCCAGCACATTAGTTTGCTAATTCCAGATGTATGAAACGCATGAGCCTAACTGTATCTAGTATATTGAGCGCCAGATAAACTAACTTGGCCTTTTTAAATAAAAAAAATTCCCTCACTGGAATACTTTCAGTCTTTTGACTGTATGGATTACAGATGGAATGACTGTTATATGTGAGTACCGCTTTCTTTGACAGATTCTAGTATGGGTACATATATGTTTTCCCAACCCCAGCACATTAGTTTGCTAATTCCAGATGTATGAAACATGCAGGCCTAACTGTATCTAGTATATTGAACGCCAGATAAACTAACTTGGCCTTTTTAAATAAAAAAAATTCCCTCACTGGAATACTTTCAGTCTTTTGACTGTATGGATTACAGATGGAATGACTGTTATATGTGAGTACCGCTTTCTTTGACAGATTCTAGTATGGGTACATATATGTTTTCCCAACCCCAGCACATTAGTTTGCTAATTCCAGATGTATGAAACGCATGAGCCTAACTGTATCTAGTATATTGAGCACCAGATAAACTAACTTGGCCTTTTTAAATAAAAAAAAATTCCCTCACTGGAATACTTTATGGCTTTTCACTGTATGGATTACAGGTGGACTGGTATTAGTAGGGGTGACACAAGCACACCCAAGTCCCTGATGTAGGATTTCTATGGCACAGACCACTATTACAAGTGATTAATGGGCGTTGGGAGAGATTGTGCTGCAGCACTAGTCCCAAGATGGCCGCCGCCTATCAGCCCAGTAACATGTGCCACAAAATGGTCTGCACAACCTTTAAAAAAATAGCCTTGGACTGTGCTGCTAAATCGCTATTGGTCTGAATCCCAGGTGTAGATGTCTGACTTGTTTGGAGCTTTGGAATGCACACTGTGGCAGCTTCTGCTGCAGCACTACAAGTCGCAAAATGGCGGCCGGCGGTCAGCTCAGGTACATGTGGATGGAAAAATCACTCTGGCCACTCTAAAAATAGCCAATCCCTATCAAAAAAGCAGCTCAGCTGCAGTTGTTCAGATGAATCACAGGTGGAGGAGAGAATTTGCTTCCAGTTATTCAATTATCCCTGCCTATTCTCGCCCTAGCATCAGCTGCGTCTATCCCTGTTCTATTCACATCGGGGTGAGCACGTCCCGACGTGCGCACAAGCTTATAAAGAGGCTGAGTCACATGCTGCACTTGGCCAATCACAGCCTTGCCAATAGTAGGCATGGCTGCGATGGCATCTTAGGGCAAGTAGTATGATGCATGTTGATTGGCTGCTTTGCAGCCTTTCAAAATGCGCCAAAATACATGCCGAACGACGAACCCGAACCCGAACTTTTACGAAAAAGTTCGGGTTCGGGTCCGTGTCACGAACACCCCAAAATTCGGTACGGACCCGAACTATGCTCGAACTGTTCGCTCAACACTACTCATAAAGCCTATGCACTAAGTGAAAGGGCTGCCAAAAATTACAAGGAACCAGGACTCCAATACACCCTTTATTACACATAAAGGAGGGCATCATACACACCCTTGAAAAATTATCATTGATGGCCTACTGGTGACCCTCAAAAACATTTGGCACAAGGGCGCGCTGGTTATCGTCTAAAACATTATAGTTGAGGGCCTAAAGGTGAGGAGACCGTATAAAACATTAGAGGTGAGGGTCTGAAGCCTAGCAAACCACATAAATCATTGCAGTGATGGCCTACTGGTGAGCAGACGGTATAAAGCATTGGAGGTGAGGGCCTGAAGCCTAGCGAACCCTACAAATCATTGCAGTGATGGCCTACAGGTGAGCAAGCGGTATAAAGTTTTGGAGGTGAGGGCCTGAATCCTAGAGAACCCCATAAAACATTGCAGTAATGACCTACAAGTTGCAGACAGTATAAAGCATTCGAGGTGAGGGACTGAAGGCTAGTGAACCCCATAAAATTTTGCAGTGATGGGCTACAATTAAGCAGACCTTATAAAGTATTGGAGGTGAGGGCCTGAATCCTAGAGAACCCCATAAAACATTGCAGTAATGATCTACAAGTCAGCAGACGGTATAAAGCATTGGAGGTGAGGGCCTAAAGCCTAGCAAACCCAAAAAAATATTGCAGTGATGGCCTACAGGTGAGCAGACCTTATAAAGCATTGGAGATGAGGGCCTGAAGCCTAGAAAACCCCATAAAACATTGCAGTGATGGGCTACAGGTGAGCAGATGGTATAAAGCTTTGGAGGTGAGGGACTGAAGACTAGTGAACCCCATAAAATATTGCAGTGATGGGCTACAGGTGAGCAGACCTTATAAAGTATTGGAGGTGAGGGACTGAAGCCTAGTGAACCCCATAAAATATTGCAGTGATAGGCTACAGGTGAGCAGACCTTACAACGCATTGGAGGTGAGGGCCTGAAGCCTAGCAAACCCCATAAAATATTGCAGTGATGACCTACAGATAAGAAGAACTTATAAAGCATTGGAGGTGAGGGCCTGAAGCCAAGAAAACCCCATAACATATTGCAGTGATAGGCTACAGGTGAGCAGACCTTATAAAGCATTGAAGGTGAGGGCCTGAAGCCTAGCAAACCCCATAAAATATTGCAGTGATGGCCTACAGCTGAGAAGACCTTATAAAGCATTGGAAGTGAGGGCCTGAAGTCTAGAGAACCCCTAAAACATTGCAATGATGGATTACAGGTGAGCAGACCTTATAAAGCATTGGAGGTGAGGGCCTGAAGCCTAGAAAACCCCATAAAACATTGCAGTGATGGCCTACAGGTGAGCAGACCGTATAAAGCATTGGAGATGAGGGCATGAAGCCTAGAGAACCCCATAAAACATTGCAATGATGGGCTACAGGTGAGCAGACCTTATAAAGCATTGGAGGTGAGGGCCTGAAGCCAAGAAAACCCCATAAAACATTGCAGTGATGGGTTACAGGTGAGCAGATTGTATAAAGCATTGGAGGTGAGGGCCTGAAGTTTAGAGAACCCCATAAATCATTGCAGTGATGGCGTATGCAGTGTATCTTAGATTTGTGCTGCCCTAGGCGAGACTAAACTCGGGCACCCCCCTAATATAAATTTGACCCACCCTTTCCTGTAAAGGCCAAACCCTTTCCTCTGTAAACCTCACCCCTTCATGTTTAGGCTCCACCCTCTCCTGTTACAGCTTCACATCTTCCTTTCTGTATTTAAAAGTGAAAAACGAAGGCAAATATTTTGTGCTTTCTGTACCAAATGTTGCATCTATTATTTAAAGAGAATCTTTAGATATAATAAAATAAAGTGTAAATTCAACTACTTTACAAAGATCAGTCATCCATGATCCACAGATCCCCCTCCCCATAACAGTACCATCCACAGATCCTCCCTAAACAGTGGCATCCACAGATCCCCCACCCATGACAGTACCATCCACAGATCCCCCCCATATAACAGTGCCATCCACAGTTCCCCCTCCCTGCCGCTCACAGGATTATTCATTTATTAACTGTAATCTGTAACTTTAACTTTAAATGAGCGCTTATCTCTTTACTAGGGTATCTTACTCTCAGCTCCAGTAACAGGCAGTGCAGGCAGCGCTCACACACTGACGTCGCACTCCTGCGCCGCCTAGTGGGAGGAGCAGGAATGTGACATTAGTGAGTGAGCGCCGCCTGCACTGCCTGTTACCGGAGCTACGAGTAAGATAACTTAGTAAAGAGAAAAGCGCTCATTTAAAGTTAAAGTAACAGATCACAGTTAATAAATGTATAATCCTGTGAGTGGCAGGGCCCTGTATTTTCTAACTACCAGAAAAGGGGGGTCACCATGGTAACGCCTGGGGGTTAGAAAACTCAGATCCGATGGTATAGTCTAACCCCCTGGCAAACGTCCCCGTCACCATAGGAACGCCTGTTTAAGGGTTAGAATATACCATCGGAGCTCAGTATACCGGCATTTTACCACCCCATTGGCAAGTGCCGCCCTAGGGAAAAACCTTGTTTGCCTAATGATAGATAGACCTTTGAGTGATGGCCTACAGGGGAGCAGATGGTATAAAGCATTGGAGGTGAGGGCCTGAAGCCTAGCGAACCCCATAAAATATTGTAGTGATGGCCTACAGGTGAGCAGACGGTATAAAGCATTGGAGGTGAGGGTCTAAAGCCTAGAGAACCCCATAAAACATTGCAGTAATGGCCTACAGGTGAGCAGACCCTATGAAGCATTGGAGGTAAGGGCCTGAAGCCTAGAGAACCCCATAAAACTTTGCAGTGATGGGATACAGGTGAGGAGACGGTTTAAAGCATTGGAGGTGAGGGCCTGAAGTCAAGCGAACCCCATAAAGCATTGCAGTGATGGCCTATAGGTGAGCAGACGGTATAAAGCATTGGAGGTGAGGGCCTGAAGCTTAGTGAACCCCATAAAATATTGCAATGATAGGCTACAGGCGAGAAGACCTTAAAAAGCATTGGAGGTGAGGGCCTGAAGCCTAGCGAACCCCATAAAACATTGAAGTGATGGCCTACAGAAGAGCAGACGTTATAAAGCATTGGAGGTGAGGGCCTGAAGCCTAGTGAACCCCATAAAATATTGCAGTAATAGGCTACAGGTGAGCAGACCTTATAAAACATTGGAGGTGAGGGCCTGAAGCCTAGCGAACCGCATAAAACATTGCAGTGATGGCCTACAGGTGAGCAGACGGTATAAAGCATTGAAGGTGAGGGCCTGAAGCCTAGCGATTAGTGTTGAGCGAACAGTTCGAGCATAGTTCGGGTTCGTACCGAATTTTGGGGTGTTCGGGACACGGACCAGGACCCGAACATTTTCAAAAAAGTTCGGGTTTGGGTTCGTTGTTCGGCGATTACTTCCCGCTTTCTGAAGGGCTGCACAGCAGCCAATCAGCTATTGTTTTACTTCTTGCCCTAAGAGCCCATCACAGCCATGCCTACTAATGGCATGGCTGTGATTGGCCAAGTGCAGCATGTGACCCAGCCTCTATTTAAGCTGGAGTCACGTAGCGCCGCACGTCACACTGCTCTGATTAGTGTAGGGAGAGGACGCAGCTGCTGTGAGAGCGAGATTAGGCAGGGAAAATTCTGCAAAAGCACCTAATAAAGTGATCGATCTACAGCTGTGAATGATTAAACTTCTGCTAGTTACTTGCTCACTGGTTTTTAGGCTGGACAGAGCGTTTTTCTGTCACTTATTTTCTGGGGTGATCTGCGGCCATTTTGTGACTTGTGGTGCACCAGAACAAGCTGCCACCAAGTCCATCAATCCATCAATGCTAGTTTTTTTTTGCTATATCCTACATCAGGGGCTTGGCTGTGCTAATTGTCACCCCTAGAAAATCAGGATAGCAATTTCTATATTTTATTAAGGGGTTAAATGCAATTGCCAAAATACCAATCCCCTAAATCTGGTGTTCCAGCTTTGGCTAGCCAAGTATAATTCTGCTGTTTGGCAAAGGATAGATTATTTTCTGTGGTGAAATTCAATTGTCAAAATAGCAATCCCCTAAATCTGGTGTCCCAGCACTGGCTGGCAAACTATAATAGTGTCCGCCAAAACATATATTTTGTTCTGGGGTGAAATTCACTTGCCAAAATAGCAATCCCCTAAATCTGGTGTCCCAGCACTGGCTGGCAAACTATAATAGTGTCCGCCAAAACATATATTTTGTTCTGGGGTGAAATTCAATTGCCAAAATAGCAATACCATAAATCTGGTGTCACAGCTGTGGCTGGCAAACTATAATAGTGTCCGCAAAAACATATATTTTGTTCTAGGGTGAAATTCAATTGCCAAAATAGCAATCCCTAAATCTGGTTTCCCAGCACTGGCTGGCAAACTATAATAGTGTCCGCCAAAACATATATTTTGTTCTGGGGTGAAATTCAATTGCCAAAATAGCAATACCATAAATCTGGTGTCACAGCTGTGGCTGGCAAACTATAATAGTGTCCGCAAAAACATATATTTTGTTCTAGGGTGAAATTCAATTGCCAAAATAGCAATCCCCTAAATCTGGTGTCCCAGCACTGGCTGGCAAACTATAATAGTGTCCGCCAAAACATATATTTTTTTCTGGGGTGAAATTCAATTGCCAAAATAACAATACCATAAATCAGTGGTTTCAGCTGTGGCTGGCCAAGTTTCATAGTGTCCTGCAAAGGATATATTTTGTTCTGGGGTGAAATTCAAATGCCAAAATAGCAATACCATAAATCAGTGGTTTCAGCTGTGACTGTACAAGTTTCATAGTGTCCGTCATAGGATATTTTATTTTCTGCGGTTTAATTCAGTTGCAAAAATAGCAATACCATAAATCAGTGGTTTCAGCTCTGGCTGGTAAACTATAATAGTGTCCGCCAAAACATGTATTTTCTTCTGGGGTGAAATTCAATTGCCAAAATAGCAATACCATAAATCAGTGGTTTCAGCTGTGGCAGGCCAAATTTCATAGTGTCCTGCAAAGGATATATTTTGTTCTGGGGTGAAATTCACTTGCCAAAATAGCAATACCATGAATCTGGTGTTCTAGCTGTTGCAGGCCTAGTTTAAATCTGTCAGTAACAGGGTATATTTTGTTCTGGGGTGAAATTCAATTGCCAAAATAGCAATACCATAAATCAGTGGTTTCAGCTGTGGCTGGCCAAGTTTCATACTGTCCTGCAAATTATATATTTTGTTCTGGGGTGAAATTCAATTGCCAAAATAGCAATACCCTGAATCTGGTGTTCCAGCTGTTGCAGGCCTAGTTTAAATCTGTCCGTAACAGGGTATATTTTGTTCTGGGGTTAAATTCAATTGCCAAAATAGCAATACCATAGATCAGTGGTTTCAGCTGTGGCTGGCAAACTATAATAGTGTCTTCCAAAACAAATATTTTGTTCTGGGGTGAAATTTAATTGCTAAAATATCAATACCATAAATCAGTGGTTTCAGCTGTGGCTGGCCAAGTTTCATAGTGTCCTGCAAATTATATATTTTGTTCTGGGGTGAAATTCAATTGCCAAAATAGCAATACCCTGAATCTGGTGTTCCAGCTGTTGCAGGCCTAGTTTAAATCTGTCCATAAAAGGATACCTTTCATCCAGAGCCTAAATACTAGCCCTAAAAGAGATATTCCCCTAAATCAGTGGTTACTGCTGTGCCTGGATTAGTGTAATACGCTACATAAATAAATAGGCAGATAGTGTTAGGTGCCTGTAAAAAAAGGCCTGAATTTGAAATCAATACATTGGGCCAAATATTTTTTTTCTTATTGTGGTGCTCGGTGAATGGTAACAATGAGGAAAACATCTAGTAAGGGACGCGGATGCGGTCGTGGTGGTGTTAGTGTACCCTATGGTGCTGGGAGAGGACGTGACCATTCTGCCACAGCCACACATCCTAGTGAACCAACTTCCTCAGGTTCCAGTACCCGCCAGAATTTACAGCGATATTTGGTGGGGCCCAATGCCATTCTGAGGATGGTAAGGCCTGAGCAGGTACAGGCGCTAATCAATTGGGTGGCCGACAGTGAATCCAGCACGTTCACAACATTATCTCCCACCCAGTCTCCTGCAGAAAGCGCACAGGTGGCGCCTGAAAACCAGGCCCATCAGTCTGTCACATCACCCCCATGCATATCAGGGAAACTGTCTGAGCCTCAAGTTTTGCAGCAGTCTATTATGCTGTTTGAAGACTCTGCTGGCAGGGTTTCCCAAGGGAATCCACCTAGTCCTTCCCCAGTGGTGGAATACATAGAATGCACTGATGCACAACCACTGATGTTTCCTGATGATGAGGACATGGGAATACCATCTCATCGCTGTCCGCTCGTCTCTGATGATGACGAAACACAAGTGCCAACTGCTGCGTCTTTCTGCAGTGTGCAGACTGAACAGGAGGTCAGGGAGGAAGACTGTGTGGAAGACGATGCAGGGGACGATGAGGTCCTAGACCCCACATGAGATGAAGGTCATGCCACTGACTTTCATAGTTCAGAGGAAGAGGCAGTGGTGAGACCGAGCCAACAGCGTAGCAAAAGAGGGAGCAGGGGGCAAAAGCAGAACAGCCGCCTCCAAGAGAGTTTGCCTGCTACTGGCCACCGCCACCAGGGACTGAGCACCCCAAATGCAACTTCAAGGAGTTCCCTGGCATGGCACTTCTTTAAACAATGTGTTGACGACAAGACCCGAGTGGTTTGCACGCTGTGCCATCAGAGCCTGAAGCGAGGCATTGACGTTCTGAACCTTAGCACAACCTGCATGATCAGGCATCTACATGCAAAGCATGAACTGCAGTGGAGTAAACACCTTAAAAGAAAGGAACTCACTCTGGCAACCCCTGCTCCCTCTTCTGCTGCTGCCTCGTCCTCTTCCTCCGCCTCAGGAGGAATGTTGGCACCTGCCGCCCACCAAACAGAGGATGTGCCACCGACAACACCACCTGCGTCACCAAGCATCTCCACCATGTCACACGGCAGCGTTCAGCTCTCCATCTCACAAACCTTGGAGAGAAAGCGTAAGTTCCCACCTAGCCACCCTGGAGCCCTGGGCCTGAATGCCAGCATTTCTAAACTACTGGCCTTTGAAATGCTGTCATTCAGGCTGGTGGACACAGACAGATTCAAACAGCTGCACAAAAAGTATCCGATAAAATCAAGTGTGCACTGCGCAACGCCATCTGTGGCAAGGTCCACCTAACCACAGATACGTGGACCAGTAAGCACGGCCAGGGACACTATATCTCCCTAACTGCACACTGGGTGAATGTAGTGGCGGCTGGGCCCCAGGTGGAGAGTTTCTTGGTACACGTCCTTCCGCCGCCAAGGATCGCAGGGCATCATTCTTTGCCTCCTGTAGCCTCCTCCTCCTACTCGGCTTCCTCCTCCTCTGCTTTCACCAGCTCATCCAGTCAGCCACACACCTTCACCACCAACTTCAGCACAGCCCGGGGTAAACGTCAGCAGGCCATTCTGAAAATTAAATGTTTGGGGGACAGGCCCCACACCGCTCAGGAGTTGTGGCGGGGTATTGAACAACAGACCGACGAGTGGTTTCTGTCGGTGCGCCTCAAGCCCGGCCTGGTGGTGTGCGATAATGGGCGAAATCTCGTCGCAGCTCTGGGACTAGCCGGATTGACGCACATCCCTTGCCTGGCGCATGTGCTGAATTTGGTGGGGCAGAAGTTCATTCACAACTACCCCGACATGTCAGAGCTGCTGCATAAAGTGCGGGCCGTCTGTGCGCGCTTCCGGAGTTCACATCCTGCCGCTACTCCCCTGTCTGCGCTACAGCGGAACTTCAGCCTTCCCGCTCAACGCCTCATATGCGACGTGCCCACCAGGTGGAACTCCACCTTGCACATGCTGGAGAGACTGTGCGAGAAGCAGCAGGCCATAGTGAAGTTTCAGCTGCAGCACGCACGCGTTAGTCGCACGGCAGAACAGCACCACTTCACCACCAATGATTGGGCCTCCATGCGAGACCTGTGTGCCCTGTTGCGCTGTTTCGAGTACTCCACCAACATGGCCAGTGGCGATCACACCGTTATCAGCGTTACAATACCACTTCTGTGTCTCCATGAGAAAACGCTTAGGGCGATGATGGAAGAGGAGGTGGCCCAGGAGGAGGATGAGGGGTAATTTTTAGCACGGAGGACGATGACGATACGCCTCCCACAGAGGACAGTTTGTCCTTACCTCTGGGGAGCCTGGCACACATGAGCGACTACATGCTGCAGTGCCTGCGCAACAACAGCAGAGTTGCCCACATTTTATAGTGTGCGGACTACTGGGTTGCCACCCTGCTGGATCCCCGGTACAAAGACAATGTGCCCACCTTACTTCATGCACTGGAGCATGATAGGAAGATGTGCTAGTACAAGCGCACGCTGGTAGCCAAGGCGAATGTCACAGCGGAACAGGTGGAAGCCCAAGGCGAAGGCAGAGGAGGAGCAAGAGATCGCCAACGCAGCAGTGTCACGGCCAGCTCCTCTGAGGGCAGGGTTAGCATGGCAGAAATGTGGAAAAGTTTTGTCTCCACGCCACAGCTAACTGCACCACCACCTGATACGGAACGTGTTAGCAGGAGGCAGCATTTCACTAACATGGTTGAACAGTACGTCTGCACACCCCTCCACGTACTGACTGATGGTTTAGCCCTATTCAACTTCTGGGTCTCCAAATTGTCCACGTGGCCAGAGTTAGCATTTTATGCATTGGAGTTGCTGGCCTGCCCGGCGGCCAGCGTTTTGTCTGAACATGTATTCAGCACGGCAGGCGGCGTCAATACTGACAAACGCAGCCGCCTGTCCACAGCCAAAGTGGACAAGCTGACGTTCATAAAAATTAACCAGGCATGGATCCCACAGAACCTGTGCCTCCCTTGTGCAGAATAGATATTTATAACTGCCTCCCCCTCAACCATGTATTCTTTACTCCGGGGCACTTCTTTATTGAATACTAATTTTTTTAACTTTACCATGATCTTGCGGTTCAACTCAAAGTTGAATGAACCTCTCCTCTGTCTTGGTGCTGGGGCCGAAATAACTGAAAGTGGCCTTCTCCAGTGGTGGGTGATATGACGCCTTATTCCTTGCTGTTGGACCTCTCTCCTCTGTCTGGGTGCTGGGGCCTAAATAACTGAAAGTGGCCTTCTCCAGTGGTGGGTGAAATGACGCATGATTCCTTGCTGTGGGACCTCTCTCCTCGGTCTGGGTGCTGGGCCGAAATAAATTAAAGTGGCCTTCTCCAGTGGTGGGTGATATGACGCATGATTCCTTGCTGTGGGAGCTCTCTCCTCTGTCTGGGTGCTGGGGCCGAAATAACTGAAAGTGGCCTTCTCCAGTGGTGGGTGATATGACGCATGATTCCTTGCTGTGGGACCTCTCTCCTCTGTCTGGGTGCTGGGGCCGAAATAACTGAAAGTGGCCTTCTCCAGTGGTGGGTGATATGACGCATGATTCCTTGCTGTGGGACCTCTCTCCTCTGTCTGGGTGCTGGGGCCGAAATAACTGATAGTGGCCTTCTCCAGTGGTGGGTGATATGACGCATGATTCCTTGCTGTGGGACCTCTCTCCTCTGTCTGGGTGCTGGGGCCGAAATAACTGAGTGGCCTTCTCCAGTGGTGGGTGATATGACGCATGATTCCTTGCTGTGGGACCTCTCTCCTCTGTCTGGGTGCTGGGGCCGAAATAACTGAAAGTGGCCTTCTCCATTGGTGGGTGATATGACGCATGATTCTCTGCTATGGGACCTCTCTCCAATTGATATTGGTTAATTTTTTTTTTATTTTTTTTTATTTTAATAAATTTCCCTATCCACATTTGTTTGCAGGGCATT
Source organism: Bufotes viridis (assembly GCA_033119425.1). NCBI lineage: Eukaryota > Metazoa > Chordata > Amphibia > Anura > Bufonidae > Bufotes > Bufotes viridis. The sequence goes on along the minus strand of CM065593.1, from coordinate 217,160,657 downwards.
TACCTACATTTTGCTGCCTTTTGCAGCCCTCTAGCCCTTTCCTGGACTATTTTACAGCCTTTTTAGTGCCCAAAAGTTCGGGTCCCCATTGATTTCAATGGGGTTCGGGTTCGGGATAAAGTTCGGTTCGAGTTCGGATCCCGAACTCAAACATTTTCGGGAAGTTCGGCCGAACTTCTTGAACCCGAACATCCAAGTGTTCGCTCATCTCTACTAGCGAACCCCATAAATCATTGCAGTGATGGGCTACAGGTAAGTAGACGTTATAAAGCATTGGAGGTTATGACCTGAAGCCTAGTGAACCCCATAAAATATTGCAGTGATGGGCTACAGATGAGCAGATGGTATAAAGCATTGGAGGTGAAGGCCTGAAGCCTAGTGAACCCCATTAAATATTCCAGTGATGGCCTACAGGTGAGCCGACGGTATAAAGTTTTGGAGGTAAGGGCCTGACTCCAAGCGAACCCCACAAAACATTGCAGTGATGGCCTACAGGTGAGCAGACGGTATAAAGCATTGCATGTGAGGGCCTGAAGCCTAGTAAACCCCATAAAACATTGCAATGATGGTCTACAGGTGAGCAGACGGTAAAGGGCATTAGAGGTGAGGGCATTAAGCCTAGTGAACCCCATAAAATATTGCAGTGATGGCATACAGGTGAGAAGATCTTATAAAGCATTGGAGGTGAGGGCCTGAAGCCTAGCGAACCCCCTAAAACTTTGAAGTGATGGGCTACAGTTGAGCAGACTGTATAAAGCATTGGAGGTGAGGGCCTGAAGCCTAGTGAACACAATAAAATATTGCAGTAATGGGCTACAGGTGAGCAGACGGTATAATGCATTGGAGGTGAGGGCCTGAGGCCTAGCGAACCCCATAAAACATTGCAGTGATGGCCTACAGAAGAGCAGACGGTATAAAGCTTTGGAGGTGAGTGCCTGAAGCCTAGTGAACCCAATAAAATATTGCAATCATAGGCTACAGGCGAGTAGACCTTATAAAGCATTGGAGGTGAGGGCCTGAAGCCTAGCGAACCCCATAAATCATTGTAGTGATAGCCTACAGGTGAGCAGACGGTATAATGCATTGTAGGTGAGGGCCTGAAGCCTAGCTGAACCCTATAGATCACTGCAGTGATGGCCTACAGGTGAGCAGACAGTATAAAGCTTTGGATTTGAGGGCCTAAAGCCTAGCGAACCCCATAAATCATTGCAGTGATGGCCTACAGGTGAGCAGACGATATAAAGCACTGGAGGTGAGGGCCTGAAGCATAGAGAGCCCCATAAATCATTGTAGTGATAGCCTACAGGTGAGCAGACGGTATAATGCATTGTAGGTGAGGGCCTGAAGCCTAGCGAACCCTATAGATCACTGCAGTGATGGCCTACAGGTGAGCAGACAGTATAAAGCTTTGGAGGTGAGGGCCTGAAGCCTAGTGAACCCCATAAAATATTGCAATGATAGGCTACAGGTGTGAAGACCTTATAAAGCATTGTATGTGAGGGCCTGAAGCCTAGCGAACCCCATAAATCATTGCAGTGATGAGCTACATGTGAGCAGACGGTATAAAGCATTGAAGGTGAGGGCCTAGTGAACCCCATAAAACATTGCAGTGATGGGCTACAGGGGAGCAGACGGAATAAAGCATTGGAGGTGAGGGCTTGAAGCCTAGCGAACCCTATAATTCATTGCAGTGATGGTCTAAAGGTTAGCAGGTGGTATAAAGCATTGGAGGTCAGGGCCTGAAGCTGAGCGAACCCTACAAAAGAATGTAGTGAGGGCATATACATCCTGTATGAAAGAGGAGTTGGAGGAGGCGGCAGATGAGAAAACAAGGTTCAAACATATACACTTTTTTTGCGGTGAAAGGGGTAAAAAAATCTTAATCTTGTGGATTGAATACATTATAAAGTATACATTTAAATTGCGTTTTTGTTCCTCATTAGCTTAGCTTTTCTCTGGTGAAGTGGAGAAGTCAGGGGCAATCCAGGCCTTGTTCATTTTTATCTGAGTCAACCTGTCAGCATTGTCAGTGGACAAGCAGATACACTTATCTGTTATAATGCCACCAGCAGCACTAAATACATGCTCAGACAATACACTGGCGGCAGGGCAGGCCAGCACCTCCAAGGCGTAGAGCGCAAGCTCATGCCACATGTCTAGCTTGGACACCCCGTCATTGTAAGGCACTGAGGGATCATTTAGGACACTGAAACAGTCTGCAATGTATTCCGTCACCATCTTCCAAAACTTTTCCCTCCTTGTAGCACTAGGCCGCGATTCAGGGTGCGGTTGCCGGCGGGGTGTCATGAAAGTGTCCCATGCCATGAAAAGTGTTGCCCTGCCTCTCTTAGAACTACTGTGTGTTTCCCTTGTCTCCCTTCCTCGGTTGCTAAGGAAGTACGGACTCTGGCGGCCGCATTGTCAGATGGAAAATTTTGGAGCAGTCTGTCAACAAGTACCTTCTGGTATTGCACGGTTTTACTCATCCTCTACACCACAGGAATCAGAGATGAGAAGTTCTCTTGGTAGCGGGGGTCGAGAACGGTGATCACCCAGTAATCTGTGTTACCTAAAAGGCAGCCTAACATAAAGTCAGCCATGTGTGCCAGAGTACCAAAGGGCAAGACGTCAATGTCAACTTCAGGATGACCCTCCTCCTCCTCTTCTGCCCATCCACGCTGAACAGATGGAATTAAAGTTCCAGGGGTACTAGCCTCTGTAGCAGAGGCAAGTGTCTCCAGCTACTCCTCCTCCTCTTCATGGTTCAATTTGCGCTGAGAATACGAACTGCCACATTCAAAGCATTCTCCTTAACCACTTCCCGACCGCCTAACGCACAACTGCGTTCTCGCGGCGGTCGGGCTGTTCTGGGGCGCCGCAGATCTGCGTCATCTCGCGAGACGCGAGATTTCCTGTGAGCAGCGCGCACGCGTAGCGCTGCTCACAGTAGCGGGCGTCTCAGGAGTTTAACTACAGCCTGCCAGCGATGATCCATCGCTGGCAGGCTGTAAATGCGATATAAATCGCATCAAACAAGTATATCAGACGCTGTTTTGTGAACAGCGTCTGATATACCTGCTACCTGGTCCTCTGGTGGTCCCATTTGCTGGGATCGACCACCAGAGGACCAGGTAACTATGTAAAGTTGCACCAAACACTACACTAACCCCCACCCCCTCACCTATTAACCCCTTGTTAACCCCTTGATCACCCCATCTAGACCCCTGATCACCCCCTGTCATTGATCACACCCCTTGTAAGGCTCCATTCAGACGTCCAAATGTGTTTTGCGGATCCGTGGATTCACGGATCCGCGGATCAAATCCGCGGATCTGCGGATCCACAGATCCTCAAAACACGGACACCGGCAATGTGCTTTCCGCATTTTGCAGATCCGCACATTGCCAGAACTATATAGAAAATGCTTTTTCTTGTCCGCAGTTGCGGACAAAAATAGGACATGTTCTATATTTTTGCGGAACGGAAGTGCAGACCCGAGCGCGGATCCGTAATTCCGGATCCGAGCGGGACAAAGTCTGTCCCCATAGAAATGAATGGGTCCGCAATTCCGTTCCGCAAACAGAATTGCGGACGTGTGAATGGGGCATAAGGGTCCCTTATCACCGCCAGTTAGTTAGCTACTTGTTAGGTAGCTAGCGCCCAGCCCACCGCACCGCAGTCACTGATTTTGGCAGAGATTTTTCATCCACATTGATTGATGCGAATGAATAAATCTGTGCCGTTCATTTTTTTTTTTCAGCGCAGCGGCTGAGCGGAAAAAAATCTCATTACCCGTATGGTCAATATACGGAGAATCGCAGAAACTCCTAATGCTGGCCATACGTGTAATGACTGCGGAGACCCTCAAATCCCAGGGCAGTACAAACACCTCACATGTGACCCCATTTTAGAAAGAAGACACCCCAAGGTATTCCGTGAGGGGTATGGCGAGTTCATGTAAAATTTTATTTTTGTCACAAGTTAGTGGAATATGAGACTTTGTAAAAATAAAAATAAAAATCAATTTCCTCTAACTTGTGCCAAAAATTTTTTTCTGTGAACTCGCCATGCCCCTCACGGAATACCTTGGGGTGTCTTCTATCCACAATGGGGTCACTTGTGAAGTATTTATACTGCCCTGGCATTTAGGGGTCCTAAAGCGTGAGAATCCAAATGCGTAAAAATGCCCTGTGAAATCCTAAAGGTACTCATTGGATTTAGGGCCCTTTGCGCATCTTGGCTGCAAAAAGTGGCACACATGTGGTATCGCCGTACTCAGGAGAAGTAGGGCAATGTGTTTTAGGGTGTATTTTATATATACCCATACTTTGTGTGAAATATCTCTGTAAATGACAACTTTTTAAATTTTTTATTCAAAGTTGTCAATTTACAGAGATATTTCTCTCACACAGTATGGGTATGTGAAATACACCCTAAGCTTGCCTACTGCTACAGTCTGGCGATACCATGTGTGTTGCAGCATATGCAAAGAGGCAAATTCAATGAGTAACTTTTAGGAGAGCATTTTTACGCATTTTCTTCTCACGCTTTAGGACCCTAAAATGCTCAGGACAATATAAATACCCCACATGTGACCCCATTTTGGAAAGAAGACACCTCAAGGTATTCGCTGAGGGCATAGTGAGTCCATGAAAAATTAAACTTTTGTCAAAGTTAGCGGAAAGGGAGACTTTGTGAGAAAAACTATAAAAAATCAATTTCCACTAACTTGTGCCAAAAATTTTTTCTATCAACTCGCCATGCCCCTCATGGAATACCTTGGGCTGTCTTCTTTCCAAAATGGGGTCACATGTGGGGTATTTATACTGCCCTGGCATTTTAGGGGGTCCTAAAGTGCGAGAAGAAAAATGCGTAAAAATGCCCTGTAACCTAAAGGTACTCATTGGAATTTGGGCCCCTTTGTGCATCTTGGCTGCAAAAAAGTGTCACACATGTGGTATCGCCGTACTCAGGAAAAGTAGGGCAATGTGTTTTGGGGTGTATTTTTATATATACCCATGCTTTGTGTGAGAAATATCTCTGTAAATGACAACTTTTTAAATTTTTTATTCAAAGTTGTCAATTTACAGAGATATTTCTCTCACACAGTATGGTATATGTAAAAATACACCCCAAAACACATTGCCCTACTTCTCCTGAGTACGGCGATACCACATGTGTGACACTTTTGCAGCCAAGATGCGCAAAGGGGCCCAAATTCCAATGAGTAACTTTTAGGAGGGCATTTTACGCATTTTCTTCTCACGCTTTAGGGCCCCTAAAATGCCAGGACAGTATAAATACCCCACATGTGACCCCATTTTGGAAAGAAGACACCCCAAGGTATTCGCTGAGGGGCATAGTGAGTCCATGAAAAATTAAACTTTTTGTCAAAAGTTAGCGGAAAGGGAGACTTTGTGAGAAAAACTATAAAAAATCAATTTCCACTAACTTGTGCCAAAAATTTTTTCTATCAACTCGCCATGCCCCTCATGGAATACCTTGGGCTGTCTTCTTTCCAAAATGGGGTCACATGTGGGGTATTTATACTGCCCTGGCATTTTAGGGGCCCTAAAGTGCGAGAAGAAAAATGCGTAAAAATGCCCTCCTAAAAGGTACTCATTGGAATTTGGGCCCCTTGTGCATCTTGGCTGCAAAAAGTGTCACTTATGTGGTATCGCCGTACTCAGGACAAGTAGGGCAATGTGTTTTGGGGTGTATTTTTACATATACCCATGCTGGGTGAGAGAAATATCTCTGTAAATTGACAACTTTGAATAAAAAATTTAAAAAGTTGTCATTTACAGAGATATTTCTCTCACCCAGCATGGAATATATAAAAATACACCCCAAAACACATTGCCCTACTTCTCCTGAGTACGGTGATACCACATGTGTGACACTTTTGCAGCCAAGATGCGCAAAGGCCCTAATTCAATGAGTACCTTAGGATTTCACAGGGCATTGTTACGCATTTGGATTCTCACGCTTTAGGTTCCCTAGAATGCCAGGGCAGTATAAATACCCCACAAGTGACCCCATTGTGGAAAGAAGACACCCCAAGGTATTCTGTGAGGGGCATGGCGAGTTCACAGAAATTTTTTTTTGGCACAAGTTAGCGGAAATTGATATATATATTTTTTTTTTATTTTGTTTTTACAAAGTCTCATATTCCACTAACTTGTGACAAAAATAACATTTTACATGAACTCACCATACCCCTCACGGAATACCTTAGGGTGTCTTCTTTCTAAAATGGGGTCACATGTGGGGTATTTATACTGCCCTGGCATTTTAGGGGCCCCTAAAGCGTGAGAAGAAGTCTGGAATCCAAATGCGTAAAAATGCCCTGTGAAATACTAAAGGTACTCATTGGTTTTAGGGCCCCTTTGCACCCAGGCTGCAAAAAGTTCCACACATGTGGTATCGCCGTACTCAGGAGAAGTAGCGCAATGTGTTTTGGGGTGTATTTTTATATATACACATGCTGGGTGTGAGAAATATCTCTGTAAATGACAACTTTTTAATTTTTTTATACAAAGTTGTCAGTTTACAGAGATATTTCTCTCACCCAACATGGGTATATGTAAAAATACACCCCAAACACATTGCCCTACTTCTCCTGAGTACGGCGATACCACATGAGTGACACTTTTGCAGCCTGGGTGCACAAAGAGGCCCAAATTCCAACGAGTACCTTTAGGTTTTACATGGCTGCTCACAATTTAGCCCGCCCAAAATGCCAGAACAGTAAACACACCCCACAAATGACCCCATTTCAGAAAGTAGACACCCCAAGGTATTCACTGAGGGGCATAGTGAGTCCGTGGGAGATTTTTTTTTTGCCAGAAGTTAGCAGAAATGGAAACTTTATTATATATTTTTTTCTTCAGAAAGTGTCATTTTCCGCTAACTTGTGAAAAAAATGAAATCATACATGAACTCACCATGCCCCTCCGTGAATACTTTGGGGTGTCTTCTATCTAAAATGGTGTGATTTGGGGGTATTTATACTTTCCTGGCATTCTAGCACCTGAAGAAACATGACAGGCGCTCAGAAAGTCAGAGCTGCTTCAAAATGCCGAAATTCACTTTTTGCACCATGGTTTGTAAACGCTATAACTTTTACCCAAACCAATAAATATACACTTATTGGATTTTTTATCAAAGACATGTAGAACAATAAATTTAGAGAAAATTTACATACAAATGTAGTTTTTTTGAAAAATTTTACAACAGAAAGTGAAAAATGTCATTTTTTTGCAAAAATGTCGTTAAATTTTTATTAATAGCAAAAAAAGTAAAAATGTCAGCAACAATGAAATACCACCAAATGAAAGCTCTATTAGTGAGAAGAAAAGGAGGTAAAATTCATTTGGGTGGTAAGTTGCATGACGGAGCAATAAACGGTGAAAGTAGTGTAGTGCGGAATTGTAAAAAGTGGCCTGGTCATTAAGGGTGTTTAAGCTAGGGGGGCTGAAGTGGTTAATTGTGAGCAGCGATCGTTTGAGTAGACACAGCAGTGGGATGGTTACGCTGATAATAACATTATCACCACTAACCATCTGTGTGGATTCAACAAAGTTTTTTAAAACCTCACACAGGTCTGACATCAATGCCCACTCCTCGTTTGTGAATAGTGGCAGTTGACTGGAAAAGCGACGCCCATGTTGAAGCTGATATTCCAGAACTGCCCTCTGCTGCTCACAAAGCCTGGCCAGCATGTAGAACGTAAAGTTCCACCGCATGCTCACGTCACACAGCAGTCGGTGATCTGGAAGCCGCAAGCGCTGCTGCAGCGTTGACATACCAGCCGAAGCTATGGACGACTGCTGTTGGAGGTGGAAGTGGAAGAGAAGGCGGCAGAGGACGAGAAGTGGGGGTTGGAGCCAGCAACATAGCTGCTGGCGGAGACCCTGATGGACGTAGGACCCGCAATCCTGGGCTTGGGTAGCACCTGTGTGATCCCATGGTCCGACTCACTCCCGGCCTCCACAACATTCACCCAGTGTGCGGTCAGGGAAATATAGCGTCCCTGGCCACCAGCATTTGTCCATGTGTCCATGGTGAGGTCGACCTTCCCAGTAAGTGTGTTGGTCAGGGGATGGGTGATTTTCTGGGACACATGCTGATGTAAGGTGGGCACGGCACACTGTGAATAATAGTGGCATCTGCGAACTGCGTACCGAGGGACGGCAGCCGTCGTCAGGCTGTGGAAGGCCTCAGTGTCCACAAGCCTAAATGGCAACATTTCAAGGGCCAGTAATTTCAAAAGATTTGCATTTAGTGATATGGCCTGTTGTTGGGTTGGTATTTGCGCTTGCGTTCAAATGCCTGTGTTATCAACATTTGGACGCTGCACTGGGACAGAGATGTGGATGTTGTTGATGACGGTTCATGCGAAGTTCAAAGTGCAGGGCGACGGGCATCCGGGCCTGCACCTTCCACAGGGGATTGGCCAGCAGTGCGTAACACAGGGGAAGTGGAGGCAGTGGTGGGACCCTCAGATGCAGAGTGTGGACCCAGGCATTCGGCCCGCTTATTAGGGTGCTTGGATGCCATGTGGCAGATCATGCTGGTGGTGGTGAGGTTGCTAGTGTTCACGCCCCCACTCATTTTGGAAAGGCACAGGTTGCAAACTCCCACACTTTTGTCATCTGAGCTTTCCTCAAAAAAGCACCATACTACGGAACACCTACCCCGAGGGGTGCTCGGTGTAACGGTTGTGGGCCTGTTTGGTGTGGGCCGACATCTCCCTTTTGATAGCCCACTGCCTCTTCCTGACAGTTGCGGTGCTACGAATCCCTCCCCCTCTGTACTGCTGTCCTCGCTCGGCTTTTCACCTAATCATGTTGGGTCAGTGACCTCATCGTCCACCACCAACTCTTCCACTTCCTCACTCTGCTCATCCTCCTGACTTGATTTAACCACCACCTCAGTTATTGGCAACTGTGTCTCATCATCATCCACCTCATGAACGAATGATTGCATTTCACCACCGTCATCTTCTTGAGACTGTGACGGCTCAAGAGGTCTGGAATCAGGGCACAATATCTCAGGTACCTCTTAATGCGTGCTTGGCAAGAGAGCCAAAACAAGTATTGGTGATGAAAAGAGGCTATGTGAATATCGATTGTGGGATCACTTGTTTGCCCAGATGCGACATGGTGGGAGGAAGGAGGATCAGAGTGAGGATTCGGTTGACGAGACTCCTGGCTATAGAGTGGTTTGTGCTTAACTGACTGGAAGCATTATTTTCTGCAATCCAACCGACCACCTGTTCACGCTTTTCCTACCTGGACAGTGTTGTCCTGCGCCGCCCAGCTAAGTTGGACATAAAGCTGGGTAAGGTGGATTTTTTTTCTGGTGCACTGGCAACAGGCACAGTTTCATTGCGCCATGGGGCACGGCCTCTGCTTGCACCATCAGCATCACGCCCAGGGCCATGGCGTCTGCTTGCACCATCAATATCACGCCCAGGACCACGGCCTCTACTTGCACCATCAGCATCACGCCCAGGGCCAAGGCCTCTGCTTGCACCATCAGCATCCCGCCCAAGGCCACGCCTCTGCTTGCACCATCAGTATTACGCCCATTTCCCCCTCCCTTTGTGCTCGCCTTATTCATATTAATGTTTTTTTTTGTAGATGTGGCGCAGATTGTTTTACTGTACGCTAAAGATACAGTTACAGAGAAATACAATTTTTAGGCACCACACTATCCCAGAGATAATGTCATTTTTATAGTACACACCGTATTTGCTTTCTATAATGTATAGGAGACAGAGAAAGACAATTTTTAGGCACCAAACTATCCCAGAGATAATTTAATTTTTATAGTACACACCGTATTTGCTTTCTATAATGTATAGGAGACAGAAAAATGCAATTTTTAGGCACTACGCTAGCCCAGAGATAATGTAATTTTTACTGTACACACTGTATTTGCTGGCTATAAGGAACAGGAGAAAGAGAAATTCAATTTTTTAGCAACACACTAGGCCAGAGATAATGTAATTTTTACAGCACACACTGTATTTGCTTTCCATATTGAACAGGAGACGGAGAAATACAATTTTTCGGCACGACACTAGCCCAGATATAACGTAATTTTTGCAGTACACACTGTATTTGCTTTCTGTAATGAACAGGAGACAGAGAAATACAATTTTTCACCATCCAACTCGGCCACAGATAATAAAATTTTTACAGTACACACTGTATTTGCTTTCTATAATATACAGGAGACAGAGAAATACAATTTTTGGGAAACACACTAGCCCAGAGATAATGTAATTTTTACTGTACACACTGTATTTGCTTTCTATAATGTACAGGAGAGAGAAATGCAATTTTTCGGCACCCCTCCAGCCCAGAGATAATTTAATTTTTGTTAAAAAATAGGCTGGCAACTCCTTAACGTATGGGTCATATGGAAAATTCACCTTTATTCACTAAATCACTTTAAAAGCAATATGGTTTACAAATAAAAATAATGTGCTGTTCCCTACAAGAGGATAATCAAGTTATTGCGCTTGGTAATGATGCCGGCAATTATCCAAAGCTCCCACAATTGTCTTGTAAACAAATCTCTACATTCCAAGTCTGTAACAGATAAGTGATCAATAAATAAGCCGTAAAAATATAAGCCGTAAAAATGTATCACACTTGGTAAGAGACCTCTATAATAAGCTGTATAAAAAACTGTATAAAAAACTGTAGAAAACTGTGTGACAGCTTAGTGATCCCTCTTTACATAGTCCATCTCAAATCCTGGAAAAAAATCATCAAAGTTATAGTCCCGTAGTCCTGTAAAAAGAGGGGGGGGGGGGTTACTGTGCTCCTTAGATAAATAGCTGACACAGTCTCTGTTTTTACGGCTCTACGTCCTTGTGTGTTATGCCGTGAACCTGCAGGGGAAAAAAAGAGGTACCTCTGTCTTCTGATGTCTTCTTATCGTCCTTTTCAGGTTTGCTTTAGCCCGGTTTGTAACTCGATCCCCGCTCTCCTTCCCTCAGCGTCCGCGCGCCTGTGGTGGCGTGTTTGCCCTGGGCACGTGGAGTCCACTCGGCGGAAATTTAATTTTTACAGTACACACTGTATTTGCTTTCTGCAATGTACAGGAGACAGAGGAATATAATTTCTCACAAACACACTAGGCCAGAGATAATGTAATGTACTGTACACACTGTATTTGCTTTCTATAATGTACAGGAGACAGAAAAATAACATTTTTGGGAACCACACTAGCTCAGAGATAATGTAGTTTTTACAGTACACACTGTATTGCTTTCTGTAATGTACAGAAGAAATAGATATACCATTTTTCGGCACCACACTAGCACAGAGATAATGTAATTTTTACTGTATACACTGTATTTGCTTTATATATTGTATAGGAGACAGAGAAATACAATTTTGTGGCACCACAGTAGCCCAGAGATAATGTAATTTTTACAGTACACACTGTATTTGCTTTCTATAATATACAGGAGACAGAGAAATATAATTTTTGGGAAACACACTAGCCCAGAGATAATGTAATTTTTACTGTACACACTGTATTTGCTTTCTATAATGTACAGGAGAGAGAAATGCAATTTTTCGGCACCCCTCCAGCCCAGAGATAATTTAATTTTTACAGTACACACTGTATTTGCTTTCTGTAATGTACAGGAGACAGAGGAATATAATTTCTCACAAACACACTAGGCCAGAGATAATGTAATGTACTGTACACACTGTATTTGCTTTCTATAATGTACAGGAGACAGAAAAATAACATTTTTGGGAACCACACTAGCTCAGAGATAATGTGTTTTACAGTACACACTGTATTGCTTGACTACATGCTCAGAGATAATGTAGTTTTTACAGTACACACTGTATTGCTTTCTGTAATGTACAGAAGAAATAGATATACCATTTTTCGGCACCACACTAGCACAGAGATAATGTAATTTTTACTGTATACACTGTATTTGCTTTATATATTGTATAGGAGACAGAGAAATACAATTTTGTGGCACCACAGTAGCCCAGAGATAATGTAATTTTTACAGTACACACTGTATTTGCTTTCTATAATATACAGGAGACAGAGAAATATAATTTTTGGGAAACACACTAGCCCAGAGATAATGTAATTTTTACTGTACACACTGTATTTGCTTTCTGTAATGTACAGGAGACAGAGGAATATAATTTCTCACAAACACACTAGGCCAGAGATAATGTAATGTACTGTACACACTGTATTTGCTTTCTATAATGTACAGGAGACAGAAAAATAACATTTTTGGGAACCACACTAGCTCAGAGATAATGTAGTTTTTACAGTACACACTGTATTGCTTTCTGTAATGTACAGGAGACAGATATACAATTTTTCGGCACCACACTAGCACAGAGATAATGTAATTTTTACTGTATACACTGTATTTGCTTTATATATTGTATAGGAGACAGAGAAATACAATTTTGTGGCACCACAGTAGCCCAGAGATAATGTAATTTTTACTGTACACACTGTATTTGCTGGCTATAAGGAACAGGAGACAGAGAAATACAATTTTTCAGCAACACACTAGGCCACAGATAATGTCATTTTTGCAGTACACACTGTATTTGCTTTCTATAATGAACAGGAGACAGAGAAATACAACTATTCGGCAACATACGAGACCAGAGATAATATATTTTTTACTGTACACACTGTATTGCTTTCTGTAATGTACAGGAGACAGAGAAATACAATTTTTTGTCACCACACTAGCCCAGAGATAATGTAATTTTTACTGTACATACTGTATTTGCTGAATGTAACGAACAGGAGACAGAGAAATACAATTGTTAACCACCACACTAGGCCACAGATAATGTAATTTTTACAGTACACACTGTATTTGCTTTCTGTAATGTACAGGAGACAGAGAAATACAATTTTTCACCACCACACTAGGCCAGAGATAATTCAATTTTTACAGTACACACTGTATTTGCTTTCTGTAATGTACAGAAGACAGAGAAATACAATTTTTCACCACCACACTAGGCCAGAGATAATGCAATTTTTAGAGTACACACTTTATTTGCTTTCTATAATGAACAGGAGACAGAGAAATTCAATTTTTAACCACCACACTAGGCCACAGATAATGTCATTTTTGCAGTACACACTGTATTTGCTTTCTATAATGAACAGGAGACAGAGAAATGCAACTATTCTGCAGCATACGAGATCAGAGATAATATATTTTTTACTGTACACACTGTATTGCTTTCTGTAATGTACAGGAGACAGAGAAATACAATTTTTTGTCACCACACTAGCCCAGAGATAATGTAATTTTTACTGTACATACTGTATTTGCTGAATGTAACGAACAGGAGACAGAGAAATACAATTTTTAACCACCACACTTGGCCACAGATAATGTAATTTTAACAGTACACACTGTATTTGCTTTCTGTAATGTACAGGAGACAGAGAAATACAATTTTTGGGAACCACACTAGCCCAGAGATAACGTAATTTTGTACAGTACACACTGTATTTGCTTTTCGTAATATACAGGAAACAAATACAATTTTTAGGCACCCCTCCACCCCAAAGATAATGTCATTTTTACAGTACACACTGTATTTTCTTTCTGTAATGTACAGGAGACAGAGAAATACAATTTTTCATTACCACACTAGGCCACCGATAATGTAATTTTTACAGTACACACTGTTTTTGCTTTCTATAATGTACAGGAGACAGAGAAATACAATTTTTTGTCACCCCACTAGCCCAGAAATAATGTAATTTTTACAGTGCAAACTGTATTTGCTTTCTGTATTGTACAGGCGACAGACAATTTTTTTTTTTCCGGCACTACACTAGCCCAGAGATAATGTAATTTTTACTGTACACACTGTATTTGCTGACTATAATGAACAGGAGACAGAGAAATACAATATTTTGCCACTACACTAGGACAGAGATAATGTAATTTTGACAATACACACTTTATTCAGATGTAGTTCTATATTGGATACAAATTTGTCCCAAATAAAATGTATTCTCTCCTGGAATACTGTATATACGTTTGCAGCTTAAACACACACACAGATGTGCCCAAAACTTGTTAACTATGGGCAAAATATAAATCACTGTGTGTTGGAGTAATTAATATAACGGTTGCGGATTGAACGCACACACAGATGTGGCACAAGTTTGGTTAATTTCCCCGGAAATTTCCCCGGAATTTATCTGATAGTACAGTGTATATCTCGGTAGCAGGAACACTGTAGTGAATAAGCCCCTTTTAATAATGTCTGCCCAACACACTGCTTTATGATGGTGCTGTGTATATCTCAGTACCAAGGAACACTGTAGTGAATAAGCCCCTTTTAATGTCTGCCCAACACACTGCTTTATGATGGTGCAGTGTATCTCAGTATCAAGGAACACTGTAGTGAATAAGCCTAAGGGGAATTACTTACCTGGACCTTGATTGGCTACTTAAAAGGTGCCAAACGTGCGGGGAGAAGAGTCGAGCAATGCAACGAATACACGTGGTGCTCGGCCGAGTAAAGCCGAGCATAGGGATGCTCGAGCCGAACCAATACTTGGCCGAGCATGCTCGCTCATCACTACACTACACTAGGCCGAGATTAATGGAAGTTGTAGTATAGACAGTGGGCCAGATTTATCATTAGCTAAAGTCACTTTAATGGAGTGAAAAAGTCGCAAAAAAATGCGCAATCGGTAAAATTGCGCATTTTTTTGCGACTTTTTCAAGCTCTGCACTAAGCTCTCCAGTTTTGTGAAAGTGGGCGTGTTGTCTTATGTAAATGAATCTCTAGACAGATTTACTATTGCAACCATTTAAAAAGTCACAAAAAAGTCGCAAAAAAGTCGCAAAAAAGTCGCGAAAAATTGCGCAGTTTCACTCCAGGGAGGACCATGCTTATCTTATGCGACTTTTTAATAGAACATGCGACTTTTTTGTAAGGACGTGCGACTTTTGTAAAGCCGCTTACTGAAGGATAAACTGCTACCGTCAATCCACATTTATCACAGTATTAAAGGACCATTAATAAATCTGACTAACTAAAAGTGACTTTGCGCAGATGTAAAAGTGGAGTAAGATGTAAGTGTAATGATAAATCTGGCCCAGTGTGTTTAGATGCAGTTCAGTATTGGATACAAAAACTCACAGATTTGGGATACTACACAAGGCCCAGATTAATAGAAGTTGTAATATAGACAGTGTTTTTAGATGCAGTTCAGTATTGGATACAAAAACACACAGATTTTAGACACCACACTGGTCCCAGATTAATGGAAGTTGCAATATAGACAGTGTTTTTAGATGCAGTTCAGTATTGGATACAAAAACACACAGATTTTGGACACTACACTAGGCCCAGATTAATGGAAGTTGTAACATAGACAGTTTTTTTTTAGATGCAGTTCAGTATTGGATACAAAAACACCCAGATTTTAGACACTACACTAGGCCCAGATTAATGGAAGTTGTACTATAGACAGTGTTTTTAGATGCAGTTCAGTATTGGATACAAAACACACAGATTTTGGACACTACACTAGGAATAGATTAATGGAATTTGTAACATAGACAGTGTTTTTAGATGCAGTTCAGTATTGGGTATAGAACACCACAGATTTTGGACATTACACTAAGACCAGATTAATGAAATTTGTAATATAGACAGTGTTTTTAGATGCAGTTCAGTATTGGATACAAAAACACCCAGATTTTAGACACTACACTAGACCCAGATTAATGAAAGTTGTAATATAGACAGTGTTTTTAGATGCAGTTCAGTATTGGATACAAAAACAGACATATTTTGGACACTGCACTAGGAATAGATTAATGGAATTTGTAATATAGATAGTGTTTTTAGATGCAGTTCAGTATTGGGTATAGAACACCATAGATTTTGGACATTACCCTAAGACCAGATTAATGAAATTTGTAATATAGACAGTGTTTTTAGATGCAGTTCAGTATTGGATACAAAAACAGACAGATTTTGGACACTACACTAGGCCCAGATTAATGGAAGTTTTAATTTAGACAGTGTGTTTAGATGCACTTCAGTATTGGATACAAAAACACACATATTTTGGAGACTAGGCCCACATTAATGTAATTTGTAATATAGACAGTGTTTTTAAATGCAGTTCATTATTGGGTATAGAACACCACAGATTTTGTACACTACACTAGGCCCAGATTAATGGAATTTGAAATATAGACAGTGTTTTTAGATGCAGTTCAGTATTGGGTATAGAACACCACAGATTTTGGACATTACACTAAGACCAGATTAATGGAAGTTGCAGTATAGACAGTGTGTTTAGATGCAGTTCAGTATTGGATACAAAAACACACAGATTTTTGACACTATACTAGGCCCAAATTAATAGAAGTTGTAATATGCACAGTGTTTTTAGATGCAGTCCAGTATTGGAAACAAAAACACAGATTTTGGACACTACACTAGGCCTAGATTAATGGAAGTTGTAACATGGACAGTCTTTTTTTAGGTGCAGTTCAGTATTGGATACAAAAACACACAGATTTTGGACACTACACTAGGCCCAGATTAATGGAAGTTGTAATATAGACAGTGATTTTATAATCAGTATTTTGTGGAAGCAGGTATATCGCAGGGCTCAATCAATATTTGGTGGAAGCAGGCATATTGCATCCCTAATCAATATTTTGTGAAAGCAGGTATATTGAATCCCTTAATCAATATTTGGTAGAAACAGGTATATCGCAGCCCTCAATCACTATTTTGTGGAAGCGGGTATATCAAACCGCTTAATCAGTATTTTGTGGAAACAGGTATATCGCACCCGTCAATCAGTATTTTGTGGAAGCAGGTATATAACACCCCTTAAACAATATTTGGGGAAAGCAGGTATATCGTACCCTTCAATCAGTAGTTTGTGGAAGCAGGTATATCACAGGCATCATCAATATTTGGTGAAAGCATTTATATCACACCCCTCAATCAATATTTAGTGGAAGCTGGTATATTGCAGTCCTCAACCAATATTTAGTTGAAGCAGGTATATCGCAAGCCTCAATCAGTATTTGGTGGAAGAAGGTATATCAATCCCTTTAATCAAAATTTTGTGGAAGCAGGTAAATCGCAGGACTCAATCAATATTTGGTGGAAAACACTTTATCAAACTCCTTAATCAGTATTTTGTGGAAGCAGTTATATCCTAGGCCTCAATCAATATTTGGTGGAAACAGCTATATCAAACCCCGTAATCAATATTTTGTGGAAGCAGGTATATCGTATGCTTCAATAAATATTTGATGGAAACAGGTATAGCAAACCCCTTAATCAGTATTTAGTGGAAGCAGGTATATCGTGGACCTCAATCAGTTTTTGGTGAAAGCTGGTATATCAATCCCTAATCAGAATTTTGTTAAAGCAGGTATATTGCAGGCCTCCATCAATATTTAGTGGAAACAGCTATATCAAACCCTTAATCAGTATTTTGTTAAAGCAGGTATATTGCAGGCCTCCATCAATATTTGGTGGAAACAGCTATATCTAACCCCTTAATTAGTATTTTGTGGAAGCAGGTATATTGCAGGCCTCAATCAATATTTGGTGGAAATATGTATTTGAAACCTCTTAATTAGAATTTTGTTTAAACGGGTATATTGCACAACTCAATCAGTATTTTGTGAAATCAGGTAAATTGAATCCCTTAATCAATATTTGGTAGATGTAGGTATTAATATTTTGTGAAGGCAGGTATATCGCACCCCTCAATCAGTGTTTTGTGATAGCCAGTATATTGCAAGCCTTAATCAATATTTGGTGGAAGCAGGTATATCGCAGGCCTCAATCAATATTTGGTGAAGGCAGGTATATCTCACCCCTCAATCAGTGTTTTGTGATAGCCAGTATATCACAGACCTCAATCAATATTTGGTGGAAGCAGGTATATCGCACCCCTCAATCAATATTTAGTGGAAGCAGGTATATCCCACCTCTGCATTAGTATATTGAGGAAGCAGGTATATAGAACTCCACAATTAAAATTTGGTGGAAGCAGGTATATCGTAGGCTTCAATCAATATTTTCTGGATGCAGGTATATCAATCCCCTTAATCAGTATTTTGTGGAAGCAGGTATATCATAGGCCTCAATCAATATTTGGTGGAAACAGCTATATCAAACCCCTCAATCAGTGTTTTGTGTAAGCAGGTATATAGCAGGCCTTAATCAATATATGGTGAAAGCAGATATATTAATTTCTTTAATCACTATTTTGTGGAAGCAGGTATCTCGCAGGCTTCAATCAATATTTGGTGGAAGCAGGTATTTCATTCCGCTTAATCAGAATTTTGTGGAAGCAGGTATATCATAGGACTCAATCAGCATTTTGTGGTAGCAGTTATATAGAACCCCCTCGATCAGTATTTTGTGGAAGCAGATATATTGCATTCCTTAAACAATATTTGGTGCAAACAGGTATTTCAAACACCTTAATCAGTATTTTGTAGAAGCAGGTATATCGCACCCCTCAATCAGTATTTTGTGAAAGCTGGTATATTGCAGCACTCAATCAGTATTTTCTGGAAGCAGGTATATCAAAGCTATTAATCAGTATTTTGTGAAAGTTGGTATCTCGCAAGCCTCAATGAATATTTGGTGGAAGCAGGTAAAACGCACCACTCAATCAATAATTTGTGGAAGCAGGTATATCAAACCCCATTAACCGGTATTTGGTGGAAGAAGGTATATTGTGGGCCTCAATCAGTATTTGGTGGAAGCTGGTATATCAATCCCCTTAATCAGCATTTTGTGGAAGCAGGTATATCGCAGGCCTCAATCAATATTTTGTGGAAACAGCTATATCAATCCCCTTAATCTGTATTTTGTGGAAGCAGGTATATCAATCCCCTTAATCTGTATTTTGTGGAAGCAGGTATATCAATCCCCTTAATCGGTATTTTGTGGAAGCAGGTATATCGCACCACTTAATCAGTATTTTGTGGATGCAGTTATATAACACCCCTTAATCAATATTTGGGGGAAGCAAGTATATTGCACCCCTCAATCAATATTTTGTGGAAGCAGGTATGACGCAGCCCTCAATAAATATTTGTTGGAAGCAGGTATATCGCACCCCTCAATCAGAATTTTGTGGAAGCAGGTATTTCGCTGTCCTCTATCAATATTTGGTGGAAACAGTTATTTCAAAACCCTTAACCAGTATTTTGTGAAAACCGATATATATCGCCGCCCACAATCAGTATTTTGTGAAAGCAGGTATATAGAACTCCTTAATCAATATGTGGTAGAAGCAGGTATATTGCAGCCCTCTATCAGTATTTTGTGGAAGCAGGTATATCAAACCCCTTAATCAGTATTTTGTGGAAGCAGGGATATCACACCACTTAATCAGTATTTTGTTGAAGCAGGTATATAACACCCCTTAATCAATATTTGGTGGAAGCTGTTATATTGCACCTCTTAATCAGTAGTTTGTAGAAGCAGGTATATCGCAGACCTCCATCAATATTTGGTGGAAGCAGGTATATCGCAGCCCTCAATCAGTAGTTTGTGGAAGCAGGTATATCGTATGCCTCAATCAATATTTGGTTGAAGCTGGTATATCGCACACCTCCATCAGTATTTTTAGCAAGCAGGTATGAAGAACACCGTAATCAATATTTGGTGGAAGCAAGTATATTGCACCCCTCAATCAGTATTTTGTGGAAGCAGGTATATTGCAGGCCTCAATCAATATTTGGGGGAAGCAAGTATCTCGCAACCCTCAATCAGTATTTTATGAAAGCAGGTGTATCGCAGGCCTCAATCAATATTCGGTTGAAGCAGGTATATCTAACCCCATAATCAGTATTTTGTGGAAGCAGGTATTTTGCACCCCTCAATCAATATTTTGTGGAAGCAGGTATATCGCACCCCTCAATCAGTATTTTGTGGAAGCAGTATATTGAACCCCTTAATGAATTTTTAGTGGAAGCAGGTATAACGCAGCCCTCAATCAGTATTTTGTGGACGCAGGTATATCAAACCCTTAATCAGAATTTTGTGGAAGCAGGTATAAAGCATCCCCCAATATGTATTTTGTTGAAGCAGCTATTAAACACCCCTTAATCAATATTTGGTGGAAGCAGGTATATCGCACCCCTCAATTAATATTTGGTGAAGGCAGGTATATCGCACCCCTTAATCAGTGTTTTGTGATAGCCAGTATATCGCAGGCTTTAATCAATATTTGGTGGAAGCAGGTATATCGCACCCCTCAATCAGTAGTTTGTGAAAGAAGGTATATCACAGGCATCAATCAATATTTGGTGGAAACAGCTATATCAAACTCCTTAATCAGTATCTTGTGGAAGCAGATATATGCCAGGCCTCAATCAATATTTGGTGGAAACAGCTATATCTAACCCCTTAATCAATATTTTGTGGAAGCAGGTATATTGCATGCCTCAATCAATATTTGATGGAAACAGGTATATCAAACCACTTAATCAGTATTTTGTGGAAGCAGGTATATCGCAGGCCTCAATCAATATGTGGTGCAAGCAGGTATATCAATCCCCTTAAACACTATTTTATGGAAGCAGGTATATTGCAGGCCTAAATCAATATTTGGTGGAAACAGCTATATCAAACCCCATAATCAGTATTTTGTGGAAGGAGGTATATCGCAGGCCCCAATCAGTATTTGGTGGAAACAGGTATATCAAACCTATTAATCATTATTTTGTGGAAGGAGGTATCTCGGAGGCTTCAATCAATATATTGTGGAGGCAGTTATATCAATCCCCTTACAAACACAAAAATATAACAGCACTCAGCAACTAGAGCTCTGCCCAAGATGGGAGCTGTAAGAGGACATTAGTGATATCGCATGCAAACAGTGGAGACATTGGTTTACATTTTGATCAAAAGGTAGTAAGCCCACTCACCCCGACACGGTTGTCTCCTAGAGTGGGTACTAACGCTAAATCTGACCTACTATAGGCCATGACAGCCACATAAAATCCTCCTACCTGTTGTGGGCCACGACAGCCACATAAAATCCAGGGAGTGTGAGCCCAGCATGCACGCTGGGATAGACCTTACTTATTAACCCCTTCTACTGCTGCAACAGCCTCCATTAGATTCAGGGATGCAGGTACCAACATGCATGCCGAGCCCACTGTGCACTCCTCCTGGAGCCAGATGGCTACTAGCAGGCAATGTGAGTACACATTCAGCTTTATACTCACTCTGATTGAAAACCAGCATCTAGGGCAGAAACACTAGTCAGGTGTGCACGACTGAGAAGGAGGTCGCCACACCTCCAACATATACTAAGTAAAAACAAAAAGGGGGGGTTTCAGTCAGCACTCCCTGCATGCAGGTGCACGTAGGTTATGGCAATTATACATACAAACACAAAAATATAACAGCACTCAGCAACTAGAGCTCTGCCCATGATGGGAGCTGTAAGAGGACATTAGTGATATCGCATGCAAACAGTGGAGACATTGGTTTACATTTTGATCAAAAGGTAGTAAGCCCACTCACCCCGACACGGTTGTCTCCTAGAGTGGGTACTAACGCTAAATCTGACCTACTATAGGCCATGACAGCCACATAAAATCCTACTAACGCTAAGTCCTACCTGTTATGGGCCACGACAGCCACATAAAATCCAGGGAGTGTGAGCCCAGCATGCACGCTGGGATAGACCTTACTTATTAACCCCTTCTGGTGCTGCAACAGCCTCCATTAGATCCAGGGATGCAGGTACCAACATGCATGCCGAGCCCACTGTGCACTCCTCCTGGAGCCAGATGGCTACTAGCAGGCAATGTGAGTACACATTCAGCTTTATACTCACTCTGATTGAAAACCAGCATCTAGGGCAGAAACACTAGTCAGGTGTGCACGACTGAGAAGGAGGTCGCCACACCTTCAACATATACTAAGTAAAAACAAAAAGGGGGGGTTTCAGTCAGTCAACCAATGTCTCCACTGTTTGCATGCGATATCACTAATGTCCTCTTACAGCTCCCATCTTGGGCAGAGCTCTAGTTGCTGAGTGCTGTTATATTTTTGTGTTTGTATGTATAATTGCCATAACCTACGTGCACCTGCATACAGGGAGTGCTGACTGAAACCCCCCCTTTTTGTTTTTACTTAGTATATGTTGGAGGTGTGGCGACCTCCTTCTCAGTCGTGCACACCTGACTAGTGTTTCTGCCCTAGATGCTGGTTTTCAATCAGAGTGAGTATAAAGCTGAATGTGTACTCACATTGCCTGCTAGTAGCCATCTGGCTCCAGGAGGAGTGCACAGTGGGCTCGGCATGCATGTTGGTACCTGCATCCCTGGATCTAATGGAGGCTGTTGCAGCACCAGAAGGGGTTAATAAGTAAGGTCTATCCCAGCGTGCATGCTGGGCTCACACTCCCTGGATTTTATGTGGCTGTCGTGGCCCATAACAGGTAGGACTTAGCGTTAGGAGGATTTTATGTGGCTGTCATGGCCTATAGTAGGTCAGATTTAGCGTTAGTACCCACTCTAGGAGACCACCGTGTCGGGGTGAGTGGGCTTACTACCTTTTGATCAAAATGTAAACCAATGTCTCCACTGTTTGCATGCGATATCACTAATGTCCTCTTACAGCTCCCATCTTGGGCAGAGCTCTAGTTGCTGAGTGCTGTTATATTTTTGTGTTTGTATGTATAATTGCCATAACCTACGTGCACCTGCATGCAGGGAGTGCTGACTGAAACCCCCCCTTTTTGTTTATATCAATCCCCTTAATCAGAATTTTGTGGAAGAAGGGATATCGCAGGCCTCAATCAACATTTTGTGGAATCAGGTATAAAGAAGCCCTTAATCAATATTTGGTGGAAGCAGGAATATTGCACCACTCAATCAGTATTTTGTGGAAGCAGGTATATCGCAGGCCTCAATCGATATTTGGTGGAAACAGGTATTTAAAACCCCTTAATTAGTATTTTGTGGAAACGGGTATATTGCACCCCTCAATCAGTATTTTGTGAAAGCAGATATATTGAATCCCTTAATCAATATTTCATAGAAGCAGTTATATTGCAGCCCTCAATCAGTATTTTGTGGAAGCGAGTATATCAAACCCCTTAATCAGTATTTTGTGGAAGCAGGTATATTGCACCCCTCAATCAGTATTTTGTGGAAGCAGGTATATAACACCCCTTAAACATTATTTGGGAGAAGCAGGTATATTGCACCCCTCAATCAGTAGTTTTTGGAAGCAGGTATATCACAGGCATCAGTCAATATTTGGTGGAAACAGCTATATCAAACTCCTTAATCAGTATTTTGTGGAAGCAGGTATATGCCAGGCCTCAATCAATATTTGGTGGAAACAGCTATATCAAACCCCATAATTAGAGTTGAGCGAACACCTGGATGTTCGGGTTCGAGAGGTTCGGCCGAACTTCCGGAAAATGTCCGGGTTCGTGTTCCGAACTCAACCCGAACTTCATCCCGAACCCGAACCCCATAGAAGTCAATGGGGACCCGAACTTTTGGGCACTAAAAAGGCTGTAAAAGACTCCCGGAAAGGGCTAGAGGGCTGCAAAAGGCAGCAAAATGTAGATAAATCCCCTGCAAACAAATGTAGATAGGGAACTGATGACTTAACATAAAATAAATAAAAATTAACCAATATTAATTGGAGTTAGGTCCCATAGCACAGAATCAGGCTTCAAATCACCCATCAATGGAGAAGGTCGCTTACTATTATTTCGACCCCAGCATCCAGACAAAGGAGAGAGGTCCCACAGCAGAGAATCTGGCATCATATCAACCACCACAGGAGAAGGCCACTTTCAGTGACTTTGGCCTTAGCACCCAGACAGAGGAGACATGTCAGATAGCACAAGCATTACATTTATACCATCCAGCACAGGAGAAGGCCACTTTTAGTTACTTTGACCCCTGCACCCAGATAGAGGAGAGAGGCCCCACAGCACATATTCAGGCATCATATCACCCACCACAGGAGTAGGCCACCATTTAGTTAATTTGACCCCTGCACCCATGTCAGATGGTACAAGCATCAGTTTTACATCACCCAGCACAAGAGAAGGCCACTTTTAGAGACTTTGACCCCTGCACCCAGACGGAGGAGAGAGGTTTCACAGCAGAGAATCAGGCATTTAGATCACCCACCACAGGAGTAGGCCACCATTTAATGGGACCCCGGCAACCATGTCAGATGGCACAAGCATCAGTTTTACATCACCCAGCACAAGAGAAGGCGACTTTGAGAGACTTTGACCCCTTCACCCAGACGGAGGAGAGAGGTTTCACAGCAGAGAATCAGGCATTTAGATCACCCACCACAGAAGTAGGCCATCATTTAATGGGACCCCGACAACCATGTCAGATGGCACAAGCATCAGTTTTACATCACCCACCACAAGAGAAGGCCACTTTTAGAGACTTTGACCCCTGCACCCAGACGGAGGAGAGAGGTTTTCACAGCAGAGAATCAGGCATTTAGATCACCCACCACAGGAGTAGGCCATCATTTAATGGGACCCGGGCAACCATGTCAGATGGTACAAGCATCAGTTTTACATCACCCAGCACAGGAGAAGGCGACTTTGAGAGACTTTGACCCCTGCACCCAGACGGAGGAGAGAGGTTTCACAGCAGAGAATCAGGCATTTAGATCACCCACCACAGAAGTAGGCCATCATTTAATGGGACCCCGGCAACCATGTCAGATGGCACAAGCATCAGTTTTACATCACCCAGCACAAGAGAAGGCCACTTTTAGAGACTTTGACCCCTGCAGCCACACGGAGGAGAGAGGTCCCACAGCAGAGATTCAGGCATTTATATCAGCCAGCACAGGAGAAGGCCGCTTTCAGTGACTTAGGCCTTAGCACCGACACAGAGGAGACAGGTCAGATAGCACAAGCATCAGTTTTACATCAACCACCACAGGAGAAGGGCACTTTTAGAGACTTTGACCCCTGCAGCCACACGGAGGAGAGAGGTCCCACAGCAGAGATTCAGGCATTTATATCAGCCAGCACAGGAGAAGGCCGCTTTCAGTGACTTAGGCCTTAGCAACGACACAGAGGAGACAGGTCAGATAGCACAAGCATCAGTTTTACATCAACCACCACAGGAGAAGGCACTTTTAGATACTTTGACCCCTGCAGCCACACGGAGGAGAGAGGTCCCACAGCAGAGATTCAGGCATTTATATCAGCCAGCACAGGAGAAGGCCGCTTTCAGTGACTTAGGCCTTAGCACCGACACAGAGGAGACAGGTCAGATAGCACAAGCATCAGTTTTACATCAACCACCACAGGAGAAGGGCACTTTTAGATACTTTGACCCCTGCAGCCACACGGAGGAGAGAGGTCCCACAGCAGAGATTCAGGCATTTATATCAGCCAGCACAGGAGAAGGCTGCTTTCAGTGACTTAGGCCTTAGCACCGACACAGAGGAGACAGGTCAGATAGCACAAGCATCAGTTTTACATCAACCACCGCAGAAGAAGGGCACTTTTAGAGACTTTGACCTCTGCAGCCACACGGAGGAGAGAGGTCCCACAGCAGAGATTCAGGCATTTATATCAGCCAGCACAGGAGAAGGCCGCTTTCAGTGACTTAGGCCTTAGCACCGACACAGAGGAGACAGGTCAGATAGCACAAGCATCAGTTTTACATCAACCACCACAGGAGAAGGGCAATTTTAGATACTTTGACCCCTGCAGCCACACGGAGGAGAGAGGTCCCACAGCAGAGATTCAGGCATTTATATCCAGCCAGCACAGGAGAAGGCCGCTTTCAGTGACTTAGGCCTTAGCACCGACACAGAGGAGACAGGTCAGATAGCACAAGCATCAGTTTTACATCAACCACCGCAGAAGAAGGGCACTTTTAGAGACTTTGACCCCTGCAGCCACACGGAGGAGAGAGGTCCCACAGCAGAGATTCAGGCATTTATATCAGCCAGCACAGGAGAAGGCCGCTTTCAGTGACTTAGGCCTTAGCACCGACACAGAGGAGACAGGTCAGATAGCACAAGCATCAGTTTTACATCAACCACCACAGGAGAAGGGCACTTTTAGAGACTTTGACCCCTCCAGCCACACGAAGGAGAGAGGTCCCACAGCAGAGATTCAGGCA
Source organism: Bufotes viridis (assembly GCA_033119425.1). Classification (NCBI taxonomy): domain Eukaryota; kingdom Metazoa; phylum Chordata; class Amphibia; order Anura; family Bufonidae; genus Bufotes; species Bufotes viridis. The sequence goes on along the minus strand of CM065593.1, from coordinate 217,134,436 downwards.
TTTATATCAACCAGCACAGGAGAAGGCCGCTTTCAGTGACTTAGGCCTTAGCACCGACACAGAGGAGACAGGTCAGATAGCGCAAGCATCAGTTTTACAGATCACCCACCACAGGAGTAGGCCACCTTTAGTTAATTTGACCCCTGCACCCAGAAAGAGGAGAGAGGTCCCACAGCAGAGAATCAGGCATTTCGATCACCCACCACAGGAGAAGGCCGCTTTCAGTGACTTTGGCCCCCTGCACCCACACAAAGGAGACATGTCAGACAGCACAAGTATAACATTCATATCACCCAGCACAGGAGAAGGACACTTTCATGTACTTTGGCCCCGGCACCCAGACAGAGGGAAGGTTCATTCAACTCTGGGTTGCACCACAAGATCCTACTTAATTTCAAAAATTGATTTTTCAATGAAGAAGTGGCCAGGAGTACAAGACAACATGGTTTAAGGCAGTTATTAAGGACTACTCTGCACAAGGGAGGGTCAGGTCCTGTGGGATCCATGCCTGGTTCATTTTTATAAACGTCAGCTGGTCCACATTGGCTGCGGACAGGCGGCTGCGTTTGTCAGTAATGACGCCCCCTGCCGTGCTGAATACACGTTTAGATAAAACGCTGGCCGCCGGGCAGGACAGCACCTCCAAGGCATAACATGCTAATTCTGGCCACGTGGACAATTTGGAAACCCAGAAGTTGAATGGGGCCGAACCATCAGTCAGTACGTGGAGTTGTGTGCAGACGTACTGTTCAACCATGTTAGTGAAATGTTGCCTCCTGCTAACTCGTTCCGTATCAGGTGGTGGGGCAGTTAGCTGTGGCGTGGAGACAAAACTTTTCCACATTTCTGCCATGCTAACCCTGCCCTCAGAGGAGCTGGCCGTGACACTGCTGCGTGGGCGACCTCTAGCTCCTCCTCTGCCTTGGCCTTCCACCTGTTCCCCTGTGACAGTTGGGAATGCTCTCAGGAGCGCGTCTACCATCGTGCGCTTGTACTCGCGCATCTTCTTATCACGCTCCAGTGCAGGAAGTAAAGTGGGCACATTGTCTTTGTACCGTGGATCAAGCAGGGTGGCCACCCAGTAGTCAGCACACGTTAAAATGTAAATATGTGTAATGGGTGGCTCACTCTGCAAAGGAGATAGGAATGTGGGTGCACTAACGTCCAAATATGGGTACTCACCGGACCCACAAAAAATGGTCTATAAGTTCAACAACAAAAATGGACAGGCACACCAAATCTGGTCAGAGGAAATTTGATATTCACAGTCTAGTCCGTACTAAAAATTTATTGTATGTAAGATAGTATAAAAGATAAAAAGGAGTGTGCAAGTATCCGGCCTAGGATAAAACATGGAGAGACGGATAAGACGACCGTAATCAAAGTCCATCCATCCGACCGTCCATTGGTCATCCAAGTCAGTGAATGCCGTACACTCCAAATAATTTCACAATAGTACACCTATTCGAATATCACAGGAAAGTGCTGGTGCAGAAGGTTATAAAAATAATAAATTAATTGATTAAAAGTACATATAATTCATACACAATTGGTCCATAAAAATCCTCAAGTGATTAATGTCTAAGGTTCATCCCAGGTCTGGAACAAATAGATGTTGGAAGTCGCAGTTGGTTCAGTCAGATCTATCTAAACCTATTTGTTATCCTGTGTTCCTCCGTTGGACAGTCCAGAGACGGAGTGATTGTGAGAGAGATCCTCTATAAACATACGCAATAGTTCATGTATAGCCCCTAATGTTCGATATTGATAATGATAGATATTGTCATTCCTCTGTGGATTTCATATATTTGAAAGGTCTCACCCGCTCAGACGGTCTCGGTCTCCCACTTCTGCAGGGATCATACACGGTGCTGCGACTCCTTCGCAGTCGGTAATGCACCGCTGCTCCCGGCTCCTTCTCACCACAGTGGCGTCCCACGTGGTGTAGCGCAGAGCGTCTTACCTCAGAGGCACGCTGATGGTAGGCGGGCTTGGAAGGACGCTGGAGGTGGGCGGGCTTGGAAGGATCGCTGATACTTTCAATAGACTGCCGTCTTATCCACTTAGGTTTTAGTGGAAATTTCACACTAGAGTTTTCTCCTGCAGGAAAGAGCAAATATGGGGGTTTCTGACGCCAAACGCGTTTCGGGATCGTCTCGTCCCTTCCTCAGTGGCTAAACCCCACTGGCGTCCCCATCAGATTATTTATAGTCCCTGATCCAATTCACTTTGGGTCTCTCTGAAACATTGGGGTGGATTTCTGTGGAACTGGATTTACATTCCTCACTCTTTTCTATTAAATGATGTCCATTCATTATTTATAACACGAACAAATAAAAGAATAAAATATACGATAAATATCCTAATAGCATATGAGTATATATATATAAATAAATAAATGTCAATACAAAATACATGTTATGTGTGTAGCGGCTTCCGTATTTGTCTTTCTTGACATTTTAACCCCATAACGGAGATGTCCATATTTGTTTATTTGATAAGCTGATTCACGGGCTTCCAGTAAATGATTGTACAATCCCCTACACCTTGAATGATGCAATAGGAAGGATAGAAAGGTGGGTTTTTGACGCAAAGGGGGACCCAGGGTGTATACAACAAAACCATGGGTTCCACCGTCTGCGCCAACCACCCACCCCCTACAGAAAACCGAAAATCTCATAGTCGGCATTCAGACCCTTCGGCATTAAACAGTCAAAATCGAAAATCCTTCTGGATTCGATCCGGGACATTCGGCATAAATGGTCTCCCCCTCTCCAATGTCTCTCAACTCTCTCCAGGGCTGTATACGTCAAACCTGTCGGGTCTTTGTTGTGGACTTTTTAAAATGGTTTGAGAGAGTATGTTTGTCATAGCCCTTCTTTATATTAGCTATATGTTCAGCCACTCTTTTTTCAAAGTCCTTTTAGTCCTCCCCACGTATTGCTTTTTGCATGGGCATTCTATAAGGTATATAACATTGGTAGAGTCACATGACAGGCTTTCCTTAATCTCATGAATATAGGCGCTGTTCGTCGATTTCTTTACAGTGGTTTTCTTTTCAAATTTGGTAATCTTACAATTGGGGCATCTGCCACATCTAAAAAAGCCTTTAAGGCCCAACCATTTCTGGATATTCCCATTTTGTTTACTAGACCTCTTCACAGTAGGTGCTACCTTGATGCCCAGATTTGGAACCTTTGTAAAGGTGATTGAGGGGGTAGGACTTATCATGGTGCCGATGGTTTTGTCACTTGTAATTAGGTGCCAGTGTTTCTCTATAATTTTTCTAACCTCCCTATATTTTATATTGTAGGGTAGGATTATACGGATTTTCTCATCTTCATTGTTTTTCATATTAACTTTTTCCTCAAAAAACTCCTTCCTTTCTAAGTTCCTGACTTGCTGCAGCGCCCCTTCCACTGTTTTGTTAGGATATTTCTTCTCTAAAAATTGAGTTTTCATTTTCGCCGCCTCTATTTCAAAATCACATTCTTTCGTACAGTTCCTCTTGATTCGTCTGAACTGTCCGAATGGAATGTTCAAAAGCCAGTTAGGTAAATGACAGCTGTCATAATAAATATAGCTATTTTTGCTCACTGTTTTTTGAAATGTGGTGCAAATTAGTTCTCTCCCTTCTTTTTTTATTTGAAGGTCTAGAAATTCCACCGTTTCCCCACTAATATTAGATGTAAATTGTAAATTTCTGTCGTTAATGTTGATTTCTTCCAGGAAAAGGTGCAATGTTTCCTCTCCACTCCGCCAAATGAACAGGATATCGTCGATGTACCTCTGCCATAGCACCAGATCCACCCCCAGTCTGGGTCTGATGACTTCATATTCCCAATCCGCCATGAACAGATTGGCGTAACTGGGGGCGAATCTGGTGCCCATGCCCATTGTAGATAAAATTGCGAATTGTAATAGAAATAATTGTGAGAGAGGATGAACCACACTAGTTCCTCCAGGTAATCAATTTGTTCCTTTGGGATGTCACTACTCCTTTCCAATTGCCTAGTCATGGCTTCTATTCCTTTCCTATGTTCTATAATCATATAGAGGGAGTGGACATCCAAGGTACCTATAATCCAGTCTTCCTCTACTTTCATATTCTCAACAGTGTGTATTATTTGTGTTGTGTCCTTTACATATGATTCTATTTTTTTAACAGTCGGTTGTAAGATTTTGTCAATGTACTGGGATAGGTTGGAGGTTATTGACCCGATTCCCGAGATAATTGGCCGTCCCGGAGGATTATGTGGATTTTTATGCAGTTTTGGTAAATGGTAAAAAACCGGTATTCTTTTCGGTGTATCTAAGATAAATTTATGTTCTATTTTGGTAAGAATGTCCATCTCTAGACCCTTTTTACTCATTTCTGTCAAGTCATTATAAAACTCCTCTGTCGGATCTTTCTTTAATCTTATATATGTGTTAGTATCACTAAGTTGTCTTATACTCTCATTATTATATTGCTCAGTGTCCAATATCACAATCGCCCCACCCTTATCGGCTGGGCGAATTGTGATATTGTCCTGCTTCTGGAGTTCTTTCATTGCTTTAATCTCTCCTACAGTTAGATTGCTCTTCCGGGGTCCATCTCTTATTTTCTTAATGTCTGTCTCTACATTCTTTTTGAAAGCCGCAATTTCTTTGCTTATTTTGTTTCTTGGATAATGTTTGGATTTACATTTCAAGTCTGTGTGTAGATAACCATTAATTGTTTGGTTGTTAGTATTACTCAATATCGGATTTTTCAAAAAATATTTTTTCAGGCATAACTTTCTTACGAATTTTTCGATACCTATTAGGTTGTCGAATTTACTTAATTTTTGAGTGGGGGCATATTTTAGACCTTTGTTCAATAGGCTAGTCTGTGTGTTAGTGAGTGTCATTTTACTCAAATTCACTATTTGATTCTGGTTTATCTCTCCCTGTGTTCCTGATTGTGATTTTTCCTTTTTCCTCCTTCCTCTCCGTAGTGGTTTCTTCCTTCGTGTTTCCGGGTTGTGTGTGTTTCTCTGTCCTGATAATTGTGATTGTGTTGTCTCGGTGTCTGTGTTCTGTGGTGGTGTTCTATCCGTGGCTGTGGTCTGGAATTCCATTCCTGTGATCTGTGTCTGTGTCTCAAATTGTATCCGTGCTGTGTTGGGGATTGTGTACGCCCCAATTTCCTTGGGGAAGGTGTTCTGCGTCTCGTTTTGTGATGTGGGGGGTTCTGTCTAAAAATGATGCTCATTAAGTAATTCAAATCTGTTGTTCACCGGTATCGAATACAACTGTTTCTGACCCTGTTGTCCTCTATTTTCCATAGTGTCTCCGCTTCTTATTGCCTGTTCCTCTCGTCTGTCCATCTGTTGTTGTGGGACATTTTCTCTTTTTTTCTCTCTATTCCCATAATTATTATATTTTTTACTCTTTTTTAAAATGATCTCCCTTTCTGTTTTGTCCAAGCTATTGCAAATTCTTTGAGTCCACATATCATATTCCTCATTTTTTTGTATTGTGTCTAGTTGATTTTTCACCCCTTCTATTTGTATGGTAACTTCCTCCAATATTTGAGATCTTATTTTTATAATTAATTCTAACAATTTTAGTGACTGACTATGTAGCGTCTCCTCCCATTCTGTTAGGAATGGCTCGCTATGTAGATCTTGGGCTGGGTTTTTTATTAAACATAGACCTTTAGGGACTTTTCCATATTCCAAATATTTTTTCAGGGAATGTATTTCCCACCTTTGTCTCAGTTGTTTAATTAGTAGGGTCTCCAGGTCCCTAAATAATTCTACATGTGTCTTATCATTCAGTGCCGTTTGATACTCTTCTGTGTCAAAATTAAAGGTTTCTACTCTTTTACGTTTTTCTTCAATGTACGTCCAGATATCCATCTCGTTTTCTGTCTAGTAAACAAAATGGGAATATCCAGAAATGGTTGGGCCTTAAAGGCTTTTTTAGATGTGGCAGATGCCCCAATTGTAAGATTACCAAATTTGAAAAGAAAACCACTGTAAAGAAATCGACGAACAGCACCTATATTCATGAGATTAAGGAAAGCCTGTCATGTGACTCTACCAATGTTATATACCTTATAGAATGCCCATGCAAAAAGCAATACGTGGGGAGGACTAAAAGGACTTTGAAAAAAAGAGTGGCTGAACATATAGCTAATATAAAGAAGGGCTATGACAAACATACTCTCTCAAACCATTTTAAAAAGTCCACAACAAAGACCCGACAGGTTTGACGTATACAGCCCTGGAGAGAGTTGAGAGACATTGGAGAGGGGGAGACCATTTATGCCGAATGTCCCGGATCGAATCCAGAAGGATTTTCGATTTTGACTGTTTAATGCCGAAGGGTCTGAATGCCGACTATGAGATTTTCGGTTTTCTGTAGGGGGTGGGTGGTTGGCGCAGACGGTGGAACCCATGGTTTTGTTGTATACACCCTGGGTCCCCCTTTGCGTCAAAAACCCACCTTTCTATCCTTCCTATTGCATCATTCAAGGTGTAGGGGATTGTACAATCATTTACTGGAAGCCCGTGAATCAGCTTATCAAATAAACAAATATGGACATCTCCGTTATGGGGTTAAAATGTCAAGAAAGACAAATACGGAAGCTAGCTACACACATAACATGTATTTTGTATTGACATTTATTTATTTATATATATATACTCATATGCTATTAGGATATTTATCGTATATTTTATTCTTTTATTTGTTCGTGTTATAAATAATGAATGGACATCATTTAATAGAAAAGAGTGAGGAATGTAAATCCAGTTCCACAGAAATCCACCCCAATGTTTCAGAGAGACCCAAAGTGAATTGGATCAGGGACTATAAATAATCTGATGGGGACGCCAGTGGGGTTTAGCCACTGAGGAAGGGACGAGACGATCCCGAAGCAGCGTTTGGCGTCAGAAACCCCCATATTTGCTCTTTCCTGCAGGAGAAAACTCTAGAGTGAAATTTCCACTAAAACCTAAGTGGATAAGACGGCAGTCTATTGAAAGTATCAGCGATCCTTCCAAGCCCGCCCACCTCCAGCGTCCTTCCAAGCCCGCCTACCATCAGCGTGCCTCTGAGGTAAGACGCTCTGCGCTACACCACGTGGGACGCCACTGTGGTGAGAAGGAGCCGGGAGCAGCGGTGCGTTACCGACTGCGAAGGAGTCGCAGCACCGTGTATGATCCCTGCAGAAGTGGGAGACCGAGACCGTCTGAGCGGGTGAGACCTTTCAAATATATGAAATCCACAGAGGAATGACAATATCTATCATTATCAATATCGAACATTAGGGGCTATACATGAACTATTGCGTATGTTTATAGAGGATCTCTCTCACAATCACTCCGTCTCTGGACTGTCCAACGGAGGAACACAGGATAACAAATAGGTTTAGATAGATCTGACTGAACCAACTGCGACTTCCAACATCTATTTGTTCCAGACCTGGGATGAACCTTAGACATTAATCACTTGAGGATTTTTATGGACCAATTGTGTATGAATTATATGTACTTTTAATCAATTAATTTATTATTTTTATAACCTTCTGCACCAGCACTTTCCTGTGATATTCGAATAGGTGTACTATTGTGAAATTATTTGGAGTGTACGGCATTCACTGACTTGGATGACCAATGGACGGTCGGATGGATGGACTTTGATTACGGTCGTCTTATCCGTCTCTCCATGTTTTATCCTAGGCCAGATACTTGCACACTCCTTTTTATCTTTTATACTATCTTACATACAATAAATTTTTAGTACGGACTAGACTGTGAATATCAAATTTCCTCTGACCAGATTTGGTGTGCCTGTCCATTTTTGTTGTTGAACACGTTAAAATGTGGGCAACTCTGCTGTCGTTGTGCAGGCACTGCAGCATGTAATCGCTCATGTGTGCCAGGCTCCCCAGAGGTAAGGACAAGCTGTCCTCTGTGGGAGGCGTATCGTCATCATCCTCTGTATGCCCCCAGCCACGCACCAGGGATGTGCCTGCGCTGTGCTGGGTGCCACCCCGCTGTGAACCTGCTTCATCCTCATCCTCCTCCACCTCCTCCTCATCCTCCTCGTCCTCCAGTAGTGGTCCCTGGCTGGCCACATTTGTACCTGCCCTCTGCTGTTGCAAAAAACCTCCCTTTGAGCCACTTCTAACAGACTGGCCTGAAAGTGCTAAAAACGACCCGTCATCCTCCTCCTCCTCCTCCTGGCCCTGGCCCACCACCTCTTCCATCATCGCCCTAAGCGTTTTCTCTAGGAGACATAGAATTGGTATCGTCACGCTGATAACAGTGGCATCGCCACTGGCTATGTTGGTGGCGTACTCTAAACAGCGCAACAGGGCACACAGGTCTCGCATGGAGGCCCAATCATTGGTGGTGAAGTGGTGCTGTTCCGCAGTGCGACTGACCCGTGCGTGCTGCAGCTGAAACTCCACTATGGCCTGCTGCTGCTCGCACAGTCTCTCCAGCATGTGCAAGGTGGAGTTCCACCGGTTGGGCACGTCGCATATTAGGCGGTGAGCGGGAAGGCCGAAGTTCCGCTGTAGCGCTGACAGGTGAGCAGCGGCAGGATGTGAACGCCGGAAGCGCGCACAGACGGCCCGCACTTTATGCAGCAGCTCTGACATGTCTGGGTAGTTGTGAATGAACTTTTGCACCACCAAATTCAGCACATGCGCCAGGCAAGGGATGTGCGTCAAACCGGCTAGTCCCAGAGCTGCCACGAGATTTCGCCCATTATCGCACACCACCAGGCCGGGCTTGAGGCCCACCGGCAGCAACCACTGGTCGGACTGTTGTTCAATACCCCGCCACAACTCCTGCGCGGTGTGGGGCCTGTCCCCCAAACATATGAGTTTCAGAATGGCCTGCTGACGTTTACCCGGGCTGTGCTGAAGTTGGTGGTGAAGGTGTGTGGCTGACTGGATGAGCTGGTGGAAGCAGAGGAGGAGGAGGAAGCCGAGTAGGAGGAGGAGGCTACAGGAGGCAAAGAATGATGCCCTGTGATCCTTGGCGGCGGAAGGACGTGCGCCAAGGAACTCTCCGCCTGGGGCCCAGCCGCCACTACATTTACCCAGTGTGCAGTTAGGGAGATATAGCGTCCCTGGCCGTGCTTACTGGTCCACGTATCTGTGGTTAGCTGGACCTTGCCACAAATGGCGTTGCGCAGTGCACACTTGATTTTATCGGACACTTGCATGTGCAGGGAAGGCACGGCTGTCTTGGAGAAGTAGTGGCGGCTGGGAACCACATACTGGGGGACAGCCATGGCCATCAGCTGTTTGAAGCTGTCTGTGTCCACCAGCCGGAATGACAGCATTTTAGAAATGCTGGAATTCAGGCCAAGGGCTCGAGGGTGACTAGGTGGGAATTTGCGCTTCCTCTCAAAGGTTTGAGAGATGGAGAGCTGAACGCTGCTGTGTGAAATAGTGGAGACGCTAGGTGACGGTGGTGGTGTCGGTGGCACATCCTCTGTTTGCTGCTCGGCAGGTGGCAACATTCCTCTCGAGGCGGAAGCCGAGGCAGCAGCGGTAGAGGGAGCAGGGGGAGCCTGAGCGGGTTCCTTGTTTTTAAGGTGTGTACTCCACTGCAGTTCATGCTTTGCATGTAGATGCCTGATCATGCAGGTGGTGCTCAGGTTAAGAACGTTAATTATACGCCTCAGGGTCTTGTCCTCAGCACATTGTTTGAAGAAGTGCCATGCCAGGGAACTCCTTGAAGATGCCTTTGGGGTGCTGGGTCCCTGTTGGCGCTGGCCAATAGCAGGCGAACTCTCTGGACGGCGGCTGTTCTGCTTTTGCCCCCTGCTCCCTCTTTGGCTTCGCTGTTGTCTCGGTCTCACCACTGCCTCTTCCTCTGAACTATTTAAGTCAGCGGCACGACCTTCAGTCCATGTGGGGTCTAAGACCTCATCGTCCTCTGCTTCGTCTTCCACCCAGTCTACCTCCCTGACCTCCTCCTGTTAAGTCTGCACACTGCAATAAGACGCGGCAGTGGGCACCAGTGTTTCGTCATCATCAGAGACTCGGTCACTCTGCTGTGGTGGTATTCCCATGTTCTCATCATCTGGATACATAAGTGGTTGTGCGTCAGTGCATGGAATGTCTTCCACCACTGGGGAAGGGCTAGGTGGACGCCCCTGGAGAACTGTGGGAGCAGAGTCTTCAAACAGAATAAGAGACTGCTGCATAACTTGAGGCTCAGACAGTTTCCCTGATATGCATGGGGGTGATGTGACAGACTGATGGGCTTGGTTTTCAGGTGCCACCTGAGCGCTTTCCGCAGAAGACTGGGCGGAAGACAATGTGGTGAACGTGCTGGAAGCACTGTCGGCCACCCAATCGACTAATGCCTGTACCTGCTCAGGCCTTACCATCCTCATAACGGCATTGGGCGCCACCAAATATCACTGTAAATTCTGCCGGCTTCTTGAGGGAGTTGGTTCACTACTTTGTGCGCCTGAGGCCGAACGGCCACGTCCTCTGCCAGCAACAGAGGCTCCACGGACACCACCACGACCGCGTCCTCGTCCCTTAATAGAATGTTTCCTCATTGTTGCGATTCAACTCGCACCACAATAAAATATATTATTTTTTAGCCCCAAAATTCCCACACTGGAAGATATAATTCCTTTTTCCGGTATTAATTACAAGAAAACTGCTGCAAATTGGACACCAGAATTTTTAAAATGCTAGTTTTGGTACATAGATTCCCACACGGGAGATATAATTCCTTTTACAGGAGTAAAACGTGAGGCCTACTGTTTCTGGTCTAACTAACACCAGATTGATTAAATTGGCCTTTTTTCACCAAAATTACAACACTGGACAATGTAATGCCTTTTTCCGGTATTAATTCCTTTTACAGGAGTAAAAACGTGAGGCCTACTGTTTCTGGTGTACCTAACACCAGATTGATTAAATTGGCCTTTTTTCACCAAAATTACAACACTGGACAATGTAATGCCTTTTTCAGGTATTAATTACAAGAAGACTGCTGCTAATTGGACACCAGAATTTTTAAAATGCTAGTTTGTGTACATAAATTCCCACACTGGAAGATATAATTCCTTTTTCCGGTATTAATTACAAGAAAACTGCTGCAAATTGGACACCAGAATTTTTAAAATGCTAGTTTTGGTACATAGATTCCCACACGGGAGATATAATTCCTTTTACAGGAGTAAAAACGTGCGGCCTACTGTTTCTGGTCTAACTAACACCAGATTGATTAAATTGGCCTTTTTTTCACCAAAATTACAACACTGGACAATGTAATGCCTTTTTCCGGTATTAATTCCTTTTTACAGGAGTAAAACGTGAGGCCTACTGTTTCTGGTGTACCTAACACCAGATTGATTAAATTGGCCTTTTTTCACCAAAATTACAACACTGGACAATGTAATGCCTTTTTCAGGTATTAATTACAAGAAGACTGCTGCTAATTGGACACCAGAATTTTTAAAATGCTAGTTTGTGTACATAAATTCCCACACTGGAAGATATAATTCCTTTTCCGGTATTAATTACAAGAAAACTGCTGCAAATTGGACACCAGAATTTTTAAAATGCTAGTTTTGGTACATAGTTTCCCACACGGGGAGATATAATTCCTTTTACAGGAGTAAAACGTGCGGCCTACTGTTTCTGGTCTAACTAACACCAGATTGATTAAATTGGCCTTTTTTCACCAAAATTACAACACTGGACAATGTAATGCCTTTTTCCGGTATTAATTCCTTTTACAGGAGTAAAACGTGAGGCCTACTGTTTCTGGTGTACCTAACACCAGATTGATTAAATTGGCCTTTTTTTCACCAAAATTACAACACTGGACAATGTAATGCCTTTTTCAGGTATTAATTACAAGAAGACTGCTGCTAATTGGACACCAGAATTTTTAAAATGCTAGTTTGTGTACATAAATTCCCACACTGGAAGATATAATTCCTTTTCCGGTATTAATTACAAGAAAACTGCTGCAAATTGGACACCAGAATTTTTAAAATGCTAGTTTTGGTACATAGTTTCCCACACGGGGAGATATAATTCCTTTTACAGGAGTAAAACGTGCGGCCTACTGTTTCTGGTCTAACTAACACCAGATTGATTAAATTGGCCTTTTTTCACCAAAATTACAACACTGGACAATGTAATGCCTTTTTCCGGTATTAATTCCTTTTACAGGAGTAAAAACGTGAGGCCTACTGTTTCTGGTGTACCTAACACCAGATTGATTAAATTGGCCTTTTTTTCACCAAAATTACAACACTGGACAATGTAATGCCTTTTTCAGGTATTAATTACAAGAAGACTGCTGCTAATTGGACACCAGAATTTTTAAAATGCTAGTTTGTGTACATAAATTCCCACACTGGAAGATATAATTCCTTTTCCGGTATTAATTACAAGAAAACTGCTGCAAATTGGACACCAGAATTTTTAAAATGCTAGTTTTGGTACATAGTTTCCCACACGGGAGATATAATTCCTTTTACAGGAGTAAAACGTGCGGCCTACTGTTTCTGGTCTAACTAACACCAGATTGATTAAATTGGCCTTTTTTTCACCAAAATTACAACACTGGACAATGTAATGCCTTTTTCCGGTATTAATTCCTTTTACAGGAGTAAAAACGTGAGGCCTACTGTTTCTGGTGTACCTAACACCAGATTGATTAAATTGGCCTTTTTTCACCAAAATTACAACACTGGACAATGTAATGCCTTTTTCAGGTATTAATTACAAGAAGACTGCTGCTAATTGGATACCAGAATTTTTAAAATGCTAGTTTGTGTACATAAATTCCCACACTGGAAGATATAATTCCTTTTTCCGGTATTAATTACAAGAAAACTGCTGCAAATTGGACACCAGAATTTTTAAAATGCTAGTTTTGGTACATATATTCCCACACGGGAGATATAATTCCTTTTACAGGAGTAAAACGTGCGTCCTACTGTTTCTGGTCTAACTAACACCAGATTGATTAAATTGGCCTTTTTTCACCAAAATTACAACACTGGACAATGTAATGCCTTTTTCCGGTATTAATTCCTTTTTACAGGAGTAAAAACGTGAGGCCTACTGTTTCTGGTGTACCTAACACCAGATCGATTAAATTGGCCTTTTTTCACCAAAATTACAACACTGGACAATGTAATGCCTTTTTCAGGTATTAATTACAAGAAGACTGCTGCTAATTGGACACCAGAATTTTTAAAATGCTGGTTTGTGTACATAAATTCCCACACTGGAAGATATAATTCCTTTTTCCGGTATTAATTACAAGAAAACTGCTGCAAATTGGACACCAGAATTTTTAAAATGCTAGTTTTGGTACATAGTTTCCCACACGGGAGATATAATTCCTTTTACAGGAGTAAAAACGTGCGGCCTACTGTTTCTGGTCTAACTAACACCAGATTGATTAAATTGGCCTTTTTTCACCAAAATTACAACACTGGACAATGTAATGCCTTTTTCCAGTATTAATTCGTTTTACAGGAGTAAAAACGTGAGGCCAACTGTTTCTGGTGTACCTAACACCAGATTGATTAAATTGGCCTTTTTTTCACCAAAATTACAACACTGGACAATGTAATGCCTTTTTCAGGTATTAATTACAAGAAGACTGCTGCTAATTGGACACCAGAATTTTTAAAATGCTAGTTTGTGTACATAAATTCCCACACTGGAAGATATAATTCCTTTTTCCGGTATTAATTACAAGAAAACTGCTGCAAATTGGACACCAGAATTTTTAAAATGCTAGTTTTGGTACATAGATTCCCACACGGGAGATATAATTCCTTTTACAGGAGTAAAAACGTGCGGCCTACTGTTTCTGGTCTAACTAACACCAGATTGATTAAATTGGCCTTTTTTCACCAAAATTACAACACTGGACAATGTAATGCCTTTTCCGGTATTAATTCCTTTTTACAGGAGTAAAACGTGAAGCCTACTGTTTCTGGTGTACCTAACACCAGATTGATTAAATTGGCCTTTTTTCACCAAAATTACAACACTGGACAATGTAATGCCTTTTTCAGGTATTAATTACAAGAAGACTGCTGCTAATTGGATACCAGAATTTTTAAAATGCTAGTTTGTGTACATAAATTCCCACACTGGAAGATATAATTCCTTTTTCCGGTATTAATTACAAGAAAACTGCTGCAAATTGGACACCAGAATTTTTAAAATGCTAGTTTTGGTACATATATTCCCACACGGGAGATATAATTCCTTTTACAGGAGTAAAACGTGCGTCCTACTGTTTCTGGTCTAACTAACACCAGATTGATTAAATTGGACTTTTTTCACCAAAATTACAACACTGGACAATGTAAAGCCTTTTTCGGTATTAATTCCTTTTACAGGAGTAAAAACGTGAGGCCTACTGTTTCTGGTGTACCTAACACCAGATCGATTAAATTGGCCTTTTTTTCACCAAAATTACAACACTGGACAATGTAATGCCTTTTTCAGGTATTAATTACAAGAAGACTGCTGCTAATTGGACACCAGAATTTTTAAAATGCTGGTTTGTGTACATAAATTCCCACACTGGAAGATATAATTCCTTTTTCCGGTATTAATTACAAGAAAACTGCTGCAAATTGGACACCAGAATTTTTAAAATGCTAGTTTTGGTACATAGTTTCCCACACGGGAGATATAATTCCTTTTACAGGAGTAAAACGTGCGGCCTACTGTTTCTGGTCTAACTAACACCAGATTGATTAAATTGGCCTTTTTTCACCAAAATTACAACACTGGACAATGTAATGCCTTTTTCCAGTATTAATTCGTTTTTACAGTAGTAAAAACGTGAGGCCAACTGTTTCTGGTGTACCTAACACCAGATTGATTAAATTGGCCTTTTTTTCACCAAAATTACAACACTGGACAATGTAATGCCTTTTTCAGGTATTAATTACAAGAAGACTGCTGCTAATTGGACACCAGAATTTTTAAAATGCTAGTTTGTGTACATAAATTCCCACACTGGAAGATATAATTCCTTTTTCCGGTATTAATTACAAGAAAACTGCTGCAAATTGGACACCAGAATTTTTAAAATGCTAGTTTTGGTACATAGTTTCCCACACGGGGAGATATAATTCCTTTTTACAGGAGTAAAAACGTGCGGCCTACTGTTTCTGGTCTAACTAACACCAGATTGATTAAATTGGCCTTTTTTTCACCAAAATTACAACACTGGACAATGTAATGCCTTTTTCCAGTATTAATTCCTTTTTACAGGAGTAAAAACGTGAGGCCTACTTTTTCTGGTGTACCTAACAACAGATTGATTAAATTGGCCTTTTTTTCACCAAAATTACAACACTGGACAATGTAATGCCTTTTTCAGGTATTAATTACAAGAAGACTGCTGCTAATTGGATACCAGAATTTTTAAAATGCTAGTTTGTGTACATAAATTCCCACACTGGAAGATATAATTCCTTTTTCCGGTATTAATTACAAGAAAACTGCTGCAAATTGGACACCAGAATTTTTAAAATGCTAGTTTTGGTACATATATTCCCACACGGGGAGATATAATTCCTTTTTACAGGAGTAAAAACGTGCGTCCTACTGTTTCTGGTCTAACTAACACCAGATTGATTAAATTGGACTTTTTTTCACCAAAATTACAACACTGGACAATGTAAAGCCTTTTTCCGGTATTAATTCCTTTTTACAGGAGTAAAAACGTGAGGCCTACTGTTTCTGGTGTACCTAACACCAGATCGATTAAATTGGCCTTTTTTTCACCAAAATTACAACACTGGACAATGTAATGCCTTTTTCAGGTATTAATTACAAGAAGACTGCTGCTAATTGGACACCAGAATTTTTAAAATGCTGGTTTGTGTACATAAATTCCCACACTGGAAGATATAATTCCTTTTTCCGGTATTAATTACAAGAAAACTGCTGCAAATTGGACACCAGAATTTTTAAAATGCTAGTTTTGGTACATAGTTTCCCACACGGGGAGATATAATTCCTTTTTACAGGAGTAAAAACGTGCGGCCTACTGTTTCTGGTCTAACTAACACCAGATTGATTAAATTGGCCTTTTTTTCACCAAAATTACAACACTGGACAATGTAATGCCTTTTTCCAGTATTAATTCGTTTTTACAGGAGTAAAAACGTGAGGCCAACTGTTTCTGGTGCACCTTACACCAGATTGATTAAATTGGCCTTTTTTTCACCAAAATTACAACACTGGACAATGTAATGCCTTTTTCAGGTATTAATTACAATAAGACTGCTGCTAATTGGACACCAGAATTTTTAAAATGCTAGTTTGTGTACATAAATTCCCACACTGGAAGATATAATTCCTTTTTCCGGTATTAATTACAAGAAAACTGCTGCAAATTAGACACCAGAATTTTTAAAATACTAGTTTTGGTACATAGATTCCCACACGGGGAGATATAATTCCTTTTTACAGGAGTAAAAACGTGCGGCCTACTGTTTCTGGTCTAACTAACACCAGATTGATTAAATTGGCCTTTTTTTCACCAAAATTACAACACTGTACAATGTAATGCCTTTTTCCGCTATTAATTCCTTTTTACAGGAGTAAAAACGTGAGGCCTACTGTTTCTGGTGTACCTAACACCAGATTGATTAAATTGGCCTTTTTTTCACCAAAATTACAACACTGGACAATGTAATGCCTTTTTCAAGTATTAATTACAAGAAGACTGCTGCTAATTGGACACCAGAATTTTTAAAATGCAAGTTTGTGTACATAAATTCCCACACTGGAAGATATAATTCCTTTTTCCGGTATTAATTACAAGAAAACTGCTGCAAATTGGACACCAGAATTTTTAAAATGCTAGTTTTGGTACATAGATTTCCACACGGGGAGATATAATTCCTTTTTACAGGAGTAAAAACGTGCGGTCTACTGTTTCTGGTCTAACTAACACCAGATTGATTAAATTGGCCTTTTTTTCACCAAAATTACAACACTGGACAATGTAATGCCTTTTTCAGGTATTAATTCCTTTTTACAGGAGTAAAAACGTGTTGCCTACTGTTTCTGGTGTAACTAACACCAGATTGATTAAATTGGCCTTTTTTCACCAAAATTACAACACTGGACGATATAATGCCTTTTTGCGGTATTAATTACAAGAGGACTGCTGGTATTTCAGAACAACGGAATTTTTAAAATGCTAGTTTTGCTAGATAAATTTCCCACACTGGGAGAAATATTGCCTAAGCCTTTTTACAGT
Organism: Bufotes viridis; assembly: GCA_033119425.1. Taxonomy (NCBI): domain Eukaryota; kingdom Metazoa; phylum Chordata; class Amphibia; order Anura; family Bufonidae; genus Bufotes; species Bufotes viridis. The sequence continues at coordinate 217,117,154 of CM065593.1, read as the reverse complement.
ATTAATTACAATAGGAGTGCTTCTTCTGGTCTAACACCAGAATAATTTTATTATTACGGTGAAAGCTTTTTTTAATTTATATTTCTGGCACATAAAAAAAAATATATTTCTGGCTGACATTATTGGACTTGGCTGTAGTGGCACTGGCTAGCCTAGCTGGAACAGCACATTCATGGGATTTGCTATCCAAGTGGGTTACTTTCAGTTTCACCACTGATATATTAAATATCTTTGCAGTTAGTATGGGTGACACAAGCACAGCCAGACCCCTGATGTAGTATATCTATGAAAAAATCGACTATTACATGAGATTAATGGACATTGTGGCAGCTTTTGCTGTAGCACCACAAGTCCCAAAATGGCCGCCGCCTATCAGCCCAGTTACATGTGCCAGTAAAAATCGCTCTGGCCAGTCTCAACAAAATAGTGACTTTCAGTGAACAGCTCAGCTGAGTTGTTCTGATGCACAGGTGTAGAAAGGTAGATCATTCACTTCTTTATCCCTGCCTATCTCGCCCTCACAGAAGCTGCGTCCTCTCCCTACACTAATCAGAGCAGTGTGACGTGCGGCGATACGTGACTCCAGCTTAAATAGAGGCTGGGTCACATGCTGCACTTGGCCAATCACAGCCATGCCTACTAATGGGCTCTTAGGGCAAGAAGTAAAACGCTAGCTGATTGGCTGCTGTGCAGCCCTTCAGAAAGCGGGAAGTAATCGACGAACACCGGACCCGAACCCAAACTTTTTTGAAAATGTCCGGGTTCGGGTCCGTGTCACGGACACCCCAAAATTCGGTACGGAGCCGGACGATTCTCGAACTGTTCGCTCAACACTACCCATAATCATTATTTGGTGGAAGCAGGTATATCGCACCCCTCAATCAATATTTTGTGGAAGCAGGTATTTCGTAGGCCTCAATCATTATTTGGTGGAAGCAGGTATATCGCACCCCTTAATCAATATTTTGTGGAAGCAGGTATATCACAGGCCTTAATCAATATTTAGTGGAAACAGCTATATCAAACCCCTTAATCAGTATTTTGTGGAAGCGGGTATATCAAACCCCTTAATCTGTATTTGGTAGAAGAAGGTATATTGCGGGCCTCAATCAGTATTTGGTGAAAGCTGGTGTATCAAACCCCTTAATCAGTATGTTGTTGAATCAAGTATATCGCAGGCCTCAATCAATATTTAGTGGAAACAGGTATATCAAACCCCTTAATCAGTATTTTGTGGAAGCAGGTATATCGCAGGCCTCAATCAATATTTGGTGGAAGCAGGTATATTAATACCCTTTAATCAATATTGTGTGCAAGCAGGTATATCATAGGCCTTAATCAATATTTGTTGGAAACAGCTATATCAAACCCCTTAATCATTATTTTGTGGAAGCAGGTATCTCACAGCCTTCAATCAATATATTGTGGAGGCAGTTATATCTATCCGCTTAATCAAAATTTTGTGGAAGGAGGGATATCGCAGGACCTCAATCAGCATTTTGTGGAATCAGGTATATAGAACCCCTTAATCAATATTTGGTGGAAGCAGGAATATCACACCACTCAATCATTACTTAGAGGAAGCAGGTATATTGCACCCCTCAATCAATATTTTGTGGAAGCAGGTATATTGCAGGCCTCAATCAATATTTGGTGAAAACAGGTATTTCAAACCCCTTAATCAGTATTTTGTGGAAACAGGTATATGGCACCCCTCAATCAGTATTTTGTGAAAGCAGGTATATAGAACCTCAATCAATTTTTGGTGTTAGCAGGTATTTCGCAGCTCTTAATCAGTATTTGTGGAAGCTGTTATATCAAACCCCTTAGGCCTTATACACACGTCCGCATATATGTCCGCATGTATTCCGCAATTCTGCGGAATACATGCAGACCCATTGACTGTGAATGGGGCACGGAACGATGCAGAGAGTACAAACTGTGCTCTTCGCATCAGTTTGTGCGGAGCACGCCGCCAATCTTACGGCCGCAGCTCCGCAAAAAAGTAGAGCATGTCCTATTCTTGCCCTCAATTGTGGACAAGAATAGACATTTCTATGGGGCTGCCGGCCGGGTGTGTTTATGGATCCGCAATTTGCGGATCCGTAAACACTACGGACGTGTGAATAAGGCCTTAATCAGTATTTGTGGAAGCAGGTATATCACACCCCTCCATCATTATTTTGTGGAAGCAGGTATATAACATGCCTCAATCAATATTTGATGGAAACAGGTATATCAAACCCCTTAATCAGTATTTTGTGGAAGCTGGTATATCCCAGGCCTCAATCAATATTTGGTGGAAACAGCTATATCAAACCCCTTAACCAGTATTTTGTGGAAGCAGTTATATCGCAGTCCTCACGCAATATGTGGTACAAGCAGGTATATCAATCCCCTCAATCAGCAATTTGTGGAATTAGGTATATAGAACCCTGTAATCAATATTTGGTGGAAGTAGGAATATCGCACCCCTCAATCAGCAAATTGTGGAAGCAGGTAAATTGCAGATCTCAATTAATATTTGTTGGAAAAAGGTATATCACACTCCCCCATCAGTATTTTGTGGAAGCAGGTATATTGCAGGCCTCAATCATTATTTGGTGGAAGCAGGTATATCGCACCCCTCAATCAATATTTTGTAGAAGCAGGTATATTGCAGACCTCAATCAATATTTGGTGGAAACAGGTATTTCAAACCCCTTAATCAGTATTTTGTGGAAACAGGTATATCGCACCCCTCAATCAGTATTTTGTGAAAGCAGGTATATAACACCCCTTAATCAATACTTGAGGGAAGCGGATATATCGCACCCCTTAATCAAAAGTTTGTGGAAGTAGGTATATCACAGACCTCAATCAATATTTGGTGGAAGCAGGTATATCGCACCCCTCAATCAATATTTAGTGGAAGCAGGTATATCCCACCTCTCCATTAGTATATTGAGGAAGCAGGTATATAGAACTCCGCAATTAAAATTTGGTGGAAGCAGGTATATCAACCTCTTTAATTAGTTTTTTGTGGAAGCAGGTATATCGTAGGCCTCAATCAATATTTTCTGGATGCAGGTATATCAATCCCCTTAATCAGTATTTTGTGGAAGCAGGTATATCATAGGCCTCAATCAATATTTGGTGGAAACAGCTATATCAAACCCCTTAATCAGTGTTTTGTGTAAGCAGGTATATAGCAGGCCTCAATCAATATATGGTGGAAGCAGATATATTAATTTCTTTAATCACTATTTTGTTGAAACAGGTATCTCGCAGGCTTCAATCAATATTTGGTGGAAGCAGGTATTTCATTCCGCTTAATCAGAATTTTGTGGAAGCAGGTATATCATAGGACTCAATCAGCATTTTGTGGTAGCAGTTATATAGAACCCCCTCGATCAATATTTGGTGGAAGCAGGTATATCACACCCCTCAATCAGTATTTTGTGGAAGCAGAAATATTGCATTCCTTAAACAATATTTGGTGCAAACAGGTATTTCAAACACCTTAATCAGTATTTTGTGGAAGCAGGTATATCGCACCCCTCAATCAGTATTTTGTGAAAGCTGGTATATTGCAGCGCTCAATCAGTATTTTCTGGAAGCAGGTATATCAAAGCTATTAATCAGTATTTTGTGGAAGTTGGTATCTCGCAAGCCTCAATGAATATTTGGTGGAAGCAGGTAAAACGCACCACTCAATCAATAATTTGTGGAAGCAGGTATATCAAACCCCATTAACCGGTATTTGGTGGAAGAAGGTATATTGTGGGCCTCAATCAGTATTTGGTGGAAGCTGGTATATCAATCCCCTTAATCTGTATTTTGTGGAAGCAGGTATATCAATCCCCTTAATCGGTATTTTGTGGAAGCAGGTATATCGCACCACTTAATCATTATTTTGTGTATGCAGTTATATAACACCCCTTAATCAATATTTGGGGGAAGCAAGTATATTGCACCCCTCAATCAATATTTTGTCGAAGCAGGTATATCGCTGTCCTCTATCAATATTTGGTGGAAACAGGTATTTCAAAACCCTTAACCAGTATTTTGTGAAAACCGATATATATCGCCGCCCTCAATCAGTATTTTGTGAAAGCAGGTATATAGAACTCCTTAATCAATATGTGGTAGAAGCAGGTATATTGCAGCCCTCAATCAGTATTTTGTGGAAGCAGGTATATCAAACCCCTTAACCACTTCAGCCCCCCTAGCTTAAACACCCTTAATGACCAGGCCACTTTTTACAATTCTGCACTACGCTACTTTCACCGTTTATTGCTCTGTCATACAACTTACCACCCAAATGAATTTTACCTCCTTTTCTTCTCACTAATAGAGCTTTCATTTGGTGGTATTTCATTGTTGCTGACATTTTTACTTTTTTTGCCATTAATACAAATTTAACGAAATTTTTTTTTTTAAATGTCATTTTTCACTTTCTGTTGTAATTTTTTTTTTAAAAAAACTACATTTCTATATAAATTTTTCTCTAAATTTATTGTTCTACATGTCTTTGATAAAAAAAAAAGTCCAATAAGTGTATATTTATTGGTTTGGGTAAAAGTTATAGCGTTTACAAACTATGGTGCAAAAAAGTGAATTTCGGCATTTTGAAGCAGCTCTGATTTTCTGAGCGCCTGTCATGTTTCTGTAGGTGCTAGAATGCCAGGAAAGTATAAATACCCCCCAAATGACACCATTTTAGAAAGAAGACACCCCAAAGTATTCACAGAGGGGCATGGTGAGTTCATGTATCATTTCATTTTTTTTTCACAAGTTAGCGGAAAATGACACTTTCTGTCAAAAAAAAAAAAAAAACTCAGACGGACTCACTATGCTCCTCAGTGAATACCTCGGGGTGTCTATTTCCTAAATGGGGTCATTTGTGGGGAGTGTTTACTGTTCTGGCATTTTGGGCAGGGCTAAATTGTGAGTCGCAGAAACCTAAAGGTACTCGTTGGAATTTGGGCTCTTTGTGCATCCAGGCTGCAAAAAGTGTCACTTATGTGGTATCGCCAGTACTCAGGAGAAGTAGGGCAATGTGTTTTGGGGTGTATTTTTACATATACCCATGTTGGGTGAGGGAAATATCTCTGTAAATTGTCAACTTTGTATAAAATTTTTTAAAAGTTGTCGTTTACAGAGATATTTTTCACACAAAGTATGGGTATATATAAAAATACACCCCAAAACACATTGCCCTACTTCTCCTGAGTACGGCGATACCACATGTGTGCCACTTTTCTGCAGCCTGGGTGCGCAAAGGGGCCCTAAAACCAATGAGTACCTTTAGGATTTCACAGGGCATTTTTACTCATTTGGATTCCAGACTTCATCTCACGCTTTAGGGGCCCCTAAAATGCCAGGACAGTATAAATACCCCACATGTGACCCCATTTTGGAAAGAAGACACCCCAAGGTATTCCATGAGGGGTATGGTGAGTTAATGTAAAATTTTATTTTTTGTCACAAGTTAGAGGAATATGAGACTTTGCAAAAAACAAAATTAAAAAAAATATATATATCAATTTCCGCTAACTTGTGCCAAAAAATAAAAATTCTGTGAACTCGCCATGCCCCTCACGAAATACCTTGGGGTGTCTTCTTTCCAAAATGGGGTCACATGTGGGGTATTTATACTGTCCTGGCATTTTAGGGGCCCCTAAAGCGTGAGAATCCAAATGCGTAAAAATGGCCTGTGAAATCCTAAAGGTACTCATTGGTTTTAGGGCCCCTTTGCGCACCCAGGCTGCAAAAACGTGTCACTCATGTGGTATCGCCGTACTCAGGAGAAGTAGGGCAATGTGTTTTGGGGTGTATTTTTACATATACCCATGCTGCGTGTGAGAAATATCGCTGTAAACAACAACATTTTTTTATTCAAAGTTGTCAATTTACAGAGATATTTCTCTCACCCAGCATGGGTATATGTAAAAATACACCCCAAAACATATTGCCCTACTTCTCCTGAGTACAGCGATACCACATGAGTGACACTTTTTAGCAGCCAAGATGCGCAAAGGGGCCCTAAAACCAATGAGTACCTTTTAGGAGGGCATTTTTACGCATTTTTCTTCTCACGCTTTAGGGCCCCTAAAATGCCAGGGCAGTATAAATACCCCACATGTAACCCCATTTTGGAAAGAAGACACCCCAAGGTATTCTGTGAGGGGCATGGTGAGTTCATAGAAGATTTTTTTTTTGGAACAAGTTAGCGGAAATTGATTTTTTATTGTTTTTTCTCATAAAGTCTCCCTTTCTGCTAACTTTTGACAAAAAGTTAAATTTTCATGGACTCACTATGCCCCTCAGCGAATACCTTGGGGTGTCTTCTTTCCAAAATGGGGTCATTTGTGGGGTGTTTGTACTGTTCTGGCATTTTGGGTGGGGCTAATTGTGAGCAGCCATGTAAAGCTAAAGGTACTCGTTGAATTTGGGCCCTTTGCGCACTCAGGCTGCAAAAGTGTCACTCATGTGGTATCGCCGTACTCAGGAGAAGTAAAGCAATGTGTTTTGGGGTGTATTTTTACATATACCCATGCTGGGTGAGAGAAATATCTCTGTAAATTGACAACTTTGAATAAAAAAATTTAAAAAGTTGTTGTTTACAGCGATATTTCTCACACACAGTATGGGTATATGTAAAAATACACCCCAAAACACATTGCCCTACTTCTCCTCAGTACGGAAATACCACATGAGTGACACTTTTTTGCAGCCAAGATGCGCAAAGGGGCCCTAAAACCAATGAGTACCTTTAGGATTTCACAGGCCATTTTTACGCATTTGGATTCTCACGCTTTAGGGCCCCTAAAATGCCAGGACAGTTTAAATACCCCACATGTGACCCCATTGTGGAAAGAAGACACCCCAAGGTATTCTGTGAGGGGTATGGCGAGTTCACAGAAAAAAAAAAAATTGGCACAAGTTAGCGGAAATGGATTTTTTTTTTTTTTTTTACAGTCTCATATTCCACTAACTTGTGACAAAAAATAAAATTTTGCATGAACTCACCATACCCCTCACGGAATACCTTGGGGTGTCTTCTTTCTAAAATGGGGTCACATGTGAGGTTTTTGTACTGCTCTGGCATTTTAGGGTCTCCGCAATCATTACACGTATGGCCAGCATTAGGAGTTTCTACGATTCTCCTTATATTGAGCATACGGGTAATGAGATTTTTTTTCCCGTTTAGCCTCTGGGCTGAAAAAAGAAAAAAAATGAACGGCACAGATTTCCTCATTCGCATCGATCAATGTGGATGAAAAAATCTCTGCCCAAAAATGTGCAAAAAAAAAATAATGAACGGCACAGATTTCCTCATTCACATCGATCAATGTGGATGAATAAATCTCTGCCAAAAAATGTGCAAAACACATACGGACGTCTGAATGAGCCTTACAGGGGGGTGATTAGTGTCAGGGGGGTGACATGGTGTGATCGGGGGTTAATCAGGGGTTAATCAGGGTTAATCAGTGATGGGAGAGAGGGGATGGATGGGGGTCTGTGTGGTGATTGGTGCACTTATAAAAGTTTCCTTTGGTGGTCCCAAGCAAAAGGGACCACCAAAGGAACGATCAGCAAGCATATCAGACGCTGTTAACAAAACAGCGTCTGATATGTGATTTTTTTTAACTTCTACAGCCTGCCAGCGCACAATCAGCGCTGGCAGGCTGTAGTTTACCTTCTCCCCGACGCGATCCTGTGAACACGCGCACGCGTGTGCGCGCGTTCACAGGAAATCTCGCGTCTCGCGAGATGACGCGCCCGCGCGTCAAAGAGGAACAAACCGACCACCCGCAGGACGCAATCCTGCGTTAGTCGGTCGGTAAGAAGTTAATCAGTATTTTGTTGAAGCCGATATATAACACCCCTTAATCAATATTTGGTGGAAGCTGTTATATTGCACCTCTTAATCAGTAGTTTGTAGAAGCAGGTATATAGCAGACCTCCATCAATATTTGGTGGAAGCAGGTATATCGCACCCCTCAATCAGTAGTTTGTGGAAGCAGGTATATCGTATGCCTCAATCAATATTTGGTTGAAGCTGGTATATCGCACACCTTCATCAGTATTTTTTGCAAGCAGGTATGAAGAACACCGTAATCAATATTTGGTGGAAGCAAGTATATTGCACCCCTCAATCAATATTTTGTGGATGCAGGTATATTGCAGGCCTCAATCAATATTTGGGGGAAGCAAGTATCTTGCACCCCTCAATCAGTATTTTATGAAAGCAGGTGTATCGCAGGCCTCAATCAATATTCGATTGAAGCAGGTATATCTAACCCCATAATCAGTATTTTGTGGAAGCAGGTATATTGCACCCCTCAATCAATATTTTGTGGAAGCAGGTATATCGCACCCCTCAATCAGTATTTTGTGGAAGCAGGTATATTGAACCCCTTAATGAATTTTTAGTGGAAGCAGGTATAACGCAGCCCTCAATCAGTATTTTGTGGACGCAGGTATATCAGAATTTTGTGGAAGCAGGTATAACGCACCCCTCAATATGTATTTTGTTGAAGCAGCTATTAAACACCCCTTAATCAATATTTGGTGGAAGCAGGTATATCGCACCCCTCAATTAATATTTGGTGAAGGCAGGTATATTGCACCCCTCAATCAATGTTTTGTGATAGCCAGTATATCGCAGGCCTCAATCAATATTTGGTGGAAGTTTGTATATCGCACCCCTCAATCAGTATTTTGTGGAAGCAGGTATATCGCAGGCCTCAATCAATATTTGGTGGAAGTAGGTATATTGCACCCCTCAATCAATATTTTGTGGAAGCAGGTATATCGCACCCCTCAATCAGTAGTTTGAGGAAGCAGGTATATCGCAGGCCTCAATCAATATTTGGTGGAGGCAGGTATATCGCACCTCTCAAACAGTTTTTTCAGAAGCAGGTATATCGTAGGCCTCAATCAACACTTGATGGAAGCAGGTATATCGCACCCCTCTATCAGTATTTTGTGGAAACAGGTATATATAACCCCTAATCAATATTTTGTGGAAGCAGTTATATCGCAGGCCTCAAACAATATTTGCTGGAAGCCGGTATATCGCACCCCTTATTCAATATTTTGTGGAGGCAGGTATATCGCAGGCCTCAATAAATATTTGGGTTAAGCGGGTATATCTAACCCCTTAATCAGTATTTTGTAGAAGCAGGTATATCGCACCCCTCAATCAATATTTTGTGGAAGCAGCTAAATCGCAGGCCTCAATCAATATTTGGGAGGAAGCAGTTATATCTAACCCCTTAATCAGTATTTTGTAGAAGCAGGTATATTGCACCCCTCAATCAATATTTATTGGAAACCGGTATATTATAGTCCTCAATCAATATTTGATGGAAGCAGTTATATTACACCCCTCAACCAATATTTTGTAGAAGCAGGAATATCGCACCCCTCTAACAATATTTGGTGGAAGCAGGTATATCGCAGGCCTCTGGTTCTGTGTTTGTTCTGAATTCTTGCCACATCCACATAAATTTCATCTTATGTAGGATGTCCATTGTGGTACTTGTAGTCCGTTGCTGGCATCATCCATTGTATGCATTTTTTGCTGGTGATTGCCATTAGCAACGCACTACAAGTGCAGGATGTGCTCCCCTACAGAAATGCACAACTGCATATGGGTATGAGCGCATCCTGCTTCCTTATCACCACGTTTTTTGATGGTTTATATATATATATGTATGGAGGTGTATAAACTCCATTTTAAATGTGCCTGTTTTTCATCTTCAGGTCACATTTGGGTGCACCTGTTTGGCCTTGGGCTATATCAGTCAGTCTTGGGTAGGGCTCATAGACACCTCCCACCTCCCATTGCAAGCATGGCCACATGCTGGAGGTAACAGAGGAGATGTTTGTGAGTCGTCCTAATGCTCCTGTAATTGCCCACTGGCCCCTGATATCGCCCATATGGCGCAGGTAGGTGAGTGTTAGGGCCCACGGGCTACTTGAGAGACCTTGACGCTGGTGCCCGAGGCTTAAGACACGTCCTCCTAGTAGGATATGTCGAACTAACTCTCAATTTTTAACATCAGTGTGAGGGTTTAGTGTGACGGCAGCGTGCACCCATCTCTGGTTCTGTGTTTGTTCTGAATTCTTGCCACATCCACATAAATTTCATCTTATGTAGGATGTCCATTGTGGTACTTGTAGTCCGTTGCTGGCATCATCCATTGTATGCATTTTTTGCTGGTGATTGCCATTAGCAACGCACTACAAGTGCAGGATGTGCTCCCTACAGAAATGCACAACTGCATATGGGTATGAGCGCATCCTGCTTCCTTATCACCACGTTTTTGATGGTTTATATATATATGTATGGAGGTGTATAAACTCCATTTTAAATGTGCCTGTTTTTCATCTTCAGGTCACATTTGGGTGCACCTGTTTGGCCTTGGGCTATATCAGTCAGTCTTGGGTAGGGCTCATAGACACCTCCCACCTCCCATTGCAAGCATGGCCACATGCTGGAGGTAACAGAGGAGATGTTTGTGAGTCGTCCTAATGCTCCTGTAATTGCCCACTGGCCCCTGATATCGCCCATATGGCGCAGGTAGGTGAGTGTTAGGGCCCACGGGCTACTTGAGAGACCTTGACGCTGGTGCCCGAGGCTTAAGACACGTCCTCCTAGTAGGATATGTCGAACTAACTCTCAATTTTTAACATCAGTGTGAGGGTTTAGTGTGACGGCAGCGTGCACCCATCTCTGGTTCTGTGTTTGTTCAGGTATATCACACCTCTCAATAATTTTTTTTCTGCCACAAGTTATACCATACCCTCCTGTTTATTTGGGGCAACAGGTATATCGCCGCCCTCAATCAGTATTTTGTATAAGAAAGTATATCACACCCCTCCATCAGTTTTTTTGGGGGCAACAGGTATATCACACCCGTTGCAAATAGTTGTTCCAATAGTGCTTGTCCCTCTATATGCCTGCGGTATCGCAGGAGAACCGCACACAACTACTGCACAATACAAATGCTCTAGAATATACTTTCCATGTAGGAAAGTATATTATAAGTATATCACACCTATCGATTTCACACCTATTCTAGTCCTTAAAAGGACTTTTTTGGCCCTATTAGCTAGCGTTTGGTGTCCCTAACAGTCTATCCCTGCACTACAAAGCAACCTTTCCCTACAACGGCAAAACACAGAATGTAAAATAGTTGCCATATTGGGTTCTCTTATAGGATAGGGGTGTGTTTATGTGCTGAAACGTCTCATTTAACTGTCCTGTCCCACCTGATGTGTCATGGGTTAAAGTTCGATGCAATGCAAAAGAATATGGCACCAACGGACATCACCATATGTTCGTTGAATTGCGAACGCCCAAAGTTCGCCTTGAAACGACCGCCCGGTGAACCGCAAGGCCTTTACTATACTTCATCACAAAGAGCATTTCTTTAAAAGTAGTGGATACAATGATATACTTACCTCATTCATTTGATCGTGAAGAGCCGGTCGCCACCATCTTGCCTCACAATAATAGATGGAAATAACTGACCAAATAACACAACTGTGAACTCCGCTTTACAGGTCAATGTTAGTGTGAGATAAACCTGTCCATCTGCATCATCAAGAAAACATTCTCGGTTTACCTCTGCTGATAGAGTCGGTGCAACATGTGGAGGGTGGAGTTCCAATATGTGGAAACAACGCATATAAGGCGAAGTAGGGGAACACTATTCTACATTTGCAGCTCAAGGAGAACGTGTTTTTCACAGCAAGAGTGGCTGAAGGGCATACACAGTGTCTTTGATATTTTCAAGACATTTTGCAGTTGGGCAGAAGACTTCAGAAACCGGTTGACAACCAGATTGAAGATGTTCACCATGTAGGACACATGGATCATCCCTCCCTGATGTAACACAGACAGAATCCTTCTTCTGGATCAACTTGCAGGATAACAGGCTGACCTGGAGGGACATATGTGTTTTTTCAGCCTTACAAACTAAGGGGGAGATTTATCAAACTGGTGTAAACTGGTAAAACTAGCTTAGTTACACATAGCAACCAATCAGATTCCGCCTTTAATTTTTGACAGCTCATTTGGAAAATGAAAGGTGGAATCTGATTGGTTGCTATGGGCAACTAAGCCAGTTCTATTTTACACCAGTTGGATAAATCTCTATTTTACTATAGTAGCACACTGCACACATTAGCAAAATAGGAAGTTTAAATATAACAGTTATATACTTTATAGACAAGGTAGCATACCATTAGTATTGTTTCATTTATGATATATTTTTTGAATATTTAAATTTAAATATATTTCTGTAAATCAGACAACTACATTTGCAATTCAATCTCGTCAAAAATTGAGACACATGCTATATTAAGATAGGCTGCAGTGTTAGAAGGATTCTGGCAGCCGAGCACTTCCACTTCCCAGTGAAATCCTTGGATATTAATTTATTACAATTAATATTAATGAGCAAAGTTCTTGAAAATTTGATTTGGCTACTTCACTGAATTTTAAAAATAATTTCATTTTGTCTTGAATTACTTCATCTCAAAGAGCATTTCCTTGTAAGTAGCAGGCGCAATGACGCGGAACAAAGCTTGTGCTGCCCCCCTGTCATTGAACCCCTCCGATGCTGCGTTCATCGCTGATCACGGCATTTGACATTAATACTAAGGCCTTTCAGGGGTCAATAAGTAAAATAAAAAAAATTAATCCTACTTACCTTATCCATTTAAGTGAGAAGAGACTGCTGTGGCCATCTTGCTTGAAGATCCAGCTCGATCTTTGGTGCAGTGATGTCATACATCACCATGCACGAGATTTCACTCTGGATCTTTAAGATGACCATGGTTGACTCTTCATGCTCAAATGGATAAGGTAAGTATGATTTTTTAAATATTTACCGACATTTCAGGGAAAACTGATTTGTTACCACAAAGCACGAGGTCATTGGGCTTTGCGGCAAATAGACTTTTTTCTGAAATTCGGATCGAAGTCCTCTTCCTCAAGTTCGATTCGCTCAACCATAACAATGAATGTGGTGTAGTGATTCACAGTAAAGAATACAACCATTCATTTTGGAGTTGCCTTTCGCAAATGTTAGATTTTATTGTTGGGGATTCACAATCAGAAAGAAGGTTGTCCAAAAAACTTGAGACCTTGGGTAAGGTATTTGGAAACTTTTTATTCTCTCTATACATATACATAAAAAAGGCAGCAACTTTGCAATAGATGTTAATTACAAGTTTGTATCTACACCTCCAATGTAGACAATCCATCTCCTCAGTAACAGATAATAAACTGTACAGTGTGATCATGCATAAAAAACGACATATTAGGCACCTTATACATGGGCATTGCGGATTGGGGCCGGATAGGATGTGGGTGCGTGGTGGTGAAATCGTGGAAGTGCGCACACAATTTCAGTCAGTTTTGACTACAATTGCGTTACTTGGTTCAGTATTTTCCACTCGAGTGCAATGCGTTTTGCACACGTGTGAGAAAAAAACTGAATGTGGTACCCAGACCCGAACTTCTTCAATGAAGTTTGGGTTTGGGTTAGTCGTACTGTAGATTGTATTATTTTCCCTTATAACACGATTATAAGGGAAAATAATAGCATTTTTTTAAATACAGAATGCTTAGTAGAAGGTCAATTGAGGGTTAAAAAAAAATGACTCACCTCCTCCAATTGATTGCGTAGCTGCCTATCTCCTGTTCTTTCTTCAGGACCTGTGGTGATGTCACTGAGCTCATCACATGGTCCAATCACATGGTCCATCACAATAGTGATGGACCATGTGATGTGACGTCACCACAGGTCCTTTATCAGCTCATGATTAAAGAAGAAACAAGAGATCGGCAACCACGCGATCAAGTGGATAAGGCAAGTTATTTTTTTTTATTTTTAACCCCTCAACCCACATTTTACTAAGCATTCTGTATTGAGAATGCTATTATTTTCCCTTCTGACCATGTTATAAGGGAAAAAAATAAAGATCGGGTCCCCATCCCGATCGTCTCCTAGCAACGATGCACGAAAATTGCACCTCATCCGCACTTGCTTGTGGATGTTTGTGACTTTCATGCAGCCCCATTAATTTCTATGGGCCCTGCGTTGCATGAAAAATGCAGAATATAGAGCATGCTGCGATTTTCACGCAACGCAAAAGTGAAGCATCTGCAAGCAAGTGCGGATGCGGTGCAATTTTCACACAGTGTTACTAGGAGATAAACTTCTATTCACTGTATTATTTTCCCTTATAACATGGTTATAAGGGAAAATAATAGCATTCTCAATACAGAATGCTTAGTAACATGCGGAAAACAAATCACTCACCTCATCTACTTGATCGCTTAGTTGCGATTTCTTCTTTCTTCTTTACGCATGGCCTGTGGTGATGTCACTGCGCTCATCACATGGTCCAATCACATGGTCCATTGTGATGGACCATGTGATTGGACCATGTGATGTGATGTCACCACAGGTCCTTTAGCCGGCAGCTCAGATGATTAAAGAAGAAAGAAGAGATCGCAACTACGCGATCAAGTGGATAAGGTGAGTCATATTCCTCCCATCCACATTTTAGTAAGCATTCTGTATTGAGAATGCTATTATTTTCTCTTATAACCAAGCCCTTACACAGCTCTGCAGACTATGCTATATATGGCAATACAAAGAAAACTGTTTTTAAAGGTTTTAATTTTTTTTAAGTAGAAAAACATAATAAAAAAATATGTTATCTCTATCTATATAATTATTATGACTTACAGAATGAGGTATTCATGTGATTTTTTTAAGACTTTGGGAACGCCTAATAACAAAACCCAAAAACCAAGAGCGTATTTGCTTGTATTTTTTCACATTCACCCCTTAAAGAATTTTGTTCCCATTTTTCTATACATGATATGGTGTATTAAATTATGCCAATAAAAAATTCAACTTGTTCTACAAAGTCCAAGCCTTCATATGGCTATGTGAATTAAAAATAATAACTGTTATGGCTCTTAGAAGGCAGGGAGGGGAAAAAATGAAAAAAAACTAATTAAAAGAAAATCGGCTGCATTCTTAAAGGGGTTATCCGATGACTAATAAAAAATAAAAAAATAAAAATCAGAGATCATATAGTACATGACACCCTTTTTCCAATAAAGCTAGTACCAGCCCTACGCCTCACATGGATCCAGAGATATTCCTATTAATCTCTCTGCTAGATTCATATTAAACTGGCAGCTCAAGGGTAGTGTCTTTTCTTCCAAAGCTCTGGGGGCATGTCCATTTTTTTGCAGCTCTCGTCCTATCACAGCTCAGGAGACAGATGAAGGATGAAACTGAGCATGTGCGGCTATCTCAGTGAGCCAGGCAAAGAAATTAGAAAAAATAAGCAAACAGGTGACGATATACAGATACATTTTAACCACTTCACGACCACCCATTGACTATAAACATAAACGTCCCTGGGCTGGTCGTTTATCTCTGAATGGATGTTATGGAATATCTATTCAGAGATGGCAGCTGCATGCTAATCGTGCAGCTGCCGAGCAGGGGGCCTGCTGTCAGTGAAAGCAGGGCAACCCAGAGAGAAGGCAGGGACCATTCCTGGGTGTCTCTTACTTCTAGATTGCTGTATACACAGTGCTCAATGAGCACTGTGTATACAGATCAGGAAGTGCTATGCCACGGCCCAGCGGTTCTTGTGATTGCTGGGGCCATCTGAGGGCAGGAGCTGTCGGGTCTTCCATAGACCTCGATCAGTCCTGCACTGAGGCTATACAGAGCTGTATTCTGCTGTACAGCCTCTCTGGGGGGGTATTTCCCCTGTAACTGGGGCTACTATGTCAACCCCAGTTACAGGAGAAATCAATAGTTTAAAAAAGAAAATGAAGTTAAATGTCCCCCAGAAGTCTTGTATGACCTTATGGGGGACACAAAATATTTAAAAAAAAAAGTGTTTTAAAAAAAAAAATGTATATAAAAAAAAAAATTCCCCCCAAAAATGTTAAAAAATAGAAGAAGAAAAATTGACATATTTGGTATTACCACGTCCACAACGACCGATGCTATAATAATATCATATGATCTACCCCATCAGGTGAACAACATATAAAAATTTAAAACATTGTGCCAAAACAGATTTTTTTAGTGAGCTTACCTACGAAAAAACATAATGTTAATCAATCAAGAAGTCATATGTCCACTAAAATGGTAGCAATAAAAACGAGCCCCACACAAGACCGTAATCATAAAAAAAAATATGGCTCTATGAAAATTGCAACACAAAAACATGTTTTTTTTTTCGAAAAATGCTCTTATTGGGTAAAATTTAAAAAAAATTCATTAAAAATAAACATATTTGGTACTACCACATCCATAACAATTGGATCTACAAAAAGTGAATGGTGAAAATAGAAAACAAATAAAAATTATGCCAAAACAGTTTTTTTTAGTCACCTCGCCTCAAAAAACATAATATCAATCAATGAAAAAGTCTTATGTACCCCAAAATGATAGCAATAAAAGAGTCACCTCGTCCCGCAAAAAACAAGCCATCACACAAGACTATAGCCAGAAAAATGAAAAAATTATGGCCCTAAGAAAATGGCAACACAAAAACATAATTTTTTTTTCTAAAAATGTTTTTATTGTGTAAAAATAAAAAACTAGACATATTTGGTATTGTTGCATCCCTAAAGACCAGATCTATAAAAATATCACAAGCAACCATAAAGCCAAATGTACCCCACAATGGTGCCAATAAAAACTATAGATTGTCTCACACAAAATTAGCCCTCACACAGCTCATTAAACAACAAAAAAAATAAAAATGTATTGCTCTTAGAAGCCATGAGATAAAATTCCATGTTAGAAAATCCAGATGCTGCTCCTTCCCTTTTGAGCCCTGGCATATCCTTAAATAACAGTTTACAACCATAATTGGGGTGTTACTGTATTCAGGAGAAAGTGAGTAGCAAATTGGGGGGGATATTCTCCTGGAATCTTTTGTGAAAAGAAAGTTTGGGCCTAAAGCACCATTTTCTTGTTGGGTTTTTGTGGGGGTTTTCCACTGTGGGTTTATCTCAGGGCCTCTTCAAATGGTGCCCAACGACCATTGCAGCAAAATCTGCCCTCCAAAAACCATATGGCACTCCTTGCCTTCTGTGCCCTGTCATGTGCCCAAATAGCGGTATACGACCACATATGGGGTGTTTCTGCAAACCGCAGAATCAGAGTAATGCATATTGATGTTTGTTTTGTTGTTAACCCTTTATATGTTCCAGGAAAAATGGAATTCATATGGAATACCTAAATAAAGGGTTCAAAACATTTCTAAAACCAGTTTTTAATAGTTTGAGGGGTGTCATTTCTAAAATGGGGTAATTTGTGGGTTGGTTCTATTATGTAAGCCCCACAAAGTGACTTCAGAACTAAACTGGTCCTTAAAAAAGTTGACTTTGAAAATTTACTTTAAAAAATTCAAAAATTGCTTCTAAAATTCTAGCCTCCTAAAAAAATTACATTACTAAAATGATGCTAACATAAAGTAATCAAAAGGATTGTACCACAGCACCCCTGTAGTGTCCAAACATCGCATACTGGGGAAATAAAGAGGAATTAAAGACCAACTACAGGAGTGCTGTGGTACAATCCTTTTGATTACATGAAACAGGGATCAGAGACCGGGATCCAACACCACGTGCACCACCACATCACTACAAGGGATTGATTTATGACCAAGGATTGTGCTGTCCCTTCCCTCGTGTTCTTTGCCAACATAAAGTAGACATATGGAGAATGTTAATTAATAAATATTTTATGAGGCATCACTATCTGTCTTAAAAGCAGAGAGATTCAAATTTAGAAAACAGTGAATTTTTTCACATTTTCGTTAACTTTTGGATTTTATATAAATAAAGGTAAAACTAGGGGTGGGACGACGAATCCCTTGAATCCACGAATCCCTTGAATCTTGCTGGATTCGTGGACTCTAATCCCAATGTAAATTTAATAAATGCGAATCCGGCGAGTCACCTGCTCTGTGCCCTGCGCTCATCTTCTCTCTTTAATACCTGTGCCAGGTACTACTACTCAGCTCCGGTGACACAGGCAGTGCGAGCGGCACTCACTGACGTCACGCGCCTGCTCCCTCTCTGCGGCGCAGGCGAGTGACGTCAGTGAGTGAGCACCACTGCCCGCACTGCCTGTGACTGCCCGGAGGGCCGGAGATGAGTGTAGATTACGGCGCAGGCAAGTGCAGTTAATAAATAAGATAGGCTCTGGACAGAGAGGGGAGATCTGTGGATGATCACTTGGGGGGGATCTGTGGATGACCACTTGGGGGGGATCTGTGGATGACCACTTGGGGGGGGATCTGTGGATGACCACTTGGGGGGGATCTGTGGATGACCCCTTGGGGGGGATTTGTGGATGACCCCTTTAGGGGGGATCTGTGAAAGACACCTAGGGGGGATCTGAGAATGACCATTAAGTGGGGGATTCTTCGATCTATCTATTCTTCTAAGGATTCTTCTATCTTTATTCAGCAGGACCTGCGCTGATGTCACCGCGCTCATCACATGGTGAGCACGATGACGTCATCAAAGGTCCATTTGCAGGTCCTGAAAGAAGAAGAAAGAAGACAAGTGATGCGTGAAAATCACCGCTCATCTGCACAGCCCCATTGAAGTGAATGGGTCCGGATTCAGTGCGGGTGCAATGCATTCACGTCACGCATTAAGGGGCCTTAAGGTGTTAAACCTACTGCAAGCCCTGAAAAGGTGGTTCATGACAGACTCAAAAAACACAAAGCAAAGAGAAAATTGCTGAGCGTTACACCTCTCCCTTAGCCCCTACAATAGGCATAACAGTGTATAGGTTTGTCCCATGGTGTTCAATTAAGCATTGTTATGTGAGAAAATATGGAATTTAAAGTAAATGGTATGTAATCAGCAGAAAGAATGAATAATATGAATGTGGAAAAGACCAAATAATTGAGGGATTTTTTAAAGAGAATTTAATTCTCTAGGCAATGATTCACTTTTTTTTCTTTTCAATTAGATAACAAAAAGTAGTCTTGTGTGCGCTCAAACATCAAATAATATACTCCAGCAGTTGGTCATGCTGTAAGCTACTACAAGAAAGTTAAGCTTCCACGTTGGCTAGCTGAGATATCAGCTATAAGCTGACAAGTAATTAAACCAGCATATCTATAACAACTGTCATCTCTTATTCCTGTGAAACTTGGATGTAAACCAAAGACTCGAAAGCCAGGAAAGAAAAAAAAAAAAAAAAGAAAAAAAGAGCTTCACATTACTGGGCAACCGCTGAGCATCTCCTGCTGAACAGTTTAGCAGACCTGGGCATTTAGAGGATTGTAACTGAGATCAAAAGGGTCAGAGATCTCTTTACCAATTAACAGCAGGCAGAAGAACATCAAATAAGGTGTAAATTTTAGATCTGCAGTTTTGAGTTAGCCAAGCATGAAATGCATTCTAATACTCTTGAGTAGCTGCAGCTTTGAGCTATCAGTGATGTCACCGTAGCACTAAAGGATCTTATTGTGGAAGTCAAAATCCTCCCAGGCTAGGTGGTAAAGCTTGCCGCTGCTTGTCTTTTCTGATAATACAGACAGGCTTTTTTCATGGATTAGACAAAACATAGAATGTTCAGTTCACAGGATTGTTTTCCAGCTTGATCACTTGTTTAATAAATCTAACCTAATTGTACATGGTAAAGTTCCACAACTTTTTGCCCCCAGTGAATGGTCATATATGAAATATGGTTTTAGAAGTGGAACTTAAAACTTTCAAGATCTGTGACTGTCTGACATCTCAATCACAGTTAATAATTTTGTTTAACACAGAGTGGGCAATAAGAGTAAATCTAGCCATTAGTACATTGTCATGCAAATAGTTGCATAGTCACATTCATGACTAATGAAAGCATACAAGCTTATAAACAAGTTCTAAGAAGCAGATGTTTATCTACTATAATTATATGTAAATACAGTAAAAATGATGCATCACCACCAGATATTAACTTACTGTGGAAAATTCTGTAATTAAGCAAGTTCTTATTCTGTAATTACGCAAGTTCTTATTAGCATCAGTTTTCCTTACCTCATATAAAGTGTATTAAATACAACTAGTCCAAATAAGTTTTATAACCCTTCATTTTGCATCTTGTTCAGAGATGCCAATGTGACTTGCATTTAAATTAGTTTAAAGACAGTTGTCTTTTGTGACTGCTTAGTAAATTAGTAGATCTGGCAACAACATAAACATAGAAATCTAGGTAAGCTGTTATTGGAATTGTATCCGAATACCAAATATATTCATTCCCTAATTCACCCCTCAATGGAATGATGTTGCACGATTAGTATGTAGCATTTGTAAGGCCTAGGCCCTAGATGTTTAGGTCTCGTGTACTGAGCAGGGCCAACTCCATTCTAGGAAAATCAGAGCAACCATTAGCAAATATATGGTGCACTGTAGAGTGATGTACAGAAAGTCAGAGATGTCCTCTCTTAGAGTCAATACTTATAGAAATATGGCATACAATGGAGAATGCCACAGTGGGGAAAATTTCTTATGTGACTGCTTCTAGGTCTTGTGGTAAAATGTCCTAAAATTCAGCACACTTCCAATTTGCGCCAGTCTTGATGTCCCCTGCGCTGCCAGAAGTTGTGCCTAATTTATGATGAGGTTCAGGACTCGTCATAAATTAGCTGCATCCTGCGACAGCTAGTGCGCCTGAACAGAAATCTACGGCAGCTCTGAGTATCTCTTGTGACTATTTTTTTAAAAAGTTGCAGTTAAAAAGTAGCAAACATGGTTTGGCGCAAGGGAGATGATAAATCTTTCCCCTACCATTTCATCATGTTTTAGACCTATTTATGAAACAAATGCTCAAAAAAAGAATAATCAGCTGCACTTAGTCTGCCTATTTTAGCTTTCCAACTTACATAGTAACATAGTTTATGAGGCTGAAAAAAGACATCTGTCCATCCAATTCAGCTTGTTATCCTCCAAGTTGATCCAGAGGAAGGCAAAAAAAAAAAAAAAAAAAAAACAACCAGTGACGTAGAAACCAATTTTCTCCACTTTAGGGCAAAAAAAATTCCTTCCTGACTCTTATCAGTCAATCAGAATAACTCCCTGGATCAACGACCCCTCTCTAGTAGCTGTAGCCTGTAATATTATTACACTCCAGAAATACATCCAGGACCCTCTTAAACTCTTTTAGCACACTCATCATCACCACCTCCTCAGGCAGAGAGTTATATAGTCTTACTGCTGTTACCATAAAGAATCCTCTTCTATGTTTGTGTACAAACCTTATTTCCTCCAGACACAAAGGATGAACCCTCGTCACAGTCCTGTGACAACTTGACAATAAAGGGTTACTCAGTAGTGTTGATCGAGCACCCAAGTGCTCGGGTGCTCGGGCCGAACACATCGGTATGCTCAGGTGCTCTACCGAGCACCCGAGTATAATGGAAGTCAATGGGAGAACCCGAGCATTAAACCAGGCACCCCCTGCTCTGAAGAGGTGAGGGTGCCTGGTTCATAGGAAAAGTTAAAAAATTGATGGAAACACCACCAAAATGGTTCGGGAACAGCAGGGGGAGAATGTCTGCATGCATCTTGGACTCCCAGGTTGCTTTTGGGAACAATGTTTTTCGAGTAGTACGACACTTTTACAGACTGACAATAATACGCACAAAACTAAGGATAAAATAGATTTTAGAGGAAAAATTGTTAGGAAACATTCTTTCCTGTATATTTACTTGTATATAAAGTGCAAGTGCTGCCAAACATTACAAGTAAGAGGCACTGTGATACAACCTGTATATCACATAAATGAGGGTCTCATTCACATTGAGGTACAATTGTTCATTTAGTGGGACTCCTACACACATAAAGCCTATGCACTAAGTGAAAGGGCTTCCAAAATTTACAAGGAACCAGCAGTCCCATACACCCATTGTTACACATAAAGGAGGGCATCATACACACCCTTGAAAAATTATGATTG
This sequence comes from Bufotes viridis, assembly GCA_033119425.1. Classification (NCBI taxonomy): domain Eukaryota; kingdom Metazoa; phylum Chordata; class Amphibia; order Anura; family Bufonidae; genus Bufotes; species Bufotes viridis. Next base: position 217,095,129 of record CM065593.1, on the reverse strand, counting down.
AAGGCCTGCTGGTGACCTTCAAAAACATTAGGAGCAAGGGCCTGCTGATCTGACCATCTAAAACATTAGAAGCGAGGGCATGCTAATGAGCTAACCATCTAAAACATAATGGTTGAGGTACAACCCTACAACGCTGTCCCACATCAAAGAACAGACACATGCCAAGTATCCTAAAAATACAATTTTATTATCTCAGTTACTATATACAGAGAATTTTATTAACAGTACATAAAGTGTCAAACACAGGGAAAGATGCATGAATCCAAACACACGTGTTTGTCTAACCCTAAATAAGATGTTAAACATGCCACATATGGCCCCAGCAAGGTGGACTCTACACTATATTTCAAAAAGGAGAGGAGATAACCTCACACACACACAGTGGGGGAGTGAACTGCATAAATCACAGGATACTCTCACTGATCCCACCTTCTATAATCATCTTGTAGAGAACCTATTCAACCTCGCCTACATACTGTGTACCATGACAGAGGGATATGCAAGCAGGGCGTGTTACTGGAGAACCCCCGACACGCATTTCGCCGCAGCTTCATCATGGCACACGGTATGTAGAGATGTCCCGAACTGTTCGACAGCGAACAGTTCCCTGCGAACATTGCTTGTTCGCGTTCGCTTCTGCCAGCGAACATTATGCTATGTTCGATTCGCCCTGCATTCTTACATTCAGCTTACCTTTCTACCAAAGCCAGGCATAGTGAATTCAATTTAAAGCTGCAGTGTTAGAGCAGGGAGAGTATTAACTAGTGTCCTCTGTTCACCCCAACCCTCAAACCAAGAAAAGTCCTTTCTAAAAAATGATATATCATTAATGATCATTTTCTATCACATTTAACTTAAACCACTCAGTTCATGCCAAAAGCCAGGTATGTGCAGGCTGACTATCTATCCATAAGACAGAGCATCAGCATACCTTACAATGACAATCATGCGTTTTCAAACATAAGTTTTCAATCCAAAAGGAGAGAAATTAGTTAGCATTGGTTGGCTATCTAGAGGGGCCTGGACCCTAGACCATTATCATTAGGGCGACAAAAATTGTAATTTTATATGCCAGCCTAACTCCTCTCTCACTGCCTAACAGAGCTGCATAAACATTTCCCAACATTTAAATCTCATTTGCATACACATGACCAAGAAATGCTAATGAGCAATATAGCAGTATCTGCCTTGTTTGTAAACTGAAACACGATTTGCATAGCTTTCCCATAGTCCCATGGTATGCAAATGAGTTTATATGACAAAACAGAATAGAAAGATTATAAAGTTAGTCTTTAAAAAATTGCAAAATAAAAAAAAATACTATGCAGCCTTCCTAATCATTGAGATGAGAGCTAGGTGGCATATTTAAAAAAAAAATAAATAAAAAAAAAAATGTTGTCACCCTAATGATAATCATCTATGTGCACAGGTCCCCCTAGATACCGAACACTAAACAGACAATTTTCCTTTTGGAAAAACTGGTTAATACCCAGGCTGCCTTGCTAAGGTATGCTGATGATCTGTCTGTCTGATGGATTGTTGGTCCTGCATATACCTGGTGCTTGGTGGCCATAGGGGAGAACTGTTCTGTGTTGTCCATTGAATGTTTTACGATAGGCAGGCTAGGGTAAATGTCTGTACATTTACAATACAAAGATTAGTTTTTTTAGTCAGCTACCTTACTGTATGTTTGATTATTACATCTTAAAGGGAAAGGCTGTTTTACCCTATAGAAATATATATATATATATTCCTGTATTAGGATCCTTGATCTCAGAAAAATTATGCTATTATCATCAAACACTGTCTTTGCATAATGTCTATAAAACGTTTTTATTCATAATTTTCTTCTGTCAGGGATTCCGCTGGCCGTGCTTGACTCATTTTCTCCTGTCTGTACCATGTGCTGTCCTGAATGTGCATGCACTATGGTGACTTATTCCTAGTGAAGAATAAACTTCCTAGGCGCATGTGCAGCACAGCAGAATTATACCCTTCAATCAAACAAAACTAAGCCTGCCACCAGGAAGTGGATGGCACAGCAGGAACAGGTAGTCAGTATCCCTTTAAGATGTAATAATCAAACACATGGTACAATAGATAAAGAAGCCCTAATTTTTGTCCTTTATAAAACAGACAAAAACAAAATTATTATTATTGTTGTTTGTATTATTACATAAAACATCCAATTAACAACACAGAACAGTTCTCCCCTTTGGGCACCAAGCATATGCAGGGCCAACAATCCATCAGACAGACAGATCATCAGCATACCTTAGCAAGGCAGCCTGGGTTTTAACCAGTTTTTCCAAAAGGAACATTGTCTGTTTAGGGTTAGGTATCTAGGGGGACCTGTGCACATAGATGATTATCATTAGGGTGACAATTTTTTTTTTTTTTTTTAATATTCCACCTAGCTCTCATCTCAATGATTAGGAAGGCTGCATAGTTTTTTTTTGATTTCGCAATTTTTTAGTCAACTTAAAACAACTTTTCTATCACTATTGTAGCTAGAAGGAGTCACTGTGGGTTTTAATATTTGCCTGCCAATAGAAGTCTATTGCGGTTCTCCCTGTTCGCCTGTTCGCGAACATTTGAGTAAGTTCGGGTTCGAAAATTTTATGTTCGTGACATCTCTAACGGTATGTAGGTGAGGTTGACTAAGTTCTCTACAAGGTGATTATAGGAGGTGGGGTGGGTGAGAGTATCCTGTGATTTATGCAATTCACTCCCCCACTGTTTGTGTGTGTGTGTGAGGTTATCTCCTCTCCTCAGCTGAGCTGACCCTATACAATATTATGGTTGAGGGCCTGCTGTTAAGCTGACCATCTAAAACATTTTAGGTAAGGGCCTGCTGGTGATCTTACCTTCTAAAACATTATATGCAAGGGCCTGAAGGTTAGCGGACACTGTAAAAGATTGTAGGTGAGGGCCTGCAGGTGAGCTGAACATCGAAAACATTATGGGCTGCTGCCGCTTTGTTGACTCTAGTTAACTTTTGGCTGATCGCACATCCCCGTGACGTCGATGATCCGTTTGGATGTCTGCTCTATCGTCTTTCGATTGGACTTTCTGTGCCTACAATGGTGACCACGGGTAACGGGGAATCAGGGTTTGATTCCGGAGAGGGAGCCTGAGAAACGGCTACCCTATCTGTAGCATCCCCAAGTCAGAGCAATGTGTGCGACTAACCTGGGGAATGCCAGTGATGGAGAGGCCGGCACGCGGTTCCTCTGGGGCACTCTCTGGGTTCTTGAGGGACACAGCCAGGTGGAATGTGAGGTGCCCTTGGTGTTGTAGTTTAACGTGCCTCTGGCTAAGTCCCTGATGTGTCGTGACGCCAGTGCCAGTAAACGGTGGCACACCGTATTTATAGTAGGAATAACAGAGGTGCAGACTTGTAACTTGAAAACAGAATTCCAACTTTACTGAAACAGTGGAAAATACAGCAGGCAACCTCTTAACACAGTTCTTGTTGCAGAAAATAGACTTTTGTATAGTCGCAGTCACAGCAGGCTTACATCCAGCAAGGTAAAGTAGAGGGTAAAATAAACAGGACTTAGAGTTGCAGGTGAACCTTACTTTCTTCCTGACTTGTCCTGACTGGAATTGATGCTTCAAGGCCCCAATGCCCTACTTCTGGCTTATATCCTTGAATCTCCAGTTGACAGTGTACCTTCTCTTGACATTTAGTACCTCTTGCTCTAGGGATTGCCTCTGCTTGACTTCTGCTGACTTGCTTAGGCCCGAGACATGTGGCCCTCACAGACTCCAGGGTCTGCACTCCTTCCCAGGCCCAGGGCCTGGTGTAGACTTCACAGGCTCATGGCCTGGAGTAGACTGAACTGAGCTCCCTTTCCCTGACTGGGCCTTATATAGACTAGGGCTACCTAGCTCCCTCTAGTGACTAGAGCTGGAATTACATCCCTAGCCGGCCTGCACATGGCACATTTCACAGTAACAGGGAAGTAAATACCATAAATTGCATTACATTTTACAAATAGGACTTTTACCAGCCTCCCCATAAATGAGAGGAACGACAGCATCCAAGTGACCCTTCTGTAGTGACGGGTAGTACAACTCCCGTACACTACATATCCAAGGAAGGCAGAAGGCGCGCCAATTACCCACTCCTGACTCGTAGTGACAATAAATAACAATACAGGACTCTTAAGAGGCTCTGTTATTGGAATGGGTACCCTATTAATTCCTTTAACTGCATTGGTCAGGGCATGTGTGATGTTACGGGACAAATGTTGGTGTAAGGCGAGCAAGGCACACCGTTAAAAATAGTGGCAGCAGGGGACTGTGTAACGTGGGATGGCCGCCGACAGGCCTCAGTGTCCACAAGCCTAAATGGCATCATTTCCAGGGCCAGTAATTGGGAAAGCTGTGCATTTAGTGGTATGGCCTGCGGGTGGGTGGCTGGGTATTTGCGCTTGCATTCAAATGCCTGGGGTAAGGACATTTGGACGCTGTGATGGGACAGGGAAGTAGATGTGGTCGCTGATGGTGCTTGCGAAGGTCCAGGTGCAAGGCAGGAGGCAATCTGTGCCTTTGACAGGGGATTGTCAAGCAGCACATATCATAGGGGAAGAGGAGGCAGTGGTGTGACCCGCTGACACAGATTGTGGACCCAGGCATTTGTCCCACTTATTAGGGTGCTTGGATATCATGTGGCAGATCATGCTGGTGGTGGTGAAGTTGCTAGTGTTCACACCCAGGCTAATTTTGGTACGGCACAGGTTGCAAACTACTGTTCTTATGTCATCCGCACTTTCCTCAAAAAAGCGCCATACTGCGGAACACCTACCCCTTGGCAAGGGAGATTTTTCAAGGGGGTGCTCCGTGGAACAGTTGCGGGCCTGTTTGGTGTGGCCCGTCTTCTCTCTTTTGCCACCCCACTGCCTCTTCCAGCCTGTTGCGGTGCTGCAGATCCCTCCCCCTCTGTACTGCTGTCCTCGCTCGGCTTTCCACCTTCCCAGATTGGGTCAGTGACTTCATCGTCCACCACCTCCTCTTCCACTTCGTCACTCTGCTCATCCTCCTGACTTATTGACCTAACCACAGCCTCAGTGATTGACAACTGTGTGTCATCCTCTTCATCAACCTCTTGAGACAGTAAATGCCGTTGACTTACTGGCAACTGTGTCTCATCATCCACCTCATTAAACAGTAATTGCTGTTCCCCACCATCATCTTCTTCTAACTGTGGATGCTCAAGAAGTTGGGAATCAGGGCACAAGGTCTGTCCCTCTTCAAACGTGCTTGGCGAGAGGGCCAAATGAAGGAATGGTGATGAAAATAGGTCCTCCAAATATCCGAGTGTGGCATCACTTGTTTGCCCAGACTGTCCATGGTGGGAGGAAGGAGGAGTAGGGTGAGGATTGTGTTGACCAGACTGTTGGCTACTGAGACTGGACTTGGTGGAAGACGGGGTGGTGCTTACCCGACTGGAAGCATTATCTGCTGCAATCCAACCGACCACCTGGTCGCACTGGTCTGACTTCAAGAATGGTGTCCTGCACCACCCTGCAAACTGTTTTTCTTGTGCTCTGGCAGCAGGCACAGTTTCAACGCACCCAGGGCCACAGCCTCTGCGTGCACCATCAGCATCACGGCCACTTTCCTGTCCCCTACTGCTAGCCTTCTTCATTTTAACTGTTATATATGCTTGAAAGTACAGTATGTCACACGTATAGTAGCATAAGATTTGGAAGAGTATGCGCAAAAACATTTAAAACGGTATTTTGGATGTGGAAACGTCACACAGGAGATATCACGCAGATAATGTCAATGCTGTCGGCTAATAAAATATTTACAAGGAATATCACAGGTAATTGGGATGAGGAAAGGTTATACAGGACATGTACCACAGGTAATGTCACTGTTCACAGCGTCTACAGAAAAAGTACACTGTATGTCACAGATCATTTTTTTCAGCGCACACGTTACACTGCAGATGCTGCACAGGTAATGTCACTGGCCGCAGAGGACACCGTCTATTGAACAAGTACACTTTATGTCACTGATAAATTTTATAAATGCACACATTGCACTGTAGATGGGCCCCTGGTATTATCACTCTCAGAAACAAACACAGTCTATTGAAATAGTACACTGTATGTCACTGATAAATCTTTTCAGCACACACGTTACACTGCAGATGGTGCGCAGCAAATGTCACTGTCACTGTAGACACCATCTATGGAAAAAGTTAACTGGATGTCACAGATATTTTTGGGATGTGCACACTTTACACAGGAGATGTGGCACAGAAATTTTAACTGTCTGCAGTGACCTATTAGGCGCTATTTAGGGCAGAATGGACTAAAAAATATATTGCTGCTGTCACACACAATAGTCCTTTAAAGGATTTTTAGGTCTCTGAAAAGTTTTTCTAATAAAAATCTTCCAATAACACTCCCTACACTGTCTGTGTCTTCCTATGCACAGCTTTCCTAAGACTAAGCAATTTAGCACAGGTTGCGCTACAAACATATATTGCTGCTGTCACACACAATAGTCCTTTAACCCCTTTAGGATGCAGCCTTATTTCACCTTAAGGACCTGGCCTTTTTTTGCAAATCTGACCAGTGTCACTTTATGTGGGGATAAATTTAAAACGCTTTTACTAATCCTGGCCATTCGTCACATATTGTACTTCATAACACTGGTAAAACAGAGTCAAAAAAATGTATTTTTATTTATAAAAAAATACCAAATTTTCCAAAAATGTTGAAAAATTTGCAATTTTCCAAATTTCAATGTCTCTATTTCTATAATACATAGTTATACCGCCAAGAAAAGTTATTCATTTACATTCCCCATATGTATACTTCATGTTTGGATCATTTTTGGAATTCCATTTTATTTTTTGGGGACGTTACAAGGCTTAGAAGTAAATTTTATAAATGTTCAGAAATTTTTAAAAACCCACTTTTTAGGGACCAGTTCAGGTTTGAAGTCACTTTGTGAGGCTTACATAATAGAAACCACCCAAAAATGACCCCACTCTAGAAACGACACCCCTCAAGGTATTCAAAACTGATTTTACAAATGTCATTAACACTTTAGGTGTTCCGAAAGAGTTAGTGGAAAATGGAGATATAATTTCAGAATTTTGATTTTTTTTTGGGAAAATTTTCCATTTTAATCCATTTTTTTCAAGTCACCAGGCAAGGGTTAACAGCCAAACAAAACTAAATATTTATTGCCCTGATTGTGTAGTTTGCAGAAACACCCCATATGTGGTTGTAAACTACTGTATGCCCAAGTGGCAGGGCTCAGAAGGAAAGGAACACCTTATGGTTTTTGGAAGGCAAATTTTAATGGACTGGTTTTTAGACACCATGTTCCATTTGAAGCCCCCCTGACACAACCCTAGAATAGAAACTTCAAAAAAGTGATCCCATTTTGGAAACTACAGGACCTGGTGGTAGTTTTGTTGGTACTATTTTGGGGTAAGTATGATTTTTGGTTGCTCTATATTACACTTTTTTTGAGGCAAGGTAACAAAAAATAGAAATTCGGAAATTTCACCTCCATTTGCCAATAACTCTTGTGGAACACCCAAAGGGTTAACAAAGTTTTTAAAATCAGTTTTGAATACCTAGGGGTGCATCAGGGGGGCTTCAAATAGGACATTGTGTCAAAAAACCAGTCCAGCAAAATCCGCCTTCCAAAAACCATATGGCGTTCCCTTCCTTCTACGCCCTTCCGCGTGCCCGTACAATGGTTTACAACCACATATGGGGTGTTTCTGCAAACTACAAAATCAGGGCAATAAATATTGAGTTTTGCTTGGCTGTTAACCCTTGCTTTGTTACTGGAAAAATGGATTAAAATGGAAAATTTGAAAAAAAAATAGCAGTTTTAAGACCGTTTTTATTTTTTGTTATTTACATAGTTGATCTGACAGGTTGTTGACAAGTGGTATTTCTATAGAGCAGGTTGTTACGGACGCGACAATAACAAATATGACAATTTTTGGGGAATTTTTGTTTCAGCTTTTCATAATAAAGCATTTTTGAAATTTTTTTAGTGTCTCCACATTCTGAAAGCCACATTTTTATTTAGTTTTTTTGGGCGATAGTCTTATGTAGGGGGTCAATTTTTGCGGGATGATATGGCGGTTTTATTGGCACAATATTAGGGTGCATATAACATTTTGGTCGCTTGCTATTACACTTTTTGTGATGTAAAGTGACAAAAATGGCTTTTTGACACTGACATGGAAAAGGATCTAGGAATTTTAATAAACAGCAAATGAAGCTGCAGAAACCAGTGTCAGGCAGCTACTGCCAAGGCCAACAAGATAATGGGTTGCATCAAAAGGGGCATAGACGCCCGTGATGAGAACATAGTCCTACCACTTTACAAATCACTAGTCAGACCACACATGGAGTACAGTGTACAGTTCTGGGCTCCTGTGAACAAGACAGACATAGCAGAGCTGGAGAGGGTTCATAGGAGGGCAACTAAAGTAATAACTGGAATGAGGGATCTACAGTACCCTGAAAGGTTATCAAAATTAGGGTTATTCACTTTAGAAAAAAGACGACTGAGGGGAGATCTAATAACTATGTATAAATATATCAGGGGTCAGTACAGAGATCTGTCCCATCATCTATTTATCCCCAGGACTGTGACTGTGACAAGGGGACATCCTCTGCGTCTGGAGGAAAGAAGGTTTGTACACAAACATAGAAAAGGATTCTTCACTGTAAGAGCAGTGAGACTATGGAACTCTCTGCCTGAGGAGGTGGTGATGGTGAGTACAATAAAGGAATTCAAGAGGGGACTGGATTTATTTCTGGAGTGTAATAATATTACAGGCTACAGCTACTAGAGAGGGGTCGTTGATCCAGGGAGTTATTCTGATTGCCTGATTGGAGTCGGGAAGGAATTTTTTTCCCCTTAAGTGATGAAAATTGGCTTCTGCCTCACAGGGGTTTTTGCCTTCCTCTGGATCAACTTGTAGGAAACAGGCCGAACTGGATGGACAAATGTCTTTTTTCGGTCTTATATACTATGTTACTATGTTACTATTTATATAATTTTTTTGCTGTGTTATTTTTATAAAGCAGGTTGTTACGGATGCGGCGATACTTAAGATGTATACTTTTTATTTATTTAAGTTTTACACCAAAATATCATTTTTGAAACAATAAAAAATCATGTTTTAATGTCTCCATAGTCCGAGAGACTTATTTTTTTTATTTTTTTGGGCTATTGTCCTATGTAGGGTATCATGTTTTGCAGGAGCAGATGACTCTTTGATTGGCACTATTTTGGGGTGCATATAAATTTTTGATCACTTGCCATTACACTTTTTGTGATGCGAGGTGACAAAAACGTTTTTTTTTTTTTCACTGTTTTTTTTAAATTTATTTTACGGTATTTATCTGAGTAGTTAGATCATGGGATATTTTTATAGAGCAGGTTTTTACGGACGCGGCGATACCTAATATGTTTACTTTTTTATTTATTTTACTTTAACACAATAACAGCATTTTAGAGATAAAAAATCATGTTTTAATGTCTCCATAGTCTGAGAGCCATATACTTTTATTTTTTGGGGAGATTGTCTTATGTAGGGGCTCATTTTTTGCGGGATGAGATGGCGGTTGAAATGATACTATTTGGGAGGCATACGCCCTTTTGATTGCCTGGTATTAAACTTTTTGTGATGTAAGGTGACAAAAAATGGCTTTTTTACACTATTTTTTGTTTTGTTTTTTATGGTGTTCACCTGAGGGGTTAGGTCATGTGATATTTTTATAGAGCAGTTTTTACAGACTAGGCGACACATAATATGTGTAGTGTATTTTATTTTTTTTATTTTTATTCGGTGATAAATTAGTTTTTTTATTTTCATTTTTTTTTACATTTTTTTGACCCAGACCCACCGAGTTCTTGAAGATCCAGTGGGTCTGATGTCTGTACAATACAGTACAGTACACTATATAATGTACTGTACTGTATTTTTTTCTTTACAAAGTCTGATAAGACTTCTACCTTTAGCAGAAGTCAGATCAGACTTGCGTTTACCATGGCAAGCAGGACACCTCTGAGGGCATCCTCCTGCCATGGTAACCATCACCCACTGCCAGAACATAGTAGCGGATGATGGAGGGGAGGGGAGTCCCCTCACTCTGTGCTCCCCTCAAAAATTGGGGGCTGCAAGGGCACAGCAGCCCCCAATGGGAGAGGGAGGGAGCTCCTTCCCTGTTAACCCCTTCCATACAGCGGTCCGTACGGACCACGGTATGGAAGGGGTTAAACGGCTGGCATCTGTATAAGCACAGATGTCAGCCGTTTTTAGCAGAGTGTCAGAGTGTGCTGACATTCTGCTAAAACCACTGGACCACCATGGATTTTTAAAGAGGAGGCGGGCAGGGGATCACGAAACCTGCCCGCCCGCAATGAGCCACACCGCCTCCCGCACCTCCCGCCGGTTAAAAATATAAAAAACCTGCATAGTTAAGTTTCTGATCCCCGCGGTCACAGACCGCAGGAATTAGAAATATCAGAAAGCTTTGCAAACCGCAGGTCTGAATTGACCTGCGGTTAGCAGCGATGGCCGATGCGGGGGGGGGGGGGGTCACAGGTGCCTGCTGATTGATTTCAGCAGGCATCTTGTCCCGATCACCGTCACCTGTGCAGCAGTGATCGGAAATTCGCAGGGCATACAGGTACGCCCTCGGTCCTTATGTACCAGGGCTTACCAGGACGCCAGGGCGTACCTGTACTCCCTGCGTCCGTAAGAGGTTAAAGGACTTTTGGGTCTCTGAAAAGTTTTTTTTTATAAAAATCTTCCAACAACACTCCCTACACTGTCTGTCCCTTCCTATGCTCAGCTCTCCCTGACTAATACTGAGCCGAACACGTGTCTTCAGGTGCTATATAGCACACGATGACGTGTTCCGGCCAGCCAATCACTGTGATGATAGTAGCCAGCATGGCCATGAGCCGAGCAACAAGATGTTCAAGCCGAACTGATGTTCGGCCGAGCATGATTGATCAATACTATTGCTCAGCAGAAAGGGAGCTTGGTTTACAATGCAACGGACACAATTTTGTCATAAAATTTTAGAGCAAAGTAAGCTAACCAATAGTTGGTATAAAGGTAGACAAAGGTATCAGGCCATGCACTATGTGTATACTGTGTGTATACTGTGTATATATATATATATATATATATATACAGTGGATATAAAAAGTCTGCACATCCCTGTTAAAATGTCAAGTTTCTGTGTCTGCTGTAAAAAAACTGAGACAAAGATAAATCATTTCAGAACTTTTTAAACTGTAACACTCAATTGAAAAACAAACTGAAATCAAGAAAGCCAAAAAAACTAAAATAATGCGGTTGCATAACTGTGCACACCCTCTTATAACTGGGGATTTAGGTGTGTTCAGAATGAAGCAATCACTTTCAAAATCATGTTAAATAGGAGTCAGCATACACGTGCCATCATTTGCATTGCCTCTGCATAACCCCAAATAAAGTTCAGCTGCTCTAGTTGGCCATTCCTGAAATGTTCTTAGTCGCATCCCATAGCAAAAGCCATGGTCCACAGAGAGCTTCCAAAGCATCAGAGGGATCTCATTGTTAAAAGGTATCAGTCAGGAGAAGGGTACAAAAGAATTTCTAAGGCATTAGATATACCATGGAACACAGTAAAAACAGGTATCATCAAGTGGAGAAAATATGGCACAACAGTGACATTACCAAGAACTAGACGTCCCTCCAAAATTGATGAAAAGAGGAGAAGAAAACTGGTCTGGGAGGCTACCAAGAAGCCTACAGCCACATTAAAGGATCTGCAGGAATATCTGGTAAGTACTGGCTGTGTGGTGCATGTGACAACAATCTCCCATATCCTTCATATGTCTGGGCTATGGGTAGAGTGGCAAGATGAAAACCTTTTCTTACGAAGAAAAACATCCAAGCCATGCTACATTTTGCAAAAAGACATCTGAAGTCTCCCAAAAGCATGTGGGAAAAGGTGTTATGGTCTGATAAAACCAAGGTTGCACTTTTTGGCCATAATTCCAAAAGATATGTTTGGCACAAAAACAACACTGTACATCACCAAAAGATCCCCATACCCACAATGAAGCATGGTGGTGGCAGTATCATGCTTTGGCGGTGTTTTTCTTCAGCTGAAACTGGGGCCTTAGTTAAAGGGGTTCTGCAGTTTGTTACAACTGATGATCTATCCTCAGGATAGATCATCAGCATCTGATCGGTCGGGGTCTGACACCCGGGACCCCCGCTGATCAGCTGTTTGAGAAGCCAGCGGCGCTGCAGGAGCGCCGCGGCCTTCTCGGTGTTTACCTCTGCTAGAGCCCCGCCCAGTGAGGTCACGACTTGTATTTCAGTGAACAGAGCTTAGCCTCGCCCACGCCACTTGATACAAGTCGTGACGTCACTGGGCGGGGCTCTAGCAGAGGTACACAATGAGAAGGCCGCGGCGCTCCTGCAGCACCGCTGCCTTCTCAAACAGCTGATCGGCGGGGGTCCCGGGTGTCAGACCTCGGCCGATCAGATGCTGATGATCTATCCTGAGGATAGATCATCAGTTGTAACAAACTGCAGAACCCCTTTAAGATAGAGGGAATTATAAATAGTTCCAAATACCAGTCAATATTGGCACCAAACCTTTAGGCTTCTGCTAGAAAGCTAAACATGAAGAGGAAACTCATCTTTCAGCATGACAACGACCCAAAGCATACATCCAAATCAACAAAGGAATTCCTTCACCAAAATATTAAAGTTTTGGAATGGCCCAGCCAGAGTCCAGACCTGAATCCGATTGAAAAACTGTGGGGTGATCTGAAGAGGGCTGTGCATAGGAGATGCCCTTGCAATCTGACAGATTTGGAGTGTTTTTGCAAAGAAGAGTAGGCAAATCTTGCCAAGTCAAAATGTGCCGTGCTGATAGACTCATACCCAAAAAGACTGAGTGCTGTAATAAAATCAAAAGTTGCTTCAACAAAGTATTAGTTTAAGGGTGTGCACACTTATGCAACCATATTTTTTTATTTATATAATTTTTCTTCTCGCTACCTAAAAGATTTCAGTTTGTTTTTCAATCGAGTTGTAAAGTTTATAGGTCACATTAAAAGTGGAAAAAGTTCTCAAATGATTTATCTTTGTCTCATTTTTTACAGCACAGAAACCTGACATTTTAACAGGGGTGTGTAGACTTTTTATATCCACTCTATGCGTGTGTGTGTATATATAGAGATATATATATATATATATATATATATATATATACACATATATACCGTATTTTTCGCCCTAGATGACGCATCTGCCCGTAAGACACACCTAGGGTTTGAGGAGGAAAATAAGAAAATAAATATTTTGAACCAAAAGGCGTACTTTTGTTAGGTTTTGAACTATTAGTGTTCTGTGCATGACACTATTATGATGCACTGTTATGAGGGCATCTGTGGATGGTACTGTTATAGGAACATTTGTGGATGGCACTGTTATGGGGGCATCTGGGGATGACACTGTTATGGGGGCATCTGGGGATGGCACTGTTATAGGGGCTTTTGGGGATGGCACTGGTATGGTGGCATCTGGGGATGGCACTGTTATGGGGGCATCTGGGGATGGCATGACACTGCTATGAGTTATCCACAGATCCGCCCCCATAACAGTGGGTGGGATGACCCCCTAAACAGGGGGTAGGGGTTGGCATCTTGTTTTCTAATGGCACTGGGGCCCGATGCAGTCACTGTATTCTACTACACTGGGCCCGCTGTAGTAATTATATAGGCAATATTAATAACTATAATCTTTTCTTCAATGCAGGCTGTAATACCGTACTTACCATAATCTACCATAGCAGGCATGAGGCAGGAGGCCGGGCAGGCGGCGGCGGTCACTCACTCACGCCTGCTTCAATCAAAAAGTGGGCGGAGCAGGCACATGACATTACGCTGCCGCCTCCTGCCCGCCTGGCCTCCTGCCTCGTGTGTGTGTGTGTGTGTGTGTGTATATATATATATATATATATATATATATATATAGTGCTGTTCTTGCTCTATTTTTCTCAAAAAAATAAAATAATATATATATATATATATATATATATATATATACATATATATATATATATATATATATATATATATATATATATAGCTAGATAGTATATACAATATATACACAAAAGCACAGAACTAAAATATAGCTTTTGCACACTTTTTAGCAAACCTGAATAGATTAATGGGAACCTGTCACTTTGAACATCGTGTCTGAGCTGTTATAGAGCAGGTTTGTGGGAAAAGGTTCAATATAACTTGTATTTAATATATTTAGATTCCTGCTTATTCTGAGGCTTTTACGTCAAGGAGGCAGTCCTACCACTGATTGACAATCATTGAGGGAAGGCTGTCAATCACTCATGGGACCTCCTCCTGGACTTCAAAGCTCAAAATAAGTGGGAATTTAAATTAATAAAAGTTACATTGAATGTTTTCCCACAAAACTATATATCGGTCTGTTCAGCTCCTCCTGCTCTATAACATGACACATGTAGCTTGCATTGCATTTTTTTATGATGATGGTGTCCCTTTAAATAATTGCATAATTCATATTTAATAATGTAATACAAGCATTTGGAAACACATTGCTTCCAAGTGTGATTTGCTTCTGACAGAGGCAACTAAATTATATCTTGATTCCACTCTTTGTACTAACTTGTGTGTCACACATTTTAAAATAGTTACATGTTAGAATTATGATAGAATCCCTGTAATACTCTGAGTGATAAAGGATAAGTTTAACGGTTATTGCCTAATATCTATGGTGGTCTAGGGTGGTAAAGGGAATATCTATTCTGCTCTTGGGTGCTTGTGGGTTAATACTTAATGAGCAGCATGGTGGATTAGTGGTTAGCACAGTTGCTTTACAGAGCTGGAGTCCTGGGTTCAAATCCAACCTAGGACAACATCTGCATGTAGTGTGTATTTTTTCCCTGTTTTTATGTGGGTACTCCGGTTTTTTCCCACACTCCAAAGACATACTGATAGGGACCTTAGATTGTGGGCTCCATTGGGGGCAGCTTGATGCTAATGTCTGTAAAGCGCTGTGGAATATATGAGCGCTATATAAGTGAGTATGATGAATAAATAATATCCCCTGGAGTTCAGCACTAATTATCAGTTAATATTATACAATACGTCTTTTTGTCATCAAAGTGAATGGGATTCACGGTGAAGGTATAAAGCAGTAAAGTTTTTAATTTAAATAAATAGGTCTATCATTTTTAGCAGGAAATAAAGCGAGATTTTGTTTTGGTTTTTGAAATTTTTTAAAATTTCCAATTCCCTTGCTTTTTTTCACACAGCCACTGAGTTCATTAAAATTCACAGCTCCAGCTAGGGCAGGGGTCAGCAACCTGCAGCATTCCAGCTGTTGTTAAGCTACAAATCCCTGCATGCTCCATTCATTTCTATGGCACTTCTGAGAACGGCTGAGCAAGGGTGCATGCTGGGAATTGTAGTTTCACAACAGCTGGAGTGCTGACCCTTGCACTAGAGGAAGGTCACTGTATATGGATTTAAAGACCTCCTATTGACCTGAGTAATAAAAAGGTAATTAAGGTGAAATTAAAGTGAGTCTCTCAGCAAGTTTTCTGTATTAAAACTGATGACCACATTATATAGGGTAGAGCAGTGTAAACATACTTCTGGCGATATGCTGTGAAATAACTAAGAAATAAAAAATTCAAACCTTCCCCTGGTGTCACAATCACAGTTCCTAGAGGGCGGTCCCTTCATGTGCAGTTCACTGGACTATCTTCACTGAATGTTCCCTAGCTCCTACCCTCTGCTAGTGATGTGATGGCGCTACCAGGCTCCTGATAAGGTCAAAATATTGGTTTAATGTAAAGGTGTGGCATGAGGAAAAATGACTAACATATTTCACAAGATGTAGCACACTACACACAGCTTGAGCTACTGTAATAATTTAAGATAATAAGAAATTGCTATTTTTTTTGTAAATGGCTCAGAGAGTAGCACTGGGAACCTTTACTGTCCCAAGTATGCCCCTGAATATTTGATATCAGTTATTCAAAAAGTGTATTTGTATTGGTTTTATATCCTATTGAGTTATAGGATGTAAAGACCTGGAATATACTTATTATAATTAAACATTTGGGAACCCTTCACAATATCTACGGTAATTATTCATATTTTTAGAGCATTCCTTGCTAAGTAAACCATGCACATAAGATAGTTGGCTAAAAATGTAATATAGCCTTCGCCTAAACATGTATGATTAGCACAGAATGAACATACATGCATATTCATTCAAAAATGAGGACAAGCAGCCAACATCAAGAGAATGCCAGGCTGACCCCTTACATATTACATTATTGGGGACCTATGACCATTTCCACAATGTATATGTGCAGCCTTAAATAAAGAGCAGCATTTTTAAAGTTCCACAGGTAACAATTTTATATATACAATAATATTGTTTATTATTATATACAAGAAGATTGCTGTTTTAGTTGTAGGGTGGTAAAATGTTTCCTTGCATAATACGACCCACATAGATGTTCAACAATTTTAGCAATTAGCTTTTGATAACTTGCTTTTTGACTCTGTTAGAGGAATGGTAACTGCTAAGTAAACAGAAATTGTTCACGTTGATCACTATTTTATCTGGAACCATGTTTATGTATGTAATTATTTTCAGCCGTGGTCCAAATATGGAGACATTAATTAGGGAGCAGCAAATAGCACAAGGTAAATGACTGCAGCATACTTCCACATATATGTCTTATGAAGCCTTCACAATGGGATTACTTGACATCTCTGGCCATGTTTTAAAGGATAACTTGATGTCCTGAAGGAGCTGAAGAGGATGGAAAGTGCAATATCTATGGACATCTACATCTCCAACATAGCTCACTTGCATTGTCTTTTGAACAACAACTCAATGCAGACAGAAGTAAATGACAGTTAATTACAAATTACATTCTGGTCCTGGCTATGAAAGCCCCTTGGCTTGAATAATAATAAGGCCCTCAGGCACTCACCTGCCTGCAAATGAACATACGGAGACACAGGCTGGGGTGCTATACAAGTTTCAAAACAAGCTGCTAAACACAAAAGCTTATTGGATTACAGAGATTTAGGAAAAAGCATTCAGATCTTTGGCAGCAACTCCAGCTCGAGGTTCATGGGGATTTCTACATGATGAGTCACAATTCACTGTATTTTTTTGAATGCTTAAAGGGAATGTGTTACCAAATTTTCTCTGCCAAATAAAACTATATAGCATCACATATATACTTTTTTATAATCTGTCTTTATTTTCTGATTGCAGATTTATTTTCTGATTTTTTTATTTTTTATTTTTTTTAATTCTTTTAGTGAATTGCTTTACAGTAGCCACATAGGACACAATGGGCAGGATGAGACCTCATTGACTTCTATAAGAGTTTTCTAGGCACAATCTGTGTCATGTGCAGAGGTCAGGAGTGAGTAGATAAGCTGTGAAATCATCTATTGTCAGACTGGATGCCTTTTTGATCACTTTTATTCCGGTTTTTAGGCAGATGAAGCCTAAAATTTTCCAATTTTATAGTTTTAAAAACTTTTTTTTACATTTATTTTAAGGCTATCCAGCGGAATTTAACATGCGATCATCTGATTGCTTCTCCCATGGACTGATTTACCATTGCAAACTATAGGATATTTACTGTGTTCCTATGGAGCCCTGCCACAGACAAGACTCCATAGGAACATCACAGTGGAAGGCCTTGGACTTCTCCATAGAAACCTCGATCTTAGCATGGGGGAGCCATTTGGGCCAGAGAAGAGCACCAGGTTAAAGATTCCTTTGGCTTAACCCTAAGTTCACACTTGCGCGTTTTACAGCGCGTTTGAACGCGCTGTAAAACGCATAACTGATGCAAACCAATGCTTCCCTATGGGACTGGTTCACATTTTCGCGTTTTACAGCGCGTTCGAACGCGCTGAAAAACGCCTGACGCATAAACAAGTTATTGAGCTTTTTTTGGGGCGTTTGTAGCGCGTTTTGGCCCATAGACTTCAATGGGAACGCGCAACGCTTGAAATTTGCGCGTTTTGGACACTGAAAACGCGCGTTCGAACGCGCGTTTTGGATTTTGCAACATGCTGGAAAAGGCCCCACACCAGGTGCAAAGCACAGTTTTGGAGAGAATCAGCATGGAGGAGTCTGTGTGTGACACCGAGACCCTGATCAGGCTGGTGCAAGCCAAACGCTGCCTGTATGATACGCAGGATGCCAAGTACAAAAATAGGAGGAGCAGGCAGCAGGCCTGGGAGGATATTGCAAAAAGCATCTGGCCAGAATGGACAACTTTCACCAAGACAGTGAAACAGGGAAAATGTATTTCCATGTGTGTTCTAATGTAAAAAGTAAACTCCTCATGTGCAGTGGTGTACCAACTATATGTAATAGCCCTGGACAGCTCTACCTGCAGCCCTCTAGCTGTTGTCAAACGCCACCTCCACAAATGCTGGGCTGTATTTTACTTGCTGGAGCGTGTGCAGGCATGCATGGAGTTGGATTTTAGCCACAGCTAGAGGGACGCAGCATCACCATCCCTGTTCTTGTATATGGGCACTCAGTGGCCTTAGTTTACAAAGAATGATGTGCACATTACACGTTGTATAGTGTCCCCTCTCCCCTTTAGTTTTTAGTACTGTCCTGGTTCACCCTCCCCCACATTCTGGTACGATGCAATGGCCCAGTATGTTCAATTTGCAGTGGTTCCACTGTCTTGTGCCAGACTGCGCTCTTTCAAGCCCCAAATGTATTGGCATTTTGAAATGTAGGCCTAATTTTGGGTTGAGGGATTTGAATCCTAAGTTGTTATTGATATTGTGTACTTTTTCAAATTAGACTGCTTGTGGGCTATGGGTGGGCTGGCATATTTTAGGTGCTTCTGTTTCTAACGTGCCAGTATTGTCAGATGGCACTTGTATCACATTTATATCACCCAGCACATGACAAGGCCACTTTCAGTGAGTTAGGTCTTAGCAACGAGACAGAGGAGACAGGTCAGATAGCACAAGCATCAGTTTTACATCAACCACCACAGGAGAAGGGCACTTTTAGAGACTTTGACCCCTGCACCCAGACGGAGGAGAAAGGTTTTCACAGCACATATTAAGGCCTCATATCACCCACCACAGGAGTAGGCCACCATTTAGTTAATTTGACACCTGCAACCATGTCAGATGGCACAAGTATAACATTTATATCACCCAGCACATGACAAGGCCACTTTCAGTGACTTAGGCCTTAGCAACGAGACAGAGGAGACAGGTCAGATAGCACAAGCATCAGTTTTACATCAACCACCACAGGAGAAGGGCACTTTTAGAGACTTTGACCCCTGCAGCCACACGGAGGAGAGAGGTCCCACAGCAGAGATTCAGGCATTTATATCAGCCAGCACAGGAGAAGGCCACTTTCAGTGACTTAGGCCTTAGCACCGACACAGAGAAGACAGGTCAGATAGCACAAGCATCAGTTTTACATCACCCAGCACAAGAGAAGGGCACTTTTAGAGACTTTGACCCCTGCACCCAGACGGAGGAGAGAGGTTTTCACAGCACATATTAAGGCCTCATATCACCCACCACAGGAGTAGGCCACCATTTAGTTAATTTGACCTCTGCAACCATGTCAGATGGCACTTGTATCACATTTATATCACCCAGCACATGACAAGGCCACTTTCAGTGAGTTAGGCCTTAGCAACGAGACAGAGGAGACAGGTCAGATAGCACAAGCATCAGTTTTACATCAACCACCACAGGAGAAGGGCACTTTTAGAGACTTTGACCCCTGCAGCCACACGGAGGAGAGAGGTCCCACAGCAGAGATTTAGGCATTTATATCAGCCAGCACAGGAGAAGGCCACTTTCAGTGACTTAGGCCTTAGCACCGACACAGAGGAGACAGGTCAGATAGCACAAGCATCAGTTTTACATCACCCAGCACAAGAGAAGGCCACTTTTAGAGACTTTGACCCCTGCACCCAGACGGAGGAGAGAGGTTTTCACAGCACATATTAAGGCCTCATATCACCCACCACAGGAGTAGGCCACCATTTAGTTAATTTGACCCTGCAACCATGTCAGATGGCACAAGTATAACATTTATATCACCCAGCACATGACAAGGCCACTTTCAGTGAGTTAGGCCTTAGCAACGAGACAGAGGAGACAGGTCAGATAGCACAAGCATCAGTTTTACATCAACCACCACAGGAGAAGGGCACTTTTAGAGACTTTGACCCCTGCAGCCACACGGAGGAGAGAGGTCCCACAGCAGAGATTCAGGCATTTATATCAGCCAGCACAGGAGAAGGCCACTTTCAGTGACTGAGGCCTTAGCACCGACACAGAGGAGACAGGTCAGATAGCACAAGCATCAGTTTTACATCAACCACCACAGGAGAAGGGCACTTTTAGAGACCTTGACCCCTGCAGCCACACGGAGGAGAGAGGTCCCACAGCAGAGAATGAGGCATCATGTCAACCACCACAGGAGTAGGCCACCTTTTGTTTCTTTGACCCCTTCACCCAGAAAGAGGAGAGAGGTCCCACAGCAGAGAATCAGGCATTTCGATAACCCACCACAGGAGAAGGCCGCTTTCAGTGACTTTGGCCCCCTGCACCCACACAAAGGAGACGTGTCAGACAGCACAAGTATAACATTCATATCACCCAGCACAGGAGAAGGACACTTTCATGTACTTTGGCACCGGCACCCAGACAGAGGGAAGGTTCATTCAACTCTGGGTTGCACCACAAGATCCTACTTAATTTAAAAAATTGATTTTTCAATGAAGAAGTGGCCAGGAGTACAAGACAACATGGTTTAAGGCAGTTATTAAGGACTACTCTGCACAAGGGAGGGTCAGGTCTTGTGGGATCCATGCCTGGTTCATTTTTATAAACGTCAGCTTGTCCACGTTGGCTGCGGACAGGCGGCTGCGTTTGTCAGTAATGACACCCCCTGCCGTGCTGAATACACGTTCAGATAAAACGCTGGCCGCCGGGCAGGCCAGCACCTCCAAGGCATAACATGCTAATTCTGGCCACGTGGACAATTTGGAAACCCAGAAGTTGAATTGGGCCGAACCATCCGTCAGTACGTGAAGTTGTGTGCAGACGTACTGTTCAACCATGTTAGTGAAATGTTGCCTCCTGCTAACACGTTCCGTATCAGGTGGTGGGGCAGTTAGCTGTGGCGTGGAGACAAAACTTTTCCACATTTCTGCCATGCTAACCCTGCCCTCAGAGGAGCTGGCCGTGACACTGCTGCGTGGGCGACCTCTAGCTCCTCCTCTGCCTTGGCCTTGGCCTTCCACCTGTTCCCCTGTGACATTTGGGAATGCTCTCAGGAGCGCGTCTACCAATGTGCGCTTGTAGTCGCGCCTCTTCCTATCACGCTCCAGTGCAGGAAGTAAAGTGGGCACATTGTCTTTGTACCGTGGATCCAGCAGGGTGGCCACCCAGTAGTCAGCACACGTTAAAATGTGGGCAACTCTGCTGTCGTTGCGCAGGCACTGCAGCATGTAATCGCTCATGTGTGCCAGGCTCCCCAGAGGTAAGGACAAGCTGTCCTCTGTGGGAGGCGTATCGTCATCATCCTCTGTATCCCCCCAGCCACGCACCAGGGATGTGCCTGCGCTGTGCTGGGTGCCACCCCGCTGTGAACCTGCTTCATCCTCATCCTCCTCCACCTCCTCCTCATCCTCCTCGTCCTCCAGTAGTGGTCCCTGGCTGGCCACGTTTGTACCTGCCCTCTGCTGTTGCAAAAAACCTCCCTCTGAGCCACTTCTAACAGACTGGCCTGAAAGTGCTAAAAACGACCCGTCATCCTCCTCCTCCTCCTCGCCCTGGCCCACCTCCTCTTCCATCATCGCCCTAAGCGTTTTCTCTAGGAGACATAGAATTGGTATCGTCACGCTGATAACAGTGGCATCGCCACTGGCCATGTTGGTGGCGTACTCTAAACAGCGCAACAGGGCACACGGGTCTCGCATGGAGGCCCAATCATTGGTGGAGAAGTGGTGCTGTTCCGCAGTGCGACTGACCCGTGCGTGCTGCAGCTG
This sequence comes from Bufotes viridis, assembly GCA_033119425.1. Lineage (NCBI taxonomy): Eukaryota > Metazoa > Chordata > Amphibia > Anura > Bufonidae > Bufotes > Bufotes viridis. The sequence goes on along the minus strand of CM065593.1, from coordinate 217,072,966 downwards.
AAACTCCACTATGGCCTGCTGCTGCTCGCACAGTCTCTCCAGCATGTGCAAGGTGGAGTTCCACCGGTGGGAAGGCCGAAGTTACGCTGTAGCGCTGACAGGCGAGCAGCGGCAGGATGTGAACGCCGGAAGCGTGCACAGACGGCCCGCACTTTATGCAGCAGCTCTGACATGTCTGGGTAGTTGTGAATGAACTTTTGCACCACCAAATTCAGCACATGCACCAGGCAAGGGATGTGCGTCAAACCGGCTAGTCCCAGAGCCGCCACGAGATTTCGCCCATTATCGCACACCACCAGGCCAGGCTTGAGGCCCACTGGCAGCAACCACTGGTCGGTCTGTTGTTCAATACCCCGCCACAACTCCTGCGCGGTGTGGGGCCTGTCCCCCAAACATATGAGTTTCAGAATGGCCTGCTGACGTTTACCCTGGGCTGTGCTGAAGTTGGTGGGGAAGGTGTGTGGCTGACTGGATGAGCTGGTGGAAGCAGAGGAGGAGGAGGAAGCCGAGTAGGAGGAGGAGGCTACAGGAAGCAAAGAATGATGCCCTGTGATCCTTGGCGGCGGAAGGACGTGCGCCAAGGAACTCTCCGCCTGGGGCCCAGCCGCCACTACATTTACCCAGTGTGCAGTTAGGGAGATATAGCGTCCCTGGCCGTGCTTACTGGTCCACGTATCTGTGGTTAGGTGGACCTTGCCACAAATGGCGTTGCGCAGTGCACACTTGATTTTATCGGACACTTGCATGTGCAGGGAAGGCACGGCTGTCTTGGAGAAGTATCAGCCATCAGCTGTTTGAAGCTGTCTGTGTCCACCAGCCGGAATGACAGCATTTCAAAGGCCAGTAGTTTAGAAATGCTGGCATTCAGGCCAAGGGCTCGAGGGTGACTAGGTGGGAATTTGCGCTTCCTCTCAAAGGTTTGAGAGATGGAGAGCTGAACGCTGCTGTGTGAAATAGTGGAGACGCTAGGTGACGTGGCGGTGGTGGTGGTGGTGTCGGTGGCACATCCTCTGTTTGTTGCTCGGCAGGTGGCAACATTCCTCTCGAGGCGGAAGCCGAGGCAGCAGCGGTAGAGGGAGCAGGGGGAGCCTGAGCGGGTTCCTTGTTTTTAAGGTGTGTACTCCACTGCAGTTCATGCTTTGCATGTAGATGCCTGATCATGCAGGTGGTGCTCAGGTTAAGAACGTTAATGCCTCGCCTCAGGGTCTGATGGCACAGTGTGCAAACCACTCTGGTCTTGTCGTCAGCACATTGTTTGAAGAAGTGCCATGCCAGGGAACTCCTTGAAGATGCCTTTGGGGTGCTGGGTCCCTGTTGGTGCTGGCCAATAGCAGGCGAACTCTCTGGACGGCAGCTGTTCTGCTTTTGCCCCCTGCTCCCTCTTTGGCTTCGCTGTTGTCTCGGTCTCACCACTGCCTCTTCCTCTGAACTATTTAAGTCAGCGGCACGACCTTCAGTCCATGTGGGGTCTAAGAACTCATCGTCCTCTGCATCGTCTTCCACCCAGTCTTCCTCCCTGACCTCCTCCTGTTCAGTCTGCACACTGCAATAAGACGCGGCAGTGGGCACCAGTGTTTCGTCATCATCAGAGACTCGGTCACTCTGCTGTGGTGTTATTCCCATGTCCTCATCATCTGGATACATAAGTGGTTGTGCGTCAGTGCATGGAATGTCTTCCACCGCTGGGGAAGGGCTAGGTGGACGCCCCTGGAAAACCGTGGGAGCAGAGTCTTCAAACAGAATAAGAGACTGCTGCATAACTTGAGGCTCAGCCAGTTTCTCTGATATGCATGGGGGTGATGTGACAGACTGATGGGCTTGGTTTTCAGGTGCCACCTGTGCGCTTTCCGCAGAAGACTGGGCGGAAGACAATGTGGTGAACGTGCTGGAAGCACTATCGGCCACCCAATCGACTAATGCCTGTACCTGCTCAGGCCTTACCATCCTCATAACGGCATTGGGCCCCACCAAATATCGCTGTAAATTCTGCCGGCTACTTGAGGGAGTTGGTTCACTACTTTGTGCGCCTGAGGCCAAACGGCCACGTCCTCTGCCAGCAACAGAGGCTCCACGGACACCACCACGACCGCGTCCTCGTCCCTTAATAGAATGTTTCCTCATTGTTGCGATTCAACTCACACCACAATAAAATATATTATTTTTTAGCCCCAAAATTCCCACACTGGAAGATATAATTCCTTTTTCCGGTATTAATTACAAGAAAACTGCTGCAAATTGGACACCAGAATTTTTAAAATGCTAGTTTTGGTACATAGATTCCCACACGGGGAGATATAATTCCTTTTTACAGGAGTAAAAACGTGAGGCCTACTGTTTCTGGTGTAGCTAACACCAGATTGATTAAATTGGCCTTTTTTTCACCAAAATTACAACACTGGACAATGTAATGCCTTTTTGCGGTATTAATTACAAGAAGACTGCTGCTAATTGGACACCAGAATTTTTAATATGCTAGTTTTGGTACATAGATTCCCACACAGGGAGATATAATTCCTTTTTACAGGAGTAAAAACGTGAGGCCTACTGTTTCAGGTGTAACTAACACCAGATTGATTAAATTGGCCTTTTTTTCACCAAAATTACAACACTGGACAATGTAATGCCTTTTTGCGGTATTAATTACAAGAAGACTGCTGCTAATTGGACACCAGAATTTTTAATATCCTAGTTTTGGTACATAGATTCCCACACGGGGAGATATAATTCCTTTTTACAGGAGTAAAAACGTGAGGCCTACTGTTTCTGGTGTAACTAACACCAGATTGATTAAATTGGCCTTTTTTTCACCAAAATTACAACACTGGACAATGTAATGCCTTTTTGCGGTATTAATTCCTTTTTACAGGAGTAAAAACGTGAGGCCTACTGTTTCGGGTTTAACTAACACCAGATTGATTAAATTGGCCTTTTTTTCACCAAAATTACAACACTGGACAATGTAATGCCTTTTTCAGGTATTAATTACAAGAAGACTGCTGCTAATTGGACACCAGAATTTTTAAAATGCTAGTTTGTGTACATAAATTCCCACACTGGAAGATATAATTCCTTTTTCCGGTATTAATTACAAGAAAACTGCTGCAAATTGGACACCAGAATTTTTAAAATGCTAGTTTTGGTACATAGTTTCCCACACGGGGAGATATAATTCCTTTTTACAGGAGTAAAAACGTGAGGCCTACTGTTTCTGGTCTAACTAACACCAGATTGATTAAATTGGCCTTTTTTTCACCAAAATTACAACACTGGACAATGTAATGCCTTTTTGCGGTATTAATTCCTTTTTACAGGAGTAAAAACGTGAGGCCTACTGTTTCTGGTCTGACTAACACCAGATTGATTAAATTGGCCTTTTTTTCACCAAAATTACAACACTGGACAATGTAATGCCTTTTTGAGGTATTAATTACAAGAAGACTGCTGCTAATTGGACACCAGAATTTTTAAAATGCTGGTTTGTGTACATAAATTCCCACACTGGAAGATATAATTCCTTTTTCCGGTATTAATTACAAGAAAACTGCAGCAAATTGGACACCAGAATTTTTAAAATGCTAGTTTTGGTACATAGATTCCCACACGGGGAGATATAATTCCTTTTTACAGGAGTAAAAACGTGAGGCCTACTGTTTCTGGTGTAGCTAACACCAGATTGATTAAATTGGCCTTTTTTTCACCAAAATTACAACACTGGACAATGTAATGTCTTTTTCCGGTATTAATTCCTTTTTACAGGAGTAAAAACGTGAGGCCTACTGTTTCTGGTCTAACTAACACCAGATTAATTAAATTGGCCTTTTTTTCACCAAAATTACAACACTGGACGATATAATGCCTTTTTGCGGTATTAATTACAAGAGGACTGCTGGTATTTCAGAACACCGGAATTTTTAAAATGCTAGTTTTGCTAGATAAATTTCCCACACTGGGAGAAATATTGCCTAAGCCTTTTTACAGTATTAATTACAACAGGAGTGCTTCTTCTGGTCTAACACCAGAATAATTTTATTATTACGGTGAAAGCTTTTTCTAATTTATATTTCTGGCACATAAAAAAAAATAATATTTCTGGCTGACAGTATTGGACTTTTCTGTAGTGGCACTGGCTAGCCTAGCTGGAACAGCACATTCATGGGATTTGCTATCCAAGTGGGTTACTTTCAGTTTCACCACTGATATATTAAATATCTTTGCAGTTAGAATGGGTGAAAAATCGACTATTACATGAGATTAATGGACGTTGTGTCAGCTTTTGCTGTAGCACCACAAGTCCCAAAATGGCCGCCGCCTATCAGCCCAGTAACATGTGCCAGAAAACAGTCTGCCCAGCCAGAAAAAAAATTGACTTTGAGTGAGCAGCTGAATCGCTGTTGTTCTGATTCACAGGTGTAGATTTTTCACTTCTTTGGAGCTTTGGTTTAGACTCTGTGGCAGCTTGTGCTGGCGCACTACAAATCCCAAAATGGCCACCGCCGGTCAGCCCAGTTACATGTGCCAGTAAAAATCGCTCTGGCCAGTCTCAACAAAATAGTGACTTTCAGTGAACAGCTCAGCTGTTGGTCTGATGCACAGGTGTAGAAAGGTAGATCATTCAATCACTTCTTTATCCCTGCCTATCTCGCCCTCACAGAAGCTGCATCCTCTCCCTACACTAGTCAGAGCAGTGTGACGTGCGGCGCTACGTGACTCCAGCTTAAATAGAGGCTGGGTCACATGCTGCACTTGGCCAATCACAGCCATGCCATTAGTAGGCATGGCTGTGTTGGGCTTTTAGGGCAAGAAGTAAAACGCTAGCTGATTGGCTGCTGTGCAGCCCTTCAGAAAGCGGGAAGAAATCGACGAACACCGGACCCGAACCCGAACTTTTTTGAAAATGTCCGGGTTCGGGTCCGTGTCACCGACACCCCAAAATTCGGTACGGACCCGAACGATTTTCGAACTGTTCGCTCAACACTAGTAATGATTTAATTTAAAAATAAAATAATATAGAATCTATAAAAAGAAATAGGTAAAAAAATACTTATAATAAAAGTGTATTAATTATAGGTAAAATAATAACTATAAAAGTATGGATGATAGATAGCATAATAAGGATAAAAATGCTGTATACAATAAGTGAGAAAAGATTATAGGTTTATATAAGATATAGCACTATATTCTAAATATTTGCAATAAAATTTGTGATTAGAATATTTGCGCTTAACACTACAGAGGACATTTATTAAAGGTGTTATTAAAAGGTAATTATAGATCTTTTGACAATCATTGACAGACTAACTCAGGTGTACTGTCTAGGTCTAATAAACTAGCAAATAAAATAAAATATGACAGTCATCCTTTAATATAACAACAACATACACTGTGCCCCTGAATGTCATACACAATGCCATCCATGGTAGTGCAACACAATCTGTGCCCCTTGTAAATAGTACTACACCTTATGTGCCCTCTGTATATAGTGCCACACACTATTTGTGAAACTCAGATATAGTGCCTCAAGCTCTGTGTTTTGAGTATAGTGACTCTTCTCAGTGCACCCTGTGTATAGTGTCTCTTCTCTGCCCATTTTATATAGTGCCTCTTGTCTATGCTGCTGTTATATACAGTGCTTCTTGTCTGTGCCCCCTTTATATATATAGTGTCTCTTCTGTGCCCCTTTATAGACACAGAGCCTCTTCTGTTCCCTATTTATATATATATATATATATATATATATATATATATATATATATATAGGGAAAAAAAGGCAGCACTCCAAATGTAAAAAGCCAACGATCAGTTTTATTCACCCATGTGGGCAGTGCGACGTTTCGGCTCCAAACAACTGAGCCTTTCTCAAGCAATGTGTAAGACAAAGTACCACATATTTATGCGTGCAACAATCAAAACATAATTACAGATCAATTAAAAATCAATCAAAATATAAATGTGCAGATTACATTATTGTGTACAAAAATATTCTACCAAATTCATGTGTCCATATACCAATCTATTGTGCATAGCTGTATTCAACAACGTGACCATATATATAGGAACTTGATACAGTAAAAATATAAATAATCATCAAGTACATGATTAGTGACTATTACAAACACCTGATCAAAATGACATGCTATACTGGAGGAATGGCATCCTGATGCATCAGATCGCGTCCTGTACATCAATCTGCGCATGTCCGGAACCAGGTAGCATCACTGACCAGGGCTCCCGGGCGCGCATGTCAATAGAAGCTTAAATCGCCATTTTATCTAAGGGAAATCTGCCAGCTTTCTATTTGTATTATATACCACTCTGGTTACAAAGACAATACTAATTCCTCTCTGAATAGAGAGAATAAAGAAATATATCTCTATAAAGGGAGAATAAAGAAATGTTTCAGGGACATGTCACTATGACTGCAAGCGACAACTGTTGTATCGGGTTCCGAAATCCGAGACCCTGCCCCGATGGGACAGAAAGCCCGGAATCGAAGTGAAGTGGGATCCTAAGTGGCCACCATATTATTGGGGACCAACTGTCATACCCCAACTCCACCCAAAACCCAAAACTAACGCCGCGGGAGGGATCTCCTCCCATATGTCATATCAGTGGCAATATCCCAAAATTAACAGATGTTTGAGCTGTATAATCTCCAGTATTATCACCAAATCTTCTCCGGGCTGACACCTCCCACCTCTGGCATCCCACAATCTGCTTATGTGAGCTTATGTGGATCCATACATTGGAGTCCCTTAAACCAGGTGGTTTAAATGTAGACTATAACTTGGGTGTGAGAACGTAATTTAATATGGGCTGCTTCCCTTTGATTCCTCTTGGTCCAACGCGCTCCACTGATGACTGTGTATATGGTAGAAACCATTAGACAATGATTTAAAAAATTTTCACATAATAATAATAGAACATTTTCTTCCCTTTTTTTGCAGATTGTGGGATGCCAGAGGTGGGAGGTGTCAGCCCGGAGAAGATTTGGTGACTTGGAGATTGTCCTGAACATAATGAAGCTCCTGTACATTTGTGTTGATAAAGATCTGTGATAATATTGGAGATTATACAGCTCAAACATCTGTTAATTTTGGGATATTGCCTCTGATATGACATATGGGAGGAGATCCCTCCCGCGGCGTTAGTTTTGGGTTTTGGGTGGAGTTGGGGTATGACAGTTGGTCCCCAATAATATGGTGGCCACTTAGGATCCCACTTCACTTCGATTCCGGGCTTTCTGTCCCATCGGGGCAGGGTCTCGGATTTCGGAACCCGATACAACAGTTGTCGCTTGCAGTCATAGTGACATGTCCCTGAAACATTTCTTTATTCTCCCTTTATAGAGATATATTTCTTTATTCTCTCTATTCAGAGAGGAATTAGTATTGTCTTTGTAACCAGAGTGGTATATAATACAAATAGAAAGCTGGCAGATTTCCCTTAGATAAAATGGCGATTTAAGCTTCTATTGACATGCGCGCCCGGGAGCCCTGGTCAGTGATGCTACCTGGTTCCGGACATGCGCAGATTGATGTACAGGACGCGATCTGATGCATCAGGATGCCATTCCTCCAGTATAGCATGTCATCCATCGATCTCATGGAGCTCCTCCTCCCACAGCTGAGTATACTCACTACAGTCTCTGCATAATGCACTTTAGCACTTTATTTTGATCAGGTGTTTGTAATAGTCACTAATCATGTACTTGATGATTATTTATATTTTTACTGTATCAAGTTCCTATATATATGGTCACGTTGTTGAATACAGCTATGCACAATAGATTGGTATATGGACACATGAATTTGGTAGAATATTTTTGTACACAATAATGTAATCTGCACACTTATATTTTAATTGGTTTTTAATTGATCTGTAATTATGTTTTGATTGTTGCACGCATAAATATGTGGTACTTTGTCTTACACATTGCTTGAGAAAGGCTCAGTTGTTTGGAGCCGAAACGTCGCACTGCCCACATGGGTGAATAAAACTGATCGTTTGCTTTTTACATTTGGAGTGCTGCCTTTTTTCCTGGTATACTATTTTTGAGACTGGCTGGTCTCTGTGAGGCTTGCACCCGCCGTTCAAACTTGATACGGTGCTGCCACAATCTTTCCTATATGTATATATATATATATATATATATATATATATATATACACACACACACACACAACTTAACAGCTACCCCTCTCCACAGCACTCCACCCTATTAACAGTGACCTCCACAGTGCCCTGCTTCTTTAACATTGACCTCCATAGGGGCCTGTCCCCTTAACTGTTACTTCAACAGCACCCCACCCCTTTAAATGTGACCTCTTAAGCAGCCCGTCCCCTGAACAGTTACCTTCACAGCAACACCACCCCTAACAGTGGCCATCCACAGTGCTTCTTCGCCTTAACATTGACCTCTACAGTGTCCCAAACCCCTTAACAGTAAACTTCACAGCAACCCACCCAATTAACAGTGACATTTACATTAGTCAGCACCTTAACAGTAACCTCCGCAATGCCCTGTCCCCTTAACAGTGACCTCCACAGCGCCCTGTGACCTATAACAGTGAAGAAAAATGGCTGACTTGCTATGGAAACCTGGTCTAAAACTGTGTATGTCAAGACTGAAGGACCTGTGAGCTTTTTTTGGCTAATGAGGGTCATGTGACGCTTCACAGTGGGGCAGGCCACTGTAAAAGTCACTGTTAAGAGGATGGGCGCTCTGGAGGTCACTGTAAGGGGACAGGGCACTGTAGTGGTCACTGTTAAGGGGACAACCACTGTGAATGTCACTGTGTATGGCAGTTAGGAGATCAATGAAGAATCAGCAAGCTCCTATTGGCTAATATATTTTTTGAGAATATCTCAAGAATCATACATCCTAGAGAACTGAGACCTTTACTAAGACCTTCCCGGACACTTGCTCTACCTGTATGCCAAATTTGGTGCAGATCGGTCCAGTCATTTGGCCGTGTATAAAGAGCAGACAGATAACAGACAGAATTTATAATTTTTTTTATATACCTGTACACATAGAGATAAGAGATTTTATCTGTATAAGAGATAAGGGACTTGCAGAATGATCCGACTTTGCATGGGCAAATTTCCACTATTTCATTTAATGTTTGTGTGTGAGGATAAAAGATATCCACAGTGTCCCCCATAACTGTGACCTCTATAGTGTTCTCCAAAACAATGATCTGCACAGTGCCCTGTGTAATGTCGGTTGCTGGCCGCCAAAGTTCCCATATTCACCGTTGTGGCCTCGGGCTTTCAGTTGGGGTGCATGCTGTTCTCCCCAACCCCATAGTGCGGCGTGTCTCCCTGCTGGCTTCCTGTGTACGCACATAGGGCCAGCGCGCGTCACTCTGAATAAGTTAAAGGGCCAGAGAACATTAATTGTTCTGGCTCCTTGGCCAATCTTCATATAAGTGGTCCAGCCCTCTTTCTAGTTGCCAGAGCGGCATTGGTCCATAGTGTCCTGCGAAGGTCAACATTCTTACATTTCTAGTTCCAATGTACTGACCCATGTCTTCATTCTGGTTTCTGCTACCTGCCTGACACTTGCCTTCCCTCTCCTTACCTTCCTGGTTCTGACCTGGATTGCCTGACCTGTTCCTGAGCCAACTGCCCTTACCCTTTGCTTGCACGTCTATTCTTCTGTCTCATCCTTCAGTACTTCTCTGTTTCTCATGGTTAGGACTTGGTCTGATGACAACACCTGCACCACTGGTACCTAGTACCAGTACTACCTGGTCTGCCTGGGCCACGTGGTAGCACAAGAGGTGTTCTCCTCGCAAAGCCTATGCCCAATATCTGGGTTATTGTGAAGAATGAAAGGTTCACTTAGGAAACACCCTAATAGGAGGTTGGCCACATGGCACAGTGGGTCCACACTTGCTGATTGTTACTCCCTGCCTCTTTAACAGTGACCTTCACAACACCCTGCCCCTTAACAATAATGTAACGGATCGCCTGGCACCCCGACTGGGTACCTCCGTTGAAAGATGCTCCTATCGCTTCTTGAGGATTCCAAGCGCTCTAGCCGACACCACAACCACCGAACCTGAGAAGCATACGAATCCTCTCAAGCCTCTGAATGCTGTAGACAGTTGAATAGGAACCATATGAATAGGTTTGCACTCCTAGCAGTCAGACTGGAACAGCATGCAATAAATCCTCCCCCAATAATGAGACGACACTTCACTTTGAGGGTTAAACAGGAACTCTAACTTTTTATTGAGGGCTACCTGCCCGGTATTTATGCAGGTCTCCCACCTGGTGGACACTCCCCTAGGGGACCAGAAGGAAGACTACGACACGGGATACAGCAGCCAATCACACACAATGGGACAATACAGACACCCCCGGCATATCCCTCCCCTCTGCCTGTGATACAATCCCCCTACATGGGTAATGTAATCATCACAGGCAGGCGAATACACAATGTCTTCTGTCCTGGAGACAATTGAGGAGTCATTCAATTATCTCTCAGGACAAAGGGAAATCGCCAATACACATGTGGGGACAATAGGACAGACATCACTATTCAATACACAATGTCCCACCCTTTACAGTACACAGACATGTAACATATCCCCAGATGGCTTGGATCTGAGCGCTCAATATATCCAGGGATAGAGGCAGACTCCATTGAGCACATGGTTGCAAAAGGACATAAAATTACACAATGTTACAATTACTACGTAAAACATATACATGCAACATATCCCCAGATAGCTTAGGTCTGAGCGCACATTATTGAATGGCGCTCAGACCACACATGTCCAGTTCAATTGCCATGGAGCTAAAGTCTTTCCCATAGTCTTTCATTATACGAATGGGCTCCATAGCAGAGCTATCTGGGGCATCACCGCTCAAACAGGACAAGCATACATGGGGCCATAGTCGCAGGGCAGGAGGCGAGCAAGCAGTCCCTTCCAGGAAACTGGGGCAGACTCTGGTACAGGGTCCAGTCCGCTACAAATGACTTCCACAGCAATTTGGCCCTTAAAAGTGACCTCCACAGAGTCCCAGGTCCCTTATCATTGACCTCTAGAGCGGCCTTCTCACTTAACAGTGACCTCCACAACACCATGCTCCCTTATTAGTGACTTCCACAGCACCCTGCCTCTTAACAGTAACCTATAACAGTGAAGAAAAATGGCATAGTTGTTATGGAAACCTGGTGTGTGTAAGACTGAAGGACCTCCAAGTTTATATCGGCCAATAAGGGTCATGTGACCGTGTATGGCAGATAGGATATGAGTTAAGAACCTGCGAGCTTCTATTGGCTAATAAATTTTTTTAGAAAGCTGAGACCTTTATGAAAACCTCCAGGACATCTGATGTACCTATATGCCAAATCTGGTGCAGAGCTGTTCAGGAGTTTGGCTATGAATAAAAAACAGACAGACAACAGACAAAAATGTGTATATATATATATATATATATATATATATATATATATATTTGCTGTCAGGGCTACGCAAAAAGAGATTCCGGGAAAACCTGAGAAGATAACCACCTAGACTAGCCTAAACCAACTGAACATGTCTCTTACCTGACCTGAATGAAAGGCTGAAGTGTGCCCTTTGCCATTGCCAAGGGTAGGCCTATAAGGGGGCATACTCTTTGGAAATATAAGAAAGAAAAAGGGGAGGGAAGGTGGGGCACCTTAGAACGCATGCCCGTGGGTGAGACCGTGCCTCGTTTATGAAGTGCCTCCGCCCCTCCCACATATGCAGGCTGACTCATCAGCCTCAACTATATATATATATATATATATATATAAAGAGATGGTGCATCTTCTATTCCACTCTTTATAAATACAGTGCATCATCTGTGCCTCATTTATACATATAGGGGGACATTTACTATCACCTTCTTCTGTGCCCGTCAATACAGTGCACACACACTGCATTTACTCACCTCTCCCCGGTCCCACTATGCAGTGATGCGGGCTTGGCCTCTTTTGGTATGCCCTTGTAGAACGTTGCAGGCAGTGCGATGACATCATGATGCCACCTATGTCACAGTGTCGGAATGGTCAGGTATGAAACCAATTTTTCCCTAATGCCACAAGCGCTGCCAGCTGCTCAATTAAGTGTGGAGTCCCAGGAACCAGGTGAATTGAATCTGCAGAGTTATACAGCGCTGATATGTCTGTGGTATACAGGTGTATGCATTTCACTGGGGTCGCAGTGAGTGCTTTATGGCCTAGAACACACATTATTGGTCCTGGGCGCAGACAGGAGCAGAGATGTTCAATGCAGAGCTCCAGCCTCTGCTCGCTCACTCCTCTCTTCTAAAGGCCTTGCATGGTGCGGGGTCTAGCAACATGGAGTGAGCAGGCAGGAGCTCTGCATAGCAAATCACTGCTCCTGCCTGTGCCTACTCTGCTGTGCATAGCACATCTATGCCAGCCTTTAGCACCATGAAGCTGGCACAGGCAGGATCAGAGATGTGTTCTCCTGCCTGTACAGAAATCACTGCAGCGCCAGTGAAATCTATATACTGAAAGAAAAAAAAAAAATTTATTAATTTACCAAAATTAACTTCATGCCATTTAGAATAGTTTTTAATAAAGCTTTTCTAAAGTTTAGGAACACTTTAAGTGCAGAGGAGAAATATGTGGGTCTAAGTAAAAGTTGCAACTTCTAAGCAACATTTACTTCTTTCACTAGTTGTCTGGAAATCTTCATACAGAAATACAAAAACTGAAATGAAAGAAGAAAGTAATCTCAGTAAGTAAGTCAGTCTTATCTGCAATGTAGTGTTTTTTTCCCTCTGGTATCAATGACAAAGGTAATCCATCATGTCATCAAGCACAGTGAAGGATGTACCCCACACCTCATCTTTGTTTTTCTCACAGAGGGTCATGTAGGAAGCCAGGAGGCAAGTAACACTTAACCCCTCAAGCATCATGTTCCTGCTGTGCTTTAGACATTTTGTCATATGTGAAAGGTGAGAATGATAAGTGTAAGTTTGTCAGCCTATATAATGAAGCTTCAAATACCCATATTTAGCCCCAGATTAGCCTGCTATGGCTAAATGAAGCCTGCTACCGTTTAATTTTAGGTTGTACTTCAAAAAGTTAATAAAATGGGAAGTATATTAACTCCATGAATTAAAATGAAAAAAAAAACAAAAAAAAAAAACTGAAGATTCAATATTTTTGCATTTAACTAGCAGCTTGTCTTTAATAGTCTCCTCGGGGAAATAGTAGATAACTATTAACTTTCCCTTGCCTGCCTGCACTCAATTAGAGGGGAATTGATTCATAATCAATCAGCTTGACAGATCCCAAAAACTCTGAGACTTGCTACTAATCAATAAAAGTCAATGAATGCAAATGCAAATTGAGCAATAATATGGAACATTACATGCCATTGATCAAAGTGTGAGATCCATTCTCCCAAACTCTGTATGTTTTGATAAATGCTACAGTAATTCAAGTAGTCTTGTTGCAAAGCCTATTGAGGCAGATGAACAATGATTCTTAATTGCTGTCATTGTCTGTGTAATGGATATATCACAGCAAACACCTCTTAATGCCATACAGACTTAAAAAAATGCAATAACCAAGGAGGATTCTAGCGAAATAAACTATAACTGATAAATAATGAGTTAGGCACATACATGCAGCCAAGTATTGTGGGACAGTCTTCATTGTGAATTGAATTCAAAAGATTATGAAGTATGTAAAAGCAATATCAACTCTTGTTAGCACAATTAGTTACTTCTAGTGGGTCATGTAAGTACATTCCACCTCACATAATAAAAATAATATTTATCAGAACTGTAATGATTTGTATTTGCCATGGCTCATATTTTATTTAGTGCTACATAAATGTTAATTTATGGTTATAAGTTATAGTACATTTGTCATGTCAGTCTAATATATCTATCATTTTGACTTAAATAATATTATTTCTGTAGATATATCATATACAGGTTTAATTGCTGTCCATGTTTTGCTTTCACATAAAGGAATTCAAGAGGGGCCTGGATGTATTTCTGGAGTGTAATAATATTACAGGCTACAGCTACTAGAGATGGGTCGTTGATCCAGGGAGTTATTCTGATTGCCTAATTGGAGTCAGGAAGGAATATTTTCCCCTTAAGTGGGAAAAATTGGCTTCTGCCTCACAGTTTTTTTCTGCCTTCCTTTGGATCAACTTGTAGGAAACAGGCCCAACTGGATGGACAAATGTCTTTTTTCGGTCTTATATACTATGTTACTATGTATACACAGTCAAGTGACTTTATTATGACCAGTTACTACTTTCAATGTCAGCAGCATGGAGGAAGTCATGTGTGGGTATAATGGTAGCTTGCTTGGTGGGTATATATGGTGTATGATATGCTTTCTGCGCACATATCCCTTGTTGTTGCCATGGGTAAAAGATGTGATTTATCAAAGCTGCAAAAAGGGATAACTATTGGCTTTCAGGGCTAGGGTTCAGTATTTCTGAAAATTCGTACTTTGTGAACTGTTTGCATGCTGCTATGATTAAAGTGTGTCATTAGTGGATAAATAGAACCATTGTGAATAAGTGATGTGGAACAACCCATCAATTCTGCTATCTGGGAATTTAATTAAAAAGGTTTTTCTGAGATTTTAATACTGATGAGTGATGACCTATACATCTGGAGAGGTCATAAGTATCAGGTTACTGGGGGTCCATAACACGGGACCCCCACGATAAGCTGTTTGAGAAGGCACTGGCGCTTACCAAGCACAGCACCGCATATTGTATAGCGGCTGTGCTTGGTATTGCGCTCAGCCCCATTCACTTCAATTGGGCTAAGCTGTGCCTAGGCCAAATGACCGATGAACATGTTATCACTTGGTCTAAGGAAAGCTGCAAGAAAGCTGCATGAAAATGTTTTCTGGCCAATTATTAATGCTACCTCTGCACACCCTATAGATACACCCCTGACCAGTAGCAGAAATAAAATGTATAAGCAAAATGTGGTGTGAACCTAGGCTATGAATATATCACCGGTGCAAGAAAGCACCATCTCCTTTGGTGTGCCCACTCTCCTTCCATGATACCGACTGCGGCACAGTGTCTGATGAAGGCTCGTTAGCAGAAAACATTTACACGTACTGCCGTATGTCATTTCATATACGCAAGATTAAAGCACTTCTGATTCACGACTATTTGCTGTGATTCATCATTATCTAGACTTGGTGGGAACCCTATACACAGCATCCACCAACAAGCTGCGAACAAATATCTATATTGCATTGCTCAAGGTGCTGGCAGTGTCCATGAGACTGTTCTCGCATTTTAGCCAGTCTTACATAGTGAGGAACGTTCTCCTGGACTTGCAGCAACAGAACAGTCTACCATTACACTGCTATGTTCCAAATTGCTGGAATTTAACATTACACATGCTAGGGCGTCTGCATGAACAGCGGAAAGCTGTGAATGTTGTTGTCATGCTTGCAGTAACACGCCAAGAAGAAGCGGACTCCTTTTACACTGTCGTCAGCTGATTCCACATAGATGTCTACAGAACCTGTTCTATTAAATGTTTATACAAGTTGAGCCCCCGACAGAGTGGAGAGGGTGTCAGCAGTAAGTTTGTGTTCACGTTACTGATTATTTTGCCCTTCCTCTGATCTGTCAGAACAATAACCCCCCGTGCATGACAGGATGTCCTCCTCCTCCTCCTGTGTTAGGAAAAATTTAATTTTTATTATAAAATTGATTAAATATTTCATTATTAAATGTATTAAATATAACATGGATGCCCTCCTTTCCGTTCCATGATGACTGGGAACCCCTGACGAAGAGACCGGGGCCTGGTTGGTTTGAATCTTGATTAGCTTTGCAACTTTTCTGGGCTCCAAGCAATCTTGAAGCTTTGTCTTCTTCTAATTGTCTGTCGCTAGTAGAGGCCTGTTCAATGTAGGCAGGTTCCCCCAGAAGTATCTTCCTGGATGAGCAGACAATACTGCACTTGCATCAATCTTGACAGGATTCGGCTCCAAGTGTTTTTTTTTAATGCTTTCTCCATTGCAACACCACGATGTTGAATAAACAGAAGACTGGCCGATTCTTTCCAGTGTTTTGAAAAAATTAAATTTTACTATTAAATTTATTACATATAATAAGGATGCCCTCCTTTCCATTCCATGATGACTGGGAACCCGTGATGTTTTCCCAGACGAAGAGACCGGGGCCTGGTTGGTTTGAATCTTGATTAACTTGGCGACTCTTTCAGGCTCCAAGCAATCTTGAAGCTTTGTCTTCTTCTCATTGTCTGTAGCTACTGGAGGCCTGTTCATGCCAGGCAGGTTCTCCCAGAAGTATCTTGCTGGATGAGCAGCCAATGCCGCACTTGCATCAATCTTGAAAGGATTTTTTTTGAATGCTTTCTCCATTGCAACACCACGTCATTGAGTAAACTGATGACTGGCCGATTCTCTTCTGTCTTACGCAACATTAAATTTTTATTATTAAATTTATTAAATATTGTAATATTAAATTTATTAAACAAAAACTTGATTAAACTTATAAGGAAGTATACTTAAATTTGCCAAAACCAGCCTAATAACTCAATTATGAACTCAGCCTTATAGGTCGTTAGTGTCAAGAAGAAGTGCACTCCTTTTACACCCTTGTCAGCTGATTCCACATAGATGTCTACAGAACCTGTTCTATTACACGCTTATACAAGTAGAGCCCACCTGATAGAGTGGAGAGGGTGTCAGCAGTAAGTTTGTGTTGGCATCACTGATTATTTTGCCCTTCCTCTGATCCTTTAAAACAATAACCCACAAAAAACTGATCCTGTCTGTGGAGCATATGCCTTCACTTGGTCAGCATTTGCTCAGTATTGCTAATGCCAATAAAAACAGGAGTGGATCTAAAACAGAGATGACACATGAATGGAATATTTGCATGTCTATTGTGTTTTTACCCACTCCTAAATTTTGGCTACCAAATCATAAGCCAGTTCTGATAGGACTATACAGGCTTAACAGCTGCTACACAGACAGGATCCGTTGTGCGTCAAATTTTTCCATCTTTCTGACAGATCAGAAGAAAGGTCAAGTAAATGATGATGTCAGACAGGCCGAAAGCCAAAATTGTGGCCCATTTATGAAGTGGGGAGCGTGGGAACAGCATGAGAAGTCCACAGAGTGGCCCGATGACAAAGTCTGGAGGTGGGGGCAGCATCAGAAGGCCACAGAGTAGCACAATGACAGTGTGGAGGTGGCAGCAGTATGAGAAGGTCACCGAGGGGCACAATCACAGAGTATGTAGTTGGCAGCAGTATAGGAGGCCAGCGAGTGGCACGTTGACATAGTGAGGACATGGCAGCATCAGGAGGCCACAGAGTGGCAAGGTGACATAGTGTGGACTTGGCAGCATCAAGAGGTCACAAAGTGGCATAGTGACTTAGTGTGGACATAGCAGCATGATACAACAGAGTGGCAAGTCGACATAGTGTGTACATGCCAGCATCATTAAGCCACAGAGTGGCAAGATGACATAGTGGGGACTTGGCAGCAGCAGCAGGATACATCAGAGTGGCACGGTGACATAGTGTAGACATGGCAGCATCAGGAGACCACAGAGAGGCACAATGACAGAGTGTGGAGGTGGCAGCATCAGCATAAGGAGGAGGCCACAGAGCGGCACAATGACAGAGTCTGGAGTTGGCAGCAGCATGAGGAGACCACAGGGCGGCACAATGATAGAGTATTGAGGTGGCGGCGACATGAATAGGCCACAAAGCAGCAGAATAACAGAGTCTGGAGGTGGAAGCAGCATAAGTAGGCCACAGAGTGGAACAATGACAGACTCTTAAGGTGGCAGCAGCATCAGGAGACCACAGATTAGCACAATGACAGAGTCTGTAGGTAGCGGCAGCATGAGGAGGCCACAGGGTGGCAAGGGGACATACTGTGGAGGTGGGTGGCAATACTAGTACCCACTGAAGATGGTGGGTCAAAGAAGGAGCACTTGGCATCAGATGGGTAACAGCATCAGAATAGTTGCTGAGGTAGGTAGCCAGAAGAAACCGGTCTCTTTTTTCAAAATGTTGGTGTGGCACCATGGATGATCTAGTCTGATGCATCAGGCATTGGTGTGTGGAAATCCTGGCTGATCCACACCTGATTCATTTTGATGCAGTGTCCCACTATGTGCTATATGTGGGCACTTTAAACTCATGCTAAATGTCATATCAAATGTATTGTGGTATCATACTCTAGTTCCCTTTAACAGGCTGGCAGTATTATCTACCTTTATTTGCTCCTGGGTGGTGCTGGCGCCACTTATATATAGCTGGGGGGGGGGGGGTAGAATTAGTGTGTCCGATGTTAATGTAGAGATGAGGAGGTTAATGTAGGAGGTGAAAATTAGTATTTCCATCAATATAATTCACAAAAAATTTTATCGCATATAAGTGCAGCTACTAACGCAGAATACAAGATTTTTTTCCAATTAAATAATTCAAAAAAGATTTTACTGCATATAAGTGCAGCGCTTAATGCAGAATACAAGATTTTTTCCAATGAAATAATTAAAAAAAGATTTTACTGCATATAAGTGCAGCACTTAACGCAGAATACAAGACTTTTTTCCAATGAAATGTTAAAAAAAAATATGTTACTGCATATAACTGCAGCTCTGATCGTCGAGTATCTTTTTCTTTTTCTACTGATATATGTCTCTAAAGGCTTTACGACAAATAACTGGAACAGTGAACCCTGAGTATATTTTCCTTTTTCGACGTATATACACCACTAAAGGCTTTTCAACAGATGGTAACAGGCTGTCTGTCAGTTTCAAAAAACCAACGGCGCCTGAGGCGGAGTGATCTGAAGTGAACGGGATGTAGCGAAGGAAGTAGGTCAGCGCTGGAAGAGTGAGACATGGTCCTCGTGCGGTTTCTGTGCTGCAGAAAAGTCCCGGTAGTGTCCAGTAAGCAATAACGCAGATAGATGTGGGCTGGTGTGAATTAGTTATCATTTTTGTGCAGGGTTAGTGCATAGTGTATTCACCTCTATTGGTGCACCGCTCTTATGGACGTCGTCACGTAAGCGCGCAGTGTGTGAAACGGAAATATGAAATTTAACCACAACGTAATTCGGTCCATACGGCAAAAAGGAATTTCCCACATATAACTACAGTGCTGAATGCTGAATATATCTTTATTTTTCTACAGATATGCAACACTGAAGTCTTTACAACATATGACTGCAACAGTAACTGCTGAATATATTTTTATTTTTTTACTGCTATATGTCAATAAAGGTTTTTCAAGATATAAGTGCAGCAGCGAATGCAAATGTATATTTCTTTTTCTACTGATATAAGTACAGAAATACACCCCTATACGCTTTCACCAGAAACTGCAGAAGTGACCTGAGAATATATTTTTCTTGTTGGACTGAAATAAGCCCCTATACGCTTTCACCAGAAATAACTGCAACAGTGCAGTGTATATATATATATATATATATATATTTTTTTTTTTTTTTTTTTTTTACTGTAATACGCCCCTATACTCTTTCACCAGAAAAGAATGCAACCGTGCAGTGCGTTTAAATTTTTCGTGTATTACTGAAATACCACCCTATACTTTCACCAGAAATGACTGCAAACGTGCAGTGTGTTAAAATTTTTCGTGTATTACTGAAATATCGCCCTATACTCTTTCACCAGAAATATCTGAAAATGTGCAGTGCATTTATATTTTTCGTGTATTACTGAAATACCGCCCTATACTCTTTCACTATAAATGACTGCAATGGTGCACTGTGTTTATATTTTTTGTGTATTACTGAAATACTACCCTATACTGATTCACCAGAAATTACTGCAAACGTGCAGTGCGTTTATATTTTTTCATGTATTACTGAAATACCGCTCTATACTCTTTAACCAGAAATGACTGCAAATGATTTTAGCGTAAATAACAACAAAAGTAACCTGCGTATATATTTATCTTTTTCCACAGATAAAAGCCACTAAAGGCTTTTCAACATAGCACTTGCACCCCAATAACTAATTTCTGGAATAGCAGAGCTGTATTATTAGACTATCTGGATCCCTAAGTAATGTTTCTCTGCACTTGTAAATCGCTTTTTTTTCACAATTAGGATTTTCCTATGACTCTCCCTAGCATCTGCACACGTCTCTCCCTGCCTGTGAAAGGATTCCTCTCACTATCTGTTCCCTGCACTAGTAAATTACTTTTTTACCATTTTCTTTTAAAAATTAGTTGTTCTTTAACTCTCCCTATTGCCTGTATACACGTCTGTCCCTGAACAAAGTGCGATTGTGAATGGCAGAATCTAAGATGGCTGCCATATTTATAGAGCTGGCTGCTGATTGGCTGCATGCATGGCATTATGGGTCATCCCGCCTTCCCAGAGTTCCTTGCCCCATGTCCTCACACGTGTAGCCACCATTGTAGTCGTCATGTTGGGAAAACTTACGATTTGTTACCACGAAATTCGCATTCATTGCAAATAGAATTTTTCCTGAAATTCTAAACAAATTCCACTTGGTCAACTTTAATTCGTTCATCTCTCATTGATATCAAGCAGTCTGATAATTACTGGATAGCCATGTTTTAGACCCTAGCTATCAAAGCAAAATGTAGGAATGTTTACCTCCCTCAGAAAGGAAGGCCAAATTATGTTTTTACCAGGAAAGACTGTGTACAAAGCTTTCTGCAGTGTTTGGCAAACAGATGCCTGCTCCCAGCGTTTCTGAAAGGGTGGTCCTAACCCCACCCTAGAAGCAACAGAAGTCACAGCTGCCAGTTCAGTCTTCTCAACATGCTCAACACAATGAAGCAGCTTTTTCATGTGCCATGCCAGGCTGCAGCAAATTAGCAAGCCGAGACCTCTTGCCTCTGTGCCTAGGTTCAGGCCTGTCTACTCTCTGGTCTGTTTCTGTGCATACCCTGTTCCCTGACCCCATGGACTTCTGGTTAGGTATACTGGAACAATGGCCCGAACTAGCCCAGTAGATCTTTTTCTTCTTTCTTGCTCACCCACCGCTGTCATCTTGGAGAGGGTTTTTAGCGCCACAGGGGGTGTGGTGACATCCAAACTGACTAAGTTGTCATCCAACAGCGTCCAAAATATCATGTTTGTCAATATGAACTAAGACTGGATTGGGGAGGCTTTTCATAGTCCTCTGACTGAGGCCAATGAATCGATCTGGTCTTGCTGACAGTGCCCAATCTTGCCACTGTTGCTTTCTGCCTTACTGCTTATCATCATGCTGCCTGCCATCATGCTCCATATGGCTGCTATCATGCCACTGCCGCCGTGATCTCACTACTGCTATCTGCCTGCCAACATGTACCATATGGCTGCTACTACAGCTGCTACTCCTTGCTGGTAATACATTACTGCCACCACTATAAACGCTACACATCCACCCCTACTACTACTTCTGCTGCCATTACTATTGTGGCCACGTGCCTCTATTACCCTTTAAAAATATACTTATATTATATTAAATCTCATTTAAATCAAGTACCCCAAACAAAAATGATAAGGGTGACGGTAAATAATGTCACAATTGGATTATCAGATACCAATTAGTATAATGCAAATTTTAGGGATAAGTATCGGATGGGGAATTGGGAACTCTTTCTCTAGAGCATCCCTATCCTATACCTCAGCCCAGGGATGGCCCCTAATGGTGGGGACTCCCTGTCCTCGTGCCTGGGCTAAATACACCCTGCATATCCCTATCAGGTCAAAAACCTTAAAATTCACCCAAGATATCCCAGAACGGTTCCTGGTACCCAGAAACAGGTATTTCTACCCCCACTCAGGTCACCAGAATCCCAAATGGGTGCTACTGACCCAACGCATTTCCCCCCAACAAAAAGGCTTACTCAGGGGGTCAATTTCATGGGTGGACAATTACTCAAGATAATATAAAGATACATAGAGGTATAGATATAAAGACAGAGAAATAGAGGTGAAGAGAGGATATGGCAGTTGATATAGGAGTGGCTACTATAAGTGGTGATGAGACTAATAAATATAGTGAAATGTCTCAAATGGCTCAAGTAACGGAGAGCAGTCTGATCTACCAGTTCCAGTCGACGGGCAGGACGTACATCTACAAAAAAAAGGAAAAGAGACAAAAAAGATACCTCAGACACCTATATCAATGTAATGCAAAGGTCCCGTTATATAGGAGAATGTTAATGTAACTTACATATATGCCACCAGCACAGACAATGTTTGTTCCTCTTAATAGTGTACAAATATACATACCACAGATTATATGTTGGGTGCGGTTGTCTTCAATGAGAGCAAATTGCCCGCTTGTCAGGAGCACACAGAAAAAGATGTAGCTGATACCACAGGTAATAAGTTATTTGAAAAAAATATAAGTGAACATACTCATACGGTGTCCCATATCATAAAGGGACGACTCCTTTGAAGGGCAGCCTGATTGTCTCTGGGGTTGGCTCTTTAACACAAAATTGGTGCATTTATCCCGATCAGGTTCTTAGACAGTTCGTCCTGTCCCTACGATCCATTACTAGGGACACTATGGACTTTCTAAATAGAATAGAGACAAACAACATTGACCCTGAGTGTCTCTTGGCTAGTATTGCCATGGAGTTATTGTATAGCTCAATCCCTCATGAAAAATGACTTAAGGCAATAGAATACTATCTAAAAACTAGTGGTACACATTACAAAAAGCATAATCGTTTTGTCCTTAGCCTACTCGAATTCACTCTAACCTACAATTTCTTCCTCTTTAATGCATGATTCTACCACCAGCTCAGGGGGACGGCTATGGGGAGCCCCTGTGCCCCAACCTATGCCAATCTCTTCCTGGGCTGGTGGGAGGATAAAATTGTATTCCTGGACCACTAGGTGTGGTGTTGTGATAAGATATCATTTTGGACTCATTGTATAGACAATATCTTCATAATCTGGAAGGGAGGGGTAGATGAATTTGTAAACCTGATCAATGAACTTAATAATAACTCTATAGGCATGAGATTTACCTACGCGATACAGCATGAGACGATCGTGTTTTGGGATGTGAGGGTGCAAAAACAGTGAGAAAGGTTATTGACTACCATCTTTAGGAAAGCGACAGCCACAGATTCAATATTACATTGGTAGAGTCATCATCCTATAGCACCGAAGAGAGGTATCCGGAGAGGACAATACCTCCGGATATGGAGGAACTGCTCCAATCCTGAAATGTTTTATGGAGAGGCCAGAAAACTGTTTAATAGGTTCCAGGATAGAGGCTATCCAAAACCAGCTTTAACAAAAGCCTTTAAAAATGCATCACAGCAGGATCGCAGTAGTCTCCTGGTCCCAAAACAAAGGAACACTGAGAAATAGGCCGCTATTCAGTTGATATCTACCTTTGATGCTGCGAATGCCCAGGTGAAGGAGATTTTGAACAGATATTGACCGCAGGGATCAGAAACTGCAAACCGCAGGTGCTCGGAACTACACAGGGCGTACATGTACACCCTGTGTCCTTAAGTACCAGGACATCAGGGCGTACCTGTACAACCTGTGTCCCTAAGAGGTTAAATGTATCTCATTGGAATTTTAAGTGTCAGACCAACACAAAATAGCAGGTATGTGTGCAGTGAAAAGAAAATGATAGATGGTTTTCAAAAATTTTTAATAAATACAAATCTGAAAACTGTGATTAAATAAAATCCAGTGTGACCAATTGCCTTCACAAGTCATCTAATTAGAAAATAGAGTCCACCAGTGTGTCATTTATTCTCAGTATAACTACAACTGTTCTGTGAAGACCTGAAGGGTTTGTTAGTGAACATTAGTGATCAAACAGCATCATGAAAACCAATGAACATACTAGACAACAATAAATTTTTCGAGAAGTGTAAAGCAGGGTTAGACTATAAAAGTATCCTAAGCTCTGAACATCTCACGGAGCACTGTTCAATCCATCATCTGAAAATGGCCCAAGTGAAGACAATGGCACAAATGCAAACCTACCAAGACATGGCCTTCCACCTAAACTGACAGCCAAGGCAAGGAGAGCACTAATAAGAGAAGCAGGCAAGAGGCCCATGGCAGTGGCGTTGCTAGGGCTGGTGTCACCAGGTGCGGTAGAAAATGGTGTCACCCCCCCCCTCTATGGCACACAAACTACAGACAGCCCAGCCCATAATGTCACCTACCCCCCTCCCTCCCGCCATTAATGTACTAGCATACTAAATATAATACACATTATGAGCTCCCTCTCTCTGCGCTCAAATTCAATGACCTATCAGTACCACCTCGGGCGTGGCAGTGGCCAGTCTGACTATGTGAGTCACAGTCATGTGACTAACTCACCATTCACCAGTCCCTACTTCGCCTGCCGCTGTGGTGCTACTCGCCAGCCACGGGCCAAAAACCCCACGTGACTGACCCATGTTGCTGTGCAGCACTGAACTGCTGTGTGATGAGGGCCGCTGCACGGGCAGGCTAGGCGGGAGCCACACAAGTTCAGTAAGTGAAAAAAAAGTTTATTTTTTCCTGTTGTGCAGGCCACTTTTCAGCGCAGTCGCTTGTTCTGCCTTATGGTAGCATATACCTGTCACATCCAGAGCATCCAGGTGATGTCTCCTGTGATGTAGATCTTCTCTGTCATCATCTTCTTTATTCGGTCCAGACAACCTCTCCCAGCTGCCTCCTCTCTGCAGAGTGTGACACACAGACATCTTAGCTTCCTCACATTTATATCATCAAACCCCAAACTGAATTCCCCAGTGTTGTCCTGCTGCTCGCTGTGTCCCCCAATACCCCCAAATACTATCCTGGAGAAATAATAGTGCCCCCAAAGTCATAGTGCTCCTCAATGTCCCACCAATAGTAATTCCCTTCTACAATGCCCTCATTAGTAATACTGCCCCCTACAGTGCCCCCAACCATGATAACGCTCCCCAAGAATGCCCCATTAGTAGAAGATCTCTCCAGTATTAATAATACCCTCACAGAGGCCCAGTAGAAAAAAAAGCCCCCTATTATTTCCCCAGTGGTAATAAAGCTCTCTACAGACCCCTCAGTAGTAATACGGCACCCATAGTGCTCTTAGTAGAAATAAGGTGAACCGCGCTACACACTGATGCTATGTCAAAGAAGTTCTCCTTTTGATCCATAGTTCCTGTGACCGCTCGGCCCCCTAAGGTCATTTTTGTGCGCCATACGGAATCAAGACAGTGTACCTAACCAGTACACTAAGTACACGATTGTTACTTAGTAGAAATAAGGCAGATCTATAAGCACCAGCACAAGCTGCTACCAAGTCCGTCAATCCATCAATACTAGTTTTTTTTTTTTGCTATATACTACATCAGGGTCTTGGCTGTGCTTATTGTCATCCCTAGAAACTCAGAAGAGAAATTTCTATATTTTATTGAGGGGTTAAATTCAATTGCGAAACTAGCAATCCCCTAAATCTGGTGTTCCAGCTGTGGCTAGCCAAGTGGAATACTGTCTGCTGTCTGGTAAAGGATAGATTTTGTTCTGTGGTGAAATTCAATAGTTTAAATAGAAATCCCCTAAATCTGGTGTCCCAGCAGTGGCTGGCAAAGTTTAATAGTGTCTGGCAAAGGATATATTTTTTTCTGGGATGAAATTCAATTGCCAAAATAGCAATACCATAAATCTGGTGTGCCAGCAGTGGCTGGCAAAGTTTAATAGTGTCCGGCAAAGGATTTATTATTTTCTGGGGTGAAATTCAGTTGCAAAAATATAAATACCATAAATCTGGTGTTCCAGCTGTGACTGGCTAAATTTAATAGTGTCCGTCATAGGATATATTATTTTCTGCAGTGAAATTCAGTTTCAAAAATAGAAATACCGTAAATCTGGTCTTCCATCTGTGACGGAACAAGTTTAATAGTATCCGTCAAGGGATAGATATCCTTCTGGGGTGAAATTAAATTGCCATAATAGCAATACACTGAATCTGGTGTTCGAGCTATGACTGGACAATTTCCCTAGTGTCCGTCAAAGGATATATTATTTTCTGGGGTGAAAGTCAGTAGCAAAAATTGAAATACAGTAAATCTGGTGTTCCAGCTGTTGCAGGCCTAGTTTAAATCTGTCCATAAAAGGGTATATTTTTTTCTGGGGTGAAATTGAATTGCCAAAATAGGAACACCCTGAATCTGGTGTTCCAGCTGTGCCTGGACAATTTCCCTAGTGTCCGTCAAAGGATATATTATTTTCTGGGGTGAAATACAGTAGCAAAAAGTAGATATACAGTAAATACGGTGTTCCAGTTGTGGCTGGAAAAGTTTAATAGTATCCGTCAAAGGATAGATTTTGTTCTGGGGTGAAATTTAATTGCCAAAGTAGCAATACCCTGAATCTGGTGTTCTAGCTGTGACTGGACAATTTCCCTAGTGTCCATCAAAGGATATATTATTGTCTGGGGTAAGAGACAGTAGCAAAAATAGAAATACAGTAAATCTGGTGTTCCAGCTGTTGCAGGCCTAGTTTAAACCTGTCTGTAAAAGTTTTTTTTTTTTTTTTCTGGGGTGAAATTGAATTGCCAAAATAGCAATAACCTGAATCTGGTGTTCCAGCTGTGCCTGGACAATTTCCCTAGTGTCCGTCAAAGGATATATTATTTTCTGGGGTGAAATACAGTAGCAAAAAGTAGATATACAGTAAATACGGTGTTCCAGCTGTGGCTGGAAAAGTTTAATAGTATCCGTCAAAGGATAGATTTTGTTCTGGGGTGAAATTTAATTCCCAAAGTAGCAATACCCTGAATCTGGTGATCTAGCTGTGACTGGACAATTTCCCTAGTGTCCGTCAAAGGATATATTATTTTCTGGGGTAAGAGACAGTAGCAAAAAAGAAATACAGTAAATCTGGTGTTCCAGCTGTGACTGGAAAATTTCCCTAGTGTCCGTCAAAGGATATATTATTTTCTGGGTTAAGAGACAGTAGCAAAAATAGAAATACAGTAAATCCGGTGTTCCAGCTTTGGCTGGACAAGTTTAATAGTATCTGTGAAAGGTTAGATTTTGTTATGGGGTGAAATTCAATTGCCAAAATAGCAATACCCTTAATCTGGTGTTCCAGGTGTGACTGGACAATTTCCGTAGTTCAGGATATATTATTTTCTGGGGTGAAATACAGTTGCAAAAATAGAAATACAGTAAATCTAGTGTTCCAGCTGTGGCTGGACAAGTTTAATAGTGTCCGGCAAAGGATATATTATTTTCTGGGGTGAAATTCAGTTGCAAAAATAGAAATACAGTAAATCTGGTGTTCCAGCTGTGACTGGACAAGTTTAAAAGTATCTGTCAAAGGATAGATTTTGTTCTGGGGTGAAATTCACTTGCCAATATAACAATAACCTGAATCTGGTGTTCAAGCTGTTGCAGGCCAAGTGTTAATCTGTCCGTAAAAGGGTATATTACACTCAGCGTGCATCTCCAAGTATATTTCTTTCCGTAAAAGGGTATATTACAAAAAGTATTACATTACAATTGCTGAAAGCATAATCCTGTAAATCCGCTATTGTGCATCTCATAGTGTATTTCTGTCCATAAAAGGGTATATTACAATCAAGGTGTATATACAAGTGCTGAGAGGGTCATCCTCCTCAATAACTTCACACACTACCATGCATCTCCAAGTGTATTTCTGTCCGTTAAAGGGTATATTACACAAAGTGTTAAAATACAATTGCTGAGAGCATAATCCTACATATTTTTTCACACGCTACTGTGCATCTCCAAGTGTAAATCTGTCCATAAAAGGATACCTTTCATCCAGGGGCTAAATACTATGCCTACAATTGATATTCCCCTAAATCAGTGGTTACTGCTGTGCCTGTATTAGTGTAATACGGTACAAAAATAAATAGGCAGATAGTGTTAGGAGCCTATAAAAAAAAAAGGGCTGAATTTGAAATCAATACATTGGGCCAAATATATATATTTTTTTCTTATTGAGGTGATTGGTGAATGGTTATAATGAGGAAAACATCTAATAAGGGACGCAGATGCAGTCGTGGTGGTGTTAGTGGACCCTCTGGTGCTGGGAGAGGACGTGGCTAGTGTTGAGCGAACAGTTCGAGCATAGTTCGGGTTCGTACCGAATTTTGGGGTGTTCAGGACACGGACCCGAACATTTTCAAAAAAGTTTGGGTTCGGGTTCGTTGTTCGGCAATTTCTTCCCGCTTTCTGAAGGGCTGCACAGCAGCCAATCAGCTATTGTTTTACTTCTTGCCTTAAGATCCCATCACAGCCATGCCTACTAATGGCATGGCTGTGATTGATCAAGTGCAGCATGTGACCCAGCCTCTATTTAAGCTGGAGTCACGTAGCGCCGCACGTCACACTGCTCTGATTAGTGTAGGAGAGGACGCAGCTTCTGTAAGGGCAAGATTAGGCACGGAAAAGTCTGCCAAAGCACCTAATGAAGTGATCGATCTACAGCTGTGAATGCTTGAACTTCTGCTAGTTACTTGCTCACTGATTTTTAGGCTGCACAGAGCATTTTTCTGTCACTTATTTTCTGGGGTGATCGGTGGCCATTTTGTGACTTGTGGTGCACCAGAACAAGCTGCCACCAAGTCCATCAATCCATCAATACTAGTTTTTGCTATATCCTACATCAGGGGCTTGCCTGTGCTAATTGTCACCCCTCGAAACTCAGGATAGCAATTTCTATATTTTATTAAGGGGTTAAATACAATTGCCAAAATACCAATCCCCTAAATCTGGTATTCCAGCTTTGGCTAGCCAAGTATAATACTGTCTGCTGTTTGGCAAAGGATAGATTATTTTCTGTGGTGAAATTCAATTGTCAAAATAGCAGTCCCATAAATCTGGTGTCCCAGCATTGGCTAGCAAACAATAATAGTGTCCGCCAAAACATATATTTTGTTTGGGGGTGAAATTCAATTGCCAAAATAGCAATACCAAAAATCTGGTGTCACAGCTGTGGCTGGCAAACTATAATAGTGTCCGCCAAAACATATATTTTGTTCTGGGGTGAAATTCAATTGCCAAAATAGCAATACCATAAATCAGTGGGTTCAGCTGTGGCTGGCCAAGTTTCATAGTGTCCTGCAAAGGATAAATTTTGTTCTGGGGTGAAATTCAATTGCCAAAATTGCAATACCATAAATCAGTGGTTTCAGCTGTGGCTGGCCAAATTTCATAGTGTCCTACAAAGGATATATTTTGTTCTGGGGTGAAATTCAATTGCCAAAATAGCAATATCCTTAATCTGGTGTTCCAGCTGTTGCAGGCCTAGTTTAAATCTGTCTGTAACAGGGCATATTTTGTTCTGGGGTGAAATTCAATTGCCAAAATAGCAATACCATAAATCAGTGGTTTCAGCTGTGGCTGGCCAAGTTTCATAGAGTCTTGCAAAGGATATATTTTTTTCTGGGGTGAAATTCAATTGCCAAAATAGCAATACCATAAATCAGTGTTTTCAGCTCTGGCTGGCAAACTATAATAGTGTCCGACAAAGCAAAGATTTTGTTCTAGGGTTAAATTCATTTGCCAAAATAGCAATAACATAAATCAGTGGTTTCAGCTGTGTCTGGCCAAGTTTCATAGTCTCCTGAAAAGGATATATTTTGTTCTGGGGTGAAATTCAATTGCCAAAATAGCAATATCCTGAATCTGGTGTTCCAGCTGTTGCAGGCCTAGTTTAAATCTGTCTGTAACAGGGTATATTTTGTTCTGGGGTGAAATTCAATTGCCAAAGTAGCAATACCATAAATCAGTGGTTTCAGCTGTGGCTGGCAAACTATAATAGTGTCCGCCAAAACATATATTTTGTTCTGGGGTGAAATTCAATTGCCAAAATAGCAATACCATAAATCAGTGGGTTCAGCTGTGGCTGGCCAAGTTTCATAGTGTCCTGCAAAGGATATATTTTGTTCTGGGGTGAAATTCAATTGCCAAAATTGCAATACCATAAATCAGTGGTTTCAGCTGTGGCTGGCCAAATTTCATAGTGTCCTACAAAGGATATATTTTGTTCTAGGGTGAAATTCAATTGCCAAAATAGCAATATCCTTAATCTGGTGTTCCAGCTGTTGCAGGCCTAGTTTAAATCTGTCTGTAACAGGGCATATTTTGTTCTGGGGTGAAATTCAATTGCCAAAATAGCAATACCATAAATCAGTGGTTTCAGCTGTGGCTGGCCAAGTTTCATAGTGTCCTGCAAAGGATATTTTCTTTTTTTCTGGGGTGAAATTCAATTGCCAAAATAGCAATACCATAAATCAGTGTTTTCAGCTCTGGCTGGCAAACTATAATAGTGTCCGACAAAGCATAGATTTTGTTCTGGGGTTAAATTCATTTGCCAAAATAGCAATACCATAAATCAGTGGTTTCAGCTGTGTCTGGCCAAGTTTCATAGTCTCCTGCAAAGGAAATATTTTGTTCTGGGGGGAAATTCAATTGCCAAAATAGCAATATCCTGAATCTGGTGTTCCAGCTGTTGCAGGCCTAGTTTAAATCTGTCTGTAACAGGGTATATTTTGTTCTGGGGTGAAATTCAATTGCCAAAGTAGCAATACCATAAATCAGTGGTTTCAGCTGTGGCTGGCAAACTATAATAGTGTCCGCCAAAACATATATTTTGTTCTGGGGTGAAATTCAACTGCCAAAATGGCAATCCCCTGAATCTGGTGTCCCAGCACTGGCTGGCAAACTATAATAGTGTATGCCAAAACATATATTTTGTTCTGGGGTGAAATTCAATTGCCAAAATAGCAATACCATAAATCATTGGGTTCAGCTGTGTCTGGCCAAGTTTCATATTGTCCTGCAAAGGATATATTTTGTTCTGGGGTGAAATTCAATTGCCAAAATAGCAATATCATAAATCAGTGGTTTAGGCTGTGTCTGGCCAAGTTTCATAGTGTCCTGCAAAGGATATATTTTGTTCTGGGGTGAAATTCAATTGCCAAAATAGCAATATCCTGAATCTGGTGTTCCAGCTGTTGCAGGCCTAGTTTAAATCTGTCTGTAACAGGGTATATTTTGTTCTGGAGTGAAATTCAATTGCCAAAATATCAATACCATAAATCATTGGTTTCAGCTGTGGCTGGCCAAGTTTCATAGTGTCCTGCAAAGGATAAATTTTGTTCTGGGGTGAAATTCAATTGCCAAAATAGCAATACCATAAATCAGTGGTTTCAGCTCTGGCTGGCAAACTACAATAGTGTCCGACAAAGCATAGATTTTGTTCTGGGGATAAATTTAATTGCCAAAATAGCAATATCATAAATCAGTGGTTTCAGCTGTGTCTGGCCAAGTTTCATAGTGTCCTGCAAAGGATAGATTTTGTTCTGGGGTGAAATTCAATTGCCAAAATAGCAATATGCTGAATCTGGTGTTCCAGCTGTTGCAGGCATAGTTTAAATCTATCTGTAACAGGGTATATTTTGTTCTGGGGTGAAATTCAATTGCCAAAATAGCAATACCATAAATCAGTGGTTTCAGCTGTGGCTGGCAAACTATAATAGTGTACGCCAAAACATATATTTTTTTTTTTTCTGAGTTGAAATTCAATTGCCAAAATAGCAATACCATAAATCAGTGGGTTCAGCTGTGTCTGGCCAATTTTCATATTGTCCTGCAAAGGATATATTTTGTTCTGGGGTGAAACTCAATTGCCAAAATAGCAATACCATAAATCAGTGGTTTAGGCTGTGTCTGGCCAAGTTTCATAGTGTCCTGCAAAGTATATATTTTGTTCTGGGGTGAAATTCTATTGCCAAAATAGCAATATCCTGAATCTGGTGTTCCAGCTGTTGCAGACCTAGTTTAAATCTGTCTGTAACAGGGTATATTTTGTTCTGGAGTGAAATTCAATTGCCAAAATATCAATACCATAAATCATTGGTTTCAGCTGTGGCTGGCCAAGTTTCATAGTGTCCTGCAAAGGATATATTTTTTTCTGGGGTGAAATTCAATTGCCAAAATAGCAATACCATAAATCAGTGGTTTCAGCTCTGGCTGGCAAACTACAATAGTGTCCGACAAAGCATAGATTTTGTTCTGGGGATAAATTTAATTGCCAAAATAGCAATATCATAAATCAGTGGTTTCAGCTGTGTCTGGCCAAGTTTCATAGTGTCCTGCAAAGGATAGATTTTGTTCTGGGGTGAAATTCAATTGCCAAAATAGCAATATCCTGAATCTGGTGTTCCAGCTGTTGCAGGCATAGTTTAAATCTATCTGTAACAGGGTATATTTTGTTCTGGGGTGAAATTCAATTGCCAAAATAGCAATACCATAAATCAGTGGTTTCAGCTGTGGCTGGCAAACTATAATAGTGTACGCCAAAACATATATTTTTTTTTTCTGAGTTGAAATTCAATTGCCAAAATAGCAATACCATAAATCAGTGGGTTCAGCTGTGTCTGGCCAATTTTCATATTGTCCTGCAAAGGATATATTTTGTTCTGGGGTGAAACTCAATTGCCAAAATAGCAATACCATAAATCAGTGGTTTAGGCTGTGTCTGGCCAAGTTTCATAGTGTCCTGCAAAGTATATATTTTGTTCTGGGGTGAAATTCTATTGCCTAAATAGCTATATCCTGAATCTGGTGTTCCAGCTGTTGCAGACCTAGTTTATATCTGTCTGTAACAGGGTATATTTTGTTCTGGGATGAAAATCAATTGCCAAAATAGCAATACCATAAATCAGTTGTTTCAGCTGTGGCTGGCCAAGTTTCATAGTGTTCTGCAAAGAATATATTTTGTTCTGGGGTGAAATACAATTGCCAAAATAGCAATACCATCAATCAGTGGTTTCAGCTGTGGCTGGCCAAGTTCCAAAGTGTCCTGCAAATCATATATTTTGTTCTGGGGTGAAATTCAATTACCAAAGCAGCAATACCATAAATCAGTGGTTTCAGCGGTGGCTGGCCAAGTTTCATAGTGTCCTGCAAATCATATATTTTGTTCAGGAGTGAAATACAATTGCCAAAATAGCAATACCATCAATCAGTGGTTTCAGCTGTGGCTGGCCAAGTTCCAAAGTGTCCTGCAAATCATATATTTTGTTCTGGGGTGAAATTCAATTGCCAAAATAGCAATACCCTGAATCTGGTGTTCCAGCTGTTGCAGGCCTAGTTTAAATCTGTCTGTAACAGGGTATATTTTGTTCTGGGGTTAAATTCATTTGCCAAAATAACAATATCATAAATCAGTGGTTTCAGCTGTGGCTGGCAATCTATAAGAGTGTCCGCCAAAACATATATTTTGTTCTGGGGTGAAATTCAACTGCAAAAATAGCAATCCCCTAAATCTGATGTCCCAGCATTGTTGGCAAACTATAATAGTGTAAGCAAAAACATATATATTGTTCTGGCGTGAAATTCAATTGCCAAAATAGCAATACCATAAATCAGTGGTTTCAGCTGTGTCTGGCCAAGTTTCATAGTGTCCTGCAAAGGATATATTTTGTTCTGGGGTGAAATTCAATTGCCAAAATAGCAATACTATAAATCAGTGGTTTCAGCTGTGGCTGGCCAAGTTTTATAGTGTCCCGCAAAGGATTTATTTTGTTCTTTGGTGAAATTCAATTGCCAAAATATCAATACCATAAATCAGGGGATTCAGCTCTGGCTGGCAAACTATAAAAGTGTCCGCCAAAACATATATTTTGTTCTGGTGTGAAATTCAATTGCCAAAATAGCAATACCATAAATCAGTGGTTTCAGTTGTGGCGGGCCAAGTTCCATAGTGTCCTGCAAATCATATATTTTGTTCAACTGCCAAAATAGCAATCCCCTAAATCTGGTGTCCCAGCACTGGCTTGCAAACTATAATAGTGTACGCCAAAACATATATTTTGTTCTGGGGTGAATTTAAATTGCCAAAATAGCAATACCACAAATCAGTGGTTTCAGCTAAGTCTGGCCAAGTTTCATATTGTCCTGCAAAGGATATATTTTGTTCTGGGGTGAAATTCAATTGCCAAAATAGCAATACCATAAATCATTGGTTTCAGCTGTGGCTGGCAAAGTTTCATAGTGTCCTGCAAAGGATATATTTTGTTCTGGGGTGAAATTCAATTGCCAAAATAGCAATGCCATAAATCAGTGGTTTCAGCTGTGGCTGGCCAAGTTTCATAGTGTCCTGCAAAGGATATTTTTTTTTCTGGGGTGAAATTCAATTGCCAAAATAGCAATACCATAAATCAGTGTTTTCAGCTCTGGCTGGCAAACTATAATAGTGTCCGACAAAACATATATTTTGTTCTGGGGTGAAATTCAATTGCCAAAATAGCAATATCCTGAATATGGTGTTCCAGCTGTTGCAGGCCTAGTTTAAATCTGTCTGTAACAGGGAATATTTTGTTCTGGGGTGAAATTCAATTGCCAAAATAGCAATACCATAAATCAGTGGTTTTAGCTGTGGCTGGCAAACTATCATAGTGTCCGCCAAAACATATATTTTGTTCTGGGGAGAAATTCAACTGCCAAAATGGCAATCCCCTGAATCTGGTGTCCCAGCACTGGCTGGCAAACTATAATAGTGTACGCCAAAACAAATATTTTGTTCTGGGGTGAAATACAATTGCCAAAATAGCAATACCATAAATCAGTGGTTTCAGCTGTGGCTGGCAAAGTTTCATAGTGTCCTGCAAAGGATATATTTTGTTCTAGGGTGAAATTCAATTGCCAAAATAGCAATACCATAAATCAGTGGTTTCAGCTGTGTCTGGCCAAGTTTCATAGTGTCCTGCAAAGGAAATATTTTGTTCTTCGGTGAAATTCAATTGCCAAAACAGCAATACCATAAATCAGTGGTTTCAGCTGTGGCTGGCCAAGTTTCATAGGGTCCTGCAAAGGAAATATTTTGTTCCGTGGTGAAATTCAATTGCCAAAATAGAAATACCATAAATCAGTGGTTTCAGCTCTTGCTGGCAAACTATAATAGTGTCCGCAAAAACATATATTTTGTTCTGGGGTCAAATTCAATTGCCAAAATAGCAATACCATGAATCAGTGGTTTCAGCTGTGGCTGGCCAAGTTCCATAGTGTCTTGCAAAGGATATATTTTGTTTTGGGGTAAATTCAATTGCCAAAATAGCAATATCCTGAATCTGGTGTTCGAGCTGTTGCAGGCCTAGTTTAAATCTGTCTGTAACAGGGTATATTTTGTTCTGGGGTTAAATTCAATTGCCAAAATAGCAATTCCATAAATCAGTGGTTTTAGCTGTGGCTGGCAAACTATAATAGTGTCCGCCAAATCATATATTTTGTTCTGGGGTGAAATTCAACTGCCAAAATGGCAATCCCCTGAATCTGGTGTCCCAGCACTGGCTGGCAAACTATAATAGTGTACGCAAAAACATATATTTTGTTCTGGGGTGAAATTCAATTGCCAAAATAGCAATACCATAAATCAGTGGTTTCAGCTGTGTCTGGCCAAGTTTCATAGTGTCCTGCAAAGGATATATTTTGTTCTGAGGTGAAATTCAATTGCCAAAATAGCAATACTATAAATTAGTGGTTACAGCTGTGTCTGGCCAAGTTTTATAGTGTCCTGCAAAGGATATATTTTGTTCTGGGGTGAAATTCAATTGCCAAAATAGCAATACCATAAATCAGTGGTTTCATCTGTGTCTAGTAAAGTTTCATAGTGTCCTGCAAAGGAAATATTTTGTTCTTCTGTGAAATTCAATTGCCAAAACAGCAATACCATAAATCAGTGGTTTCAGCTCTTGCTGGCAAACTATAATAGTGTCCGCCAAAACATATATTTTGTTCTGGGGTCAAATTCAATTGCCAAAATAGCAATACCATGAATCAGTGGTTTCAGCTGTGGCTGGCAAAGTTCCATAGTGTCTTGCAAAGGATATATTTTGTTCTGGGGTTAAATTCAATTGCCAAAATAGCAATACCATAAATCAGTGGTTTCAGCTGTGTCTGGCCAAGTTTCATAGTGTCCTGCAAAGGATATATTTTGTTCTGGGGTGAAATTCAATTGCCAAAATAGCAATAACATAATTCAGTGGTTTCAACTCTGTCTGGCCAAGTTTCATAGTGTCCTGCAAAGGATATATTTTGTTCTGGGGTTAAATTCAATTGCCAAAATAGCAATACCATAAATCAGTGGTTTCAGCTGTGGCTGGCCAAGTTTCATAGTGTCCTGCAAATCATATATTTTGTTCTGGGGTGAAATTCAATTGACAAAATAGCAATGCCCTGAATCTGGTGTTCTAGCTGTTGCAGGCCTAGTTTAAATCTGTCTGTAACAGGGTATATTTTGTTCTGTGGTGAAATTCATTTGCCAAAATAGCAATACCATAAATAAGTGGTTTCAGCTGTGGCTGGCAATCTATAATAGTGTCCGCCAAAACATATATTTTGTTCTGGGGTGAAATTCAACTGCAAAAATAGCAATCCCCTAAATCTAGTGTCCCAGCATTGTTGGCAAACTATAATAGTGTACGCAAAAACATATATTTTGTTCTGGGGTGAAATTCAATTGCCAAAATAGCAATACCATAAATCAGTGGTTTCAGCTGTGTCTGGCCAAGTTTCATAGTGTCCTGCAAAGGATATATTTTGTTCTGAGGTGAAATTCAATTGCCAAAATAGCAATACTATAAATTAGTGGTTACAGCTGTGTCTGGCCAAGTTTTATAGTGTCCTGCAAAGGATATATTTTGTTCTTTGTTGAAATTCAATTGCCAAAATAGTAATACCATAAATCAGGGGATTCAGTTCTGGCTGGCAAACTATAAAATTTTCCGCCAAAACATATATTTTGTTCTGGTGTGAAATTCAATTGCAAAAATAGCAATACCATAAATCAGTGGTTTCAGCTGTGGCTGGACAAGTTCCATAGTGTACTGCAAATCATATATTTTGTTCAACTGCCAAAATAGCAATCCCCTAAATCTGGTGTCCCAGCACTGGCTTGCAAACTATAATAGTGTACGCCAAAACATATATTTTGTTCTGGGGTGAAATTCAATTGCCAAAATAGCAATTCCATAAATCAGTGGTTTTAGCTGTGGCTGGCAAACTATAATAGTGTCCGCCAAATCATATATTTTGTTCTGGGGTGAAATTCAACTGCCAAAATGGCAATCCCCTGAATCTGGTGTCCCAGCACTGGCTGGCAAACTATAATAGTGTACGCCAAAACAAATATTTTGTTCTGGGGTGAAATTCAATTGCCAAAATAGCAATACCATAAATCATTGGTTTCAGCTGTGTCTGGCCAAGTTTCATATTGTCCTGCAAAGGATATATTTTGTTCTGGGGTGAAATTCAATTGCAAAAATAGCAATGCCATAAATCATTGGTTTCAGCTGTGGCTGGCCAAGTTTCATACTGTCCTGCAAAGGATATATTTTGTTCTGGGGTGAAATACAATTGCCAAAATAGCAATACCATAAATCAGTGGTTTCAGCTGTGGCTGGCCAAGTTTCATAGTGTCCTGCAAAGGATATATTTTGTTCTGGGGTGAAATTCAATTGCCAAAATAGCAATACCATAAATCAGTGGTTTCATCTGTGTCTAGTAAAGTTTCATAGTGTCCTGCAAAGGAAATATTTTGTTCTTCTGTGAAATTCAATTGCCAAAACAGCAATACCATAAATCAGTGGTTTCGGCTCTTGCTGGCAAACTATAATAGTGTCCGCCAAAACATATATTTTGTTCTGGGGTCAAATTCAATTGCCAAAATAGCAATACCATGAATCAGTGGTTTCAGCTGTGGCTGGCAAAGTTTCATAGTGTCTTGCAAAGGATATATTTTGTTCTGGGGTTAAATTCAATTGCCAAAATAGCAATACCATAAATCAGTGGTTTCAGCTGTGTCTGGCCAAGTTTCATAGTGTCCTGCAAAGGATATATTTTGTTCTGGGGTGAAATTCAATTGCCAAAATAGCAATAACATAATTCAGTGGTTTCAACTCTGTCTGGCCAAGTTTCATAGTGTCCTGCAAAGGATATATTTTGTTCTGGGGTTAAATTCAATTGCCAAAATAGCAATACCATAAATCAGTGGTTTCAGCTGTGGCTGGCCAAGTTTCATAGTGTCCTGCAAATCATATATTTTGTTCTGGGGTGAAATTCAATTGCCAAAATAGCAATACCATGAATCAGTGGTGTTCTAGCTGTTGCAGGCCTAGTTTAAATCTGTCTGTAACAGGGTATATTTTGTTCTGTGGTGAAATTCAATTGCCAAAATAGCAATACCATAAATCAGTGGTTTCAGCTGTGGCTGGCAATCTATAATAGTGTCCGCCAAAACATATATTTTGTTCTGGGGTGAAATTCAACTGCCAAAATAGCAATACCCTAAATCTAGTGTCCCAGCATTGTTGGCAAAGCTATAATAGTGTCATGCAAAACATATATTTTGTTCTGGGGTGAAATTCAATTGCCAAAATAGCAATACCATAAATCAGTGGTTTCAGCTGTGTCTGGCCAAGTTTCATAGTGTCCTGCAAAGGATATATTTTGTTCTGGGGTGAAATTCAATTGCCAAAATAGCAATACTATAAATTAGTGGTTTCAGCTGTGTCTGGCCAAGTTTTATAGTGTCCTGCAAAGGATATATTTTGTTCTTTGTTGAAATTCAATTGCCAAAATAGTAATACCATAAATCAGGGGATTCAGTTCTGGCTGGCAAACTATAAAATTTTCCGCCAAAACATATATTTTGTTCTGGTGTGAAATTCAATTGCCAAAATAGCAATACCATAAATCAGTGGTTTCAGCTGTGGCTGGACAAGTTCCATAGTGTACTGCAAATCATATATTTTGTTCTAACTGCCAAAATAGCAATCCCTAAATCTGGTGTCCCAGCACTGGCTTGCAAACTATAATAGTGTACGCCAAAACATATATTTTGTTCTGGGGTGAAATTCAATTGCCAAAATAGCAATACCACAAATCAGTGGTTTCAGCTAAGTCTGGCCAAGTTTCATAGTGTCCTGCAAAGGAAATATTTTGTTCTGGGGTGAAATTCAATTGCCAAAATAGAAATACCATAAATCATTGGTTTCAGTTGTGGCTGGCAAAGTTTCATAGTGTGCTGCAAAGGATATATTTTGTTCTGGGGTGAAATTCAATTGTCAAAATAGCAATACCATAAA
Organism: Bufotes viridis; assembly: GCA_033119425.1. Taxonomy (NCBI): domain Eukaryota; kingdom Metazoa; phylum Chordata; class Amphibia; order Anura; family Bufonidae; genus Bufotes; species Bufotes viridis. The sequence goes on along the minus strand of CM065593.1, from coordinate 217,033,841 downwards.
TCAGTGGTTTCAGCTGTGGCTGGCCAAGTTTCATAGTGTCCTGCAAAGGATATTTTCTTTTTTTCTGGGGTGAAATTCAATTGCCAAAATAGCAATACCATAAATCAGTGTTTTCAGCTCTGGCTGGCAAACTATAATAGTGTCGACAAAGCATAGATTTTGTTCTGGGGTTAAATTCATTTGCCAAAATAGCAATACCATAAATCAGTGGTTTCAGCTGTGTCTGGCCAAGTTTCATAGTCTCCTGCAAAGGATATATTTTGTTCTGGGGTGAAATTCAATTGCCAAAATAGCAATATCCTGAATCTGGTGTTCCAGCTGTTGCAGGCCTAGTTTAAATCGTGTCCTGCAACAGGGTATATTTTGTTCTGGGGTGAAATTCAATTGCCAAAATAGCAATACCATAAATCAGTGGTTTCAGCTGTGGCTGGCAAGCTATAATAGTGTCCGCCAAAACATATATTTTGTTCTGGGGTGAAATTCAACTGCCAAAATAGCAATACCCTGAATCTGGTGTCCCAGCACTGGCTGGCAAACTATAATAGTGTACGCCAAAACAAATATTTTGTTCTGGGGTGAAATTCAATTGCCAAAATAGCAATACCATAAATAAGTGGGTTCAGCTGTGTCTGGCCAAGTTTCATATTGTCCTGCAAAGGATATATTTTGTTCTGGGGTGAAATTCAATTGCCAAAATAGCAATATCATAAATCAGTGGTTTAGGCTGTGTCTGGCCAAGTTTCATAGTGTCCTGCAAAGGATATATTTTGTTCTGGGGTGAAATTCAATTGCCAAAATAGCAATATCCTGAATCTGGTGTTCCAGCTGTTGCAGGCCTAGTTTAAATCTGTCTGTAACAGGGTATATTTTGTTCTGGAGTGAAATTCAATTGCCAAAATATCAATACCATAAATCATTGGTTTCAGCTGTGGCTGGCCAAGTTTCATAGTGTCCTGCAAAGAATATATTTTGTTCTAGGGTGAAATACAATTGCCAAAATAGCAATACCATAAATCATTGGTTTCAGCTGTGGCTGGCCAAGTTTCATAGTGTCCTGCAAAGAATATATTTTGTTCTAGGGTGAAATTTAATTGCCAAAATAGCAATACCATAAATCAGTAGTTTCAGCTGTGGATGGCCAATTTTTATAGTGTCCTGCAAAGGATATATTTTTTTCTGGGGTGAAATTCAATTGCCAAAATAGCAATACCATAAATCAGTGGTTTCAGCTCTGGCTGGCAAACTATAATAGTGTCCGACAAAGCATAGATTTTGTTCTGGGGATAAATTTAATTGCCAAAATAGCAATATCATAAATCAGTGGTTTCAGCTGTGTCTGGCCAAGTTTCATAGTGTCCTGCAAAGGATAGATTTTGTTCTGGGGTGAAATTCAATTGCCAAAATAGCAATATCCATGAATCTGGTGTTCCAGCTGTTGCAGGCCATAGTTTCAAATCTATCTGTAACAGGGTATATTTTGTTCTGGGGTGAAATTCAATTGCCAAAATAGCAATACCATAAATCAGTGGTTTCAGCTGTGGCTGGCAAACTATAATAGTGTACGCCAAAACATATATTTTTGTTCTGAGTTGAAATTCAATTGCCAAAATAGCAATACCATAAATCAGTGGGTTAAGCTGTGTCTGGCCAATTTTCATATTGTCCTGCAAAGGATGTATTTTGTTCTGGGGTGAAACTCAATTGCCAAAATAGCAATACCATAAATCAGTGGTTTAGGCTGTGTCTGGCCAAGTTTCATAGTGTCCTGCAAAGTATATATTTTGTTCTGGGGTGAAATTCTATTGCCAAAATAGCAATATCCTGAATCTGGTGTTCCAGCTGTTGCAGACCTAGTTTATATCTGTCTGTAACAGGGTATATTTTGTTCTGGGGTGAAATTCAATTGCCAAAATAGCAATACCATAAATCAGTGGTTTCAGCTGTGGCTGGCCAAGTTTCATAGTGTCCTGCAAAGAATATATTTTGTTCTGGGGTGAAATACAATTGCCAAAATAGCAATACCATCAATCATTGGTTTCAGCTGTGGCTGGCCAAGTTCCAAAGTGTCCTGCAAATCATATATTTTGTTCTGGGGTGAAATTCAATTACCAAAGCAGCAATACCATAAATCAGTGGTTTCAGCGGTGGCTGGCCAAGTTTCATAGTGTCCTGCAAATCATATATTTTGTTCTGGAGTGAAATACAATTGCCAAAATAGCAATACCATCAATCAGTGGTTTCAGCTGTGGCTGGCCAAGTTCCAAAGTGTCCTGCAAATCATATATTTTGTTCAGGGGTGAAATTCAATTGCCAAAATAGCAATACCATAAATCAGTGGTTTCAGCTATTGGCTGGCCAAGTTTCATAGTGTCCTGCAAATCATATATTTTGTTCTTGGGTGAAATTCAATTGCCAAAATAGCAATACCCTGAATCTGGTGTTCCAGCTGTTGCAGGCCAGGACTCATAGTGTCCGCCAAAACATATATTTTGTTCTGAGGTGAAATTCAATTGCCAAAATAGCAATACCATAAATCAGTGGTTTAGGCTGTGTCTGGCCAAGTTTCATAGTGTCCTGCAAAGTATATATTTTGTTCTGGGGTGAAATTCAATTGCCAAAATAGCAATACCCTGAATCTGGTGTTCCAGCTGTTGCAGGCCTAGTTTAAATCTGTCTGTAACAGGGTATATTTTGTTCTGGGGTTAAATTCATTTCCCAAAATAACAATACCATAAATCAGTGGTTTCAGCTGTGGCTGGCAATCTATAATAGTGTCCGCCAAAACATAAATTTTGTTCTGGGGTGAAATTAAACTGCAAACATAGCAATCCCCTAAATCTGATGTCCCAGCATTGTTGGCAAACTATGATAGTGTAAGCAAAAACATATATATTGTTCTGGCGTGAAATTCAATTGCCAAAATAGCAATACCATAAATCAGTGGTTTCAGCTGTGTCTGGCCAAGTTTCATAGTGTCCTGCAAAGGATATATTTTGTTCTGGGGTGAAATTCAATTGCCAAAATAGCAATACTATAAATCAGTGGTTTCAGCTGTTGCTGGCCAAGTTTTATAGTGTCCTGCAAAGGATATATTTTGTTCTGTGGTGAAATTCAATTGCCAAAATAGCAATACCATAAATCAGTGGTTTCAGCTCTGGCTGGCAAGCTATAAAAGTGTCCGCCAAAACATATATTTTGTTCTGGTGTGAAATTCAATTGCCAAAATAGCAATACCATAAATCAGTGGTTTCAGCTGTGGCTGGCCAAGTTCCATAGTGTCCTGCAAATCATATATTTTGTTCTGGGTGAAATTCAATTGCCAAAATAGCAATACCCTAAATCTGGTGGTCCCAGCACTGGCTTGCAAACTATAATAGTGTACGCCAAAACATATATTTTGTTCTGGGGTGAATTTCAATTGCCAAAATAGCAATACCATAAATCAGTGGTTTCAGCTAGTGTCTGGCCAAGTTTCATAGTGTCCTGCAAAGGATATATTTTGTTCTGGGGTGAAATTCAATTGCCAAAATAGCAATACAATAAATCATTGGTTTCAGCTGTGGCTGGCAAAGTTTCATAGTGTCCTGCAAAGGATATATTTTGTTCTGGGGTGAAATTCAATTGCCAAAATAGCAATACCATAAATCAGTGGTTTCAGCTGTGGCTGGCCAAGTTTCATAGTGTCCTGCAAAGGATATATTTTGTTCTGGGGTGAAATTCAATTGCCAAAATAGCAATACCATAAATCAGTGTTTTCAGCTCTGGCTGGCAAACTATAATAGTGTCCAACAAAACATATATTTTGTTCTGGGGTGAAATTCAATTGCCAAAATAGCAATATCCTGAATATGGTGTTCCAGCTGTTGCAGGCCTAGTTTAAATCTGTCTTTAACAGGGTATATTTTGTTCTGGGGTGAAATTCAATTGCCAAAATAGCAATACCATAAATCAGTGGTTTTAGCTGTGGCTGGCCAAGTTTCATATTTTCCTGCAAAGGATATATTTTGTTCTGGGGTGAAATTCAATTGCAAAAATAGCAATGCCATAAATCATTGGTTTCAGCTGTGGCTAGCCAAGTTTCATAGTGTCCTGCAAAGGATATATTTTGTTCTGGGGTGAAATACAATTGCCAAAATAGCAATACCATAAATCAGTGGTTTCAGCTGTGGCTGGCCAAGTTTCATAGTGTCCTGCAAAGGATATATTTTGTTCTGGGGTGAAATTCAATTGCCAAAATAGCAATACCATAAATCAGTGGTTTCAGCTGTGTCTGGCCAAGTTTCATAGTGTCCTGCAAAGGAAATATTTTGTTCTTCTGTGAAATTCAATTGCCAAAACAGCAATACCATAAATCAGTGGTTTCAGCTGTGGCTGGCCAAGTTTCATAGGGTCCTGCAAAGGAAATATTTTGTTCTGTGGTGAAATTCAATTGCCAAAATAGAAATACCATAAATCAGTGGTTTCAGCTCTTGCTGGCAAACTACAATAGTGTCCGCAAAAACATATATTTTGTTCTTGGGTCAAATTCAATTGCCAAAATAGCAATACCATGAATCAGTGGTTTCAGCTGTGTCTGGCCAAGTTTCATATTGTCCTGCAAAGGATATATTTTGTTCTGGGGTGAAATTCAATTGCAAAAATAGCAATGCCATAAATCATTGGTTTCAGCTGTGGCTGGCCAAGTTTCATAGTGTCCTGCAAAGGATATATTTTGTTCTGGGGTGAAATACAATTGCCAAAATAGCAATATCATAAATCAGTGGTTTCAGCTGTGTCTGGCCAAGTTTCATAGTGTCCTGCAAAGGATATATTTTGTTCTGAGGTGAAATTCAATTGCCAAAATAGCAATACTATAAATTAGTGGTTACAGCTGTGTCTGGCCAAGTTTTATAGTGTCCTGCAAAGGATATATTTTGTTCTTTGGTGAAATTCAATTGCCAAAATAGTAATACCATAAATCAGGGGATTCAGTTCTGGCTGGCAAACTATAAAAGTTTCCGCCAAAACATATATTTTGTTCTGGTGTGAAATTCAATTGCCAAAATAGCAATACCATAAATCAGTGGTTTCAGCTGTGGCTGGCCAAGTTCCATAGTGTACTGCAAATCATATATTTTGTTCATCTGCCAAAATAGCAATCCCCTAAATCTGGTGTCCCAGCACTGGCTTGCAAACTATAATAGTGTACGCCAAAACATATATTTTGTTCTGGGGTGAAATTCAATTGCCAAAATAGCAATACCACAAATCAGTGGTTTCAGCTAAGTCTGGCCAAGTTTCATAGTGTCCTGCAAAGGATATATTTTGTTCTGGGGTGAAATTCAATTGCCAAAATAGAAATACCATAAATCATTGGTTTCAGCTGTGGCTGGCAAAGTTTCATAGTGTCCTGCAAAGGATATATTTTGTTCTTGGGTGAAATTCAATTGTCAAAATAGCAATACCATAAATCAGTGGTTTCAGCTGTGGCTGGCCAAGTTTCATAGTGTCCTGCAAAGGATATTTTTTTTTTTTCTGCGGTGAAATTCAATTGCCAAAATAGCAATTCCATAAATCAGTGTTTTCAGCTCTGGCTGGCAAACTATAATAGTGTCCGACAAAACATATATTTTGTTCTGGGGTGAAATTCAATTGCCAAAATAGCAATACCATAAATCAGTGGTTTCAACTGTGGCTAACGAAGTTTCATAATGCCCTGCAAAGGATATATTTTGTTCTGGGGTGAAATTCAATTGCAAAAATAGCAATATCCTGAATCTGGTGTTCCATCTGTTGCAGGCCTAGTTTAAATCTGTCTGTAACAGGGTATATTTTGTTCTGGGGTGAAATTCAATTGCCAAAATAGCAATACCATAAATCAGTGGTTTCAGCTGTGGCTGGCAAACTATAATAGTGTCCGCCAAAACATATATTTTGTTCTGGGGTGAAATTCAACTGCCAAAATTGCAATCCCCTAAATCTGGTGTCCCAGCACTGGCTGGCAAACTATAATAGTGTACGCCAAAACATATATTTTGTTCTGGGGTGAAATTCAATTGCCAAAATAGCAATACCATAAATCAGTGGTTTTAGCTGTGGCTGGCAAACTATAATTGTGTCCGCCAAAACATATATTTTGTTCTGCGGTGAAATTCAACTGCCAAAATGGCAATCCCCTGAATCTGGTGTCCCAGCACTGGCTGGCAAACTATAATAGTGTACGCCAAAACAAATATTTTGTTCTGGGGTGAAATTCAATTGCCAAAATAGCAATACCATAAATCATTGGTTTCAGCTGTGTCTGGCCAAGTTTCATATTGTCCTGCAAAGGATATATTTTGTTCTGGGGTGAAATTCAATTGCAAAAATAGCAATGCCATAAATCATTGGTTTCAGCTGTGGCTGGCCAAGTTTCATAGTGTCCTGCAAAGGATATATTTTGTTCTGGGGTGAAATACAATTGCCAAAATAGCAATACCATAAATCAGTGGTTTCAGCTGTGTCTGGCCAAGTTTCATAGTGTCCTGCAAAGGATATATTTTGTTCTGAGGTGAAATTCAATTGCCAAAATAGCAATACTATAAATTAGTGGTTACAGCTGTGTCTGGCCAAGTTTTATAGTGTCCTGCAACGGATATATTTTGTTCTTTGGTGAAATTCAATTGCCAAAATAGTAATACCATAAATCAGGGGATTCAGTTCTGGCTGGCAAACTATAAAAGTTTCCGCCAAAACATATATTTTGTTCTGGTGTGAAATTCAATTGCCAAAATAGCAATACCATAAATCAGTGGTTTCAGCTGTGGCTGGCCAAGTTCCATAGTGTACTGCAAATCATATATTTTGTTCAACTGCCAAAATAGCAATCCCCTAAATCTGGTGTCCCAGCACTGGCTTGCAAACTATAATAGTGTACGCCAAAACATATATTTTGTTCTGGGGTGAAATTCAATTGCCAAAATAGCAATACCACAAATCAGTGGTTTCAGCTAAGTCTGGCCAAGTTTCATAGTGTCCTGCAAAGGATATATTTTGTTCTGGGGTGAAATTCAATTGCCAAAATAGAAATACCATAAATCATTGGTTTCAGCTGTGGCTGGCAAAGTTTCATAGTGTCCTGCAAAGGATATATTTTGTTCTTGGGTGAAATTCAATTGTCAAAATAGCAATACCATAAATCAGTGGTTTCAGCTGTGGCTGGCCAAGTTTCATAGTGTCCTGCAAAGGATATATTTTTTTCTGGGGTGAAATTCAATTGCCAAAATAGCAATTCCATAAATCAGTGTTTTCAGCTCTGGCTGGCAAACTATAATAGTGTCCGACAAAACATATATTTTGTTCTGGGGTGAAATTCAATTGCCAAAATAGCAATACCATAAATCAGTGGTTTCAACTGTGGCTAACGAAGTTTCATAATGCCCTGCAAAGGATATATTTTGTTCTGGGGTGAAATTCAATTGCAAAAATAGCAATATCCTGAATCTGGTGTTCCAGCTGTTGCAGGCCTAGTTTAAATCTGTCTGTAACAGGGTATATTTTGTTCTGGGGTGAAATTCAATTGCCAAAATAGCAATACCATAAATCAGTGGTTTCAGCTGTGGCTGGCAAACTATAATAGTGTCCGCCAAAACATATATTTTGTTCTGGGGTGAAATTCAACTGCCAAAATTGCAATCCCCTAAATCTGGTGTCCCAGCACTGGCTGGCAAACTATAATAGTGTACGCCAAAACATATATTTTGTTCTGGGGTGAAATTCAATTGCCAAAATAGCAATACCATAAATCATTGGTTTCAGCTGTGTCTGGCCAAGTTTCATATTGTCCTGCAAAGGATATATTTTGTTCTGGGGTGAAATTCAATTGCAAAAATAGCAATGCCATAAATCATTGGTTTCAGTTGTGGCTGGCCAAGTTTCATAGTGTCCTGCAAAGAATATATTTTGTTCTGTGGTGAAATACAATTGACAAAATAGCAATACCATAAATAAGTGGTTTCAGTTGTGTCTGGCCAAGTTTCATAGTGTCCTGCAAAGGATATATTTTGTTCTGGTGTGAAATTCAATTGCCAAAATAGCAATACCATGAATCAGTGGTTTCAGCTGTGGCAGGCCAAGTTCCATAGTGTCTTGCAAAGGATATATTTTGTTCTGGGGTTAAATTCAATTGCCAAATAAGCAATACCATAAATCAGTGGTTTCAGCTGTGTCTGGCCAAGTTTCATAGTGTCCTACAAAGGATATATTTTGTTCTGGGGTGAAATTCAATTGCCAAAATAGCAATAACATAAATCAGTGGTTTCAGCTCTGTCTGGCCAAGTTTCATAGTGTCCTGCAAAGGATATATTTTGTTCTGGGGTGAAATTCAATTGCCAAAATAGCAATACCATAAATCAGTGGTTTCAGCTGTGGCTGGCCAAGTTTCATAGTGTCCTGCAAATCATATATTTTGTTTTGGGGTCAAATTCAATTGCCAAAATATCAATACCCTGAATCTGGTGTTCCAGCTGTTGTAGGCCTAGTTTTAATCTGTCTGTAACACGGTATATTTTGTTCTGGGGTGAAATTCAATTGCCAAAATAGCAATACCTAAATCAGTGGTTTCAGCTGTGGCTGGCCAAGTTTCATAGTGTCCGTAAAAGGATATATTTTGTTCTGGGGTGAAATTCAGTTGCCAAAATAGCAATACCATAAATCAGTGGTTTCAGCTCTGGCTGGCAAACTACAATAGTGTCCGCCAAAACATATATTTTGTTCTGGGGTGAAATTCAATTGCCAAAATAGCAATACCATAAATCAGTGGTTTAAGCTGTGGCTGGCCAAGTTCCATAGTGTCCAGCAAATCATATATTTTATTCTGGGGTGAAATTCAACTGCCAAAATGGCAATCCCCTGAATCTGGTGTCCCAGCACTGGCTGGCAAACTATAATAGTGTACGCCAAAACAAATATTTTGTTCTGGGGTGAAATTCAATTGCCAAAATAGCAATACCATAAATCATTGGTTTCAGCTGTGTCTGGCCAAGTTTCATATTGTCCTGCAAAGGATATATTTTGTTCTGGGGTGAAATTCAATTGCAAAAATAGCAATGCCATAAATCATTGGTTTCAGCTGTGGCTGGCCAAGTTTCATAGTGTCCTGCAAAGGAAATATTTTGTTCTTCGGTGAAATTCAATTGCCAAAATAGCAATACCATAAATCAGTGGTTTCAGCTGTGGCTGGCCAAGTTTCATAGTGTCCTGCAAATCATATATTTTGTTTTGGGGTGAAATTCAATTGCCAAAATATCAATACCCTGAATCTGGTGTTCCAGCTGTTGTAGACCTAGTTTAAATCTGTCTGTAACACGGTATATTTTGTTCTGGGGTGAAATTCAATTGCCAAAATAGCAATACCTAAATCAGTGGTTTCAGCTGTTGCTGGCCAAGTTTCATAGTGTCCTGAAAAGGATATATTTTGTTCTGGGGTGAAATTCAGTTGCCAAAATAGCAATACCATAAATTAATGGTTTCAGCTCTGGCTGGCAAACTATAATAGTGTCCGCCTAAACATCTATTTTGTTCAGTGGTGAAATTCAACTGCCAAAATAGCAATCACCTAAATCTGGTGTCCCAGCACTGGCTGGCAAACTATAATAGTGTCCGCCAAAACATATATTTTGTTCTGGGGTGAAATTCAAATGCCAAAATAACAATACCCTGAATCTGGTGTTTCAGCTGTTGCAGGCCTAGTTTAAATCTTTCTGTAATAGGGTATATTTTGTTCTGGGGTGAAATTCAATTGCCAAAATAGCAATACCATAAATCAGTGGTTTCAGCTGTGGCTGGCCAAGTTTCATAGTGTCCTGCAAAGGATATATTTTGTTCTAGGGTGAAATTCAATTGCCAAAATAGCAATACCATAAATCAGTGGTTTCAGCTGTGGCTGGCCAAGTTTCATAGTGTCCTGCAAAGGAAATATTTTGTTCTTCGGTGAAATTCAATTGCCAAAACAGCAATACCATAAATCAGTGGTTTCAGCTGTGGCTGGCCAAGTTTCATAGTGTCCTGCAAATCATATATTTTGTTTTGGGGTGAAATTCAATTGCCAAAATATCAATACCCTGAATCTGGTGTTCCAGCTGTTGTAGACCTAGTTTAAATCTGTCTGTAACACGGTATATTTTGTTCTGGGGTGAAATTCAGTTGCCAAAATAGCAATACCTAAATCAGTGGTTTCAGCTGTTGCTGGCCAAGTTTCATAGTGTCCGGAAAAGAATATATTTTGTTCTGGGGTGAAATTCAGTTGCCAAAATAGCAATACCATAAATCAATGGTTTCAGCTCTGGCTGGCAAACTATAATAGTGTCCGCCTAAACATATATTTTGTTCAGTGGTGAAATTCAACTGCCAAAATAGCAATCACCTAAATCTGGTGTCCCAGCACTGGCTGGCAAACTATAATAGTGTCCGCCAAAACATATATTTTGTTCTGGGGTGAAATTCAAATGCCAAAATAGCAATACCCTGAATCTGGTGTTTCAGCTGTTGCAGGCCTAGTTTAAATCTTTCTGTAATAGGGTATATTTTGTTCTGGGGTGAAATTCAATTGCCAAAATAGCAATACCATAAATCAGTGGTTTCAGCTGTGGCTGGCCAAGTTTCATAGTGTCCAGCAAAGTATATATTTTGTTCTGGGAAGAAATTCAGTTGCCAAAATAGCAATACTATAAATCAGTGGTTTCAGCTGTGGCTGGCCAAGTTTCATAGTGTCCTGCAAATTATATATTTTGTTCTGGGGTGAAATTCAATTGCCAAAATAGCAATACCCTGAATCTGGTGTTCCAGCTGTTGCAGGGCTAGTTTAAATCTGTCTGTAACAGGGTATATAGTTTCATAGTGTCCTGCAAAGGATATATTTTGTTCTGCAGTTAAATTCAGTTGCCAAAATAGCAATACAATAAATCAATGGTTTCAGCTCTTGCTGGCAAACTATAATAGTGTCCGCCAAAATATATATTTTGTTCTCGGGTGAAATTCAACTGCCAAAATAGCAATCCCCTAAATCTGGTGTCCCAGCACTGGCTGGCAAACTATAATAGTGTCCTGCAAAGGATATATTTTGTTCTGGGGTGAAATTCAATTGCCAAAATAGCAATACTATAAATCAGTGGTTTCAGCTGTGGCTGGCCAAGTTTCATAGTGTCCTGCAAAGGATTTATTTTGTTCTGGGGTGAAATTCAATTGCCAAAATAGCAATACCATAACTCAGTGGTTTCAGCTGTGGCTGGCCAAGTTTCATAGTGTACTGCAAAGGATATATTTTGTTCTGGGGTGAAATTCAATTGTCAAAATAGCAATACCATAAATCATTGGTTTCAGCTGTGGCTGGCCAAATTTCACAGTGTCCTACAAAGGATATATTTTGTTCTGTGGTTAAATTCAATTGCCAAAATAGCAATACCACAAATCAGTGGTTTCAGCTAAGTCTGGCCAAGTTTCATATTGTCCTGCAAAGGATATATTTTGCTCTGTGGTGAAATTCAATTGCCAAAATAGCAATACCATAAATCAATGGTTTCAGCTGTGTTTGGCCAAGTTTCATAGTGTCCTGCAAAGGATATATTTTGTTCTCGGGTGAAATTCTATTGCCAAAATAGCAATACCATAAATCAGTGGTTTCAGCTGTGGCTGGCCAAGTTCCATAGTGTCCTGCAAATCATATATTTTGTTCTGGGGTGAAATTCAATTGCCAAAATAGCAATACCATAAATCAGTGGTTTCAGCTGTGGCTGGCCAAGTTTCATAGTGTCCTGCAAAGGATATATTTTGTTCTGGGGTTAAATTCAATTGCCAAAATAGCAATACCATAAATCAGTGGTTTCAGCTGTGTCTGGCAAAGTTTCATAGTGTCCTGCAAAAGATATATTTTGTTCTGGGGTGAAATTCAATTGCAAAAATAGCAATACCCTGAATCTGGTGTTCCAGCTGTTGCAGGCCTAGTTTAAATCTGTCCATAAAAGGATACCTTTCATCCAGGGCCTAAATACTAGCCCTAAAAGAGATATTCCCCTAAATCAGTGGTTACAGCTGTGCCTGGATTAGTGTAATACGCTACATAAATAAATAGATAGTGTTAGGTGCCTGTTAAAAAGAGACCTGAATTTGAAATCAATACATTGGGCCAAATAATTTTTTTTCTTATTGTGGTGCTTGGTGAACGGTAACAATGAGGAAAACATCTAGTAAGGGACGCAGACGCGGTCGTGGTGGTGTTAGTGTACCCTCTGGTGCTGGGAGAGGGCGTGGCCATTCTGCCACAGCCACACGTTCTAGTGAACCAACTACCTCAGGTTCCAGTACCCGCCAGAATTTACAGCGATATTTGGTGGGACCCAATGCCGTTCTAAGGATGGTAAGGCCTGAGCAAGTACTCGCGCTAGTCAATTGGGTGGCCGACAGTGGATCCAACACGTTCACAACATTATCTCCCACCCAGTCTCCTGCAGAAAGCGCACAGGTGGCGCCTGAAAACCAAGCCCATCAGTCTGTCACATCACCCCCATGCATATCAGGGAAACTGTCTGAGCCTCAAGTTATGCAGCAGTCTCTTATGCTGTTTGAAGCCTCTGCTGGCAGGGTTTCCCCATGGAATCCACCTAGCCCTTCCCCAGTGGTGGAAGACATAAAATGCACTGATGGACAACCACTGATGTTTCCTGATGATGAGGACATGGGAATACCATCTCATCGCAGTCCGCAAGTCTCTGATGATGACGAAACACAAGTGCCAACTGCTGCGTCTTTCTGCAGTGTGCAGACCGAACAGGAGGTAAGGGAGGAAGACTGTGTGGAAGACGATGCAGGGGACGATGAGGTCCTAGACCCCACATGGAATGAAGGTCGTGCCACTGACTTTCATAGTTCAGAGGAAGAGGCAGTGGGGAGACCGAGTCAACAGCGTAACAAAATAGGGAGCAGGGGGCAAAAGCAGAAAAGCCGCCTCCAAGAGAGTTCGCCTGCTACTGACCACCGCCACCAGGGACCTAGCACCCCAAAGGCAGCTTCAAGGAGTTCCCTGGCATGGCACTTCTTCAAACAATGTGCTGACGACATGACCCGAGTGGTTTACACGCTGTGCCATCAGAGCCTGAAGCGAGGCATTAACATTCTGAATCTTAGCATAACCTGCATGACCAGGCATCTACATGCAAAGCATGAACTGCAGTGGAGTAAACACCTTAAAAATAAAGAACTCACTCAGGCTCCCACTGCTCCCTCTTCTGCTGCTGCCTCGGCCGCTTCCTCCGCCTCGGGAGGAATGTTGGCACCTGCTGCCCACCAAACAGAGGATGTGCCACCGACACCACCACCTGCGTCACCAAGCATCTCCACCATGTCACACGGCAGCTTTCAGCTCTCCATCTTACAAACCTTGGAGAGAAAGCGTAAATTCCCAATTAGCCACACTCGAGCCCTGGGCCTGAATGCCAGCATTTCTAAACTACTGGCCTTTGAAATGCTGTCATTCAGGCTGGTGGACACAGACAGCTTCAAACAGCTGATGCCCATGGCTGTCCCACAGTATGTTCTTCCCAGCTGCCACTACTTCTCCAAGACAGCTGTGCCTTCCCTGCACAACCAAGTATCCGATAAAATCAAGTGTGCACTGCGCAACGCCATCTGTGGCAAGGTCCACCTAACCACAGATATGTGGACCAGTAAGCACGGCCAGGGATGCTATATCTCCCTAACTGCACACTGGGTAAATGTAGTGGCGGCTGGGCCCCAGGCGGAAAGTTCCTTGGAGCACGTCCATCCGCCGCCAAGGATCGCAGGGCATAATTCTTTGCCTCCTGTAGCCTACTCCTCCTACTCGGCTTCCTCCTCCTCTGCTTCCACCAGCTCATCCAGTCAGCCACACACTTTCACCACCAACTTCAGCACAGCCCAGGGTAAACGTCAGCAGGCCATTCTGAAACTCATATGTTTGGGGGACAGGCCCCACAGCGCGCAGGAGTTGTGGCGGGGTATTGAACAACAGACCGACGAGTGGTTTCTGCCGGTGGGCATCAAGCCCAGCCTGGTGGTGTGCGATAATGGGCGAAATCTCGTTGAAGCTCTGGGACTAGCCGATTTGACGCACAAAAGTGCGGGCCGACTGTGCGCGCTTCCGGCGTTCACATCCTGCCGCTGCTCGTCTGTCTGCCCTACAGCGGAACTTCGGCCTTCCCGCTCACCGCCTCATATGCGACGTGCCCACCAGGTGGAACTCCACCTTGCACATGCTGGAGAGACTGTGCGAGCAGCAGCAGGCCATAGTGGAGTTTCAGCTGCAGCACGCGCGTCAGTCGCACTGCGGAACAGCACCACTTCACCACCAATGATTGGGCCTCCATGCGAGACCTGTGTGCCCTGTTGCGCTGTTTCGAGTACTCCACCAACATGGCCAGTGGCGATGACACCGTTATCAGTGTTACAATACCACTTCTATGTCTCCTTGAGAAAACGCTTAGGGCGATGATCGAAGAGTAGGTGGTCCAGGAGGAGGAGGAGGAGGAGGATGAGGGGTCATTTTTAGCACTTTCAGGCCAGTCTGTTAGAAGTGGCTCAGAGGGAGTTTTTTTGCAACAGCAGAGGCCAGGTACAAATGTGGCCAGCCAGGGCCCACTACTGGAGGACGAGGAGGATGAGGAGGAGGTGGAGGAGGATGAGGATGAAGCAGGTTCACAGCGGGGTGGCACCTGACACAGCTCAGGCCCATCACTGGTGCGTGGCAGGGGGGATACGGAGGACGATGACGATACGCCTCCCACAGAGGACAGCTTGTCCTTACCTCTGGGGAGCCTGACGACTACATGCTGCAGTGCCTGCGCAACGACAGCAGAGTTGCGCACATTTTAATGTGTGCGGACTACTGGTTTGCCACCCCGCTGGATCCCCGGTACAAAGACAATGTGCCCACCTTACTTCCTGCACAGGAGTGTGATAGGAAGATGAGCGAGTTCAAGCGCACGCTGGTAGAGGCGCTCCTGAGAGCATTCCCAAATGTCACAGGGGAACAGGTGGAAGCCCAAGGCGAAGGCAGAGGAGGAGAAAGAGGTCGCCAACGCAGCAGTGATACGGCCAGCTCTTCTGAGGGCTGGGTTAGCATGGCAGAAATGTGGAAAAGTTTTGTCTCCACGCCACAGCTAACTGCACAACCACCTGATACGGAACGTGTTAGCAGGAGGCAGCATTTCACTAACATGGTTGAACAGTACGTCTGCACACCCCTCCACGTACTGACTGATGGTTCGGCCCCATTCAACTTCTGGGTCTCCAAATTGTCCACGTGGCCAGAGTTAGCATTTTATGCCTTGGAGGTGCTGGCCTGCCCGGCGGCCAGCGTTTTGTCTGAACGTGTATTCAGCACGGCAGCGGGCGTCATTACTGACAAACGCAGCAGCCTTTCCACAGCCAACGTGGACAAGCGGACGAAGCGGACGTTCATAAAAATGAACCAGGCATGGATCCCACAGGACCTGTGCCTCCCTTGTGCAGAATAGACATTTATAACTGCCTCCCTCTCAACCATGTATTCTTGTACTCCTGGGCACTTCTTTATTGAATCCTAATTTTTTTAACTTTACCATGATCTTGCGGTGCAACCCAAAGTTCACTGTCTGGGTGCTGGGGCCAAAATAACTGAAAGTGGCCTTCTCCAGTGGTGGGTGATATGACGCCTTATTCCTTGCTGTGGGACCTCTCTCCTCTGTCTGGGTGCTGGGGCCTAAATAACTAAAAGTGGCTGTATTTGTCTGGGCCCACTGCTGTGCTAAACACACGTTCAGACAATACACTGGCTGCAGGGCAGGGCAGGCCAGCACCTCCAAGGCATATAGGGCAAGCTCAGGCCATGTGCTCAATTTGGAGAACCAGAAGTTGAATGGGGCAGACCCATCATTCAGTACATGTAGGCGTGTGTACACATACTGTTCCAACCTGTTGATGAATGCTGCCTCCTGCTCCTGCTAAGACTTTCCACTAAGCTGGTGGTGCTGGTTGTTGTGGCATACTGACAAAGCTTTTCAACATTTAAGCCATGCTAACCCTCCCTTCTGAGGTGCTGGCGGTGCCCCAGCTGCGTTGGAGACTTCTTCTTCCTCCTCCTCCCCTGCCTTTGCCTTGTGCTTTCTCTGAGGCCACGGTGTCAGGTGGGAATGCCATCAGCAGTGCATCTTCCAGCGCTAGGTTGTAGTCACACATCTTTCGATCAGGCTCCAGTGAGGGAATTAAGGACGGCATGTTGTCCTTGTAATGGGGATCCAGCAGGTTGGCCACCCAGTAATCAGCACTTGTTAGAATGTGGGCAACTCGGCAGTTGTTGCGCTGGCACTGCATGTAGTCGCTCATGTGTGCCAGGCTGCCCAGAGGCAATGACAAGCTGTCCTCTGTGGGAGGTGCATTGTCTGAGTCCTTCATATCCCCCCAGCCACGCTGCAGTGATGGCCCTGAGCTTCTTTGGGTGCCACCTCATCCTCCTGAACTGTGCCCTGGCTGGACAATTGTGTACCTGGCCTATGTTGGGGCAGGAACCCACCCTCGGAACCACTTGTGAATGACTGGCCTGATAACCATGGAAATTATCCCTCTTCCTCCTGTGCCACATCCTCTTCCATCATCGCTTGAAGCGTTTTTTTCAAGGAGACATAGAAGTAGGATAGTAACGCTGATCACGGCATCATCGGCACTGGCCATGTTGGTGGAGTACTCGAAACAGCGCAACATGGCACACAGGTCTCACATGGAGGCCCATTTATTGGTGGTGAAGTGGTGCTGTCCCACAGTGCGACTCACCCGTGCGTGCTGCAGCTGAAACTCCACTATCGCCTGCTGCTGCTCGCACAGTCTCTCCAGCATATGCAAGGTGTAGCTTCACCTTGTGGGCACGTCGCATATGAGGCGGTGAGCGGGAAGGCCGAAGTTACACAGCAGTGCAGACAGGCGAGTAGTAGCAGGGTGAGAACTCCGAAAGCGTGCACAGACGGCCCGCACTTTCTGCAGCACCTCTGACATATTGGGGTAGTTTTTCAGGAATTTCTACACAACCAATTCAGAACAGGTGCCAGGCAAGAGATGTGTGTCAAACCGGTTAGGCCCAGAGCTGCTACGAGATTTCGCCCATTATCTCACACAACCAGCCGGGCTTGAGGCTCAGTGGCACCAACCACGGGGGGTCTTAATGTTTTTCCAAACAGATGAGTTTCAAAACAGCCTGCTGTCGTTTCCCCCTGGCTGTGCTGAAGTTGGTGGTGAAGGTGTTACTCTGAGCGGATGAGGAGGAAGTTGAGTAGGAGGAGGAGGAAACAGAGGGCAAAGAGAAATGCCTTGCAATCCTCGATGGCGGAAGGACATGCACCAAACTGCTATCCGCCTCAGGCCCAGCCCCCACTGCATTTACCAAGTGTGCTGTTAGAGATATATAACGTCCCTGCCAGTGCTTACTGGTCCATATATTGGTTGTTATGTAGACCTTGCCACATATGGCGTTACGCAGTGCAAACTTGATTTTGTCCACCAATTGGTTGTGTAGGGAAGGGATGGCTCGCCTGGAAAAGTAGTGGCGGTTGTGAACCACATACTGTGGGACAGCCACCGCCATAAGGTTTTTAAAAGTGCCAGTCTCCATCAGACAGAATGACAGATATTCAGAGGTCAGGAATTTTTTAATGCTGGCATTCATGGCCAGGGATTGCGGGTCGGTAGGGGGGTACTTCCTCTTTCTCTCCAGTGTTTGGGAGATGGACAGCTGAACGCTGTCATGGGACATTGTGGAGATGCTTGGTGACGGAGGTGGTGGCGCTGTCACTCCGGAAGTAGCAGAAAGCCACAGCAGTTGGAACCTGGTTTCATCATCATCAGAGGCGTGCTGCAGTGATCTTCCCATGTCCTCATCTTGAAACATAAGTGTTTGGGCATCAGTGAACTCAATCTCTTCCAATTCTGGGGCAGGGCTATGTGGATGGCCCACGGAAACCCTGCCAGCATAGTCATCAAAAAGCATAAGAGACTGCTGCATGACTTGGGGCTTAGACTGCTTGCCTGATTTGAAAGGGGGTGAGGTGAAAGACAGATGACCATGGGCTGCAGGTGCCAACTCTGAAATTTTAGCAGGGGACCGGGTGGGAGACAATGTGAAGGAACTGGAGGCACGGTTAGCCACCCAATCTACTATCGCCTATATGTGTTCGTAGAGTGGCATTCGGGCCTACAAAATAACGCAGAACTTTTTGGCACAGATTGACCACGTCCTCTCCCTGCAATAGGAGCTCCACCACCACCATCAGCACCATGACCAGGGCCACATCCCTTATTTGCCGCTCTCGTCATTCTTTGCGTTCACCCACCAAACAAACAGACGGATTTACAAAATTTATTTCCCAGTCAGGTATGCAGTGCAGGGGTATTTTGAAAGAAAAAAAGTATACAGATCACCCAGCAATGTAAACGTCGCCGAATTTACAGAATATATTTCCCAGTCAGGAATGCAGTGCAGGGGTATTTTGAAAGAAAAAATGTGTACAGATCAGCCAGCAATGTAAACGCCGAATTTACTGAATATATTTCCCTGTCAGGTATGCAGTGCAGAGTTACTTTGAAAGAAAAAAGGAGTACAGATCACCCAGCAATCTAAACACTGAATTTACAGAATATATTTCTCTGTCAGGTATGCTGTGCAGCAGGAACACACCATCCATGCCACTTGTGAATGACTGGCCTGAAAACCGTGGAAATGTCAACCCACAATCTAAGAGCTGGAAGTACTGAAGGTACTTTCTAGCCCCCCCAAAAAAAAAAAAGAATTTTTTTCAAACAGAATGTCACAGTTGTATTTACTGATTATATTTCACTATCATAAATGAAGTGCAGGCCGCAAAGGTACTATGCGAGACTCTATATCAATATAGAATTGAGGAAGAAATTAATTGCCTGTTAAATTGAAGACTAAAAAAAAATCAAATTAAAATATATGTGTATATTTTTATCTTTTTTACATTTTAAGCAATAATTTACCATGAGGGTCCTGTGGTATTTATACAGTATGTTATGTATACTAATACTGACATTTATTTAGTATATTTTTTTTTGTTCTTTTCCTTTTTTAATGTTATGTGGCAATACATTTCTGGGAAATAGGAGTAATAAAAGGTGTATATTAATAAGAATATCTAGTATCTACCTATCAATTTTTTTATTGTTTCAATTTATATTTTTAATTATTTTTTTTAGATTTGGATGCCTTTTTGTAAGAGTATCAGTAGAATTGTAGCATCAGCATTTATCCACTAATTGGATCATATATTTGGTTCTAAACCTGAAACAAACCAATTCTCAAAATATTCACTAATCTCTACTATATGCCTATTCTGGCAATGTCATAATTTGACATGAGGGAATCTTTAAAAATTTTCAGAAGGTAGGTTAAACCAAATTATGAAGGATGAATCTTGATCCCAATCAAATAATTTCCTTATCTTAATGTAAACATATAAGCGAGACTTTGAGGGCATTGTACCAAGAAGCATCTGATAGTGATTTTAATTCTTGGACCCGTACTGATTACAAAAACAGGGGTTCAGAGTTCCTATTCATTCTCTATGGGACTGCTGGAGAAAGCTAGGTGTTGTTCTCTGCTATTTCTTGCAGCCCCCTACCAAATAAATGGAGTGGCAGGGCACATACAGGGTTCTATTCATTAAGGGCACTTAAAACCTTTGTTCTCATGATTGGTGGGTTTTTATTTTTATCCTTGGCCTTATGAAAATATACGACAGCACGTATATAAATGTTTTGGCAGCTCTTTAATGCTAGGGCTGTAGCACGCTGGGATCAAAGCTCCTGTTCCTTCAAACTAGCAGGAGCATGTCGGGTCCTGGCTGTCAGACACATCGTGGACCCTGAGGAAAAGACAGGATCCGTTTATTACCTTCTCCGGTGCCAGCAAGAGAGCACTGCACGAGCGCAGGGAGCGAAAGTAGGAAGCTGCCGAGCCGCTTCTTCTATTGGTCCCACTGGTCACGTGACCTCCAGGTGTCTCGGGACAGAAGCAGAATGCAGGGTCTTACTAGAGCCTGATGAGCTCTGCCTGCGTGAAATGGCACCCCGCAGGGGGCTCTTTTCCCATATAACTGGGGCACCTGTGGATGTGCTCCAGAGGTCTTTTAATGACCTCTTTGGGGACATATTATGTGCCAAAAATAAATTAAAATATAAGTAAAAAAAATAATAATAAAAAATAAAAATACAAAATGCAAAAAATAAAAAATGTAGCTGCTAATGGAAACCGTCACCATAGTCACCCCGTTAATTTAAACCTATACATGTTAGATATCCAAACAATTGTCACAGAATTTTTGTGTAAGTTTTAATATTTAAGAAATAAAGAGCTAAAATTATAAAAAAATTATAACAAGAGATAATGGTAGCTCACCTGTCCAGGATCATGGAATAGGTGCTCAGTCTGGACTGACTCACCCAGTCAGAAGAGGGAATAGAATTATAGATAAAAGTTTAGACTGGCACACTTTATCTGGAATTGTGCAGAAGGATTAGATAAATACAATTTATTATAGAGATATTCAGTCTCACAATATAAAACCAAAAACATAAATAAAATATCAGCATGAAACCATACTAAATTGCATAGTAAATACTGTTCTCCTATGGCACATAAGCCGATATGAAGATATGGCAAGTTAAAACATTCCTCTGTAGCAATAGGCAATGGGAACTATAGAGAAGTCCCTCCAAATATCAGCAAACCTGCTTGTAGGTATATGTAGAATGGACAATCCCGATGGATGATATAAATCAATATTTTTTTCAGGGATTCCAGTTCATAAGTAACAGGTATATAAGTTTCTTATATACATGAATAATTCATTCATAAGCCCTGTTGTAGGTATGTTGCAGTGAGTACTGTGGTCTTTTGATTAGAGGAATATGTCACTATTCCATTCGATCGATATTCAGTCTTGAATAGCTACCACCTTTGTGTGTCCACAGATGATGTTAGTAGTCCCTAAACAGTTTAAAAAGTCACTGTAAATGCGGGCTAGCATCTACCAAGTTTGTCCACAAATGATGTTAGTACTCACTCAACCTTTGAGTGGTCACTGTAAATGCGGGCTGGCATCTACCGATGCAAGTAGTGGCATCCCACTGCTTTCGGGATCCACTCTGCTCGTTTACCTGTCCCAGTACTGGTAGTGCAGGGGCTCACACTGCTTGGCAAATCTCTGTTCCTAGTTCCGCTTTCCATGTGTCTTCAGTGCATGCGCTAAAGTGATGCCGGCTGAGCGTGCTTCATTCAATGAGAGGAAGTGCTTCTTCAGTATAGATCGATCTGCAGGCATCTTGTGGCAGTATTTACATGGGCTGTGTGCTGCAATACCAGATGCGTTTCGAAGTCAGCTGACTTCTTCCTCATTGGTAGCCATCATTACCTGTCGTAAGGACTTATATAACCTCCCGTGGCTGTTAAAAAAAGGAGGAGTGTAATTTGTCATATATTTTGTTGTTTCCATAATTTGGCTCAATACAGTTATATATAAGTATCTTATATTTTTTTCCTATTTTCTTTTTGTTTGTTTTAGTTTGGTGGTATCTGATTTACCAGCACCCCGATCCCCCCTTGGCTAGAGACCCCAGTCCCTCTTATCATCAATAGAAAAAGCTAAAAGTGAAAGTTATATAAAGAAAGAAGATAAAAAAAATAGATAGGATAACACAAAAGGAATAGGATATACCCTCCATATTCCAAACATTGATGTATTTATGACCTTGCCACTCTCTCCTTTTTTATTCTTATTCTTATTGTATTTTCAATTTTTATTACTGTTTTCCACCATGTATTAAGTTTTTATAATCAGTTTTATTGTTTTTATTATATCTTTACATCCCTGGATATTTTATCATATCTTTACACCCCTGGATATATGATTTAACTGGTATCCATATACAAATCAAATAAGATACCACCAAACTAAAACAAACAAAAAGAAAAAAGAAAAAAAGACCATATCTGCAGAAGGATATTGAAACTTTGGAGGGAGTTCAGAGAAGAGCTGCTAAACTAGTACATGGATTGCAGGATAAAACTTACCAGGGAAGGTTAAAGGACCTTAACATGTATAGCTTGGAAGTAAGAAGAGACAGAGGGGATATGATAGAAACCAGTGTCGGACTGGGGTACCTAGGGCCCACCAGTAAAATTTATTTTGGGGGCCCACCGTACGGATACATTCAAATATCATAAATAATTTAAGTTTTTTTTTATATGAACATAGGCTGGTTGAGGTGCTGTACATTAAATATATGTATTCAGTCCAGTAAATCTAATGTGTTATGTTCCACTTGTGCAGGGGGTGAGAGACTAAGGGCCCACCTTGCTCAGGGGCCCACTGGGGGATTCCCCTGTACCAATGTGCGACAGTCTGAGCCTGATAGAAACTTTTAAATACATAAAGGGTATCAACACGGTAAAAGGAGTTTAGGAGAGGAGAGAATATTTAAAAGAAGAAAAACTGCTACAAGAGGACATAGTTTTAAATTAGAGGGGCAAAGGTTTAAAAGTAATATCAGGAAGTATTACTTTACTGAGAAAGTAGTGGACGCATGGAATAGCCTTCCTGCAGAAGTGGTAACTGCAAATACAGTGAAGGAGTTTAAGCATGCATGGGATAGGCATAAGGCCATCCTTCATATAAGATAGGTCCTGGGGCTATTCATAGTATTCAGCATACTGGGCAGACTAGGTGGTCCAAATGGTTCTTATCTGCCGACACATTCTATGTTTCTATGTTTTATGTTTCTAAAAAAAAAATATAAGATAATTATATATAACTGTATTAAGCCAAATTATTGGAAATATGATGCCAACAACAAAATATAGGACAAAATTCACTCCTCCTTTTTAAAACAGCCACAGGAGGTTATATAAGTCCTTACGACAGGTAATGATGGCTACCAATGAAGAAGAAGTCAGCTGACTTCGAAACGCATCTGGTATTACAGCACACAGCCCATGTAAATCCTGCCACAAGATGCCTGCAGATCGATCTATACTGAAGAAGCACTTCCTCTCATTGAATGAAGCACGCTCAGCCGGCATCACTCTAGCGCATGCACTGAAGACACATGGGAAGCGGAACTAGGAACAGAGATTTGCCAAGCAGTGTGAGCCCTTGCACTACCAGTACTGGGACAGGTAAACGAGCAGAGTGCATCCCGAAAGCTACTTGCATTGGCAGATGCCAGCCCGCATTTACAGTGACCACTCAGGTCGAGTGAGTACTAACATCATTTGTGGACAAACTTGGTAGATGCTAGCCCGCATTTACAGTGACTTTTTAAACTGTTGAGTGACTACTAACATCATCTGTGGACACACAAAGGTGGTAGCTATTCAATACTGAATATTGATCGAATGGAATAGTGACATATTCCTCTAATCAAAAGTCCACAGTACTCACTGCAACATACCTACAACAGGGCTTATGAATGAATTATTCATGTTTATAAGAAACTTATATACCTGTTACTTATGAACTGGAATCTCTGAAAAAATATTGATTTATATCATCCATTGGGATTGTCCATTCTACATATACCTACAAGCAGGTTTGCTGGTATTTGGAGGGACTTCTCCATAGTTCCCTTTGCCTATTGCTATAGAGGGATGTTCTAACTTGCCATATCTTCATATCAGCTTATGTGTCATAGGAGAACAGTTTTTACTATGCAATTTAGCATGGTTTCATGATGATATTTTATCTATGTTTTTGGTTTTATATTGTGAGACTGAATATCTCTATAATAAATTGTATTTATCTAATCTTTCTGCACAATTCCAGATAGTGTGCCAGTCTAAACTTTTATATATAAAATTTTAAAAATAATGGCTTTTTAATAAGAATTACTTCCAAAGTGTCAAGTAAAAATCAACCCAAAAATTATTTGCGTAGTCAAACAAATAAAACAAAAGTTAGGGTCACTAAACCAAGACATGCACAAAATCACAAAAAAATTGCCTGTACATGCAGGCCTTTTTTTGGCCTGTCATGAAAAGTTTAATAACCAACTGCTAGCTGAAAAGAAAAGCATATAAGATCAAAATTCTGGAGTCAAGTGATAGTTTGTCAGAATGCTAATTGTGGCATCTAAAAGTCACATTCAGCCTATCGGGGGGTTAATCATGGGTAAAAAAAAAAAATACTCACCTCATCCATTTTAATGCAGAGATTTGTTGCCTCCAATTCTCCCATTCTCCTCACTGCGCCCGCCCAGAATGATGATGTGGTGATGTCACACGTTAGCAAGCAAGAGAATTGACGCATTTTCTTCAATAAAGATGGCCTCAATGGCCTCTTCGCAATCAAATGGATGAGGTGAGTATGTATTGTATTTTTTACTGCCATTTTAGGAAAAAATTATTCCTTACCATGAAGTGCCAAGAAATTTGGATTCGTAGTGAATCACATTTTTCCTGAAATTTGGATTGAATTCCACTGTGTTAACTTTGATTCACTCAAAACTAATTCAGAATTTTACACTAATGGGGGAGGGAGATCCAACCAGTGCATCAGTAAAGTAAAATGGCATCAAAAAGTCACATTTTCTCTCAAACTGCTACTGTGCAAAATGTTTAGGATTTGTTGGGGCTTCACAACATGCTTAATTCACGGAAGGACCGACGTAAATAAGGTAGACGTCCCTGAAGTTTGATAGGATTCACTGAGTTGTAGGTTTTTTTTATTGCAGAGTCTCCCTATGTCGAGTTATCTTCTGAGGGAGCAGAAGGAGCAGTAACGTTGTGCTCCAATATTCCCACACCCTCTGGTTCGGATGAACTAGAGATTATTAACTTGTTGGATAGGACATTAAATGGGGCCGAATTAAATGTCCTTAAGAAAAGACTATCTTTTGTCCCCACCCATTCCTTTGATTTATTTGGATGGGTGAAGGATTTGAACTTGTTTGTCAGAAAACTAAAATGGAGAAAGTTCTTTGCAAGTCACGATAGACGCCAGTGCTCTGAATTGGGGATTGACATTTCTGATTTGGGGGACTTGAGGAATCTGGTGGAGTTGTTGAAGGAGAATGAGAGAGTCCCGGGTGAAGGTCCTTTCACCACTATTAAGAAACGGTCCCTTCTTAACCACCCCAATGGACGTTTTCTTAAAAGTTGTCACAGATGAGCTCAAGAAATTGGATGGCACTAAATGTGGCAAGAATAACCTGACCTATGACAAACTCGAAGGCTTACTGTCTCGGGAGCGAGACAGCTCTATTGTCATTAAGGCAGCTGATAAGGGGGGTAATATAGTGGTGATGGGACATGAACAATATCTGAATATATGCATGGACATACTACGTGATAGAAATTGCTATGGCATATTGCCCTATAATCCCACAGCAAGCTATCTGAAGGAACTTAAGGTGATCCTGACGTCCGCATTGACCTCAAAGCTTGTCAGTAAAGCGGAATTTGGTGCACTACTACCTGCACATCCACAACTAGCCTGCTTCTACGGTCTGCCCAAAGTCCATAAAGGGCTACGACCGTTGAAGGGCAGGCCAATTGTATCGGGCACCAATAGTCTCACTAGTCAGATAAGCAACTACATAGACCACATTTTGAGACCTTTTGTGGTATCCATTCCCTCAAATGTTAGGGATTCAATGGAGGTTTTAAAGAAACTGGACGGCCTCTATGTCGAGCAGCATACCCTGCTTGCGAGTCTCAATGTGGAGGCCCTCTATAGCTCCATCCCTCATAAGGAAGGCCTGGAGGCTATTGGATTCTTCCTGAGGGAGCGAGGGATTGAATGCTTACGCCACAATCAGTTTATTATTGACCTTATGGACTTCATTCTCCACCACAATGTATTCATCTTTAACAGCCATTTCTACCACCAGCTCAGGGACGTTGCTATGGGAAGTCCCTGCGCACCGTCTTACGCTAACCTGTACCTGGGTTGGTGGGAGAGAACCATAGTATTTAGTGAGGAATCAGCAGCTTGGTCCGCACACGTCACTTTATGGTTGAGATTTATCGATTATGTCATAATTTTCTGGAACGGTACACAGGAAGAATTCAGCCATTTTTTACAGGCCCTCAATATAAACAATTGTGGGGTGTTTTTTACATCTGTGATTGATCCTGTGCATATTAGCTTCCTGGATCTCACCATTACAAAGGACTGTGATGGCAAAATCCATACGGACCTCTACCGTAAACAAACGGCCACCAACAGCCTTCTTCATTGGGGGAGCTGTCACCCCCCTGCTTTGAAAAGGGGTATACCAAAGGGGCAGTTCCTGTGTGTCCGCCGCAACTGCTCCTCTTTTTCAAGCTTTCAAAATAAAGCTGCTGAACTTCAGACCAGATTCTTATGTCGAGGGTACCCCCAGAAAATAGTATCTTCAGCCTTTTACCACTCAGTATCTTGCACACGGGAATCTCTTCTGGTCCCCAAACATAGGGATGAGGGGGAAGACCAGATCCGCTTGATTGCGAATTTTGATGCCGTAAATGGACCCATCATGGATTGCCTACGGAAACACTGGGGCATCCTTCAGATGGACAAACACATTGGACACCTGATGGGCAATAAACCAGCTATCACATTCCGTAGAGGTTGTAATCTAAGAGACTGCCTGGTTCACAGCTTTTTTGAACCCACTCGCTCGAGTATTTGGCTGACCAGTTCTGCCATATGTACTTTTCGATGCGGGGGTTGCATAGCATGTGGTTCTATTCAGACGGGACGCATGTTTGCCAGTACAACTACATCAAAATCCTACACAATTAGATCTTTTATCAACTGTAGGACTTCAGGTTTGGTGTACCTGGGCACATGCGTATGTGGCATGCAATATGTGGGGAAGACGATCCGGGAGTTTTGCCGACGGATTGGCGAGCACCTGAATGATATCAGGAAGCCGTCAGATACCCCCATTGCACGCCACATTAATATGCAACATTCTGGTGATCTCCGCTCGATCAAGTTTTAGGGTCTCGAGGTCATCAGACCCTCACCTAGAGGTGGTGACTTGGACCGTTTAATCCTACAAAAAGAAACACAATGGACCTACAGACTAGATACGGTTCGACCACGTGGGTTAAATGAATACATTTAATTTGCCTGCTTCGTCGTTTAGTATTACCGCTGACAGTTTTTCTATATCATATTATAGGTCGGGTCCTGCCACTTTAATGGTTCTCACTTCCCCACCACTACCAGGAAAATCTTGATATGGTGGGGGTTGTTGCATGGAGGGGTTATCTCTCACTGTGCCAATGCACCAGTCATGTAGGTGCAGTGTTCCACTGCACCACAGCCATGGTAGGTGCAAGCTGGCACCGTGTCAGGGCTCTGTCCCATGCACCATTAATTTTGGCTGTTACCAATTGAGGACACGCCCCCGGTTGTCATTATATGAATGGTACTTTTATTGTGCTGGCAGAGATAGTATCCAGCAGCATAGTGCATATTAATGGACAACATCTATCGGGGATTGACACTTGTGTCTTGTCCTACCACTTTGTTTATGCCATCATAATGTAAGAATCAGCCTGCGATACCTTGAAAAAAAATCAGAGATGTGGCTATTATCTCACGGCGTCAGGACGTGGGCGGGCACTGTGTACTTGTTACTGCCCCCTCCCGTCCTGGATGGCTGTGCTAAGCCTCTGTCCCTCCCCTTGTGGGCGGTCCTGTGTCTTTATAATTCGGCACCATAAGCGGACGTTTTACAGCCATCCTAGTGCTGGATTAGCTGTCACACACCATCAGTGTGGCGGCCTCTATACACCCACCAAAATAGCGCTATTGCTTCTGATGAATGCCTGCAAGAAACGTGTCGAGTTGGATGCTAACTAGTGAGGTGTGAGCTTAGTCTCTCAATGCTAGATAGGGTGAGCGTGTGTATGTTTATTTGCTTATGGCTTGTATATGTCGCCCTCCCAACACACCCCATGTGCATTTGGGTTAGGGCGACTTCATGCCTAGACACCAGCAATGTGCGCACTCACTCTAAATGGTGTCTGTCCTACTATTAGGCAGTGATTTTCTGACAATAGGGGAGGTTTTGTACCCTTCAGATTTTTCACTCATCTGCCGAATTAATAGTGGTCATAAACCATTGTGGTTATAGCTCCCCTTAAGTGAATCGTAGTCCAAATTACATTTTTTTGGGCTTCCCGGATACCTATCCATGATCGATCTGCTATAATCCTCTGGATGGGGTACCGATTAATTCACTAGGGACACATCCATCTTTTTATTATTTTTTGACCCTTGATCCTCCCCCAAGTAACAATATTTTAATGTATTTTTGAATAAAAGTATATGTTTAATGTTCCTACAACTCAGTGAATCCCTTCACAGCATGCTTGCCAATTTTTTGAAAATTGGATGGAGCGTGGGTGGACTCCAGGAACTAGTGTAAATCATAGCTCACATGTGTACCATCTCTTAACTGCCATATAATTGACTTACTGGCTTATAAAGGGCAAAAAATGCACCTATTTTATTAATTGGCCTGAATATTTTCATAAATTAGGCATATTTCATTCCAGCTAAGATCAAGATAATGAAGTATCATACATGTTACAAAAATAAACTTTTATTGAAGTTGTCCGGTCCCAAAATCAAAATAATTTTTATGTGCTCCTAACTAGAGTTGAGTGAACCCGAACTGTATAGTTCAGGTTCGTACCGAATTTTAGGATTTCCGGGACATGAACCCGAACCCGAACATTTTCATAAAAGTTCGGGTTCGTGTCCGTTGTTCAGCGATTCTTCTCGCTTTTTGAAAGGCTGCAGAGCAGCCAATCAGCAAGCGTTTTACATCTTTTCCCTAGGAAGCCATCACAGCCATGCCTACTAATGGCATGGCTGTGATTGGCTGAGTGCAGCATGTGACCCAGCCTCTATATAAGCTGGAGTCACATAGTGCCGCACGTCACTCTGCTGTTGTTAGTATAGGGAAAGGTTGCTGCTAGTGCTCCGAGGGAGAGATTAGAAAAGAAATCTGTTGAACCTGGTGGTGTGAAATCTTCAAGCTACAGCAATTATTAAAGGAAGGGGGCTACTGCAATACTACATATTTGTACCCAGCGCTGAGCCCAGTGATACTGAAAAGTTTTTTTTTTTTTTAATGCATCTGTTACTGAGGTGGGGGTCGGCGGACATTTTAGCCACTGCAGTGTCCTTGGAACTGCATGTGACCTGCATGTGTGCCAGCCTGCCAGGGACATCAGTCAAATCCTTTTTGGTAGCTCAGTGAAGGAAAAAATCCTTTTTTCTGGCAGGTCAAGTCCCCCACATTACCTTTTGTATAATTTAGGCGTGAAATAGTCCATTTCTGTAGTCTGGGGCAAAAATCTGTATTGTTGTGCTATAGAGCACTTGTGCATACAATGCACCAAAACGTGTTTTCAATTTCATCAGTGATATAGTGCATCAGTGTATTTTTGGGAAAAAAGCGGTATTTCTGGTCCACAAAGCAGTTGTGCATACAGTGTACAAATACCTAATTTACATTTCTGCAGTGAAATAGTGCATCAGTGTATTTTTGTGGAAAAAAAGCGGTATTCCTGGTCCACAAAGCAGTTGTGCATATAGAGTACAAATACCTATTTTAAATTTCAGCACTGAAATAGTGGATTACTGTGTTTTAGGGAAAAAGAAGCAGTATTCCTGGTCCACAAAGCAGTTGTGAATACAGCTTTTTAAATACCTATGTTTAATTTTCAGCCGTTAAAGAGTGCATTTGTGAATTATAGGGAAAAAAGCCGTATTCTTGGTTTACGAAGCAGTTGTGCATACAGCGTACCAATACCAGCGTACAAATACTGTTTAATTTTCAGCTGTTAAATACTGCATTTGTGAATTTTGGGGGGGGAAAACGTGTTCTTGGTAAACAAAGCAGTTGTGCATACAGCGTACAAATACCTACGTTTAATTTCCAGCCGTTAAATAGTGCATTTGTGAATTTTGGGGGAAAAAGCAGTGTTCTTGGTCCACAAAGCAGTTGCGCATACAGCGTGCAAATACATATTTTACATTTCTGCAGTAAAATAGTGCATTATGATGTTTTAGAGAAAAAAAGCCGTGTTCTTGGTTCACAAAGCAGTTGTGCATACAGCGTACAAATACCTATTTTAAATCTCAGCAGTGACATAGTGCATTAGTGTGTTTTAGGAAAAAAAAGCCGTGTTCTTGGTTCACAAAGCAGTTGTGCATACAGCGTACAAATACATATTTTACATTTCTGCAGTGAAATAGTTCATCAGTGTATTTTTGGGAAAAAAAGCGGTATTCCAGGTTCACAAAGCAGTTGTGCATACAGCGTACAAATACCTATTTTAAATCTCAGCACTGAAATAGTGCATTTGTGTGTTTTAGGGAAAAAAGCTGTGTTCTTGGTTCACAAAGCAGTTGAGCATACAGCGTACAACTACCTACGTTTACTTTCCGTTAAATAGTGCATTTGTGAATTTTGGGGAAAAAAGCTGTGTTCTTGGTCCACAATGCAGTTTTACATACACCGCCCAAATACGTATTTTACTTTTCAGCAGTGAAATAAATAGTGCCTCTTTCTGTTTTGTTGAAAAAAAAGCTGTATTCTTGCTTCACAGAGCAGTTGCGCATATAGTGTACAAATACCTATTTTAACTTTCTACACTGAATTAGTGCATTAGTGTTTTTTGGGGGAAAAAAGCCTTATTCTTGGTTCACAGAGCAGTTTTCAATAAACCGCATAAATAGCTAAGTTTAAATTTCAGCAGTAAAATACTGCATTAGTGTATTTTGTGGGAAATAAAACCCGTATTGTTGTTACACAGAGCAGTTTGGCATACAATGCACAAAAACGTTTTTTAAAATTTAGCACAGACATACTGCATTTCTGTAGTTTGTTGCAATAAACACTGGTTTTGATACTGTTGTGATACATAGCAGATCTGAGGCCTACCCTTTATTTCAGTGATTTAAAGTAACCTTTTGAAATCCGCATTTACATAGTTGGTTGCAAACACACTGGTTTTGTGGTAGATAGCACATTTGCGGTGTACGCTGCATTTCTGACAGTCAAATAAAACAAAAACGTTAACTTATGTTTTTACATTGTTGGTTTGAAAAATCAAATTTTTGGGGATAGTGAAGTAATTTTATTGAATTGCTCCGTTACACTGTTGTGTGACCTAAAGAAATTTATTTTGTTTATGACACGGGCACTGCCTTACTGTATAGTGAAGTTAATTGTTGACTATTGGCAGTTAAATGCAGCAGTCTCTTATGCTTCTTTATGACTCAGCTGGCAGGGTTTCCCAGGGCCATAACCATAGTCCTGCCCCAGAAGTGGAAGAGATTGAGTGCACGGATGCCCAACCACTTAGGTTTGAGGATGGAGACAGTGGAAGACCACAGCAGCACGTCTCTGATGATAACGAAAAACAGGTGCAAACCGCTGCGGCTTTCTGCGGTGTGCAGACTGACAAAGAGGGTAGGGTTAAAACTGGGTGTAAGATGATGTTTAGAACAATGAGGTCTTACACCCCAAAATATACCACTGAAAACCATGTTTTCCATGGGTGGTGATAAAATCATAATTTTGTAGGCCAGGAATTACCTTTGCGGCCTGCGCTGCATATGTGCCAGGGACAATAATATAGTTAATCCGTCTGGGAGTTCATGGGTTGACATATTCCAATTATTTGCTGTCAGGTAACCCTGCACTGCATAGGTCACAGTGACCGAAAATGTGAATAATCCTCTTTTAAATTGTTGGGTGCAATATTACCATTTTTGACGGGTACAAAGCCCTGCACTGCATAGGTGACAGTGACCGCAAATGTGAATAATGCTCTTTTAAATTGTTGTGTGCAATATTACCATTTTTGCCAGGTAGAAACCCCTGCAATGCCTAACTGTCAGGGCACTTACAATTGGCGGTTACATTCTTGCATGACATAAAGCCTTTTTGGGCTGTGAAGCCAAAGGTACTAGTCACCAACAACATGTTTTTTATTTTTTTAAATAAATTGCTGTAGACCCGCAAAAATTGGGAAAATATAAAAAAATAAAACAAAGTGTAAGTGCACAGTAGTATAACAATGGTTTGTTGAGGCCGGTATACATGTCTATTCTGCATAAGGTACAAACTTGTCCTGTGGTATCAATGCATGGTTCTTTTTAATAAACAAATTATTGCCCACACTGGCTGCGGACAGGCGGCTGCGCTTGTCTGTGATAATGCCCCCAGCCACGCTAAACACACATTCAGACAATACAGTGGCTGCAGGGTAGGCCAGCACCTCCAAGGCGTAAAGGGCAACCTCAGGACATGTGCCCAATGTGAAGACCCAGAAGTTGAATGGGGCAGACCCAGTGGTGTAGCTAGAAATCATTGTCCCCCCCCCCCCCTCCCACAATAATTTTTGTGCAACCACTTCCTTTCATGCTACCATTCCTGGGGCTACTAAAGATCACTCTCTCAGACCAGGCCCAGCAGCTGTTCCATCCGCTTTCTACACTGTCTGTACTGCCACTGTATATAATTTCATTGAATAATACTGTTGAGGGGGCCCTGACAAAGTCTTTTAGTCCTCATCCTCCTCCTCCTGAATGGCCCCCTTCTAGGTCAGAGCCCCAAAGCTGTAGCTTCCCCGGTAGCTCTGCCCCTAGGCAGACCCGTCAGTCAGTACGTGTACTGTTCCACCATGTTGCTGAAATGCTGCCTCCTGCTAAGACGTTCCAGATCTGCTGGTGGTGCAGGTTGTTGTGACGTGATGACAAAGCTTTTCCACATTTTGCCCATGATAACCCTGCCTTCTGAGGTGTTGGTGGTGACCCAGCTGCGTTGGCGACTTCTTTCTCCTCCTCCTTTGCCTTCACCTTGTGCTTACATGGAGTCCCCGGTGTCAGGTGTGAATGCCATCAGCAGCGTGTCTACTGGCGGACGCATCTTCCTAACACACTCTAGCGAGGGAATTAAGGACGGCACGTTCTCCTTGTAACGGGGATTCAGCAGGGTGGCCACCTAGTAATCAGCACAAGTTAGAATGTGGCAGTAATTCAGTGGTCGTTGCGCATGCACTGCAGCATGTAGTTGCTCATGTGTGCCAGGCTGCCCAGAGACAAAGACAAGCTGTCCTCTTTGAGGGAGGTGTATTGTCTGTGTCCTCTGTTTCCATCAACATTCCTCCTACCCCTCCTCCTCATCCTCCCCATCCTCCAGAACTGTGCCCTGGCTGGACAATTGTGTTGTGTTGGTGCAGGAACTCACCCTGCGAGCCACTTGTATTTGTTAAGGATAAGGCGTGTATATAGTTTTGTTTCTTTATATAGTTAGTTTAGCTGCATTATAGTTATTTTAATATGTTTTTAAGTAAATTTGTAAATAGTTTGTTACTGGTTGTAGTGAAAGGGGGGGGGGGGGGAGTGTTGTGTGTGTTCGATAAACTGAATTCGTTTTCACTGTCTGGTGTTCAGGAATTTCTGCACCCCAAATTCAGCACATATGAGGGGTACTTCCTCTTTCTATTCCTCTTTCTCTCCAGTGTTTGGGAGATGGACAGCTGATAGCTGAACACTTCCATGGGATTCGGTGGAGATGCTTGGTCACGGTGCCAGATGAGGTTGCTTTGCCACCACATCCTCTGCTGGGTGGCAGGTGCCAATGTCACACACTTTGGCTAAGGTTTAGAATGTTTATTTATTATTTTTCTGCATTTAATCTTATTTTAAGTCATTTCCCTATCCACATTTGTTTGCAGGGCATTTACCTACATTTTGCTGCCTTTTGCAGCCCTCTAGCCCCTTACAGAGATATTTTACAGCTATTTTAGTGCCCAAAAGTTTGGGTCCCCATTGAATTCAATGGGGTTTGAGTTTGTGGGCAAGTTGGGGTTAAGTTCGGATCCCGAACCCGAACTTTTTTGTGAAGTTCGGCCGAACTCGTCGAACCCGAACGTCCAGGTGTTCGCTCAACTCTACTCCTAACACCCCTCACAATGCATACATATGCCCCCAATGCCTGATTTTCATTTACGAGCTTTCCTTTTTCGCTGGAAGACATCAGATTATCATTGCAGATTTGTTGACTTTCTTCCCTTCTTATTTTGTTGAATGCATAAATTTATTGCTACACAAGCCTGGCAGCACTGAACAGTGATGAGTCACAGGCTGGCCACGCCCCCCACACTGCTCTGCCTGCAGCACCTCCTCCCTCTATAACTCCTGTGTCCATCTTTCTGCACACAAATATGAATCTACTTCTCACACAGTGTCTAAATCCCATTACTGACGGTCCATAGTCTCTTCCCTCACCATCTCCAGAGTGTAATAAAAATCTGGAAGCAGCAAGCACACCCAAAAACATCTGTATTTAATCCTATCCTGTGTGATACAGCCTGCTGAGCTGTGTATCTAAACTCATCACTGAAAGTCCACGTGCTATTCCCTCACCATCTCCATAGTGTGATAAACAGTTGGAATCAGCAAGCACGTCCAAACACATCTGTATCTACTCCTAACATGTATGTGTGCCGGATACAGAGCCTGTTGTGTGCGATACTGCCTGCTGGAGTGTGTATCTAATCCCATCTTCTATGATACAGCCAGCTGAGAATCTAATTCCATTTTGTATCATACAACCTGCTGAGCTGTGTATCTAAACCCTTCTGCACACGACCGTATCCATTTTGCGGTCTGCTAGACACAGATAACACTAAATAAGGATACTGTCCGTGTGCAACCTGCATTGTTTTTTTACAGTACTATTGATTTCTATGAATTTCAGCTCTGCATTATGAGGACCAGAATAGGACATGTTCTGTTTTTTTTGCAAAACTGAGATACGGATGTGGAAAACACATGGACTTTATCAGTGTGCTTTCCACATCCATATATCAGTACAGCAAAATATAGAACAGGTCTTATTCTGGTCCTCATAATGCAGATCTAAAACCCATAGAACTCAATGGCTCTGGAAAAAAATGCACATCTCACACAGCCAGCATCCTTATTTAGCAGATCTGCTACTTGGAGAAAGCAGAACGGATACGATCCTGTGCATGAGGCCTAATCCTATCTTTTTTGGTCCTGACCGCTGAAGGGTTTATCTTGGGCCATCATGTGTGATACACGTGAGATAAGACCATGATCATCCTGGGAAACACGGTCCGTGTATCGCCGCATCTCCCAGGCCGACTGCACTCTCCTGACCGAACTGATGATATGACAGTAATGTATGATGCAGCCAGTCTCTTCTGGTCAGGAGAGCCGAGGTTGGCCTTGAAATTGTGGCTGACACATGGACTGAGCCATGGATTCCTGGGCAGATCACAGTAGTTTGCATGATCCCTATCACTGATACTGAGCTGCCATAACAGTGTCATCCACAGTGCCCCCATAACAGTGACATCTAGAGCATCCCCATAACAGTGACATCTACAGTGCCACCATAATAGTGACCTCCACAGTGCCCCCATAACAGTGACATCCTCAGTGCCTCTATAACAGTGACCTCCACAGTGGCCCCATAACAGTGACAGTGCCCCCATAACAGTGACATCCACAGTGCGTCCTTAACAGTGTCATCCACAGTGCTCCCATAACAGTGACATCTAGAGCATCCCCATAACAGTGACATCTACAGTGCCCCCATAACAGTGACCTCCACAGTGCCCCCATAACAGTGACATCCTCAGTGCCTCTATAACAGTGACCTCCACAGTGGCCCCATAACAGTGACATCCACAGTGCCCCCATAACATTGACATCCACAGTGCCCCCATAACAGTGACATCCACAGTGCCCCCATAACAGTGACATCCACAGTGCTCCCATAACAGTGTCATCCACAGTGCTCCCATAACAGTGACATCTAGAGCATCCCCATAACAGTGACATCTACAGTGCCCCCATAACAGTGACCTCCACAGTGCCCCCATAACACTGACATCCTCAGTGCCTCTATAATAGTGACCTCCACAGTGGCCCCATAACAGTGACATCCACAGTGCCCCCATAACATTGACATCCACAGTGCTCCCATAACAGTGACATCTAGAGCATCCCCATAACAGTGACATCTACAGTGCCCCCATAACAGTGACCTCCACAGTGCCCCCATAACAGTGACATCCTCAGTGCCTCTATAATAGTGACCTCCACAGTGGCCCCATAACAGTGGCATCCACAGTGCCCCCATAACATTGACATCCACAGTGCCCCCATAACAGTGACATCATCAGTGCCCCCATAACAGTGACCTCCACAGTGCCCCCATAACAGTGACATCATCAGTGCCTCTATAACAGTGACCTCCACAGTGACCCCATAACAGTGACATCCACAGTGCCCCCATAATATTGACATCCACAGTGCCCCCATAACAGTGACATCCACAGTGCCCCCATAACAGTGACATCAACAGTGCTTCCATAACAGTGTCATCCACAGTGCTCCCATAACAGTGACATCTAGAGCAACCCCATAACAGTGACATCTACAGTGCCCCCATAACAGTGACCTCCACAGTGCCCCCATAACACTGACATCCTCAGTGCCTCTATAACAGTGACCTCCACAGTGGCCCCATAACAGTGACATCCACAGTGCCCCCATAACATTGACATCCACAGTGCTCCCATAACAGTGACATCTAGAGCATCCCCATAACAGTGACATCTACAGTGCCCCCATAACAGTGACCTCCACAGTGCCCCCATAACAGTGACATCCTCAGTGCCTCTATAATAGTGACCTCCACAGTGGCCCCATAACAGTGACATCCACAGTGCCCCCATAACATTGACATCCACAGTGCTCCCATAACAGTGACATCTAGAGCATCCCCATAACAGTGACATCTACAGTGCCCCCATAACAGTGACCTCCACAGTGCCCCCATAACAGTGACATCCTCAGTGCCTCTATAATAGTGACCTCCACAGTGGCCCCATAACAGTGACATCCACAGTGCCCCCATAACATTGAAATCCACAGTGCCCCCATAACAGTGACATCCACAGTGCGTCCATAACAGTGACATCCACAGTGGCCCCATAACAGTGCCATCCAGTGCCCCTAATGCCATTCAATGCCCCCTATTTGTCAGCCAGTGCCCTCTTGTGCCATCCAGTGCCCTCCAGTACCATCCAGTGTCCCCTCCATGCCATGCAGTGCCCCCCTTTTTTTTTTTTTTACATCCAGTGCCCCTGTTTGCCATTAATGGCCCCCTTGTGCCATCCAGTGCCTTCTTGTTTGCCATCCAGTGCCCCTGCTTGTCAACCAGTGCCCCCTTGTGCCATCCATTGCCCCTTTCTTCCATTTCCCCCTTGTTTGCCATCCAGTGCCGCCTTGTGCCCCCTTGTCGCATCCAGTGCCCCTGTTTGCCATGCATTGCCCCCTTGTTTGCCACCCAGTGCCCCCTTGTTTGCCATCCAGTGCCCCTGTTTGCTATCCATTGCCCCCTTGTGCCATCCACTGCCCCCATTGTGCCATGCATTACCCCCTTGGGCCATCCAGTGCCCCCTGTTTGCCATAAAGTACCCCTTTATGCCATCGATTATTGCCCCCTTGTGCCATTCAGTGCCCCTCCTTATGCCAATGTGATACAGAGGCTGACAGCCAGCACATGTGCACTAGCATTTAGCCTAGTGCGCTGTGAAGACTGCCGGCCGGCACTTATTCCAGCAAGAAGCGGTGACATCACTCGTGACGATCCATCTCCTGCTGGAGAAAGGAAGAGAAGACAGGAAGAGAAGAAGATGGACTTCGTCCGGATGCACAGAAAATCCATCTGGAGGGACCACGTGACTGGGAGGCAGATCTCAAGAACGGCTGCACTCTGGAAGGTAATTATGTAAGCAATAATCTTTCCTCCATAGGTTAGCTTGAAAAATAAAAATAAAAAGGTTAAGCCCGGAGAACCCCTTTAAAGTGATAAAATTCAGCTACTTTAGATTGTAAGAGGGTCATTTACTATCCAGAAATATACATTAGGTTATTTGCGCTTATAAAAAAGTGGGCCTGGCATGTGTGGGAAGGGGAGATGCCAGCAGGCCCCTCTCATTCATCATTTTCTATGACTGTTTTAGGCATAGAAAATGGTCTCAATGTAATCTAGTAAGGAAGCGTCCAAGTTATGTAGAGGCCAGCTTTAGGGGTTATTAAGACTGGCATCAGAAACGCTGGTCATAATAAATGACCCCTCTAAGTTTTTTAAGGCCCTCATGCGCTGTCTCATTGTTGATTTGTTTTCACTGTCATTTTACATTTGTATGCATGCACTAATTACATATGTAGTTACATACGGGTTTTATTAAAGCTATTATTGTTGTTGTTAAAATTAAAAGTATAAAGTGTTAAGGCTAAAAATTAGTAAAATTTCAGATGTATTCTTCTGTAGTATTAAGAAATGAGTGCCCTTGTGTAAGAACACTGTGTGGGCCAGTGGGACAGAAAATCTCAGCTGTGAAACCCTAGCGGGATTCTACTTCAATGACATCAAGATACTGGGATAAGAAAGTGGCCCGTTGACTCAGCTGTGTCTTCTCTCAACTTTAAACAGGTTTACTGGTAAATAACTTAATTCTTGTGTAATGTAACTTTGGACATCAATCCATCAGTGCTTCTCAAAGTCTGTGCTTGCTTTAAGCTGACCATGCATGTGTCAGCTAATCTCCAGAGTCAAACACCAGCATTTTTCATATGGTGGTCCTTGCCTATAAATAAATAAATAACGATTTTCAAAATCAGAAACATTTTCTCCCGTTGTAATTATTTAGTTGCATTCTAATATTTTTTTTTTTCTTGCATGATAGCCCATTAAAATTTATGGCCAAAATTGTAAAGATCATCTTAAATCCTGTTTGCAATTGTACGAGAAGCATCAGTAATCATGCCATTGAAGTCAATGTTTAGTCTTGCATAATGTATGACATTATTATACATATTATATGTGTAAACTAGTAGATAATTATTCTTGACAAGATAGTCCGAGGTTAATAAAGTACTGAGGGTATGCTTCAGGATTAATTACATAACTTATACATGGCAGGGAATTGTTTTATTATGTGAATAAGTAAGATGTCTAGAGTTCAAAACATTAATGTTCTAACATCTTTACATCCCAAGCAAAGAATACAATGTGGTTTTGTTATGGTATGCATGCCTATGTCAACACTCACAATCCCTGAATAACAATATGATAAGCTCTCTGAAAGATGCTCTCCCTGAAATTATAGTATGTTTGCTTAACTATATTGGGCTCATTAAACTATCTCCAAATGGAACAGATAAAGGAGCTAGAAAAATATTTAGCATTCTGGATTTATTTAAATTATGTTTGCCAAATGTTATGTTTATTTAGAAGGAAATACTCTTGATTTAACATTCCAATTATACATTTTTGAAGGGTTGAAGATAAAAATCTGTAGTTATTCAAGGGAGGCATAATGTTAAAAGCTCCATTTAATGACTTAGGTTTATCCAATTAAGGGGAATGGAGACAAAACAGAGTGGAATTTATCACATTGGAAGTCATTTTTCATAGATGCTCATTCAGACCCATTTGGATGATAAAGATCAATGACAAGAAAGAACAGTAAATTGCCTAGGAGGATTCAAAACAGATTCCAGATACTCAAGGAAGAGATTAAGTCAAGACAGCATCTGAAGATCTCGCCAAACACTTTAGCTTCACCTTAGCTGACAGGGAACTGATAGTTGGCAATTTAATTTCCAGGCCTTGCAGCTATCATTGCATGGTACTTTGTCTGAAAGTTTCAGGAAACTAACCCAAGAAGCCTGCAATCAATAGTGAAAGCAGATAATAGTATCTTAAGTGGCAAAAATACTCACTCTGTTTAGTACAGATCACTATGATTAATGGTTACCCCTTACCAGTAGTCAGCGCTCTTTGCCTACCAGAGTGTGGGTGTATGACATGAGTGTAAATTACATCCCATATATATCCTGCATGACTATTCTGTGTGGCAGAGGTAATACTATGGATTGAGCTATAATAAAGATTGTGCTACCAGACAAAATAGCACACAATGCACACGTATTCACTGGAGTTCACTAACACTCATCTTTATCAATGAGTGTGAGCTAACACAATTAGTTATAACAAGTGGGCAAATAATTATAATAAACTGTAAATGAGTTTGGCCTTTTTAGTAGATTGACTTTCATGAAGAGTAACTCAGCATATAAAGAGCTTGGCTCTTAGTAATTCTCACCTTTTTTCTTGCTAATTAAGACAGAAGATATTCTGAAACTGCACGTGAAGAGAGCATTAATCAGATTACTGACCACTGCTGAAATCTTTCTCTCTGTGTGAAAACAAGTACGTACTATCTTCAAACACTCTCCTCCAACTGTACGGATAACTGTATCATTTGTTCTAAATCTTTAAAACATTTAATTCTGAAAAGACTGTTGTTTCTTTGAGCACAATGATGATTTCAAAGAATGTATGCCCAGGGCAATGACCTTAGTGGCCTGTGTTACATTATAATTCCAAAGAAGAAGACAAAAGCAGATAGCTTACTGTAGTTAATGAGATTGGCACAATAAACACTAATCTGCACTAAAACTAAAAAGAATAATGATAAGGATATTACAGCTCATACAGAGAACAAGAACGGTTCACTGGAAAGATCAATTGTGGACTTTAGGAGGTAGTCTTTAGTAGCAATTAAAACACATATCAAATTGGATTCTTGATGCAAAGGTTTCTTTTAGAAATGCTGACTGCCAGGTCTGAATAAAAATATATATATATGATTTTTTTTTAGAGTAGCAAGTTCAAATCAACCAATATTAGCAGAAGTTTAACATCACTTTAAAAGAAAGAGATTGACCTACTGAGAAAGTACATGAGTAAACGTGTAGCAATACACTGATTATTACGGTTTACCCTCAGGCAAATACCTCTCTCTTAAGCCTGTGCACTGGAACATTTTGTTTTATTACCTTGTGAGATAAGTGGGGAAAAAAGCCTTCACTACCTGGGGAATTAAAATATTCTGCCTTGTCATATCAATGTCTGTTCTCAATTTTATGCAGGGTGCATAATTATAACAGTGTTTAAATTAAGCCCAGAAGAAAGATGGGTTCAAGTGCAAATTAATTTCAGATTATCACAACAAAGGCAATCAAATCTCAACAAGCTTGCCAGCAAAATACTTTGCAAAGGTCCCCAGGTCCCTTCCCGCCCCAATTTACAACAAAGACCTTTCAGTTTAAATTAAGCTAATGATCTAATGCAGCACTCCTGAGTACTTTCCCCCTTCTCTCCCATTATTATTTACTTAAAGAAGGCATCACTGTGCTGCTAAAGAGGAGAATATAGGAAGGGAAGGTGGCACAGAAAGGTCAGGATTTAGAATCAGCAAAGTGACAAAATAAACATTCAACAAGTCTGACAAGGGCTGCATATTGTCAAATTGTCTGATTCTGTGGAAACTATCAGGCTGAATTGACAGTGCTGAAAGAACTCTAAATTTATCTGAACCCCTTTCTCATGCAAGGAAAATCCAAAA
Organism: Bufotes viridis; assembly: GCA_033119425.1. Taxonomy (NCBI): domain Eukaryota; kingdom Metazoa; phylum Chordata; class Amphibia; order Anura; family Bufonidae; genus Bufotes; species Bufotes viridis. The sequence goes on along the minus strand of CM065593.1, from coordinate 216,992,275 downwards.
CCAAATAGCATGGCTCAGCTCCTCCATCTATCTATCAGCACTGCTTTTATATAAATCCTACATCTTATTCTATCCTATGGGAACCTGCCGGGGAATGAAGAGAATCAAGTGCAGAGAAATTTTAAGTCAAGCCTCATTACCTCCTCATTACCTTTGCAAAAGTGGAGTGAGTGAAAATTTTATCTAGGGAACAGAAGCTTGGGAATCTCATTGAGAGTTCTGTCTGGTTATTGCACAGCCAAGCATGGAGCTGCGCCTCTACGGGATTAAAGTTTTCAAGCTATTTCACTATAGTAATGATCCACTCATTAAGGTTTTTAAGGGAAATTACCATCACTTATCATTATGCTATTCACTAAACAGCACTAAATAAAAAAAGAATACCAGTCATACCATTTCTTCCCCAGTTAGCACCATTAATTATAGAATATTTAATTCTTTCAGTGTGTGTTTTTTCTTACAGCTCTCCAATGTATGCAGAAAAAAAGCATAATTACAGGGAAAATAAATAATGATATGTTTATTTAGTATCAATTATGTGTGCAAAATCAGGAATACAACATTGTTTGGTTTATACTTGCATTCATTAAACTTTTATTAAGCAGCTTCAAGAAAATTAAAATCTGACACAACTGTGTCATTAACACACTGTCACTGCAGATGGGAAGATCTAGAGATGGAAAGATAGATAGATAAATAGATATGAGATAGATAGATGATAGATGGCTAGATATGAGATAGATAGATAGATAGATAGATAGATAGATAGATAGATAGATAGATAGATAGGAGATAGGCCTCTTGCACATGACTATATGCCCTCTGGGACAAACGGTCCATTAGCGGGCCATTTGTCCCCAAGTGGCATTGATTGTGTGCATTACAATGATGCTGTGCACGTCGGGCCGTCCCCGTGGGACTATTGTCCACACTCATATGATCATTTTTCGCCACTTTGCAAAGCAGGCAGAAGCAGGAGCCCGCTCCACTCAGCTAATACTGGCATAGCACATGTTTACAGGGTAACCATGTCCTATGCCAGCATTTAGTAAACCTCCGGCAGGCACATATTGCTGTTCCTGCCTGTACTCACTGTGCTGTGGCCCCATTCATAAAATGTCATGTCCATACTCCGATGTACACAGAAGTGAATTTTAAGCACACAGGGAATGGTGCGCTTTAGGGGGGTAAAACTGTAATAAAATACAAAAAGCATTAATAAAGTACTTTAGAAATAGTGTTGCTATGGGATTAGGAACATCTTATTAAAATTTTATTCAAAAGTTTAGTTACTCTTTAAATACTTTACACTCAACTATGTTTTAACAACAATTTGCTTTAGAACATAATACAATTTAACAGTTTTAACATAGTAACATATTTTAATAGGCCAAAAAAAGACATCTGTTCATCCAGTTTGGTCTGTTATACTGCAAGTTGATCCAGAGGAAGGGAAAAGAAAAATCCTGGGAGCTAGAAGCCAATTTTCCCCACTTAAGGGGAATAAAAAAATCCTTGCTGACTCCAATCATGCAACCAGAATAACTCCGATGATCAACGACCCATCTCTAGTAGCTATAACCTGTAATATTATTACTCTCCAGAAATACATCCAGGCCCCTCTTGAACTCTTTTAGTGAACTCACCATCACCACATCCTCAGGCAGAGAGTTCCATAGATTCACTGCTCTTACCATAAATAATCCTCTTCAATGGTTGTGCACAAACCTTCTTTCCTCCAGACACAGAGGATGTCCCCTCGTCACAGTCCTGGGGATAAATAGATGATGGCAGAGATCTCTGTACTGACCCCTGATATATTTATACATAGTTATTAGATCTCCTCTCAGTTGGTTTTTCCTAAAATGAATAACCCTAACTTTGATGATCTTACAGGGTACTTTAGTTGCCCCATTCCAGTTATTACTTTAGTTGCCCTCCTCTGAACCCTCCCCAGCTCTGCTATGTCTGCCTTGTTCACAGGAGCCCAGAACTGTACACAGTACTCCATGTGTGGTCTGACTAGTGATTTGTAAAGTGGTAGGACTATGTTCTCATCACGGGCATCTATGCCCCTTTTGATGTAACCCATCATCTTACTGGCCTTGGCAGTGGCTGCCTGACACTGGTTTCTACATCTGTAGCAATATACTCTCCTCTTCTGTGTTAATTACTTTACACAGTTTAGTGTCATCTGCAAAAATTGATATTTTACTGTGAAAGCCTTTTACAAGATCATTAATAATTATATTGAAGAGAATAGGGCCCAATACTATATAGAGGTGGTTTGGACGGCACTCCAAATTGTGGTTCGGTGCTCAGTGGTAGAAAATTAGCATAGAATTTCAGAGAAAACCATGGCACTCGATTGTTTGTTTTTGGAAAGCGTTATTTATTTGTATCCATCCAGGTTTATAGTATTTTTATATAGTGGCCAACGTTTCGGTCATACATGACCTTGATCACGGCCTTTGACAAAAGCGCATCATGGATACTGGATGGCGCCATCCAGTATCCATGATGTGCTTTTGTCAAAGGCCGTGATCAAGGTCATGTATGACCGAAACGTTGGCCACTATATAAAAATACTATAAACCTGGATGGATACAAATAAATAACGCTTTCCAAAAACCAACAATCGAGTGCCGTGGTTTTCTCTGAAATTCTAGGGCCCAATACTGACCCCTGAGGTACTCCACTAATGACAGTGACCCAATCTGAGTGTGTACCATTGATAACCACCCTCTGTTTTCTATCATTGAGCAAGTTACTTACTCCCAGTCCAAGCATTCTCATTTTATATACTAATCTTTTATGCGGTACACTGTCAATTGCTTTGGAGAAGTCCAGATATATGTCACTCTTCAGTGTGGGAGGGAAACACCACACCGAGCATAGGAGGGAAGGGGGGGGGGACAGGGAATCAGGCCTGAAAACTAGGGAAGGGAGATGGACATCTTCTAGTGAAAACCCTAACCTAAATCCTGACTGACTACAAGTATGAACAGACCCCAAAGGTAGGTGAGTTCATACGTAGGAATACCTAGAGTCCTATCTAGCCCTATAGGACCCTGGTACTAATGGTAGGGACAAGACTACCTGTTCCTCCAAAAGGAAGGATGAACAGGAGTCTCCTTCAAGCTAAATACAAACAATAGGGAAATGAAACACACAGAACCCAAACAAAATACAAAAAGGAAAGGAAAAACTTAACTTCAAAGGAGCAATGGAAGCACTAGGAACTCAGCCAAGATCCAAAAACAATCTATTCAAAGGTCCAAACAGAAGCTATAAACCTCATTCCATTGTGGGAAAAGCAACTATAAATAGAGAAGGTTAAATGACCATAAAAATCACACCTGAGGAAAGAAGGTGTGGCAAGCACCAGAAACAGCACAGACGTCATTTGATCCAAACGAAAAACGTGTCGGATAAAACAACGTGTTGCCAGTCTCACCGATCTCCTGCCACCTGTTGTGGGAACATCCATGACAATATACAACATCCTTTGATTTGCCACTGTCAAGTCTAAAACTTACCTCCTCATAGAAACTGATTAAATCAGTTTGACATGACCAAACCCTCATGAAGCCATGCTGATATGGCGTTATTTGCTTATTTTCATTGAGGTTCTCCAAGATAGCATCTCTTAGAAAACCTTCAAACAGTTCACCCACATCAGATGTTAAACTTACCGGCCTATAGTTTCCAGGCACTGTTTTTGGACCCTTTTTGAATATTTGTTCCACATTGGCTATGTGCCAATCCTGTGGAACACTCCCTTTCAGTCCTTAAATATCAGAAATAAGTGTCTGACTATGACATTACTTAATTCTCTTAGTATACAGAAGCTGGTGATTGGACCATGTGACCCAGTGACGTCACTGAAGGTCCTTCACCCCCCTCCTGCTGAAGACAGAACAGAACACCGGCAGCTACGTGATCAAATAGAAGAGGTGAGTTTATTTATTATTTTTAACCCTCTATTGCCCTTTTTACTTTGCATTCTCTATTGAGAATGCTATTATTTTCCTTTATAACTATGTTATAAGGGAAAATAATAAAATATACAGAATACTCAACCCAAAACTGGACTTCAGTGATGAAGTCCGGCTTCGGGTCTGGGTACCAAACATGCCGATTTTTCGCACGCGCGTGCAAAACGCATTAAAACACTTTGCACTCACGCGGAAAAATCACGCATTTTCCCGCAACGCAGCCACCACTTATCCAGGCGTCAAACGTGACGCCTGTGTGAAAGAGGCCTAAGAGTCTCAGATTTTATAATTACACTAGAGTGAGGGCATAGTCCATATGCTATGCTTGCATCTATTACTATAGTGCAATATTTTCTGTGACTTTATAAATGTAGCCATGCACATCCACATATTTACTATAATATTGTGCAGGATGTTTTGTATATTTTTTCTGTGATTTGTTCATCCCTAATAGGAAATAAAGTTTAGTTGATTGTAAACAATTGCAAAACGAGTAGTAGGGGTGCTGCTGTAATACCAGATCATGGGGAAGATCAATATAGATTATTTTGATTTCTTGCTGAACAACACGTTTTACGATCAAATAGGGCCCCTTCATCATGTCCTTTAAAACAATAGTTTCTGCAGACAATTTAAACATAAGAGTGCTTACTGGCAGTAAGAACAATGGGAGGGGCAAGCAAATACCCAGCCCCTGATGATAAATGAACAAATAAGAATACAATTCAAAAACCTTCATAAAAGTAGTCAAATTCCCTTTCTACAATTTAGGCATTAATACTACTTTTATGAAGGTTTTAATTTTTTGCATTTGTATTCCTAATTGTTCATTTATCTTGAGTTGTGACCCAAAGCTGCACATGTTAGTGGAAAAAAAGCATGAGGGAGGAAGAAGAAGAATGCTCACATGACCCTGAGAGGAAGTGGGGGAAGAGGGCTAGCCTTTATTGGCTCCCAGCCTCACAGACAGCCTGGATGAGCCAATGAGTGCTGCAGCAGACAGGGAGGTGCCCTTGCAGAATGACTAGAACATCTTTGTGTGTGGAGCTGTGAATGAGGGTGGATGGGTTTCCGAAGTGTCTACAGTGAGGGAGAGTGAAGGGAAAGGCTAGAAAAAAAGAATAATTGTGTAGAGTAGGGAAAGGCGAGGAAAGCTGTCATTCAGGGAGTGAGAAGTGAGGAGCTGAGTTTGGGTGTGTTTCCAATCGCAGCTGCAGTAGAACCTCAATATCAGCTACCTGCAAGAACATTTTTTTTTCTCAAGTGTTGTGGGGGAAATATGCCCAATAAAACTTTGCAACATGTTTTCACATCCAGATGATAGATAAAGTTTGAAATCTCAGTAAAAAAACACCTGAAATAATCATCCAATATCTAGGACAGAGCTTTTCCAGACAGTTAGATTTTTTTTCTTTTTCTTTTTTCTTTTGGGGGAAAATAGCAATGTATGTGTGTGTTTTTTAATCCAGAGAGTAATGAGTAAAAAAATATTTGAAATATTAGAGTGAAACCTGTATCAGGGCATCTGTAGACAGTTCCATTTTTTTATTTTTATTTTTTTTAAATATCAATACAAGTGAGCAACACATGTTTTACATTCCAGAGGGTAGTGTGTTAAATCTCAGTGAAAACACGTTAAATACTAGCACAAAATCCCTTTTATCTGATCTGGTCATCTCCCAACAGTTCAATTGTTGGAGGGGGGGGGGTGTTGAAAGTGTTTTTTAGAATCTACATATTTGAACGCACATAAGACAATAGGCCCAAATCTGTTAGTGGCACCAATACTGCATTATTACCAAAGCCAATTGCAGTATCTTCAGTGTGTTTTTAGAAAGGGAAGGACAATTCTATTGTGCCTCTCTGTCTTTAAGTTCCATCTTTTTTGTGACTGTGTACATAAGGCCAAGAAATATCAGGAATATGGAAGGGTTCCAAATGAAAGTCAGTAGGACATATCTGCTTCAGGGTCTGGTAAATCAGCTGACACTGTGGGAGCATTAGACCCAAAATGTTCCAGCGCCAAGCCAAGCTCGGCTGCCTCTAGATCTGAGTGAGGATCTTTTGTTTAGCAGTTTTTCTCTACACCGCCAGAACGCAGAAGCATTGTTCTGTGCCAGCTATCCAAGAAGAAAGTAAACAGCGGGCAGTCATACACGAACGTAGGCACCACAGTTCTCTTGAAGAACAGGAAGCTGCATCATCACATCCTGTGGGTGAGCAGAGATGGCAGCCAGCTACTGCAACAAGAGTTTTCTCCTTCTCGTGGTCACACTTGCGGAAGCCAGGCCAGATCCATGGGCAGTGTGGTGTCACCTGGTTGTCCTCACTTTCTGCCTATCCCGCTCAAACTCCTCCTCCACTCCATCATCAGCCATTGATAATGGAATGTGTGGCCAGGAAACAACATTTCACGTCTAGCAATCCTCTGGTGCACCAGCTTATTTCCCACGTGGCAAAGATGAAGGTGAAATCTGCTGTCTTTAAGGAGCTAATGGTGTGTGCTCAGACACTCTGGAAGATGAATATCAAGCATTATCTCTCCTAAAAAGCCATCTCTTCCTTGTACTCTCACTTGTCAGAGTGCATGGCTGCTCCTTGCGATTGTTACTGTGTTTCCCACCCCAGGCACTTATCCGCCTCCTTCACTTCATCTTCCATGGACACCATCCCATCCCTGAGAGCAACAAGGAACATTGTTGCTTCCACTCACCCTACTACCTATCATGTGTCAAGTCAAGCGTTGGCATGTAGTGTTGGAACTAGAGATGAGCAAATCAAAGTTTCAGGAAAAACTTGATTCGCACCAAGCCGAATTTCCTCATGCTTCGTGGTAACGAATCACATTGTTTCCTAAAATGGCTGCTGCACATGTTAGGACATGGAGCAAATAACTCTGGGAACGAGGGATCACCCACAATGCCATGCATGCAGCCAATCAGCAGCTAGCCAGTCCCTGTGCTGTTACAGTCCTATAAATAGCCTCAGCTATCTTAGATTCAGCCATTTTCCAGTGTCCTTAGTACAGGGAGAGACATCAGCAGGACAGTGCTAAGAAAGACTTTATTGTGCTGAAAAATCGATTTAAAAGTTCAGGGAAAGATTATTCAAGCTGTAGGGGAAGGATAGGATGGCATCATCTACACTATAAAACAAGAACAGGGTGCAATAGGAGAGTGTACAGCCTGGGTAATAGGAATGATTACTATTACACCTTGCTGCACTAATTGGGGATCCAGATTGCAGTTATACTCCTGCTTTAAGGTTGCTTGCATTATATGATACATCAGTAATTCCAGCCAACCTTGCTTGTGATTGGGGTGCAAGTTCTGTGTGATACAGCCATTTATGGGGTGTATTAATAGGAAAGATATGTATGTCCTATTAGTAGAGTTGAGCGGACACCTGGATGTTCGGGTTCGAGAAGTTCAGTCGAACTTCACGAAAATGTTCTGGTTCGGGATCCGAACTTAACCCTGAACCCAGACCGCATTGAAGTGAATGGAGACCCGAACTTTTGGGCATTAAAATAGCTGTAAAATAGCCCTGGAAAGGGCTAGAGGGCTACAAAAGGCAGCAAAATGTAGGTAAATCCCCTGCAAACAAATGTGGATAGGAAAATGACTTAAAATAAAATAAATAAAAATTTACCAATATTATTTGGTAACTTGGAGGAGGTGGAATAGGAGGTTGGGGTGGCGTCAGGTGGGAATGCAATGGAAGTAAAAGTTCTCCTCACAGCCATAAAGGATTTATGTCTGACTGCAGCGCCACAGGCCTCATTCACAGCTTCAGGCCCATGGCAACCATACATGGGAGTTGGAGAAGTTCTCATCACAGCCAAAAAGGATTCATGTCTGCCAGCAGTGCCACAGGACACATTCACAGATTCAGGCCCAAGGAATCCATACATGGGAGTTGGAGAAGTTCTCATGACAGCCAAAAAGGATTCATGTCTACATGCAGTGCCACAGGTCTCACTCACAGACTCGGGCCCAAGACAACCATACATGGGAGTTGGAGAAGTTGTCATCACAGCCAAAAAGGATTAATGCCGGCCTGCAGTGTCACAGGCCTTATGCAGAGACTCAGGCCCCTGGCACCCACAAATAGGATACTTCAAATCACTAAAAAACAGTATTGATTTAACCCAGCAGTGCCACAGGCCACAATCACTCATTAAGGCACATGGCTCTGGCAAAGAGGAGAGAGCGGTCCCGTAACAGCAACATAGCACTCAGGTCAACCTGTAATGGAACAGGCCATTATCATTTACGTAGGCCCTAGCAACCAGACAGAGGTAAGTGGTCTCATAACAGCAACACAGGCCTCAGGTCAACCTGCAATGGAACAGGCCATTATCATTTATGTAGGCCCTGACACCAAGACAGAGGAGAGGTCATTTGACAGCAAAAAGAGGTTAATGTTTCGCACCAATACAGCAGGCATTTAAACGAAATATAGGCCCTCGACACCCAGACAGAGGAGAAGTAATTTGACAATAAAAAGAGGTTAATGTCTCCCACCAATGCAGCAGGCTATTAAACGAAATATAGGCCCCTGACATCCAGACAGAGGAGAAATCATTTGACAGTAGAAAGAGGTTGATGTCTCCCACCAATGCAGCAGGCGAATAAATGAAATTTAGGCCCCTGACACCCAGACAGAGGAGAGGTCATTTGACAGTAAAAATAGTTTAATGTCTCCCACCAATGTAGCAGGCGATTAAACAAAATATAGGCCTCTGACACCCAGACAGAGGAGAGGTCATTTGACAGTAAAAAGAGGTTAATGTCTCCCACCAATTCAGCAGGAGATTAAATGAAATATAGGCCCCTGACACCCAGACAGAGGAGAAGACATTTGACAGTAAAAAGAGGTTAATGTATCCCACCAATGCAGCAGGCGATTAAACTAAATATAGGCCCCTGACACCCAGACAGAGGAGAGGTTCATTCAACTTGAGGTTGCCCCCAAAATAATGGTACAATTAAAAAATGAGGATTCAATAAAGAAGTGCCCTGGAGTACAAGAATGTATGGTTGAGGGCGAGGCAGTTATAAATGTCTATTCTGTACATAGTCCCACATGTCCTGTGGGATCCATGCCTGGCTCATTTTAATAAATGTGAGCTTGTCCACATTGGCTGTGGACAGACGGTTGTGTTTGTCTGTAATGATGCCCCCTGCCGTGCTAAACACACATTCAGACAATACACTGGCCGCAGGGCAGGCCAGCACCTCCAAGGTATAATGTACAAGTTCTGGCCATGTGGACAATTTGGAGACACAGACGTTGAATGGGGCAGAACCATCAGTCAGTATGTGGAGGCGTGTGCACATGTACTTTTCCACCATGTTGTTAAAATGCTGCCTCCTGTTAACAAGTTCACTATCAGCTGGTGGTGCAGTTTGCTGTGGTGCAGTGATAAAACTTTTCCACATCTCGACCATGCTAACCCTGCTGTCTAAGGAGCTGGCCGTGACACAGCCAAGTTCGCGACCTCTTCCTCCTTTTCCTCCGCCTCTTCCTTCACCTTTTGCTTCCACTTGTCCTCCCATGTCAGTTGGGAATGCCCTTAGGAGCGCGTCTCGTAATTTTCCTATCACGCTCCAGTGCAGGAATTAAGGTGGGCATGTTGTCCTTGCACCGGGGATCCCGCAGGGTGGCAACTCTGCTGTCGTTGCGCAGGCACTGCAGCATGTAGTCGTTCATGTGTGCCAGGCTGCCCAGAGGTAACGAATCGATAAGCTGTTCTCTGTAAGTGGTGTATCGTCGGTGTCCTCCGTATCCCTCCAGCCACGCTCCAGTGATGGCACTGAGCTGCGTAGGGTGCCACCCTGCAGTGAAACCGGTTCCTCCCCCTCCTCCTCTACCTCATCCTCCTCGTCCTCCAGAAGTGTGCCCTGGTTGTACACATGTGTACCTGGCCTCTTCTGGTGCAGGGACACACCCTCTGAGCCACTTTTGTATGACCTGCCTGAAACCCTTTGAAATGCCCCTTCTTCCTCCTCCTCCTCCTGTGCCGCATCCTCTTCCATCATCGCCGTAATATTTTTTTCAAGGAGACATAGAAGGGGTATTGTAACGCTAAAAACGGCATCATCAGCACTGGCCATGTTGGTTGAGTACTCAAAAGACTGGAACAAGGTACACAGGTCTTGCATGCAGGCCCAGTCACTGGTGGTGAAGTTGTGCTGATCCACGGAGCGACTGACCCATGCATACTGCATCTGAAACTTCATTATCGCCCACTGCTGCTCGCACAGTCTCTCCAGAATATTTAAGATGGAGTTCCACCTGGTGGGCACATGCATACAAGGTGGTGAGCAGGAAGGCCGAAGTTGCGCTGCAGCTCAGACATGCGAGCAGCAGCAGGGTGAGAACGCCGAAAGTGCGCACATACGGACCGCACTTTCAGCAGCAGCTCTGACATATCTGGGTAGTTTTTAAGAAACTTCTGCGCCACCAGATTCATTATATGCGCCAAGCAAGTGATGTGTGTCAAACCGGCTAGTCCCAGAGATGCAATGAGATTTCACCCATTATCGCACACCACCAAGCTGGGCTTGAGGCTCACCGGCAGAAACCACTCATCAATCTGCTGTTCTATGCCCCTCCAAAGCTCCTGTGCGGTGTGGGGTTTGTCACCCAAACACATGAGTTTTAAAATCGCCTGCTAACGTTTACCCCGGGCTGTGTTAAATTTGGAAATGAGGTTCTTTTGATGACCAGATGTGGGGTTGGTAGAAGAGGAGTAGGAGGATGCGGAGTAGGAGGAGGAAGCAACAGGAGGCAACAAATAATGCCCTGAGATCCTCAGTAGTGGAAGAACATGCGCCAAACCGCTATCCGCCTCGGGACCAGCCGCCACTACATTTACCCAGTGTGCAGTTAGGGAGATATAGCGGCCCTGGCCATGCTTACTGGTCCATGTATGTCTGGTTATGTGGACCTTGCCACAGATGGCGTTGGGCAGAGCACACTTCATTTTATCCTCCACTTGGTTGTGCAGGGAAGGGACGGCTCGTCTGGAAAAGTAGTGGCGGCTGGGAACAATGTACTGGTGGACAGCCACCGCCATCAGCTGTTTGAAATAGACCGTCTCCACCAGACGGAATGACAGCATTTCAAAGGCCAGTAATTTTGAAATGCTGGCATTGAGGGCCTGGGCTTGAGGGCAATGTTTTGGAGATGGACAGCTGAACGCTGCCGTGTGACATGGTGAAGATGCTTGGTGATGGTGTTGTATGCAAAATAAATGTGGAGCCCCAGTTATGGGTCTACAACACAATGAAAGCCAGATATCCCTCAAAGGAAGGAAAACCAAGCAAAGGGGTGTCTCCATTACAGAGATCACCAAATCCACCATATTAAGTGGCCCCTATGTCAAGATCACGCTTTTATACAAGCTTTAAGGATGTGACGGTGAAAACCTAAACCAGTTATCCAAAAATACAAAACAATATTTTATACAAAACAATAGCTGATCTCAGGGAGACCAGCTACAGAAAACACAGCGGAGCCTCATTTAAGAGTCTCAACACAGCAATCCAAAGTGCAAAGCTCCCTGGGAAACAGTAATATGCAAAAGCTATTGTTTTGTTTGAGTAGTCTCCAAGGCATTGCTCCCGGTTAGCCAGAATCCTACTCTACACTGATGAGGGGCAACACCCCGAAACAGCTGTCTGTGGATGGATAACTGGCTTAGGTTTTCACTGTCACATCCTTAAAGCTTGTAAAAAAGCGGGATCTTGACATAGGGGCCGCTTAATATGGTGGATTTGGTGATCTCTATGATGAAGACACCCCTTTGCTCGGTTTTCCGTCCTTTGAGTGATATCTGGCTTTCATTGTGTTGTAGACCCATAACTGAGGCTCCACATTTATTTTGCATATTACTGTTTCCCAGGGAGCTTTTCATTTCGGATTGCTCTGTTGAGACTCTTAAATGAGGCTCCGCTGTGTTTTTTGTAGCTGGTCTCCCTGAGATCAGCTATTGGTGTGTTTCAGTAGTCTCCAAGGCATTGCTCCCGGTCAGCCAGAATCCTGCTTTGCACTGATGAGGAGCAACACCCCAAAACAGCTGTCTGTGGATGGATAACTGGCTTAGGTTTTCCCTGTCACATCCTTAAAGCTTGTATAAAAGCAGGATCTTGACATGGGGGCCACTTAATATGGTGGATTTGGTGATCTCTGTGATGGAGACACCCCTTTGCTTGGTTTTCCTTCCTTTGAGGGATATCTGGCTTTCATTGTGTTGTAGACCCATAACTGGGGCTCCACATTTATTTTGCATATTCCTGTTTCCCAGGGAGCTTTGCACTTTGGATTGCTGTTTTGAGACTCTTAAATGAGGCTCTACAGTGTTTTTTGTAGCTGGTCTCCCTGAGATCAGCTATTGGTGTGTTTGATGGTGTTGTGGGTGGAACATTCTCTGTTTGCTGGTCGCCAGGTGCCATGGTAACGCCAGAGGTGGAGGAAGAAGTCGAGCCAGCAGCAGAAAAGGGAGCATGAGAGAGTTCCTTGTTTTTAAGGTGTTTACTCCACTGCAGTTCATGCTTTGCATGTAGATGCCTGGTCATGCAGGTTGTGCTGAGGTTAAGAATGTGTATGCTTTGCTTCAGGCTCTGATGGCACAACATGCAAGCCACTCGTGTCTTGTCGTCAGGACATTGTGTGAAGAACTGTCACGCCAATGAACTCCTGGGAGCAGGCCTCGGTGCCTGGGTGGCGTGGACAGTAGCAGGCGTACTGCCGCTGCGCTTTTGCACCCTGCTCCATCTTTTGCTATGCTGTTGCCTCTTTGCAACCATTGCCTCTTCCTCAGAACTGCACTCCTCACTAGCATGACCTTCAGTCTAGTCTGGGTCTAGGACTTCATCATCCTCCACATCAGCTTCAACCCATTCATGACCCCTGCCCTCCTCGTTGGTCTGACGTGATGTAGCGAACATAAAATTTTTCGTTCGCGAACGGCGAACGCGAACTTCCGCAAATGTTTGCGAACGTGCGAACCGCCGTAGACTTCAATAGACAGGCGAATTTTAAAAACCAAAGGGACTCCTTCTGGCCACAATAGTGATGGAAAAGTTTTTTCAAGGGGACTAACACCTGGACTGTGGCATGCCGGAGGGAGATCCATGGCAAAACTCCCATGGAAAAATACCTAGTTGACGCAGAGTGTGCAAGTTAAATTCGCAATGCTATTACTATAACCTGCATTAATCGCATTGCGAATTTAACTTAGAGCTGAGTTCCTAATGGTTGTATTGCTAGAATATAACGAAGATAACAAATATAGCACTATATTCTCAATCTGCGTTATATTCTAGCAATACAACAACTCAGATCTAAGTTTAATTCGCAATGCGATTAATATAACCTGCATTAATCGCATTGTTCCACCCAGTTGAATTCGCAATGCGAATAATGCTTACAATTATTGAATCCATTTGATGCCTCTGTTTGATTGTATATGACGGTTGACTATGACTACCACCAACGTTCTGCTGCCTCCGAGGCAAAATATCTGAACCCCCCAGGGGCCATTTGGGCGTTTGTGATAGAAAACGTATCAAAAACGCATCTGCGTTTTTATCATTTTTTAATTTTTAATTTTATTTTTTTGTGTATTTTGCCACATTTGGTTGTTTATTTACATTTGGTATAGGCAAATATGGTAGTCTAGATCATTACTCTGCCCAAATCTATATTCAGCTACATGACTTAGAAAATATGCTGTCAAACAATGATCCTAGGTTTTGGAATAGACACATGATCTAGACTACCATATTTGCCTATACCAAATGTAAATAAGCAACTAAATATGGCAAAATACACAAAAAAATAAAATAAAAAAATGATAAAAACACAGATGCGTTTTTGATGCGTTTTCTATCAAAAACGCCCAAATGGCCCCTGGGGAGTTCAGATATCTTGCCTCGGAGGCAGCAGAACGTTGGTAGTAGTCATAGTCAACAGTCATATACAATCAAACAGAGTCATCAACTGGATTCGCAAAACGATTAATAATTGTAAGTATTACTCGCATTGCGAATTCAACTTAGAGCTGAGTTGCTAATGGTTGTATTGCTAGAATATAACGAAGATTGAGAATTCAATCTTCGTTATATTCTAGCAATATAACCATTAGGAACCCAGCTCTAAGTTAAATTCGCAATGCGATTAATGCAGGTTATATTAATCGCATTGCGAATTAAACTTAGATCGGAGTTCATAATGGTTGTTGTATTGCTAGAATATAACAAAGATTGAGAATATAGTGCTATATTCGTTATCTTCGTTATATTCTAGCAATACAACCATTAGCAACTCAGATCTAAGTTGTAATCGCAATGCGAATAATACAGGTTATATTAATCGCATTGCGATTTACAATTACTAACACTGCAGCTTCAGAATGAATCTAAAATGGATGCTGTCCTTGCGTTTAGATAGGAGGTGGGAGGGTCTGCGAGGGAGGGTATGCTTATTGGCTAGAATGTGTCTGCTGACTGTGAGGTACAGGGTCAAAGTTTGCTCAATTATAAAGTATACGGGCGAACGCGAACATCGCATATGTTCGCCCGCCATGGCGGACGCAAACAAGCTATGTTCGCCGGGAACTGTTTGCCGGCGAATAGTTCGGGCCATCTCTATCGGTCTGTACATTGCAGAAAGCCAAAGCAGTTGGCACATGTGTTTCGTCATCATCAGAGACATGTTGCGCGGCGGTCTTCCCATGTCCTCATCCTGCAACAAAATTGGTTGAGCATCAGTGCATTCAAGGTCTCCCTCTTCTGGGGCAGGGCTAGGTGCATGGGCCGGGGAAACCCTGCCAGCAGAGTCATCAAAAAGCATGAGACTTTCCTGCATGATTTGGGGCTCTGACTGCTTGTCTGATTTGCAAGGGGGTGAGGTGGAAGACTGATGGGCATGGGCTTCAGGTGCCAACTCTGAGCTTTCTGCAGAGGACTGGGTGTTAGATACTGTGAAGGAACTGGAGGCACTGTCAGCCACCCAACCTACTATCGCCTGTACATGTTCTGGCTTCACCATCTGTAGAGCAGCATTTGGGCCTAACAAATAACGCTGCAGATTCTGTCACCTACTCGCACCAAAGGAAGGTGTTTGACTTGGAGCGGTAGTTGTCACTGAACGGCTACGTCCTCTCCCAGCAACAGGAGCTCCACCAACACCACCACGACCATGTCCACGTCCCTTATTTGATATTTTCCTCATTATTTTCGTTCACCTACCAAGCTGAAAGATTGGTCTCTCTCTGGTGTCAATTTACCTGCCACTAGTCGACAATTACGTTCGCTAAGGCAGTGCCCGTGTCATAAAAATGCTCTGTGGACCCAGAATGATGGTTTTTGGGCCCAAAAAACACTGATTCTCAATTTCAATGCGGAAATGTAAAAATGTACAAGTGGTTTGTGGAACAAGAGCAAGTATTTTGTAATAAAATACAGAAAATTAATATTTGAATACTGTAAATTGAAATTAATTATTTATACGCCGGATGCACAACAGTTTTTTCAGCTTAAAACACAGCTTTTTTCAATAAACACAAAATGCAGTTTTTAACTGCTGTACATTAACAGTAGATATTTATACTATGTATGGACACCAGATTTGGGGACCCGGAACACGTATTTGGTCACCAAAATTCACAAATGCAGTATTTAACTGCTATAAATTGGAAATAATTATTTAAACGACGGATGCACAACAGTTTTTTCGGCCTAAAACACAGCTTTTTTCAATAAAACCCCAAAATGCAGTATTTAACTGCTATACATTGAAAATAGATATTTGTACTATGTATGAAAAACAGATTTGGGGACCTAGAACACAGATTTGGTCACCAAAATTCACAAATGCAGTATTTAACTGCTATAAATTGGAAATAATTATTTAAACGACGGATGCACATCTTTTTTTTTTCGACCTAAAAATAACAGTTTTTTTCAATAATTCCCCAAAATGCTGTTTTTAACTGGTGTACATTAACCCCTTAAGGACTCGGCCCTATTTCACCTTAAGGGCTCGGCCATTTTTTGCAAATCTGACCAGTGTCACTTTATGTGGTGATAATTTTAAAACGCTTTTTCTTATCCAGGCCATTCTAAGATTGTTTTTTCGTCACATATTGTACGTCATGACATTGGTAAAATGAAGTCGAAAAATTTCATTTTTATTTATAAAAAAATATCAAATTTACCAAAAATTTGGAAAAATTTGCAATTTTCCAAGTTTCAATTTCTCTACTTCTATAAAACATAGTAATACTGCCCAAAAAAGTTATTGATTTACATTCCCCATATGTCTACTTTATGTATCGATCATTTTGGGAAAGCCATTTTAGTTTTTGGGGACGTTACAAGGCTTAGAAGTTTAGAAGCAATTTAGAAGCAAATCAAAAGCCCACTTTTTAGGGACCAGTTCAGGTCTGAAGTCACTTTGTGAGGCTTACATAATAGAAACCACCCAAAAATGACTCCATTATAGAAACTACACCCCACAAGGTATTCAAAACTGATTTTACGAACATCATTAACCCTTAGGTTTTCCACAAGAGTTAATGGCAAATGGAACTTTCAGAATTTCGATTTTTTGGAAAATTTTCCGTTTGAATCCATTTTTTCCAGTAACAAAGCAAGGGTTAACAGCCAAACAAAACTCAATATTTATTGCCCCGATTCTGTAGTTTGCAGAAACCCCCCATATGTGGTCGTAAACTGCTGTATGGCCAAACGGCAGGGCGTAGAAGGAAAGGAACGCCATATGGTTTTTGGAAGGTGGATTTTGCTGGACTGAATTTTTGATACCATGTCCCATTTGAAGCCCCCTGATGCACCGCTAGAGTAGAAACTCCAAAAAAGTGACTCCATCTAAGAAACTACACCCCTGAAAACCGATTTTACAAACTTTGTTAACCCTTTAGGTGTTCCACAAGAGTTATTGGCAAATGGAGTTGAAATTTCAGAATTTCTATTTTTTGTTACCTTGCCTCAAAAAAGTGTAATATAGAGCAACCAAAAATCATATTTACCCTAAAATAATACAAACAAAACTGGCATCTTATCCCGTACTTTCCAAAATAGGGTCACTTTTTTGGAGTTTCTACTGTAGGGGTGCATCAGGGGGGCTTCAAATGGGACATGGTGTCAGAACCAGTCCAGCAAAATCCACCAAAAACCATATGGCGTTCACTTCCTTCTACGCCCTGCCGTTTGGCCATACAGCAGTTTACGACCACATATGGGGTGTTTCTGCAAACTAGAGAATCGGGGCAATATATATTGAGTTTTGTTTGGCTGTTAACCCTTGCTTTGTTACTGGAAAAATAGATTAAAATGGAAAATTTGTAAAAAAATAGCTATTTTTGTACCGTTTTTATTTTTTGTTATTTACATCGTTGAACTGACAGGTTAGATTGTGTGCTATTTCTATACAGCAGGTTGCTATGGACACGGCAATACCAAATATGTCTACTTTTTGGGGGTTTTGTTTCAGTTTTACATAATAAAGCATTTTTGAAAAAAATGATTTTTTAGTGTCTTCACATTCTGAAAGCCATATTTTATTTTTATTTTTTTGGGCGAATGTCTTATGTAGGGGCTCATTTTTTGAGGGATTAGATGTCGGTTTGATTGGAACTATCTTGGGGTGCATATGACATTTTGGTCGCTTGCTATTACACTTTTTGTGATGAAAGTTGACAAAAATGGCTTTTGATACCGTATTTTTTTTTGTTGTTGTTGTGTTCACCTGAGAGGTTTGGTCATGTGTTATATTTATAGAGCAGGTTGCACACGCCGATACCAAATATGTATACTTTTTATTTATTTATTTATTTAAGTTTTACACAATATTATCATATTTGTATTATTTTTTTGGGGTGATTGTCCTATGTGGGGTATCATTTTTTGCGGGATGAGATGACGGTTTTATTGGCACTATTTTTGGGTGCATATAACTTTTTGATTGCTTGCTATTACAGTTTTTGTGATATGAGGTGACAAAAAGTTTTTTTTTTTTACATTGTTTTTATTAACATTTTTTAACGGTATTTACCTGAGGGGGTTAGATAATGTGATATTTTTATATAACAGGTTTTTACGGATGCGGCGATACCTAATATGTATACTTTTTATTTATTTATTTTACTTTAACACAATAATAGCATTTTAGAAAAAAAATAATATGTTTTAGTGTCTCCATAGTCTGAGAGCCTTATTTTTTAATTTTTTTGGGCGATTGTCCTATGTAAAGACTCATTTTTTGCGGGATGAGATGTCGGTTTTATTGGTACCATTTTGGGAGGCATACGCCTATTTGATCACTTGGTATTACACTTTTTGTGATGCAAGGTGACAAAAAATGGCTTTTTTACACCATTTTTTTTTGTTTTTTTTAACGGTATTTGCGTGAGGGGTTAGGTCATGTGATATTTTTATAGAGGAGATTTTTACGGACGCAGCGATACCTAATATGTGTAGTGTATTTGATGTTTTTAATTTTTATTCAGTGATATGTATTTATCTTATTTTTTTTTACCCAGACCCACTTGGTTCTTGTAGATCCAGTTGATCTGGTGTCTATATGATACAGTAGGTACACTATATAGTGTAATTACTGTATTTTTTACTTTACAAAGTCTGAATAGGCTTTTGCCTTTAGCAAAAGCCTATTTAGAGTCTCAGTGCCATGGAGAGCAGGACGCTTCTGAAAGTGAGGGACGCTTCTGAATAACAGAGCAGCGGGTGATGGATGGGGAGGGAGGGGAGCTCCCTCCCTCTACTATCCCATCTTGTCGGGGGGCTGCAAAGGCACAGCAGCCCCCCGATGGGAGAGGGAGGGAGCTCCCTCTATGTTAACACCTTCCATACAGTATGGAAGGGGTTAAACTGCTGACATCTGCAGCACAGATGTCAGCAGTTTATAGCAGGGGGTCAATGTGCTGACCCCCTGCTATACCCACTAGACACCAGGGAAAGCATTTGAAAGGAGGCCTCCCGCAGCACCGCCCGCAATCCCCCCCCCCTACACCGCGGGGATCAGATACTACAGAAAGCGCAGCAAACCGCAGGTCTGAATTGGCCTGCGGTTTGCTGCGATGGCTGACATGGGGGGGTCACAGGACCCCCCTGGGCATTGTGCCAAGGTGCCTGCTGATTGATTTCAGCAGGCATCTTGTTCCGATCACCGCCACATGCGCAGCGGTGATCGGATATTCGCAGGGTGTACATGAACGCCCTGGGTCCTTAAGTACCAGGACACAAGGGCCTAAATGTACACCCTGCGTCCTAAAGAGGTTAACAGTAGATATTTATACTATGCATGGACACCAGATTTGGGGACCCAGAACACGGATTTGGTCATTAAAATTCACAAATGCAGTATTTTACCGCTAAATATTGGAAATAATTATTTAAACGATGGATGCACAACAGTTTTTTTGGCCTAACACACACAGCTTTTGTCATTAAAACCCCAAAATGCAGTTTTTTACTGCTGTAAATTTAAATTAGATATTTATACCGTGTATGTACAACTGCTTTGTGAAGCAAGAATTTAGCTTTTTTCACACAAAAGAAGAATAATGCACTATTTTGCAGCTGTAATTTGAAATCGGTATTTAAGCGGTGTATTTCAAGATGCTCTGTGGATCAGGATTGCCAATTTTTTGTCAAAAGAATACACTTATGCTGTATTTCACAGTAGCAATGTAAAATAGGTGCTTGGAATGGGTATTTTAGACTGTTTGGTAGACCTTGAATAACGTTTTTGTTCTATAAAAAACAAGAAAGCACTATTTCCCTGCGGAAATATAAAATATGTCGTTGGACGTTGTATGCAGAATTGTTTTGTGGACAAGGAATACGGATTTTCCCCCCAAATTACACAGATTCTCTATTTCACCGCAGAAATGTCAAATATATATATTGGCGGTGTAAAATAGGCTTGGTGGATAAGGATTACCACTTTTTTTTACTAAAATACACTGATGCACTATTTGATAACTGAAATTGAATATACGGTTTAGTGCATAGTATACAAAAGTGCTCTGTGGCACCATAGGTCCCAGACTAGACAAATGTACGGTGTTCATTTTAGGACATAGTCAGATATCAGAGTCAACTATCAAAATAATGCCAATGTGACACCTGACACCTGACACCTGACACCTGACTCCTGACACCTGACACCTGACTCCTGACACCTGACACCTGACTCCTGACACCTGACCCCTGACTGAATTGAAGTTATGTGTGACCGCTGATATCTGACTACTGACAAAGTCAGGTGTCAGGGGTCAGCCTCACTATTAACTTTAGTTTCATCCTTCTTTTCATACACTGAAAGGCATAGATGAATAAAATGCCAAGTAAACCTTAACTGATCTTATAGCTCAGTGGTAGTGCATCTGTCTTGTGATTAGAACCTTAGGGTTCAAATCCCCTTCCAGCCCTTAAAAAAATTAATTTTATTAAACTGTAGATATGTGGCAAATTGAAGTCATGTGCGACCGCTGATATCTGACTACTGACAAAGTCAGGTGTCAGGGGTCAGCCTCACCATTAACTTTAGTTTCATCCTTCTTTTCATACACTGAATGGCATAGATGAATAAAATGCCAATTAAACCTTAACTGATCTTATAGCTCAGTGGTAGTTTGTATGCTTAGCGTCCAAAGACCATAGGTTCAAATCCCTTTTGCTGTCATAACCTGACTAAAATGATGAGCTTGGAATTTTCTTTTTTTTACATTAAACAGGTGACAAGGAGTACTGTAAGTAGTCCTTTTTTATTTTATTAAAGATTAAATGGGCAGCACCATTGTAAAGTGGGCACTAATTTAATGTACAATACAATGAAGTATTAAAGGGGATTTGAACCTATGGTCTTTGGACGCAAAACATACAAACTACCACTGAGCTATAAGATCAGTTAAAGTTCACTTGGCATTTTATTCATCTATGCCATTCAGTGTATGAAAAGAAGGCTGAAACTAAAGTTAATAGTGAGACTGACCCCAGACA
Organism: Bufotes viridis; assembly: GCA_033119425.1. Classification (NCBI taxonomy): domain Eukaryota; kingdom Metazoa; phylum Chordata; class Amphibia; order Anura; family Bufonidae; genus Bufotes; species Bufotes viridis. Next base: position 216,971,223 of record CM065593.1, on the reverse strand, counting down.
CCTGACTTTGTCAGTAGTCAGATATCAGCGGTCGCACATGACGTCAATTTGACTCATATCTAAAGTTTAATAAAAGTAAAAAATTTTAATTGCTGGAAGGAGATTTGATCCCTAAGGTTCTAATCACAAGACAGATGCACTACCACTGAGCTATAAGTTCAGTTAAGGTTTACTTGGCATTTTATTCATCTATGCCTTTCAGTGTATGAAAAGAAGGATGAAACTAAAGTTAATAGTGAGGCTGACCCCTGACACCTGACTTTGTCAGTAGTCAGATATCAGCGGTCACAAATAACTTCAATTCAGTCAGGGGTCAGGAGTCAGGAGTCAGGAGTAAGGAGTCAGGTGTCAGGTGTCAGGTGTCAGGAGTCAGGAGTCAGGTGTCAGGTGTCAGGTGTCAGGTGTCAGGTGTCAGGTGTCGGGTGTCGGGAGTCAGGAGTCAGGAGTCAGGAGTCAGGTGTCGGGTGTCGGGTGTCGGGTGTCGGGAGTCAGGTGTCAGGAGTCAGGTGTCGGGAGTCAGGTGTCGGGAGTCAGGTGTCGGGAGTCAGGTGTCGGGAGTCAGGTGTCACATTGGCATTATTTTGATAGTTGACTCTGATATCTGACCATGTCCTAAAATGAACACCGTACAAATGGACTATGTCTTGGCTTTTGTCACCAAAATTCACAAATTCAGTTTTTCACTGCTGTAAATTAAATGTAGGCATTTATACCGAGTATGTACAACTGCTTTGTGAAGCAGGAATTTTGCTTTTTTCCCACAAAAGAAGAATAATGCACTATTTTCTCAGCTGTAATTTGAAATCAGTATTTAAGCGGTGTATTTCAAGATGCTCTGTGGATCAGGATTACCACTTTTTTGTCTCATCATCATAATCAGAAGAAGAGGGTCTCAGCTTTCACGTGAGGCAATGGCTGAGGCAGCAGGGTGGTAGTGTGGCTTTGAGTCAGCAGCGTGGCAGCAGTGGTAGGTCGGGAGCCAAATGTGCCCCATGTAGACCACCCACCTCGCAGGAGCCAACTGGCCCGGAAAGTAGCGGTGAGGGGTTCACAGAGGCAGCGGTAGCAGGCAGTCAGCGTGGAGTGTTGGGGGGAAAATGCCATAATCAGCGGTGAAGCAATTATTTGTTAGGCCACTGGAAGAGGTGAACATGGCGATTTGCCAAATTTGTGGGCAAAAGTGAAGAGTGGCCAGGGTGCCAATGTTGGCACCACCGCCCTGTGTCAACACATGCAGCATCACCATAAAGTGGCCTGGGAGAACCATGGCTCCAATGTGGTGGTCCAGACTGCCGCAGCAACCGCTGTATCACCCAGTGGCACGCATCTAATTTCTTGCACTCAAGGCTCCATCACCTCAGCCGAAAGGAGCTGTCTGTCCTTTTCATCATCTGATGGTCCTGATGCTCCTGCTCCTCCTACTCCTCATCAGTCATTCCATCAGCAGTCAATCACCGAAGCGATTGCCAAGAGACAACAGTATGCGTGCACTCATCCAACGGCACAGAAGCTGAACGTGCTCCTGGTTAAGTTGCTGGTGCTGCAATCCCTCCGTTTCCAAGTGGTGGACTCTGAACCTTGGGCCAGTCCTTGAGCCTATCTGTGTCTGCTAAAGTGCACGGCAGAGCCCATGTGTGGAGCTGTAACTACGGTCAAGGACAATATATGTCCTTTACGGCTCACTGGGAAAATGTGGTTCAAGCCCAGCCACACCAGCAACTTGGCAAGCTTACACCGCTTCCGCCTCTACGTTCTCACTCTTTTGGTACTGCGACAATGTCCGCTTCTGCCTCCTCATCCTCCACCATGTCCTCAGCCTCCACTGCAGGGACAGTGCTCCATCAACATACCTCATGTGAAGGGCACAGGGTGTCACGCTGTTCTGTACCTAGTTTGCGTGGGCGAACAGAGTCACACAGGGGAGGAACTACTCCACGTTCTTCATCAAGAAATGGAAATTCTGGCTTTCTTCTCGACAACTCAAAATCGGAACCATGGTGACCGACAACAGAAAGAACATGGTGTCAGCGCTGCATCAAGGGGCTGAGCCATGCACCCTGCTTGATGCATGTGTTCAATCTGGTTGTAAAGCGGTTTCTAAAGTCTTCACCCCATCTGCAAGACATCCTGAAAATGGCCAGGAAACTTTGCATGCACTTCAGCCACTTGTACACCGCAAAGCACACCCTTCTTGAGTTGCAGCGGTAGAACCGCATCCCCCACCATAGGCTGATATGCGACGTTTCCACATGCTGGAATTCCACCCTCCATATGTTGGACCGATTATATGAACAGAGAAAAGCCATTTACGATTTATTGATGATAGAGGCAGACAGAGCTACTCCCCTGTGTAATTCCGATGTTAGCCAGTGGCAGCTCATGCGTGACACCTGCCATTTGCTCGGGTCCTTTGAGGAGGTCAATTTATTTGTCAGTCGCAAGGACTACAGGATAAGCAACAACATTCCTGCTGCTAAATCTGGCTGGCCAAGGGACAGGAGACGTGGTGACTATATCTTGCGACCACATGAGCCCTGTGCGGGCTGAACTAGAGGAGGAGGACATTCGAGCACAAGCAATGTCTAGAGAAATAGGTGGTTTTTCTACACAGGTGACTGGAGAGGAAGAGCACGAGGAACAAGAGCAGCCGGAGTAGATTATGGGGGCGATGAGGAAGATGAGGCAAATGACCCAGGCACACCGTGGCAGTATGCAGTGGAAATGGAGGCAGGGAGTCCCTCCTACTCACTTGAACAAATGGCCTGATGAATGATCACTTGCTTCCGTAGTGACAGCCTAAATGTCACCATTCGGCAGAGGGATCACTACTGGCTCTCCACCATGTTAGACCCTCGCTACCGGTCTAAAATGGGGCCTTTTTTACACCACTGAGAGGGAGGACAAACTGAACTACTATTGAGGCATCCTATGCTCACGTAGGTCTGACCGGGGGGCGTTCTGATCTCACGTTCCACTGCCATGGCTGTTGGGGTGGATTGGGGGGGTAGGAGCAGTATCAGCTCCATCAGCAGCAACCTAAGTCTAGAGTTGCTGATGATTAGTTTTCCTCTCCCGCCTAGTGAAGAAACTATTCACCAGCAGCAACAGCTAGACATAGAGAAGAACCTAAAACAGCAGGTTGTGGCATACTTGGAGTACACCCTGCCACCCCACATCAAAAATACCTTGGAATACTGGGCAGCCAAACTCGATTTGTGGCTGCAACTGGCCGATTTTGCCCTGGACAAACTTTTGGGCCACTATGTGGTCTCCTCATGCTGCTGCCACATCACCACTATGTCACTGGGCCAATATGTGGTCTCCTCATGCTGCTGCCACCTTACCAATCTGTGTTCTCCTCATGCCGCTGCCACCTCAACACTATGTTACTGGGCCACTCTGTGGTCTCCTCATGCTGCTTCCACCTCACCACTTTGTGGTCTCCTCATGCTGCTGCCACCTACACATTATGTCACTGGACCACTCTGTGGTCTCCTCAAGCTGCTGCCACCTTTTCACTATGTCACTGGGCCACTCTGTGGTCTCTTTATGCTGCTGCCACATCACTACTCAGTGGTCTCCTCATGCTGATGCTACCTCAACACTATATCACTGGGCCACTCTCTGGTCTCCTCATGCTCCTGCCACATTACCACTCTGTCATTGGGCCACTCTGCAGACTTCTTATGCTGTTCCCACCCTCCCCACTTTATGACTGGGCCACTATTTTGCCTTTTTGGCCTGGTTGACATCATCATTTATTTGACCTTTCCTCTTATCTGTCAGAAGGAAGCAAAAATGAGATGCACAACGGATCCTGTCTATGTAGCAGCTGTAAGGCCTTTATGACATGGTCCCTATTTTGCATCAGAATTGGCTTAATATTTGGTAGCCAAAATCAGGAGTGGGTACAAAACACAGAAGACATGCAAATATTCAATTCACGTGTCATCAGTGTTTTGGATCCACTCTTGTTTTTTTTGTTTGCTTTTGCAATATTGATGGATTACTGACCAAATGCTGACCAAGTGAAGGCAGATGCTCAACAGACAGGTTCCGTTTTTTTGGGTTTATTGTTCTAACAGATCAGAGGAAGGGCAAAAAAATCTGTCACATCAACACAAACGTACTGCTGACACCCTCTCCACTCTGGGGGGCTCTACTTGTATAAGCGTTTAATAGAACAGGTTCTGTTGACATCTATGTGGAATCAGCTGACGACGGTGTAAAAGAGATTCCCTCTTTCACACTATAGTAGGATCTTGGGTCTCTGCACCGTTCTGTATACCTGGCGCTAACATTGACCTGTAAGGCTGAGTTCACACTTGAGTTATTCGGTCAGTTTTGGCCCCATAACTGCCCAAATAAGTGAAGTGTGAAGTGATCCTAGGAGCGATGCCAGTCTTCTGCGTGTAATACTGACTCACAGTATTGTTTCACTACCACAGTAGACTCCCTATGTGTGTTACTGACACAGTGTTCTGCACCACTATACAGGTTATCTGCAGCCAGGAAATAACAGTTTTTTAACACAATTTGCCACAAACACATTAGCATTGAATCAAATGTTTTCGGAAAATTCGGCAAACTGACTGAATCGAATTTTTAAGATATTAGCTCATCTCTAGTTGGAACTAATTGGCCTTGGTGAGAGTAGCCACTCAAGTGAGCAGTTGCTAATGTACATAAAGCAGCAAACATTTCACTGGCTGTCTCTCTGCCATCTCAAACTGGGCAAGGTAGTAAGTGACAATGGCCGCAACATCATGGCTGTGGTGAACCTGGGGGAAATAACAAATGCTCCCTGCATGGCGCATATGATTATCCTTGTTATACTTTTTTAAAAAGTACACTGGCTTGTGTAAGGTGCTGAGAATATCCAGGAGGCTGTCCCCCTTTTCAGTTATTCTTACTTGGTGAGGAAGGCTCTCTTGTACTTGTAGCGACAGAAAGGCCTGCCATTACACCACTAAATTTGCGACAATCCAACTCACTGTAATTCAACATTGCATATCCTAGATCATCTGTATGAGCAGTGGAAAACCATGAACCATTTTGTCATGCACCAGACCACCTCAGCAATGAGCATGTGTTGTTTCATGGTCAGGCAGTGGAAGCTTATCCAAGATGCCTGTTGGGTGCTGAAGTTCTTCAAAGAGGCCAAAAAATTTGTTAGTAGGGACAAGTGTGGGATGAATGATCTCATCCCCCTCATATTTATCTTAGAACACTTATGATCATGCAGCAGGGGCCAAGGCCAAAAGAAGAACAGCTAACACATCTTCCATCGGCCCTGTAGCTGTTTGAAACCCATAAGGAAATATTCCACTGCCTGATCTAACCTGTGCCTGACCTTTGCACTGACCCTCTGCTGACTGCCCTGACCTTGGACCGTTTACAATTAAGCGTGTACTATGCCTGCCATGACCTCGGCCTGTTCCTGCCTACCATTTTTCCTGACCCCTTTGTGTTCTGCAGCTGTGTCTCTGACCCCTGTATGCAGGGGCGGACTGGCCATAGACCCTACAGGAAAATTTCCCAGTGGACCGATGCTCACAGGGCCACCCAAGTCAGTTTTATGGCCGTCAGCCAGGTAACTAAAGATCATATGCCCTCAGCAGTAATTAATGTAAGAGCATTAGAGATGAGCGAACACCTGGAAGTTCGGGTTCGGGAAGTTCAGCCACTTTCAGTTATTTCGGCCCAGCACCCAGACAGAGGAGAGAGGTCCCACAGCAAGGAATCATGCGTCATATCACCCACCACCGGAGAAGGCCACTCTCAGTTATTTCGGCCCAGCACCCAGATAGAGGAGAGAGGTCCCACAGCAAGGAATCATGCGTCATATCAACCCCCACTGGAGAAGGCCACTTTTAGTTATTTCGGCCCAGCACCCAGACAGAGGAGAGAGGTCCCACAGCAAGGAATCATGCGTCATATCACCCACCACCGGAGAAGGCCACTCTCAGTTATTTCGGCCCAGCACCCAGACAGAGGAGAGAGGTCCCACAGCAAGGAATCATGCGTCATATCACCCACCACCGGAGAAGGCCACTCTCAGTTATTTCGGCCCAGCACCCAGACAGAGGAGAGAGGTCCCACAGGAAGGAATCAAGCGTCATATCACCCAACACCGGAGAAGGCCACTTTCAGTTATTTCGGCCCAGCACCCAGACAGAGGAGAGAGGTCCCACAGCAAGGAATCATGCGTCATATCAACCACCACCGGAGAAGGCCACTCTCAGTCATTTCGGCCCAGCACCCAGACAGAGGAGAGAGGTCCCACAGCAAGGAATCATGCGTCATATCAACCACCACCGGAGAAGGCCACTATCAGTTATTTCGGCCCAGCACCCAGACAGAGGAGAGAGGTCCCACAGCAAGGAATCATGCGTCATATCAACCACCACCGGAGAAGGCCACTCTGTTATTTCGGCCCAGCACCCAGACAGAGGAGAGAGGTCCCACAACAAGGAATCATGCGTCATATCACCTACCACCGGAGAAGGCCACTTTCAGTTATTTCAGCCCAGACAGAGGAGAGAGGTCCCACAGCAAGGAATCATACGTCATATCACCCACCACCGGAGAAGGCCACTCTCAGTTATTTCGGCCCAGCACCCAGACAGAGGAGAGAGGTCCCACAGCAAGGAATCATGCGTCATATCAACCACCACCGGAGAAGGCCACTTTCAGTTATTTCGGCCCAGCACCCAGACAGAGGAGAGAGGTCCCACAGCAAGGAATCATGCGTCATATCACCCACCACCGGAGAAGGCCACTTTCAGTTATTTCGGCCCAGCACCCAGACAGAGGAGAGAGGTCCCACAGCAAGGAATCATGCGTCATATCAACCACAACCTGAGAAGGTCACTCTCAGTTATTTCGGCCCAGCACCCAGTCAGAGGAGAGAGGTTCCACATCAAGGAATCATGCGTCATATCAACCACCACCGGAGAAGGCCACTCTCAGTTATTTCGGCCCCACCACCCAGACAGAGGAGAGGTTCATTCAACCTCAATTCATTCAACCGCAAGATCATAGTAAAGTTAAAAAAATGAGGATTCAATAAAGAAGTGCCCCGGAGTACAAGAATACATGGTTGAGGGGGAGGCAGTTATAAATGTCTATTCTGAAGGGAGGCACAGGTCCTGTGGGATCCATGCCTGGTTCATTTTTATGAACGTCAGCTTGTCCACGTTGGCTGTGGACAGGTGTCTGCATTTGTCAGTAATGACGCGCCCTGCCATGCTGAATACACGTTCAGACAAAACGCTGGCCGCCGGGCAGGCCGGCACCTCCAAGGCATAAAATGCTATCTCTGGCCACGTGGACAATTTGGAGACTCAGAAGTTGTATGGAACCGAACCATCAGTCACTACGTGGAGGTGTGTGCAAACGTACTGTTCAACCATGTTAGTGAAATGCTGCCTCCTGCTAACACGTTCCGTATCAGGTGGTGGTGCAGTTAGCTGTGGCGTGGAGACAAAACTTTTCCACATTTCTGCCATGCTAACCCTGCCCTCAGAGGAGCTGGCCGTGACACAGCTGCATTGGTGACCTCTGGCTTCTCCTCTGCCTTCGCCTTGGGCTTCCACCTGTTCCCATGTGACATTTGGGAATGCTCTCAGAAGCGGCTCTACCCGCGTGCACTTGTACTCGCGCATCTTCCTATCACGCTACAGTGCAGGAAGTAAGGTGGGCACATTGTCTTTGTACCATGGATCCAGCAGGGTGGCAACCCACTAGTACGCACACGTTAAAATGTGGGCAACTCTGCTGTTGTTGCGCAGGCACTGCAGCATGTAGTCGCTCATGTGTGCCAGGCTCCCCAGAGGTAAGGACAAGCTGTCCTCTGTGGGAGGCGTATCGTCATCGTCCTCCGTATCCCCCCAGCCACGCACCAGTGATGGGCCTGAGCTGTGTCGGGTGCCACCCCGCTGTGAACCTGCTTCATCCTCATCCTCCCCCACCTCCTCCTCATCCTCCTCGTCCTCCAGTAATGGGCCCTGGCTGGCCACATTTGTACCTGTCCTCTGCTGTTGCAAAAAAACTCCCTCTGAGCCACTTCTAACAGACTGGCCTGAAATTGCTAAAAATGACCCCTCATCCTTCTCCTCCTCCTGGGCCACCTCCTCTTCCATCATCGCCCTAAGCGTTTTCTCAAGGAGACATAGAAGTGGTATTGTAACGCTGATAACGGTGTCATCGCCACTGGCCATGTTGGTGGAGTACTCGAAAAAGCGCAACAGGGCACACAGGTCTCGCATGGAGGCCCAATCATTGGTGGTGAAGTGGTGCTGTTCCGCAGTGCGACTGACGCGTGCGTGCTGCAGAAGAAACTCCACTATGGCCTGCTGCTGCTCGCACAGTCTCTCCAGCATGTGCAAGGTGGAGTTCCACCTGGTGGGCACGTCGCATATGAGGCGGTGAGCGGGAAGGCCGAAGTTCCGCTGTAGCGCAGACAGGCGAGCAGCGGCAGGATGTGAACGACGGAAGCGCGCACACACGGCCCTAACTTTATGCAGCAGCTCTGACATGTCAGGGTAGTTGTGAATGAACTTCTGCACCACCAAATTCAGCACATGCGCCAGGCAAGGGATGTGCGTCAAACCAGCTAGTCCCAGAGCTGCGACGAGATTTCGCCCATTATCGGCTTGATGCCCACTGGCAGAAACCACTCGTCGGTCTGTTGTTCAATACCCCGCCACAACTCCTGCGCAGTGTGGGGCCTATCCCCCAAAACATATGAGTTTCAGAATGGCCTGCTGACGTTTACCCCGGGCTGTTCTGAAGTTGGTGGTGAAGGTGTGTGGCTGACTGGATGAGCTGGTGGAAGCAGAGGAGGAGAAAGCCGAGTAGGAGGAGGAGGCTACAGGAGGCAAAGAATGATACCCTGCGATCCTTGGCGGCGTAAGGACGTGCGCCAAGGAACTCTACGCCTGCGGCCCAGCCGCCACTACATTTACCCAGTATGCAGTTAGGGAGATATAGCGTCCCTGGCCGTGCTTACTGGTCCACGTATCTGTGGTTAGGTGGACCTTGCCACAGATGGCGTTGCGCAGTGCACACTTGATTTTATCGGATACTTGGTTGTGCAGGGAAGGCACGGCTGTCTTGGAGAAGTAGTGGCGGCTGGGAACAACATACTGTGGGACAGCCATGGACATCAGCTGTTTGAATCTGTCTGTGTCCACTAGCCTGAATGACAGCATTTCAAAGGCCAGTAGTTTAGAAATGCTGGCATTCAGGCCCAGGGCTCGAGGGTGGCTACGCTTTCTCTCCAAGATTTGTGAGATGGAGAGCTGAACGCTGCCGTGTGACATGGTGGAGATGCTTGGTGACGCAGGTGGTGTTGTCCGTGGCACATCCTCTGTTTGGTGGGCGGCAGGTGCCAACATTCCTCCCGAGACGGAGGAAGAGGCCGAGGCAGCAGCAGAAGAGGGAGTAGGGGGAGCCAGAGTGAGTTCCTTGCTTTTAAGGTGTTTAGTCCACTGCAGTTCATGCTTTGCATGTAGATGCCTGGTCATGCAGGTTGTGCTAAGGTTCAGAAAGTTAATGCCTCGCTTTAGGCTCTGATGGCACAGCGTGCAAACCACTCGGGTCTTGTCGTCAGCACATTGTTTAAAGAAGTGCCATGCGAGGGAACTCCTTGAAGCTGCCTTTGTGGTGCTCGGTCCCTGGTGGTGGCCAGTAGCAGGTGAACTCTCTTAATGGCGGCTGTTTTGCTTTTGCCCCCTGCTCTCTCTTTTGCTATGCTGTTGGCTCGTTCTCACCACTGCTTCTTCCTCTGAACTGTGAAAGTCAGTGGCACAACCTTCATTCCATATGGGGTCTAGGACCTCATCGTCCCCTGCATCGTCTTCCACACAGTCTTCCTCCCTGACCTACTGTTCGGTCTGCACACTGCAGAAAGACGCAGCAGTTGGCACCTGTGTTTCGTCATGAACAGAGACGTGCGGACTCCGATGAGGTGGTATTCCCATGTCCTCATCATCAGGAAACTTCAGTAGTTGTGCATCAGTGCATTCTATGTCTTCTACCACTGGGGAAGGGCTAGGTGGATTCCCTTGGGAAACCCTGCCAGAAGATTCTTCAAACAGCATAAGAGACTGCTGAATAACTTGAGGCTCAGACAGTTTCCCTGATATGCATGGGGGTGATGTGACAGACTGATGGGCTTGGTTTTCAGGTGTCACCTGTGCGCTTTCTGCAGAAGACTGGGTGGGAGATAATGTTGTGAACATGCTGGATCCACTGTCGGCCACCCAATTGACTAGCGCCTGTACTTGCTCAGGCCTTACCATCCTTAGAACGGCATTGGGTCCCACCAAATATCGCTGTAAATTCTGGCGGGTACTGGAACCTGAGGTAGTTGGTTCACTAGGACGTGTGGCTGTGGCAGAATGGCCACGTCATCTCCCAGCACAAGAGGGTACACTAACACCACCACGATCGCGTCCGCGTCCCTTACTAGATGTTTTCCTCATTGTTACCGTTCACCAAGCACCACAATAAGAAAAAAAATATTTGGCCCAATGTACTGAGTTCAAATTCAGGCCTTTTTTTTACAGGCACCTAACACTATATGCCTATTTATTTATGTAGCGTATTACACTAATCCAGGCACAGCAGTAACCACTGATTTAAGGGAATATCTCTTTTAAGGTCTAGTATTTAGGCCCTGGATGAAAGGTATCCTTTTATGGACAGATTTACAATTGGCCTGCAACAGCTCGAACACCAGATTCAGGGTATTGCTATTTTGGCAATTGAATTTAACCCCAGAACAAAATATATGTTTTGGCGGACACTATGAAACTTGGCCTGCAACAGCTGGGACACCAGATTCAGGGTATTGCCATTTTGGCAATTGAATTTCACCCCAGAACAAAATATATGTTTTGGCGGACACTATTATACTTTGCCAGCCATAGCTGAAACCACTGATTTATGATATTGCTATTTTGTCAATTGAATTTCACCCCAGAACAAAATATATGTTTTGGCGGACACTATTATACTTTGCCAGCCACAGCTGAAACCACTGATTTATGGTATTGCTATTTTGGCAATTGAATTTACCCCAGAACAAAATATATGGACACTATAAAACTTGGCCTGCAACAGCTGTGACACCAGATTCAGGGTATTGCTATTTTGGCAACTGAATTTCACCCCAGAACAAAATATATGTTTTGGCGAACACTATGAATCTTGGCCTGCAACAGCTGGGACACCAGATTCAGGGTTTTGCTATTTTGGCAATTGAATTTCCCCCCCCTAACAAAATATATGTTTTTGCGGACACTTTGAATCGTGGCCTACAACAGCTGGGACACCAGATTCAGGGTATTGCTATTTTGGCAATTGAATTTCACCCCAGAACAAAATATATGTTTTGGCGGACACTATTATACTTTGTCAGCCACAGCTGAAACCACTGATTTATGGTATTGCTATTTTGGCAATTGAATTTCACCCCAGAACAAAATATATGTTTTGGCGGACACTATGAATCTTGGCCTGCAACAGCTGGGACACCAGATTCAGGGTATTGCTATTTTGGCAATTGAATTTCACCCCAGAACAAAATATATGTTTTTGCGGACACTATGAATCTTGGCCTGCAACAGCTGGGACACCAGATTCAGGGTATTGCTATTTTGGCAATTGAATTTCACCCCAGAACAAAATATATGTTTTGGCGGACACTAATATACTTTGATAAATATATTATGCAGAGGTAAAAACTGTGAATGGACCGACTAGATAAGTCCCCATGCACACCAGGTATCCTTCCAGTCCACTTTTTGGGTGCAGTTGATGGTAACAATTAGACCGTCCACAACCTCGGACCTCAATGGTCGTGTTTAAACCGTAGGGTTTCACTTAATATTGTATGTAGTAGTTCCAATAAGTTGTGCGATATCGCATGTATTATACATTTGGATTCAATGTCTTAAACATACGGTACTTTACCGCTCCTTGGATCACCGCCGGCCGCTCGTGCGCTGATACTCTCGCTCTTCCAGGACCTGTCGCGGCGTCCCACGTGGTCCTCCGCATCATACACCGTTGCGTCCCATGTGATGCATGCTTCCAATGCCGATTGGCTCAGCTCCACTTCAATGGAGCTACTAGCGTAGATTTGAACAAAACAGCGCTTTTTCAGTGTGCGGCTTCTATGCGGTCTTGGTCCTTCAACTCTAGCTCTCACTACTGTTCAAAATCCAGACGCGTTTCGGGACGTGAAACTGTCCCTTCCTCAGTGTTAACAGTAGTGAGGGGGTAATCAGAGCTTTTTTTTATATAAGTGTTCCTAATTTATCACAGTCTCTTATTGGAGATTTTCAAATCCGCCCTAATTTGGATATTGGGTGTGTTTGTCTTACTCCTCTGCTTTTCTTAAAGGGACATCCAACCAACTATCTAGTCGGTAAATATTCAATACATACAAATAATCAATATAAAAAAAATATATAAAAATGCAAAAAATACAAAATAAAATTATATATTAAAAATATATAAGAATAAAAATGTTAAGGATTCCATTCGTATAATCCCAATGTCGTTCAGGAGGTGGCTTACACTTGCTGTTCACTGTGTGAGATAGGCACGGAAGCACGAGGAAGAGGAGAGATCGACAAGCTGATAAACAGCAATTGAATTTCACCCCAGAACAGAATATATGTTTTGGCGGACACTATTATACTTTGCCAGCCACAGCTGAAACCACTGATTTATGGCATTGCTATTTTGGCAATTGAATTTCACCCCAGAACAAAATATATGTTTTGGCAGACACTATGAATCTTGGCCTGCAACAGCTGGGACACCAGATTCAGGGTATTGCTATTTTGGCAATTGAATTTCACCCCAGAACAAAATATATGTTTTTGCGGACACTATGAATCTTGGCCTGCAACAGCTGGGACACCAGATTCAGGGTATTGCTATTTTGGCAATTGAATTTTACCCCAGAACAAAATATATGTTTTGGCGGACACTATTATACTTTGCCAGCCACAGCTGAAACCACTGATTTATGGTATTGCTATTTTGGCAATTGAATTTCACCACATGAGATAATCTATCCTTTGCCAGACAGCAGACAGTATTATACTTGGCTAGCCAAAGCTGGAACACCAGATTTAGGGGATTGGTATTTGGACAATTGTATTTAACCCCTTAATAAAATATAGAAATTGCTATCCTGAGTTTCTAGGGGTGACAATTAGCACAGCCAAGCCCCTGATGTAGGATATAGCAAAAAAAAAATAGTATTGATGGATTGATTGACTTGGTGGCAGCTTGTTCTGGTGCACCACAAGTCACAAAATGGCCGCCGATCACCCCAGAAAATAAGTGACAGAAAAACGCTCTGTGCAGCCTAAAAACCAGTGAGCAAGTAACTAGCAGAAGCTCAATCATTCACAGCTGTAGATCGATCCGTTCATTAGGTGCTGTTGCTGACTTTTCCCTGCCTAATCTCGCCCTCACAGAAGCTGTGTCCTCTCCCTACACTAATCAGAGCAATGTGACGAGCGGCGCTACGTGACTCCAGCTTAAATAGAGGCTGGGTCACATGCTGCACTTGGCCAATCACAGCCATGCCATAAGTAGGCATGGCTGTGATGGGCTCTTAGGGCAAGAAGCAAAACGCTAGCTGATTGACTGCTGTGCAGCCCTTCAGAAAGCGGAAAGTAATCCGCGAACAACGAACCCGAACCCGAACTTTTTTGAAAATGTCCGGGTTCGGGTCCGTGTCCCGGACACCCCAAAATTCGGTACGAACCCGAACTATGCTCGAACTGTTCGCTCAACACTAAAGAGCATGAGGCACTTATTCACCTGACCAGCGGCTACAGGGGCCCTCCTGTATCCAACTGTATTTCCATCCTCAGGATGTTGATACAGTTTCATACTGAGGCAGTATTTTGTGCTGTACTGTGGTATTTGGTTTATCTGGGGTGGTATTTTTATGTGCACTACAGTATTGCTGGTCCCATTTACTTCTGTTCTCCTTGCCTACATGTTTTGGCTCTGCCTACTTGTGTTAACCCGCCTTCCGTCAGTTTAGACCCACCTACAACATGGGGCCACTTTTAGGTTTTTTTCAGGGCTACTTTATGTTCCCAGTCTGACCCTGCCTGTATGTCAGCTGGTGTTAATCTCATTCATTACTTCCCGTGCAATTAAGCCCAGATCCCTGTACAGGGAATGTAAATCCACCTTAAGTCATGGGAGAAGGGAGTTAGTTAAAAGTAAATACTGATGCACAGGCAGTTATCAAGAACTAATGAAATTTTCCAAATAATTACTTACTCAACTTATCGTTGAGCTGAGGTGATAGCTCCATTTGCATGCAGCATTCATTACCTCTCTGCTACGATCATTTGACCCCATACAGGTTTGTTGCTTGCTGGCAGAACATGTTGCTATATATCAAATAGACCAAAAGGCAGAGCCACAATATGAAAAAAGGATTTTATTATATGTGGATATCTGCTTAGCCAAACGGAGGGACAACTAAATAGAAACTGAGTTTTTGTTTAGATGAGTGTAAAAAAAAGTTATTAAAAAGTGACTCACTGTCTGTTTTTCATTACCATTCTGCATCCATGTGTGCAATCAATGTCTGTCCATTTATCCAGTTCCATGGGCTTTTTTGCAGCCATTTTTCATGTGACGTCATGATGGGATTGTCATGGCTTTTCAGTTCTCTCAGGTTCAGAGCATTTTCAAGTGGGCAAGGGTAAGGCAATTCTTTTTTTATTTTTTTATTTTAACGCCTGAAAGGCAATTTAGTGGTTTTTAATGGTTGTTAGATTGATGCACTCCTGTTAATATGACCGTTAAAAGGGCCCATTGATTTTAATGGAGTTAGTCTGGCTAAGAAAACCACCAAAAATAGGAGGTTCTATTTTTGATGGCCTCTATTCACTGGCCATTAAAAAAATACTGCTTTTTTAATACCCCCATAGACCTTGCTTCTAAAAACGGCCATGTGACATGTGAATGTAGCATTACTAGAATTACAGAGAAGGGTTGTTGATCCAGGGAGTTATTCTGATTGCCAGATTGGAGTTGGGAAGGAATTTTTTCCCACTAAAATGAGGAAATTGGTTTCTACCTTATGTTTTTTTTTGCCTTCCTTTGGATTAACTTTGCAGGATAATAAGCTGAACTGGATGGAAGTATGTCTTTTTTGATGTAAAGTAGAACTGGCAACCAATCAGATTCCTCCTTTGATTTTCCAAAGGAGCTGTCCAAAATGAAAAGTGGAATCTGATTAGTTGCTATGCCCAACTAAGCCAGTTCTACTTTATTGGAAAGCTGAAAGTGAATGATAAAGATTTATCTGTACTCATAATAAAGGGGAAGACATACCAAAAGTGTAACTTGTTCAGCTGCAGAAGGGTCAAACATCTAAAGGTGACCACTGCCACCTTAAAAACAGCTAGCAGTTTCCTTTCTACTGTCTTTCAAATGGCCTATAATAGATATAAGGGCTGACCTAATGCATTTCATGACTCATGATAATTAAATGATTATGAGAGAAATAGGAGGGAGGGAATCTAAAATGAGCTTTTAAAGATGAAGGTGCCCAAATACTGTTTTTGCACGGGTCCCCTCTGCTGTCTGAGTCCACCTTTAAGAATACTAATCTTACATTTAGCAAGAAGGAGAAAAGGGGATTGCAATGCCCTATGGTAGCGCCAGATACCGGGGGTAGAGTGATGGAAGAGGGGAATTGAATGAATGTACCAATGAATGTTCATTGGTACAGACACTTAAATCAGTGCCTTTACCACCCCTCCCAGTAAAGTGAGTAAAGTACCACTACCAATCAGGATTTGTTCATCACTTCCTTTCCTCACTGACCCAGGGTTTTACCCACAGTAATATTTCAATTCCCCTCTTCCATCACTCTACCCCCGGTATCTGGCGCTACCATAGGGCATTGCAATCCCCTTTTCTCCTTCTTGCTGCATTTCCACACCAGGGCCACTTCATCCACTGAAGTTTAACCCTGTCTGCATTGCCAGCTGCCTAATACCCTTCCCTCAAAATACCCCATTCTCCTATTCCTCCACAACCACCTATTCCCCAGACCCCCCCCCCCTTTCAGTTTCCTTCCCTCTCACCCTTTTCTCCCTGTCCCTTGGCGCTCTCTCCATTGAGGAAATTTTAGGACCACTCCTGATCCAATTTCCCCATTTGGAGATTAATGCTCCTTCCCTCTTTTTTCTTTTTGTTTTATATCAATCTTACATTTAGTATGAATTGCTAAATGTTGATATTTACAATAATAATATGATTTCCATGGAGGGAATGGCTACCTGCTTTACCAATATATTGTAGTGATAGAGCAAATGGTCATTTTTTGTATTCCTCCTCCTCCCTAGCTTTGTTGTGCACAAATTCTCTGAGTGGAATTTCATGAAGACTTTGTGGGATTTTGTTATGAAGTAGTCCACTAAATTTACCTCCTGAGTGGAAGATGCTTTTCTCATATTGTGTATGCTGGAATGCATGAGATGGATGCCTGCTGTTCCACTGTATTAAAGCAGTAAAGCAGGTGATTATTTTATACATAAACTCCATATAAAGTTATTATAGTAGCAAAACAGGCAGGTTTTTCATTTAGTTCCCCAAAAATATTTTATATGGTGACTTTGTATGTGAACTATATGTAGTAGAAAAGCGAAGAAAGTTTTCCTGCTTGAACACAGACCTGGTCCTCCCCTGCCCTCCATCAGTGGGTCTGCCCCCTGGAATCCCAAGTGTGTTCCTCCCATGAAGTATGTGCTCTGCACTTGCTGGGCAGGTCTCCTCTGTCAGCATGTAGGGTCCACACACATGCTCCCTGCTCCTAAAGAGCCAGCGCACGCACAACTTAATTTTCACCAGCGTGCCTGAGCAACAGATTAAACTAGCCTCCTGCAAAGGTGTGCTGTTCTGTTTGTCCACTCATGTACCCATCTCTCAATGTTTCCTGACCCTGGCCCTCCGCTGTCCAATGTGACCTCTGCCTGATTACCATAACATTTGCATCAAAAGGGGCATAAAATAATACTTTATGATTAGCCCAAAGTCAAACATGTTAGTTGGCACAGAGTTTTCACACCCACCGCTTATAACAATGTTACAGTCATCCCCCAAACACAGAAAACAGAAACACGTCTCCCACCCATGAGATAAAAAAAAAATGCCTGTTTTAATAGCTGCATGCATTCCCCATGTAATAACAATTCTGGAACATCTAACCTTATGGCTATACGTTGTGCCATACCTTTATTATTTCTACTAGAAGTTATGAATGAATTGCTATTAGCCTTCCGTAAGGGTACAGAGGGGAGGTGACCAGTTGGGGGTGTGTACCTGCACAGTCTGACTCTATCCAATCAGTGCTGCCATTTTCAGACTGTGCAGGTAACCCCCCCAACTGGTTACCTCCCATCTGTAGCTTTACTGAAGGCTAATAGCAATTCATTTGTAATTTATAGTGCAAATAATAAAGGAATGACACATCATACAGACATAAGAATAGGTGTTCCAGAATTGCTATTTCACGGGGAATGCATTAAGCTATTAAAACAGACATGTCAGGAGTGGTGAAAGGTCCTCTTTAACAACTAATACTGAAACATTATTTGACACCTGGACTCCTTTAGTCTTCGTTTTACCTGGTGCACCTCTGTGGCTGCAGCAGGGTACACATACTGTAGCTTAAGAAACACTAAACAAGAGCTAAAACTCACTGGAACTTTATATATGGCATATATTATTTACAGTAACTCAACCAAAAAAACCTGTGAAAACAATATGAAATTCTTACAGTCTCAGAGAAAGAAATGTCTCATGTCCGCACTGCAAAATTAATGAATTTGAATATTAAGCAAAAATCTCTTTACCATGAACCGTGCAGCACATTATTGAATTGCACAATAGCATAGCTCAGATTGTCCCATTGGTAGTGGAGAACAGAAAGAGAATAAAAGCCTCATTATTTCAATAACTGAAACAGTAGTGAGAAGCAATACTTTGGAG
The DNA here is from genome assembly GCA_033119425.1 of Bufotes viridis. Taxonomy (NCBI): domain Eukaryota; kingdom Metazoa; phylum Chordata; class Amphibia; order Anura; family Bufonidae; genus Bufotes; species Bufotes viridis. Next base: position 216,953,166 of record CM065593.1, on the reverse strand, counting down.
ACAAGTGAGGAAATTAGCTTACCTTTAAAAGTTAAAATAACAGAAGATCTCCCACTGGATGTGCTATCAATGCTCCGCTTAACTTTAAAATAGTAATGTTTCATAGCTAACCTCCATTCCAGAAAATGCCTTGATTTCATTAAAGCAAAATAAATGTGTTCCCCAAATGCTCCCATATTTTATTTTTAAGCAGAGCATATGCTTTTATGCTTTCCTAGATGATAAAGTGCTTATGAATGATATAACATGATTGAATTATATTATACATGTGTTGCCTAATACGATCATTTAGCTAACAAGAAAGCTACACAAAATAAAGATAATTAAACTAGTTTTAATACTTTAATGTGACATATCCCATTAAAAAGGGATTTATGAAAGTTCTGTTCCAGTTTTCTTAGTCCTCTTAATGTATTTTACTTAAGTTCATTAAAATAAAATAATAGGAATGTCTAATTCCTTATTATAATAGTGATTTAAATAAATGCTTCTTAAGTATTACATTGAAGTGGGGAATGCAGAACCAGCAATTGTGCATTGTGTTGTTAGTTGACATACATTAATGACCCAGGCAAAGGGCCAAGAATTATAATTCCCTTGATTTTTCCGTAGACAAATGACTACTAGTCTTTGCTTGTAAAGACATAGGAAGCTGTAATCCTCAAGACAGCAAGTCATTAAGCAGCAGTTTCCTACTTGATAAATAAGTTTAACAGCAGTCACTCAACAGTTTTCGCTTGGACAACGTGTCTACAAAGGAGAATCCGCCACAAGAACGGCTTTATTTCAGTGATTGGAAATTAAATAGAACTCTTTAAAACTGTTTCAAGTGTGTATACAAATGATCATGTTTAGACATACTGAACTTTTTCAAATTTAGCAGACAGAATTTAAAAATAATTCTTTATAAATTCCCATAACTGCAGTTTAACAGGGAAAATAATAATTCTTCATTTTTTGTGTCTCACAATACATTAATAAATGGAGCAATGCAGCACCAAAAATTTTAATACATAGGGAGTTTATAAAAAAATAAGGCCCTGGGTAACAAGCAAGATAATGCTCCCCACTTTCTATATTTTGACAGTTTTTCATTATATTTTTGACCCATATAGCACTATATGTATATAGATGACACCAACACATACAGATCAAACTAAAATTCTAATTAGTACTCCCTTAAAGAGGTTTCTGGGAATATTATGGTTTTAACAGATATGCTTGTATATTTGCTTACCTCATGGACATCTTCCCCATTCTTTTATTTTTATTTTTTTCAATGTGGATACCCCTGACTTGTTTTCACCATGTTAACAATCACTCTGGCTTGTTTACATCCTGTATGTAGCACTTACTGATGTATCCATCCAAACCAATGATACACTTCTCCTTTTTCCGCCATAGCTCTAGCACCAGCCCTAACTACTAACTACCAACTAGTTTCTCGCTCTAGTTCTACCCAGCTGATTATATAGACTCTATGTCTTCCCCTGTTGTTGCTTTGACACACCCATTGACCTAACTTCACAGGAAATAAAGAGCTACATGGAAATGGACATGTGGCCACAGCCCAGAAGATAAGATAGGAGCAATAATGATAAAAAAGAAATGCATTACAAAATTACTGCTATCTTTATAAATAATTATTTTAAGGGATGTTAATACAAACTGGAGCCCTGTTTAAAGGGAATCTGTCACCTCTGATTACACAATTTCAGCTTTTAAACCAGTCATCCAGAATACAGCACCTTGAATCTGCTTGTCTTTTCTATTATGAAGGTGCCCAGAGGGGCGTTTTCTTCCCCCTTTGGAGCCCAGTAACGCCCCCCTACAGTGCCCAAAGCCGCCTCCAACAAGCAGACCTAACCGCCCACAGCGTCTCCTCCCCCTCCCTGATGGTCGAGTGAACTCTCACGCAGGCGCAGTACCCACTGAGGTCTGCGCCAGCGCGATGTACTGGAGACTGAGGGCAGGAGCTTCATCAATGTCACTGGGCATGCGCCGAGCCAGTGACGTCAGATGCTCGCTCTCCCCTCAGTCATCCTGGGAGGAAGCGCATGCCCAGTGGCAATGATGAAGCTCCTGCCCTCAGTCTCCAGTACATCGCTCTGGCGCAGCCCTCAGTGGGTACTGCGCCTGCGCGAGAGTTCGCTTGGCCATAAGGGAGGGGTAGGAGACGCTGTGGGCGGTTAGGTCTGCTTGTTGGAGGCGGCTTTGGGCACTGTAGGGGGGCATTACTGGACACCAACGGGGGAAGAAAACGCCCCTCTGGGCACCTTCAGGCTTCATTTGCATAAAGATAAAAAGTGTTTTTAGCAAATCTACTGCACGAATGACATAATAGAAAAGACAAACCGATTCAAGGTACTGTGTTCTGCATGACTGGTTTAAAAGCTGAAATTGTGTAATCAGAGGTGACAGATTCCCTTTAAAGAGCCAGCATTATTATGTAATTACCTTTTTTGCCCTATAAGACGCACCTGTCCATAAGACACATATAGGTTTTTGAGGAGGAAAATAAGAAAAAAAAATATTTTGAATCAAAAGGTGTGCTTTAGGTGGGTTTTGAACTAATGGTGGTTTGTGGATGACACTGTTATGGGGGATCTGTGGATGACACTTATGGGGGATCTGTGGATGACACACTATTATGGGGGATCTGTGGATGATACTATTATGGGGGATCTGTGGATGATACTGTTATGGAAGAGATCTGTGGATGGCACTGTTATGGAGATCTGTGGATGGCACTGTTATGGGGAGGGGGATCTGTGGATGGCACTGTTATGCAGAGGGGGATCTGTGGATGGCACTGTTATGGGGGGGGGGATCTGTGGATGACAAATATATAGCATCTTATTCTATATATGTGTCATCCACAGATCCCCCCCATAACAGTGTCCCCAATACAGCAGACCCCGCTGCTCACCGCAGTATTCATATGTAAACTGTAATTCTTTTTTTTTTTTTTTTAAATTTTTATTGATTTTTTCATTTAAGTAACAAGAGATATTTTAGGATTACAAAGTGTAATAACAAGAGTACAAGAATAGTTGAGGAAACATATCCGCATGCACCAAAAATACAGTTGTAGAATTGTTGAAGCAATATAGGTCACCATCATAACAGGTTGGTAGCTAAAACCATCAAAAGATCAATGCGTACATCTCAAGGGTAAAGGTTAAGGACACTATCGGTAGGCGGATAAAGAAGCCCTAAGAGGGGTCGGGAAACCTGAAGGATTTCCATTTGAGCCATAGTTTGAGAAACTTTAAGTGGGAGCGAGATTCCCAGGAAGACATCTCTTCGAAGCGATAGAGCTGGTCCACCTTTGTCATCCAGGCTTTAAGGTCTGGAAGGGAGCTCTGGAGCCAGAACTTTGGTATGAGCAGACGGGCAGCAATCAGCAATTGACGAAAGAGGAAGGGTACGTGTATTGGAGGGTGAGAGGGTGGGGGGGTAAACTGTAATTCTTAACCTCTTCTTTAGTTAAAGTAGCGCTATCGAGTGTACTACTACTTACTATCAAGCTTCCGTTCTGTAACAGGCAGAGCGGCCAGCAGCTATAACGTCACTCACGTCATGCGCATGCTCTGCCTGCTTGAAGCAGGTGGAGCAGGTGCGTGATGTGAGTGAGTGACATTAAAGCTGCCAGCCACTCTGCCTGCTATGGTACGGGAGCTTGATAGTAAGTAGTAGTTCACGGGATAGCGCTACTTTAACTAAAGAAGAGGTTAAGGATTACAGTTTACATATGAATACTGCTGTGAGCAGAGGGGCACAGTGTAAGAGTACAGTGACTGTACCGGACCCCGCCACGATTCCAGCAGTTGCCAGCCTCCAGACCCTCCTCCCTCCCCCTGATACATCGCGGCCGGCGATATATCAGTGTTAGCGACATAAAAATGGCAGCATTTGCCCCATAAGACGCACTGCCACCCCCCCCCCCACACACACACTTTTTTGTGGAGAAAGTGCGTCTTATGGGGTGAAAAATATGGTACATTCTGAAATACACTCATTGACAAAAAATAAAATAATGCACCAAGAAGGAGTTGTTGGAATCGAATGAGACTTTACATGTGTAAATATAATGATGATATACATATGGACATGATTGTTGGTAACCTTCCATTACAGAAAGAAAAACCCACACTGGTCACTGAAATACCTTGAAACTGACAAAAGTAATAATAAATAAAGAATTACTGAAAATCAGCTAATGAAAATCAGACATTGCTTTTGAATTCTGGTTCACCAGAATAATTTAAAAAACAAACTAATGAAACTGGCCTGGAGAAAAATGATGGTACCCTTACAAAAGATTGAAAATAGCTTAACCATAGGGACATGTTAAACTAAGGTGTGCCCTGTAATTAGCATCACAAGTGTCTTCAAACTTGTACTCAGCCAGTCTGCCTATTTAACCACTACAGGACCGCCTAACGCACGGATGCGTCCGGCGGGCGGTCCTGTAGTTCTGATCTGACACGTCGGCGCGTCATCTCGTGAGACGTGAGACTTCCTGTGAACGCGCGCGTGTTCACAGTGCTGCGTGTCTCAGGAGTTCTACTGCAGCCTGCCAGCGATGATCAATCGCTGGCAGGCTGTATGTGCTAAATAAATAGCATCAAAGTATATCAGACGCTGTTTTGTTAACAGTGTCTGATATACCTGCTACCTCGTCCTCTGGTGGTCCCATTTGCTATGCTATGTAAAGCTATGTAAAGTTGCACCAAACACTACACTAACCCCCCCCCCTCACTTATTAACTCCTTGTTAACCACTTGAAGACCACAGGTTTATACCCCCCTAGTGACCAGGCCCTTTTTTACAAATCCGCACTACACTACTTTCACCATTTATTGCTCGGTCATACAACTTACCACCCAAATGAATTTTACCTCCTTTTCTTCTCACTAATAGAGCTTTCATTTGGTGGTATTTCATTGTTGCTGACATTTTTACTTTTTTTGCTATTAATAAAAATGTAACGACATTTTTGCAAAAAAAATGAAATCTTTCACTTTCTGTTGTAAAATTAAAAAAAAAAATACATTTCTATAAAATTTTTCTCAAAATTTATTGTTCTACAAGTCTTTGATAAAAAAAAAATCCAATAAGTGTATATTTATTGGTTTGGGTAAAAGTTATAGCGTTTACAAACTATGGTGCAAAAAAGTGAATTTCCGCATTTTGAAGCAGCTCTGACTTTCTGAGCACCTGTCATGTTTCTTCAGGTGCTAGAATGCCAGGATAGTATAAATACCCCCCAAATGACACCATTTTAGAAAGAAGACACCCTAAAGTATTCGCGGAGGGGCATGGTGAGTTCATGTATCATTTCATTTTTTTTCACAAGTTAGCGGAAAATGACACTTTCTGAGGAAAAAAAAAATAATAATAAAGTTTCCATTTCTGCTAACTTCTGGCAAAAAAAAAAAAAATCTCAGACAGACTCACTATGCCCCTCAGTGAATACCTTGGGGTGTCTACTTTCCGAAATGGGGTCATTAGTAGGGTGTGTTTACTGCTCTGGCATTTTGGGCGGGGCTAAATTGTGAGCAGCCATGTAAAACCTAAAGGTACTCGTTGGAATTTGGGCCCCTTTGCGCACCCAGGCTGCAAAAAAGTGTCACACACGTGGTATCGCCGTACTCAGGAGAAGTAGGGCAATGTGTTTTGGGCTTTTTTTTTTCCTTTCAGCCTCTGGGCTGAAAAAATTAAATAAATGAACGGCATAGATTTTTTCATTCGCATCGATCAATGTGGATGAAAAAATCTCTGCCAAAATCAGTGACTGCGGTGCGGTGGGCTGGGCGCTAACTACCTAACTATTAGCTAACTAACTGGCGGTGATAAGGGACCCTTATGCCCCATTCACGCGTCCGCAATTCTGTTTGCGGAACGGAATTGCGGACCCATTCATTTCTATGGGGACAGACTTTGTCCCGCTCGGATCCGGAATTACGGATCCGCGCTTCCGGGTCTGCACTTCTGTTCCGCAAAAATATAGAACATGTCCTATTCTTGTCCGCAATTGCGGACAAGAAAAAGCATTTTCTATATAGTTCTGGCAATGTGCGGATCTGCAAAATGCGGAAAGCACACTGCCGGTGTCCGTATTTTGCGGATCCGTAGATCCATGGATCCGCAAAACACATACGGACGTCTGAATGAGCCTTACAGGGGGGTGATTAGTGACGGGGGGGGGTGACAGGGGTTGATCGGGGGGGTGACATGGGTGATCAGGGGGCTGACATAGGTGATCAGGGGTTAATCAGTAATGGGGGGGGGGTGTGTAGTGATTGGTGCACTTTACCTATGTTTCCTCTGGTGGTCCCAGACAAAGGGACCACCAGACGAGCAGACAGCAGGCATATCAGACGCTGTTTACAAAACAGCGTCTGATATGCTATTTAAATGCGTTTTTTTCCGCATCTACAGCCTGCCAGCGCATGATCAGCGCTGGCAGGCTGTAGTTTCAGTTGTCCCGGCTCCGATCACATGAACGCGCGCGCACGACGCGACCGCTCATGAGAAATCTCGGGTCTCACGAGATGACGCCGATAGGCGGCAGTGAGACCTGAGAGAGCCGCCGCGCTGACGCCCATCGGCGTTAGCGTGGCGGCAAGTGGTTAACCCCTGATCACCACATATAGACTCCCTGATCACCCCCCTGTCACTGATCACCCCCCTGTAAGGCTCCTTTCACATGTCCATATGTGTTTTGCAGATCTTCAAAACACGGACACCGGCAATGTGCTTTCCGCATTTTGCAGATCCGCACATTGCCAGAACTATATAGAAAATGCTTTTTCTTGTCCGCAATTGCGGACAAGAATAGGACATGTTCTATATTTTTGCGGAGCGGAAGTGCAGACCCGGAAGCGCGGATCCGTAATTCCGGATCCGAGCGGGACAAAGCCTGTCCCCATAGAAATGAATGGGTCCGCAATTCCGTTCCGCAAACAGAATTGCGGACGTGTGAATGGGGCATAAGGGTCCCTTATCCCCACCAGTTAGTTAGTTACTTTTTAGGTAGCTAGCGCCCAGCCCACCGCACCGCAGTCACTGATTTTGGCAGAGATTTTTTCATCCACATTGATCGATGCGAATGAAAAAAATCTGTGCTCATGGGAATTTGGGCCCCTTTGCGCATCTTGGCTGCAAAAAAGTGTCACACATGTGGTAAAAAACACATTGCTCTACTTCTCCTGAGTACAGCGGTACCACATGTGTGCCACTTTTTTGCAGCCAAGATGCGCAAAGGGGCCCTAAAACCAATGAGTACCTTTAGGATTTCAAAGGGCATTTTTACGCATTTGGATTCTCACACTTTAGGGCCCCTAAAATGCCAGGGCAGTATAAATACCCCACAAGTGACCCTATTTTGGAAATAAGACACCCCAAGGTATTCCGTGAGGGGCATTTCGAGTTCACAGAATTTTTTTTTTTTTTTTTTGGCACAAGTTAGCGGAAATTGATATATTTTTTTTTGTTTGTTTTTTACAAAGTCTCATATTCCACTAACTTGTGACAAAAAATAAAATTTTACATGAACTCACCATACCCCTCACGGAATACCTTGGGGTGTCTTATTTCTAAAATGGGGTCACATGTGGGGTATTTATACTGTCCTGGCATTTTAGGGGCCCCTAAAGCGTGAGAAGAAGTCTGGAATCCAAATGCGTAAAAATGCCCTGTGAAATCCTAAAGGTACTCGTTGGAATTTGGGCCCCTTTGCACATCTCGGCTGCAAAAAAGTGTCACACGTGGTATCGCCGTACTCAGGAGAAGTAGGGCAATGTGTTTTGGGGTGTATTTTTACATATACCCATGCTGGGTGTGAGAAATATCTCTGTAAATGATAACTTTTTAAAAAATGTTATACAAAGTTGACAATTTACAGAGATATTTCTCTCACCCAACATGGGTATATGTAAAAATACACCCCAAAACACATTGCCCTACTTCTCCTGAGTATGGCGATACCACATGAGTAACACTTTTCTGCAGCCTGGGTGCGCAAAGGGGCACTAATTCCAACGAATACCTTTAGGTTTTACATGGCTGACACAATTTAGCCCCACCCAAAATGCCAGAACAGTAAACACACCCCACAAATGACCCCATTTCGGAAAGTAGACACCCCAAGGTATTCACTGAGTGGCATAGTGAGTCCGTGGGAGATTGTTTTTTTTGTTTGCCAGAAGTTAGCAGAAATGGAAACTTTATTATATTTTTTTTTCCTCAGAAAGTGTCATTACTTGCTAACTTGTGAAAAAAAATGAAATGATACATGAACTCACCATGCCCCTCCGCGAATACTTTGGGGTTTCTTCTTTCTAAAATGGTGTCATTTGAGGGGTATTTATTCTATCCTGGCAGTCTAGCACCTGAAGAAACATGACAGGTGCTCAGAAAGTCAGAGCTGCTTCAAAATGCGGAAATTCACTTTTTTGCACCATAGTTTGTAAACGCTATAACTTTTACCCAAAATATACACTTATTGGATTTTTTTTTATCAAAGACATGTAGAACAATAAATTTATAGAAACATTTATATAGAAATGTAGTTATTTAAAAAAAAAATTACAACAGAAAGTGACATTTTTTTTTGCAAAAATTTTGGTCATTTTTGATTAATAGCAAAAAATGTAAAAATTTCAGCAGCAATGAAATACAACCAAATGAAAGCTCTATTAATGAAAAGAAGGGGAGGTAAAATTCATTTGGGTGGTTAGTTGCATGACTGAGCAATAAACGGTAAAAGTAGTGTAGTGCAGAATTGTAAAAAGTGGCCTGGTCATTAAGGGTGTTTAGCTAGGGGGGCTGAAGTGGTTAAGGTTACGCTCATTTTTCATTAGTTTGTTTTATAAATTATTCTGTTGAACCACAATTCAAAAGCAATGCCTGATTTTCATTAGCTGATTTTCGGTAAATCTTTATTATTACATTTGTCAGTTTCAAGTTATTTCATTGACCACAATAGTTTTTCTTTGTTTTTGTTTTTCGGAAGGGTACCAAAAATTTTGTCCACGTGTGTATATGTAAATGATTATAATATTAGAGCAAAAGGAACGGCATGAAGCAAAAGTTTATTGGGGAAAACTATACAATTGAAAGTAGGCTCTAGTACCCAGTTGGGTCACCTCTAGCCTGGATGCAAGATAAGGGATTGGACATGAAGGCACGCATGTTAAGTATGGTAACCTGTAGTTAACTTCCCCACAGATATTAACGATGGGCACACTCATAGGTGGCTGAAGCTATCATCCCAGCATGCCCCATAAATGCTATATTGACAATAAATTTGGCAGAGACATTCCTGTGAAATTCTTGTGTGTGGGCGAGCGTGGCAGGAAACATAATAGGACAGCAAATTTCCTTCTGCTAAGTATATAAAAATGGGAGAGACAGGCGTGTGTAATTAATGTGCCACCTTTGTCTAGATCAGGCATGCTCAACCTGCGGCCCTCCAGCTGTTGTAAAACTACAACCCCCATCATTCCCTGGCAGCCTACAGCTATTATTCTACAGAAGGGCATCGTGGGAGTTGTAGTTTTACAACACCTGGAGGGCCGCAGGTTGAGCATGCCTGGTCTAGATAATGGACAATGAAACTATGGGAGTTGCTTATGGAGATCTGTCTGGGCCGTCCGTATGAAGCCTATTCGCTGTGTGTGCGTGACCTTATGTAACCATTGCTCCCAACACCTCCTAACAGCTAGGTCATCAAAATGACCATTCTGCTTCTATTAGTCCAATAATTTGCTTATTCTCAAAGTCTGTCGACTGGGGAAAAAGTCTTCAAGTGTGTCATAGCAGTCAACAATCTCTCCCAGAGGCACTATCCAAAAGTAGCGTCTTTGGGCTTTTTTATAGGGCAGCGGAGAAATCATTTTTATGACCTCTTGTCGCAAGACCTACGATCTAATCAGACCACACCTCCAGTAATAATTTACTTATCTGTCTGAGACATGGCTGCAAGATGAGTATTGCAGCAATCCAACTTTTGTATCTGGGTGTGTTATTTTTATTTATTTTTCTCAATGAATATATTACCATTGCATAAAATAAAATGTTACAGTGCTGTTTTTTTTTTTTTTTATATATATATATATATATGTTCCTTGAATAGTCAGTACATTTTCTATTATAGACAATATTTTCCCCATAGCAGACAATTAAGGCTAATATATGTCTGTATTCTATTTTCCAGTGTCTTATATGGAAATATAGTTCCACAATGTAAAAGAAAAGGAAAATAAAAATGGTTAGCAAACTGGCAAGCCTTTGCAAAATTGAAAAGTGAAATTATTATTTATACAAATGTAACCCTTTGTATGTAATGTTCACAAATTAGTACCTTATAAAGATACATATGGATAATCATTATCTATGACTTCATTTGGCACCAAAGAATATTAAGGCAACTTTCACATCTGCGACTTTGGCAGGCTGTTCCGGCAGCGAAACAACTTGCAGAAATTCTCCGGATCCAGAACTCCTGAATGCAAATAGAATGCCTGCCGGTATTAACTTCTTATTTAGCTGTGTAGTCTCTCATATATTGACATGTGTAATATGATCATTCTGTGCAGTTTATCCATCCTGGAAAGGTTTAAAACATTTTTCAAAGTGTAAAACAATTTGCAAGGAAGGAACGAGGGAGAGGTAAAGAGCTGATAACATGGGAATTATGATAAGGCATATTTAAACGTTTCCTATAGTCGCTTGTACTAATTATTTATGCAAAGTTATATGAAAAGTTAGTGACCATTTAAAAGCTTTGTCAAGAATTCCTCTTCATTGTAGTGAATGGAAAACTTCTTCCCCTCTGATGAAGAAGTTTGATCCTTCAAAACGCGTTTGCGGTATTATGAGAGAAGTGAAAGGAATAACAGAATGTATTTATAAATCTCTCCAGCAAGTTGTCCCGTTTGCGGTATTATGAGAGAAGTGAAAGGAATAACAGAATGTATTTATAAATCTCTCCAGCAATATCTAAATTAGTCTGCTACTCCCACTGCTGCTTAGGATACACAGTTGACTCTTATTATACCAACCGAGTGAGAGTAGAAGATATATGTATATTTTTATAGTTTTTATCATTATTTATTTTAATTCTCTGTGTTATATATATATATATATATATATATATATATATATATATATATATCTCTATATCGATAGATAAAGGCAATCTAAGATACAGAGATTACAAAAGTGACTTCCTCAGAGTGTATCTATAATAATAATGTGCGGCGGTAATGTGCGGCAGTATGTGCAAACGTTTTCGGCTACGCAGAGCCTTCTTCAGACACTGTGCCGCAATTGAATTGTAGAATAGATAGGAGAAGATCACACCGCAGGGTTAAGGAGCTGTCTTGCTCCACTGTGTGGTAACCTTACCACCAGACTTTGGGTGTGTCTTTGAAGCGGGCACCAATTCCATGGTTTAGGGTTAGTTGAGCGACTAGTCACACTTCTCTTTTTTCAATGAATGGAAACATACCTACAAGGATTCTAATGCTATATTTTTTCACTGATTAGCTATAACATTGAAGCCACTTGCCTAATATTGTGTAGGTTCCCCTTGTGCTGCTAAAACAGCTCTGACTTCAGTAGACCTGTACTTGGAGCCTCTGATGGTGTTCTTTGGAATCTGAACAAAAATGTTCATAGCTCCTTCCATCTCTAACACCCTTCCACTACCCCTGCGGGGTGAGTCATCTCCTTCTGTTAAATGCTGTTCAGCACCTGTGCAATACAAATACCGCTGTGAATTTAGTCACATTTTGTAATGTAAGCAGCACACTGTAGACCTCCTGAAAGAAGTAGAGTTGCTGTGAAGCCAATGTCCACAGTTACTTCTCTTCTTTTGGCAGGCCTATGGCATTCTGCTTGGACATGCATGTGCATTACAAGCTGTGAAGCCACTGTGGATGGCAATGGGGGCACTGTAGATGGCATTTAGGGGCACTTTGGATGGCACTAGGGACACTTTGGATGGAAATGGGGGCACTATGAATGTCACAGTTATGGGGGTGCTGTGGAGGTTACTTATAGGGACACTGTGGAAGTCTCAATTTTTGTGGTGCTTTGGAGGCCACTGTTATGGGGCACTGTGGATGTAACTGTTATAAGGGGTGCTGTGGAGGTCACTCTTATAGAAGCACTGTGGAAGTCACTGTCATGGGGGCACTGTGGATGTCACTGTTATGGGAAAGCTGTGGATGTCACTGTTATGGGGGCTTTGTAGATGTCACTGTTATAGGGGCTTTGCGGATGTCACTGTTATGGGGGCACTGTGGATGTCACTGTTATGGGGGCATTGTGGATGTCATTGTTAGAGGTTCTCAGTATAAGTTATAGGGCTGAGGCAAATTAACGTGATCAGGCCAGGAATCCATGTCCCGGTCCATGAGTTGGCCAGAGGCCGACAGCATCCTCCCTGACCCGCACTGACTGTATGATAGTAATTTATGATACAACCAGTCTTTACCTGATCATGTGTACATACCCCCCGAACAGATAAGAGACTGGCTGTATCATAAATGACTGTGATACAGGCAATTCTGGTTAGGAGTGTGCGGTCGGTCTGTGTGATGCAGTCTGAACATGGACAGTGTTTCCTAGGCTGATTATGGTCGTATCAAACATTTATCACACATGATCGGCCAAGATAAACACTTCAGCAGACAGGACCTAGAAAAGATTAGGCATCATGTACACAACCTTATCTGTTTTGTGTCTGCAGGATGCAGATTCGGTACATAACAATACTGTCTGTGTTTGATCCACATTTTTTTTTCCAGAGCCAATGACTTTTATGGTATCGAGGTCTGCATTTTGAGAATCAGGATAGGACATGTTCTATATTTTATAGAACTGACAAGAGATGAGGCAATTTCTCAAAAATGCGAAAAATTTCAGAAAAATGTTGTTTGTTCCAAATTTATTTATGGTAAAGCTGCAGAGAGCCTTTATAGGGGTGTAGAACACTGTGACTTGCAGTACATAGGGAGTCTGTTGTAGTAGAGAAACATGTCAGTATGACATGTAGATGACAGGTGTCGCACTTAGAATCACTGAACACTCCACTTATTTGGGCAGTTACGGGGCCAAAACTGACCAAATAACTAAAGTGTGAACTCAGCCTTAAAGGTCAATGTTAGGGTCAAGAAGAAGCACACTCCTTTTACACTGTCGTCAGCTGATTCTACATAGATGTCTACAGAACCTGTTCTATTAAACCCTTATACAGGTAGAGCCCCCCCCCCAACAGAGTGGACAGGGTGTCAGCAGCAAGTTTGTCTTGATGTCTCTGATTATTTTTCCCTTCCTCTGATAAGTCAGAACAGTAACTCCCAAAAATCGGATCCTGTCTGTGGAGCATCCGCATTCACTTGGTCAGCATTTGGTCAGTAATCCACCACTATTGCTAAAGCCCAAAAAAACAGGAGTGGATCTAAAACAGAGATAAGAAGTGAATGGAATATTTGCATGTCTTCTGTGTTTTGTACCCACTCCTACTTTTGGCTACCAAATCATAAGCCAATTCTGATGCAAAATTGGGACCATTTCATGCAGGCCTTACAGCTGTTACATAGACAGGATCCATTGTGCATTTCATTTTTCCTTCCTTCTGACAGATCTGAAGAAGGGTCAAATAAATGATGATGTCAGCCAGGCTAAAAGGCAAAATGGTGGCCCAATCATGAAGTGGAGAGGTTGGGAACAGCATGAGAAGTCCACAGAGTGGGCCAATAACAGAGTATGGAGGTGGAAGCAGCACAAAGAGAAGGCCACAGAGTGGCACAATGACAGGTAAAAGGTGGCAGCAGCATCAGGAAGCCAGAGAGTTGCACAATGACAATGTGGAGGTGGCAGAAGCAGCAATAGGAGGCCACAGAGTGGCACAATGACGGAGTGTGGAGGTGGTGGCAGCAGCAAAATCAGGAGGAGGCCACAGAGTGGCACAATGACAGTGTGGAGGTGGCAGCAGCATCAGGAGGCCACAGAATAGCACAATGACAGAGTGTGCAGGTGGCAGCAGCAGCATCAGGAGGAAGCAGCAGCATGAGGAGATCACAGAATGACACAATGACAGAGTGTGGAGGTGGCAGCAGAAGCATCAGATGGAGGCCACAGGTTGGCACAATGACATAGCATGGAGGTGGCAGCAGCATCATCAGGAGACCACAGAGTGGCACAATGACAGGTCGAAGATGGCAGCAGCATCAGGAAGCCAGAGAGTTGCACAATGACAGTGTGGAGGTGGCAGAAGCAGCAATAGGAGGCCACAGAGTTGCACAATGACGGAGTGAGGAGGTGGTGGCAGCAGCAAAATCAGGAGGAGGCCACAGAGTGGCACAATGACAGTGTGGAGGTGGCAGCATCATCAGGAGGCCACAGAATAGCACAATGACAGAGTGTGGAGGTGGCAGCAGCAGCATCAGAAGGAGGCCACAGGTTGGCACAATGACATAGCATGGAGGTGGCTGCAGCATCATCAGGAGGCCACAGAGTGGCACAATGACAGAGTGGGGAGTTGGCAGAAGAAGCATCAGGAGGAGGCCACAGGGTGGCATTATGATAGTGTGAAGGGGTGACAGCAGAATCAGGAGGCCACAGAGTGGCACAATGACAGAGCGTGGAGTTGGCAGCAGCATCAGGAGGAGGCAACATGGTGGCACAATGACAGTGTAGAGGTGGCAGCTGCAGCATCAGGAGGCCACAGAGTGGCAAGTTGACATAGTTTTGAGGTAGCAGCAGCATCAGGAGACAACAGAGTGGCAATGTTACATAGTGTGGTGGTGGCAGCAGCATCCGTAGACCACAGAGTGGCAAGGTGACATAGTGTGGAGGTGGCAGCAGCTTCAGGAGACCACAGAGTGGCAAGGTGACATAGTGTCGAGGTGGTAGCAGCATCAGGAGACCACAGAGTGACCCGATGACAGAGTAGCGAGGTGGGCGGCAATACCAGTACCAGCTGAAGATGGTGGGTGACAGAAGGAGCTTTGGCATCAGATATGTGGCATCAGGCGGGTGGCAGGATCAGAATAGTAGCTGAGGCAGGTAACCAGAAGAAACCGGTCTCTTTTGTCAAAGTGTGCATACCTGGCAGTGAAAATAATTGAATTACATTAGTCTGCGACATATTTTTGTGACCTAAAGCAATTCTTTTTCTTTCTGACATCGGCACTGCATTTCTGACAGTCAAATAAAATCAGTAAATACTGCTGTTACATTGACGGTTGACAAATTCCCATTTTTTGTGCTAGAAAGTAAATTTTTTGCCCTGTGTTGCATTTCTGACAGTCCAATAAAACCGTTAAAAACTGCATTTACATCTTTGGTTTAAAAAGCACACTTTTTGTGCTAGATAGCACATTTGCAGCCTGTGCTGCATTTCTGACAGTCCAATTAAACCGTTAAATACCGCTGTTATATTGTTGTTTGAAAAAAACACAATTTCTGTGCTAGATGGTACATTTGCGGCCTGCGCTGCATTTCTGACAGTCCAATAAAACTGTTAAATACTGCAAGTACATTGTTGTTTGAAAAAAGCACACTTTTTGAGCTACATAGTACATTTGCAGCCTGCACTGTATTTCTGTAAATAGAGTTGAGCGAACACCTGGATGTTCGGGTTCGAGAAGTTCGGCCGAACCTTTCCGAAAAATGTTCGGGTTCGGGATCCGAACTTGACCCGAACTTCACCCCGAACCCCATTGAAGTCAATGGGGACCCGAACTTTTGGGCACTAAAAAGGCTGTAAAATAGCCCAGGAAAGGGGGCTACAAAAGGCAGAAAAATGTAGGTAAATCCCCTGCAAACAAATGTGGATAGGGAAAGGACTTTAAAATAAAATAAATAAAATTTAACCAATATCAATTGGCAACTTGGAGGAGGAGGAGGTGGAATAGGAGGTTGGGGTGGCATCAGATGGGAATTCTAAGGGAGTTGATGTTCTCATCACAGCCAAAAAGGATTCATGGCTGCCTGCAGTGCCACAGGCCTCATTAACAGACTCAGGGCCATGGCAAAGAGGAGAGCGGTCCCATAACAGCAACACAGGCCTCAGGTCAACCTGCAATGGAACAGGCCATTATTATTTATGTAGGCCCCTGACACCCAGACAGAGGAGAGGCAATTTGACAGTAAAAAGAGTTTAATGCCTCTCACCCAGACAGCAAGCAATTAAACGAAATATAGGCCACTGACACCCAGACAATGGGGCGGTCATTAGACAGTAAAGAGTGTTAAATGTCTGCCACCAAGACAGCAAGCAAGTATGTGAAATTTAGGTACCTGACACACAGGCAATGGGGCGGTCATGACAGTAAAAAAAGTTTAATATCTCCCACCAAGACAACAAATGATTAAACGACATATAGGACCCTGACACCCAGACAATGGGGCGGTCATTAGACAGTAAAAAGTGTTAAATGTCTGCCACCAAGACAGCAAGCAAGTACGTGAAATTTAGGCCCCTGACACCCAGACAATGCGGCAGTCATGACAGTAAAAATAATTTAATATCTCCCACCGAGAAAACAAATGATTAAATGACATATAGGCCCCTGACATCCAGACAATGGGGCGGTCATTAGACAGTAAAAAGTGTTAAATGTCTGCCACCAAGACAGCAAGCAAGTTTGTGAAATTTAGGCCCCTGACACCCAGACAATGTGGCGGTCATTACACAGTAAAAAGTGTTAAATGTCTGCCACCAAGACAGCAAGCAAGTACGTGAAATTTAGGACCCTGACACCCAGACAATGGGGCGGTCATGACAGTAAAAAGAGTTTAATATCTCCCACCAAGACAACAAATGATTAAACGACATATAGGCCCCTGACCCCCAGACAATGGGGCGGTCATTAGATAGTAAAAAATGTTAAATGTCTGCCACCAAGACAGCAAGCAAGTACGTGAAAGTTAGGCCCCATACACCCAGACAGAGAAGAGAGGTCCCATAGCAGCAAAAGAGGTACCATGTCACCCACCAACGGAGAAGGCCATTTTGAGTTATTTAGACCCCAGCAACCAGACAGAGGAGAGAGGTCCCAAAGCAGAGAATCAGGCTTCATGTCACCCACCAATGGAGAAGGCCACTTTCAGATATTTAGGCCATGGCACCCAGAATGAGGAGAGGTTCATTCAACTTTGGTCTTCCCCGCAAAATAATGGTAAAATTAAAAAAAGAGGATCCAATAAAGAAGTGCCTTGGAGTACAAGAATATATGGTTAAGGGGAGGTAGTTATAAATGTCTATTCTGCACAAGGGACGGACAGGTCCTGTGGGATCCATGCCTGGTTGACTTTTATGAACGTCAGCTTGTCCACATTGACTGTGGACAGGCGGCTGCGTTTGTCCGTAATGACACCACCTGCCGTGCTGAATACACGTTCAGACAAAACGCTGGCTACCGGGCAGGCAAGCACCTCCAAGGCTTAAAAGGCTAGCTCTGGCCATGTGGACAATTTGGAGACCCAGAAGTTGAATGGGGCCGAGCAATCAGTCAATACGTGAAGGGGTGTGCACACGTACTGTTCCACCATGTTAGTGAAATGCTGCCTCCTGCTAACACGTTCCCGTATCAGGTGGTGGTGCAGTTAGCTGTGGCGTGGAGACAAAACTTTTCCACATCTCTGCCATGCTAACCCTGCCCTCAGAGGAGCTGGCCGTGACACAGCTACGTTGGCGACTTCTCGCTCCTCCTCTGTCTTTGCCTTGGGCTTCCACTTGTTACCCTGTGACATTTGGCAATGCTCTCAGTAGCACGTCTACCAACGTGCGCTTGTACTCGCACATCTTCCTATCATGCTCCAGTGCAGGAAGTAAGGTTGGCACATTGTCTTTGTACTGGGGGTCCAGCAGGGTGGCAACCCAGTAGTCCGCACACGTTAAAATGTGGGCAACTCTGCTGTCGTTGCTCAGGCACATCAGCATGTAGTCGCTCATGTGTGCCAGGCTGCCCAGAGGTAAGGACAAGCTGTCCTCTGTGGGAGGCGTATCGTCATCGTCAGAACGTCCCCAGCCACGCACCAGTGATGGGCCCGAGCTGCGTTGGGTGCCACCCCGCTGTGAACATGCTTCATGCTCATCCTCCTCCACCTCCTCCTCATCCTCGTCCTCCTCATCCTCCAGTAGAGGGCCCAGGCTGGCCACATTTATACCTGGCCTCTGCTGTTTCAAAAAACCTCCCTCTGAGCCACTTCTAGGAGACTGGCCTGAAAGTGCTAAACATGACCCCTCTTCCTCCTCCTCCTCCTCCTGGGACACCTCCTCTTCCATCATCGCCCTAAGTGTTTTCTCAAGGAGACATAGAAGTGGTTATAACGCTTATAACGACGTCATCGCCACTGGCCATGTTGGTGGAGTACTCGAAACAGAGCAACAGGGCACACAGGTCTCGCATGGAGGCCCAGTCATTGTTGGTGAAGTGGTGCTGTTCCGCAGTGCGACTAACCCGTGCGTGATGCAACTGAAACTCCACTATGGCCTGCTGCTGCTTGCACAGTCTCTCCAGCATGTGCAAAGTGGAGTTCCACCTGGTGGGCACGTCGCATATGAGGCGGTGAGCAGGAAGGCCGAAGTTACGCTGTAGCGCAGACAGGCGAGCAGCGGCAGGATGTGAACGCCGGTAGCTCACACAGACGGCCGGCATTTTATGCAGCAGCTCTGACATGTCGCGGTAGTTGTGAATGAACTTCTGCACCACCAAATTCAGCACATGCGCCAAGCAAGGGATGTGCGTCAAACCAGCTAATCCCAGAGCTGCGACGAGATTTCGCCCATTATCGCACACCACCAGGCCGGGTTTGAGGCCCACCGGCAGCAACCACTCGTCGGTCTTTTGTTAAATACCCCGCCACAACTACAGCCTGAATGACAGCATTTCAAAGGCCAGTAGTTTAGAAATGCTGGCATTCAGGTCTAGTGCTCGAGGATGGGTAGGTGGGAATTAACATTTTCTCTCCAATGTTTGTGAGATATAGAGCTGAACACTGCCGTGTGACATGGTGGAGATGCTTGGTGACGGAGGTGGTGGTGTTGGTGGAACATCCTCTGTTTGGTGGGCGGCAGGTGCCAACATTCCTCCCGAGGCGGAGGAAGAGGCCGAGGCAGCAGCAGAAGAGGGTGTAGGGGGAGCCTGAGTGAGTTCCTTATTTTTAAGGTGTTTACTCCACTGCAGTTCATGCTTTGCATGTAGATTCCTGGTCACGCAGGTTGTGCTAAGGTTCAGAACGTTAATGCCTCGCTTCAGGCTCTGATGGCACAGCGTGCAAACCACTCAGGTCTTTTTGTCAGCACATTGCTTGAAGAAGTGCCATGCCAGGGAACTCCTTGAAGCTGCCTTTGGGGTGCACTGGTGGCGGTGGCCAGTAGCAGGCGAACTCTCTTGGCGACGGCTGTTCTGCTTTTGGTCCCTGCTCCCTCTTTTGCTACATTGTTGGCTCGGTCTCACCACTGCCTCTTCCTCTAAACTAAGAGAGTCAGTGGCCCGACCTTCATTCCATGTGGGGTCTAGGACCTCATCGTCCCCTGCATCATCTTCCACACAGTCTTCCTCCCTGTTCGGTCTGCACACTGAAAAAAGACGCAGCAGTTGGCACCTGTGTTTCCTCATCATCAGAGACGTGCGGACTCTGATGAGGTGGTATTCCCATGTCCTCATCATCAGGAAACATCAGTGGTTGTGCGTCAGTGCATTCTATGTCTTCCACCACTGGGGAAGGGCTAGGTTGATTCCCTTGGGAAACACTGCCAGCAGAGTCTTCAAACAGCATAAGAGACTGCTGCATAACTTGAGACTCAGACAGTTTCCCTGATATGGGGGTAATGTGACAGACTGATGGGATTGGTTATCAGGCGCCACCTGTGCACTTTCTGTGGAAGACTGGGTGGAAGATAATGTTGTGAACGTGCTGGATCCACTGTCGGCCACCCAATTGACTAGCGCCTGTACTTGCTCAGGTCTTACCATCCTTAGAACGGCATTGGGCCCCACCAAATATCGCTATAAATTCTGGCAGGTTCTGGAACCTGAGGTAGTTGGTTCACTAGGACGTGTGGCTGTGGTAGAACGGCCACGTCCTCTCCCAGCACCAGAGGGTCCGCTAACAACACACCGATCATGTCCGCGTCCACGTCCCTTACTAGATGTTATGCTCATTGTTACCGTTCAACACAATAAGAAAAAAATTATTTGGCCCAATGTATTGAATTCAAATTCAGGCCTTTTTTTACAGGCACCTAACACTATCTGGCTGTCTATTTATGTAACGTATTACACTAATCCAGGCACAGCAGTAACCACAGATTTAGGGAAATAACAATTGTGGGCCTAGTATTTAGGCCCTGGATGAAAGGTATCCTTTTACAGACAGATTTACACTTGGAGATGCATAGTAGCGTGTGAAAAAATATATAGGATTATGCTTTCAGCACTTGTATTTTAACACTTTGTGTAATATACCCTTTAACGGAAAGAAATACACTTGGAGATGCAAAACAGTGTGTGTGCAAATGTAGAGGATTATGCTGTATTTTAACACTTACTGTAATATACCCTTTCACGGAAAGAAATACTCTTGGAGATGCATGCTGAGTGTAATATACCCTTTTACGGACAGATTTACACTTGGCCTGCAACAGCTGGAACACCAAATTTTGGGTATTGCTATTTTGGCAATTGAATTTCACCCCAGAACAAAATATATCCTTTGACGGATACTATTAAACTTGTCTAGCCACAGCTAGAACACCAGATTTACAGTATTTCTATTTTTGCAACTGAATTTCACCCCAGAAAATAATAAATCCTTTGACGGACACTATTTAACTTGGCCAGCCACAGCTGGAACACCAGATTTACGGTATTTCTATTTTTGCAACTGAATTTCACCCCAGAAAATAATACATCCTTTGCCGAACACTATGAAACTTGTCCAGTCACAGCTGGAACACAAGATTTATGGTATTTCTATTTTTGCAACTGAATTTCACCCCAGAAAATAATATATCCTTTGACGGACACTATGAAACTTGTCCAGTCACAGCTGAAACCACTGATTTACGATATTCCTATTTTGGCAATTGAATTTTACCCCAGAAAAAAAAATATCCTTTGCTGGACACTATTAAACTTGGCCAGCCACAGCTAAAACCACTGATTTACGGTATTGCTATTTTGGCAATTGAATTTCATCCCAGAACAAAATATATCCTTACCTGGACACTATTAAACTTGGCCAGCCACAGCTGAAACCACTGATTTACGGTATTGCTATTTTGGCAATTGAATTTCACCCCAGAACAAAATATATCCTTTGCCGGACACTATTAAACTTGGCCAGCCAATGCTGGGACACCAGATTTACGGTATTGCTACTTTGGCAATTGAATTTCACCACAGAACAAAAAATACCCTTTGGCGGACACTATTAAAGTTGGCCAGCCACAGCTGAAACCACTAATTTATGGTATTTCTATTTTGGCAATTGAATTTTACCCCAGAAAAAAATATATCCTTTGCCGGACACTATTAAACTTGGCCAGCCACTGCTGAGACACCAGATTTAGGGGATTGCTATTTTGGCTATTGAATTTCACCACGGAACAAAATGTATCCTTTGCCGGACACTATTAAACTTGGCCAGCCACTGCTGGGACACCAGATTTAGGGGATTGCTATTTTGGCAATTGAATTTAACCCCTCAATAAGATATAGAAATTTCTTTCCTGAGTTTCTAGGGGTGACAATAAGCACAGCCAAGCCCCTGATGTAGGATAAAGCAAAAAAAAAAAAAAAAAAAACTAGTATTGATGGATTGATGGACTTGGTGGCAGATTGTGGTGGTGCACCACAAGACACAAAATGGCTGCCTATCACCCCAGAAAAAAGTGACAGAAAAACGCTTTGTGCAGCCTTAAAACCAGTGAGCAATTAACTAGCAGAAGTTAAATGATTCACAGCTGTAGATCGATCACTTCATTAGGTGTTTTTGCTGAGTTTTCCCTGCCTAATCTCGCCCTCACAGCAGCTGCATCCTATCCCTATACTAATCAGAGCAGAGTAACGTGCGGTGCTACGTGACTCCAGCTTAAATAGAGGCTGGGTCACATGCTGCACTTGGCCAATCACAGCCATGCCATTAGTAGGCATGGCTGTGATGGCTTCTTAGGGCAAGAAGTAAAATGCTAGTTGATTGTCTGCTGTACAAGAAATAGCCGAACAATGGACCAGAACCCGAACTTTTTTGAAAATGTTCGGGTCCGGGTCCGGGTCCCAAACACCCCAAAATTCGGTACGAACCCGAATTATACAGTAAATACAACTGTGACATTGTTGGTGAAAAAAAACACGTATTTTTTGCGATAAAGCACATTTGCAGCGTGCACTGTATTTCTGACAGTGAAATATAACCATTAATTACAACTATGACATTGTTGGTAAAAAAAACAATATTATTTTTTTGCCATAAAGTATATTTGCGGCCTGCTCTGCATTTCTGAGGGTGAAATTTAATCAGTAAATCCAGCTCTTAGATTGTGGGTGGACATTTCCACGGTTTTCAGACCAGTCATTCACAAGTGGCTTGGAACGTGTGTTCCTGCTGCACTACATACCTGACTCATCCCATTTGTTTTCTTCCTGGATGGTGCCCTGCGAAGAGTGCTGGATCAGGCCGTAGATGAGCGTGAAGAGGAAGAGTTGTGGTCACCATCACCACCAGAAACAGCCTTATCATCATCACTTGCTGGACCTGCGGCAATGCTGGAAGAGGAGTCTGAGGAAGAGGAGTCAGAGGAGGAATGTGACTTTGAGGAGAAGATAGACCAACCACAGCAGGAATCCAAGGGTGCTTGTTGTTGTCACCTATCTGGGACCCGTGGTGTTGTACGTGGCTGGGGGGAAGAACAGACCTTCAATGAGATCAGTGAGAATGAGGAACGGGAGATGAGTAGCTCGGCATCCAACCTTGTGCAAATGAGGTCTTTCATGCTGTCATACCTGTTGAGGGACCGTCGTATAAAAAGGCTGAAGGAGTACGACCTGTACTGGGTGGCCACGCTACTAGACCCCCGGTATAAGCAGAAAGTGGCTGAAATGTTACCGAATTACCGGAAGTCGGAAAGGATGCAGCAGTTCCAAAACAAGTTAAAAAGTATGCTTTACATAGCGTATAAGGGTGATGTCAGAGCACAATGGGAATCTAACAGGGGAAGAGGTTAAAGTAAACCTCCTCCTACCACGACCACACCGGCAAGGACAGTGCGTTTTACAGACATGTTGTTGATGGAGGACATGCAGAGCTTTTTAAGTCCTATGCATCACCACAGCCTTTCGGGGTCCACCCTCAGAGAACGACTCGACAGACAGGTAGCCGACTGCCTCGCCTTAACTGCAGATATCGATACTCTGAGGAGCGATAAACCCCTTGACTACTGGGTGTGCAGGCTTGACAAGTGGCCTGAGCTATCCCAATTTGCAATTGAACTTCTGGCCTGCCCCGCTTCAAGTGTCCTGTCAGAAAGGACCTTCAGCGCAGCAGGAGGTATTGTCACTGACAAGAGAAGTCGCCTAGGTAAAAAAAGTCTAGATTACCTCACCTTTATTAAGATGAATGAGGCGTGGATACCGAAAGGACTTAAAAAAGGCCTGATGAGATGCCTTGGGCTAAAAATGGTCCACACGCTGCTGTATTTCATCTCTGCATGCTAGATGACTTGCATGACTTCTCCTCCAACAACTAGGGTTCAAGCCGCTATGTTTTAGTACACTTTCTGCCTGGAAAAAATAAATTTTTCTGGCTGCTGCTTGAAAAATTAGGTATTGTTGCAGCTGCTACAGCAGCAGCTGCAACAATACCTAATTTTTCAGGCATGTGTACATGCCTAATTTTTCTGACCTCTGGTGCTGCACTGTGGCTGCAAAAACAAAACAAAAAAAAGGCACATACATGTGTCAATTCCCCTTTGTGATCGTTACCTTGTTGTGGTGAAAGGGCTTGCGTATTACAATGAAGCGATCACCTCTATGAGTGTGTTGCCAATGTTGCCACACCCCAGATGATAAGTTCGTTGGTTCATTGTTAACAGACCAAAAGCGATCGGCTGGATAATTTTTCATAGAAAAAAAATAAATTTTCTTTGTGATCATCTAAGGTGATCATTAAGCCTACTAGGCCAACAATGGGCCCACACTGCAGAATCATTGTTTTCTGGGTCGGTTAACTGTCACTGAACTACCTCAGCACGACCATAGGCTTTGTAAAACCGCCATCGCCTGCAATCTCCCAAACGTGCGCACGAGCACAGTCATCACTACACCAAGATTGACGCATAGAGGAATAAAATTTATGTCATGAGTGTGTCAACTATTGACCACTCTTTGCGGTTGACTAAAATCTATTGGATACACGTCCCCTGATAGGGGACGTAACAAGGATTAAACTGATAGCAATAGTACTACTTAACACACCACTCATATAGGGTGTCACAGTACATTGCATGGCGCACGCGCAGTGCCCCAAATTGGAAGTAAGAGGACCGACAAATCATCTTTATCCATCTCCCGGTTCCTAAAATATATTCATGTCCCCTGATGTGGGACGTAACAGGGATTAAACTGATAGGAATAGTACTACTTAACACACCACTCATATAAGGTGTCACAGTACATTGCACTAATACAAAAAAACTAGAGACCCTATTAAGGGAGGGTTCCATAGCAACAAAAAAACTTTGCTCAATTGAGCTCAATTCACCACTTTTACCCTTAATATTTAAATCAGTAAAACTTCACTTTTATTAGTAGTTCTCTAAAAATGTTTGTGAGTTTTGACACACTTGTTAAAACTACTGCTCGAATTTGCACACTGCTATCGCACAGGTTGCTAGTGGTAACGGAGGGTGTGCACTACCCTCCTAACCTTCCCACAAGTTTGCAATCAGTGTATAACTACCTGCCTGACTAATCCTGCAGGGTACTCGGTGCTGTGAACATACACCCTAAAGTAAATAACTGTTTCCTACTGTTTCCTACTCAGTGTTTAGCAACTCGAGCAGAGCTAAAACCAACAGATTCTGTCCCCCAACATGTTTCACCAGATAAACTGGCGTCTTCAGGGAAAGGACAGACTTGAAACACCATGCTGAACACTCCTATTTATAGTTTGTAATCCTATAATTGGCCAATAGTACCATTGGCATTAGACTGACAGTTTAAAGAGCCAGTGAACTGGTCAGGTTTAAATTTATTGGTTGAATCATTGGATGCCTGCCAGATAACGTGCTGCGCAGACCCAAGCTGCGCAAACACTTATTCCACACTCAAGTTGGATGACTGGTTATTGAGTAACTACCAGATAATGTGCTGCGCAGACCCTTGCTGCGCTAACACTTATTCTGTAGTCAGGTAAAAGCTACTCACTATATATGAATCACCCAGCAGCCCCTGCCAAGTCTGCCACACTGCGACTACACAAGCGCTGATACCACTAGTTCTTACATACTACCAACATGGACGATCCCCTGTTTACACACATATAATCAGGGGCAAAACATGTAGAGGATATAAAAAAAAAAAATAAAAAATAAAAAAAATAAAAAAAATTTTAAAAAAAAAATAAAAAAAAAATAAAAAAAAAAAAATTTTTTTTATATCCCCGTCCATAGTACTAAATGCACCGGACCTGGTTGCAAAACATTGTAATGTCGGAGTATATCATCCTTAATAGGTACAGGCTTAATTACCAAGGTATCAGACACAAGGGGCAGCATAATAACCAAGCGCGTCTAGAGACGCGCGCCTGGGTCCCTCAGATAGTGGGCACAAGCTTAATTATAAGCAGTGTCAAAATATAGATAGTAACATGTTGAACAAACGCGCCTCGATGTATACAGACGCGCTTGGATCCCTCAGGTAATGTATATAAGGGGTTCCGAGTCCCCTCTCTCTGTTCCCATGCATACATTAATACCCAAAACACCAGAGCCAAAGAGTGTCACACTTCCACCTTGCTAGACAGGTACCATGTTGGCCTTAGTGACTCATATATATTATGTCATAATCTATAGTTTACGCTAGCTCAAAAGATCCCAGAGTGTTCAGCCTATATTACTCACAATTGAAATAGTGTGATCATATTTATTGAAAATACACCTAGATCGTATTACAAAAGCGACGAAAATGTGAATCCCTCATTGAGTCCATGTGGACTCAAACTCTCCAAGCGATATATCCATTTGGCTTCTTCTTGGTATAGGATTTTATCCAAATTTCCACAGCGTGGTCCTAGGTTTCTCTTACATAATCCCCAGAATTGCAGGCATGATGGATTTCCAGAATGAAAGGTTCTAACATGTCTTGAGATGCTTGTATCAGCCTTTGTGTTAATACTGCTTACATGTTGGCAAATTCTCCTACGAAATTCCTGTATAGTCTTGCCTACATATAATTTAGGGCACGGACATTGGGCGATATATATTATTCCTTTAGTTTGACAATTAATGAACTCTCTTATGTCATATTTTCTCTCATCTTTAGGATTGATGAAAAATTTCTTTTTTTGGACGTATGGGCAGAAGCTACACCTCCCACAGGGGTGACTTCCCACAACTGTAGATCTCAACCAGGTAAGTGGCGCAGGGTTAGTATTGTAAAAACTGTGGACCAAATGGTCCTTTAAATTTTCCCCTCCTGAACGTAATCTGGGGTCTTTTAGCCAATACCTCTTGAAAATCAGGGTCAGCCTGCAGAACATGCCAATGCTTATGCAGGATATTATACACTTGTTTGTTACGGTTATCAAAGTTTCCTATACATCTGATTGTTGTGGATTCCTTTATTGGTTTCGATTGCAGTAATGAAACTCGATCAGTATCTTTAGCCCTTTTAAAGGCCTTATGCAGTATTTTTAGGGTAACCTCTATTTTGGAACCTCGAATACAAGGTCTCACATTCCTTGAGGAACCCAGAGTCATCCGAACAGTTTCTGCGCGCCTAATATATTGGCCTACCGGAATACCCTTTTAAGGGGCGGTGGGTGATAACTTTGCCAATGTAATAGCGTATTAGTAGAGGTAGGTTTCCTATAGACCTCAGTGACGATGCGGCCACCTGGCGACAAGGAGATTCTAAGATCCAAAAAAGTGAGGGTTTCAGAATTAATTTCTGAAGTGAAGCTCATACCTATATGATTCTGATTAAGATTCTGTACGAATTCTTGAAATAGTGTCTCAGTGCCATCCCATAAAATCAAAACATCATCAATAAAACGTCCCCAAAATAAAACGTGATTAGTGAAGTGTTCATATTGCTCAGTGAAGACAATTGTGTTTTCCCACCATCCTAAAAGAGATTTGCAAAATTCGGTGCACATTTACTTCCCATAGCTGTCCCATTTAACTGTAAATAATAACGTGAATTAAATAAAAAATAATTGTGAGTAAGTAGAAACCGCAAAAGTTTCAAAATAAATTGATTGTGCAAGTGAAATTGAGTGCCCTTAGTAGTGAGGTAAGAGTGAACTGCCTGTATTCCCAGTTCATGTTGTATATTAGTATATAGCGCCTCTATATCCAGACTGGCAAGAAACGTACCCTTAGTGACTTGTATCTCCTGTAGTCTGGTGACCGCATCTTTAGTGTCTCTAATATAAGATGGTAACGTAGGTACAAAGGTGAGATAAACTCATCAACATATTGGCTGATGTTTTCTGTCAGACTTCCATTACCAGAAATGATCGGTCTACCTGGTATTGGCACTCTTTGTTTATGTACTTTCGGTATAGCGTAGATAGTCGCTATTGTAGGTTTGGTGTTCAAAAGATACCTATGTTCCTCTTTGGAGATAAGGTTATCTCCTTTTGCTTCTGCTAGAATTTCTCTGAGTTCCCCAGGTACTGGTTTGTTGGATTACTGTCCAATTTCTTATACGTTACCGAATCATTAAGGAGACGCATGACCATATCCTCGTACATACGTCTCCTCATCACCACAATATTGCCCCCTTATCTGAGGGTTTAAAAACCAAATCATCATTGGTTCTCAGCTCCTCCAGAGCCACTGCCTCATCCGGGTCAAGGTTGTCAACTACTGTCTTAGGTGTCCGAATAGTTTTAAGATCTCTCGTGACTAAATTCACAAATGTTTCAATATTTGCATACTGCGAAAACGGAGGTGTGTACATGGATCTGGGCTTAAGTGTAGACAATGGGGGTTCCATCATATCCTCACTTAGAGGGTTATTTGTATCCAGGGACTCCAAAATTTGCAAAGCAATTTTTTCATTCTCTTGTTGTCTACAAGGATCACGCTCCTTCTGTTTATGTACTTTATGAAGTGCTAGTTTCCTAGCAAAGCAGTTGACATCCTTGACCCAGGAAAAACAATCAAACCCCGGAGTAGGGGTAAATGACAATCCCTTTTTGAGGAGTTTATAATGTCTCTCTTGTAGTGGGAAATCTGACAGATTAATAACCTGCATATTATCATTTGCATTTAATTCTGCGTATTGTAAACCCATTTGTCCCTGTCCCGTAGCGTCACTCCCGGGGCCAAAAAGAAGGCTGTGGGTTGCCTGCACTCGCTCCCATATCCAAGCTGGACTGTGGAGGCCCAGAGAAAAAGGAGGATGTGCAGGACATACTTGGAGTAGGTATGTTTCCAAGACCCATAGATGTTACTACTGGTGTCTGCTTGTATTTCACAGGCTCTAATGCACGGTTTTGCTCTATATAGCCTGAAGTATTTGTCCATGTTTGATGAGCAGTTGTGGATTGCAATTGTTGTTGAGGTGCTGGTGCCCTTCGTTGCTGGGTGGGTGCACGGTATCTATTTTTACGTTTGACAGCCGCTGACTTATTATTATAAGATTTAGATACAGATTCCTCTGAGCCAGAAATATCTGATTCAGAAATATCAGTGTTAGACACCTGTGAGTTCGTATACCTATTTCTCCTATTAGTATTGGAGTAACTAGTATTTCTACCAGTATATATTTGTCCAGTTTCAAAGTCACGTCTGTCGCGAATATATTTTTATGTTTCCTCTCTTTAATCTCTGTCTGCAATCGTTCAATGTTTTTTGCAATTTCTGTTCACATTCAGCAAACTCTGGAGAGGTATTAAATTGCTGAACCTGGGAAATTTCTTTTTCCAATTGTGCACTCACTTTTGTTAGTACTCCTTTCTCATAGTCTGATAGATATTGTAACATACGTAGTGAGTTCTCAGTCAACAGTTGGTACCACCCTTTTATAAATTCTGGGTCTTCTTGGTGTGAATTAGGGACAATATTTATTCTCATGCCTCTATAAACCAGTCTCTGTTTAATATACGTATCAAGGCTGGCAACTTCCCACACAGACCTCAAGTACTGTTTATAGGTCTTATTCAATTCTCTGAACCCAGAGTTAATATCCGTAGTATTTATAGGTAGATTCTCTTTAGAGAACACATATTCTGCCTCGGAAGTAAACGTGCTGGGAGTAAATTTATGAGAGAGAAAACCTGCCATGGATTAACAATTAATAGGTGTTAAACAAAAATAGCTGTATATGGGTCAGACAAACAGGGCGATAAACCCCAAACTTAATCTAATACAAAAAACTAGAGACCCTATTAAGGGAGGGTTCCATAGCAACAAAAAAACTTTGCTCAATTGAGCTCAATTCACCACTTTTACCCTTAATATTTAAATCAGTAAAACTTCACTTTTATTAGTAGTTCTCTAAAAATGTTTGTGAGTTTTGACACACTTGTTAAAACTACTGCTCGAATTTGCACACTGCTATCGCACAGGTTGCTAGTGGTAACGGAGGGTGTGCACTACCCTCCTAACCTTCCCACAAGTTTGCAATCAGTGTATAACTACCT
This sequence comes from Bufotes viridis, assembly GCA_033119425.1. Classification (NCBI taxonomy): domain Eukaryota; kingdom Metazoa; phylum Chordata; class Amphibia; order Anura; family Bufonidae; genus Bufotes; species Bufotes viridis. Next base: position 216,923,262 of record CM065593.1, on the reverse strand, counting down.
GCCTGACTAATCCTGCAGGGTACTCGGTGCTGTGAACATACACCCTAAAGTAAATAACTGTTTCCTACTGTTTCCTACTCAGTGTTTAGCAACTCGAGCAGAGCTAAAACCAACAGATTCTGTCCCCCAACATGTTTCACCAGATAAACTGGCGTCTTCAGGGGAAAGGACAGACTTGAAACACCATGCTGAACACTCCTATTTATAGTTTGTAATCCTATAATTGGCCAATAGTACCATTGGCATTAGACTGACAGTTTAAAGAGCCAGTGAACTGGTCAGGTTTAAATTTATTGGTTGAATCATTGGATGCCTGCCAGATAACGTGCTGCGCAGACCCAAGCTGCGCAAACACTTATTCCACACTCAAGTTGGATGACTGGTTATTGAGTAACTACCAGATAACCCTGCGCCACTTACCTGGTTGAGATCTACAGTTGTGGGAAGTCACCCCTGTGGGAGGTGTAGCTTCTGCCCATACGTCCAAAAAAAGAAATTTTTCATCAATCCTAAAGATGAGAGAAAATATGACATAAGAGAGTTCATTAATTGTCAAACTAAAGGAATAATATATATCGCCCAATGTCCGTGCCCTAAATTATATGTAGGCAAGACTATACAGGAATTTCGTAGGAGAATTTGCCAACATGTAAGCAGTATTAACACAAAGGCTGATACAAGCATCTCAAGACATGTTAGAACCTTTCATTCTGGAAATCCATCATGCCTGCAATTCTGGGGATTATGTAAGAGAAACCTAGGACCACGCTGTGGAAATTTGGATAAAATCCTATACCAAGAAGAAGCCAAATGGATATATCGTTTGGAGAGTTTGAGTCCACATGGACTCAATGAGGGATTCACATTTTCGTCGTTTTTGTAATACGATCTAGGTGTATTTTCAATAAATATGATCACACTATTTCAATTGTGAGTAATATAGGCTGAACACTCTGGGATCTTTTTGAGCTAGCGTAAACTATAGATTATGACATAATATATATGAGTCACTAAGGCCAACATGGTACCTGTCTAGCAAGGTGGAAGTGTGACACTCTTTGGCTCTGGTGTTTTGGGTATTAATGTATGCATGGGAACAGAGAGAGGGACTCGGAACCCCTTATATACATTACCTGAGGGATCCAAGCGCGTCTGTATACATCGAGGCGCGTTTGTTCAACATGTTACTATCTATATTTTGACACTGCTTATAATTAGCTTGTGCCCACTATCTGAGGGACCCAGGCGCGTCTCTAGACGCGCTTGGTTATTATGCTGCCCCTTGTGTCTGATACCTTGGTAATTAAGCCTGTACCTATTAAGGATGATATACTCCGACATTACAATGTTTTGCAACCAGGTCCGGTGCATTTAGTACTATGGACGGGGATATAAAAAAATTTTTATTTTTTATTTTTATTTTTTTATTATTTTTTTATTTATTTTTTTTTTTTTTTTTATATCCTCTACATGTTTTGCCCCTGATTATATGTGTGTAAACAGGGGATCGTCCATGTTGGTAGTATGTAAGAACTAGTGGTATCAGCGCTTGTGTAGTCGCAGTGTGGCAGACTTGGCGGGGGCTGCTGGGTGATTCATATATAGTGAGTAGCTTTTACCTGACTACAGAATAAGTGTTAGCGCAGCAAGGGTCTGCGCAGCACATTATCTGGTAGTTACTCAATAACCAGTCATCCAACTTGAGTGTGGAATAAGTGTTTGCGCAGCTTGGGTCTGCGCAGCACGTTATCTGGCAGGCATCCAATGATTCAACCAATAAATTTAAACCTGACCAGTTCACTGGCTCTTTAAACTGTCAGTCTAATGCCAATGGTACTATTGGCCAATTATAGGATTACAAACTATAAATAGGAGTGTTCAGCATGGTGTTTCAAGTCTGTCCTTTCCCCTGAAGACGCCAGTTTATCTGGTGAAACATGTTGGGGGACAGAATCTGTTGGTTTTAGCTCTGCTCGAGTTGCTAAACACTGAGTAGGAAACAGTAGGAAACAGTTATTTACTTTAGGGTGTATGTTCACAGCACCGAGTACCCTGCAGGATTAGTCAGGCAGGTAGTTATACACTGATTGCAAACTTGTGGGAAGGTTAGGAGGGTAGTGCACACCCTCCGTTACCACTAGCAACCTGTGTGATAGCAGTGTGCAAATTCGAGCAGTAGTTTTAACAAGTGTGTCAAAACTCACAAACATTTTTAGAGAACTACTAATAAAAGTGAAGTTTTACTGATTTAAATATTAAGGGTAAAAGTGGTGAATTGAGCTCAATTGAGCAAAGTTTTTTAGTTTTTTTTTTACAGTACATTGCACGGCGCAGACGCAGTGCCCCAAATTGGAAGGAAGAGGACCGACCAACCATCTTTTTCCATCTCCCGGTTCCCCATAATCTATTCCATACACCCGCCCCTGATAGGGGACAAAACAGAGATTAAACTGGTAAGAACAGATTTTTCTAATAAAAAAAAAAGGACAGCCTCTGCGGAGCTGGGTATTTTTTGGCCGCATTACTGAACGCTCATGCACAATGGCTGTAGGCTCATGCATCCTTTTGCGGAGGTGACAAACCTGGTCAGTCAAACCCAAGGCAACATCATCAACCTCATCACATATGCGTTTTTTCTGGAGCATTCCCTGCGAAGAGTGCTGGATCAGGTCGTAGATGAGCATGAAGAGGAAGAGTTGTGGTCACCATCACCACCAGAAGCAACCTTGTCGTCATCGATTGCTGGACTTGCGTCAACGCAGAGAGGAGTCATAGGAGGAAGATGGCTTTGAGGAGGTGGAAGACCAACCAAAGCAGGCATCCCAGGGGGCTTGTTGTCACCTTTCGGGGACCCTTGGTGTTGTATTTGGCTGGTTGGAGGAAGAAACCTTCAATGACGTCAGTGAGGACAAGGCACGGGACATGGCTAGCTTGGTATCCAACCTTGTGCAAATGGGGAGTTTGCGGTTGTGCAAATGGACTCTTTGCGGTTGTTTGCGGTGCGTTAAACAGGGAGTTTGGTCTGTCAGAGTTTGGTATGTCACTGTGAAGCGGGCGTAACCCTACCTGATCTATACAGCATCATACCTGATCGTATACACAAACTGGATGTTTTAAAGCACGTTAGGTGATTTATGCCCTTTATGGATTAAAAACCGACTCTGCGTCAACTACGTAATTTTCCATGGGAGTTTTGCCATGGATCCCACTTCGGCATGCCACAGTCCAGGTGTTAGTCCTCTTGAAACAACTTTTCCATCACTATTGTGGCCAGAAAAAGTCCCTGTGGTTTTTAAAATTCGCCTGCCTATTGAAGTCTATGGTGGTTCGCCCGGTTCGCGAACATTCGCTGAAGTTCGCTTTCGCCATTCGTGAACGGAAAATTTTATGTTTGTGACATCTCTATTCACGAACAGATATACGCCACATTGTGGTGTATAGCTTTCACAGATTGCAGCACAAAGGTTATTTGCGCTGCAATCTGCAACTTTTTCCCCTTTTCCACAGCTCACACCAGGTCTAAAAATGGGGGCATAAACCGCCAGCGCAGGAGGAAGGAAGACTGGCTTCTAAATTGCCAGTCTTCATAAATGTCCCCCATAGTGCATAAAATTACCCACTGCTCTGCTGACTCAGTAACTGCACAGTTGCACACCTTCATTAACATCAGCACAAAAACTCTGCATTGGGAGCTTCATAGTATAGGTTTCCATAGCCACATGCAAACCTTGGATCACAAGCACTGTGTTAAATGTTTTAAAAAGATAATTTAGGTTGATTACTTTTGCAATCTGCTCAAATTATTTGTTACACAAATCAGGCTTTGAAAATAGATACTAATACCAGTGTTTCTATCAAAAGCACAGGCTAAAAAAGAATGGGTAAATGTTCCCACCCGGAAATACAAATATTGGAGTCTGGTAAATTTGACCTTGTCTATTTCTGATTGGTACATTGATAGACTCAAAAAGTGACATTTCCTGTAGTATAGTGTAATTGGAGATACAGACACCCTTAGCCATGAGCTGAAAGAGAAAGGAAATTATAATGCCCAGGGAAGCCTAGTGGCAATTAATCATTGTACAATGAAGCCTGTCAAAATACTTTCTAAAGCTGATACTGCTGTCAATTACAAGTAGCATTTCACCATCTGCAATTGTTTAAAATATCACCTAGTGCTGGTATTGACAGTCTCAACACTTATGAACTTTCTATAGCAATCAATGGCCTATCAATAAGATGACCGAAATAATACCTTGTAGTAATATTTCTTAAAAAATATTATCATTATTATTATTAATATATATGTATATATATATATATATATATATATATATATATATATAATGCTGGAGATCCTGGTTATTTGCCCATTCTACGCTCCCCATTTTTTTGCCCAAGTTACATTTACCTTAGATTAGATTTTATTATCTAATATATAAAGCTTAGTGTATGTGTGTATGTATGTCCGCTAAAGGACATACATTTGGCACACAGGTACATCAGGTGTCGGGGAAGGTTTTAGACCAGGTCTCAGCTCTCTACGATGTACCGTTCCTGAGATATTCCCAAAAAATGCATTAGCCAATAGAAGCCTGGTCACATGACTCTTATCAGCCAATAGAAGCTTGCTGGCAGTTTGTCTCCACACACACAGTTTTATTCCAGGTGACCATAACAACCCAGCCATGTTTCTTCACTGCTGCAGATGAGCTTTAAAGGAAATCTGTCACCAGGATAATCGCTATTGAAGTAAAGCCATGGCCTAATAGCACTTAGTACCTTATTTTCTGAGGTTTCCATAACAACTCTCTGGATTACACTGTTAAGGGAGGAGAGTGCTGTGAAGGTCACAGTTCAGGGGCAGGTAGGGTGGCCATTCAAGTCACCCTTAAAACCCCGCCCCCAGGTCCTGCTAAGCCACGCCTTTGATCCGGTTAGGCCATGCCTCCTCCCACTCCTCAGCCGACAGGGATTAAAAAAATGAAGTTAAAAATCAACTTCTGTCACTTGCAGGGGTGGGACGGACGGTGACTTTCTCCCTGCAGCTCACATTCAGACAGCACCGTAGTGTTGCCTTAGAGTGAGCTGTTCAAAAGGACATGCCCCCAATCCAGTTATACCACGCCCCCTCCCACTCAGCCAACAGGGATTGAAAAAATGAAGTCAAAAATTAACCTCTAGGTCCCGCTAAGCCACACCCCGATCCTGTTAGGCCACATCCCCTCCCACTCCTCAGCCGACAGGGATTAAAAAAGTGAAGTTAAAAATCAACTTCTGTCAGCTGCGTGGGTGGGAGGGACGGTGACTTTCTCCCTGCAGCTCACACTCAGACAGAACAGTACTGCTGTCTTATGGTGAGTGAGCTGTTCCAAAGTACACGCTCCTGATCGAGTTAGGCCATGCCCCCCACACTCCTCAGCCAACAGGGATTTAAAAAATGAAGATAAAAATCAACTACTGCCAGCTGCAGAGGTGGGGGGGATGGTGACTTAAAAATGATTAAAAATGATTTGCGTCCTTAAAAATGATTTCAGGGATTTAGGTCAAAAGCTTAGGGCAAGGACCTCCAAGGTAGTATTTTCCGAGATACTGCCTGTACCAAGAGCCATACAAGAAAGGCAGTAGCAGATTAGGGAGGTTAACAAGTGGCTTAAGAACTGGTGTAGGAAGGAGGGGTTTGGGTTCCTGGAGAACTGGGCAGACTTCTCTGTCGGCTACAGGCTCTATCGTAGGGACAGGCTGCACCTCAATGGGGAAGGGGCAGCTGTGTTGGGGAGAAAGATGGCGAGAAGGTTGGAGGAGTGTTTAAACTAGGGACTGGGGGGAGGGTACTTACATTATAGGGGGGGAAGATAGTGCAGATAGATACCGTGGGCAAAGTAGTGGGACTGGGGGAGGAATGGAAGGAGAGATTAAAACAGTTCAGAAGGAAAGGTGTAAGCTTAAATATATACAAAAACCTCTTAATTGTATGTACACTAATGCCAGAAGCCTGACTAACAAAACTGGGGAACTGGAATTAGTGATGTGTGAGGAGGGCTAAGATATAGTGGGAATAACTGAGACATGGCTGGATGACAGCTGTGACTGGGCAGTTAATGTACAGGGTTACAGTCTGTTTAGAAAGGATCGTCAAAACCGGAGAAGAGGAGGGGTCTGCTTTTATGTAAAGTCCTATCTAAAGCCCACAGTCCGAGAAGATATAAGTGAGGGATATGTACATGTGGAGTCACTGTGGGTGGAGATACATGGAGCCAAAAACAATAATAAATTACTAATAGGAGTTTACTATAAACCACCTAATATACCAGAGTCCACAGAAAATCTATTACTAAATGAGATAGACAAGGCCGCAAATCATAATGAAGTCGTTATTATGGGGGACTTCAACTACCCTGATATAGACTGGGAAACTGAAAGCTGTACATCGCATAAAGGAAAAAGGTTCTTGGCAATAACCAAAGACAATTATCTTTCCCAACTGGTTCAGGACCCGACTAGAAGGACGGCCATACTGGACTTAGTATTAACCAATAGACCTGACAGAACAACAGATGTGCAAATTGGGGGACACTTGGGAAATAGTGACCATAAAGTAATAACCTTCCAATTATCATTCAAAAATGCATTTCTACAGGGAGGAACAAAAATACCAAACTTCAAAAAAGCAAAATTTAGCCAACTAAGCGAGGCCATAGGCCTAACTAACTTGGACAAAGTCCTCAAAAACAAAAATACAGCCACAAAATGGGAGATTTTTAAAAGCATCCTAAATTCACATTGTGAGAGGTACATACCATATGGGAATAAAAGGTTAAGGAACAAAAAGAAACCAATGTGGATAAATAGAAATGTAAAGAAAGCAATAAATCACAAAAAGAAAGCATATAAATCACTAAAACAGGAGGGTAGCGAGGAAGCACTGAAAAACTATAAGGAAAAAAATTGAACATGTAAAAAACAAATAAAAGCAGCCAAACTAGAGACGGAGAGATTAATTGCCAAAGAGAGTAAAACTAACCCTAAAATTTTCTTAAATTATATAAATGTTAAAAAGTATAAATCTGAAGGTGTCGGCTCTTTAAAGGGTAATGAAGGGGGAGTTGCAGAGAGCGATGAGGAGAAAGCAAAGCTGTTAAATATTTTTTTCTCCAATGTATTCACTAAGGAAAATAAACTGTCAGATGAAATGCTGAATGTAAATATAAATCCCCCATTAAAAGTGTCCTGTCTGACCCAGGAAGAAGTACAACAGCGACTTAAAAAGATTAAATAGACAAATCACCAGGACCGGATGGCATACACCCCCATATCCTAAGGGAATTAAGTAATGTCATAGCCAGACCCTTATTTCTTAAATTTTCGGACTCTATACTGACAGGGAATGTCCCACAGGATTGGCGCATAGCAAATGTGGTGCCAATATTCAAAAAGCGTCCAAAAACAGAGCCTGGAAACTATAGGACGGTAAGTTTAACATCTGTTGTGGGGAAACTGTTTGAATGTTTTCTAAGAGATTCAATCTTAGAGGATCTCAACAGAGATAAGCAAATAACGCCATATCAGCATGGCTTCATGGGGGATCGGTCATGCCTAACGAATTTAATCAGTTTCTATGAGGAGGTAAGTTCTAGACTTGACAGCGGCGAATCAATGGATGTCGTATATCTGAACTTTTCAAAAGCATTTGACACTGCACCACATAAAAGGTTAGTATATAAAATGAGGATGCTCGGACTGGGAGAAAATGACTGTAAGTGGGTAAATAACTGGCTGAGTGACAGGAAACAGAGGGTGGTTATTAACGGTACACACTCAGATTGGGCAACTGTCAATAGTGGGGTACCTCAGGAGTCAGAACTGGGCCCTATTCTTTTCAATGTATTTATTAATGATCTTGTAGAAGGCTTGCATAGTAAAATATCAATTTTTGCAGAAGACACTAAACTGTGTAAAGTAATTAACACTGAAGAGGACAATATACTGCTACAGAGGGATCTGGATAGATTGGAGGCTTGGGCAGAGGAGTGGCAGATGAGGTTTAACACTGACAAATGTAAAGTTATGCACATGAGAAGGAATAATGCAAGTCACCAGTACATACTAAATGGTAAAACACTCGGTAACACTGACATGGAAAAGGATCTAGGAATTTTAATAAACAGCAAACTAAGCTGCAAAAACAAGTGTCAGGCAGCTGCCGCCAAGGCCAATAAGATAATGGGTGGCATCAAAAGGGGCATAGACGCCCGTGATGAGAACATAGTCCTACCACTTTACAAATCGCTAGTCAGACCGCACATGGAGTACTGTGTACAGTTCTGGGCTCCTGTGAACAAGGCGGACATAGCAGAGCTGGAGAGGGTTAAGAGGAGGGCAACTAAAGTAATAACTGGAATGGGGCAACTACAGTACCCTGAAAGGCTATCAAAATTAGGGTTATTTACTTTGGAAAAAAGACGACTGAGGGGAGATCTAATAACTATGTATAAATATATCAGGGGTCAGTACAGAGATCTCTCCCATCATCTATTTATCCCCAGGACTGTAACTGTGACGAGGGGACATCCTCTGCGTCTGGAGGAAAGAAGGTTTGTACACAAACATAGAAAAGGATTCCTTACAGTAAGAGCAGTGAGACTATGGAACTCTCTGCCTGAGGAGGTGGTGATGGTGAGTACAATAAAGGAATTCATGAGGGGACTGGATGTATTTCTGGAGTGTAATAATATTACAGGTTATAGCTACTAGAGATAGGTCGTTGATCCAGGGAGTTATTCTGATTGCCTGATTGGAGTCGAGAAGGAATTTTTGATTCCCCTTAAGTGGGGAAAATTGGCTTCTACCTCATAGTTTTTTTTTTGCCTTCCTCTGGATTAACTAGCAGGATGACAGGCCGAACTGGATGGACGGATGTCTTTTTTCGGCCTTATGTACTATGTTACTATGTTACTTTCTCCCTGCAGCTCACACTCAGACAGAACAGTGCTGCTGTCTTAGGATGAGCTGTTCAAAAGGACATGCCCCTGTTACAGTTAGGCCACGCCCCCTCCCACTCCTCAGCCAACAGGGATTGAAAAAACAAAGTTAAAAATCAACTTCTAGGTCCTGCTAAGCCACAACCCTGACCTGGTTAGGCCACACCCACTCCCCCACCGCAGCCGACGGAAGTTTAAAATCAACTTCTGTCAGCTGCAGGGGTGGGAGTGAGGGTGACGTTCTCCTTGCAGATCATGCTCAGACAGCACAGTGCTACTGTCTGAGTGTGAGCTGTTCAAAAGGACATCACTGTGTCCGTCCAGGCCCTGCGTCTGACGGAGCACATGAAGTCTGAAAGCCGGACTGTACAGCCTAAAACTGGACCTCTGGCCACCTTAGGGGCAGGCTGCTGTGGAGGTCACAGTTAAGGGAATGGTCCGCTATGGAGGTCAGTGTTAAGGGGCAGATTGCTGTAAAGGCTACTGTTAAGGTGGAGGGACCCTGTGGAGGTTACTGTCAAGGGGGTGGTGTCTGTGCTGTAAAACTCACTGTTAAAGGGGAAGGCTGCTGTAAAGGTGAAAGCTAAGGAGGTGGGCTGCTGTGGAGGTCCAAATTTAAGGGACAGGGCACTGTGGGGGGTCAGTATTAAGGAGTGGGGGGCTGTGGAGGTCACTGTTAAGGGGCGGGGTGCTGTAGATGTCACTGTTATAGTGAATACTGTCAATATCTTTTAACGACATACACAAACATTAGCATGCGCCGTGCAATGTACTGTGCCACCCTATATGAGTGGTGTGTTAAGTAGTGCTATTCCTATCAGTTTAATCCCTGTTACGTCCCTTATCAGGGGCCGTGTATCGAATAGATTTTAGGAACCGGGAGATGGGAAAAAGATGATTGGTCGGTCCTCTTACTTCCAAATTGGGGCACTGCTCGTGCACCACGCAATGTACTGTGACACCCTATATGAGTGGTGGGCAGTGGGCACAGTACAGTCTGTGGGCCTGACACACACTGGCAGGCAACTGCAATTATATTAAAGAGTAAAAATTCAATGACTTTTTTTATCTGCAAGGTACTGTGCCACCCTATATGAGTGGTGTGTTAAGTAGTACTATTCCTATCAGTTTCATCCCTGTTACGTCCCCTATCAGGGGACATGTTTTGAATAGATTTTAGGAACCGGGAGATGGAAAAAGATGATTGGTCAGTCCTCTTACTTCCAATTTGGGGCACTGCGCGTGCGCCGTGCAGTGTACTGTGACACCCTGTATGAGTGGTGGCAGTGGGCACAGTACAGTCTGTGGGTCTGACACACACTGGCAGGCAACTGCAATTATATTAAAGGGTAAAAATTAAATGACTTTTTTATCTGCAAGGTACTGTGCCACCCTATATATATATGTGGGTCTGCGGCCTCTCACACATGGGCAGGCAACTGCAATATATATATATATATATATATATATATATATATATATAAAAAATAAATAAAAGCAGACTGATGTACCAGCCCTAAAAAGGGCTTTTTGGGGTGCTGTCAGGACGCTGTCCTTACAGCAGATGACCCCTTTCACACGAGCGACTTTTCCGAGTGGGTGCAATGCGTGACGTGAATGCATAGCATCCTCACTGAATCCTGACCCATTCATTTTAATGGGTCTGTGTAAATGAGTGTTTTCTTTTCACGCATCAGTTGTGCGTTGCGTGAAAATCACAGCATGTTCTATATTCTGTGTTTTTCATGCAACCCTAGCCCCATAGAAGTGAATGGGGCTGCATGAAAAACGCATTGCTTCCACAAGCAAGTGCGGGTGCGTTGAGTTTTTCACTTATGGTTGCTAGGAGATGTTGCTTGTAAACCTTCTGTTTTTTATCACGCGCATGATAAACGCATCAAAATGCATTGCTCCCACGCGGAATGGTTGAGCAAACTTTGATCCTGTACCACACAGTCAGCAGACACATTCCAGCCAATCAGCATACCCTCCCTCCCAGACCCTCCCACCTCATATCAAAAAGCAAGGACAGCATCCATCTTAGATTCATTCTGAAGCTGCAGTGTTAGTTAGAGCAGGGAGAGTGCTGCTGCTGCTGCTGAATTAATATAGGAATTCTAGGGAAAGCGTTAGCTACTAGTGTTCTGGGTCCACTCCAGTCCTCAACGACTCATCTGCTGTAAGGACAGCATCCTGACAGCACCCCAAAAAGCCCTTTTTCGGGCTGGTACATAAGTCTGCTTTTATTTATTTTTTTCTATACATATATTGCAGTTGTCTGCCCGTGTGTGAGAGGCCGCACCCCTCATATAGGGTGGCACAGTACCTTGCAGATAAAAAAGTCATTTAATTTTTACCCTTTAATATAATTGCATTTGCCTGCCAGTGTGTGTCAGGCTCACAGACTGTACTGTGCCCACTGCCAGTGCCCACCACTCATATAGGGTGGCACAGTACCTTGCAGATAAAAAAGTCATTTAATTTTTATCCTTTAATATAATTGTATTTGCCTGCCAGTGACAGTGAGTGTCAGGTCCACAGACTGTACTGTGTGCCCACCACTCATATAGGGTGGCACAGTACCTTGCAGATGAAAAAGTCATTTCATTTTTACCCTTTAATATAATTGCATTTTCCTACCAGTGAGTGTCAGGCCCACAGACTGTACTGTGCCAACCGCCAGTGCCCACTCCTCATATAGGGTGTCACAGTACACTGCACGGCGCACGCGCAGTGCCACAAATTGGGAGGAAGAGGACCGACCAACCATCCTTTTCCATCTCCCGGTTCCTAAAATCTATTCGATAAACGTCCCCTGATAGGGGACGTAACAGGGATTAAACTGATAGGAATAGTACTACTTAACACACCACTCATATAGGGTGTCACAGTACATTGCACGGCGCACGCGCAGTGCCCCGAATTAGAAGGAAGAGGACCGACCAACCATCTTTTTCCATCTACCGGTTCCTAAAATCTATTCGATACACATCCCCTGATAGGGGACATAACAGGGATTAAACTGATAGGAATAGTACTACTTAACACCACTTATATAGGGTGTTACAGTACATTGCACGTCGCACACGCAGTGCTCCAAATTGGAAGGAAGAGGACCGACCAACCATCTTTTTCCAACTCCCGGTTCCTAAAATCTATTTACGTCCCCTGATAGGGGATGTAACAGGGATTAAACTGATAGGAATAGTACTACTTAACACACCACTCATATAGGGCATCACAGTACAATGCACGGCGCACGAGCAGTGCTCCAAATTGGAAGAGAGTGGACCGACCAACCATCTTTTTCCATCTCCCAGTTCCTAAAATCTATTCTTTACACGTTCCCTAATAGGGGACGTAACAGGGGTTTAACTGATAGGAATAGTACTACTTAACACACCACTTATATACGGTGTCACAGTACATTCCACGGCGCACGCACAGCGCCACAAATTGGAAGAAAGTGGGCCGACCAACCATCTTTTTCCATCTCCCAGTTCCTAAAATATATTCTTTGCTCGTCTCCTAATAGGGGATGTAACAGGGATTTAACTGATAGGAATAGTACTACTTAACACACCACTCATATTGTGTCCACAGTACATTGCACGGCGCACGCGCAGTGCCCCAAATTGGAAGGAAGGACACCGACCAACCATCTTTTTCCATCTCCCTGTTCCTAAAATTTATTCACGTCCCCTGACAGGTGACCTAACAGGGATTAAACTGATAGGAATAGTACTACTTAACACACCACTCATATAGGGTGTCACAGTACACTGCACGGCGCACGCGCAGTGCCACAAATTGGGAGGAAGAGGACCGACCAACCATCCTTTTCCATCTCCCGGTTCCTAAAATCTATTCGATAAACGTTCCCTGATAGGGGACTTAACAGGGATTAAACTGATAGTAATAGTACTACTTAACAAACCACTTATATAGGGTGTTACAGTACATTGCACGTCGCACACGCAGTGCTCCAAATTGGAAGGAAGAGGACCGACCAACCATCTTTTTCCATCTCCCAGTTCCTAAAATCTATTCTTTACATGTCCCCTAATAGGGGACGTAACAGGGGTTTAACTGATAGGAATAGTACTACTTAACACACCACTTATATACGGTGTCACAGTACATTCCACGGCGCACGCGCAGTGCCACAAATTGGAAGAAAGTGGGCCGACCAACCATCTTTTTCCATCTCCCAGTTCCTAAAATATATTCTTTACACGTCTCCAAATAGGGGATGTAACAGGGATTTAACTGATAGGAATAGTACTACTTAACACACCACTCATATTGTGTTCACAGTACATTGCACGGCGCACGCACAGTGCCCCAAATTGGAAGGAAGGACACCAACCAACCATCTTTTTCCATCTCCCTGTTCCTAAAATCTATTCACGTCTCCTGACAGGGGACCTAACAATGATTAAACTGATAGGAATAGTACTACTTAACACACCACTCATATAGTGTGTCACAGTACATTGCACAGCGCACGCGCAGTGCCCCAAATTGGAAGGAAGAGGACCGACCAACCATCTTTTTCCATCTAACGGTTCCTAAAATCTATTCGATACACGTCCCCTAATAGGGGACATAACAGGGATTACACTGATAGGAATAGTCCTACTCAACACGCCACTCATATAGGGTGTCACAGTACATTGCACGGTGCACTCGCCATGCCCCAAATTGGAAGGAAGAGGACCGACCAACCATTTTTTTCCATCTCCTGGTTCCTAAAATCTATTTGATACATGTCCCCTTATTGGGGACGTAACAGGGATTAAACTGATAGGAATAGTACTACTTAACACACAACTCATATAGGGTGACACAGTACATTGCACGGCGCACGCGCAGTGCCCCAAATTGGAAGGTAGAGGACAGTCCAACCATCTTTTTCCATCTCCCGCTTCCTAAAATCTATTCAATACACTGGCCCCTGATAGGGGACAAAACAGAGATTAAACAGGAGCTGGGTATTTTTTGGCCGTGTTACTGAACGCTCATGCACAATGGCTGTATGCTCATGCGTCCTTTTGCGGAGGTGAAAAACCCGGTCAGTCAAACCCAAAGCAACATCATCGAACTCATAACATATGCGTTTTTTCTGGAGCGTGCCCTGCGAAGAGTGCTGGATCAAGTCGTAGATGAGTATGAAGAGGAAGAGTTGTGGTCACCATCACCACCAGAAGCAGCCTTGTCATTGTTGATTGCTGGACCTGCGGCAACGCAGAGAGGAGTCATAGGAGGAAGATGGCTTTGAGGAGGTGGAAGACCAACCACAGCTGGCGTCCCAGGGGGCTTGTTGTCACCTTTTGAGGACCCTTGGTGTTGTACGTGGCTGGGTGGAGGAAGAGACCTTCAATGACGTCAGTGAGGACAAGGAATGGGACATGGCTAGCTTTGTATCCAACTTGTGCAAATGGGGAGTTTGCGGTTGTGCAAATGGACTGTTTGCGGTTGTTTGCGGTGCATTAAACAGGAAGCTTGGTCTATCACTGTGAAGCGGGCGTAACCCTTACACTACCTGATCGATACAACATCATACTTGATCGTATACACACACTGGATGTTTTAAAACACGTTAGGTGATTTATGCCCTTTATGGATTAAAACCCGACTCTGCAAGTGTTAAATTCAAGTTTAATATATACAGCATTCATATTCAGTTAGCAAAAAAAGACTTTTTTGGCAATCTACAACATCTGTATTAGTCAGTGTGGAATTTTAGCTAAAAATACACCCATCATTTTCTTGGGTTTGAAAAACACTTTTTTGACAAAAAACACTATTTTCAGGCCTTACAGCATCAGCATGTGTGAAATTACAGGCTTATATACTGCTGTCAAATTCAGCTGTTAAACAAACAGTCGTTTGGGCACAATTTAGTTGGCAGCCTTTGATGCAGAAGTCATTGTGAGATACACCCTTAATACATTTGGGTTACATTCAGAGATTTTAAATACCGCCATTTGGTGCACCAATATTGAATTCAGGCCTACAGAGGTTCAGGCCCTGTGAGATCCCCCCTATACATACAGGGGTTTGAATTAGGCATTTGAAATACAGCCATTTAAAATACATCCTTTTTGTGCAAAGATATATTTACTTCAGGCCTACACTGATTCAGGGTGTGGGTGATCCCCCCTATACATACAGGGGTTTGATTCAGCCATTTGAAATACAGCCATTTGAAATATAGCCATTTGAAATACAGCCATTTTGTGCAAAGAAATCTTTAATTGAGGCCTAGTCTGGTTCAGGCCGTGTGAGATACACCCTTTACATACTGTCGTTCTTTTCTACTATTAATTAAACACCCATTTAGGGCAAGATCCTGAATTCAAAAAATATGAGGAGAGCGTCAAATAAGGGATGTGGCCCAGGTCGTGGTGCTGCTGGTGGAGCTCCTGTTGCAGGGAGAGGACATGGTCGATCTGTTCCAGCTACACGCACAAGTGAAACCCCTTCCTCAGGTGCGAGTAGGCGACAAAACCTGCAGCGGTATTTGGTCGGGCCTAATGCTGCTCTACGAATGGATAGGCCTGAACAAGTACAGGCGATAGTAGATTGGGTTGCTGACAGTGGATCCAGTTCCTTCACATTGTCTCCCTCCCAGTCTCCTGCTGAAAGACCACAGTTGGCACCTGCAGCCGATGTCCATTAGTGATGAGCGGCAGGGGCAATATTCGAATTCGTGATATTTCGCGAATATTTGGGCGAATATTCGCCATATATTCGCAAATTCGCAAATTCGTAATCTCCAGACATTATTTTCTTGTTTACGAAGATTCGCATAAAAAATTCGCATAAATTAGCATAAAAAAATACCAGCTTATGCGAATTTTATGCTAATTTATGCGAATTTTTTATGCGAATTTTCGCAAACAAGAAAATAATGACATTATTTTCTTGCATGCGAAGAATATTCGCAATTGCGAATATATTTTGCGATATTCTAAATATTAGCGAATTCTCGAAGTGCTGATATTCGCGATTAAAATTCGCAATTCGAAAATTCGTGATCAACACTAATGTCCATCAGTCTTTCACCTCACCCCCTTGCAAATCAGCCAAGCAGTTTGAGCCCCAAGTCATGCAGCAGTCTCTTCTGCTTTTTGATGACTCTGTTAGCAGGGTTTCCTAGGGACATCCACCTAGCCCTGCATCAGAAATGGAAGAGATTGAGTGCACCGATGCCCAACCACTTATTTCAAGATGAGTACATGGGAGGACCATCGCAGCACTTCTCGGATGATGATGAAACACAGGTGCCAACTGCTGGGGCTTTCGAAAATGTGCAGACCGACAAGGAAGTCAGGGGTGAAGACTGGGTGGAAGATGATGTGGAGGATAATGAGGTTCTCGACCCCACATGGAATCAAGGTCATGTGAGTGACCGATGTAGTTCGGAGGAAGAGGCGGTGGTCGCACAGAGCCACCAGCACAGCAGAAGAAGGAGCAGGGTGCAAAAGTGGAGCGGCTGTCCTCTAGACAGTACACCTCCTACTGCCCACCGCAGCAAGGGACTGAGCACACCAAAGCCAGCTCCAAGGAGTTCCCTGGCGTGGCAGTTCTTCAGACAATGTGCTGACGACAAGACACGAGTGGTTTGCACACTGTGCTATCAGAGCCTGAAGCGAGGCTTAAACGTTCTCAACCTGAGCACAACCTGCATGACCAGGCATTTAACTGCAAAGCACAAGCTGCAGAGGAGTAGACACCTCAAAAACCAAGAAAGGTCTCTGGCTCCTCCTGTTTCCTCTTCTGCTGCAGTCGCGGCCTCTTCATCCACCTCTGGAGTGACAGTGCCACCTGGCACCTCACAAACAGAGAATCTGCCAGCAACACCAACACCTGGGTCACCAAGCATCTCCACAATGTCCTACGGAAGCGTTCAGCTCTCCATATCCCGCTGGAGAGGAAGTGGAAGTACCCCCCTACCCACCCGCAATCCCTAGCCCTGAATGCCAGCATTTCTAAATTATTTGGGTGTGCACTGCGCAACGCCATCTGTGGCAAGGTGCACCTGACTACAGATACGTGGACCAGTAAGCTTAGTCAGGGCCGTTATATCTCAATAACAACACACTGGGTAAATGCTGTGGCGGCTGGGCCTGAGGCAGATAGCAATTTGGCGCATGTCCTTCCACCACCGAGGATTGCAGGGCGCTTCAGTTTGCCTCCTGTTGCTTCCTCCTCCTACTCTGCTTCCTCATCCTCTACCAGCTCGACTACACGAACTGACTGACAGGGGTCAGCCCCTGCAACTTCTGGAAGAGGGATTAGGTGGTCACTTGGACCTAGCATAACCTTTGCAACCTCACTGACTAGTAATAGGTAAAATTTTATCTTTATTGATCATTCTATTAAAAATACATTAACTACTTGGGAACATGCAACTTCTGGGTCTCCAAATTGGGCGCATGGCCTGAGTTTGCCCTGTACCGCTTTGAGGTGCTGACCTGCCCTGCAGCCAGTGTATTGTCTGAACGTGTGTTTAGCATGACTGGAGTTGGTTATCACAGGTTAAATTTCCCAATGTTTTGGGATGTACCCTAATTTTAAAAATAAAATTTAAAACCAAAAAGCAATGTAGGCTACCTCCTCCTCTTCCACCGCCGCTTCCACCTACACCGTCACATCCACCGCCTCCTCAACCTCCTACTCCATTTGGACCTCGTCCTCCTAGATCAGGCATGCTCAACCTGCGGCCCTCCAGCTGTTGCAAAACTACAACTCCCATCATTCCTGGGCAGCCTACAGCTATTAGCCTGCAGAAGGGCATGCTGGGAGTTGTAGTTTTACAACAGCTGGAGGGCCGCAGGTTGAGCATCCCTGTCCTAGATCAAGATTTTTATTTTTTATTTTTACCTATTTTATGTTATTTAAAGTAATTTCCCTATCCAAATTTGCTTGCAGAGCACTTGCCATGCTCTTAACAACATTTTGCTGGCATTTGCAGCCCTCTAGCACTTTCCATTACATTTTTACAGCTATTTTAGTGCTCAAAAGTTCAGGTCCCCATTGACTTCAATAGGGTTCGGGTTCGGGTTCAAGTTCGGGTCCCAAACTCAAACTTTTTTCGGAAGTTCGGCCGAACCCGTCGAACCCGAACATCCAGGTGTCCGCTCAACTCTAGACATTTGTTAACCTATTTCATCCTGATGCAGGTGATCGTCAGTAGAGGCCTACTGCTACTGGTCGCAGTTAAGGAAAATTCTGAAGTTAAACCGCTTCCCCTGCTGTGGAGCATCCCACACATGCCGCCTCTGATCCTCTCCTCCTTTCATCAGTGTGATGTGCTGCCTGTGAGGTGTTAGACAGAGCAGCGGCAGTAGCAGCAGTGTCAAGGGGTGCAGGGGTGGTAATAGAGTCTGCACTGTCTCTTCACAGTGTAAGGGCTCATGCACACGACCATGTATATTTTGCGGTCCACAAAAAATGGATCCGCAAAAAATACGGATGACTTCCGTGTGCATTCTTTATTTTACTGAACAGCTGGCCCCTAATAGAACAGTACTATCCTTGTCCTTAATATGGACAATATTAGGACATGTTCTTTTTTTTGTGGAATGGATATATGGACATATGGAAACGGAATGCACTCAGAATAACCTCAGTTTTTTTTTTGCAGACCTATTTAAGTGAATGGTTCCGCATACAGTCCGCAAATAAAACGTAACGGACACAGAAGGAAAATTTGTTCATGTGCATGAGCCCTAAGTGAGGGGAGTCTGGGAACTCTTGAAGTTGTTGCCTGTCTGTGTTCTGTACAGGAAGCAGCTTCACTGCTTTTCTTAACAGTTTTTACTGCCTCATTAAGCACACTGTCTTCATCCATAGACCCCCTGCCAGCTATTCTGTCCCCTGACCCATAAAGTCCCATCCTTCTGTCATGTCACTCAGCAGAGCCACCGTCATTGCAATCTTATTTCCCCCTTCAGTTATTCCTGCATAGACCTCCTGCCAGCTACTTCTTGTGTTAGCTCTATTCAGAGCCCATTCCAACTACTTGTAGTGTTAACCCTTTCTTCCTTGTAATTGGTTGTGTAGGGGCCAAAAATACCTGATTTGCTACGCTGTACACTGCACTTTAAAAAAAAAAAAAATGGATTAATCCAATAGCTAGTGACCAATAATATTTACCTTCTTATCTGCTATAGTTATTATCAGGTAATAATCCAGGAGCAAAGAGGGTGAGTATTATATGAAGCCTGAATTTAATTAGGGTTCCGGTCTGGGGTTTACCAGAATCACACCTAGTACCACAGAAAGATAGTGCTGACTTTAGACATGATGTGGCAAGGAGGCGGTGTGGGAGAGGAGAGCACACATTTCGTAAACAGTTCAGGTCCTATGATCTACTTAATATAGCCCTAAATCCAGTTCACCTCTGATTAACTCTGGCATAGAAAACACCAGTTTAATCCCTTTCCAACTTCCAATATTCATGCATGATAGAAGTCGAGTCTTTAAACATGGTACCTGCTCAGGATCTTATCGAGCACCATAGCCACCGAGTTTATGCTGTTTTAAACAACAAACGCCCGTAGGTAATGTCTTTCATTAGGATAACACTGATTACAGACATTTAACTCTTCAGATGCCGTGGTCAATCTTGACCACTGCATCAGAAGTGGCAAGATCAGGGAAGCTGTTTGTTCCCTGTGGTAGCATTAAACCCTCTGAAGGATCTGAGGCAGTGCTCCATAGAAACATAATTAAATTCCCATAGGCTGCAATGGTAATTCATTGCAGTCTATGGAACATGCAATCTAATGATCAAATGTTGAAATCTCCTAAGGCTGCATTCACACAGGCGTGTTTTCCGCGCGGGTGCAATGCGTGATGTGAACGCATTGCACCGGCACTGAATCCTGACCCATTCATTTCAATGGGTTTGTGTACATGAGCGTTTTTTTTCACGCATCACTTGTGCATTGCGTGAAAATCGCAGCATGTTCTATATTCTGCGTTTTTCACGCAGCCCTAGCCCCATAGAAGTGAATGGGGCTTGCGTTAAAAACGCATTGCATCCGCAAGCAAGTGCAGGTGCATTGCGTTTTTCACTGATGGTTGCTAGGAGATGATGTTTGTAAACCTTCAGTTTTTTATCACGCACGTGAAAAACGCATCAAAACGCATTGCACCCGCGCGGAAAAAACTGAACAACTGAACGCAATCGCAGGCAAAACTAAATGGCTTTGCCTGTGAAATCGCACAGTTTTCACTAAACGCATCCGCAACGCATCCGGAACTAATTCGGACACACTCGTGTGAACCCAGCCTAAGGGATATATATAACTAAAAACAGTAAAAAAAATATTAAAAATATAAAAATTCAGATCACCCTTCTTAATAAAAGTAAAAATTAAAAACAATAAAAAAATAAACCTCATTTGGACTGCCACAACACAAAATGGCCAAATAATAAAATATATAAATAATACAATACAATACTACAATGCAAATACATTTATTTGCCCTGTACTGTGACTGCCATAACGAAAAAAAATAGAAAAATTCAAAATGGCCGATTGTCAGATTGAATAAAAATTGACCAAAATGTCATACACACTCCAACATAATATTGATAAAAACTACAGATTGCCCACAAAAAATGAGCCCTGTCTCAGCTCTGTAGACATACCTATAACAAAGATATGGGGATAGAATATGGAGATAGAAAAAAAAAATCATTATTTTTTCTAAGTTTTAAATTTTTTTAAGTATTAAATCAAAAGTAAAACTAACTAAATGTGACAGGTTAGTTCTACCGTATCAGGTACACAGTAGAAACCAAACCTATAAGGTCTCTTTCACACAAATGTGTTTTTTGCGTTCTGTATATGGTCCGTATACGGACCAATTAATTCAATGGGTCCGCAAAAAAACGTAAGGTACTCCGTATGCATTCCGTTTCCATATTTCTGTATTTCCGTTAAAAGATAGAACTTGTCCTATTCTTGTCCGCATCATGGACAAGGATAGTACTGTTCTTTTAGGGGCCAGATGTTCCACTCTGCAAAAAACGGAATGCACACGGATGTCATCCTTTTTTTGCGGATCTGTTTTTTGGAGACCGCAAAACCATACGGTCGTGTGAAAGAGGCCTAAAACTGTGGTGGAGTTGTGGTTTTTTTTCTCCAATTCCACCCAATATGGAATTTATTTTCCAGCTTGCCACTAAATCATATGCAATATTAAATGGTTACAGCTATGTGAACGGAAAAATTAAAAAGTTATGGCTCCAGGAAGACAGGGAGTGAAAAATGAAAACACAAAAATGGAAAATCCCAGTGTCTTAAAGCAGTTAAAAAAAATTGCACAATGTTTTCTGTGTTTTTTTTTCCAAAAATGTGATATGCAGGATGTACACTAAGTTATAAATCCCAGCATCCTTGCTATCAATACCTCTCTGGCCTCATGTACATGGCCTTTGTGTGCCCGTGGCCTTATTTCGGCCCGCGTGCACTCTGCATGACGGATGCGGACCCATTCTCTTGAATGGGTCCTCAATCACGAAGATGTGGAATGGAAGCACGGATCGGAACCCCACGGAAGCACTACGGAGTGCTTCCGAGGTGTTTCTGGCCGTGCCTCCGTACCACAGATAAATAGAACTAGTTCTATTTTTTGCGGTGCGGACGGATCACGGACCCATTCAAGTAGACGTTGCCCGTGCATTGGGGACTGCAAATTGCAGTCTCCAATGCACGGAAAAGACGCACAATGGTCATGTGCATGAGGCCTCTCTCTTAGGGCTTATGCAAAAAAGTATTTGCTGTTTTGTGGTCCACAAATTGTGGATCCACAATACATGGATACTGGCCATGTACATTCTGCATTTTCTAGTAAACACTCCTATCCTTTTCCATAATGGGGACTGTCAGGAATAAGGACTGCCTTATCCCTACTTATTATAATGTTTGCTGTGATATTATATATTTTATAGTTACCATATTTTTAGCCCCATAAGACGCATTCCCCCCAAAAAAAAGTGGGGAGAAAATGCCCCTGCATCTTATGGGTCGAATACCGAATACTAATGCTAATGCTAATGCGAATACTAATACTACCAAAATGGAAGCGCTCATTAGTACTGGAGGACCGGGAAGCGGTGAAGGCTCTGTACTCACTGCTTCCTGGTCCTCGGCTGCCAGCTGTGTAGACCTGCGCATAGTGTGAGGGCGCTCTGTGACCTCATGCTTTGTGAGCCGGGTCACAGCACAGCAGGCAGAGGAGCAGGAGAGGTAAGTGGGTGTTTTATTTTATTTGGTCCGTGGCACTGGTGCTCATACTGAGGGAATATTAAATGGCACTAGGGTGTCATAATAAATGGCACTGGGGCATAATAAATGGCACTGGCATGAGGGATAATAATGGGGGCTCATAACTGGCATGGGGGTAATAATGGGGGCTCATAAATGGCATGGGGGCTCATAATAGGGCTCATAAATGGCATAGGGGGCTGATCTGAGGTCGTACTGGGGTCTTATTAACATTGGGGGTCTGATATGAGGTCTGATTAAGGGGCTAATTAACACTGGGGGTCTCATTAGGGCTGTAAGATGAGGTCTGATTAACATTGGGGGTCTGATTGCTGGCCTGATCTGAGATCTAATAAAAAATATATTTTTCTTATTATCTTCCTCTAAAATCTAGGTGTGTCATATGGGCTGGTGCGTCTTATATGGTGAAAAATACGGTATATGTCATAGTGTAACATACTCCGGTGTGATTTACATATATATACAGTGGGTAGTTATGTATTTGTATTACAAGGCCAACAACCATGTTGGGGGTAATTGATTTATGAATTGGTCGTACCTGGGAAACAGACAAACTGCTCCCCAGGAGGTAGTTAGCACAGAGATGCTAATGAGGATGTGCCCGTTTGCTGGTCACACTTCAGAACAGCAGACTGCAGACTCTCTGGCACCTTTTGTCAGCAGGGGGCTTACTAACCAGAGAATTAACAATAATTAAAAATCCTTCATAACTTGTTCAGAAGGGGACAATGTCTCCAAAATCCAGCTCATCGCCTCTGGTATGATGGGGGCATTGCATGGACACCAGACATGGTGTATCAACTCGCCCTCATCTTCCTTAAAGAAGGATCTCACCTTCCGAGCGTCCTGGACGTGTCTCATTTGATATGCTAGGACTTGGAACGGTGAGATATAAATTACGAAGAAGGGCTGGGGCCTGTATCTTCACCAGGGCAACTGGGAAAATATATTTTGGATATTTTTACACCTGTTCCCTAGATGGCCAGAGGGACAGGCTGCATGTGTAATGAAGCTCAGCCCAGAGGGGCTGAGTCAGAGGTGTGAGGGAGAATTCCCCTCAGGCCTGCCCCTGGAGAAAAGACATAAAAATGCAATCCCTGGGAAATTTGGGTGTCACAAAGTGGGAGATCCATTTGAATTGGTTTGTACACCATTACTCTGCCCAAACGGCTCTGCGGGCAAGGCTATGTCTCGCTTCTTCCTCCTGCCCCTCTGGAGGGGTCTGGGTTGGGACAAGTGGGACAGCTCCATCCCTTACAACTGGCACGCTCCTTGGTTCTACGGAGATGTCGTCAGGTTTGTGAGGGAACATCAACTGGAGGGTCTTAAGCCCGACTTGTGGAAACCAAAGACTATCCACAAGCTCATCAGAGCAAAGGATGCGGTGGAGTCAATTCCAGGGGTCCATGACGACACCATAGAGACAGTTTGGACTAATGTGTCATCAGACAGGTTAACCAACGGGCACAAGGACTTGTCATGGATGGCCATCCAGGGTGACTTGCCCATCCGGTCATTCATGCACGCCCGCAACCTGTGCAAAACCCGGTACTGCCCCAAGTGCCCTTTTATGGAGGAAACATCTTACCACCTGTTTTGGGAGTGCCGCTTTGCGCAGGGCCAGTTAGATGCCCTGTAACATGAACTCAAAGACTCTGTGCCCAGGAACAGCCTGCAACACACTTCGGTGCTGTACTGACTATTTCCTGGGATTCATACTGTTGAGGCCATACAGGAGGCCTGGCACCTTATGAACTGTTTTAAGGACGCTATATGGGTCGCCAGAAACCGGCTTATACTCAGGAGGGAGACCACAGGCTTATCCATAGTCTGCTGCAGGACTACAACATCTTGGAGGACGTCGACAACCCCTCTGCTTCCCACTCTCCCCCCATTTGTTTCTGTCTTGTCAATAAAGCCTCAGGCATGTGATTTCACCCCACAGACCTTTTCTTTGGGCAACTCCTCGGCCCTCATCTACTACCCGGATATGCCGCAGAATTGCAGGAGATGCGGCAAGAAGGGTCATGGGATAAGGGACTGCAAGGAGGTCGCCTGCTGGATCTGTCGAGTGGCAGGGCACGACACAAAGGAATGCCCCAGGAGGACGGCATGCAACCTGTGCGGGTCGTCCGACCACATCTACAAGGACTGCCCGAAGAGAGAACGCACCTGGGCAGCCATCGCAGATGGGGCCCCGGCCAGGAAGAACCCCACCTCGGCCCAGGCTCCGGCAGTGACAAAGCCCAAGGAGAAGAAATCGTCCAAGAAACAGGAGGGTAAGCTGGCATCTACCCCTGCCCACGCTCCCGTGGCCTCTCCCTCCCGCCCCACCTCCCGCCCCGTCATCACCACCATTGAGGAGATCCAAATCCACCTGCCCATTACCACAGTGGCCCCCTCCACCGCCCCCTGCCCAACCCTCCTAACTGTCACCACTGCAGCAGCAATAACCGCTCCTCCAGCTGCTGTAGCCCTCTCCATGGAGGAATTTCCCTCTTGCCTCCCCAGATGTCAGCCAAAGGAAAGGAAAGAGGAAGGGAGGGACAGCCCAGTCGCTGACCACTCCAAGAAGAAGATGGTCGAGGTAGCGGAGCAGTCACTACCTGACAAGAATGAGGAAGAAATGGAGCAGCAGGTGGAAGACCCGGTGGCCACAAACGAGGCACCCGACCAACAAAACCTCCACACCACTGAAAGCCTCGACAATACAGGCGCGGAGGAACCAGTGGCCAGCGAGTCGACCACCGACCCAGACCAACTCCGGAGGGTCATAGCAGAAATAGAAGCCGACATCCAGCTGTTGCAGAGGCCACTCGTAGACAGCGGGCAAGAGGAGGAGAAACCGCCGGACGTCCGGAGTGGTAACTAGGCTGTATCGTTTCCGTTAACCCTTTTCTTTTCTCTTACATGATGGCAAACTTTAACCTTTTTTCCATCAATGTCAGGAGCATCAGGGACAGGTTCAGACGTCAGACGGTACTAGCCTTTCTTGCCTCACAGGTCGCCGACGTGTTCATGTTACAGGAATGTGCTTTGCCCCCCTCTAGGTCCTACAACCATCTGGCTAGGGAGTGGTCCCATGGTCCCTCCTACTGGTCGGGTGGTGGCGACTGTAAGTCGGCCGGGTTGCCGTCCTCCTCAGGGGAAACGCTGCTCACACTTGACTCCGTCCAGGAGCTCGTCTGCGGCAGACTTCTTGTCGTAGACGGCTCCTGGGCGGGAGAGCCGGTTAGGCTCATCAACGTGTACGCCTCCCCTGACAAGGGCGAGCGACTGCAACTCGCTACCACCAGGACAGTGGTGATGGCCGGGGATTTCAACTGCCCAATCGAGGAGGACGGGCGCAGCTCCGGGACTTCAAGCAAGCTTGACGTCACTTCCAAACTGCTTATTGAGATGGTGACCGAAGCATCCTTGCAGGACGTTGTGGGTTCCATGGGGAAAGGCTCCATTAATTATACGTGGTGCCGACCCAATGGCTCACTCCGTTCTCGGATCGACTTTGTGTTTACCTGTCGGGCAGTCAGGCGGTGCGGGCACTCTATGGTCCCTTGCTTCTTCTCCGATCACAGGGCCATTCAGGTCCAGTGCACCCTAGGCACCGGGTTCCCCCCCGGCCGCGGGTCCTGGAAGCTGAACTGCGCCCTGCTGAATCGCGAGGACGTGCTTGAGGAACTTAGAGAGGTCTACATCGCCTGGCGGAACGACAAATGCTTGTTTAAACGGACTAGTGACTGGTGGGAGTATGTTAAAGTCCAGTTTCGTTGTTTCTTTCAGGCCAAGCAACAACATCAGGCGTGTGAGAGGAAGAGGGCCTTCAGAGCACTGCAGCGTGAGTTGCAGTCCCTGCAAGACCTTCACCGGTGCGGCTGGGACGTGAGGAAGGACCTGGAGGAGACCAAAAAGAGCCTGAAAAGGCACTTTGAGGAGGAATCCAGGAGAATCGTCTTCCGTTCCAAGGTGGAGAACCTGGAGAAGGGTGAGAAGTGTAACTCGTTCTTTTCAGGAAACTCCAAGCCGGCCACACGCCCCTGAATGAACTTCGAGACAGGGACGGCAACATGCGCTCGTGGAAGGAGGAAGTAATGGGAGTTGTCACAGACTTCTACAGCGACCTCTACTCCCGGAAGAACACCGACCATACGGCCGCCGATAAATTCCTGTCAGGTATCACTAACCACCTTGATCCGGCAGGTGCGGAGGCCATGGATGACCCTCTGACGGTGGGGGAGATCCTCTCTGCCGCTAAATTCTTTAGGCCCGGCAGGACCCCGGGCAGTGACGGCCTTCCAGCGGAGCTATACGTAGCGCTGGGGGATCTGATCTGTCCGGACCTGCTGGAACTCTATGAGGAGATGGTGGTGGAGGGTAGAATGCCCCCATCGTTGAGGGAAGGAATGATTACGATCCTGTATAAGCGGAAGGGAGAGAGATGTGACCTTAAAAACTGGCGTCCCATCTCTCTCCTGAACGTGGACTACAAGATCCTCGCCAAGGTACTGGCCAGTGGCCAACCGGCTGAAGGTCATCATCGGCAGGATCGTCCACTCGGACCAGACCTGCGGCATTCCTGGCCGCAGGATCGCAGACAGCCTTGCTCTTGTGAGAGACACGGTGCACTACATCCAGGACCGCCGTGTCCACGCCGCCCTGGTCAGCCTGGACCAGGAGAAGGCGTTCGATCGCGTCTCTGACGAGTTTATGGGCAGGGCACTGCGCAGGCTAGGTCTAGGCAGGAGGTTCTGTTCTTTTGTTGACCTAATGTACCTTGACATTTGCAGCACGGTGCTGGTGAACGGCTGGAAGACTGACCCCCTTCGCGGTTCGCTCCGGGGTCAAACAAGGCTGCCCTCTTTCACCTCTCCTTTTTGTTTGTGTTATAGAATCCTTCGCGGAGGCTATCCGGCAGAACGGAGAGATCAGAGGGATCACCGCACCAGGACCTGGACACTACGAGGTCAAGTGCTCGCTGTACATGGACGACGTGACCGTCTTCTGCGCTGACCGGGCGTTCGGTGACTTCACTCGCCCAGACCTGCGAGGAGTTCGGACAAGCTTCAGGGGCCAAAGTCAACTGCGGCAAGTCAGAAGCCATGCTCTTCGGGATTGGCAGCTGGCTTCTCTGCCCCCTTCCCATTCAACATCAAGCCAGACTTCATCCAAATCCTCGGAGTCTGGTTCGGGAAGGAAGGCGCAGCCCTCAAGTCTTGGCAGGAACGCTTGACCAAGATAAACCAACGGATTGGACTATGGAGCCTCAGACAGCTCTCTATCGAGGGCAAAGCACTCGCCCTGCGGAATGAAGTTTTGCCTGTGCTCCAGTACACCGCACAGGCATGGCCCCTCTTGCCACCGTTTCCAGGGCCATCACCAGGACAGTGTTTCGCTTCGTCTGGGGATCAAAGATGGACAGAGTGAAGCGAGCCATCATGTACAAAGAGCCCCGCAAGGGCGGAAAGGGCATTCCGGACCTGCCCACTTTACTGCGGACCGCCTTTGTTTGTGACAGCGTTCGTCGGACTCTCAGAACAGCCAACGGCTCTGCGGGCAAGGCTATGTCTCGCTTCTTCCTCCTGCCCCTCTGGAGGGGTCTGGGTTGGGACAAGTGGGACAGCTCCATCCCTTACAACTGGCACGCTCCTTGGTTCTACGGAGATGTCGTCAGGTTTGTGAAGGAACACCAACTGGAGGGCCTCAAGCCCGACTTGTGGAAACCAAAGACTATCCACAAGCTCATCAGAGCAAAGGATGCGGTGGAGTCAATTCCAGGGGTCCATTACGACACCGTAGAGACAGTTTGGACTAATGTGTCGTCAGACAGGTTAACCAACGGGCACAAGGACTTGTCATGGATGGCCATCCAGGGTGGCTTGCCCATCCGGTCATTCATGCACGCCCGCAACCTGTGCAAAACCCGGTACTGCCCCAGGTGCCCCTTTATGGAGGAGACATCTTACCACCTGTTTTGGGAGTGCCGCTTGCGCAGGGCCTGTTGGATGCCCTGGAACATGAACTCAAAGACTCTGTGCCCAGGAACAGCCTGCAACACACTTCGGTGCTGTACGGACTATTTCCCGGGATTC
Organism: Bufotes viridis; assembly: GCA_033119425.1. Taxonomy (NCBI): domain Eukaryota; kingdom Metazoa; phylum Chordata; class Amphibia; order Anura; family Bufonidae; genus Bufotes; species Bufotes viridis. The sequence continues at coordinate 216,894,882 of CM065593.1, read as the reverse complement.
ATACTGTTGAGGCCATCCAGGAGGCCTGGCGCCTTATGAACTGTTTTAAGGACGCTATATGGCTCGCTTCTTCCTCCTGCCCCTCTGGAGGGGTCTGGGTTGGGACAAGTGGGACAGCTCCATCCCTTACAACTGGCACGCTCCTTGGTTCTACGGAGATGTCGTCAGGTTTGTGAGGGAACATCAACTGGAGGGTGACTGCAAGGAGGTCGCCTGCTGATCTGTCGAGTGGCAGGGCACGACACAAAGGAATGCCCCAGGAGGACGGCATGCAACCTGTGCGGGTCGGTCCGACCACATCTACAAGGACTGCCCGAAGAGAGAACGCACCTGGGCAGCCATCGCAGATGGGCCCCGGCCAGGAAGAACCCCACCTCGGCCCAGGCTCCGGCAGTGACAAAGCCCAAGGAGAAGAAATCGTCCAAGAAACAGGAGGGTAAGCTGGCATCTACCCCTGCCCACGCTCCCGTGGCCTCCTCCCGCCCCCACCTCCCGCCCCGTCATCACCACCATTGAGAGATCCAAACCACCTGCCCATTACCACAGTGGCCCCTCCACCGCCCCCTGCCCAACCCTCCTAACTGTCACCACTGCAGCAGCACAACCGCTCCTCCAGCTGCTGTAGCCCTCTCCATGGAGGAATTTCCCCTCTTGCCTCCCCAGATGTCAGCCAAAGGAAAGGAAAGAGGAAGGGAGGGACAGCCCAGTCGCTGACCACTCCAAGAAGAAGATGGTCGAGGTAGCGGAGCAGTCACTACCTGACAAGAATGAGGAAGAAATGGAGCAGCAGGTGGAAGACCCGGTGGCCACAAACGAGGCACCCGACCAACAAAACCTCCACACCACTGAAAGCCTCGACAATACAGGCACGGAGGAACCAGTGGCCAGCGAGTCAACCACCGACCCAGACCAACTCCGGAGGGTCATAGCAGAAATAGAAGCCGACATCCAGCTGTTGCAGAGGCCACTCGTAGACAGCGGGCAAGAGGAGGAGAAACCGCCGGACGTCCGGAGTGGTAACTAGGCTGTATCGTTTCCGTTAACCCTTTTCTTTTCTCTTACATGATGGCAAACTTTAACCTTTTTTCCATCAATGTCAGGAGCATCAGGGACAGGTTCAGACGTCAGACGGTACTAACCTTTCTTGCCTCACAGGTCGCCGACGTGTTCATGTTACAGGAATGTGCTTTGCCCCCTCTAGGTCCTACAACCATCTGGCTAGGAGTGGTCCCATGGTCCCTCCTACTGGTCGGGTGGTGGCGACTGTAAGTCGGCCGGGGTTGCCGTCCTCCTCAGGGGAAACGCGTTCACACTTGACTCCGTCCAGGAGCTCTGTCTGCGGCAGACTTCTTGTCGTAGACGGCTCCTGGGCGGGAGAGCCGGTTAGGCTCATCAACGTGTACGCCTCCCTGACAAGGGCGAGCGACTGGAGCTCTTCCAGGCCCTCCGACTGCAACTCGCTACCACCAGGACAGTGGTGATGGCCGGGATTTCAACTGCCCAATCGAGGAGGACGGGCGCAGCTCCGGGACTTCAAGCAAGCTTGACGTCACTTCCAAACTGCTTATTGAGATGGTGACCGAAGCATCCTTGCAGGACGCTGTGGGTTCCATGGGGAAAGGCTCCATTAATTATACGTGGTGCCGACCCAATGGCTCACTCCGTTCTCGGATCGACTTTGTGTTTACCTGTCGGGCAGTCAGGCGGTGCGGGCACTCTATGGTCCCTTGCTTCTTCTCCGATCACAGGGCCATTCAGGTCCAGTGCACCCTAGGCACCGGGTTCCCCCGGCCGCGGGTCCTGGAAGCTGAACTGCGCCCTGCTGAATTGCGAGGACGTGCTTGAGGAACTTAGAGAGGTCTACATCGCCTGGCGGAACGACAAATGCTTGTTTAAACGGACTAGTGACTGGTGGGAGTATGTTAAAGTCCAGTTTCGTTGTTTCTTTCAGGCCAAGCAACAACATCAGGCGTGTGAGAGGAAGAGGGCCTTCAGAGCACTGCAGCGTGAGTTGCAGTCCCTGCAAGACCTTCACCGGTGCGGCTGGGACGTGAGGAAGGACCTGGAGGAGACCAAAAAGAGCCTGAAAAGGCACTTTGAGGAGGAATCCAGGAGAATCGTCTTCCGTTCCAAGGTGGAGAACCTGGAGAAGGGTGAGAAGTGTAACTCGTTCTTTTTCAGGAAACTCCAAGCCGGCCACACGCCCCTGAATGAACTTCGAGACAGGGACGGCAACATGCGTTCGTGGAAGGAGGAAGTAATGGGAGTTGTCACAGACTTCTACAGCGACCTCTACTCCCGGAAGAACACCGACCATACGGCCGCCGATAAATTCCTGTCAGGTATCACTAACCACCTTGATCCGGCAGGTGCGGAGGCCATGGATGACCCTCTGACGGTGGGGGAGATCCTCTCTGCCGCTAAATCCTTTAGGCCCGGCAGGACCCCGGGCAGTGACGGTCTTCCAGCGGAGCTATACGTAGCGCTGGGGGATCTGATCTGTCCGGACCTGCTGGAACTCTATGAGGAGATGGTGGTGGAGGGTAGAATGCCCCCATCGTTGAGGGAAGGAATGATTACGATCCTGTATAAGCGGAAGGGAGAGAGATGTGACCTTAAAAACTGGCGTCCCATCTCTCTCCTGAACGTGGACTACAAGATCCTCGCCAAGGTACTGGCCAGTGGCCAACCGGCTGAAGGTCATCATCGGCAGGATCGTCCACTCGGACCAGACCTGCGGCATTCCTGGCCGCAGGATCGCAGACAGCCTCGCTCTTGTGAGAGACACGGTGCACTACATCCAGGACCGCCGTGTCCACGCCGCCCTGGTCAGCCTGGACCAGGAGAAGGCGTTCGATCGCGTCTCTGACGAGTTTATGGGCAGGGCACTGCGCAGGCTAGGTCTAGGCAGGAGGTTCTGTTCTTTTGTTGACCTAATGTACCTTGACATTTGCAGCACGGTGCTGGTGAACGGCTGGAAGACTGACCCCTTCGCGGTTCGCTCCGGGGTCAGACAAGGCTGCCCTCTTTCACCTCTCCTTTTTGTTTGTGTTATAGAATCCTTCGCGGAGGCTATCCGGCAGAACGGAGAGATCAGAGGGATCACCGCACCAGGACCTGGACACTACGAGGTCAAGTGCTCGCTGTACATGGACGACGTGACCGTCTTCTGCGCTGACCGGCGTTCGGTGACTTCACTCGTCCAGACCTGCGAGGAGTTCGGACAAGCTTCAGGGGCCAAAGTCAACTGCGGCAAGTCAGAAGCCATGCTCTTCGGGGATTGGCAGCTGGCTTTCTCTGCCCCCTTCCCATTCAACATCAAGCCAGACTTCATCCAAATCCTCGGAGTCTGGTTCGGGAAGGAAGGCGCAGCCCTCAAGTCTTGGCAGGAACGCTTGACCAAGATAAACCAACGGATTGGACTATGGAGCCTCAGACAGCTCTCTATCGAGGGCAAAGCACTCGTCCTGCGGAATGAAGTTTTGCCTGTGCTCCAGTACACCGCACAGGCATGGCCCCTCTTGCCACCGTTTCCAGGGCCATCACCAGGACAGTGTTTCGTTTCGTCTGGGGATCAAAGATGGACAGAGTGAAGCGAGCCATCATGTACAAAGAGCCCCGCAAGGGCGGAAAGGGCATTCCGGACCTGCCCACTTTACTGCGGACCGCCTTTGTTTGTGACAGCGTTCGTCGGACTCTCAGAACAGCCAACGGCTCTGCGGGCAAGGCTATGTCTCGCTTCTTCCTCCTGCCCCTCTGGAGGGGTCTGGGTTGGGACAAGTGGGACAGCTCCATCCCTTACAACTGGCATGCTCCTTGGTTCTACGGAGATGTCGTCAGGTTTGTGAAGGAACACCAACTGGAGGGCCTCAAGCCCGACTTGTGGAAACCAAAGACTATCCACAAGCTCATCAGAGCAAAGGATGCGGTGGAGTCAATTCCAGGGGTCCATTACGACACCGTAGAGACAGTTTGGACTAATGTGTCGTCAGACAGGTTAACTAACGGGCACAAGGACTTGTCATGGATGGCCATCCAGGGTGGCTTGCCCATCCGGTCATTCATGCACGCCCGCAACCTGTGCAAAACCCGGTACTGCCCCAGGTGCCCCTTTATGGAGGAGACATCTTACCACCTGTTTTGGGAGTGCCGCTTTGCGCAGGGCCTGTTGGATGCCCTGGAACATGAACTCAAAGACTCTGTGCCCAGGAACAGCCTGCAACACACTTCGGTGCTGTACGGACTATTTCCCGGGATTCATACTGTTGAGGCCATCCAGGAGGCCTGGCGCCTTATGAACTGTTTTAAGGACGCTATATGGCTCGCTTCTTCCTCCTGCCCCTCTGGAGGGGTCTGGGTTGGGACAAGTGGGACAGCTCCATCCCTTACAACTGGCACGCTCCTTGGTTCTACGGAGATGTCGTCAGGTTTGTGAGGGAACATCAACTGGAGGGTCTTAAGCCCGACTTGTGGAAACCAAAGACTATCCACAAGCTCATCAGAGCAAAGGATGCGGTGGAGTCAATTCCAGGGGTCCATGACGACACCATAGAGACAGTTTGGACTAATGTGTCATCAGACAGGTTAACCAACGGGCACAAGGACTTGTCATGGATGGCCATCCAGGGTGACTTGCCCATCCGGTCATTCATGCACGCCCGCAACCTGTGCAAAACCCGGTACTGCCCCAGGTGCCCTTTTATGGAGGAAACATCTTACCACCTGTTTTGGGAGTGCCGCTTTGCGCAGGGCCTGTTAGATGCCCTGTAACATGAACTCAAAGACTCTGTGCCCAGGAACAGCCTGCAACACACTTCGGTGCTGTACGGACTATTTCCCGGGATTCATACTGTTGAGGCCATCCAGGAGGCCTGGCGCCTTATGAACTGTTTTAAGGACGCTATATGGGTCGCCAGGAACCGGCTTATTCTCAGGAGGGAGACCATGTCCGTCCTGGACTGCCGCAGGCTTATCCATAGTCTGCTGCGGGACTACAACATCTTGGAGGACGTCGACAATGAAGAAGAGGACTAAACCCCTCTCCTTCCCCCTCTCCCCCAGTTTGTTTCTGTCTTGTCAATAAAGCTTCGGGCATGTGATTTCCCCCCACCTACCCCCTCCTTCCCACACCCCACCCCACATCACTGTCTGTATGCTTTGTTGAAAGGGTTATTGTGATTGAATAGGTATGCAAGTGTAGCATGTATTGTGATGTATAGCGTAGGTTAGCCTGTGATTTACATAACAATGCCATGCTCACAAAGACGATTGAATGTAATTTATTGAGCGCTAACTAGCACCAAAAGTATGTATGTATATTGATTGACTGAAATAAAGTTGTCTTCAATCAAAAATTACTCTGCCCAAACGGCTCTGCGGGCAAGGCTATGTCTCGCTTCTTCCTCCTGCCCCTCTGGAGGGGTCTGGGTTGGGACAAGTGGGACAGCTCCATCCCTTACAACTGGCACGCTCCTTGGTTCTACGGAGATGTCGTCAGGTTTGTGAGGGAACATCAACTGGAGGGTCTTAAGCCCGACTTGTGGAAACCAAAGACTATCCACAAGCTCATCAGAGCAAAGGATGCGGTGGAGTCAATTCCAGGGGTCCATGACGACACCATAGAGACAGTTTGGACTAATGTGTCATCAGACAGGTTAACCAACGGGCACAAGGACTTGTCATGGATGGCCATCCAGGGTGACTTGCCCATCCGGTCATTCATGCACGCCCGCAACCTGTGCAAAACCCGGTACTGCCCCAAGTGCCCTTTTATGGAGGAAACATCTTACCACCTGTTTTGGGAGTGCCGCTTTGCGCAGGGCCAGTTAGATGCCCTGTAACATGAACTCAAAGACTCTGTGCCCAGGAACAGCCTGCAACACAGTTCGGTGCTGTACTGACTATTTCCTGGGATTCATACTGTTGAGGCCATACAGGAGGCCTGGCACCTTATGAACTGTTTTAAGGACGCTATATGGGTCGCCAGAAACCGGCTTATACTCAGGAGGGAGACCACAGGCTTATCCATAGTCTGCTGCAGGACTACAACATCTTGGAGGACGTCGACAACCCCTCTCCTTCCCACTCTCCCCCCATTTGTTTCTGTCTTGTCAATAAAGCCTCAGGCATGTGATTTCACCCCACATCACTGTCTGTATGCTTTGTTGAAAGGTTTACTGTGATTGAATAGGTATGCAAGTGTAGCATGTATTGTGATGTATAGCGTAGGTTAGCCTGTGATTTACATGACAATGCCATGCTCACAAAGACGATTGAATGTAATTTATTGAGTGCTGACAAGCACCAAAAGTATGTATGTATATTGATTGACCGAAATAAAGTTGTCTTCAATCAAAAAATTACTCTGCCCAAATAGGTGGTGGTGACTGTAAGTCGGCTGGGATTGCCATCCTCCTCAGGGGAAGTGCTTTTACAGCTCATCTGCGGCAGGCTCCCTGTTGTAGACGGCTTCTGGGCAGGAGAGCTGGCAAGACACTTAACCACTCAGCTATAATAGCTGCATAGTTTTTAGCCATAATGTATTTACACATATTATATATTTAGAATATATAATATATTATAATATATGTAAATATATTATGTCTAAAATATCAGTAGTAGTTTTCCATATAATATGCATTCATATATATTTATATATATTTAAAATGTTTCGGGGAATTGCACATTTATTTGGTGCCATATATTTTTTTACAATTACTAAAAATAATATATAAATCTAATTTAACCTCTATTTCTGAAAAAGCTTGGAAACCTCAACTTCTGCATCCTAGCGCACCACTTTATCTACTACACTATATAGCTGCATAGCCAGTTAGTTAAAAAATGAAAATAATATGAGACTTCGACTGTAGAGGAATACTTACTACTCATTTTATATATATATATATATATATATATATATATATATATATCTATACAAACATACTTCATAATATGTGGGAAACTACTACTGATGTTTTTAACCATAATATATTTATATTTAATAATATGTGCAAATATATTATGACTAAAACATATGTATTTATATGTTTAAATTAAGTTTAGCCTCAATTTCTGAAAAAGCTTGTGACGGGATTTGAACTCACAGCTTCGGCATGACAACACAGAACATTAACCACTACACTATATAGCTGTAGACTAGTGACTGGTGGGAGTATGTTAAAGTCCAGTTTAATTATTTCTTTCAGGCCAAGCAAAAACAGGCATGTGAGAAGAAGAGGGACTTAAGAGAGCTGCAGCGCCAGCTGAAATTCCTTCAAGATCCTCACCTGTGCGGCTGGAGCATTAGAGAGGAGCTGGAGAAGACTAAAAAGATCCTAAAAAAAGGCACTTTGCCTAGGAATTCAAGTGAATTGTCATCCCCTCCAAGGTGAAGAACCTGGAGAAGTGTTCGAAATGTAACTCGTTCTTTTTCAGGAAACTCCACGCCGGCCCAAATCTCCTGCCCAAATCTCCTGGGGTGGAAAGGACTTTTACCATGCAACTGCTAAGTATCATAACTTTCTATGTTTTCTCCTTTTTATTTTACAATTCTTTGCCAGTGAATCGGCCTGAAGGGCTTTGGCAACCCATGTCACATGATACGGTGGGCTGGTCTGGCCCCGATACTTGACAGGGACAATAATATGACAAGTTCTATTTTTTTGCAGAATGGCCATGCGGACACACAGACACTGTAAATTCCATTTTTTTGCAGGCCTATGAAAGTGAAGGGTTCTGCAATATGGGCCGCAAAGAAAAAACAACAAAAAAAAAAGGATCCACAAAAAATATGGATGATGTCCGTGTGCATTCCGTATTTTGCGGAACGGAACAGCTTGCCCCTAATAGAACAGTACTATCCTTGTCCGTAATGCGGACAATGATAGAACATGTTCTATTTTTTTGCGGAAAGGAAAAACAGACATACAGAAACGGAATGCACACAAAGTAACTTCTGTTTTTTTTTTTTGCTGACCTATTGAAATGAATGATTCCGTATACGGTCCACAAAAAAAACGGAACTGACGTGAAAAGAAAATACGTTCGTGTGCATGAGGCCTTACCATGATACAGTAATAGCTAACTTTAAAGGTGGGTTCATACATAGGTGGTGCATTTTTTGTTTTACAAACGCCATCTTCAGATGTTAGCTAAAGATCTATAGAAAATGTAAAACACACCACACATAAGCATTTTTTACTACTGGTGTTTTTTTTCTTGGCTTTCAAAAAAAAAATGTTGTAGCTCTTAGCATTTTTTTTGTTGTTTTCACGTCACCTTAACTATCGAGGAAAGCACCTTGTAGAATAAAACTAGTGGGAAAGCACATTAGTGGGAAAAAACACCACAAAAAATTTCTGTCTGCATCTGTTCCACAATTTTGTGGATCGGCTGCAGACCCATTCATCTCATGAAAAAATGCGGACAGCAACCTGTGTAATGTCCACATCCGCATGTCTGTTCCATGGCCCTGCAAAAAAAGATAGAACATGTCCTATTCTTGCCCATATTTGCGGACAAGAATAGGCATTTCTACCATGGAGAGCGATGTTTTGTTCCGCGAAATGCAGATGGCACACGGCCAATATCAGTGTTCTGCAGATCTACAATTTAAGCTCTGTAAAAACTGATATGCTCTTATGAATGAGCCCTAACTTGGCCTAATGTTTGTATGTATGGACCCTAACAGAAGAATTACAGGGCTTCCAGAGACAGAGTAAGTTAAAATCATATAAAAGAAAATCCTTTTAAGAGGTCTTACATGCATGCATTTAGAAGAATAGGACATGTTCTATTTTTTGGGGGAACAGAATTTGCTGATCCGGAAGTGTGGATCTGGAAATGTGGATGCGGACAGCACATAGTGTCCATTCCAGCCCCATTAAAAAGCCATGATGTAGTAGGAAGGTAATAAATGCTTTCTAAGATCAGAAAATCATCTTAATACAAATTTAGACAGAAATTTCCATGCTTTTGCCTATTGGTTTTGATCCTATTTTGCCATGAAGTATCGTATTTTTTACACACAAGATTCACTTAGGCCTCATTCACATTTCCGTGTCAATATTACGTGAAAAAAACACCCTTATTTAATCCTTGAAGATGTCTGTGAAGGATCCATAGATGATCTGTGTGTCCGTTTTTACCACCCGCATGTCATTCATAATCCAAGGATGTTGCTCAGCTGAAAATTAATTTCAAGAGCATTTCCTATCTGTCTTCTGTGAAAAACATGTTGTATTGTACTACATTGACTATCAGTGTAATAGACAGTGTGACAGTGTGCCTGTGAGACCCAGGCCTTTGGTCCCCTGTCACTGCAGCATGGGGGGGTTCTCTTATATGCTGCAGTCAGCGTTGATTGCGGCATATAAGGAATTAATCCACGGGCATTGACATTTACAGTTGATACAGCAGGGGCCCGATGACCACCCAATCATCATAAAAATCAATTTGAGGGAAGTCACTTCCCACTGTGATGTACTAGTATGTCGGCAAGGGGTTAAAGTGTGTTCTCCACTATTCCCCTATTAAAGGGTGTCAGCAGCAGTGAGGTGGCAGCAGATCTCTCATAACAGTATGTCATCAACATATCCCCCATAAATCTGCTATCCCCATATCCTGCATAACAGTGTGTCATCCACTGATTTTATTAAATGTTTTAGCACATCATTTGATTTAAAATATTTTTTTCTTATTTTCCTCCACTAAAACCTAGTTGCATCTTATGGTCAGGTGCATCTTATAGTGAGAAACATACAGTATATATACTACACAAATATAAAATTCGACCATTTGAATGCAGCATTCTGTGCTTCATCATAAATGACATAGCTGCTCTAGTAGCACAGGCTCTAGACGTGCAACAGACGTTAGACTTGATAAATCAGGGCCATAGTCCTGATAAAATTAGTGATTTTATTATGCATATATATGTATACACTTAATGGATTGCAAACATATCGACAGTAAATTATAGGTAGTAATTTAGAATAAAAAAGGGCATGCCTATTAAAAATGAGAAACCAAGCACGTCAATGTGCAATATTCTCTTTTTGCTTTTCATAGGTCTATCTTTTTGCACATCTGCTAATTAAAAAGAATGAGAGAAAAATGTGTGGTATTGATGAAGCACTTGTAGATCTTCTGACCTCTCCTAACCCCAAGGATTAGCATGGAAACTGTGTGGCTGAAATTTATTAGAGAAGTTATATCTGCATAATCATTTCCCACCTTCCATGGTGGAGCATTGTTATCACTAATCTCCCAAAGGTCCTTAAGCTTGCTAATAACTATTGTAGAGGGACAATGAAGTGATTTAAAGCCAAAGCAAGTTCACCTGAGCCTAAGCTGATTAACCCTTCCCAGAGTTCATGTGGCCTACCACAGAATACATCAAATATACAGATAACAAAATAAAATACATTTTAAATTCTAAATTACAAAGCTCATTGACTGAAATGAACAATTAGCAATTCTCTTATCAAATAGTTTAAATATTGCATAAAATTGTCAAGCATAGTTTCTTTACATATAATCACTCATATTAAGGGTTTTGCAGCACTACATGCCAATATATCCCAGAAGATCTCCTTGAACTCAATAATACCTAGTAATACCTTATTCCACATGTTTCCGTGTGGCCATTAATTGGATACACTCTGCTATAAGTACCTGAGGGAATTCTTTGTTTTGTCAAAAATATGTGTAAGGGTGGGTTCACAATAGCGTTAGGGATTCCATTAATGCTTTCCGTTATAACATGGTTATAACGGAAAATAACGGAATGCCTAGACAGAATGCAAAACGGAAGCCTTTAAAAGGCATTCCGTTTTCTTTCTGTCATAATGCAAGTCTACGTTACGACATTCAGAGTATGGGATAAATATTTTTACATTTTAATATTAAGGGTATTTTCAGATTTGGAGATGCCCATGATGTTTAGTTTTTGTAGTTTTTTTTTTTTTTTTTTTTCTTCTAGGGAAAGAGGGGTGATTTGAAGTTCTAGTTTTATATTTTTTATTACGTTTTAAAACTTTTTAAAGTCATCCTAGGTAACTGTAACATGTAATCATTGGATTGCATACTATATTCTGCATATGCATCTATGCAATAGTGTTGAGCGCGAATATTTGAATATTGAATTTTTTTAGCGAATATCGGCACTTCGCTAATTCGCGAATATTTCGAATATAGTGCTATAAAATCGCTATTACGAATATTCTTTTTTTTTTTTTTTTAATTGTTATATTATTTTCTTTTCCACTTCCCAAAAGTAGTTCTTACCTGTCCTTAGGATTCCTTGCTTCCTGGCTGCTCCAGTCAGTGCCCGTTGCCGCTTCTGCCGACTTCCGTGCTCATGGAGCATCCCCATCACTATGGGAATGTCTCCATACTAGAATGTACTGTCGGATTTGAGAATTACGTTGATAACAAAGAATTCTCCATCTTCCTTTTAGCTGCCTATCAAATAGGAAAGTTGACTATAGAGACAGCTGTGTTTAATTCGCTATGTGATTATATTACTTTGCTTTTTTAAAATAAATAGAATAATTATAATAATTATCAAGTATTATAATTATTCTATTTATTTTTAAAAAAAGCAAAGTAATATAATCGCATAGTGAATTAAACACAGCTGTCTCTATAGTCAACTTTCCTATTTGATTGCTAGAATTATCGAAGTTGACGAATAGGTAGCTAAAACGAAGATGGAGAATACTTCGTTATCTTAGTTTTGAGGAATATGACGAATGCATTCTTCATATTCGCTAATTCAACCAAGCCAGCCATAGTAAACCAGGTCTAAGTTGAAATCGCAATGTGATTAATTCAAGTTATATTAATAGCATTGTGATTACAACTTAGCACTGCTATATTACATATTAGGCTAGAATTAATGAATATGGAATATAGCAGTGCTAAGTTGAAATCACAATGCGATTACTTCAAGTTATATTAATCGAATTGCGATTTTTACTTAGCACTGCTATATTCCATATTCGTTAACTTCGTTAATTCTAGCAAGCTGGCCAATTAGAAACCCAGCTCTAAGTTGAAATCGCAATGCGATTAATATAACTTGAAGTCATCTCATTGCGATTTCAACTTAGACCTCGTTTATTATGGTTGGCTTGGTAGAATTAGCGAAGATGACGAATGTATTCGTCATATTCCTCAAAACGAAGATAACGAAGTATTCTCCATCTTCGTTTTTGCTCTATATTCATTAACTTCGATAATTTTAGCAATCAAATAGGAAGGTTGACTATAGAGACAGCTGTCATATTCGTCATCTTCGCTAATTCTAGATATCAAACCAATAGGAAAGTAGCCTTAAGTTACAATCGCAATACGCGATTATTTAAATCACATATTAATCACGATAACTAGAATAATGATGAATATTCGATTTTGACAAATATGAAACTAATATTCTATTGAATATTCGCGAATTTCGTCAAAATCGAATATGGCACCTGCCGTTCATCACTACTATGCAATACAGAATACTGAATTCAGCATATTCCAATGCAGTGCTTCCACCTACAGGCCTGCATTGGAATATACTTGTAATTGGCCTGTAAGACTTGTACAGGCTTAGGCCTATTACTAGTTCAGGCCACATTTTCCGATCTCAGCCAGAAAATGGCGGCCTGGGTCGGCAAGCATGTGGCTCCTGGTTATAGCATTCCTAGATGCACTGGTCCTATTTAACCACAGCATCAGAGGGATTAAATGTTCTCAATCGGCATTATCTTTGATAACAAACATTACTTACGGGCCTCTGCTGCCGGCAGGCACCATCTTTAAGGACCTGATGCCCAGAAAGGGTGAATGCTGCAAAAAACAGATGTGAAACAAAGAAAATGCCACCAAAAGCCTATGTGTGAAAAAAGCCCACACCTTATATTTGTGGAGAGGATTTGGCAATTTAAGTAGTTTAAACTGTTAGTATTGTTTTGATTAGTACTGTTTCACAATGGTATTTTCCAACTTAACACACTACCTAGCAGTTATGTACTGTTAGCAGTTACGCTAACATAATTATTGTGAACAGTCCTATTATAATACATATGAAAAACCTTCAATGCTTTTGTTTACTTCATTTTACTATGACATCTTACAAGGAAATTTTTAACCCTTTCAAGCCTAGGTCAATTTTTGGTGGCAACATTTTCTTTTTTTCTTTTGTGCTTTCTAAAACTATAACTTCTTACAATTTTTTTTTTTCTGTGGGATGAGAAGTATTTTTAACCACTTGAAGACCACAGGTTTACACCCCCCTAGTGACCAGGCCCTTTTTTACAAATCTGCACTACACTACTTTCACCGTTTATTGCTCGGTCATACAACTTACCACCCAAATGAATTTTACCTCCTTTTCTTCTCACTAATAGAGCTTTCATTTGGTGGTATTTCATTGCTGCTGACATTTTTACTTTTTTTGCTATTAATAAAAATGTAACGACATTTTTGCAAAAAAATGACATTTTTCACTTTCTGTTGTAAATTTTTTTTAAAAAAACTACATTTCTATATAAATTTTTCACAAAATTTGTTGTTCTACATGTCTTTGATAAAAAAAAACCAATAAGTGTATATTTATTGGTTTAGGTAAAAGTTATAGCGTTTACAAACTATGGTGCAAAAAAGTGAATTTCTGCATTTTGAAGCAGCTCTGACTTTCTGAGCACCTGTCATGTTTCTTCAGGTGCTAGAATGTCAGGATAGTATGAATACTCCCAAAATCACACCATTTTAGATAGAAGACACCCCAAAGTATTCACGGAGGGGCATGGTGAGTTCATGTATCATTTCATTTTTTTTCACAAGTTAGCGGAAAATGACACTTTCTGAGGAAAAAAAATAAATAATAAAGTTTCCATTTCTGCTAACTTCTGGCAAAAAAAAATAAAATCTCAGACGGACTCACTATGTCCCTCAGTGAATACCTTGGGGTGTCTACTTTCCGAAATGGGGTCATTTGTGGGGTGTGTTTACTGCTCTGGCATTTTGGGCGGGGCTAAATTGTGAGCAGCCATGTAAAACCTAAAGGTACTCGTTGGAATTTGGGCCCTTTGCGCATCTTAGCTGCAAAAGTGTCACTCATGTAGTATCGCCGTACTCAGGAGAAGTAGGGCAATGTGTTTTGGGGTGTATTTCTACATATACCCATGCTGGGTGAGAGAAATATCTCTGTAAATTGTCAACTTTGTGTAAAAAATTTAAAAGTTGTCGTTTACAGAGATATTTCTCACACAAAGTATGGGTATATATAAAATACACCCCAAAACACATTGCCCTACTTCTCCTGAGTACGGCGATACCACATGAGTGACACTTTTTGCAGCCTGGGTGCGCAAAGGGCCCTAAAACCAATGAGTACCTTTAGGATTTCACAGGCCATTTTTACGCATTTGGATTCCAGACTTCTTCTCACGCTTTAGGGGCCCCTAAAATGCCAGGGCAGTATAAATACCTCACATGTGACCCCATTTTAGAAAGAAGACACCCCAAGGTATTCCGTGAGGGGTATGGTGAGTTCATGTAAAATTTTATTTTTGTCACAAGTTAGTGGAATATGAGACTTTGTAAAAAAAAAAAATATATCAATTTCCGCTAACTTGTGCCAAAAAAAAATTCTGTGAACTCGCCATGACCCTCACGGAATACCTTGGGGTGTCTTCTTTCCAAAATGGGGTCACTTGTGGGGTATTTCTACTGCCCTGGCATTTTAGGGGCCCTAAAGCGTGAGAAGAAAATGCGGAAAAATGCCCTGTGAAATCCTAAAGGTACTCATTGGAATTAGGGCCCCTTGCGCATCTTGGCTGCAAAAGTGTCACTCATGTGGTATCGCCGTACTCAGGAGAGTAGGCAATGTGTTTGGGGTGTATTTTTACATATACCCATGCTGGGTGAGAAATATCTCTGTAAATGACAACTTTAAAACAAATTTATACAAAGTTGTCAGTTTACAGAGATATTTCTCTCACCCAGCATGGGTATATGTAAAAATACACCCCAAAACACATTGCCCTACTTCTCCTGAGTACGGCGATACCACATGAGTGACACTTTTTGCTGCCTGGGTGCAAAGGGGCCCTAATTCTAATGAGTACCTTTAGGAGGGCATTTTTACGCATTTTCTTCTCACGCTTTAGGGCCTTTAAAATGCCAGGGCAGTAGAAATACCCCACATGTGACCCCATTTTGGAAAGAAGACACCCTAAGGTATTCCGTGAGGGGCATGGCGAGTTCACAGAAGATTTTTTTGGCACAAGTTAGCGGAAATTGATTTTTTATTGTTTTTTCCCTTTCCGCTAACTTTTGACAAAAAGTTAAATTTTTCATGGACTCACCATACCCCTCAGCGAATACCTTGGGGTGTCTTCTTTCCAAAATGGGGTCATTTGTGGGTGTTTGTACTGTTCTGGCATTTTGGGCGGGGCTAATTGTGAGCAGCCATGTAAAGCTAATGGTACTCGTTGGAATTTGGGCCCCTTTGCACTCAGGCTGCAAAAGTGTCACTCATGTGGTATCTCCGTACTCAGGAGAAGTAGGGCAATGTGTTTTGGGGTGTATTTTTACATATATCCATGTTGGGTGAGAGTAATATCTCTGTAAATTGACAACTTTGTATAAAAAAATTAAAAAGTTGTCGTTTACAGCGATATTTCTCACACAAAGTATGGGTATATGTAAAAATACACCCCAAAACACATTGCCCTACTTCTCCTGAGTACGGCGATACCACATGTGTGACACTTTTTGCAGCCAAGATGCGCAAAGGGGCCCTAAAACCAATGAGTACCTTTAGGATTTCACAGGCCATTTTTACGCATTTGGATTCTCACGCTTTAGGACCCCTAAAATGCCAGGTCAGTATAAATACCTCACATGTGACCCCATTTGGAAAGAAGACACCCCAAGGTATTCCGTGAGGGGCATGGCGAGTTCACAGAAAAAAAAAATTTTGGCACAAGTTAGCGGAAATTGATATATATATATTTTTTACAAAGTCTCATATTCCACTAACTTGTGACAAAAATAAAATTTTGCATGAACTCACCATACCCCTCACGGAATACCTTGGGGTGTCTTCTTTCTAAAATGGGGTCACATGTGAGGTGTTTGTACTGCCCTGGCATTTTAGGGGTCTCCGCAATCATTACACGTATGGCCAGCATTAGGAGTTTCTGCGATTCTCCTTATATTGAGCACACGGGTAATGAGATTTTTTTTTTCCGTTCAGCATCTGGGCTGAAAAAAAAAAAAAAAAAATGAACGGCGCAGATTTTTTCATTCGCATCGATCAATGTGGATGAAAAAATCTCTGCCAAAATCAGTGACTGCGGTGCGGTGGGCTGGGCGCTAGCTACCTAACAAGTAGCTAGCTAACTGACGGTGATAAGGGACCCTTATGCCCCATTCACATGTCCGCAATTCTGTTTGCGGAACGGAATTGCGGACCCATTCATTTCTATAGGGACAGACTTTGTCCCGCTCGGATCCGGAATTACGGATCCGCGCTTCCGGGTCTGCACTTCCGTTCCGCAAAAATATAGAACATGTCCTATTCTTGTCCGCAATTGCGGACAAGAAAAAGCATTTTCTATATAGTTCTGTGCGGATCTGCAAAATGCGGAAAGCACATTGCCGGTGTCCGTATTTTGCGGATCCGTAGATCCATGGATCCGCAGATCCATGGATCCGCAAAACACATACGGACGTCTGAATGAGCCTGTAGGGGGGTGATTAGTGACAGGGGGGTGACAGGGGGTGATCAGGGGGTGACATTGGTGATCAGGGGGTGACATGGGTGATCAGGGGTTAATCAGTGATGGGGGTGGGGGTGTGTGTGTAGTGATTGGTGCACTTTACCTTTGTTTCCTCTGGTGGTCCCAAACAAAGGGACCACCAGACGAGCAGACTGCAGGCATATCAGACGCTGTTTACAAAACAGCGTCTGATATGCGATTTAAATGCAGTTTTTTCCGCATCTACAGCCTGCCAGCGCATGATCAGCGCTGGCAGGCTGTAGTTTCAGTTGTCCCGGCTCCGATCACATGAACGCGCGCGCACACTGCGCGCGCGTTCATGTGAAATCTCAGGTCTCACGAGATGACGCCGATAGGCATGACTGAGACCTGAGAGAGCCGCCGCGCTGACGCCCATCGGCGTTAGCGTGGCGGCAAGTGGTTAAATGGCACCATTTAGTGTTCCATTCATCCAAAATGACATGATAACCTTATTGTATGAGTCAGTACGATTATGGCAAAATCAAACATTTAAGTTTTTTTTTACGTGTTTTAATATTGCTTTATGTTGAAAAAATGTTAACACCCATAACTTTTTTACTTTTCTGTGATTGTAATTCTGTAAGGGCATTTTATGTCCCATTTTATTTAGAGAACAAAGTGACCCAAAAAACAAACATGCAATTCACAAGGCTTCAAGTTGCTATGGCAACAGTTCATCCCCCCATTTCTCCTACCACTCAGATACAACTGTCCTTATTGACCACGGCATCTGAAGGGTTAAACAGCTGGCATTGAAGTTATCTCTGTTCTCAGCCACTGCAGTTCCTGAGCCCGCACCATACAATGCCTGTGCACATAGGACATACAGCACATAGTGTTACATAGTTATATAGTTAATACTGTTGAAAAAGGGGGATCAAGTTCAACCAAGGTATAGGTGGGGATGCGAATCCCAAGTGGTGTGCATAGAGTTTAAAATATAATTGTAAAAGTTTTTAAGAAATCTTGAAAAAAAAATTTGAAAACTGTTTTTATTGACAATAAAAAAAAATTAAGTTGACAAACACAAACCTGGAATACAGTGCTGTATAACATATGCATAAAAGCAAGGGTATCAATTAGAGATGAGCACATTTCTTTAAATTCATTTTGTGTCTGATTAGTCAAATTTATGAATGAATTGAATTTGCTTGAATTTCATTGCAAACTGGTATATAACACCTTCTAGTCTCATATGACTCAGATTTCTTATGAAAAGATGTTATCTATTTTTGTTAATTTAAAAAAAAAAATGCTCTCCCCCTCCCTTTAAGCTTTTGAATGCAATGACACCAATCGCAATTAATGTCAGTGTGAAGCTGATATATACAGTAACTATGGATAGACGCATGGTTGGCAGTGTTAACAAACAGTTTGTTAAAAAACACATTGCGTCCGTCGCATGTGTTATGCATCCAAAAATTGTGTTTTATGGGAAAAACACAAAAAACTGTGACTTGTTGGGCCAAGCTTCCAATAATTATTCCTCAAAGGGGCAGATCCCTGCCTCTGTTTATATTGAAATCCTCTTCTGTTTGGATGTCACAACGTCCCTTTCCACACTGAAAACCCTCTCTGAGATGTCACTGTCAGCTGGGCAAGGGAATCACTGGGCCAGTTTTGGACATTGTTCGTGTCTACCTGCTCAGAAGTTCATGGGGTCAGGGAACATGGTATGCAATAGAGAAAGGCCAGATTCCACGTAGGACTGAACCTGGGCATGGAGGCAATAGGTCTTTGTTTGCTGATTTGCCTCAGCATGGCATGGCACATCAAAAAATTGTTCTCTCATGTTGATGAGACTGACCTTGCTTCTGCATCTATGGGTCCTTTTGCTTGTGGCAGCAGAGACAGAGGAAATGGATGACTCTGTGGGGCTGGCCTCCCTTTTTGACAATCTGGAAGCAATACATACAAGCTATGTCAAGTTGCTTAATAGTGTTTCCTGATGATAAAGTAATTTGGCCTCTCTTTTGGCAAGAGGAAAATATTCCCCCATTTTGCTTTATACCATGGGTCTAATAGCATGTCTATACAGTAATCATCAGATTGCTTGATGTGAATGATACATGTGTCAGTACATAGGCAAGCAAGCATACAGCTTGCCATTCTGGCTAAGATACCCGAGGAGACAGTTCTTTTTGGCTCTGCTGCCCACTGAGATGACTAATGGTCCAAAAATTTAATTTTTGTACTATAAAACATACGGTTCAATGCAATGGTGCGTCTGTCTACCACCAATATAAAAATTCAGTGTTGGCAGTGAAATTTCTATGAACTATGTATGTGTATAATAATACTGGCTCCACAAAGACATTTTTGAACTGTAAAACATGGTGCCATGCAATAATGCATCTGCCTATAACCAATATAATGTTGCAGTGTTGGAGGTGAAATGTCTATGAATTATATAGGTGTTTAATAACGCGGGTTCAAAAGTATAAATATTGTACTGTAAATTACATGTTGCAATGCAATGATGTGTCTGCCTACCACCAATTTACATTAAGCGAATCGACTTTCAGATCCAATATCACTGGTTCAAAAATGTAATTTTTATACTATAAAACACACAGTGCAGTACAATAATAGAGGTCAAAACACAGCTCATAAACTATAGGCTAGTAAGTTTAACATCTGTTGTGGGTAAACTGTTTGAGTTTTTTTTTTAAAGATGCTATTCTGAAATATCTCAATGAAAATAAGTGAATAATTGCCATATCAGCATGGCTTCATGAGGGATCGGTCTGTCAAAATAATTTCATCAGTTTCTATGAGGATGTAAGTTCTAGACTTGACTGCGGTGAGCATTTGATACTGTGTGACATAAAAGGTTAGTACATAAAATGAGAATGCTTAGACTGGGGGACAATTTGTGTATTTGGGTAAGTAACTGGCTCAGTGATAGAAAACAGAGAGTGAATATTAACAGTACACACTCAGATTGGGTCACTGTCACTAGTAGTGTACCTGAGGGGTCAGTATATGGCCCTATTCTCTTCAATATTAATGATCTTGTAGAAGGCTACAAGGAAGAGGACAGTTTTCTGCTACAGATGGATCTGGATAGATTGGGGGCTTGGGCAGATAAGTGGCAGATGAGGTTTAACACTGACAAATGTAAAGTTATGCACATGGGGAGGAAAAACACAAGTCACCCGTACATACTAAATGGTAAAACACTGGGTAACACTGACATGGTAAAGGACTTAGGATTTCTAGTGAACAGCAAACTAAGCTGTAGAAACCAGTGTCAGGCAGCTGCTGCCAAGGCCAATAAGATTATGGGGTGCATCAAAAGGGGCATAGATGCCCGTGATGAGAACATAGTCCTACCACTTTACAAATCACTAGTCAGACCACACATGGAGTACTGTGTACAGTTCTGGGCTCCTGTGAACAAGACAGACATAGCAGAGCTGGAGAGGGTTCAGAGGAGGGCAACTAAAGTAATAACTGGAATGGGTGGACTGTAGTACTTAAAAAGATTATTAAAATTAGGGTTATTCAGTTTAGAAAAAAAGATGACAAAAAACAATAAGACTATGGATCTCTCTGAGACGGTGGTGATGGTGAATTCACTGAAAGAGTTCAAGAGGAGCCTGGATGTATCTCTGGAGTGTAATAATATTACAGGTTATAGTTACTAGAGATGGGTCATTGATCCAGGAAGTTATTCTGATTTTTTCCCCTAAAATGAGAAAAATTGTCTTCTACCGCATGGATTTTACAGCCTTCCTCTGGATCAACTTGCAGGATAATAGGCTGAACTGGATGGACAGATGATTTTTTTCAGCCTTATAAACTATGTTACAAATAATGCATCCACCTACCACCAATATAACAATGTAGTGTTGGCAGTGAAATGCTGTAGTCTGTACGCTGCAGTGGTATAAAATGGTTTTATTGCTTTAAAATGCTCTTGTTATAATGTGTTTAAAAACACGGACAGATATAATGCACTATAAAAAAGGAAGCAGCTGCCTTTGTAGCATAATTATATTGGGTTCCTGTGCTGTCAATTTGCCTATGTAGAAACTTAAGGTTTTGAAAAGAAAAAAGCTGTTTTTCTGTTTTATATTAACTCCCTAGTGACCACCCATACGTCTTTTTAAGGCAGTCACTAAGGGGCCTTAGGCTTGGGCACTGCTTTTTTACTGCGGCCCCGTCTAAGAGTTGCACGGCTCCTCCGTGCAGTGGGGAGGAGGGACCCAGCTCTCACATGAGAGCTGAGGCCCTTCTCTAACAGCCTGGACTGGAAGGAGTGCCAATACAGGCTGTTTAACACTTTACATGCCGCGAGCAATGGCGCCCACCGCATGTAATGTGCTGACAGAGGGAGCGGACTCCCATCGGGACCACGAAAATGCGATCGCGGAATGACGATGTGTGTGAAGGCTGGCTGGGGTCTCGTGTAGGCCCCAGACCAGCCTTGAGTCATTTCCAGTGCTCCGCACCTGCTGGTCAATGTCAGAATAGCACTGATGTTAAAATGCAATGCACTATAGCGATAATGCATTGCATTTTAAAATCAATCAAAGCTGTTTGTTATAGTCCCCATTGTAGGACTCTTAAGTGGTAAAAAAAAAGAGAAAAAAAGAAAACACATTTATTCAATAAAAAAATCCCATTATCATGTAAATTATCCCCTACGGTGAACGCCGTAAAAAAAAAAAAAAAGGAAAAAAAACAGAATTGCTCATTTATTCTTAGTTGCCATCTAAAAAATGTAATAACAAGTGATCAAAAACCGCCATTTACTCACAAATGATACCAATGAAAAATATGTCCCACAAAAATCAAGCCCTCACACAACTCCATAGTAAGAAAAATAAAAAAAGTTATGGGTCTTGGGAAGAGGCAATGCAAAACATTTTTTTCTATAAAAAAAGGGGTTTAATTGCAAAAAAGTTGTAAAACATAAAGTAAACTATATGTATTTGGTATCACTGTAATCATACTGACCAGAGAATAAAGATATTATGTTATTTATACCGAAAAATGAACGTCATAAAATTTATAACGTAAAAACGCAGTGGCAGTATTGCTGTTTTTCCCATCTCCTTCCCAGAAAGAGTTAATAAAAGTTAATCAGAAAGTTATGTGTACCCCAAAATGGAGCCATTAAAAACTACAACTTGTCCCGCAAAAAACAAGCCTTCATAAAGTTATATAGACTGAAAAATAAAAAAGTTACAGCTCTTGGAACGCGACAATGAAAAAAGGAAGAAAAACACTTGGCCAGTAAGGCCCAAAACAGGCTGGTCACTAAGGGTTTAAAAATATATAAAAAAAAATTCCTGCAGAAGGTTGATTTTGTAATGTAGAACTGCTAGGCTGAATTGGTGCAGCAAGCAGCTTTAAGCATAGTGTGACCAGCCTTCTGTGACCAACTCTTACAGCTTTCCTTCAACTTTCCCTGATCAAATTCTCTAAAATCTAAACAATTGCCGTATTTCTCGCCCAATAAGGGACGTTTTTTCCCCCCAAAAGTTGGAAGAAAATGCCCCTGCGTCTTATGGGGTAAATACTAATGAGCGCTTCCATTATGGAAGTGCTCATTAGTATCGGAGGACCAGGAAGCGGTGAAGGCTCTGTACTCACTTCCTGGTCCTCCGCTGTCAGCTGTGCAGTGGCTATGCACAGAGTGAGGGTGCTCTGTGACCTCACGCTGGGCTTGCCAGTTCACAGCAGACAGCAGAAGGAAGAGTGTAGTCCAGGAACAGGTATGTAAGTGGGTTTTTTATTTGATAAAACATGGCAATATGAGGCTGATGTGAGGCAATATGGGGCTGATGTTAGGCAATATTGGGCTGATCTGAGGCAATATGTGGCTGATCTGAGGAAATATGGGTCTGCTGGGGGGGTAATCTGAGGCAATATGGGTCTGCTGGGGGCTGATCTGAAGCAAGGGTTACTAATATGAGAGGCAATGGGGGCTGCTGGGGGCTGATATGAGGCAATGGGGGCTCTTATCTGAGGTCTGATTGGGGGTCATTCACATTGGGGTCTGAGCTGAGGTCTGATTGGTGGTCTAATTAAAATATTTTTTTCTTATTGTCCACCTCTAAAAAATATGGTATATTTCTATCATTTTCCTGTACTGTCCCCATATTTTCCTTAATCTCACTACAATAGTTGCTTGTGGCTCTGTAATCATTTTTGGACAGACACTGCAGACTCCACACTACTCCACACTACTTTCTAGTCAGAAGCCGAATACAGTATGATTCTTCTTCTCGGTCAGCATAGGGATCTCCCTGCCACACTCTCCCATCTGCAGGGAGCTTGTATCTCAGTGTACATCATGAATCATGATGCATTGCAAAAACATGCATAGGTAGTCTGCTGTGGTAGTGAAACAGTTACTGTGTGTCAGTATGGCAGGCAGCTGACAGGCATATCTCTTAGAATCAGCCCACACTTTACTTATTTGCTCAGTTACGGTCCAAAACTGACCAAATAACTTAAGTGTGAACTTAGCATTACAGGTCAATATTAGCGTCAGGTATAAAGGACTGCTGATTCCACATAGATTGTTAAAAACCAGAACTAGTGGGCCCATGACTAAGTGGAGATGGTGTTAGCAGTAAGTTTTTTTCCCTTCTTCTGATCTGTCACAAGAACAACCCCAAAAAAACAACATGAACACCCCAAAATTAGTAGTATCAGGTCACAATTTCACCCCAGAATCAAGGATTAATGGAATTACCTATGTAAAATAACAATGTGAACAACCTAAAATCACTAGTATCAGACAGCAATTGCACCCCGATAACAGAATCAAGGATTAATGGAATAACCTATGTATAAAAGAATGCGAATACCCTTAAATCAACAGTATTAGAATGCTTTTTAACCCCAATTAGTGCAGCAAGGTGTAATAGAATAGCTTCTTTATTATACAAGCATTATACAATTAGCCCCTGCAATCTCCCTATAGTGTGGATAAAGTCTCCCTATTATATCCCTACACTATCTCAGTGCTGTCCCCGAACTGTTAAAAAATAATAGTTTGTAAATTAAGTATTTCCTAATCACTGTCCCTAGTTCCCTATAAAATGAAGGAGACTGGGCAGAATGAGGCTTTTTATAGGGCATTTACATCACAGGGGCTGGCTATCTGCTGATTGGCTGGCTGCACAGCATTATGGGTGTTTTCTAATTCCCAGGCTTCGCACTATCAATTTGTAACATGTTCAGCAGCCATTTTAGAAAAAATCTGATTTGTTACCACAAATCGCCAGGAAATTCGAGTTCATGATGACTAATCAATTTTTTCCTGAAATTCAGATCGAATTCCACATTGTCAACTTTGATTCATTCAAAGCAAAACTAACATACAAACAGCAAACAAAATATGGCAGCACACTATTATACATGCAAACAACAGAATTAGGGATTAGGGATTATTCTGGATTAAAGTGGTAATATACCTACTATACATGAAAAATGTAAGCTCTTTGCACACCTTTTCGATCAGACGTGTGTCGGCCCATCAACCAATGTTAATGTGGCTTCTGCAGATGGGTATCTAACACTAATAGAACTGCCTCTCCTGGGCCTAACCTAAGCCAATGTTCAAGGCGGTGTAGCTATATTTATACTTTGCTTAGAACCCTTGGGAAGATGGGCAGAGAGTGCTTAATGTTAAGGAGACAGCTACCCTCCAAACATACTGCAAGAAAATTTAGACTAGCATATGCAAAGTCACAGGTGCACATCCATAAAGCTAACATAGAAACAGCAAACAAAATATGACAGCACACTGTCAATCATGGAAACAATAGATCCAGGAATTAGGGATTGTTCTGTATTAACCACTTCAGCCCCCCTAGCTTAAACACCCTTAAAGACCAGGCCACTTTTTACAATTCTGCACTACACTACTTTACCCGTTTATTGCTCCGTCATGCAACTTACCACCCAAATGAATTTTACCTCCTTTTCTTCTCACTAATAGAGCTTTCATTTGGTGGTATTTCATTGCTGCTGACATTTTTACTTTTTTTGCTATTAATCAAAAATTACCGAAATTTTTACAAAAAAATGACATTTTTCACTTTCTGTTGTAAATTTTTTTAAAAAAAACTACATTTCTATATAAATTTTTCTCTAAATTTATTGTTCTACATGTCTTTGATAAAAAAAGTCCAATAAGTGTATATTTATTGGTTTGGGTAAAAGTTATAGCGTTTACAAACTATGGTGCAAAAAGTGAATTTCGGCATTTTGAAGCAGCTCTGACTTTCTGAGCGCCTGTCATGTTTCTTCAGGTGCTAGAATGTCAGGATGGTATAAATACCCCCAAATCACACCATTTTAGAAAGAAGACACCCCAAAGTATTCGCGAGGGGCATGGTGAGTTCATGTATCATTTCATTTTTTTCACAAGTTAGCGGAAAATGACACTTTCTGAGAAAAAAATAAATAAAAAGTTTCAATTTCTGCTAACTTCTGGCAAAAAAAAGAAATCTCAGACGGACTCACTATGCCCCTCAGTGAATACCTCGGGGTGTCTACTTTCCGAAAAGGGGTCATTTGTGGGGTGTGTTTACTGTTCTGGCATTTTGGGCGGGGCTAAATTATGAGTCGCCATGTAAATCTAAAGGTACTCGTTGACTTTGGGCCTTTAGCACTTCAGGCTGCAAAAAGTCACACATGGTATCGCAGTACTAGGAGAAGTAGGCAATGTGTTTGGTGTGTATTTTTACATATACCCATGTTGGGTGAGAGAAATATCTCTGTAAACTGACAACTTTGTATAAAATTTTTAAAAGTTGTCGCTTACAGAGATATTTTTCACACACAGTATAGGTATATATAAAAATACACCCCAAAACACATTGCCCTACTTCTCCTGAGTACGGCGATACCACATGTGTGCCACTTTTGCAGCCTGGGTGCGCAAAGGGCCCTAAAACCAATGAGTACCTTTAGGATTTCACAGGGCATTTTTACGCATTTGGATTCCAGACTTCTTCTCACGCTTTAGGGGCCCCTAAAATGCCAGGACAGTATAAATACCCCACATGTGACCCCATTTTGGAAAGAAGACACCCCAAGGTATTCTGTGAGGGGTATGGTGAGTTCATGTAAAATTTTATTTTTGTCACAAGTTAGTGGAATATGAGACTTTGTAAAAACAAAATAAAAAAAATAAAAAAACTATTTCCGCTGACTTGTGGCAAAAATAAAAATTCTGTGGACTCACCATGCCCCTCACGGAATACCTTGGGGTGTCTTCTTTCCAAAATGGGGTCACATGTGGGGTATTTATACTCACCTGGCATTTTAGGGCCTCTAAGTGTGAGAATCCAAATGCATAAAAATGCCCTAGAAATCCTAAAGGTACTCATTGGTTTTAGGCCCTTTGCGCATCTTGGCTGCAAAGTGTCACTCATGGTATCGCCGCACTCAGGAGAGTAGGGCAATGTGTTTGGGGTGTATTTTACATATGCACCATGCTGCGTGTGAGAAATATCGCTGTAAACGCACAACTTTTACATTTTTTATTCAAAGTTGTCAGTTTACAGAGATATTTCTCTCACCCAGCATGGGTATATGTAAAAATACACCCCAAAACACATTGCCCTACTTCTCCTGAGTACGGCGATACCACATGTGTGACACTTTTTGCAGCCAAGATGCGCAAGGGCCCAAATTCCAATGAGTACCTTTTAGGAGGGCATTTTACGCATTTTTCTTCTCACGCTTTAGGGCTCCCTAAAATGCCAGGGCAGTATAAATACCCCACATGTGACCCCATTTTGGAAAGAAGACACCCTAAGGTATTCCATGAGGGGCATGGCGAGTTCATAGAATATTTTTTTTGGCACAAGTTAGTGGAAATTGATTTTTATTGTTTTTCTCACAAAGTCTCCTTTCCGCTAACTTTTGACAAAAGTTTAATTTTTCATGAACTCATTATGCCCTCAGCGAATACCTTGGGGTGTCTTCTTTCCAAAATGGGGTGACATGTGGGGTATTTATACTGCCCTGGCATTTTAGGGTCCCTAAAGCGTGAGAAGAAAATGCGTAAAAATACTCTTCCTAAAAGGTACTCGTTGAATTTGCCCTTTGTGCATCTTGGCTGCAAAGTGTCACTCATGTGGTATCGCCGACTCAGAGAAGTAGGGCGATGTGTTTAGGGTGTATTTTACATATACCTATGCTGGGTGAGAGAAATATCTCTGTATATTGACAACTTTGAATAAAAATGTAAAAAGTTGTCGTTTACAGCGATATTTCTCACACCCAGCATGGGTATATGTAAAAATACACCCCAAAACACATTGCCCTACTTCTCCTGAGTACGGCGATACCACATGAGTGACACTTTTTGCAGCCAAGATGCGCAAAGGGCCCTAAAACCAATGAGTACCTTTAGGATTTTACAGGCCATTTTTACGCATTTGGATTCTCACGCTTTAGCACTCCTAAATGCCAGGGCAGTATAATACCCACATGTGACCCATTGTGAAAGAAGACACCCCAAGGTATTCCATGAGGGGCATGGCGAGTTCACAGAAAAAAAAATTTGGCACAAGTTAGCGGAAATTGTTTTTTTTTTTTTTTTTTTACAGTCTCATATTCCACTAACTTGTGACAAAAATAAAATTTTGCATGAACTCACCATACCCCTCACGGAATACCTTGGGGTGTCTTCTTTCTAAAATGGGGTCACATGTGGGGTTTTTGTACTGCTCTGGCATTTGAGGGTCTCCGCAATCATTACACGTATGGCCAGCATTAGGAGTTTCTGCGATTCTCCGTATATTGAGCATACGGGTAATGAGATTTTTTTCCGTTCAGCCTCTGCGCTGAAAAAAAAAATGAACGGCACAGATTTCTTCATTCGCATCGATCAATGTGGATGAATAAATCTCTGCCAAAATCAGTGACTGCGGTGCGGTGGGCTGGGCGCTAGCTACCTAACAAGTAGCTAACTAACTGGTGGTGATAGGGGACCCTTATGCCCCATTCACACGTCCGCAATTCTGTTTGCGGAACGGAATTGCGGACCCATTCATTTCTATGGGGACAGACTTTGTCCCGCTCGGATCCGGAATTACGGATCCGCGCTCCGGTCTGCACTTCCGTTCTGCAAAAATATAGAACATGTCCTATTCTTGTCCGCACTGCGGACAAGAAAAAGCATTTTCTATATAGTTCTGGCAATGTGCGGATCTACAAAATGCGGAAAGCACATTGCCGGTGTCCGTGTTTTGAGGATCTGCGGATCGGATCCGCGGATCGGATCCGCGGATCCGTGAATCCACGGATCTGTGAATCCACGGATCCGCAAAACACATATGGACGTCTGAATGGAGCCTTACAAGGGGTGTGATCAATGACAGGGGGTGATCAGGGGTCTAGATGGGGTGATCAAGGGTTAATAGGTGAGGGGGTGGGGGGTTAGTGTAGTGTTTGGTGCAACTTTATTGTAGTTACCTGGTCCTCTGGTGGTCGATCCCAGAAAATGGGACCACCAGAGGACCAGGTAGCAGCTATATCAGACGCTGTTCATAAAACAGCGTCTGATATAGCTGTTTGATGCGATTTATATCGCATCTACAGCCTGCCAGCGATTGATCATCGCTGGCAGGCTGTAGTACAACTCTTCAGACGCCAGACGCTGTGAACGCGCGCGCGCCCGCGCGCGCGTTCACAGGAAGTCTCGCAAGATGACGCCCCGGCGCGTCCGATCAGAAGAACAGGACCGCCCGCAGGACGCAATCCTGCGTACGGCGGTCCTGAAGCGGTTAAAGTTGTACTATACCTACTATACAGTTGTGTTTAAAATTATTCAACCCCCACTGAAATTGAGTGTTTTGGCCAGTTTGACATTGATTTTGATCATTTCAGTCGTCTTGTTTACAATTAAATCAAAGAGGCACTTGTAAGTCAGACAAATATAACATAACATTTATAATGAAATAACCTCAAATGTCTTTTCTGTGCTCACATCATTATCAGTTTTATTCAACCCCCAAGTGACATTCAATCTTAGTACTTAGTACAACATCCTTTTCCAGTTATAACAGCTTTTAAACGTGAAGCATAGCTTGACACAAGTGTCTTGCAGCGATCTACGGGTATCTTCGCCCATTCTTCATGGGCAAAAGCCTCCAGTTCAGTCACATTCTTAGGCTTGCGCGCTGCAACTGCTTTCTTTAAGTCCCACCAGAGGTTCTCAATCGAATTTAAGTCTGGTGACTGCGATGGCCACTTCAAAATGTTCCAGCCTTTAATCTGCAACCATGCTCTAGTGGCTTTGGAGGTATGCTTGGGATCATTGTCCTGTTGAAAGGTCCAAAGTCTCCCAAGCCTCAGGTTTGTGAAGGACTGCATCACATTTTCATCCAATATCTCCTGGTACTGAAGAGAATTCATGGTACCTTGCACACGCTAAAGCTTCCCTGTACCTGTAGAAGCAAAACAGCCCCAAAGCATGATTGACCCCCCCGCCATGCTTCACAGTAGGCAAGGTGTTCTTTTCTTCATAGGCCTTGTTCTTCCTCTCCTCCAAACATAGCATTGATCCATGGGCCCAAACAGTTCTAATTTTGTTTCATCAGTCCACAGAACACTATCCCAAAACTTTGGTGGTTTGTCCACATGACTTTTGGCATACTGCAGTCGACTCTTCTTATTCTTTGGAGACAGCAAGGGGGTGCGCCTGGGAGTTCTGGCATGGAGGCCTTAATTACGCAGTGTGCACCTTATTGTCTGAGCTGAAACTTCAGTACCCGCATCTGACAAATATTTTTTCAGTTCCTCAGCAGTCACACGGGGACTTTTCTCCACTTTGCGCTTCAGGTAGTGCACAGCAGTCGAAGTCAGCATCTTCTTTCTGCCACGACCAGGTAGCGTTTCAACAGTGCCCTTTGCCTTGAATTTGCGAATGATGCTTCCTAGGGTGTCTCTTGGTATGTTTAACATCTTTGCAATCTTCTTATAGCCATTGCCCTTCCTGTGAAGAGAAATCAACTCTTCTCTTGTCTTCCTGGACCATTCGCTTGACTTCACCATGTTTGTAAACACACCAGTAAATGTCTAGAAGGAGCTGAGTATCACAGTCATTTTAAATCTGCCTAATTGGTGCTTATTATATTTGATTGCTGCTCCTTGACATCCACAGGTGTTTTCAATACCGGATCAAAAACACTTGAATGAACCTCTGTTCTTAAGAGTGGTAGTCTTTAAGGGGTTGAATAATTGTGTCAATGAAGAAATAAAAAAAATAAAAAAACATTTAATACTGTATGACAAAAATAATTGATGTCATTTTAGTTGCATTTGGTTCTTTAAAAAGTCCTTGTAAGATTTCATTCTGAACACAATTACAAATGTACACTAAATTCCCTAAAACCCTTTACAGCATTGGGGGTTGAATAATTTTGAACACAACTGTACATGAAAAATGGAAGCGCTGAGCCCCTGCTGCATTGGTAAATACACTGATGCTCACGCATTAACCTTTTGCCAGTCACATTCAACGCTGATCACAGCATATACAGGGTTTTCAGGGGGAGGGGACTCCCTCCCCATCCCCATCGGGTCTCCTCGCTGCGTTGATGGGGACTCGATGGCAACTATGGCAGCCCAATGCCTTACACAGTCATCTGAGCCTGTCAGCCACAGAAGCCTGTGAGACCCGGCTGGGTCTCTGTCACGGACGTACCGAGACATACGGACGTCCCTGCGACAGTGAGTATCAGGAGATCTTTGAGATTGGCAACATGTGGTTTGATTTGACATGTTTACCTTGTGGATAAAAAGGCGTCTGTGTTGTTTTTGGTACTGGCCACACCCCTAACCTCCAGGTATTGCTATTGTGGTCATTTAAATTTCCCTATTTATAGTTGTCACTCCCACAATGCTGTGCCATTTATAGCTTTAGTTGGACCTGTGGAAAGCTGGTGTATGGATCTCGGCTGAGTTCCTGGTGCTGCCATAGCTTCTAGAAAGTTATTTTACCTTTCCCTTTGTATTTGGCTTTTCTGTGTGTTGCATTTCTTTGTTGTTTTGTGTTAGGCCTTAGGGAGACTCTTGTTCATCCTTCCTTTTGGAGGAACAGGATATCTCATTCCTGGCATTAGTACTAGGATCCTTTAGGGTTAGATAGGACTTTAGGTATTCCTGTGTATGAACTCACCTACCTCTGGGGTCTGTTCATACTGGTAGTCAGTGAGGGCTTTGATTAGGGTTTTCACTAGGAGGTGTCCATCTTCCTTCCCTAGTTTTCCCTAGTATTCAGGCCTTATCTCCTTTTCCCTTTCCCTCCGATGTTCCGTGTGGGGGTTTCCCTTCCACACTAGAGAGTGACAGTCTCATAGGCAAGATGTCAGTTTATTACACTGACACTCAATGAATTACAACTAAGAATGTATTATAAGGCATTATAGAGGGGATCAGAGCCCCAAAAGTTTAAGGCCCAGAGTGGGACAAAAATAAAAAGTAAAAAACAAGTGAAATGAGTGCTTTACATAATAAAAAAATAAAAGTTTAAAGTAAAAACAAAACGCCCTTAAGTCATAAAAAATGGCATACCAAAACAGCCATTTTTGGTTCCCTTGCCAAAAAAAAATAATTAATACCAAGTGGTCAAAAAGGCATATGTACTCCAAAATAGTACC
This sequence comes from Bufotes viridis, assembly GCA_033119425.1. Taxonomy (NCBI): domain Eukaryota; kingdom Metazoa; phylum Chordata; class Amphibia; order Anura; family Bufonidae; genus Bufotes; species Bufotes viridis. The sequence goes on along the minus strand of CM065593.1, from coordinate 216,863,435 downwards.
AATGAAAATGTCACCTCATCCCACAAAAAATGAACCCCCACATAAGACAATTGCCAAAAAAAACAAAACATGGGTTTCAGAAAATGGCAATGCAAAAATATCATGTTTTTACTCGAATATAAAAATAAAATAAAAAACCTGGTATCTCTGTAATAGTACTGACCAGTAGAACAAATAAAAAGTAATTTTTTTTTCTGCTCAGTGTATGCCAAAAAAAACAAAATCCAAAAAGCAATGCAGAATTGCTGCATTTCTTTATCCTGCTTACCAAAAAGGGAAATAAAAAGTTATCAAAAAGTTTTATGCACCCTAAAATAGAATCAATGATGATGGCAACTAATGTTGATTGAGCACCAAAGTGCTCGTGTAGAACACTTTGCAATGCTCGGGTGTTCTACCGAGCATAATAGAAGTCAATGGGAGAATCCCAGGCACCCCCTGCTCAGAAGAGGGGAGTTTGTCGGGACTCTAGTTCATCTTAGGAGTCCCTGCTCTGACTCAATATATAGCTATGTCCATATATGGAGTCAGTGCTTGGGGACACTCTAGTGTATTTAAATCTAATTTAGCCTGTATTTCAGTAAAGTTTCCGCTGGGATACGAACTCATGATCTTCTGCTTTAGTGGCAAGGCATTTACCCACACAGATATAAGAGCTACTTACTGAAAAAAATATGAGACTTCTACTGTAGACTTGGTTATCGCCGTTATAGCCAGTGTACATCCATACACATGACAGATACCCCAGCACACTCAGCCCTGCTATATCTCTATATATGATGGCTGCCCCAGCAAACTCAACTCTGCTACATCCATACACATGGCAGCTGCACCAGCACACTCAGCTATGCTACATCTATACACATGACAGCTGCAGGTGCACACTCAGCTCTGCTATATCTCTATATAGAACAGCTGCCCCAGCACACTCAGCTCTGCTAATACTCTATATATGACAGCTGCCCCAGCACACTCATCTCTGCTTAATTCATACACATGACAGGTGCCCCAGCACACTCAGCTCTGCTATATATATATATATATATATATATATATATATCCAAAGAGGAACAGCAGCACAGCAAACAAAGTAGTCGGGTGCAAATCCACACAATCGCTGGCAAGGCGATCCCAGTAGTATATTTACCAAAAATGAGGCAGCACTCCAGGTAACAGTGAATCGTGAACCCTCTTTATTAACCCACAAAGCGACGTTTCAACTGCTCATTGCAGTCTTTTTCAAGCTACAAACATAGTGTCAGCAAGGGGGTATATATACCCAATGCAATGTGCCATGATCAAATATCAATTAATCAATAATGTGCTACAAAACGTGAGAAAAATTTCATATCACAAATTTACAAACATCTTGTGCTCTGAGCACTGAAATTTTTCTCACGTTTTGTAGCACATTATTGATTAATTGATATTTGATCATGGCACATTGCATTTTGGGTATATATACCCCCTTGCTGACACTATGTTTGTAGCTTGAAAAAGACTGCAATGAGCAGTTGAAACGTTGCTTTGTGGGTTAATAAAGAGGGTTCACGATTCACCGTTACCTGGAGTGCTGCCTCATTTTTGGTAAATATATATATATAATATATATATATATATCAGCTGCCTCAGCACACTCAACTCTGCTATATCTCTATAAATTACAGCTGCCCCAGCACACTCAGGTCTGCTACATCCATACACATGACAGCTGCCCCAGAACACACAGCTCTGCTCTGCTATATCTCTATATATGACAGCTGCCCCGTCACACTCAGCTCTGCTATATGTCTAATATATATATATATATATATATATATATATATATATATATACTAAAGAAGATGGACAGCACTCCAAAAAAATTCCAGGTGTTCTTTATTCAACCAAGTGGAGAGACGACGTTTCGGCTCGACAATAGAGCCTTTTTCAAGCGAAAAAGGCTCTATTGTTGAGCTGAAACGTCGAAGAACACCTGGAATTTTTTTGGAGTGCTGTCCATCTTCTTTAGTATACAATTGGGTCGCTCACACCCCAGGACCTAGCACTCATACCATTTTGGGCCGCCCGTTTTTTTTCCCCTTTATATATATATATATATATGTATATATATAATTTAACCTCTATTTCTGAAATAGATTGCAATGAGATTTGAACTCAGGGCATCTGCATCTCAGCCCAGAACCTTAACCCCTAGACTATATATCTGCATAACCAGTCACTTAGAATTTTGTTTTATATATATGAGACTTCGACTGTAGAGAAGTACTGATTACAAGGAAGTATTCTTATACAGTAAAAGTCTCATATATGCATATGGTAGTAATGTATTTTACCCTGTTTACACATTCACCTGTTCACCCATTCTTAGTGCATTCAGCAGTGTGCTGCTATTTCTTTGGTTTGCTGTATAGTTGTCTGTGTAGCTTGTACCTGCATTAAAAAATTACCTCTAGGAGGTGCTGTTTCATTTTTTGGGTATGTATATATAGATGAGGAACAGGCCTCCTCTATGGAACTTAGCACTCCTGCTTACTGCTCCCACCTGCGTGGTGCTTTTAATCAGTACTATCACAAGATCATAGTGGAGCTGGACACTCCGTGTTATCGTAGGTCCCCGTCTGATTAGAAGCCACCTTGCCACTTGGTAGACGGGCCCGACATATTTTTGATCAATTATATGTGCTAAGAGTTTCTACCCCATGTTATAGTAAGTATGGTAGTCATGGTTTGCTGTATAGTTGTCAGTGTAGCTTGCACCTGCATTAAAAAATTACCTCTTGGAGGTGCTGTTTCCTTTTTGGGGGTGTATATATATATATATATATATATATATATATATATACAATCGGACAGCACTCCAAGACTTGAAACAATGTGAAGTGATGTGTTTATTCACCCATGTGGGACGATTGCAACGTTTCAGCTCACAACTGAGCCTTTCTCAAGCAAGAAATACAAGCTTGTGCCAACATTGAATAGCAATCAAATAATCTAGTGACTAGAGTTGAGCAAACTTCTGTTTTAAGTTCGTTTTCCAAAGTTCGGGTTCGGGTTATCCAAGCATCCCGTTATGGATTCCGCTACCACGGACCATAACAGCATTTGGAATCCATAAGGGGGGATTCTTCAATGAACCCGAACCTTGGACAACACGGAGGACCTGGGGTGACGTCACTGTCATGTGATCAGTGCAGGGGGCGTGGCTCAGTACTGGATTGGATAAGAGGTCGTAGGCTACCACCTCGTATCTAATCCAGTACAGAGCCATGCCCCCTGCACTGATCACATGACAGTGACGTCACCCCAGGTCCTCCGTGTTGTTTAAGGTTCGGGTTCATTGAAGAACCCCCTTATGGATTCCAAATGCCGTTATGGTCCGTGGTAGCGGAATCCATAATGGGATGCTTGGATAACCCGAACCCGAACTTTGGAAAACGAACTTAAAACAGAAGTTTGATCAACTCTACTAGTGACCAATGAAAATACTGATACAAAAACATGTGACAAATCAGCATATCAAAATTATGTGACTGATTAGCATCATGTGATCAATTAAGTATTCAAATACAGGTACACATTGTGCATGCAATAACGTGCGATAATTACATCTTACGATGTATCCAACTGTTATACATCTAAGGCCTCTTTCACACTTGCGTTCTGAGGATGCGGCAGGCACTTCCGTCCCGCCGGATCCATCAGAACGCAAGTCGTCTGAAAGCATTAGAAGATATAGCAGAGCTGAGTATGCCGGGGAAGCTGTCATATATAGAGATATAGCAGAGCTAAGTGTGCTGGGGCAGCTCTCATGTGTATGGATGTAGTAGAGCTGAGTGTGCTGGGGAAGCTGCCATGTGGATGGATGTACATTGGCTAACACAGCTATTACAGAGTTTACAGTAGGTCTCATATTTCTTTACCACCTGGCTATACAGCTCTTATAGCTGAGAGGCTAAATGCTACAGCAGTTTACATCTATATATGGGGTGTTACCATATTCAGGATAAAATAGGTAACAAATTATGTGGTGCTTTTTCTCCTCTTACCCCTTATAAAAATGAAAAATTTTGAGGTAAAGCAACATTTTATTGGAAGAAATTAAATTTTTCATTTTCATAGCCAAATTATTTCTAAATGCTGTAAAACACCTGTGGCGTCAAATTGCCATTGTTACACATTTTGTAACATCAGTTTTGATTAATTGGAGTGGTATGGTTTCAATTATGGATGGGTTCTATTATGTAAGCCCCTCAAAATGACTTTATAACTGAATTGGTGCTTAGAAAAACATTTTTGGAAATGTTCTTGAAAGTTTGAAAAATTGCTTCTACAATTCTAAGCCTTCTAAAGTCCAAAAAAATAAAATGACCTTTGCAGAATGATGAAAACATAAAGTAGATATATGGGAAATGCTGATTAATAACTATTTTATGAGGTATTACTATCTGTCTTAAAAGTCAAGAAATTGAACTTTAGAAAATTGCAAATTTCTCAAAATTTTCTGTAAATTCAGATTTTTTTAAATAAATAATGGAAAAAATAAATATTGACCCAAATTTACCTCTAACATAAAGTACAATGTGTCCCCAGAAAACATTCTCAAAATCGGTTAGATAAGTAAAACCATTCAAAGTTTTTACCACACAAAGTGACACATCAGATTTGCAGAAATAGGCCTAGGCAGGAAGATGAGCGCTGGCCTGGGGTAGAAGGGATTAATGAGAGATGGGAGAATTAATTTTACTCTATTAACAGTAATTTTTTGACTTTTTCTTCTAGATTCAATAGGGAAATTGGTTGGTACAATTGATGTAGAGTTGGGTCTTTTTAATGGTTTTTAGAAGTAGGATCGTTTGAATATCAGTGAATCAATCTGAAATAATTTGACATTTATATAATGCTCTATAGAGGCTGGTCAAGGACGGGGCAATGTTTGATTTTGTAATTTTGTAATATTCTGTGGGAACGACATCTGGGTCAGATGTTTTCCATTTTGGGAAGTAGAAATAGCTTCACGGACCTCCTCCTCTGTTATCTCTGCCTCAAGCATAACCTGGGTCAGATGTTTTGCCATTTTGGGAAGTAGAAATAGCTTCACGGACCTCCTCCTCTGTTATCTCTGCCTCAAGCTTAACCCTTTGGCCTTCTGAAAGGCCAGGTATGATGAAACAGTCCAGAAAGGACTCAATAGTTGGGTTAGGCTAGTTTCACACTAGCGGCAGCCTTCTCTGGCAGGCTGTTGCGGCGGGTGAACAGCCTGCTGGATCCGTGCTGCTGCTAGTGCATGCGTGCCGCCAGTGGTCCGGTCCAGCCCCACTGACTATAATGCCGAGAGGCAGCCAGAATATAACTACAACATGTCGAAGAAGGGAAAGGAGGGGTCCCTGCTAATTACCTCAGTGATATTTGTTTCGGAAAAACCTACCATATGTACCACAACATATATTAAACATGTTTATCCATCATGTCAAGGGAATGGTGTTGTGCATGGATATGATGGTCTTTCAGAACTGTGGAATGAAGGGATTTGAATTTCGTCTGTTTGCAAATATGAGCAACATGGCTCAGTATGTGTCCCCTCAGTACAGCTTTGGAGGTACCCTACAAGAAAGCTATGTCATCTTTATGAGGCACATTGGTGAAGGTTTATTAAAATTGGTGTAAAGGAAAACAGTCTTAGCAGCCTATAGCAACCAATCAAATTTAACTTTTCATTTTTCACTCTGAAAAATGAAAGGTGAAATCTGATTGGTTGCTATGGGCAACTAAGCCAGTTTTCCTTTACATCAGTTTGATAAATCTCCCTCATTATCTTCAATAAAAGTAGGCCAATTAATGTTTAAACAAAATTTATAATAATCTGAATTTGAGAGCTATGTGGGGAAAACCACCAAAAACTTAAAGAGACCGTAGTCTGAGATACTAATTGCGCAGTTAGTCGTATTCACTTGTAGGGCCAAATCTGCCATGAGGCGAAAGGAGCATCTCGCCTGAGGTGGAGGCTAACCTACCTCTGAGGGGGCAGCATTTTATGGTGGGAAACCTGGGACATTTTAAAAACTTGGAGCTCCTACAAGGGGCATTATAAATACTGGTGTCACTATAAGTGCATTATAACTACTGGTGTCACTATAGGTGCATTATAACTACTGGGGTCACTATAGGAGGCTTTATAACTACTGGGACACTATGAGGGTGCCTTATACATTGTCCTTATTACTACTGGCGTATCAAAAGGGGTACAGTGTCGGATCGGAGTGCCTAGGTCCACCAGTAAAATTTAGGCATGTCTGGCATGTTTTGAGAATGAACCCACAGTATCAGCAGTTAAACCAGTTCCTGAGGGGACCATAATAGAAGCAGATCTGGCCCTCTCTGTCTTTCTGGAGGTTTTGACTGTATATCGCCTCTGTTCTTTATAGTCATAGCATCCACCAACTTCCTCCTCTGACACACAGTCATCATGAGTCCTCACCCTCCCAACCACTTTTATTAGACTATGATATGTTATTGTGGGCTCCTTCCTGATTACTACTACCACCAACAACAACACAGCTATGCATAGGGCCCCCCACCCCTGCCTGAACGGCCTCCTTATGGCAGTCCAAATGCTGTCTATTCTCACAAAAATCATCAACAGGGAGATTATCTGTAGTATCTTCAATAGCACATGGGGTATGCCCCACAAGAAGGGGGCAGTTTAGACAAGGAAAATGCAACTAAAATGCTTATTTGGGGCTGCAAGGAGGAGGAGCACAAGGAATGCTGTGACCCAACATCATCCTGTGGTGACTGAAAGGAAGAGTGATTCTGTACTACTACTATTAGCTAGATACCTGGTGCTGCTAAAGCTGTTGTCACTTGGCACTACTACAGCCACTCACATTTTGATTCTTAGATGATGAAGCATGGATCATTCATTTTCCAATCTTCCATTTATCAGACATTGTAATATGAAGCCTATAAATGAAAAGTCACAGGTTTTGTACACTGATTCTTAAACAATGTAAATTAAAGACAGAAGCACAACTAAATGCCCCTCCCTTTCTACAAATACACTGGTGCAGAACAGATTTTTTTACAGAAAAAAACTTGAGGTTGTTGCAAGTTTTTTCTGATTGCAGAATTTACAGTGCAATACAGAGTGATCAGTCCCTCCCTATGCTTCCCCTGATAAAACCTTTATGGACCTATGGCCTAAGGTATTGTACTTATCTATCAAATTGTCATTGTGCTGCTGCTTTTTCTGTTTTAGTATACAGATGAGAACATGGAAAACATGACGTCTACTCCTTCGTAGCCACTTATCATCTGCAATCGGTTTGTCCCCCCCTGCACCCCATCACAAGTGTCCTGTTACAAGGATGAATAAAATCTTCACCTCGGTGAGTGCTGTAAGCCTTTCTTTGCCATTTCTCTCAATATCGCAATGGACTTTATCTCTGTACGCTGCTGCTGCTGAGCACCACACACAAGTTTCTACGGCTGTGTCGCGAACATTGGTCTGAAAGGGGAGATCGGGTGCATCACCTGATTGGAGGCAGTGCCACCGTTTCTTATCTTTGTTTGATCTAACTATTCATACTGTACTTTGCAACTATTTACATTCCATGTGCTGCATTTTAATCCCAATAGGCTGTATACTTTTGGGCTAAGTGAGGATAATATTTGCCCCAGATGCGTTTTGGGCAATGATTTTGAATTGACAGAACTTAAAGAGGTTGTGTCATGAAACATTTTCTGCATATTCAAACCAACACTTGGATCTGAATACTGTTGTAATTGCATGTAATAAAAAATTTAGTATAGCCAGTGAACAATTCAATCAAATCTATCTGTGCAGCGCCACCTGCTGTTGATTCTTCTCCTTATATTTTGTCCATCTGTCTGAGCTGGGTGAATTTGCCCAGTTTTAATCTTCAACTGCCACCATCCATATGTTCTGTTAGAAACTGTGCCAGTTACAGGGAGAGAGCAGAATGTAGCAGGAAATGGAGAAGTGAATAGGGAGATATGTGGATCCATGTAAAGTACAGGGCTGGTTCTAGCTTTGTTAGAATGAGATTGTCATCTACTATATTCATTTACATTAATCATGGCATAACCCCTTTAAAAAAATACTTTTCTGACAGAAGTGTGTTTCATGTGATGTAAATAAAAACAGCATGCGGGATTACTGCACAGAAGCCATGTTGGTAACATAAGCATAACGACATGCAATTGCCAACAAGAAACAGGAAGTAAACCCCACAGCGATATATAATAGAGTTGCACCTACACAAACATAACATCCATAACAAAGTGTTCTTCTTTTTTAGTGCTTCGTGGCTTATTCGTTTTACCCCAGTATGGTAGAGCTGTGATTATTAGATTTAGTCCAGTAATGGGGGAGCTGTGGTTATCACAGCGGATGTACATTATTTAGAGAAATTCTAATCTTAGCACCAATATCTGTACTTTAGATTAAGGCAATAGAAAGCTAAAATAATCAATACATTATGAATCTTATATCAAACTTGATGATAAAAGACTTTTATGTTTAATAAATCACTTGAAATATTTCTTTAGAGGGAACAAAAAAAATCTCAAGTTATTACAGACTCCCTAAAATCTAGTTATGTGTTTTACATTTTAAATGCCTTACCCTGGGAGTTAGTCAACCACAAGTGTTCCAGACTGCTTAAAAGTGCCTTTTGAAGCCTCACCATGTAAACATGCCATTGGATGTTACACAAACAGTGAAACTTTGAAGCATAATACTTCTCCTAAGGTGGAGAATGTTAATAATTGATTAGGGGGTGGGTTGAGGGTCAGGTCTAGGCTATCTGGCATCACAACAAAGCTGCTTCCTGCCATATGTGAAAAGGTGAGAACAAGTGAAATGGTTTGACAAATATTCAGCTATCGTATTGAACTAGTAGAGAGGACATTGAGGACAATTCCTTCGTTGTTGCAGTTGATGTATCAACAAGCTTTGACATGCTTAAAGAATATGTCATCACTTTAAAATGTCAGTTGAATATGCAATGAGGAAACATACATTTAGTGGTTTAAAATAATCTTTATTAGAATATTCAGGCTTTGACATTGAATCACTAAGAAGATTTCTTATAGTTTAAGTTGTACCACAGAACTTAGTTATTTTCTTAAATATACTAAATATTTAAATATAATCACCAGCTCATCATACTTTTAAATGTCAGTGATAGGCTAACACTTTTAACACTTTAGAAAGAGACTTCATAAATGAGACTAAGGGGCTCATTTATGAAGAGTGGCAATTTTCATACCAGTCTTAAGTGTCTATGTACTGCTGAAAGAAGCGCCAAAGTTATGTGGAGGCACAGGACTTTGCATAACTTTGGAGCTTTCTCCAGTAGGCCATGTGACAAACTTAAATCAATAGCAGCTCTTTTCTGGGTGCAGATTTAAGCCACTTTCTATGCCAAAAACTGGCTAAGAAAATAATTAATGAGACAGACCGCACTATTCCCTGCCCATTCCATGCCTCATTTTTTCGACCTGTCAGAAAAGTGGTCATTTCTCTTTTTACAACTGTGTCTATAATGTATTAGCAATATGCCTAGTGTATTAAATGAAAGCACAAATGCAGTTAAAATACAAATGCAGTTAAAATACTGAGAAATCAAGAACAAATAGTTGGTGACTATGCTTCTTCAAGTATTTTAGTACAGATTTTACTAGTAGTTTGAAAGAGGGTTGAAGATAATGTGGACTGTCAGTGTCTCCCATAGTTAGCAACGCCCATTTTGCCATATTATTCACTTTATTTGCAGTCCAAAATCAAAACAAATGCAGATAATGGAGCCAGTCAATCAGTTATTCAAGTGAACACAAATGCACTACTCACATTTCCTTTGGAAGAACACTACCTTAATTTCTTTATTACTTCTTTGAATGTGCAGAAAGTTTTCGAGAATGCACATATTAATAGCAATCACAGAGAACTGAGCACGGGGAAGCTCTTGTAGCCGTTAACTATACAGTGGTGCAGTTTTGTAATTTTATCAAGATCCACTTTATTTGCAGGCCATCAGCAGGATGTATATTGTACATACAAACTGAAAATGTAATACAAGTAAACTTTTTCTTTAAAGGGGTTAATCCATCTCAGCCTTTCATTGCCAAGATGGGAATAACCAGGAGTAAGCAGCGGTCCTAGGTTTATAGCGTTATGGAAACTGCCAAGTAACTGTCAATCCACTGTTTCAGTAACTTTCATTGCAGTAAATGGGTTTTAGTGAAGGTCCAGTAACTGCATCAGATCATGTACCGTAATTCAAACATGTTTCCCTGCAAAAATTGCATTATTACTATTGTAAATTGTAAATAACAATGTGCAGTGTGTTTGTGAAAATGAAGGAACATTTAATTGCACCTCCGTCTTTAAATTACACAAAAAAAACACTTGCAATTTTGCTAGTACCCTTCAGTACTCTTTGTGTACCAAAAATATGAACTATCATTTTAGAAACCAATGACTTTCATTTATATGAAACCTGTAATTTTTTATTTATAGACCTCATAATAAAATATCTAGAACATGAAAATGAGCAAAATAAAACACCCTCTTCATCCGAGAATCAGAATCAGTTTAGTAGTAGTAGTGGAACTTGTAGGTGCAGTGGTAGTGACAGTGGCAATCAGGACAAATACAAAGTAGGGAATAGGGAGGGAGACCAAGAATCCAATGATATATCACAGTCTGATGAAAGTGTCACTGAGGGTGAGAACTATGACGATGATTGTGTGTTGGACAGGACTTGGGAGCCAGATTGGGATGCTGAGGAGGAGGTCACAACAGAGGAGGAGGGTGGTGACGATGTGGAAATAAAGAGTAGAGAAAACCTGTACCCAAATCCTCCAGAAAGACTGGCAGGGCCAGATCTACTTCTATCGTGGTCATCTTGGCAACTGTTGATGCTGCAGCCTCAAAATGTGTCAGACCTAGGCCAACCTTGGCTGCCTCTAGCTCTGTGTGAGCTACTCTTGTATGGCTTTTTTTCTCCACAAAGCCGGCACACAAAACATCATCCGTATGCAAGATCTGCAGAATTACAGTAAGCCATGGGCATTCAAATACAAATATAGGTACCAGGGCTCTACTGCAGCACCTGAGACGGCCTCAGCAAATTCTGTGGGAAAATAGAACTGACCAGCCTTCTCAATCAGCACAAGTCTGTCGTCCTTCTCCTGGTCTTCTTTGTGGCAGCCAACCTGCCTACTTCCCCAAGCAATATTGTGTCCTTGTGATCATCATCAGCAGCATCTTCTCCTGCTCAGATTCCTCCTACTATTTATCCTCTGAATCCATCATGATACATCTGTAATGGAATGTGTGGTATGAGAAAACTAATCTCGACCAGCAGTTAGCTTGTGTGCAAACTGGTCTCTCACCTGACCAAGTTGCTGGTGATGCAGTTGGTGCTGTAACACTCAGTTGTGCGAATTGTGGCACACTGCAGCATCTGTACTAAACTTTTTCTGGGCCATATTTTTCCATATACCATCTGGCATGATTAAAAAATTGTCTACTTATTCCACAATTATGGTGCACTTGCACGGCTTCACCCAAATTAAATAGTTTCGTATTTCAGCAAATGTGACCAACTTACACACCTTTACCCAAATTTTAGCCTTCACTTTCCAGATGTCCCTCTGCTACAAGTAGCAGAAGTCACATCCAGTTCAATTTGCTAGTTGCTACATGGTTTAATTTTTTTTTTTTTTCCAGTGCCATGCCACCTGCCACCATGCCAATTTAATTTAGCTGTCCATTATTTTTATCATTTTTTTTAAATTATCTTGTTCTCTAAATGACAGCGGCCATTCCCCAGGACATACTGTGTTTCCTGACCTCATGGACTCCTAGCCAGGCAGAATATCTCAAACTACCCCAGTATGTTCTCTCTGTTCTCTCTTGCCCAGGCTCTAGTGTCATCTCAGAGTGGGTTTTCAGCATGGCAGGGCTGATGGCTGAGGCTGATGAATAGGGATGAGAGAACCCGAACTGTATAGTTGGGGTTCGTACCGAATTTTGGGGTGTTCGGGACACGGACCCGGACGCGAACATTTTCAAAAAAGTTTGGGTCCGTTGTACGGCAATTTCTTCCCGCTTTCTGAAGGGCTGCGCAGAAGCCAATCAGCTAGCGTTTTACTTCTTGCCTTAAGAAGCCATCACAGCCATGCTTACTAACGACATGGCTGTGATTGGCCAAGTGCAGCATGTGACCCAGCCTCTATTTAAGCTGGAGTCATGTAGCGCCGCACGTCACTCTGCTCTGATTAGTGTAGGGATAGGATGCAGCTGCTGTGAGGGCGAGATTAGGCAGGGAAAAGTCAGCAAAAACACCTAATGAAGTGATCGATCTACAGCTGTGAATCATTCAACTTCTGCTAGCTAGTTGCTCACTGGTTTTTAAGCTGGACATAGCATTTTTCTGTCAATTTTTCCTGGGGTGATCGGTGGCTATTTTGTGTCTTGTGGTGCACCAGCACAAGCTGCCACCAAGTCCATCAATACTAGTTTTTTTTTTTTTTTTTTGCTATATCCTACATCAGGGGCTTGGCTGTGCTTATTGTCACCCATAGAAACTCAGGATAGAAATTTCTAAAATTAATTAAGGGGTTAAATTCAATTTCCAAAATAGCAATCCCCTAAATCTGGTGTTCAAGCTGTGGCTAGCCAAGTGTAAGGATAGATTTTTTTCTGTGGTGAAATTAAATTGCTAAAATAGCAATCCCCAAAATATGGTGTCCCAGCAGTGGCTGGCCTAGTTTAATAGTGTCCAGCAAAGGATAGATAATTTTCTGGGGTATAATTCAATTGCCAAAATAGCAACCCCCTAAATCTGGTGTCCCAGCTGTGGCTGGCCAAGTTTAATAGTGTCCGGCAAAAGGATATATTTTGTTCTGGGGTGAAATTCAATTGCCAAAACAGCAATACCGTAAATCAGTGGTTTTAGCTGTGGCTGGCCAAGTTTAATAGTATTCGTCAAAGGATATATTTTGTTCTGGGGTGAAATTCAATTTCTAAAATAGCAATATCATAAATCTGGTGTCCCAGCAGTGGCTGGCCAAATTTAAAAGTGTTCGGCAAAGGATAGATAATTTTCTGATGTGAAATTCAAATGCAAAAATAGCAATCCTCTAAATCTGGTGTCCCAGCAGTGGCTGGCCAAGATTAATAGTGTCCTGCAAGGGATAGATAATTTTCTGGGGTTAAATTCAATTGCCAAAATAGCATTACCATAAATCAGTGGTTTCAGCTGTGGCTGGCCATGTTTAATAGTGTCCGGCAAAGGATAGATTTTGTTCTGGGGTGAAATTCAATTGCCAAAATAGCAATAGCGTAAATCTGTTGTCCCAGCAATGGCTGGCCAAGTTTCATAGTGTCCGGCAAAGGATAGATAATTTTCTGGGGTGAAATTAAATTGCCAAAATAGCAATCCCCTTAATCTGGTGTCCCAGCATTGCCAAAATAGCAATACCATAAATCAGTGGTTTCAGCTGTGGCTCGCCAAATTTAATAGTGTCCGGCAAAGAATATATTTTGTTCTGGGGTGAAATTCAATTGCTAAAATAGCAATATCGTAAATCTGGTGTCCCAGCAGTGGCTGGCCAAGTTTAATAGTGTTCGGCAAAGGATAGATAATTTTCTGATGTGAAATTCAATTGCAAAAATAGCAATCCTCTAAATCTGGTGTCCCAGCAGTGGCTAATTAATTTTAATAGTGTCCGGCAAAGGATATATTTTGTTCTGGGGTGAAATTCAATGCCAAAATAGCAATACCGTAAATCTGGTGTCCCAGCAGTGGCTGGCCAAGATTAATAGTGTCCTGCAAGGGATAGATAATTTTCTGTGGTTAAATTCAATTGCCAAAATAGCAATACCATAAATTAGTGGTTTCAGCTGTGGCTGGCCAAGTTTAATAGTGTCCGGCAAAGGATACATTTTATTCTGGGGTGAAATTCAATTGCCAAAATAGCAATACCGTAAATCTGTTGTCCCAGCAATGGCTGTCCAAGTTTCATAGTGTCGGGCAATGGATAGATAATTTTCAGGGGTGAAATTCAATTGCCAAAATAGCAATCCCCTTAATCTGGTGTCCCAGCAGTGGCTGACCAAGTTTAATAGTGTCCGGCTAAGGATATATTTTTTTCTGGGGTGAAATTAAATTGCCAAAATAGCAATACCATAAATCAGTGGTTTCAGCTGTGGCTCGCCAAGTTTAATAGTGTCCGGCAAAGAATATATTTTGTTCTGGGGTGAAAATTAATTGCCAAAATAGCAATATCGTAAATCTGGTGTGCCAGCAGTGGCTGGCCACATTTAATAGTGTCCGGCAAAGGATAGATAATTTTCTGCGGTGAAATCCAATTGCCAAAATAGCAATCCCCTTAATCTGGTGTCCCAGCTGTGGCTGACCAAGTTTAATAGTGTCCGGCTAAGGATATATTTTTTTCTGGGGTGAAATTAAATTGCCAAAATAGCAATACCTTAAATCAGTGGTTTCAGCTGTGGCTGGCCAAGTTATATAGTGTCCGGCAAAGAATATATTTTGTTCTGGGGTGAAATTCAATTGCCAAAATGGCAATACCGTAAATCTGGTGTCCCAGCAGTGGCTGGCCAAGTTTAATAGTGTCCATCCAAGGATTTATTATTTTCTGCAGTGAAATTCAGTTGCCAAAATAGAAATACAGAAAATATGGTGTTCCAGCTGTTACTGGACAAGTTTAATAGTATCCATCAAAGGATAGATTTTGTTATTTGGTGAAATTCACTTGCCAATATAGCAATACCCTGAATCTTGTGTTGCAGCTGTTGCAGGCTAAGTGTTAATCTGTCCGTAAATAGGTATATTATACTCAGCGTGCATCTCCAAGTATATTTCTTTCCGTAAAAGGGTATAATACAAAAAGTGTTACATTAAAATTGCTGAAAGCATAATCCTGTAAATCTGCACGCACTATTGTGCATCTCATAGTGTATTTCTGTCCGTTAAAGGGTATATTACAATCAAGGTGTATATACAAGTGCTGAGAGGGTCATCCTCAATAACTTCACACGCTACCGTACATCTCCAATTGAATTTCTGTAGATTAAAGGGTATATTACACAAAGTGTTAAAATACAATTGCTGAAGGCATAATCCTACATATTTTTTTACACGCTACTGTGCATCTCCAAGTGTAAATCTGTCCATAAAGGATACCATTCATCCAAGGCCTAAGTACTAGGACTACAATTGATATTCCCATAAATCAGTGGTTACTGCTGTGCCTGGATTAAGGTAATATGGTACATAAATAAATAGGCAGATAGTGTTAGATGCCTGTAAAAAATTTGATATTAATACATTGGGCCAAATATTTTGTGGTGCTTGGTGAATGGTAACAATGAGGAAAAAATCTAGTAAGGGACACGGACGCGGTCGTGGTGGTGTTAGTGGACCCTCTGGTGCTGGGAGAGGACGTGGCCATTCTGCCACACGTCCTAGTGAACTAACTACCTCAGGTTCCAGTACCCGCCAGAATTTACAGCGATATTTGGTGGAGCCCAATACCATTCTAAGGATGGTAAGGCCTGAGCAAGTACAGGCGCTAGTCAATTGGGTGGCCGACAGTGGATCCAGCACGTTCACAACATTATCTCCCACCCAGTCTTCTGCAGAAAACGCACAGGCGGCGCCTGAAAACCAAGCCCATCAGTCTGTCACATCTCCCCCATGCATATCAGGGAAACTGTCTGAGCCTCAAGTTATGCAGCGGTGTCTTATGCTGTTTGAAGACTCTGCTGGCAGAGTTTCCCAAGGGAATCCACCTAGCCCTTCCCCAGTGGTGGAAGACATAGAATGCACCGATGCACAACTTCTTATGTTTCCTGATGATGAGGACATGGGAATACCACCTCATCGGAGTCCGCACGTCTCTGATTTTGACGAAACACAGGTGCCAACTGCTGCGTCTTTTTGTAGTGTGCAGACCGAACAGGAGGTCAGGGAGGAAGACTGTGTGGAAGACGATGCAGGGGACGATGAGATCCTAGACCCGGCATGGAATGATAGTCGTGCCTCTGACTTTCGTAGTTCAGAGGAAGAGGCAGTGGTGAGACCGAGCCAACAGCGTAGCAAAAGAGGAAGCAGGGGGCAAAAGCAGAACAGCAAGAAAGTTCGCCTGCTACTGGCCACCGCCACCAGGGACCGAGCACCCCAAAGGCAGCTTCAAGGAGTTCCCTGGCATAGCACTTCTTTAAACAATGTGCTGACAACAAGACCCGAGTGGTTTGCACGCTGTACCATTAGAGCCTGAAGCGAGGCATTAACGTTCTGAACCTTAGTACAACCTGCATGACCAGGCATCTACATGCTAAGCATGAACTGCAGTGGCGTAAAAACCTCAGGCTCCCCCTGCTCCCTCTTCTGCTGCTGCCTCAGCCTCTTCCTCTGCCTCGGGAGGAATGTTGGCACCTGCCGCCCACCAAACAGAGGATGTGCCACCGACACCACCACCTGTGTCACCAAGCATCTCCACCATGTCACACGGCAGCGTTCAGCTCTCCATCTCACAAACCTTGGAGAGAAAGCGTAAATTCCCACCTAGCCACCCTCGAGCCCTGGGCCTGAATGCCAGTATATCTAAAGTACTGGCCTTTGAAATGCTGTCATTCAGGCTGGTGGACACAGACAGCTTCAAACAGCTGATGGCGATGGCTGTCCCAGGGTATGTTGTTCCCAGCAGCGACTACTTCTCCAAGAGAGCCGTGCCTTCCCTGCACAACCAAGTGTGCACTGCGCAACGCCATCTGTGGCAAGGTCCACCTAACCACAGATACGTGGACCAGTAGGCACGGCCATTGACGCTATATCTCCCCAACTACACACTGGGTAAATGTAGTGGTGGCTGGGCCCCAGGCGGAGAGTTCTTTGGCGCACGTCCTTCTGCCGCCAAGGATCGCAGGGCATCATTCTTTGCCTCCTGTAGCCTCCTCCTCCTCTTACTCGGCTTCCTCCTCCTCTGCTTCCACCAGCTCATCCAGTCAGCCACACACCTTCACCACCAACTTAAGCACAGCCTGGGGTAAACGTCAGCAGGCCGTTCTGAAATTCATGTTTGGAGGACAGGCCCCATACCGCGCAGGAGTTTTGGCGGGGTATTGAACAACAGACTGACGAGTGGTTGCTGCCGGTGGGCCTCAAGCCCGGCCTGGTGGTGTGCGGTAATGGGCGAAATCTCGTCGCAGCTCTGGGACCAGCCGGTTTGACGCACATCCCTTGCCTGGCGCATGTGCTGAATTTGGTGGTGCGGAAGTTCATTCACAACTACCCCGACATGTCAGAGCTGCTGCATAAAGTGCGGGCCGTCTGTGCGCGCTTCCGGCATTCACATCCTGCCGCTGCTCGCCTGTCTGCGCTACAGCGTAACTTCGGCCTTCCCGCTCACCACCTCATTTGCGATGTGCCCACCAGGTGGAACTCCACCTTGCACATGCTGGAGAGACTGTGCGAGCAGCAGCAGGCCATAGTGGAGTTGCAGCTTCAGCACGCACGGGTCAGTCGCACTGCGGAACAGCACCACTTCACCACCAATGACTGGGCCTCCATGCGAGACCTGTGTGCCCTGTTGCACTTTTTCGAGTACTCCACCAACATGGCCAGCGGCGATGATGCCGTTATCAGCGTTACAATACCACTTCTATGTCTCCTTGAGAAAACACTTAGGGCGATGATGGAAGAGAAGGTGGCCCAGGAGGAGGAGGAGGAGGAGGAAGATGAGGGGTCATTTTTAGCACTTTCAGGCCAGTCTCTTAGAAGTGGCTCAGAGGGAGTTTTTTTGCAACAGCAGAGGCCAGTTACAAATGTGGCCAGCTAGGGCCCACTACTGGAGGACGAGGAGGATGAGTAGGAGGTGGAGGAGGATGAGGATGAAGCAGGTTCACAGGGGGGTGGCACCCAACACAGCTCAGGCCCATCACTGGTGCATGGCTGGGAGGAAACGGAGGACGATGACGATACGCCTCCCACAGAGGACAGCTTGTCCTTACACATGAGAGACTACATGCTGCAGTGCCTGCGCAACGACAGCAAATTTGCCCACATTTTAACGTGTGCGGACTACTGGGTTGCCACCCTGCTGGATCCCCGGTACAAAGACAATGTTCCCACCTTACTGGTAAAGGCACAGAAAGGGACAATGAATTATGATGCATGGGAACTGCAGTCCTAGATGTTCCATATACCTGATAGCCTGCCGATCTGTGACTAGTCCTACTCTCTGCGCTAGACCGTTGGTGCTCTGTACCACTGCCGCCTACCACTCCTGTCCTGGCTGTTTGACTTGTGATGTCCCGCCTGTCACATACTGCTGCTGCTCCCAGTTCAGACTCAGTATGTGGATGGGCTTAATACAGCCTGCTCGCTGTACTGAGACTTGAGACTGTTAGATCAGAGAGTGATAGCGAGTCGATGGGGGAGGCAGGGTTTTGTGCTGCTGCTGTGAAGGGGCCTGGCCTGCCCTGAACAAGTTTATTACATAACACAATGTAAGTTGTATCATCATTATTAACTTGAAAAGAAACTGTCATACACGCTGCCGGGCCCTGAAGCAGCTGCTTCCCCTGCTTCCCCGGTAGTTACGCCACTGACCTTGAGTAATCTTTCTCTGCACTTTTTTTCACCTCAATCAAGTCTTTCCTATCACTGTACCTAGCGCCTGCAGACACATCTCTCCCTGTACTAAGCACGCTGGTGAATGGCAGAATCTAAAATGGCTCCCTTATTCATAGGGCTGTGACATCACAGAGCTGGCTGGCTGCTGATTGGCTGCATGCATGTCAGTATGGGTGATCCCAGAGTTCCTTGCCCCATGTCCTCACACGTGTAGCAGCCATTTTAGGAAAAAATGCGATTCGTTACCACGAAGCGTGAGAAAATTTGGTTTCGGTGCAAATCTAATTTTTCCTGAAATTTGCATCTAATTCCACTTTGTCAGCTTCGATTCGCTCATCTCTAGTTAACACTACGCATTTAGTGCTATTTCTAATACACACATCTACAGCCTTGTCTGTTCAGAGTGCACTGCTACTGCTGCCTCTACTATTGCGGCCACTTGCCACTAAGACCTATTTCCACATCCACACTGTACTGCTGCTGCTCCTAGTTAAAAGGGAAAAGGGTTAAAAAAAATTCCACGCTCATTCAGAACCAGCCACTATTTCTTCTGCCAATTAAAACTTGTGCATGTATAAATATGGGTAGTCGTTCTGCCCCCATTAAGCGATCATTTTTGGATGTTTGTGCAAAATGACTCTTTATTCTGAAATTAACATTTGTGTATATTAAACCTCTTAACAATGCAGGACAAGAATACTCATCTTAAACAGCGGGTTGTTGCCTCATTAGGACAAGCATTCTCATCCTGCAGTGAACACCTTCCCAATACGCACCCACTCAATCAGCGGCAGGGGCTCTGCTGTTACTGACAGCTGAGCCCCTGCTGTATCAGCCAGCATCAGTGAAAACCCCTTATATGCCGCAATCAATGCTGACTAGAGCATACAGGAGGTTCACAGAGGGAGGGGGCTTCCTCTTTCACCCCATCTGGTTCCCGTGCTGTAATGGTGGGGTCCCGATTGTTGAAGTGGCAACTCCAAGCTTTGCAAAGGCCTTGGGACCAAGCAGCTACAAAGGCCTAAGAGGCCCAGCCCCCAGGCTGGGTCTATCAGGGGAACTGTCTGTGTAATACACTGACAGTCAATGCAGTACAATACAAAATGTATTGTACAGCATTGAAACAGGGATACGAGACCCTGAAATGTTAAAGTCCCATAGTGGGACAAAACTGAATAACAAAAAAAGGGAAAAAGGGATTTTTTTAACAATAAAAAATTAACAATAAAAAAATGCTATGTAAAAGTAAAAAAATGCTATGTAAATATCATAAAATGTAGCCATGCACATCCGCATAGTGATTTTTTTAATTTGTCTTGAAGGAGTGGCACCTTCAGTTGTGAATGTGCTCCTACTCTGGGAGTGGCATTCATGTGCACTTTTGCCCCACCTATCTAAGAAATGACCTTGATTAAGGTGGTACAGATAAGTGTGTGTGCTCCTCCTCTCATTGGTTGCTGATGCACATAGAGGTAACTAGGAGCAACACACTATATGTGCAGGGACTGCGCTCCTGAAGATAAATGCATAACGGCATAGACAGGTTTAGCGTAGGACTTGTCTGAACTGAGACCATCTTGGCGCTGGGTAGATGGGCACAGATGTGTTTGGGCACAAAATGGGTAGGTGGGCACAGATGGGCACAAAATGTATTGGCTAAGAGTCTCAGACTTTATCATTAGAGTGAGGGCTTAGTTGCTTGCATCTATTACTATAGTGCATTATTTTCTGTGACTTTTTAAGTCCCATAGTGGGACAAAACTGAAAGATAAAAAAAGTGAAAGTGTTTTTTTTTTTTTACAATAAAAAACTAACAATAAAAATCCTTTACAATAATCAAGCTATGTTCGATAAAAAATAGACATATTAAGTATCGCCGCATCTGTAACAACCACCTCTTTAAAAATATCACATGCTCCACCCTGTCAGAGGAAAGCCATAAAAATAAATAAATACAAACTGCCAGAATAGCAAATTTTTTGGTCACATTGCCTTACAAAATGTGTAATAGCGAGTAATAAAAAAGGACTATGTACTCCAAAATGGTACCAATGAAAACATCAACTCATCCTGCAAAAACAAGCCACCACACAAGATGATCATCAGTAAAATTAAAAAAAATATGGCTCTCAGAAAAGGCTTTTATTGTGTAATATTGCACAAACACACACACAAAGACGTATTGGGTATTGCAGCATCCATAACAACTGAGTCTACAAAATATCGCATGATCCAGCCCTTTAAGTGAAAGCCATAAAAAACATTTTTGTCATCTTGCCTTACGAAAAGCATAAGAGCGAGCAATCAAAAAGTACTATATATCACAAAATAGTACCAATGAAAACATCAACTTATCCCACAAAAAATTATTATTATTTTTTTTCAAAAATGCTATGTAAAAGTGCTAAAATGTAAAAGAAGCTAAATAAAATTGGTATCTCTTAACTAGAGATGAGTGAATTAAAAAAAAAATTGATTTACTGGTTCGCCCAAATTTTTGGGGACAAATTTGATTCGATCCAAATATATTTGTGGTGAATTACATTAAAAACATCTATTTCCTAGCTGCTGAGACCTTTATAGTGGTGTAGAACACTGAGCCTTGCAGTAACACGCATAGGGAGTCTGCTTTAGTGAAATAGTACTGTGAGTCCCTATGACATGCATATGACAGGCGTCGCTCTTAGAATCACTGCATACTTCACTAATTTGGGCGGTCATGGGGCTAAAACTGACCAAATAACTCTAGTATTTACTCAGCCTCAAAGGTAGATGTTACCGTCAAGAAGAAGCGCACTTCTTTTACACCCTCGTCAGCTGATTCCACATAGATGTCTACAGAACCTGTTCTATTAAACGCTTATGCAAGTAGAGCCCCCCCCCCTGACAAAGTGGAGGGGGTGTCAGCAGTAAGTTTGTGTTGACATCACCGATTATACCAGTCAGAACAATAACCCACAAAAATGCGGATCCTGTCCGTGGAGCATATGCCTTCACTCGGTCAGCATTTGCTCAATAATGCATCAGTATTGACAGATGAATGAAATAGATGACACATGAATGGAATATTTGCACGTCATTTGTGTTTTTTAACCACTCCTGCTTTTGGCTACCAAATCATAAGTCATTTCTGATGGACCATACAGGCCATAAAGCTGCTACACAGACAGGATTCGTTGTGCTTCTCATTTTTACTTCCTTCTGACAGATCCAAAGAAGTGTCAAATACATGATGATGTCAGCCACAATAGTGGACCAGTCATGAAGTGGGGAGGGTGGGAACAGGATGAGAAGTCCACAGAGTGGACCTATGACATATTGGTGAGGTGGAAGCAATATGAGGAGACCACAGAGTGGCCCAATGACACGGTATGGAGGTGAAAGCAGTATGAGGAGGCCACCGAGTGGCACAATAAAAGAATCTGTAGGTGGCGGCAGCATGAGGAGACAACTGAGCGGCACAATGACAGAGTGGAGGAAGCAGCAGCATGAGTAGGACAGAGAGTGGCACAATGACACAGTGTGGAGGTTGCAGCAGCATGAGTAAGCCACAGAGTGGCTCAAAGACAGTCTGTAGGTGGCAGTAGTATGAGAAGGCCACCGAGTGGCCAAGTCTGGAGGTGGCGGCAGCATAAGGAGACCACAAAGCGGCACAATAACAGAGTCTTGAGGTGGAAGCAGCATAAGGAGACCACAGAGCGGCACAATGACAGAGTCTGGAGGTGGCAGCAGCATAAGTAGGCCACATAGTGCAAACAATGACAGAGTGTGGAGGTGGCAGAAGTCAAGAGAAGGCCAGAGAGTGGAACAATGACAGAGTATGGAGGTGGTAGCAGCATGAGTAGGCTACAGAGTGGCACAATGACAGAGTCTGGAGGTGGCAGCAGCAGGACTAGGCTAGAGAGTGGCACAATGACAGAGTCTGAAGGAGGCGGCAGCAGTAGCAGCAGCATTAGGTGAAGGCCACCGAATCTTTAGGTGGTGGCAGTATGAGGAGGCCAGCGAGTGGCACAATTACAGAGTCTGGAGGTGGCAGCAGCATGAGAAGGCCACAGAGTGGAACAATGACAGAGAGTGGAGGTGGCAGCAGCATGAGAAGGACAGAGGGTGGAGAAATGACAGAGTATGGAGGTGGTAGCAGCATGAGTAGGCCACAGAGTGGCACAATGATAGAGTCTGGAGGTGGCAGCAGCATGACTAGGCTAGAGAGTCGCATAATGACAGAGTCTGGAGGTGGCCACAGCATTATTCGAAGGCCACCAAATGGCACAAGGACTGAGTCTGTAGGTGGCGGCAGCATGAGGAGACGACAGAGCAGTACAATGACAGCGTCTCTAGGTGGCAGCAAAATTAGCATACCACAGAGCGGCACAATGACAGAGTCTGGAGGTGGCAGCAGCATGAGTATGCCACAGAGTGGAACAATGACAGAGTGTGGAGGAGGCAGAAGCATGAGAAGGCCACAGAGTGGAACAATGAAAGAGTGTGGAGGTGGCAGAAGTCAAGAGAAGGCCAGAGAGTGGAACAATGACAGAGTATGGAGGTGGTAGCAGCATGAGTAGGCCACAGAGTGGCACAATGACAGAGTCTGGAGGTGGCAGAAGCAGGACTAGGCCGCAGAGTGGTACAATGACAGGGTCTTGAGGTAGCGGCAGCAGCAGCATTAGGCGAAGGCCACAGAATGCTAAAATTTATTTAGGTGGCGGCAGTATGAGGAGGCCACCGAGCGGGACAATGACAGAGTCTGTAGGTGGCGGCAGCATGAGGAGACCACAGAGCGGCACAATGGCAGCGTCTCTAGGTGGCAGAAAAATTAGGGTACCACAGAGCAGCACAATGACAGAGTCTGGAGGTGGCAGCAGAATAAGTAGGCCACAGAGTGGAACTTTGACAGAGTATGGAGGTGGTAGAAGCATGAGTAGGCCACAGAGTGGCACAATGACAGAGTCTGGAGGTGGCAGCAGCAGGACTAGGCTAGAGAGTAGCACAATGACAGAGTCTGAAGGAGGCGGCAGCAGTAGCAGCAGCATTAGGTGAAGGCCACCGAGTCTTTAGGTGGTGGCAGTATGAGGAGGCCAGCGAGTGGCACAATTACAGAGTCTGGAGGTGGCAGCAGCATGGGAAGGCCACAGAGTGGAACAATGACAGAGAGTGGAGGTGGCAGCAGCATGAGAAGGACAGAGGGTGGAGCAATGACAGAGTATGGAGGTGGTAGCAGCATGAGTAGGCCACAGAGTGGCACAATGATAGAGTCTGGAGGTGGCAGCAGCATGACTAGGCTAGAAAGTCGCATAATGACAGAGTCTGGAGCTGGCCGCAGGATTATTCAAAGGCCACCAAATGGCACAAGGACTGAGTCTTTAGGTGGCGGCAGCATGAGGAGACGACAGAGCGGTACAATGACAGCGTCTCTAGGTGGCAGCAAAATTAGCATACCACAGAGCGGCACAATGACAGAGTGTGGAGGAGGCAGAAGCATGAGAAGGCCACAGAGTGGAACAATGAAAGTGTGTGGAGGTTGCTTCAGCATGAGTAGGCCACAGAGTGGAACAATGACAGAGTATGGAGGTGGTAGCAGCATGAGTATGCCACAGAGTGGCACCATGGACATGACTCTGGAGGTGGCAGCAGCATGACTAGGCTAGAGAGTGGCACAGTGACATAGTCTGGAGGTGGCAGCAGCATTAGGCGAAGGCCACCAAGTGGCACAATGACAGATTCTTTAGGCGGTGGCAGTATGAGGAGGCCACCGAGTGAAACAATGACTGAGTCTGTAGGTGGCGGCAGCATGAGAAGACCACAGAACGGCACAATGACAGCGTCTCTAGGTAGCAGCAAAATTAGGATACCACAGAGTGGCATAATGAGTCTGGAGGTGGCAGCAGCATGAGTAGGCTAGAGAGTGGTGCAATGACAGAGTGTGGAGGTGTCGGCAGGAGTAGCATCAAGAGGAGGCCACAGAGTGGCACCATGACATAATCTAGAGGAGGCAGCAGCAGCAGCATTAGGCGAAGGCCACCAAGTGGCACAATGACAGATTCTTTAAGCGGTGGCAGTATGAGGAGGCCACAGAGTGGAACAATGAAAGAGTGTGGAGGTGGCAGCAGCATGAGTACGCCACAGAGTTGCACAATGACAGAGTGTGGAGTTGTTGGCAGCAGCTGCATCAGGAGGAGTCTACAAAGTGGCACAATAATAGTCTGGAGGTTGCAGAAGCATGAGTAGGCCACAGAGTGGAACAATGACAAAGTGTGGAGATGACATAAGCATGAGAAGGCCACAAAGTGGAACAATGACAGAGTGTGGAGATGGCATAAGCATGAGAAGGCCAGAGGGTGGAACAATGACAGAGTCTGGAGGTGTCAGCAGCATGAGTAGGCCACAGACTTTCACAATGACAGAGTCTGGAGGTGGCAGTAGCATGACTAGGCTAGAGAGTGGCACAATGACCGAGTCTGTAGGAGGTGGCAGCATTAGAAGACATTAGAGCGGCATAATGACAGCATCTCTAGGTGGCAACAAATTTAGGATGCTACAGAGTGGCACAATGACAGAGTCTGGAGATGGCAGCAGCATGAGTAGGCCAAAGAGTGGAACAATGACAGAGTCTGGAGGTGGCAGCAGCATGAGTCGGCAAGAGAGTGGCACAATGAACAAGTGTGGAGGTGGCAGCAGCATGAGTAGGCCACAGAGTGGCACAATGACAGAGTGTGGAGGTGTCGGCAGGAGCAGCATCAGGAGGAGGCCACAGAGTGACACAATGACAGAGTGTGGATTTGTCGGCAGCATCAAGAGGAGTCTACAAAGTGGCACAATAATAGAGTCTGGAGGTGGCAGAAGAATGAGTAGGCCACAGAGTGGCATAATTACAGAGTCTGGAGGTGGAAGCCGCAGCAGTAGCATTAGGAAAAGTCCACCGAGTGACACAATGACCGAGTCTGTAGGTGGCAGTAGCATGAGGAGACTACAGAGCGGCAAAATGACAGAGTCTGGAGGTTGCAAAAGCATGAGTAGGCCACAAAGTGGAACAATGACAGAGTGTGGAGATGGCATAATCATGAGAAGGCAGAAAGAGTCAATCACAGTGTCTGGAGGTGGCAGCAGCATGACTAGGCTAGAGAGTGGCACAATACCAGAGTCTGGAGGAGGCAGCTGCAGCTGCATTAGGTGAAGGCCACCAAGTGGCACAATGACAGTTTCTTTAGGTGGTGGCCGTATGAGGAGGCCACCGAGTGGCACAATGACTGAGTCTGGAGTTGGCAGCAGAATGAGTAGGCCACAGAGTGGAAAAATGGCAGAGTGTGGAGGTGGCAGCAGCATGAGTAAGCCAGAGAGTGGAAAAATGACAGAGTATGGAGGTGGCAGCAGCATGAGTAGGCCACAGAGTGGCACAATGACAGAGTTTGGAGTTGCCAGCAGCATGAGTAGGCCACAGAGTGGCACAATGACAGAGTGTGGAGTTGTCGGCAGCAGCAGCATAAGGAGGAGTCCACTGAGTGGCAGAATGATAGAGTCTTGAGGTG
This sequence comes from Bufotes viridis, assembly GCA_033119425.1. NCBI lineage: Eukaryota > Metazoa > Chordata > Amphibia > Anura > Bufonidae > Bufotes > Bufotes viridis. The sequence continues at coordinate 216,837,220 of CM065593.1, read as the reverse complement.
ACAACAGCATGAGGAGGCCACAGTGTGACATAATGACAGAGTCTGGAAGTGGCGGCCGCAGCAGTAGCATTAGGAGAGGGCCACCAAGTGGCATAATGACAGAGTCTGTAGGAGGCAGCAGTATGAGGAGGCTACCTAGTTGCACAATGACCGAGTCTGTAGGTGGCAGTAGCATGAGGAGACTACAGAGCGGCACAATTACAGAGTCTGCAGGTTGCAGCAGCATCAGTAGGCCACAGAGTTGAACAATGACAGAGTGTGGAGGTGGCAGAAGCATGAAAAGGCCAGAGAGCGGAACAATGACAGAGTATGGAGGTGGTAGCAGCATGAGTAGGCCACAGAGTGGCAGAGTGACAGGGTCTGGAGGTGGCAGCAGCAGGACTTGGCTAGAGAGTCGCACAATGACAGAGTATGGAGGTGGCGGCAACAGCAGGAGTAGCTTAATGACAGAGTCTTTAGGTGGTGGCGGTAAGTGGAGGCCACCGAGTGGCACAATGACCAGGTCTAAAGGTGGCAGCAGCATGAGTAGGCCACACAGTGGAACAATAACAGAGTGTGGACTGTGGAGGTGGCAGCAGCATAAGTAGGACACAGAGTGGCACAATGACAGAGTCTGGAGGTGGCAGTAGTATGTGTAGGCCACATAGTGGCAAAATGACAGAGTTTGGAGTTAGCAGCAGCATGAGTAGGCCACAGAGCGGCACAATGACAGAGTATGGAGGTGTCGGGAAGAGCAGCATCAGGAGGAGGTCACAGAGTGGCACAATGACAGAGTGTGGAGTTGTTGGCAGCAGCAGCATAAGGAGGAGTCCACTGAGTGGCACAATGATAGAGTCTGGAGGTGGCAGCAGCACGAGGAGGCCACAGAGTGACATAATAACAGAGTCTGGAAGTGGAGGCCGCAGCAGTAGCATTAAGTGAAGTCCACCAAGTGGCATAATGACAGATTCTGTAGGTGCCGGCAGTATGAGGAGGCTACCTAGTGGCACAATGACTGAGTATGTAGGTGGCAGTAGCATGAGGAGACTACAGAGTAGCACAATTACAGAGTCTGGAGGTTGCAGCAGCATCGGTATGCCACAGAGTTGAACAATGACAGAGTGCGGAGGTGGCAGAAGCATGAGAAGGCCGCAGAGTGGAACAATGACAGAGTATGGAAGTGGTAGCAGCATGAGTAGGCCAAAGAGTGGCAGAATAACAGAGTGTGGAGGTGTCAGCAGCATGACTAGGCTAGAGAGTGGCACAATGACAGAGTCCGGAGGTGGCGGCAGCAGCAGCAACAGCATTAGGAGAAGGCCACCGAGTGGCACATTGACAGAGTATTTAGGTGTTGGCGGTAAGTGGAGGCCACCGAGTGGCACAATGACCGGGTCTAGATGTGGCAGCAGCATGAGTAGGCCACAGAGTGGCACAATGACAGAGTCTGGAGGTGGCAGCAGCATGAATAGGCTAGAGAGTGGCACAATGACAGAGTCTGGAGGTGGCAGCAGCATGAATAGGCTAGAGAGTGGCACAATGACAGAGTCTGGAGGTGACGGCAGCAGATGCATTAGGCGAAGGCCACCGAATGGTTCAATGACCGAGTCTTTAGGTGGCGGCAGCATTAGCAGACCACGGAGTGGCACAATTACAGCATCTCTAGGTGGCAGCAAAATTAGGATACCACAGAGTTCCAAAATGACAGAGTGTGGAGGTGGCAGCAGCATGAGTAGGCTAGAGAGTGGCAAGGTGACATAATGTGAAGATGGCAGGATTTGCAGCATCAGAAGGATACCACGGAGTGGCAAGGTGTTAACATTTGGAGCTGGCAGCAGCAGTTGCATCAGGAGACCACAAAGTGACCTGGTGACAGAGTAGTGCAGAGGGTGACAATACCAGTACCCGCTGACGAAGGTGGGTGAAAGAAGAAGTACTTGGCATAAGATGTGTTGCATCAGGTGGGTGGCAGCATCAGAGTAGTAGCTGAGGCAGATAGCCAGAAGATACCGGTCTCTTTTTTCAAGGTTTGGGTGAGGTGGCATGGATGATCTAATCAGATGTATCCGGAATTGGTGGGTGGAAATCCTGGCCGATCCATGCCTGATTAATCTTGACAAAGGTCAGTCTCTCCACATTTTGGATGGACAGGTGAGTTCTCTTTGGGGAAACTATGGCCCTCGCCGCTCTGAGCACCCGCTTTGATGCCACACTACTGGCCGAGCAGGACAGCTTTTCCAGGGCAAGCTCTGCCAGTTGCGGCCACAAATCTAGTTTGGTTTCCCAGTTGTCCAGCAGATCTTTAATGTGGGGTGGCAGTGTGCTGTCCAAGTATGCTACCACCTGCTGGTTCAGGTCAAGCTCCAGGTCTAGCTGCTGCTGCTACTCATCAGTAGTTTCTTCATTAGGCGGGTGAAGAAAGCTGCTCTTCAGCAACTCTAGACTCAAGACAGCTGATGGAGCTGGAACTGCTCCTACCCACCACCCTACCACAGCAGCCATGGCAGAGGAATGTGAGTGCAGAGGGCCCCCCAGTCAGACCTGCGAGAGGATGGACGATGGCACAGATTGACAGCGGCCAACTGACCTACATATGATGTCTCTGTAGTAGATCAATTTGTCCTCCCTCTCGGTGGGTGTAAAACAGGCCCCCGTTCTGGACCGGTAGTGAGGGTCCAACAAGGTGGAGAGCCAGAAGTCATGCCTCTGCCGTATGGTGACAATTCAGCTTTTACTACACAAGTAAGTGAGCATGCATCGTGCCATTTGTGCAAGAGACTCGGAGGGACCCCCTGCCTCCATCTCCACTGCATACTGCCACGGTGTGTCGGCGTTCTCTGTCTCATCTTCCTCATCGCCCTGTAGCTCTTCTTGCTGCTCCTGCTCCTCCTTTTCTGTCAGATGAGTAGACAAACCACCCATTTTGCTACACAGTGCCTGTGCTCCAATGACCTCCTCCACCTCCTCCTCTTCCAGTTCAACCCCTAAAGGGTTCATGTGGCTGTGAGATCGAGGCACCACGTCTCTTATCCCCTGACCAGCCATTGTTACCACCATCTGTTCCAGGACATGAAGCAGTGGAATGACATTGTTCATACTGTAGTCCTATCGACTGACAGATATAGTGGCGTCCTCAAAGGGCCTGAGCAAATGGCAGGTGTCACACATGAGCTGACATTGAAGTTACACATTGGAGTACTCCTATTCGCTTGCATCAGCAAGAAATCGTTGATGGACTTTCTCTGTTCGTATAGTCGGTCCAACATATGGAGGGTGGAATTTCAACGGGTGGAAATGTTGCATGTTAACCTATGTTGGGGGATGCCTTTCTGCTGCTGCAGCTCAAGGAGGGTGTGCTTTGCGGTGTACGAGTGGCTGAAATGCATGCAAAGTTTCCTGGCCATTTTTAGAGTGTATTGCAGATGGGTGGAAGACTTCAGGAACCGCTTGATAACCAGATTGAAAGCATGTGCCATGCAGGGCGCATGACTCAGCGTTCCTTGACGCAGCACCAACACCATGTTCTTCACGTTGTCGGTCAGCATATTTCCGATTTTTATGTGTCATGGAGAAAGCCAGGATTTGATTTCACACGGAGCATTTCCTCCTCTGTGTGACTCCGTTTGCCAAGGCAAACCAGGTGCAGAACAGCCTGACACTGCCGAGCCCTGTACATGTGGTATGCTGGAGGGGCACTGTGACTTGTCCCTGCAGTGGAGGCTGTGGACATTTTGGAAGATGAGAAGGCAGAGGCGGACATTGTCGCACGACCAACAGCGTGACAACGTGGAGGCAGAAGCGGTGTTAACTGTCCAAGTTGCTGATGTGGCTGTGCAGGAACTTCATGCACTCAGTGGGCCAAAAAGGACATGTATTGTCCCTGACTGTAGTTACAGCTCCACACGTCGATGCTGCCGTGCACTTTGGCATACACCGACAGGCTCAAGGAGTGGCCCACATTTTGTTCTACATGTGTGTGCAGGGCTGGTACTGACTTTTTTGCAAATAAATGACGGCTTGGAACTCTCCACATTGGCTCGGCACAAGCCATCAGTTTTCTGAAAGGTGCAAGCTCCACCACTTGGAAAGGGAGGGACTGCAGCACCGGCAACTTGGAGAGGACCACGTTCTGCTCCATTGGATGCATGCAAGCATACTGTTGTCTCTTGGCAATCGCTTCGCTTTCTGACGGAATGACTGACAAAGAGTAGGAGCGGGAACATTTGAACCAGCAGATTTACAGACAGCTCCCTTTGGCTGAGGTGGTGGAGCCTTGACTGCCTTAAACTGGATGTGTGCCACTGGGTGAAGTAGCGGTAGCTGCGGCAGGCTGGACCACCACATCGGAGCCACGGTTCTCCCAGGCCAATTGATGGTGACACTGCATATGTTGACGCAGGGCCGTGGTGCCAACATTGGCACCCTGGCCACGTTTCACCTTATGCCCAAATATTCTACATATGGCCATGTTAACCTCCTCCGGCGGCTTCACAAATAACTGCTGCATCGCCAAGTAACTTATTTCCCCCCCCCACTACTCATTGGCTGACTGCTAACGGCGTTGCTTCCTTGAACCCGTGCACCACTCCTTTCCGGGCAGGTAGGCTGCTGCAAATCGGGTTGTTTACCCCATGTCCGTTTGGCTCCCAACCTCCCACTGCTGCCACCCTACTGACTCCCGGCAACACTAGCAACTTGCTGGCTCTGCCGCTGCCTGAAGGGCAAGCTGCCACCCTCTTCTCCTGATGATGACAAAGCCCCTTCTTCACCCGGCTCCAAAGTGCGATCGGCTTCATCATCATGGAGTTGTGTTTGCACATCACTGATGTCCTCCTCAACAGGCTCTGGGTCAGGTGCCTGACCACTCGCAACACAAGCTCCCGTGCCACTCTCCTCATCACTACATGCCCGCCTAGAGGAGGAAGTGGCGGATGTCTCCTCCACATCTTGGCTGGGCAGTAGCTGCTGACTGTCCTCTAGTAGCTCTTCCTCGCTGAAAAGTGAAACTGAGCCCACTGCATGTAGTACTTCTCGCGGAGAGGGAACAGAAAATGCCAGAGGCAGGTTGAGGACAGGTGAGGGCACTCGACCATGCCATCTAAGGGTTGTGTCTGACGAACCCACCGACTGTTGACTGGGGGTGTCTGATGTCACTTGGGATGACGTGGATGACCGAGTTAACCAATCAAGAACCACTGGGTTGCTGGTCAAGACAAGACCGGTGGATGACACCGGGAGCTCAGGCCTCTTTGTGCGACTATTGCTGCCATGACCCCTTACTCTGCTGCGACCTCAGCTTGCACCAGAAACATTAAGGCCTGTGCCACTCCTCTGTGCATGGCCTGGGACTTCTCTGCCTGACATACCTGTAGCTGAACTAAACAAATTAAATGGAAATTAAAACACCCCTAAAAGCAACGAATATATTTTTCTTTTTGTACTGAAATAGGCCACTTAACGCTTTCACCACTATTAACTACAGAAATGCACTGATAATATAGTTTTATTATTGTACAAAAATACAAGCCTATATGCTTTCACCCGAAATAATTGCAACAGTGCAGTGCATATATATTTTTTATATTTTTATTTTTTGACTGAAATACGCCTCAATACGCTTTCAACAGAAATCACAGCAACAGTGCAGTGCGTTCATATATTTTTCTTTTTTTACTATAATAGGCCCCTTTCACCAGAAATAACTGTGCAAGTGACCCGAGAATATATATTTCTTATTGGACTGAAAAAGGCCACTATACGCTTTAACCATTAAAACAATTAAAGAGTGAAGTGCGTATATATTTTTCTTTTTTGGACCAAATACTCCCCTATACGGTTTCAACAGAAATCACTGCAACACTGCAGTGCGTATATATATTTTTCTTTTTTTACTGTAATAGGTCCCTTTACCCTTTCACCAGAAATAACTGCAAAAGTGAGCCGAGAATATATATTTCTTGTTGGACAGAAAAAGGCCACTATACACTTTAACCAGAAAACAATTAAAGAGTGAAGTGCGTATATATTTTTATTGTTGTACTGAAATACGACCCTATACACTTTCACCAGAAATGACTACAAATGTGCAGTGTGTTTATATTTTTCATGTATTACTGAAATACCGCCCTAAACTCTTTTACCAGAAATGACTGCAAACGTGCAGTGTGTTTATATTTTTTGTGTATTACTGAAATAGCGCCCTATACTATGATTTGAGCGTAAATAACAACAAAAGTGACCTGCGTATATATTTATATCTTTTTACACAGATACAAGCCACTAAAGGCTTTTCAACATAGCACTTGCACCCCAATAACTAATTGCTGGAATGAGAGAGCTGTATTATGAGACTATATGGATCCCCAAGTAATGTTTCCCTGCATTTGTAAATCGCTATTTTTAACAATGAGGATTTTCCTATGACTCTCCCTAGCATCTGCACACGTCTCTCCCTGCCTGTGAAATCATTCCTCTCACTATCCTTTTCCTTCACTTGTAAATTGCTGTTTATCACAATGAGGATTTTCCGATGACTCTCCCTAGCATCTGCACACGTCTCTCCCTGCCTGTGAAATGATTCCTCTCACTATCCTTTCCCTGCACTAGTAAATCACTTCTTTCATTTTTTTTTAAACAATCAGTTTTTCTATCACTCTCCCTAGCGCCTGCATACACGTCTGTCAGTGAACAAAGTATAATTGTGAATGGCGGAATCTAAGATGGCCGCCGTATTTATAGGGCTGTGACATCACCGGGCTGTCTTTCTGCTGATTGGCTGCATGCATGGCATTATGGGTCATCCCGCCTTCCCAGAGTTTCTTGCCCCATGTCCTCACATGTGTAGCTGCCATTTTAGCTGCCATTGTACCCGCCATGTTAGGAAAAATTACGATTCGTTACCGTGAAGAGCAAGGAAATTCGCATACGTTGCGAATCGAATTTTTCCTTAAATTCTAAACGAATTTCACTTTGTCAGATTTGATTCGCTCATCTCTACTCTTAACCATACTGACCAGCATAATAAGGATAATTTGGTGTCATTTTTCCTGCATGGTGTACACCACAATAACAAAACCTTATTGCTGCCTTTTGTTTATCCTGCTTCCCGAAATGCTTATTAAAACGTGATGAAAAATGTGTATGTACCCCAAAATAGAACCAATGACAATGGCAACTCATTCCATCCCAGAAAATTTAAAAAAATGTATGGTTCCAAGAAAATAACTATTCTATTATACCCCAGAGGCTGTTCAAAAGCAACACTGTTCTCATAAATGAATCCATCAAAATATGCGCTGCAAAAGCCAAAAGGTGGTCTTTCCCTTTTGAACCCTGCAGCACATCCAAACAGTAGTGTATATCCACTTATGGCATTTCAGAAACCAGTAAAATGTGCCTAACATTTTAAAGGGCATGATGTGTTTCAGATGGTACATGCTGGGCACAACATATTGAGCAGTGAAATGCCATTTGTGTGTAAAACTTGTAATTTTCACTTTGCATGGTCAGCGGTGCATTAATTATAGCAAAATATCTGTGGCGTCAAAGTTCTTACTCCTCAATAAATACCTTCAGAAATGTAGTTTCCAAAGTGGGGTCACTTCTTGGGGGCTCCATTTATTATTTCACCTCAATACCTCTACAGTTGTCAGCACAAGATGTGTAAATCACCACATTGGGCCTCAAATGCACATGGTGCTGTTATACTCCTGAGCCCTATTATATGTCCAGGCAAAAGATTAGGGTCTCATGGAGGGTGTTTATAAAACCAGGAAGCATGGTATAATAATACAAAGGCTCACTTTTCATACTGCCACTTAATGGGTACAACACATTGGGCTTTGAGATGGCATATCGGTGTAAAAATTGCAATTTTCACTTTGTACCATCTGTGAATTAATTTTTGCAGAACATATATGGGGACAAAATGTTTATTACACATCTTGGTAAATTCTGCGAGGGGTTTGGTTTTAAAAATGGGGTCTCTTCTTAGGGGCTTCATTTTGTTTATTTTACCTCAGACCCTCAGCAGTTGTCTGCCAGTGCTGTATAAGTCACCAAATCTCAAATGCACATGTGGTTGTTTCTCTTCTGCAGTGTGCCCATATAGAACTTTAATGTTGCCATATTCAGGAAAAAAGGGTTACAAAATACGGGGTCAATTTTCTTTTGCATCTCCTTAAAAACACAAAATCTGGGCCTAAAGCAACATTTTGCTAAAAAAAAAAATAATATTTCATTTCCATAGCCAATTGTTTTTAAATTTGATGATACTCCTATTAGGTCAAAGTGCTCACTACACCTCTTGACAAACTGTTGGGGGGGGGGGTGTAGTTTCCAAAATGGGGTGACTATTTTGGGGTTTCTACTTCTCAAAATCTGCCCTCCAAAAGCATATTGCTCTTTTTCCCTTCCTGCAGTGTGCACATACAGACGTTTATGACCACATATGGTGTGCTGCCATATTGAGTAGAAATTGCATAACAAATTGTAGGGTCTTTTTTCTCCTGTTACCCCTTGTGGAAATAAAAAATCTGTGACTAAAGCAACATTTATTAAAATTTTTCATTTTAACAGCCAAATGTTCCTAAATTCTATGAAATGCCTGTGGGATCAAAGTGATACACCATTCAATAAATTCCTTGAGGGAGGTAGTTTGCAAAAGGGAGTCACTTTTTAGGGTTTCCACTCTCAGGGTCTCTTTGATTGTGGCATGTGGCACAATTTACCCTCCAAAAAACCACATGGCGACCAAACATGGCGCTACTTCCCTTCTGATCCCTGCTGTGTGCCAAACAACAGGTTATGACCACATATGGGGTATTGTCGTGATCAAATTTTTCCAGCCACATTTTTCTGAATTCTATGAAACACCAAGGGGTCAAAATGGTCAGTTCACCCGTCAATAAATTCCTTGAGGAGCATAGTTTACAAAATGGGGTCAATTTTTGGGAGTTTCCACTTTAGGGGTACCTTAGGGTCTCTTCAAATGTGACATGGTGCCCAAAAACCATTTCAGCAAAAACCAAAAACCATACAGCCCTTCTTCTCTTCTAAGACCTGCTGTGTGCCCATACAGAGGCTAACAACCATATATGAGGTGTTTCTGTAAACCACAGACTTAGGGTAATACTGTATTTTTCGCTTATAAGTCGCACCTAGGTTTTTGAAGAGGAAAATAAGAAAAAAATATTTTTAACCCAAAGTGTACTTTTGGTGGGTTTTGAACTAATGGTGGTCTGTGGATTAAACTATTATGGGGGATCTGTGGATGAAGCATTGTTATGGCGGATCTGTGGATGACACTGTTATGGAGGATCTGTGAATCACACACTGATATGGGCAGATCTGTGGATGACACTGTTATTAGGGATCTGTGGATGACGCTGTTTTGGGGGATCTGTGGATGACACTGTTATGGGGGGATCTGTGAATGACACTGTTATGGGGGCATCTGTGGATGATGCATTGTTATGGGGGATCTGTGGATGACACTGTTAAGGAGGATCTGTGAATCACACACTGATATGGGCAGATCTGTGGATGACACTGTTATTGGGGATCTGTGGATGACACTGTTATGGGGGGATCTGTGAATGACACTGTTATGGGGGCATCTGTGGATGATGCATTGTTATGGGGGATCTGTGGATGACACTGTTAATAATCCCCATTGGGCCTCTTTATAGTAATAATGCCCACTGTGCCCCCTTTATAGTAATAATGCCCATCGTGCCCCCTTCACAGTAATAATGCCCATTGTGCCCCTTAATAGTAGCAATGCCCCCTGTGCTAGTAATGCCCTCTGTGCCCCCTCCGTAGTAGAAATCCCAATTGTGCCCCCTTCACAGTAATAATGCCCACTTTGCCCCCTTCACAGTAATAATGCCCTCTGTGCCCCCTTCTTTGTAGTAATGCCCTCTGGTTCTGTTCCCCCTCCATATTAGAAATGCCCTCTGTGCCCCCTCCATATTAATAAAGCCATCTGTGCCCTCTCCATAGTAATATAGTCCCGTATGCCCCTCCTTAGTAATAAAGTCCTCTGTGCCCCCTCTGTATTACAAAAAAAATAAAAATTACTACTCACCTTGTCACGTTCCCGAAGCTCACATACCACTCTTCCCTGCAGGCACAGATTGCTCTGCAGCACTACATGGGCAGAGCTTATGCAGATTTCTGTGCTACATGCTCTGCCCACACATGTTGGCAGCACAATCCATGCCTGCAGGCTGAATGGTGGCTCAGGGATAAGTCTTCCTGCTTCACAATTCAGAGTGTCGCTGGCCTGAAGGGGGGGAGGAGCATTGGAAGCTGAGCAGTGAGTTACAGGACCCAGCTCCCTGCGCTCCAGCAATGAGCGCTTCCATACGCGCAATTCAGTGATTCTCCCCTATGGCAACATTGTCCATAGGCGCGTTAAAACGCCCAAAAGAAGCTCATGTACTTGTTTGGGCGTTGGGCGTTTTACAGCGCGTTCAAACGCGCTTTAAAACGCCCAAATGTGAACCATGCTCATAGGGATGCATGGCTTTTCACATGTTGAGCGTTTTTCAGCGCGTTTGAGCGCGCTGAAAAACGCTCAGGTGTGTTCCCAGGGTAAAGGGACATGGACAGGCTGTTTTACCCTGTATTAGGCTCCTTGATCTCTGTAAAACTATGCTATTATCATCCAACACTGCCTTTGCATAATGTCTATAAAACGTTTTTATTCATAATTTACCTCTGATTGTCAGGGATTCCGCTGGCCGTGCTTGACTCATCATTTCTCCTGTCTGTACCATGTGCTGTCCTGAACGTTCATGCAGCAGCTGCGCATGCACTATGGTGACCTATTCCTAGTGAAGAATAAACTTCCTAGGCGCATGTGAAGCACGGCAGAATTATACACTTAAATCAAACCAAACTAAGCCCACCACCAGCAAATACCAGGAAGTGGATGGCACAGCAGGAACAGGTAGTCAGTATCCCTTTAAGATGCAATAATCAAACATATGGTAGAATAGTTAATGAAACCCTAATTTTTGTCCTTTATAAAACAGACAAAGACAAAATTATTATTATTGTTGTTTGTATTATTACATAAAACATCCAATTGACAACACAAAACAGTTCTTCCTTATGGCCACAGAGCACCAGGTATATGCAGAGCCAACAATCCATTCATCCAACAGTTCATCAGCATACCTTAGCAAGGCAGCCTGGGATTTAACCAGTTTTCCCAAAAGGGAAAAAAAAAAAACTGTTCATGGTTAGTCATCTAGGGGGACCTGTGCACATAGATGAATATCATTAGGGTGACAAAAAAATCAAATTTTTTTTTTATAATATGCTACCTAGCTCTCGTCTCAATGATTAGGAAGTCTGCATAGTTTTTTTTTTTTTTTTGTAATTGTATCAAGATTAATTTAATAATTTTTCTATATTGTTTTGTCATATAAACTCATTTGCATAATATGGGACTATGGGAAAGCCATGCAAATAGTGTTTCATCTTACAAACAAGGCAGATACTGCTATATTGCTCATTAGCATTTCTTGGCCATGTGTATGCAAATGAGTTTATATGACAATCCAAGACTTATTAAACTTATTAAATTAACCTTAGGACAGTTAAATGTTGGAAAATGTTTATGCAGCTCTCTTAGGCAGTGAGAGAGGAGTTAGGCTGGCATATAAAAAAAAAAAATTACAATTTTTGTCGCCCTAATGATAATGGTCTAGGGACCAGGTCCCTCTAGATAGCCAACCAATGCAAAACAATTTCTCTCCTTTTGGATTGAGAACTTATGTTTGTTTGTCTAAATTGCTCAATCTTGTCATTGTAAGGTATGCTGATGCCCTGTCGTATGGATAGATAGTCAGCCTGCATGTAGCTGGCTTTTGGCATGGTGTAGAGTGATTTTTTTATTTCACAAATAATAAGGAAATGTTTAATAATTAAATTAACATTTAAAAGTAGGTTAGGAAAATGAAATAAAATGTTAGAGTAGTTTTAGATGTTATAAAATAGGTTATTGTAAACCATTTAAAAATATTAGGTGACTTATGTCTTTTGAGGATTAAAATCTGACTCTGCATCATTTAAATACTTTTTCATGGGAGTTTTGCAATGGATCCCACTCTGGCATATCACAGTCCAGGTGTTAGTCAACTTAAAACAACTTTTCTATCACTATTGTAGCTAATAAGAGTCCCTGTGGGTTTTAATATTCGCCTGTCAATTAAAGTCTATTGCGGTCGCCTGTTCGCGAACATTTGAGTAAGTTCGGGACTTCGGGACATCTCTATTGAGGGGTATAGTTTCTAAAATGGAGTCATTTATGAGTAGTTTTTACTATATAAGCCCCTTTAAAGTGACTTCATAACTGAATTAGTCCTTTAAAAAGTGGGTTTTGGAAATTTTCAAAAATGTTAAAACTGGTTTCTAAATTGCTAAGCCTTCTAATCCACGACGCAATTTATCACATACTTGAACCTACAACTGAATTTCGCTCATCACTAATCAATATCCATCTTAAAAACAGAGAAAGGAGATAAATACAAGAGTTAAATATATACAGGGATCTGGCCCCATTGAGGCATATTTTTGGACAGTTAGTGTTAACAAGTTACCGTTTTTGACATCTTGTATATTTAGACACCATCTGCCATCAATAACAAACTATTTTTGGAGTCCTAGGAGACTGGAGGGTGTTATATACCAATTTTCGGGGAAATTGTGACAACTTTAATTTGTGTAGAATCGATTCGGACACAAATTGAGATAAAAAAATGGCAAATTGGACACAAAACAAATTTTGAGGAATGCATTCATCTCTAGTGCTTAAATTATACATTAAACTCTGTGTCACTAAGATGCAGGCTGCTGTTAGCACAACAGTAGTGAGCCCTAACAGCAGCTACTATGAACAGACAGCTCTGAAGTGCTTTATAAGTCCTCAAAGCTGATTGCAGACGGCTTACCTAGTCTCTGATTGTGTCACTGGGAAACATAGTGGCCTTATTGCAGGTAGGGGCAGACCCCTTTAATCATCTTAGTAAGAGACGTTACTTAGTGCAGGAACGCTTCTTATGGCAGCAACCCCCTCTACTACAGGGAGACTAATAGACCTTGCTGCAGAATAAGGCTCTGACCACCAAGTATTCCGCCTTTATAAATAACTGCTGTGTTGCAACTAATAAGCCTGAGCCGACTGTGAGAGACTGTAACTATTGTGTTTGTGGCTTACTGTAAGAAAGCACCTGTTCTTGTTCAAATCAGAGGTAAAGGACCAATGCAACCCATAGATGCTTTACCTCTTAATCTTTGGTATCTAATTTACCTCAAACAACAAGCAAATATGAAGCTTCCTTCAGTAATGAGCTGCATTCCTGTTGACTGATATACAAGTGTCTTCACAGTTTCCAAAACTAAAATCAACTCATTGTTGCAAATATATAAATTTAACATTAGAGATATGAAATATATATTTTGGTAAATATATGTAGGACATATATAACCTGACATCAGAAGCAGTTGTTCGACCTGTAACAAAGGTTATGAGTAGAGATGAGCGAATCGAAGTTGACGAAGCAGAACAGGGTTCAGTAGGGGAGTTTACTGCATGGGTAATAGGAACAATCCTATTACACCTTGTTAAATGCAAGTCTTATATAGTGCTGTCTTACGCTAGATTGCCAGCCAAGCTTCCCAAACTACAGCCGAAGATATTGCTCATCAGGCCTCGAGGCGCTTTCATAGTAACATAGTCAGTATTACCCAACTCAATGGTACTCATTTTACCGGCCTCGGAAGGATGGATGGCTAAGTGGACCCTGCGGGATCAGACTTGCAACCCTGAGCGCTCAGGTGTAGTGTTGAGCGAACAGTTCGAGCATAGTTCGGGACCCGGACCCGAACATTTTCAAAAAAGTTTGGGTTTGGGTCCATTGTCCGGCGATTTCTTCCCGCTTTCTGAAGGGCTGCACAGCAGCCAATCAGCTAGCGTTTTACTTTTTGCCCTAAGAAGCCATCACAGCCATGCCTACTAATGGCATGGCTGTGATTAGCCAAGTGCAGCATGTGACCCAGCCTCTATTTAAGCTGGAGTCACGTAGTGTCGCACGTCACACTGTTCTGGTTAGTGTAGGGAGAGGACGCAGTTTCTGTGAGGGAGAGATTAGGCAGGGAAAAGTCAGCAAGAGCACCTAATGAACTGATCGATCTACAGCTGTGAATGATTCAACTTTTGCTAGTTAATTGCTCACTGGTTTTTAGGCTGCACAGAGCGTTTTTCTATCAATTTTTCCTGGGGTGATCGACGGCCATTTTGTGACTTGTGGTGCACCAGAACACCACCAAGTCCATCAATACTAGTTTTTTTTTTTTGCTATATCCTACATAAGGGGCTTGGCTGTGCTAATTGTCACCCCTAGAAACTCAGGATAGCAATTTCTATATTTTATTAAGGGGTTAAATACAATTGCAAAAACAGCAATCCCCTGAATCTAGTGTCCCAGCACTGGCTGGCAAAATATAATAGTGTCTGCCAAAACATATATTTTGTTCTGGGTGAAATTCAATTGCCAAAATAGCAATACATTGAATCTGGTGTCACAGCTGTTGCAGGCCAAGTGTTAATCTGTCCGTAAAAGGGTATATTTCGTTCTGGGGTGAAATTCAATTGCCAAAATAGCAATACCCTGAATCTGGTGTTTCAGTAGTGGCTGGCAAAGTAGAATAGTGTCTGCCAAAACATATATTTTGTTCTGGGGGGGAAATTCAATTGCCAAAATAGCAATACCATACATCTGGTGTCACAGCTGTGGCTGGCAAAGTATAATAGTGTCTCCAAAACATATATTTTGTTCTGGGGTGAAATTCAATTGCCAAAATAGCAATACCCTGATTCTGGTGTCCCAGCTGTTGCAGGCCAAGTGTTAATCTGTCCGTAAAAGGGTATATTTTGTTCTGGGGTGAAATTCAATTGCAAAATAGCAATACCCTGAATCTGGTGTTCCAGTAGTGGCTGGCAAAGTATAATAGTGTTCGCCAAAACATATATTTTGTTCTGGGCGAAATTTAATTGCCAAAATAGCAATACCATAAATCTGGTGTCACAGCTGTCCCTGGCAAAGTATGATAGTGTCCACCAAAACATATATTTTGTTCTGGGGTGAAATTCAATTGCAAAAATAGCAATACCCTGAATCTGGTGTTCCAGTAGTGGCTGGCAAAGTATAAAAGTGTTCGCCAAAACATATATTTTGTTCTGGGGCGAAATTTAATTGCCAAAATAGCAATACCCTGAATCTGGTGTCCCAGCTGTTGCAGGCCAAGTGTCAAGTGTTAATCTGTCCGTAAAGGGTATATTTTGTTCTGGGGTGAAATTCAATTGCCAAAATAGCAATGCCCTGAATCTGGTGTTCCAGTAGTGGCTGGAAAAGCATAATAGTGTCCGCTAAAACATATATTTTGTTCTGGGGTGAAATTCAATTGCCAAAATAGCAATACCATAAATATGGTGTCACAGCTGTGGCTGGCAAAGTATAATAGTGTCCGCCAAAACATATATTTTGTTCTGGGGTGAAATTCAATTGCCAAAATAGCAATACCATAAATCTGGTGTCACAGCTGTGGCTGGCAAAGTATAATAGTGTCCGCCAAAACATATATTTTGTTCTGGGGTGACATTCAATTGCCAAAATAGCAATACCCTGAATCTGGTGTCCCAGCTGTTGCAGGCCAAGTGTTAATCTGTCCGTAAAAGGGTAAATTTTGTTCTGGGGTGAAATTCAATTGCCAAAATAGCAATACCCTGAATCTGGTGTTCCAGCAGTTGCAGGCCTAGTTTAAATCTGTCCGTAGCAGGGTATATTTTGTTCTGGGGTAAAATTCAATTGCCAAAATAGCAATACCCTTAATCTGGTGTTCGAGTATTGGCTGCCAAAGTCTAATAGTGTCCGCCAAAACATATTTTGTTCTGGGGTGAAATTCAATTGCCAAAATAGCAATACCATTGAATCTGGTGTTACAGCTGTGGCTGGACAAGTGTATAATAGTGTCCGTCAAAGCATATATTTTGTTCTGGGGTGAAATTCAATTGCCAAAATAGCAATACCCTGAATCTGGTGTTTCAGTAGTGGCTGGCAAAGTAGAATAGTGTCTGCCAAAACATATATTTTGTTCTGGGGGAAATTCAATTGCCAAAATAGCAATACCATACATCTGGTGTCACAGCTGTGGCTGGCAAAGTATAATAGTGTCTCCAAAACATATATTTTGTTCTGGGGTGAAATTCAATTGCCAAAATAGCAATACCCTGATTCTGGTGTCCCAGCTGTTGCAGGCCAAGTGTTAATCTGTCCGTAAAAGGGTATATTTTGTTCTGGGGTGAAATTCAATTGCAAAAATAGCAATACCCTGAATCTGGTGTTCCAGTAGTGGCTGGCAAAGTATAATAGTGTTCGCCAAAACATATATTTTGTTCTGGGGCGAAATTTAATTGCCAAAATAGCAATACCATAAATCTGGTGTCACAGCTGTCCCTGGCAAAGTATGATAGTGTCCACCAAAACATATATTTTGTTCTGGGGTGAAATTCAATTGCAAAAATAGCAATACCCTGAATCTGGTGTTCCAGTAGTGGCTGGCAAAGTATAAAAGTGTTCGCCAAAACATATATTTTGTTCTGGGGCGAAATTTAATTGCCAAAATAGCAATACCCTGAATCTGGTGTCCCAGCTGTTGCAGGCCAAGTGTCAAGTGTTAATCTGTCCGTAAAAGGGTATATTTTGTTCTGGGGTGAAATTCAATTGCCAAAATAGCAATGCCCTGAATCTGGTGTTCCAGTAGTGGCTGGAAAAGCATAATAGTGTCCGCTAAAACATATATTTTGTTCTGGGGTGAAATTCAATTGCCAAAATAGCAATACCATAAATATGGTGTCACAGCTGTGGCTGGCAAAGTATAATAGTGTCCGCCAAAACATATATTTTGTTCTGGGGTGAAATTCAATTGCCAAAATAGCAATACCATAAATCTGGTGTCACAGCTGTGGCTGGCAAAGTATAATAGTGTCCGCCAAAACATATATTTTGTTCTGGGGTGACATTCAATTGCCAAAATAGCAATACCCTGAATCTGGTGTCCCAGCTGTTGCAGGCCAAGTGTTAATCTGTCCGTAAAAGGGTAAATTTTGTTCTGGGGTGAAATTCAATTGCCAAAATAGCAATACCCTGAATCTGGTGTTCCAGCAGTTGCAGGCCTAGTTTAAATCTGTCCGTAGCAGGGTATATTTTGTTCTGGGGTAAAATTCAATTGCCAAAATAGCAATACCCTTAATCTGGTGTTCGAGTATTGGCTGCCAAAGTCTAATAGTGTCCGCCAAAACATATTTTGTTCTGGGGTGAAATTCAATTGCCAAAATAGCAATACCATAAATCTGGTGTTACAGCTGTGGCTGGAAAAAGGTATAATAGTGTCCGCCAAAACATATATTTTGTTCTGTTGTGAAATTCAATTGCCAATCTAGCAATACCCTGAATCTGGTATTCCAGCTGTTGCAGTCCAAGTGTTAATCTCTCCGTAAAAGGGTATATTACACTCAAGGTGTATATGCAAGTGCTGAGAGGGTCATTCCCATTAACTTCACATGCTACCATGCATCTCCCATTGTATTTATGTCTGTTAAAGGGTATATTACACAAAGTGTTAAAATACAATTGCTGAAGGCATAATCCTACATATTTTTTCTCACGCTACTGTGCATCTCCAAGTGTAAATGTGTCCATAAAAGGATACCTTTCATCCAGGGCCTAAATACTAGACCTAAAAGAGATATTCCCCTAAATCAGTGGTTACTGCTGTGCCTGGATTAGTGTAATATGCTACATAAATAAATAGGCAGATAATGTTAGGTGCCCAGGGGCGGATTAAGTGTATGATAGGCCCGGGGCTGTCTACCCAACTCGGGCCCCTCCATCCATTTTAGTTTAATTTTTTTCTGTATGAAGAGGCTGCGGTGCTTCGTGAGCGTCACAGTCTCTTTCTAGGCCATATGACATCACATTCATCGTTCACATGGTCTAGGTGTAGCTCAGTCCCATCTAAGTGATTGGGGATGATCTGAGATACCAAGCACACTGCTATCAAATGGACATCGCTGTGCTTGTTAAGTAGCAAAGAGGCTGCGGCGCTCACTGGAACATCGCGGTCTCCTCAAACAACGGATTGGCGGGGGTGCCAGGAATCATACCCCCACCATCTCATAACTCTCTGAGTACAGATGTCATAGATGTTACCTGCAGTCCTATGTAACACCCCACATAACACAGTGAACTATTGTGTTATGTGGGGTGTTACATAGGACTGCATGGAACATCTACTACATTATCTGCACAAAGAAAGTTATGACTATTATCTGGGCTGTTACATAGGACTGCAGGTGACAAATTAAAATTTTAGTTGCCAAATTTAAAATACATATAATTATGATAAAAAAAAACTTGGAGGAGAAGATGAGAGGCAGGTCACAGTAGTGAGCCACCTCTACATATAGGAGAATACAGCACCACATACCTCTTACATCCAGGGACATCTCCTGTCATGTAGATCTTCTCTTTCCTCTTCTCCTCCGTTTGACTTAGTACGGCATGACAAATTCTTTCCGCCACATCTCGTCTCTACAGAGTTTGTTACACAGACACATTATATTTCTCATAATTGGGGTCATTTATCAAACTGGTGTAAAGTAGAACTGGCTTAGTTGCCCATAGCAACCAATCAGATTTCACCTTTCATTTTCCAAAGGAGCTGCGAAAAATGAAAGGTGGAATCTGTTGCTGTGGGCTACTAAGCCAGGTCTACTTTACACCAGCTTTATAAATTATCCCAAAGGTCCCTATAGTGTCTACAGCAGTTATAATGTCCCCTAGAGTGCCCCCAGTAATAACAACAATACCCTATATTGTGCTCCAGGTAATAATGCCTGTATAGTGTCCCCAAAAATAATGTCCCCTAATAGCAATGCCCCTAATTTCCCCACACTGCTCCCACATAATAATTTCCCACACACTGCCCCCATATAATAATTTCCCCACACTGCCCCCACATAATAATTTCCCCTACACTGCCCCCATATAATAATTTCCCCTACACTGCCCCATACAATAATTTTCCCCACACTGCCCCATACAATAATTTTCCCCACACTGCCCCATATAATAATTTCCCCACACTGCCCCATATAGTTATTTCCCCCCACACTGCCCCATATAATAATTTCCCTACACTGCCCCATATAATAATTTCCCCACACTGCCCCCATATAATAATTTCCCTACACTGCCCCATACAATAATTTTCCCACACTGCCCCATATAATAATTTCCCCACACTGCCCCATATAGTTATTTCCCCCCACACTGCCCCCATATAATAATTTCCCCTGCACTGCCCCATATAATAATTTCCTCCACACTGCCCCATATAGTAATTTCCTCCACACTGCTCCCATAAAGTAATTTGCCTCCACACTGCCCTCCCATGAAGTAATTTTCCCCCACACTGCCCCCGTGAAGTAATTTGTCGTCACACTGCCCCCGTGAAGTAATTTGTCGTCACACTGCCCCCGTGAAGTAATTTGCCCCCACACTGCCCCCCATGAAGTAATTTGCCCCCACACTGCACCCCTATGAAGTTATTTGCACCCATGTAATAATCTGCTCCCAATGAAATTATTTGCCCCCATGTAATAATCTGCACCTATACTGCGCCCCACACTGCCCCCATGTCCTCCTCTGGCCCCCAAAGGCACACACAGAAAAAAAAACAACTAAAAGCTAATACTTACCTGGGTTCGGGATGGTGAGGCAGGCCGCAGGCGCGCAATCCTCATTGTCCTGCGTCCCGGCGCAGGCACGTGATGATGTCATCACGCACGCCTGCACCGGGAATATACTACCACATAGGTCTCAGGTCTACTAGGCCTGAAGCCTATGGTGTTGATCGGCGGCGGGGCAGGGAACTATGCGCTCCTGTGCCCCGCCGCAGTATGTGGGCGCTTGGGTCGGCATTGGGCCTCCCAGTGATGCCGGGCCCGGGGCTGCCGACCCGAACGCCCCTATGTTAATCCGCCACTGTAGGTGCCTGTAAAAAAAGGCCTGAATTTAAACTCAATACATTGGGACAAATATTTTTTTTCTTAGTGTGGTGCTTGGTGAACGGTAACAATGAGGAAAACATCTAGTAAGGGACACGGACGCGGTCGTAGTGGTGTTAGTGTACCCTCTGGTGATGGGAGAGGACGTGGCCATTCTGCCACAGCCACACATCCTAGTGAACCAAATCCCTCAGGTTCCAGTACCCGCCAGAATTTACAGCGATATTTGGTGGGGCCCAATGCTGTTCTAAGGATGGTAAGGCCTGAGCAGGTACAGGCGCTAGTCAATTGGGTGGCCGACAGTGGATCCAGCACATTCACAACATTATCTCCCACCCAGTCTTCTGCAGAAGGCGCACAGGTGGCGCCTGAAAACCAAGCCCATCAGTCTGTCACATCACCCCCATGCATATCAGGGAAACTGTCTGAGCCTCAAGTTATGCAGCAGTCTCTTATGCTGTTTGAAGACTCTGCTGGCAGGGTTTCTCAATGGAATCCACCTAGCCCTTCCCCAGTGGTGGAAGACATAGAATGCACTGATGCACAACCACTGATGTTTCCTGATGATGAGGACATGGGAATACCACCTCATCAGAGTCCGCACGTCTCTGATGATGACGAAACACAGGTGCCAACTGCTGCGTCTTTCTGCAGTGTGCAGACCGAACAGGAGGTCAGGGAGGAAGACTGTGTGGAAGACAATGCAGGGGACGATGAGGTCCTAGACCCCACATGGAATGAAGGTTGTGCCAGTGACTTTCATAGTTCAGAGTAAGAGGCAGTGGTGAGACCGAGCCAACAGCGTAGCAAAAGAGGGAGCAGGGGGCAAAAGCAGAACAGCCGCCGCCAATAGAGTTCACCTGCTACTGGCCACCGCCACGAGGGACCGAGCACCCCAAAGGCAGCTTCAAGGAGTTCCCTGGCATAGCACTTCTTTAAACAATGTGCTGACGACAAGACCTGAGTGGTTTGCACGCTGTGCCATCAGATCCTGAAGCGAGGCATTAACGTTCTGAACCTTAGCACAACCTGCATGACCAGGCATCTACATGCAAAGCATGAACTGCAGTGGAGTAAACACCTTAAAAGCAAGGAACTCACTCTGGCTCCCCCTACTCCCTCTTCTGCTGCTACCTCGGCCTCTTCCTCTGCCTCGGGAGGAATGTTGGCACCTGCCGCCCACCAAACAGAGGATGTGCCACCGACACCACCACCTGCGTCACCAAGCATCTCCACCATGTCACACGGCAGCGTTCAGCTCTCCATCTCACAAACCTTGGAGAGAAAGTGTAAATTTCCACCTAGCCACCCTCGAGCCCTGGGCCTGAATGCCAGCATTTCTAAACTACTGGCCTTTGCTGTCATTCAGGCTGGTGGACACAGACAGCTTCAAACAGCTGATGTCCATGGCTGTCCCACAGTATGTTGTTCCCAGCCGCCACTACTTTACCAAGACAGCCGTGCTTTCCTTGCACAACCAAGTATCCGATAAAATCATGTGTGCACTGCGCAACACCATCTGTGGCAAGGTCCACCTAACCACAGATACGCGGACCAGTAAGCACGGGGACGCTATATCTCCCTAACTGCACACTGGGTAAATGTAGTGGCGGCTGGGCCCCAGGCGGAGAGTTCCTTGGCGCACGTCCTTCCGCCGCCAAGGATCGCAGGGCATCATTCTTTGACTTCTGTAGCCTCCTCCTCCTACTCGGCTTCCTCCTCCTCTGCTTCCACCAGCTCATCCAGTCAGCCGCACACCTTACCACCAACTTCATCACAGCCCGGGGTAAACGTCAGCAGGCCATTCTGAAACTCATATGTTTGGGGGACAGGCCCCACACCGCACAGGAGTTTTGGCGGGGTATCGAACAACAGACCGACGAGTGGTTTCTGCCGGTGGGCCTCAAGTCCGGCCTGGTGGTGTGCGATAATGAGCGAAATCTCATTGCAGCTCTGGGACTAGCCAGTTTGACGCACATCCTTTGCCTGTGGCCTTCTCCAGTGGTGTGTGATATGACGCCTTATTCCTTGCTATGGGACCTCTCTCCTCTCTCTGGGTGCTGGGGCCTAAATAACTGAAAGTGGCCTTCTCCAGTGGTGGGTGATATGACGCCTTATTCCATGCTGTGGGACCTCACTCCTCTGTCTGGGTTCTGGGCCTAAATAACTGAAAGTGGCCTTCTCCAGTGGTGGGTGATATGATGCATGATTCCTTGCTGTGGGACCTCTCTCCTCTGTCTGGATGCTGGGGCCTAAATAACTGAAAGTGGCCTTCTCCAGTGGTGGGTGATATGACGCCTTATTCCTTGCTGTGGGACCTCTCTCCTCTGTCTGGGTGCTGGGGCCTAAATAACTGAAAGTGGCCTTCTCCAGTGGTGGGTGATATGATGCATGATTCTCTGCTATGGGACCTCTCTCCAATTGATATTGGTTAATTTTTATTTATTTTATTTTACTTTAATTCATTTCCCTATCTACATTTGTTTTCAGGGCATTTACCTACATTTTGCTGCCTTTTGCAGCCCTCTAGCCCTTTCCTGGACTATGTTACAGCCTTTTTAGTGCCTAAAAGTTTGGGTCCCCATTGACTTCAATGGGGTTCGGATTCGTGATAAAGTTCAGGTCGAGTTCGGATCCCGAACCCGAACATTTTCGGGAAGTTGGGCCGAACTTCTCGAACCCGAACATCCAGGTGTTCGCTCATCTCTACTCAGGTGATCACAGATTGCTGCAACGGAGCATTAGCCCGCTGCACCATCTTATCTGCCTTGTTGCCCTGCCTGGGGATCCAAATTGCCATTATACAGCTCTGTAATTCCAGCAAACCGTTCTTGTTATTGGGGTGCAAGTGCTGTTTGATACAGCCATTAACAGGGTATTTTAAAAGGAAATATTTCTACTTCTTTCATCATCTATTTATTTGCCCTTCTGCGGTGCAGGTATGTGCTCTAAAGCATTTTTATGGCTTGTATTAGTAAGAAAAAAAGGGCTTATTATTAGCCATTGTGTGGTGAAGTGAGAAAATTACAGCACTTTTTGACGTGTATTAGTGGCACAAAAATATATATTATTTGCCGTTCAGTGGTGCAGTTATATGTTCTAAATCCCTTTTTGGCGTGTATTAGTGGCACAAAAATGTATATTATTTGCCATTCAGTGGTGCAGTAATATGTTCTAAAATCTTTTGTGGCGTGTATAAGTGGGAAAAAAAGGCCTATTTTCCATTCAGCAGTGCAGTTATATGTTCTAAAGCCCTTTTTGGCACTTATTAGTGGCAAAAGAATATATATTATTTGCCATTCAGCGTTGCAGTTATATGTTCTAAAGTACCTTTTGCTTTGTATTAGTGGCACAAAAAAAGTATTTGCCACTGTGTGGTGAAGTGAGAAAATTACAGCCCTTTTTGGCGTCTATTAGTGGCAAAAAAAATGTATATTATTTGCTGTTCAGCGGTGCAGTTATATGTTCTAAAGCCTTTTGTGTAGTGTATAAGTGGAAAAACGTAAGGGTCTATTTGCCGTTCAGCGGTGCAGTTATGTGTTCTAAAGCCCTTTTTGGCGTGTATTAGTGGCACAAAAATGTATATTATTTGCCATTCAGTGGTGCAGTAATATGTTCTAAAGTCTTTTGTGGCGTGTATAAGTGGGGAAAAAAAGGCCTATTTTCCATTCAGCAGTGCAGTTATATGTTCTAAAGCCCTTTTTGGCACTTATTAGTGGCAAAAGAATATATATTATTTGCCATTCAGCGTTGCAGTTATATGTTCTAAAGTACCTTTTGCTGTGTATTAGTGGCACAAAAAAAGTATTTGCCACTGTGTGGTAAAGTGAGAAAATTACAGCCCTTTTTGGCATCTATTAGTGGCAAAAAAATTATATATTATTTGCTTTTCAGCGGTGCAGTTATATGTTCTGAAGCCTTTTGTGTAGTGTATAAGTGGAAAAACGTAAGGGCCTATTTGCCGTTCAGCGGTGCAGTTATATGTTCTAAATCCCTTTTTGGCGTGTATTAGTGGCAAAAAAATATATATTAGTGTTAAGCGTGAATATTCGAATAGCGATTTTTTTTAACTAATATCGGCACTTCACAAATTCGCAAATATTTAGAATATAGTGCTATATATTCGTAAAAAACGAATATTCCTTTTTTTTTCTCAATCTGAACTCAAGATACCATTGATGATAAAGAATATTGCTTTATGTTCTCTATCTTCGTTAATTAGCGAAGATAAGGAAGATAACGAATATAGCGCTATGTTCTCTATCTTCATTAATTCTAGAAAGCCAACCAATAGGAAAGTCATACCCCATTCAAAGTTTAATTCGCAGTACGCGAATATTACATAATGTAATATTCTTGTACTGCAAATGAAACTTTGAACGGGGTATAACTTTCCTATTGGTTGGCTTGCTAGAATTAATGAAGATAGAGAACATAGCGCTATATTCGTTATCTTCCTTATCTTCGCTAATTCTAGCAAGCCAATAGGAAAGTTGCCTATACACAGCTCTAAGTTAGATTCGCAATGCGATAATTTTACTTTGTCTATTTTTTAAAATAAATAGAATAATTATAATAATTATTCTATTTATTGGAAAAAATAGGCAAAGTATTATTATCACATTGCGAATCCAACTTAGAGCTGTGCATAGACCAGTTTACTTGGCTTGGTAGAATTAACGAAGAAAACGAATTTGAATATAGCGCTATATTCATTATCTTTGTTAATTCTAGATAGAAAACCAATCGGATAGTTGCCCTATACTCCGTTCAAAGTTAAAATCGCAATTTGTGAATAATCAAATCGCATATTGTTCGCGATAAATAGAATAATGACGAATATTCAATTTTGACGAACATATGCCAAATATTCAATCGAATATTTGTGAAATATCGCAAAATCGAATATGGCATCTCCCACTCATCACTAATATATTAGTTGCCATTCAGGGGTGCAGTTATATGTTCTAAAGCCTTTTGTGGAGTGTATAAGTGGAAAAAAGTAAGGGCCTATTTGCCGGTCAGCGGTGCCTTTATATGTTCTAAAGCTCTTTTTCGCGTGTATTAGTGTCACAAAAAAAGTATTTGGCGTTGTCTGGTGAAGTGAGAAAATGACAGTCCTTTTTGGCATGTATTAGTGGCAAAAAGTTATATATTATTTGACTTCCGGCGCATGCAATGTAGAGCCGTGAGCGAGAGAAGCTCTGGACCCTTCAGCCCGCAAGCGAGGGAAGCAGCACGTCTGGGTGATTTTTATCTGCTCCGGCACTTACCATCACGCCCAGGGATCCTGCATGGACAAATTTCTCCTGCGCAGCGGTTCCCAGACACCTAACCCTGCGCCCCTGCACCGCACGGAGAGGAGACAGCGTGGCAAGATGGCGGCCGCGGTGGACAGAGCCAGCCAGCACACAAGGTCAGCTTCCTAGCCCCCACAACTCCGCACAGAATCAGAGGCTGATGCCCAGATGAAGGAGGAGGACTCCCTGTCGGCCGACCTAACCCTCCCAATCTCTTGTAAAAACATGGCGAAAGAGGTCGCTAAATTATTAGCGCCAGATATAAAGACCACACTAGAAGCCACAGTATCTTCTGCACTGAAGCAGCTTCAATCGGAACTACAGCAGCACAAGGCTCAGATAACTTATTTGGAGACCAGAGTGGTAATGGTGGAGGAAGAAATTGAAAAGGCCCATACACAGATCAGGGACATATTGCAGGCCGATAAAGCTCTGAGGGACAAGGTTGATGACTTAGAAAATCGTTCCAGGAGGAACAACCTGCGGATAGTGGGATTGCCTGAATCAGTTGTCCAAATCTACTTGCTAAGCCATGTGTTCAGGTCATACCCCAAACCTTGGGCCTACAAGGAAAATTCATTGTTGAAAGAGCACGCAGGTTGGGGCATCCGGTTCAGCATGACCAATTAATGGCCCCCCCCAGGCCGTGGTCTGTTATTGTGAAATACTTAAATTATGCGGCTAAAGAAGCTATCTTGAACACCTACAAGAAATCCCCGCAGCCACTACTGGTTAACAACAATAAGCTGCTATTGTTCAATGATTACTCTGCGGATGTTACAAGGTGGCGGCGAGCTTTTTTCAACTATTTGCACCTCCTTTTTTCCAGAAAAGGACACGGTTTGCTCTGATTTTCCCGGCCAGATGGCAAAGTTGAAACTTTTCTCACCCCGAAAGAGGCAGGGGAGGCACTGGATCTCGACTGTGACTCTTATGTAACCCAAGCCTCTTTGCCTCTACAGGTTTCCTCGATTGGGAGAGGGAGACGAGACAAGCAGGCTGGACGCCACGGATCCCCAAGACACAGTGTCGGGACCAACACGACGTCAGCGAGATCCACAAATGAAGGATCAGACTGGGACAGAAAAGATCATGTCCAGCACGGAGGACTCACGTGAGATGTTTGTTTTGGGATGGTTTGTAGCCTTGGTCTACCCATAGTTAGTGTCGGCCTTGGGGTACACCTGGCTAAAATGAGTTTCCTTATGGGGATTATAGAGGGGAAAAAAACTGAAGATAGGGGGATGAAGGGTTCTCGTATTGGGGATTTCTCATCTCTGAGGTTTGCTCTTAACCATAGGGCAAGGGAGGGAAAGGAGCAGAAGGGATGTTGGATCTACAAATGTTTACGATGAGAAGTACTGTTCAATATGTTTATCATTACTATCTGACCGCCTTTTCTTCCATTCCTTCAGCTACATTCCTATTGTAGAGCCCAGTCAGAATCATTAGGAGATGCAGACAGGTTAACC
The DNA here is from genome assembly GCA_033119425.1 of Bufotes viridis. NCBI lineage: Eukaryota > Metazoa > Chordata > Amphibia > Anura > Bufonidae > Bufotes > Bufotes viridis. The sequence continues at coordinate 216,810,332 of CM065593.1, read as the reverse complement.
TGGTTCGACTCTCTTTTAGGTTCAAATGACTCTCTGCTCCCTTTGTCAGAACTATATCGTAAGATACACAGTACACAAACCATAAGTGTGGTCGAGAGGGCATTCACATCTTGGGAACAAGAAATAAAGGTCCCGAACCTTGCAAAAAAAAAATTAGGGACGGCTTTGAGATGATAAGGAAGGCGATATATAATGAACAGTGGAGGGAGACACAGTTAAGAATAATACACAAGGCCACTTATGCCTTCTACCTGTCATTCGGGAACGCAACGTCCCATTATCTGAGACAGTGCCCCAAATGCTCACTGCCAAAAGGTAATTTACTTTATGCCCTATGGAACTGCCCGGACATTACTCCACTGTGGTCTCAGGTGAAAGATTTCATAGCAACAGTTTGGGGAGAGGATGTAGTTCTTAACCAACAACAATGTATTTTTCAATTTATCCCAGTAGACCAGGCGAGTGAAGACGGCATTGGGATATCTACTAAAGGAATACATACATTGCTTATGTCGGTTAAGAAAGCCATCCTGAGACATTGGCTTCAGAAGGACGTCCCAGTATGGGATGAAGTAATAGGAATCATGAAGCATATGTTGCTTATGGAGCGTTTGGAAATGGAAGGGTACAAAGAAAAGTCTGTAGGCAAGTTTGTCAAAAAATGGAAGAAGTTTATTGAGAGTTCTCTGACACCAATGGAGATAAGGGAAGTGATGGCTCCATTTACGCAAACAAAATGGTATCTCGAAGCCAGACTGGGAGGAAATTTGGGCAAATTGGAAGTGGAGGATGCCAGGGGGCGACGTGAATATTAATGATGAAAGACCGGCGACATCTTTTCCTATATTCGGCAGGTTAAAGGTAAAATATATTTTCCTTTGTTCATGGTTGAGTTGGGTTAGGGAGGGAAAGGGTACTTTTATGAGCCGTTAGTTGCTTCAATCTGTTTAAAAAAAAAGGGAGATAAGAAATCACAAATTAACACAAACTGTTTGTGCATATCTGCATACCTTTTGTCATGGAAGGCTGTTTTCTATGTCATAACGATTGACCATTCTCTATGTAGCATTCTTTTATATTATATTTTGCCTCTGTACGAACTATTTGATGTACTCTTTGTTAATCTTTCAATAAAAAGATTAAAAAAAAAATTAAATTATATATTATTTGTTGTTTAGTGATGCAGTTATATGTTCTAATGCCCTTTTTGGCGTGAATTAATGGCAACAAAAATATATTTTATTTGCCGTTCAGCGGTGTAGTTATATGTTCTAAACCCTTTAAACCCTTTTGTGGTGTGTATAAGTGGAAAAAAATATGGGGCCTATTTGCTGTTCAGCAGTGAAGTTATATGTGCTAAAGACCTTTTTGGTGTGTATTAGTGGCAAAAAGATATATAAAATTTGCCGTTCAGCGGTGCAGTTATATGTTCTAAAGCCCTTTTTGGCGTGTATTAGTGGCACAAAAGAACGTATTTGCCGTTCAGCGGTGTAGTTATATGTTCTAAACCCTTTAAACCCTTTTGTGGTGTGTATAAGTGGAAAAAAATATGGGGCCTATTTGCTGTTCAGCAGTGAAGTTATATGTGCTAAAGACCTTTTTGGTGTGTATTAGTGGCAAAAAGATATATAAAATTTGCCGTTCAGCGGTGCAGTTATATGTTCTAAAGCCCTTTTTGGCATGTATTAGTGGCACAAAAGAACGTATTTGCCGTTGTGTGGTAAAGTGAGAAAATTGCAGCCCTTTTTGGTGTGTATTAGTGGCAAAAAATATATATATTTGCTGTTCAGTGGTGCAGACACAGTTCTAAAGCCCTTTTTGGCGTGTATGAGTGGCAAAAAAATGTATATTATTTGCCGTTCAGCGGTGCAGCTATATATTCTAAAGCCCTTTTTGGTGTGTGTTAGTGGCATAAAAATATATATTATTTGCCGTTCAGCGGTGCAGTAATATGTTCTAAAACCTTTTGTGGTGTGTATAAGTGGAAAAAAAGGCCTATTTGCCATTCAGTGGTGCAGGTATATGTTCTAAAGCCTATTTTGGCATGTATTAGTGGCAAAAAATATATATTATTTGCCGTTCAGCGGTGCAGTAATATGTTCTAAAACCTTTTGTGGTGTGTATAAGTGGGAAAAAAGGCCTATTTGCCATTCAGTGGTGCAGTTATATGTTCTAAAGCCTTTTGTGGAGTGTATAAGTAGAAAAAAGTAGAGCCTATTTGCCATTCAGCGGTGCAGTTATATGTTCTAAAGCTTTTTTGTGGTGTGTATAAGTGGAAAAAAGTCCCGAATGACATCAGACACCCCAGCCAAGAGTTGGTGGGTTCGATAGATACAACCCTTAGTTGGCATGGCCAGGGAGCAGGCCCTGTGCCCTCACCTGTCCTCAACGTGCCTCTATCTTTTTCTGTTCCCTCAGCCAGAGAAGTATTATATGCTGGGGCTCAGCTCCACTATACATCGAGGAAGAGCTACTAGAGGACAGTCAGCAGCTACTGGCCTGCCAAGATGTAGAGGAGACATCTGCCGCTTCCTCTGGTAGGTGGAAAAGTAGTGATGAGGAGAGTGGCATGGGAGCTGGTTTTGCGAACGGTCAGGCTCCTGACCCAGAGGCGGTTGAGGAGGACATCAGTAATGTGCAGACAGTACTCGATGATGATGACGTAGCTGATCGCACTTAGGAGCTGGGTCATGAAAGGGCTTCATCATCATCGGGGGGTAGCAGCTTGCCCGTGAGCCAGCGGCGGATCCAGCATGTTGATAGCGTGGCCGGGAGTCAGCAGGGTGCCAGCAGTGGGAGGTCGGGAGCCAAACGTGCCCAGGGTAGCCCACCCGCTTCGCAGGTGCTTACCGGCCCAAAAAGTAGAGGTGCAGGGGTAAATAGAAGCAGCTGCAGTAGCAATCAGTTACTGCGGAGTGTTCGGGGTAAAATCACCTACTCGGCGGTTTGGCAGTTTTTTGTTCAGCCATTTGTAGAGTCTGTGGGCAGAACGTGAGGCGTGGCCAGTACGCCAGTGTTGGCACGCGGCCCTGTGCAACATATGCTGCATCACCATAAAGTATCTTGGGAGAACCGTGGCTCCTATGTGGTAGTCCAGCCTGCCACAGCCACCACTGCTCCACCACCTCAGCTGAAGGGAGCTGTCTGTCCTTCCCATCATCTGCTGGTTCTGATGCTCCTCCTACTCCTCATCAGTCACTGGGAGGTTGGGAGCCAAACGTGCCCAGGGTAGACCACCCGCTTCACAGGAGCCTACCGGCCCGGAAAGTAGTGGTGCAGTGGTTAATGGGAGCAGCTGCAGTAGCAATCAGTCACCTTGCTGGACCCTCACTACTAGTCCAAAATGGGGCCCTTTATTACACCCACTGAGAGGGAGGACAAACTGAACTACTATAGATATCCTATGTAGTCAGTTGGCCACTGCCTATCTGCACCATCGTCCATCCTCTCACAGGTCTTACCGGGATTCAGACATACAAGTCCAAGCACATATTCTTAATAAGATCTGTATGCACAGTAGACAACTATAGTACTGCAAGTAAGGTTGCGGATCATTTTCTTTTTTCTTTTATATTTTTTTATTTTTTTAACATTTTTTTAATTTCATTACAGAATAATAGAATTACTACAAGTCAATATCGATACCTACAGCTTTTTGAGATTGTATTTATATGTTATAATTGGTAAATATATTGTTACATGATAACCCATATGCGATCTATGGCTGTCTATTGAACATACGGGATCCAGACAAAAAAGTCCAAGTATTTAACCTCAACAAGATTATCGTATTGCAATCAAGGTTGTGAATTATTTTTACAATTCTATTTTTAATTGAAAAAACATCTAAATAATGATGTAGTTTTTATAATAAAGCTTTATTAACACTATAAAAGGGATTCCATGTGGATTCTGGATGCAGGAGTGCCCCACTTATACCATTGAAGTGAGACATAAATTTTTCCAGATTTAGGTGAGTCTGTTTTAGTGGGAGCCCCCTTGCCTTGTGGCATCCAGGGTGAGCCTTTTCAAGTTTTTGAGATATCCTATGTAGTCAGTTGGCCACTGCCTATCTGTGCCATCGTTCATCCTCTCACAGGTCTTACCGGGGGGGCTCTCTTCGCTCACATTCCTCTGCCATGGCTGCTTTGGCAAGGGTGGGGAGTTAGGAGCAGTTCCAGCTCCATCAGCAGCATCTTGAGTCTAGCGTCACTGATGAGCAGCTTTCTTCATCCGCCTAGTGAAGCAACTACTCACTAGCAGCAGCTAAACCTGGAGCAGGACCTCAACCAGCAGGTGGTGGCATACTTGGACAGCACCCTGCTACCCCACATTGAAGAGCCGTTGGACTTCTTGGTTGCCAAATTGATTTTGTGGCCACAACTGGCAGAGTTTGCCCTGGAAAAGCTATCCTACCCGGCCAGTAGTGTGGCATCAGAGCGTGTGCTCAGTGCGGTGGGAGCCATAGTTACCCCAAGAAGAACTCCTTCTTGGAGTTCTGTCCACCCAAAATGTGGAGAGACTGACCTTTGTCAATATGAATCAGGAGTGGATCAGACAGGATTTCCACCCGCCAATGCCTGATGCATCAGATTAGATAATCCATGCTTCCTCAACCAAACCTTGACAAAAGAGACCATTTTCTTCTGGCTACCTGCCTTAGCTACTATTCTGATGCAGCCAACTGCCTGATTCTAGACATCTGATGCCAAGTGCTTCTTCTTTTACCCACCATCTTCAGCTGGTACTGGTAATGCCACCCACCTCCACCCTCTGTCACCAGGTCAGTCTGTGGTCTACTGATGCTGCTGTCACCTCCACACTATGTCACCTTGCCACTCTGGGGTCTCCTCATGCTGCTGCCACCTCCACTCTCTGTCATTCTGCCACTCTGTGGCCTCCTGAGGCTGCTGCTGAAACTTCCACACTGTCATTGTGCCACCCTGTGGCCTCCTCCTGATGCTGCTGCTGCCGCCAACTTCACACTCTGTCACTGTGCCACTCTGTGGTCTCCCCATGCTGCTGCCACCTCCACACTGTCATTGTGCCACCCTGTGGCCTCCTCCTGATGCTGCTGCTGCCGCCACCTCCACATTCTGTCATTGCACCACTCTGGCACACTCTGTAAGGCTCACACTTGAGTCATTTGATCAGTTTTGTCCCCCAAATAAATGAAGTGTGCAGTGATTGTAAGAGCAACACCTGTCATCTGCATGTAATACTCACTCACAGTATTGCTTCATTACTACAGGAGACTCCCTATGCGTGTTACTGCAAGGCACCATATTCTACACCACTATTAAGGCTCTCTGTAGCCAGGAAATAGCAGGTTTTTTTTATGAGATTCACCACAAATAAATTCAGATTGAACCAATTATTTAAAAAAAATTCTGCGAAATGGCCGAATCGAATTTTTGAGTAATTCGCTCATCTCTAGTTATGAGTTCAAGTTTAAATGTCATTTACATAGATAACAAACTAGATGAACTGCCTAGTTTCTTCCAAATGGACAATGTAATGTGGATTTTCCAAGCAATAAAACATATATATAATGTGAATGGGAGACATATTATGGATACATGACAGCAAACAGACCAAAAGTATCATACATACTTTAGGAATGAATTGGCAGATAAATATATCACTGGAGAAATACACTTTATTTATATGTTAACACGTGTTGGTAAAGACAGGAATATTTTATGCTTGCAGTCTCCTGCAGGGCATGACTGATACATTACAACTCCAGTGAATTCTTAGTCTGTGGCTATGAACTATGAAAAATACATTGCCAGTTCAGTAGGATAATCTAATCAGCTCAAAAGTCATTATAAAAGGCACATATTTTTAATTAATATGTGGGCCATGTACATGCTTTTCTTTTAATTTTATTTTTCTGTATTGTGTTTATATGTATACTGTATTTAGTAAAAAATGCAGCCACTATATACTTAATTACTTTTTCTAAAATATATGTAATACAATATGTTAGCAATTGGTTAAATATAATTTAATTAATCTATTTTATCTTAACCACTTACATTATAGTTTCAGACAGTTTTAGAAACAGTCTTGTAAATGAGATGTTAGCTGGCATTGCAGCTGTTTCTACAAAAGTGTGCAAAGATTTCTAAATCTTCTTTATGTGATATCACATGTAAAGTGCTGTACTCTACTGACGTTAACTGCTTGTTGAACAATCTATGTTGAGACCATTGTCAGCAGGGGGAGCAGCATGTGACTTGTTATTTGATACAGAAACTAAAATGAATACGCAGGAGATATTGAAGATGGCTTTGGAAGTGAAAGCGACACGAGAGACATCTACTCCCAGGAGGAAATGTTGTCAGGTGTATCTTTATATCAGAAGATAACTCTGTTTGCCATGTCGAATGAAGTCAAATGTGTTGCAGTGAGAAACAAAACTTAAACATATATTTAGAACCATAAATGTCTATTTAACACAATTACAGTAGTACTGTATAGTGATGTCGCGAACATAAAATTTTCAGTTCGCGAACAGCGAACGCGAACTTCTGCAAATGTTCGCGAACGGGCGAACCGGGCGAACCGCCATAGACTTCAATTGGCAGGCGAATTTTAAAACCCACAGGGACTCTTTCTGGCCACAATAGTGATGAGAAAGTTGTTTCAAGGGGTCTAACACCTGGACTGTGGCATGCCGGAGGGGGATCTATGGCAAAACTCCCATGGAAAATTACGTAGTGGACGCAGAGTCGGGTTTTAATCCATAAAGGGCATAAATCAACTAACATTCCTAAATTGTTTGGAATAACGTGCTTTAAAACATCCAGTGTGTGTATACGATCAGGTATGATGTTGTATCGATCAGGTAGTGTAAGGGTTACGCCCGCTTCACTGACATTGACAGACCAAACTCCCCTTTTAATGCACCGCAAACAGTTCATTTGCACAACCGCAAACTCCCCATTTGCACAAGGTTGGATACCAAGCTAGCCACGTCCCGGTGATGTCATTGAAGGTTTCTTCCTCCACCCAGCCACGTACAACACCAAGGGTCCCCAAAAGATGAATTGAATTGATTTTTCGAACGGTGAGATGGTTAAAAAACGCTGGCTCCCTCCACTCTGTTTTAAACCACGGTCACTGCGTCTGCGCCGTGCAATTTACTGTCACACCCGATATGAGTGGTATTTTCTGTAGTACTATTCTCATCAGTTTAATCCCTCTAACGTCCCCAATCTGGGGGCCATTTATTGAATAGATTTTTCGAACGGGGAGATGGTTAAAAAAACGCTGGCTCCCTCCACTCTGTTTTAAACCACGGTCACTGCGTTTGCGCCGTGCAATTTACTGTCACACCCGATATGAGTGGTATTTTGGTAGTACTATTCTCATCAGTTTAATCCCTCTAACGTCCCCAATCTGGGGGCCATTTATTGAATAGATTTTTCGAACGGGAGATGGTTAAAAACGCTGGCTCCCTCCACTCTGTTTTAAACCACGGTCACTGCGTCTGCGCCGTGCAATTTACTGTCACACCCGATATGAGTGGTATTTTCTGTAGTACTATTCTCATCAGTTTAATCCCTCTAACGTCCCCAATCTGGGGGCCATTTATTGAATAGATTTTTCGAACCGGGAGATGGTTAAAAAACGCTGGCTCCCTCCACTCTGTTTTAAACCACGGTCACTGCGTCTGCGCCGTGCAATTTACTGTCACACCCGATATGAGTTGTATTTTCGGTAGTACTATTCTCATCAGTTTAATCCCTCTAACGTCCCCAATCTGGGTGCCATTTATTGAATAGATTTTTCGAACGGGAGATGGTTAAAAAACGCTGGCTCCCTCCACTCTGTTTTAATCCACGGTCACTGCGTCTGCGCCGTGCAATTTACTGTCACACCCGATATGAGTGGTATTTTCTGTAGTACTATTCTCATCAGTTTAATCCCTCTAACGTCCCCAATCTGGGGGCCATTTATTGAATAGATTTTTCGAACGGGAGATGGTTAAAAAACGCTGGCTCCCTCCACTCTGTTTTAAACCACGGTCACTGCGTCTGCGCCGTGCAATTTACTGTCACACCCGATATGAGTGGTATTTTCTGTAGTACTATTCTCATCAGTTTAATCCCTCTAACGTCCCCAATCTGGGGGCCATTTATTGAATAGATTTTTCGAACGGGAGATGGTTAAAAACGCTGGCTCCCTCCACTCTGTTTTAAACCACGGTCACTGCGTCTGCGCCGTGCAATTTACTGTCACACCCGATATGAGTGGTATTTTCTGTAGTACTATTCTCATCAGTTTAATCCCTCTAACGTCCCCAATCTGGGTGCCATTTATTGAATAGATTTTTCGAACGGGGAGATGGTTAAAAAACGCTGGCTCCCTCCACTCTGTTTTAAACCACGGTGACTGCGTCTGCGCCGTGCAATTTACTGTCACACCCGATATGAGTGGTATTTTCTGTAGTACTATTCTCATCAGTTTAATCCCTCTAACGTCCCCAATCTGGGGGCCATTTATTGAATAGATTTTTCGAACGGGAGATGGTTAAAAAACGCTGGCTCCCTCCACTCTGTTTTAAACCACGGTCACTGCGTCTGCGCCGTGCAATTTACTGTCACACCCGATATGAGTGGTATTTTCTGTAGTACTATTCTCATCAGTTTAATCCTCTAACGTCCCCAATCTGGGTGCCATTTATTGAATAGATTTTTCGAACGGGGAGATGGTTAAAAAACGCTGGCTCCCTCCACTCTGTTTTAAACCACGGTGACTGCGTCTGCGCCGTGCAATTTACTGTCACACCCGATATGAGTGGTATTTTCTGTAGTACTATTCTCATCAGTTTAATCCTCTAACGTCCCCGACTCCCCAATCTGGGGGCCATTTATTAAATAGATTTTTTGAACGGGGAGATGGTTAAAAACGCTGGCTCCCTCCACTGATATGAGTGGTATTTTCTGTAGTATTATTCTCATCAGTTTAATCCCTGTTACGTCCCATATCAGGGATTGCCTTTTGTGAAAAAAATTTTAGGCCGGGTACCTTCGACTGCCTTCACAGTGACAGACCAAACTCTCGTACACTAAACTGAATTGATTTCAGGAACCGGGAGATGGAAAAAGCAGCTTGGTCGGTCCTCTTACTCCCAAATTGGGGCACTGCGCGTGCACAGAGCAATGTGCTGTGACACCCTATATGAGTGGTGTCTTAACTAGTACTATTGCTATCAGTTTAATCCCTGTTACGGACCCTATCCGGTCGAATTGATTAACCATTGTCGAATCCCCCATTGACATCCCCTTATAAGCTGTGTAAAGCATATTTTTAGTTTGGTTTTGAACTGCTGCATCCTTTCCGACTTTCGGTAATTTGGTAACATTTCTGCCACTTTCTGCTTATACCGGGGGTCTAGTAGCGTGGCCACCCGATCGCTTTTGGTCTAATCATAATGAAGCAACGGCCTTATCATCTGGGGTGTGGCAACATTGCCAACACACTTATAGAGGTGATGATGATTGCTTCATTGTGATACGCAAGCCCCTTCACCACAACAAGGTAACGATCATGAAGGGGAATTGACACTTGTATGTGCCTTTTTTTTTGGTTTGTTTTTGCAGCCACAGTGCTGCACCATAGGACAGAAAAATTAGGCATGTACACATGCCTGAAAAATAATGGCACTGTTGCAGCCGCTATTGTAGCAGCGGCCGGAAAAATTTATGTTTTCCAGGCAGAAAAGTGACTAAAACATTGCGGCTTGAACCCTAGTTGGTGGTGGAGAATTCACGAAAGTCATCCGGTATGCAGACATTAAATACAGCAGCGTGGGGACCATTTTAAGGCCATGGCATGTAATCAGGCCTTTTGTTAGTCAAACGTATCCCCACTGTCAGTCCCTTCGGGATCCATGCCTCATTCATCTTTATGAAGGTGAGGTAATCAACACTTTTTTGACCGAGGCGACTTCTCTTGTCAGTGACAATGCCTCCTGCTGCACTGAAGGTCGTTTCTGACAGGACACTTGAAGCAGGGCAGGCCAGAAGTTCTATCGCGAACTGGGATAGCTCAGGCCACAGGTCAAGCCTGCACACCCAGTAGTGAAGGGGTTCATTGCTCCTCAGAGTGTCGATATCTGCTGTTAAGGCGAGGTAGTCTGCTACCTGTCGGTCGAGTCGTTCTCTAAGGCTGGATCCCGAAGGGCTGTGGCGATGAGTAGGACTGAAAAAGCTCCGCATGTCCTCCATCAACAACACATCTGTAAATCGCCCAGTCCTTGCCGCCGTGGTAGGAGGAGGATTACACTCACCTCTTCCCCTGTTAGATTCCCGTTGTGCTGTGACATCCCCCTTATAAGCTGTGTAAAGCATATTTTTTAGTTTGGTTTTGAACTGCTGCATCCTTTCCGACTTTCAGTAATTTGGTAACATTTCTGCCACTTTCTGCTTATACCGGGGTCTAGTAGCGTGGCCACCCAGTACAGATCGTTCTCCTTTATCCTTTTTATACGTGGGTCCCTCAACAGACATGACAGCATGAAAGACCCCATTTGAACAAGGTTGGATGCAGAGCTACTCATTTCCCGTTCCTCGTCCTCACTGATGTCATTGACGGTCTGTTCTTCCCCCCAGCCACGTACAACACCATGGGTCCCAGATAGGTGACAACAACGAGCACCCTGAGGTGCCTGCTGTGGTTGGTCTTCCTCCTCCTCAAAGCCACCACATTCCTCCTCTGACTCCTCTTCCTCATACTCCTCTTCCAGCGTTGCTGCAGGTCCGGCAAGCGATGATGACAAGGCTGTTTCTGGTGGTGATGGTGACCACAACTCTTCCTCTTCCTCTTCACGCTCATCTACAGCCTGATCCAGAACTCTTCGCAGGGCACGCTTCAGGAAGAAAACAAATGGGATGAGGTCGCTGATGGTGCCTTCGGTGCGACTGACTAGGTTTGTCACCTCCTCAAAAGGACGCATGAGCCTACAAGCATTGCGCATGAGTGTCCAGTAACGTGGCAAAAAGATTCCCAGCTCCGCAGAGGCTGTCCTAGCACCCCGGTCATACAAATACTCGTTGACGGCTTTTTCTTGTTGGAGCAGGCGGTCGAACATTAGGAGAGTTGAATTCCAACATGTCGGGCTGTCGCATATCAAGCGCCTCACTGGCATGTTGTTTCGCCGCTGAATATCGGAAAAGTGCGCCATGGCCATGTAGGAACGCCTGAAATGGCCACACACCTTCCTGGCCTGCTTGAGGACGTCCTGTAAGCCTGGGTACTTAGACACAAAATGTTGTACGATGAGATTCAACACATGTGCCATGCACGGCACATGTGACAACTTGCCCAAATTTAATGCCGCCAACAGATTGCTTCCATTGTCACACACCACTTTGCCGATCTCCAGTTGGTGCGGGGTCAGCCACTGATCCACCTGTGCGTTCAGGGCGGACAGGAGTGCTGGTCCTGTGTGGCTCTCTGCTTTCAGGCAAGTCAACCCCAAGATAGCGTGACACTGTCGTATCCGGGATGTGGAATAGCCCCTGGGGAGCTGGGGGAATCAGTTGATGTGCAGCCAGACGCCGCAGCAGAAGAGGACTCAGCCGAGGAGGATATTGAAGAGGATGGAGTAGGAGTAGAGGAGGTGGCAGTAGGTCTGCCTGCAAGTCGTGGTGGTGTCACCAACTCCGCTGCGAGCCACGCATTCCATGCTTGTCAGCCGTCAGCAGGTTGACCCAATGCACAGTATACGTGATATACCTGCCCTGACCGTGCTTTGCAGACCAGGTATCAGTGGTCAGATGGACCCTTGCCCCAACACTGTATGCCAGAGATGCCATGACTTCCTTTTCAATGACATGGTAGAGGTTTGGGATTGCCTTTTTGAAAAAAAATTCGTCCGGGTACCTTCCACTGTGGTGTCCCAATAGCGACAAATTTTTTGAAGGCCTCAGACTCTACCAGCTGGTATGGTAAAAGCTGGCGGGCTAAGAGTTCCGTCAAGCCAGCTGTCAGTCGCCGGGCAAGGGGTGACTTTGTGACATTGGCTTCTTATGCTCAAACATGTCCTTGACAGACACCTGACTGTGGGCAGATGAGCAGGAACTGCTGAAGGTGAGAGATGGAGTGGCGGGTGGTTGAGAGGGGGCAGGGAGGACAGCAGTGGTTGGCGTGGCTGAAGATGCTGGACCAGGAGGAGCATGGTGGCTTTGAGTTTGTGTGCTGCTTGTACTCATGTGTTGATCCCATAGGCGTTTGTGATGTGAGATCATGTGCCTTCGCAAAGCAGTTGTACCAAGGTGGGTGTTGGACTTCCCACGACTCAGTTTCTTTTGGCACAGGTTGCAAATGGCATTGCTTTTATTAGAGGCAGACACACAAAAAAAATTCCACACTGCTGAGCTTTGCAATGACGGCATTCTAGTGGTGGCAACAGCATGCGTTGACTGGCGTGCTGTCTGGCTGACCCCAGGTGCCGATACATGCTGTCTGACTGTGCCACTAACTTCTTGCGACGACCTCCCCCTGCTTCCAACTCGTCTCCTCATTCTCTCTGTCTCCCCTTCAGAACTTTCCTCCTCTTCTTCTCTTCGAGCAGGCACCCACGTGGCATCCGTGGACACATCGTCATCATCAACCGCTTCACTTGTATCTGACACCTCATCAAAGGAAGCAGCAGCGGGTACAACATCATCATCATCATCATCACACTGTACGTCCATGTGTGTAATCCTGCCTGACTGAGACATATCCCCGTAATCTACATCATCTGGCAATAATGGTTGCGCATTACTAATTGCATCCAACTGATGTGTAAATAACTCCTCTGACGGATCAAGTGAAGCGGCTGTGGTGGCTGTGGTGGTAGCGGTGGTGGTGGTGACGGGCGGGTGCGTGGTAACTTGAGAGCAGGTGACCGAAGCTGAGCTGGAGGAGGATGGTGCGTCAAGGTTCTTAGCGGAAGCTGTTGAAGATTGGGTGTCCTGTCTAAGCCAGTCAACTACGTCCTCTGAATTTTTTGGGTTCAGGGTACGTGGCCTCTGAAAACTGGGCAATATTCCAGGGACAGTGGAAATCACATCACCACGACTACGACGGCCCCTGCGGGGTGGCCTGCCTCTGCCTGTCATTTTTTTTTTAGATAAGTGGTACTACGCGTGCTAGGTACTGTGGCACCCGGTATGAGTGTTTGGCACTGGCAGTGGGCACACTACAGTCTGTGGAAGTGGGCCTGACACACACTGGCAGCAGGCAAGCAACTGAATTTAGACTACTGTCTAAAAATTAAATGCCTTATTTATCGGCAAGCTACTGTGCCACCCGGTATCAGTGGTTGGCACTGGCAGTGGGCACACTACAGTCAGTGGAAGAGGGCCTGACACACACTGGCAGCAGGCAAGCAACTGAATTTAGACTACTGTCTAAAAATTAAATGCCTTATTTATCGGCAAGCTACTGTGGCACCCGGTATCAGTGGTTGGCACTGGCAGTGGGCACACTACAGTCTGTGGAGGTGGGCCTGACACACACTGGCAGCAGGCAAGCAACTGAATTTAGACTACTGTCTAAAAATGTAATGCCTTATTTATCGGCAAGCTACTGTGCCACCCGGTATCAGTGGTTGGCACTGGCAGTGGGCACACTACAGTCAGTGGAAGAGGGCCTGACACACACTGGCAGCAGTCAAGCAACTGAATTTAGACTACTGTCTAAAAATTAAATGCCTTATTTATCGGCAAGCTACTGTGCCACCCGGTATCAGTGGTTGGCACTGGCAGTGGGCACACTACAGTTAGTGGAAGAGGGCCTGACACACACTGGCAGCAGGCAAGCAACTGAATTTAGACTACTGTCTAAAAATGAAATGCCTTATTTATCGGCAAGCTACTGTGCCACCCGGTATCAGTGGTTGGCACTGGCAGTGGGCACACTACAGTCAGTGGAAGCGGGCCTGACACACACTGGCAGCAGGCAAGCAACTGAATTTAGACTACTGTCCAAAAATTAAATGCCTTATTTATCGGCAAGCTACTGTGCCACCCGGTATCAGTGGTTGGCACTGGCAGTGGGCACACTACAGTCTGTGGAGGTGGGCCTGACACACACTGGCAGCAGGCAAGCAACTGAATTTAGACTACTGTCTAAAAATTAAATGCCTTATTTATCGGCAAGCTACTGTGCCACCTGGTATCAGTGGTTGGCACTGGCAGTGGGCACACTACAGTCAGTGGAAGAGGGCCTGACACACACTGGCAGCAGGCAAGCAACTGAATTTAGACTACTGTCTAAAAATTAAATGCCTTATTTATCGGCAAGCTACTGTGCCACCCGGTATCAGTGGTTGGCACTGGCAGTGGGCACACTACAGTCAGTGGAAGCGGGCCTGACACACACTGGCAGCAGGCAAGCAACTGAATTTAGACTACTGTCTAAAAATTAAATGCCTTATTTATCGGCAAGCTACTGTGCCACCCGGTATCAGTGGTTGGCACTGGCAGTGGGCACACTACAGTCAGTGGAAGCGGGCTTGACACACACTGGCAGCAGGCAAGCAACTGAATTTAGACTACTGTCTAAAAATTAAATGCCTTATTTATCGGCAAGCTACTGTGCCACCCGGTATCAGTGGTTGGCACTGGCAGTGGGCACACTACAGTCTGTGGAGGTGGGCCTGACACACACTGGCAGCAGGCAAGCAACTGAATTTAGACTACTGTCTAAAAATTAAATGCCTTATTTATCGGCAAGCTACTGTGCCACCCGGTATCAGTGGTTGGCACTGGCAGTGGGCACACTACAGTCAGTGGAAGAGGGCCTGACACACACTGGCAGCAGGCAAGCAACTGAATTTAGACTACTGTCTAAAAATTAAATGCCTTATTTATCGGCAAGCTACTGTGCCACCCGGTATCAGTGGTTGGCACTGGCAGTGGGCACACTACAGTCAGTGGAAGCGGGCCTGACACACACTGGCAGCAGGCAAGCAACTGAATTTAGACTACTGTCTAAAAATTAAATGCCTTATTTATCGGCAAGCTACTGTGCCACCCGGTATCAGTGGTTGGCACTGGCAGTGGGCACACTACAGTCTGTGGAAGTGGGCCTGACACACACTGGCAGCAGGCAAGCAACTGAATTTAGACTACTGTCTAAAAATTAAATGCCTTATTTATCGGCAAGCTACTGTGCCACCCGGTATCAGTGGTTGGCACTGGCAGTGGGCACACTACAGTCAGTGGAAGAGGGCCTGACACACACTGGCAGCAGGCAAGCAACTGAATTTAGACTACTGTCTAAAAATTAAATGCCTTATTTATCGGCAAGCTACTGTGCCACCCGGTATCAGTGGTTGGCACTGGCAGTGGGCACACTACAGTCAGTGGAAGCGGGCCTGACACACACTGGCAGCAGGCAAGCAACTGAATTTAGACTACTGTCTAAAAATTAAATGCCTTATTTATCGGCAAGCTACTGTGCCACCCGGTATCAGTGGTTGGCACTGGCAGTGGGCACACTACAGTCTGTGGAGGTGGGCCTGACACACATTGGCAGCAGGCAAGCAACTGAATTTAGACTACTGTCTAAAAATTAAATGCCTTATTTATCGGCAAGCTACTGTGCCACCCGGTATCAGTGGTTGGCACTGGCAGTGGGCACACTACAGTCAGTGGAAGCGGGCCTGACACACACTGGCAGCAGGCAAGCAACTGAATTTAGACTACTGTCTAAAAATTAAATGCCTTATTTATCGGCAAGCTACTGTGCCACCCGGTATCAGTGGTTGGCACTGGCAGTGGGCACACTACAGTCTGTGGAGGTGGGCCTGACACACATTGGCAGCAGGCAAGCAACTGAATTTAGACTACTGTCTAAAAATTAAATGCCTTATTTATCGGCAAGCTACTGTGCCACCCGGTATCAGTGGTTGGCACTGGCAGTGGGCACACTACAGTCAGTGGAAGAGGGCCTGACACACACTGGCAGCAGGCAAGCAACTGAATTTAGACTACTGTCTAAAAATTAAATGCCTTATTTATCGGCAAGCTACTGTGCCACCCGGTATCAGTGGTTGGCACTGGCAGTGGGCACACTACAGTCAGTGGAAGTCAGCCTGACACACACTAGCAGCAGGCAAGCAACTGAAATTACACTAAAGTGTAAAAATTAAATGCCTTTTTTGATGCAAAGTACTGTGCCACACGGGATGACAGGGGTGGGCACTGGCAGTGGGCACACTACAGTCAGTTGAAGTCGGCCTGACACACACTAGCAGCAGGTGAGCAGCTGAAATTACACTAAAGTGTAAAAATTAAATGCCTTTTTTATGCAAAGTCCTGTGCCAGCTGGTATGAGTGGTGGACACTGGCAGTGGGCTCACTACAGTCAGTGGAAGTCGGCCTGACACACACTAGCAGCAGGCAAGCAGCTGAAATTACACTAAAGTGTAAAAATTAAATGCCTTTTTTATGCAAAGTCCTGTGCCAGCCGGTATGAGTGGTGGACACTGGCAGTGGGCACACTACAGTCAGTGTAAGTCAGCCTGACACACACTGGCAGGCAACTAACCTTAGATTAAAGTGTAAAAATTAAGTGCCTTTTTTTTAAGCAAAGTCCTGTGCCACACGGGATGACAGGGGTGGGCACTGGCAGTGGGCACACTACAGTCAGTTGAAGTCGGCCTGACACACACTAGCAGCAGGCAAGCAGCTGAAATTACACTAAAGTGTAAAAATTAAATGCCTTTTTATGCAAAGTCCTGTGCCAGCCGGTATGAGTGGTGGACACTGGCAGTGGGCACACTACAGTCAGTGGAAGTCAGCCTGACACACACTGGCAGGCAACTAACCTTAGATTAAAGTGTAAAATTAAACGCCTTTTTTTATGCAAAGTCCTGTACCACACGGAATGACAGGGGTGGGCACTGGCAGTGGGCACACTACAGTCTGTGGGCCTGCAGCTCCTCACACACAGGCAGGCCAGGCAACTGCAATATGTATATAAAGGGAAAAAAAGCTAATGTTGCAGCCCTAAAAAGGGCTTTTTGGGGTGCTGTCAGGACGCTGTCCTTACAGCAGAGACCAGATGAGTCTTTCAGGACTGGAGTGGACACTGAATTCACTAGCCTAGCTATCAATTTCCCAATTAAATCAGCAGCTACTACACTCTCCTTCCTCTCACTAAGACTGCAGCTTCAGAATGAATCTAAAATGGATGCTGTGCAGGAGGTGGGAGGGTCTGGGAGGGAGGGTATGCTGCTGATTGGCTGGAATGTGTCTGCTGACTGTGAGGTACAGGGTCAAAGTTTGCTCAATGATGATGTATAGGGGGCGGACCGAACATCGCATATGTTCGCCCGGCAGAGGCGAACGCGAACAAGCTATGTTCGCCGGGAACTGTTCGCCGGCGGATAGTTCGGGCCATCTCTAGTTCTGTATACAATATTTACATAAAATAAAGGAAGACACTTGTTTTTTATCTAACTAAGAAAAAAATCAATCAGATTATATTGAACGAAAAGTCGTCATTAGCTTTCTTTTAGTTATATGTATGAAAATGCTACAGTACTATCCCTTCCAAAATGTGGAAAAATCGGGTCCAACACTCAACAAACAGATGATTTGGCTGGAGGAAGCCTAGCCTGGCTAGAGTTCCCTGCTACAATAAATATTGAAGAGAAACTATAGTATTATAGGGCAGTAGAGATGAGTGAACTTTTTGAGATTCAATTTGTATTAAGTTTAACTTTTTCAAAAAGTTCTATTTGTACCCGAATCAATATTGCCCTTATCAAAGTTGCTACAATTGCCCTGAACATTAATATATAACACTTTCTAGTCTCCTAGAACTTTAGGAGATCTCTAGATCTCTTTTTGTTATTTAATTATTTATTTATTTATTTATTTTTTTAAGAATTTGGGGATTTTCTTTCCTTTCTCCCTGAACTTTTGAACACAATGACAGCAATAGCAAATAATGTCAGAATGACACTGACATACATACCTATAGGTAAACACATGTTTAAAGGCATTACCAAACAGTGTGTTTAAAAACAATACACCCTCATATGTCTTCTGCTTTTTCATATTCCAAAGCTTATCAACACACACAGCTTTATCGAGAAAAAAAGTAGCTCTTTTCTGGACCAAGCATCCAAAAATTATGCTTTTATGGGGATTGAATACCTGCCCATATGACACATACAATTGTTACTTGTCAGAATAAAAAATGTCATGTTGGACGGGGGCAGAATGCACGCACACGTGATATTTGTCAGAAGAAAAAATGGCTTGTTCTGAATGAGCCTAGAAAAATCCTCCCTTTTAATTGGGGATAGCACGAGTACAATGTGGAAAGGGTAAGTTAAAAGCACTATGTGTCCACAACAGAAGCAGCATACCATAGAACATACAAGTTAGTAGATTGGCTCATGGGTTGTAGCAGTGGTAGTGGCTGATGCGTAGTGTTAATAGTGCTGGTAGTAGGGGGTGCCGAGAAAGAGATATTAGAGGAGAAGGGTGGTGGCCACAGTGGCAGCAACACTGAATCCTTTCCCAATCAGAACAAGTCTGTGCTCCTTCTATTAGTCTTTTTTGTGGCAGCCAGCCCACGATCCCAAGTAGTACAGTGTCCAAGTTGTCATCATCAGTTGCTTCTTCTCCTCCTCAGACTCCTCCTCCTTGTCCTTTGCTCCATTATGAGACTTCTGTAACGGAAGGTGTAGCACTGAGAAAATGATTTGCGACCAACAATTAGCTTGTGTGCAAGCTGAACTCCCAGTTTCTGCCATAACACTTAGTTGAAGTAAATGGTGCACACTTCCACAACTTCGCCAAAATTCTGGTTCGGGCACTGTCGGTAGGACTTTTTGCCAAGCAAGAAAAGGTACATTGGCATATTTCAAAAAGTTGACTCTCATCAGCCCGCAAATGTGGCCACTTGCCTTCACCCAATTGTAATTGTTCTGGGCTCTGGCCCAGGTGGTTTCAGCTGGACTTTTTACTGTCACATTGGCAAATTCCAAAAAATTTACGTCTGCAAATGTGGCACACTAACATGCCTTCACCCAAATTTTAGTCACCTCTTTATAGCTGTCTCTGCTAAAACTAGTAGCAGAAGCCACAACAGCCAATTCAGTTTGCCAGTTGGTACATGATAGAACAGTTGTTTCCACTTCTGCGTTACCTCTAAAAACTTGTCTTATCGATGTGGAATTCTAGTGCACTTTCACGCCTTCACCAAAATGTAATTTATGACAGTTTATGAATTTCATGATATTCGTTCTTCTGGCCAGCTGTCCATTTGGACTTTTGGGCATGCAGACCACAACACAGGCCCAAACTGGTTCTGTATGCATTCTCTGTTATCTCTTGCCCAGTCTCCAATGTGTTATCATTCTTAGCGCCACAGGGAGTGTGGTAGTACCCAAACAGGCCAAGTTGTCCAATACCAGTGTTTAAAATGTCACTTTTGTCAAATTGAACAAGGCATGGATCTAGGAGGATTTTCACATTCTTCTATTTGAGCCCAATGAAAAGATCTGGCCTTGTTGACAGTGCTCCTTCTTGCCAATGCTGTTTTCTGCCTTCCTACTACCATGTTCTATACTGTACTATCATGTTCCACACTGTATACCTACTGCTGCCGCCATCATGCCACAGCTGCTGTTTGCCTGCCAGCATGTTCTGTACCATATGGCTGCTGCTGCCGCCATCATCGCTACTGCTACTCCTCTGCTAATCCCCTACAGCTACTACTATTAATGCTATATAGCCAGCAGTTCTACTACTTCTACCCTTAAGCAGCTGATCTTCTGCCTTGCCTGTTCCATGATATGCTGCTGCTGCCTCTACTATTGCAGCCACATGCCATGATTACCCTTCCCTTACCACACTGTATTACTGCTACTCCCAATTAAAAGGGGGAACTTTCCTAGGCTCGTTCAGAACCAGCCACTCTTTCTTCTGACAATTATAACTTGTGCATACATAAGAAAGGGCAATCATTCGGAACCAATAAAGGCATCATTTTGGATGCTTGGTCCTCCAACGAGCCACTGTTTTTTTTCCATAACATGGGTGTGTTTAAAAAATGACTGCCGATAAGGGGCAACTTTTTGAAGCTTTCTAATATGAACAAGCATAGCACATGCAACGCTGTTTGTTAACTATGTCAATCATGCCTGCATCATTAGCTATATATATCAGGGTCACTCTAACATTATTTGCTATTGCTGCCATTGTGTTCAAGAGCATAGTGAGGGGGAAGAGAAAATACAAACATTCATAAAAAATAGCAATTCTGAGTCATAGGAGACTAGAAGGAGTTATCTTCTAATTTTTGGGCAGTTAGAGCAACTTTTGTTCAGGTAGAATTGATTGGGGTTTGAACTCAGAATCAAACTTGAAATTAACCGAATCTCAGAAGGTTCACTTATCTCCACTAGTGTTAAGCGAACCCGAACTGTAAAACCCAAACTGTAAAACTTTTCCATAAAAGTTTGGGTTCGAGTTTGGTGTTTGGCCGTTTAATAAAGCTTGTTAAAAGGCTGCAGGGCAGCCAATCAACTAGCATTTAAGATGTTTGCCCGTAGAAGCCATCACAGCTATCCCTACTAATGGCATGGCTGTGATTGGGCAGTACAGCATGTGACTCAGCCTCTCTATAAGCTAGAGTCACGTAGCACCGCATGTCACGTCAGCTCTGACTAGCGTAGGGATAGGATGCTGCTGCATTAAAGGAGAGATTAGGAAAGAATCTGATATCAGAGCTTGTTGTTAAGTCTGCGATCTACAGCAATTTTTTTTGGGTGTGCAATGCAACATTTTTGTACCCTGCCTTGAGCCCAGTGACAGAGAAAAAATAAGTTTTAATCCGTCTGTTCGTTAGGTGGGCGACGGAGGCCATTTTGTGTAAGTGCAGTGCACTTGCACCTGCATATATGCCAGGAACAATAATTGAATCCTGTTCTTGTAGTTTAGTGGGCGACATATACCCATTTTTTAAGTGCACCTACACTGCATATGTGCCTGGGGAAGGGAAAATAATATAGGTAATCCGTCTGTGACTCAAGGGGCGACATATTCCAATTTTTTTTCTGTAAAGTACCCCTGTGCTGCATATGTGACAGTGTAATCAATTCAGTAAATCCATCTGTTAGATTCTGGGGGGAAACATTTTTAATTTTTTTTTGCTAAAAAGTAAGTTTGCAGACTGTCTGCATTTGTGATAGTGAAAGAAAATCAGTAAATCCATCTGTTTCAATGTGGGTGTAAAAAAATCACCTTTTTTGCCATAAAGTACCTTTGCCGCCTGCACTGCATTTCTGAGAGTGAAATATAATCAGTAAATACAACTGTGACAATTTGTTTAAAGTAAAAAAATCACCTTTTTTGCCATAAAGTACCTTTGCCGCCTGCACTGCATTTTTGAGAGTGAAATATAATTAGTAAATACAACTGTGACATTGTAGGTGAAAAAATAAATCCTTATTTATTTCCATAAAGAACATTTGACGTCTGCACTCCATTTCTGAGAGTGAAATATAATCAGTAAATCTAGCTCTTAGATTGTGGGCGGACATTTCCACAGTTATCAGGCTGGTCATTCACAAATGGCTTGGAGGGTGTGTTCCTGCTGCACTGCATACCTGACAGGGAAATATATTCAGTAAATTCTGCGGGGGAGCCGTGTGGCTTCTACACACTTTCACAATAATCCGTCAGCAGGGCGAAAAAATGCTGGATTACCGGGATGCGCCATGATCCCTTTTTTCTTTCAAACTACCCTTGCACTGCATACCTGACTGGGAAATATATTCTGCAAGTTTGGCTGAGTTTAGATTGCTGGCTGGGTGATCTGAACAGCTTTTTTCTTTTAAACTACCCCTGCACTGCATACCTGACTGGGAAATTAATTTTGTAAACCCATCTGTTACTTTGGTGGGTGAACGAAAAAAGAATGAGGAGAGCATCAAATAAGGGACGTGGCCCTGGTCGTGTTGCTGCTGGTGGTGGTGGAGCTCCTGTTGCAGGGAGAAGACGTGGTCGATCTGTGCCAGCTATGCGCCCAAATAAAACACCTTTCTCAGGTGCGCGTAGGTGAGAGAACGTTCAGCGTTATTTTGTAGGCCCGAATGCCGCTCTATAAATGGTGATGCCAGAACAAGTACAGTCCATAATAGATTGGGTGGCTGACAGTGCCTCCAGTTCCTTCACATTGTCTCCCATCCGGTCTCCTGCTGAAAGCTCAGAGTTGGCACCTGAAGGCCATGGGCATCTGTCTTTCACCTCACCCTCTTGCAAATCAGCCAAGCAGTCTGAGCCCCATGTCATGTAGCAGTCTCTGACTTTTGATGACTCTGCTGGCAGGGTTTCCGTAGGCCATCCACATAGCCCTGCCCCATAAGTGGAAGAGATTGAGTGCACCGATGCCCAATCACTTATGTTTAAGGATGTGGACATGGGAGGACCACCGCAGCACGTCTCTGATGATGACAAAACACAGGTGCCAACTGCTGTGCCTTTGTGCAGTGTGCAGACCGACAAGGAGGGTAGAGGTGAAGAGTGGGTGGAAGATGATGTGGAGGATGATGAGGTCTTAGAGCCCGCATGGAATCAAGGTCGTGCGAGTGACTTGTGCAGTTCGGAGGAAGAGGTGGTGGTAGCAAAGAGCTACCAGCACAGCAAAAGAGGGAGCAGGGTGCAAAGCAGAGCGGCCGTTCACTAGACAGTACGCATGCTACTGGCCACCACACCCAGGGACTAAGCACACCAAAGCCAGCTCCAAGGAGTTCCCTGGCGTGGCAGTTCTTCAGCCAATGTGCTGATGACAAGACACAAGTGGTTTGCAGCCTGAAGCGAGGCATAAATGATCTCAATCTGAGTACAACCTGCATGACCAGGCTTCTAAATGCAAAGCACGAGCTTCATTTTAGTAAACACCTCAAAAACCAAGAAAGGTCACAGGCTCCTTCTGCTCCCTCTTCTGCTGCAGTCTCGGCCTCCTCCTCCCCCTCTGGAGTGACAGTAGAACCTGCCACCCAGCAAACAGAGGATGTGGCAGCAACGCCACCACGTTCGTCACTGTCACCAAGCATCTCCACAATGTCCCATGGAAGCGTTCAGCTGTCCATCTTGCAACAACACTGGAGAGAAAGAGGAAGTACCCCCTTACCCACCCATGATCGCTGGCCCTGAAGTCCAACATTTCAAAGTTCCTGGCTTTTAAAATGCTGTCATTCTGTCTGTTGGAGACAGACATATTTAAAAACCTTATGGCTGTGGCTGTCCCACAGTACGTGGTTCCCTGCCTCTACTTTTCCAGACGAGCCATTTATTCAATGCACAACCAAGTGGCGGACAAAATCAGCTGTGCACTGTGCAACGCTCTCTGTGGCAAGGTCCACATAACCACCGATACGTGGACCAGTAAGCACGGACAGGGAAGTTATATTTCCCTAACATCACACTGGGTAAATGCAGTGGCGGCTGTCGCAACAACTGTGAGTCAACACAATATTTGTCCGCGTACACAGTGGCGGCTGTGCCTGAGGCGGATAGCAGTTTGGTACATGTCTTTCTGCCACTGAGGATTGCAGGGCATTTCTTTTTGACTCCTATTACCTCCTCCTCCGACTCTGCTTCCTCCTCCACCTCCTCATCCACTCAGCGCCCTTCACCACCAACTTCAGCACAGCCAGAGGCAAACAACAGCAGGCTGTTTTGAAACTCATCTGTTTGGGGGAAAAACCCCACACCGCACAGGAGCTGTGGGCGGGCATGGAACAACAGAGTGGTTGGTGCCACTGAGCCTCAAGTCCGGCCTGGTGGTGTGCGATAATGGGCGAAATCTCGTAGCAGCTCTGGTCTTAGCCGGTTTGATGCACATCTCTGGCCTGGCGCATGTGCTGAATTTGGTTGTGCAGAAATTCCTGAAAAACTACCCCTATATGTCAGAGCTGCTGCAGAAAGTGCAGGCTGCCTGTGCGCGCTTTCGGGGTTCTCACCCTGCTGCTGCTCGCCTGTCTGTGCTGCAGCGTAATTTCGGCCTTCCTGCTCACCGCCTCATATGCGACATGGAACTCCAGCATGCATGTTCTGGAGAGACTGTGCGAGCAGTAGCAAGAGATAGTGGAGTTTCAGCTGCAGCACACACGGGTGAGTCGCTCTTCGGAGCAGCACCACTTTGCCGAAATAGTTGACTGAACTACATATGGATAGGCAGCATATAGCATCTCAAACAGCCTATGTTCATAGGAAAAACATAGGGCTTGAGAGGGTTCAGAGGAAAACATCTAAAGTAATAAATGGTTGGACTACAGTACCCAGAAAGATCAAAATTAAGGTTATTTGGTTTAGTAAAAAGATGACTTATAGGAGATTTAATAGTTATGTATAAATATATCAAAGGACGATAAAGAGTTCTCTCCCATGATCTATTTATACCAAGGACTGTCACCGTGATGAGGGGACATCCTCTAAGTCTAGAGGAAAGAAGTCGTGATGATCGAGCACCAAAGTATTCGGGTGTTTGGGTTTTTGGCCCGAACACATTGCTATATTCGCACCCCGAGTACAATGAAAGTCAATGGGAGACAAGCAGGCACCCCCTGCTCTGAAGAGGGGAGGGTGCCTGGTCCATTGGAAAAGGTCAGAAAGTGACAGAAACACCACCGAAATGGATCAGTAACAGCATGGAGACAATGTCTAGATGTATCTTGGACTCCCAGGTCGCTGCTGGGAACCATGTTGTCCGAGTTGTATGCCACTTTTACAGACTGACCAAAATACGCACAAACCCCCCCAAAAAAATCAATTTCACAGGAAAAATTGTTAGGAAACATTCTTTCCTGTATATTCAATTGTATATAGAGTGCAAGTGCTGCAAAAAAGTACAAGCAAGAGGCACTCCAAAACAGCCTGTATATCACATAAAGGAGGGCCTTATTCACATTGTGGTACAATTGTTCAGGTAGTGGGACTCCTACACTCATAAAGCCTATGCACTTAGTGAAAGGGCTACCAAAAATTACAAGGAATCGACAATGCAATTCACCCTTTGTTACACATAAAGCAGGGCATCATACACACCCTTGAAAAATAATGATTGATGGCCTGCTGGTGACCCTCAAAAACATGTGGAGCAAGGGCCTGCTGATCTTACCATCTAAAACATTAGGGGTGGTCCTGCCCGATTGTAGCTAAGTGGTGGGGATCTATATTTGATAAATGCAACAAAATCTGCAATTCAAAGATAACCCCCAACCCCTTACTTGCTTTACTTAACTTAGATCAAGTAGAGTCCCCAATCACTCACTCATGCCTATACCGCCAACTGCTGAGTGCTGCCCGTTTACTTTTCCCTAGACACTGGCTTACCCCAGACACCCCAACACTGGAACATTGGCTTAACAAAATTGACTCACTATATAGGTTTGAAGAATTGGCAGCTTGGGAGACTTACACACACAAGAAATTTAAGAGTAGATGGCTTGCCTGGGAACGCTTCAGGTACCTGAAAGTGTAAATACGATGTCATGTGATACTCCTTCACTCACTTGAATCTAATGCTATGATCGAGGCATTGTTTTGTTTCTGTTCTGAAGTTCTTACTATACCTGTGATTTATTACAATAATCATTCCTAATATTGTACGGATATGTAAACTTAGTTTTATGTGGATATCTCCGGAGTGATACCGGAATACTTTTGCTATATCTGTACCTGATTCCTTTTTTGCTAAATAAAAATTTTAAATAAAAATAAATAAATAAATAAAACATTAGGGGTGAGGGTCTTTTGCAGAGCTGACCCCCTAAAAGATTGTAGGTGAGGGCCTGCTGGTGAGCTGGCCCTATAAAAGGTTGTAGGTGATGGCCTGCAGGTGAGCTGACCCTGTAAAATATTGCAGTTGAGGGCCTGCAGGTAAGCTGACCCTCTCATTGTAGGTGAGGGCCTGCAGATGAGCTGACCCTCTCAAATATTGTAGGTGATGGCCTGCAGGTGAGCTGACCCTGTAAAATATTGCAGTTGAGGGCCTGCAGGTAAGCTGACCCTCTTATTGTAGGTGATGGCCTGCAGATGAGCTGACCCTCTCAAATATTGTTGGAAGGGCCTGCAGGTGAGCTGACCCTCTCAAATATTGTAGGTGAGGGCCTGTAGGTGAACTGACCTTGAAAAATATTGTAGGTGAGGGCCTGCAGGTGAGCTGACCCTCTAAAATATTGTTAGTGAGGGCCTGCAGGTGAACTGACCCTCTAAAATATTGTAGGTGAGGGTCTGCAGGTGAGCTGACACTCTCAAATATTGTAGGTGAGGGCCTGCAGGTAAGCTGACCCTGTAAAATATTGTAGGTGAGGGTCTGCAGGTGAGCTGACCCTCTAAAATATTGTAGGTGAGGGCCTGCAGGTGAGCTAACCCTCTAAAATATTGTAGGTGAGGGCCTGTAGATGAGCTGACCCTCCCTGAAGAGGGAAATGAGGAGATCTTGTGACTGATTCCCAAACTCTTCAGCATCCACAGTCAGAAGAAGATGACGGTGGAGAATGGCAATTAGTGTTTCATGAGGTGGATGATGCGGATGATACACAGTTGTCAATAAGTGAGGATCTTGTTATGTCAACAACACAAGTCAGAAGGATGACCAGACTGAGGAAGTGGAAGAGGGAGTGGTGGACGATGACATCAATGACCCAACCTGAGAAGGTTGCAAGCCAAGCGAGGACAGCAGTACAGAGGGGGGGGGGATCCACATCACCGCAATAGGCTGTGGGATGGCAAAAGGAAGAAGGCGGGCCACACAAAATAGGCCCACATACAGATGTCCTTAACCCAGGCCTTTGAACGTAAGGGCAAATACCCAGCCACCCACCCACAGGCCATATCACTAAATGCACACCTTTAAAAATTGCTGGCCCTGGAAATATTGCCATTTATGCCTGTGGACACTGAGGCTTTTCTCAGCCTCATGGCAGGGGACGTCCCTCGTTACTCATTCTACAGCCACCACTATTTTTCTCGGTGTGCCGTCCCCGTATTACACCAGTAATTATGTCCCATAACATCACCCCTGCCCTGACCAATGCAGTTATTGGGAAGGTCCACTTAACGACTGACACACGGACAAGTGCTTTTGGCCAGGGATGCTACATTTCCATGACGGCACACTGGGTGAACCTTGTGGAGGCCGGTAGCTAATCGTATCCTGGGATATACACCCTAGTGTATTGCCTAAAATTGTATTTCTCTGTCTTCTCTACATTACAGAAAGCTAATACAGTGTGTACTGTAAAAATTACATTATTTTTGGGCTAGTGTAGTGCCAAAAAATAGTATTTCTCTGTCTCCTGTACATTACAGAAAGCTAATACAGTGTGTTCGGTAAAAATTACATTATCTCTGGTCTAGTGTATTGCCGAAAAATTGTATTTCTCTGTCTACAGTACATCATAGCATGCCTATACAGTGTGTACTGTAAAAATTACATTATCTCTGGGATAGTGTAGTGCCGAAAAATTGTATTTGTCTGTCTCATGTTCATTGCAGTAAGCTAATATCGTGTGTACTGTAAAAATTCCATTATCTCTGGGCTAGTGTAGTGCCGAAAAATTGTATTTCTCTGTCTCCTGTTCATTACAGCAAGCCAATACAGTGTGTACTGTAAACATTTCATTATCTGTGGTCTAGTGTACTTCTGAAAGTCTTTATTTTTCTGTATTTAGTATTATATTATAGCAAGCTTTTACAGTGTGTACTGTAAAAATATCATTATCTGTGGCCTAGTGTATTGCCGAAAAATTTTATTTCTCTTTCTCTTGTTCATTATAGCAAGCCTTTACAGTGTGTACTATAAAAAAAATATCATTATCTGTGGCCTAGAGTATTGCCGAAAAATAGAATTTCTCTATCTACAGTACATTATAGCTAGCCTATACAGTGTGTACTGTATACATTTTATTATCTCTGGGCTAGAGTAGTGCCGAAAAATTGTATTTCTCTGTCTACAGTACATTAAAGCAAGCCTATACAGTGTGTATTGTACAAATTTCATTATCTCTGGGCTAATGTAGTGCCGAAAACTTGTATTTCTCTGTCTACAGTACATTATAGCAAGACTATACAGTGTGTACTGTAAAAATGTCATTATCTCTGGGCTAGTGCACAGTAAAACAATCTGCGCCACATCTACAGATAAAATCATTAATATGAAAAAGGCGAGCACAAAGTGGGCATGATGCTGATGGTGCAAGCAGAGGCGGTGGCCCTGGTCGTGATGCTGATGGTGCCAGCAGAGGCGGTGGCCCTGGGTGTGATGCTGATGGTGCAAGCAGAGGCGGTGGCTCTGGGCGTGATGCTGATGGTGCAAGCAGAGGCCATGGCCCTGGGTGTGATGCTGATGGTGAAAGCAGAGGCCGTGGCCCTGGGTGTGATGCTGATGGTGCAAGCAGAGGCCGGAGCCCTGGGCTTGATGCTGATGGTGCAAGCAGAGGCCATGGCCTTGGGTGTGATGCTGATGGTGCAAGCATTGGCCGTGGCCCTAGGTGCAATGAAAATGTGCCTGCTGCCAGTGCACCAGAAAAAACAAAAAAATCCACCTTACCCAGCTTCATGCCCAACTTAGCTGGGCGGCACAGTACAACACTCTCCAAGTCGGACTAGTGCAAACAGGTGGTGGGTTGGATTTCAGAAGATAATGCTTCCAGTCGGTTAAGCACCACCCTCTCTTCTACAAAGTCTAGTCTCTGTTCAACCGAATCCTCACTCTGATCCTCCTTCTTCCTACCATGTCTCATCTGGCCAAACAAGTGATCCCACACTCGGATATTCACATGACCTCTTTTCATCGCCAGCAAATGGTTTGGCGCTCTCTAGCCAAGCACGCTTGAAGGGGTACCTGAGATATTGTGCCCTGATTCCCAACCTCTTGAGCCTTCACAGTCTCAAGAATATGACAGTGGTGAACCGCAATCATTCATTCATGAGGTGAATGATGATGAGACACAGTTGCCAATTACTTAGGTGGTGGTTAGGTTAAGTCAGGAGGATGAGCAGAGTGAGGAAGTGGAAGAGGAGTTGGTGGACGATGAGGTCACTGACCCAACATGGTGAGGTGAAAAGCCGAGCGAGGACAGCAGTAGAGAGGGGGAGGGATCCGTAGCACCACAACAGTCTGGAAGAGGCAGTGGGGTTGGCAAATGGGAGACGTCGGCCCACACCAAACAGGACCACAAACATTACACCGAGCACCCCCATGCGTAAATCTACCTTGCCAAGGGGTAGGTGTTCCGCAGTAAGGCGCTTTTTTGAGGAAAGTGCAGACGACAAAAGAGTGGTAGTTTTCAAAATGTGCCTTTCCAAAATGAGCCGGGGCATGAACACTAGCAACCTCACCACCACCAGCATGATCCGCCACATGGCATCCAAGCACCCTAATAAGTGGGTCGAACGCCTGGGTCCGCACTCTGCATCTGCGTGTCCCACCACTGCCCCCACTTCCCCTGTGTTACGCACTGCTGGACAATCCCCTGTCGAAGGCGCAAGCCTGGATGCCCCTCGCCCTGCACCTGAACCATTGCATGAACTGTCAGAAATAACATCAACTTCCCTGTCCCAGCACAGCGTCCAAATGTTGATTATACAGGCATTTGAACGCAAGCGCAAATACCCCCCCACCGACCCACAGGCCATAGCACTGAATGTGTAACTTTCAAAATTACTGGCCCTTGAAATGTTGCCATTTAGGCTTGTGGACATTGAGGTCTTCCACAGCCTGATGTCGGCGGCCGTCCCTCGGTACGCAGTCCACAGCCGCCACTATTTTTCACGGTGTGCCATGTCCGCCTTACACCAGCATGTGTCCCAGAACATCACCCGTGCCCTAACCAATGCACGTAATGGGAAGGTCCACCTCCCCAACGGACACATGGACAAGGGCTGGTGGCCAGGGACGCTACATTTCCCTGACCACACACTGGGTGAATGTTGTGGAGGCCGGGAGTGATTCGGACCCTGGGATGGCACAGGTGCTACCCACACCCAGGATTGCTGGCCCTACATCCATCAGGGACTCTACCAGCAGCTATGATACTGGCTCTAACCCTCACTTCTCCTCCTCCGCCTCCTCTGCCACTTCCACCTCCAACAGCAGTCAGACATCAGTCGCTAGCTGGAACCAGTGTAGCACTGCTGTGGGTAATCGTCAACAGGCCGTGCTGAAGATGATCTGTTTAGGGGACAAATAGCATCCCGTAGCAGGGCTGTGGCTCTCACCATTTAACCTAGAAACAGGCATGGTTGTGTCCGACAATGGCCGTAACTAGGTGGCGGCTTTGGAGCTCGGCAACCTGATACACATTCCATGCCTAGCCCAGGTCCTAAACTTAGTGGTTTATCAAAACCTACCCCAATTTGCAGTAGCTACTAGTGAAGGCGCGCTGCTTGTGTGCTCATTTCCGCAAGTCATCCATAGCTTCAGCCGGTCAGTCAACGCTGCAGCAGTGCTTGTGGCTTCCAGCTCACCGACTGTTGTGCGACGTGAGCACGCAGTGGAACTCTACGTTCTACATGTTGGCCAAGCTTTGTGAGCAGCAGAGGGCAGTTGTGGAATACCAGCTGCAACATGGCCATTACCTTTCAAGTCAACTGCCACTATTCATAATCGAGGAGTGGGCATTGATGTCAGACCTATGTGAGGTTTTAAAAGACTTTGATGAATCCACACAGATGGTTAGTGGCGATAACGCTATTATCAGCGAAACCATCCCACTGCTGTGTCTCAAACGATCGCTGTTCACCATTAAGGAGGATGCTTTGAATGTGGCAGACGAGGTGATGGGGGAGGAGATGACACAGGGTGATAGCCAAATCTCCCTCAGTTCATTTTCTCAGCATGAATTGGGCCATGAAGAGGAGGAGGAGCTGGAGACACTTGCCTCTGCTACAGAGTCTAGTACCCATGAAACTTTAATTCTATCTGTTCAGCGTGGATGGGCACAAGAGGAGGAGGAGGTTATGGAGAGTCATCCTGAAGTTGACATCAACATCTTGCCTGTTGGTACTCTGGAACACATGGCTGTCTTTATGTTAGGCTGCCTGTCCCGCGACCCTCTCGTTATACACATTTTAAATAACACAGATTACTGGGTGTTCACCCTTCTTGACCCCTGCTACAAAGAGATCTTCTCATCTCTCATTCCTGTGGTAGAGAAGACGAGTGCAACACCAGATGGTACTTGTCGAAAGATTGCTCTAAAATTTTCCATCTGACCAATGCGGCCGCCAGAGTGCGTACTTCCTTAGGCAACCGAGGAAGGGAGACAAGGGGAACACACAGTAGTTCCAACAGAGGCAGGGCAACACTTTCCAAGGCATGAGACACTTTCATGACACCCCGCCAGCAACCTCACCCTGAATCGCGGCCTAGTGCTACAAGGTGGGAAAAGTTTAGGAAGATGGTGAAGGAATACATTGCAGACCATGTCAGCGTCCTAAATAATCCCTCAGTACCTTACAACTACTGGGTGTCCAAGTTAGACACGTGACGTGAACTTAGTGTTCCTCTTGGCATTATAACCGATAAGCGTAATCGCTTGTCCACTGACAATGCTGACAGGTTGAATCAGATAAAAATGAACAAGGCCTGGATTGCCCCTGACTTCTCCACTCCACCAGAGGAAATCTGAGCTAATGAGGAACAAAAACGTAACTTAAACGTATGCTTTATAATGTACTCAATCCACAAGATTGAGATTTTTTTACCCTTTTCACCGCAAAAAAGGGTATATGTTTGAATCTTGTTTTCTCATCCGCCTCCTCCTCCACCTCCTCTTCCATACAGAATATATATGCCCTCACTACAAAGTTTTGTAGGGTTCGCTAGGCTTCAGGCCCTCATCTCCAATGCTTTACACCGTCTGCTCACATGTAGGCCATCACTGCAATAATTTATGGGGTTCGCTAGGCATAAGGCCCTCACCTCCAATGCTTTAAACCATCTGCTCAACTGTAGCCCATCACTGCAATGATTTAAGGGGTTCTCTAGGCTTCAGGCCCTCAACTCCCATGCTTTAAACCGTCTGCTCACCTGTAGCTCAGCACTGCAATGATTTATGGGGTTCACTCAGCTTCAGGCCCTCACCTCCAATGCTTTATTCCGTATGCTTACCTGTAGCCCAGCACTGCAATCATTTTTGCGGTTCACTAGGCTTCAGGCCCTCACCTCCAATGCTTTATAAGGTCTGCTCATCTGTAGTCAAACACTGCAATATTTTTGGGGTTCACTAGGCTTCAGGCCATTACCTCCAATGATTTATACCGTCTACTCACCTGTAGGTCATCACCCGCAATGATTTATGGGGTTCTCTCGGCTTCAGGCCCTCACCTCCAATGCTTTATACCGTCTGCTCGCCTGTAGCCCATCACTGCAATGATTTATGGGGTTTGCTAGGGTTCAGGCCCTCACCTCCAATGCTTTATACCATCTGCTCACCTATAGGCCATCACTGCAAGGATTTTTGGGGTTCGGTAGGCTTCAGGCCCTCACCTCCAATGCTTTTTACCATCTGCTCACCTGTAGGCCATCACCCGGAATAATTTATGGGGTTCTCTAGGCTTCAGGCCCTCACCTGCAATGCTTTATACCGTCTGCTCACCTGTAGCCCATCACTGCAATGATTTATGGGGTTCTCCATGATTCAGGCCCTCACCTCCAATTGATTATACTGTCTGCTCACCTGTAGCCCATCACTGCAATGATTTTTGGGGTTCGGTAGGTTTCAGGCCCTCACCTCCAATGCTTTATACCATCTGCTCACCTGTAGGCCATCACCCGCAATGATTTATGGGGTTCTCTAGGCTTCAGGCCCTCACCTCCAATGCTTTATATCATCTGCTCACCTGTAGCCCATCACTGCAATGATTTATGGGGTTCGCTAGGCTTCAGGCCCTCACCTCCAATGCTTTATAAGGTCTACTCATCTGTAGTCCATCCCTGCCATATTTTATGGGGTTCACTGGGCTTCAGGCCATTACCTCCAATGCTTTATACCGTCTGCTTACCTGTAGGCCATCACCCGCAATGATTTATGGGGTTCTCTCGGCTTCAGGCCCTCACCTCCAATGCTTTATACCATCTGCTCGCCTGTAGCCCATCACTGCAATGATTTATGGGGTTCGCTAGGCTTCAGGCCCTCACCTCCAATGCTTTACACTGTCTGCTCACCTGTAGGCCATCACTGCAATGATTTTTGGGGTTCGGTAGGCTTCAGGCCCTCACCTTCAATTCGTTATACCGTCTGCTCACCTGTAGGCCATCACTGCAATGATTTATGGGGTTCTCCAGGCTTCAAGCCCTCACCTCCAATTCTTTATACCGTCTGCTCACCTGTAGCCCAGCACTGCAATGATTTATGGGGTTCATTCAGCTTCAGGCCCTCACCTCCAATGCTTTATACCATCTGCTCACCTGTAGGCAATCACTGCAATGTTATATGAAGTTCGCTAAGCTTCAGGCCCTCACCTCCAATGCTTTACACTGTCTGCTCACCTGTAGGCCATCACCGCAATGATTTATGGGGTTCTCTAGGCTTAAGGTCCTCAGCTCCAATGCTTTATAAGGTCTGTTCACCTGTAGCCCATCACTGCCATATTTTATGGGGTTCACTAGACTTCAGGCCATTACCTCCATTGCTTTATACCGTCTGCTCACCTGTAGGCCATCACCCGCAATGATTTATGGCGTTCTCTCGGCTTAAGGCCCTCACCTCCAATGCTTTATACAGTCTGCTCGCCTGAAGCCCATCACTGCCATGATTTATGGGGTTCGCTAGGCTTCAGGCCCTCACCTCCAATGCTTTATACCGCCTGCTCAGCTGTAGGCCATCACTGCAATGTTTTATGGGGTTCGCTAGGCTTCAGGCCCTCACCTCCAATGCTTTACACTGTCTGCTCACCTGAAGGCCATCACCGCAATGATTTATGGGGTTCTCTAGGCTTAAGGTCCTCAGCTCCAATGCTTTATAAGGTCTGTTCACCTGTAGCCCATCACTGCCATATTTTATGGGGTTCACTAGACTTCAGGCCATTACCTCCATTGCTTTATACCGTCTGCTAACCTGTAGGCCATCACCCGCAATGATTTATGGTGTTCTCTCGGCTTTAGGCCCTCACCTTCAATGCTTTATACCGTCTGCTCGCCTGTAGCCCATCACTGCCATGATTTTTGGGGTTCGCTAGGCTTCAGGCCCTCACCTCCAATGCTTTACACTGTCTGCTCACTTGTAGGCCATCACTGCAATGATTTATGGGGTTCTCTAGGCTTAAGGTCCTCAGCTCCAATGCTTTACACAGTCTGCTCAGCTGTAGGCCATCACTGCAATGATTTTTGGGGTTCGGTAGGCTTCAGGCCCACACCTTCAATGCTCTATACCATCTGCTTACCTGTAAGCCATCACCCGCAATGATTTGTGGGGTTCTCCAGGCTTCAGGCCCTCACCTCCCATTCATTATACCGTCTGCTCACCTGTAGCCCAGCACTGCAATGATTTATGGGGTTCACTCAGCTTCAGGCCCTCACCTCCAATGCTTTATATCGTCTGCTCACCTGTAGGTCATCAGTGCAATGATTTTTGGGGTTCGGTAGGCTTTAGGCACTCACCTCCAATGCTTTATACCGTCTGCTCACCTGTAGCCCATCACTGCAATGATTTATGGGGATCACTAGGCTTAAGGTCCTCACCTCCAATGCTTTATAAGGTCTGCTCACCTGTAGCCCACCGCTGCATTATTTTATGGGGTTCACTAGGCTTCAGGCCATTACCTCCAGTGCTTTATACCGTCTGTTCACCTATAGGCCATCAGCCACAATGATTTATGGGGTTCTTAAGGCTTCAGGCCCTCACCTCCAGTACTTTATACTGTCTGCTCACCTGTAGCCCAGCACTGCCATATTTTATGGGGTTCACTAGGCTTCAGACCATTACCTCCAATGCTTTATACCGTCTGCTGACCTGGAGGCCATCACCTGCAATGATTTATGGGGTTCTCTCGGCTTCAGGCCCTCACCTCCAATACTTTATACCGTCTGCTTGTCTGTAGCTAGAGAAGAGCGAACACCTGGAAGTTCGGGTTCGGGAAGTTCGGCCGAACTTCCCGAAAATGTTCGGGTTCGGGATCCGAACTCGACCCGAACTTTATCCCGAACCCCATTGAAGTCGAACTTTTAGGCACTAAAAAGGCTGGAAAATAGTCCAGGAAGGGGCTAGAGGGCTGCCAAAGGCAGCAAAATGTAGGTAAATCCCCTGCAAACAAATGTGGATAGGGAAATGAATTAAAATAAAATAAATAAAATTTAACCAATATCAATTGGAGAGAAGTCCCACAGCAAGGAATCATGCGTCACATCACACACCACCGGAGAAGGCCACTTTCAGTTATTTCGGCCCAGCACCCAGACAGAGGAGAGAGGTCCCACAGCAAGGAATCATGCGTCATATCAACCACCACCGGAGAAGGCCACTCTCAGTTATTTCGGCCCAGCACCCAGACAGAGGAGAGAGGTCCCACAGTAAGGAATCATGCGCCATATAAACCAGCACCGGAGAAGGCCACTCTCAGTTATTTCGGCCCAGCACCCAGACAGAGGAGAGAGGTCCCACAGCAAGGAATCATGCGTCATATCAACCACCACCGGAGAAGGCCACTCTTTCGGTTGCACCCCAAGATCAAGGTAAAGTTAAAAAAATTTGGATTCAATAAAGAAGTGCCCCAGAGTACAAGAATACATGGTTGAGGGGGAGGCAGTTATAAATGTCTATTCTGCACAAGGGAGGGACAGGTCCTGTGGGATCCATGCCTGGTTCATTTTTATGAACGTCAGCTTGTCCACGTTGGCTGTGGACAGGCGGCTGCGTTAGTCAGAAATGCGCCCCCTGCCGTTCTGAATACACGTTCAGACAAATCGCTGGCCGCCGGGCAGGCCAGCACCTCCAAGGCATAAAATGCTAACTCTGACCACGTGGACAATTTGGAGACCCAGAAGTTGATTGGGGCCGAACCATCAGTTAGTACGTGGAGGGGTGTGCAGACGTACTGTTCAACCATGTTAGTGAAATACTGCCTCCTGCTAACACGTTCCGTATCAGGTGGTGGTGCAGTTAGCTGTGGCGTGGAGACAAAACTTTTTCATATTTCTGCCATGCTAACCCTGCCCTCAGAGGAGCAGGCCATGACACAGCTGCGCTGGCGACCTCTTGCTCCTCCTCTGCCTTCGCCTTGGGCTTCCACCTGTTCCCCTGTGACATTTGGGAATGCTCTCAGGAGCGCCTCTACCAGCGTGCGCTTGTACTCGTGCATCTTCCTATCACGCTCCAGTGCAGGAAGTAAGGTGGGCACATTGTCTTTGTACCGGGGATCCAGCAGGGTGGCAACCCAGTAGTCCGCACATGTTAAAATGTGGGCAACTCTGCTGTCATTGCGCAAGCACTGCAGCATGTAGTCGCTCATGTGTGCCAGGCTCCCCAGAGGTAAGGACAAGCTGTCCTCTGTGAGAGGCGTATCGTCATCATCCTCCGTATCCCCCCAGCCACGCACCAGTGATGGGCCTGAGCTGTGTCGAGTGCCACCCCGCTGTGAACCTGCTTCATCCTCATCCTCCTCCACCTCCTCCTCATCCTCCTCGTCCTCCAGTAGTGGTCCCTGGCTGGCCACATTTGTACCTGGCCTCTGCTGTTGCAAAAAACCTCCATCTGAGCCACTTCTAACAGACTGGCCTGAAAGTGCTAAAAATGACCCCTCATCCTCCTCCTCCTCCTCCTGGGCCACCACCTCTTCCATCATCTTCCTAAGCGTTTTCTCAAGGAGACATAGAAGTGGTATTGTAACGCTGATAACGGTGTCATCGCCACTGGCCATGTTGGTGGAATACTCGAAACAGCGCAACAGGGCACACAGGTCTCGCATGGAGGCCCAATCATTGGTGGTGAAGTGGTGCTGTTCCGCAGTGCGACTGACTCGTGCGTGCTGCAGCTGAAAATCCACTATGGCCTGCTGCTGCTCGCACAGTCTCTCCAGCATGTGCAAGGTGGAGTTCCACCTGGTGGGCACGTCGCATATGAGGCGTTGAAAGGGAAGGCCGAAGTTCCGCTGCAGCGCAGACAGGCGAGCAGCGGCAGGCGCGCACAGACGGCCCTCACTTTATGCAGCAGCTCTGACATGTCGGGGTAGTTGTGAATGAACTTCTGCACCACCAAATTCAGCACATGCGCCAGGCAAGGGATGTGCGTCAAACGGGCTAGTCCCAGAGCTGCGACGAGATTTCTCCCATTATCGCACATCACCAGGCCGGACTTGAGGCCCACCGGCAGAAACCACTCGTCGGTCTGTTGTTCAATACCCCGCCACAACTCCTGCGAGGTGGGTGCCTGTCCCCCAAACATATGAGTTTCAGAATGGCCTGCTGACGTTTACCCCGGGCTGTGCTGAAGTTGGTGGTGAAGGTGTGTGGCTGACTGGATGAGCTGGTGGAAGCAGAGGAGGAGAAAGCCGAGTAGGAGGAGGAGGCTACAGGAGGCAAAGAATGATGCCCTGCGATCCTTGGCGGCGGAAGGAACTCTCCGCCTGCGGCCCAGCCGCCACTACATTTACCCAGTGTGCAGTTAGGGAGATATAGCGTCCCTGGCCGTGCTTACTGGTCCACGTATCTGTGGTTAGGTGGACCTTGCCACAGATGGCGTTACGCAATGCACACTTGATTTTATCGGATACTTGGTTGTGCAGGGAAGGCACGGCTGTCTTGGAGAAGTAGTGGCGGCTGGGAACAACATACTGTGGGACAGCCATGGACATCAGCTGTTTAAAGCTGTCTGTGTCCACCAGCCTGAATGACAGCATTTCAAAGGCCAGTAGTTTAGAAATGCTGGCATTAAGGCCCAGGGCTCGAGGGTGGCTAGGTGGGTTTACACTTTCTCTCCAAGGTTTGTGAGATGGAGAGCTGAACGCTGCTGTGTGACATGGTGGAGATGCTTGGTGACGCAGGTGGAGTTGTCGGTGGCACATCCTCTGTTTGGTGGGCGGCAGGTGCCAACATTCCTCCCGAGGCGGAGGAAGAGGCCGAGGCAGCAGCAGAAGAGGGAGCAGGGGGAGCCAGAGTGAGTTCCTTGCTTTTAAGGTGTTTACTCCACTGCAGTTCATGCTTTGCATGTAGATGCCTGGTCATGCAGGTTGTGCTAAGTTTCAAAACATTAATGCCTCGCTTTAGGCTCTGATTGCACAGCGTGCAAACCACTCGGGTCTTGTCGTCAGCACATTGTTTAAAGAAGTGCCATGCCAGGGAACTCCTTGAAGCTGCCATTCGGGTGCTCGGTCCCTGGTGGCGGTGGCCAGTAGCAGGCGAACTCTTGGCTGCGGCTGTTCTGCTTTTGCCCCCTGTTCTCTCTTTTGCTACGCTGTTGGCTCGGTCTCACCACTGCCTCTTCCTCTGAACTATGAAAGTCAGTGGCACGACCTTCATTCCATGTGGGGTCTAGGACCTCATCGTCCCCTGCACCGTCTTCCACACAGTCTTCCTCCCTGACCTCCTGTTCGGTCTGCACACTGCAGAAAGACGCAGCAGTTGGCACCTGTGTTTCGTCATCATCAGAGACGTGCGGACTCCGATGAGGTGGTATTCCCATGTCCTCATCATCAGGAAACATCAGTGGTTGTGCATCAGTGCATTCTATGTCTTCCACCACTGGGGAAGGGCTAGGTGGATTTCCTTGGGAAACCCTGCCAGCAGAGTCTTCAAACAGCATAAGAGACTGCGGCATAACTTGAGGCTCAGACAGTTTCCCTGATATGCATGGGGGTGATGTGACAGACTGATGGGCTTGGTTTTCAGGTGCCACCTGTGCGCTTTCAGCAGAAGACTGGGTGGGAGATAATGTTGTGAACATGCTGGATCCACTGTCGGCCACCCAATTGACTAGCGCCTGTACCTGCTCAGGCCTTACCATCCTTAGAACGGCATTGGGCCCCACCAAATATCACTGTAAATTCTGGCGGGTACTGGAACCTGAGGTAGTTGGTTCATTAGGACGTGTGGCTTTAGCAGAATGGCCACGTCCTCTCCCAGCACCAGAGGGTACACTAACACCACCACAACCGCGTCCGCGTCCCTTACTAGATGTTTACCTCATTGTTACCGTTCACCAAGCACCACAATAAGGAAAAAAATATTTGGCCCAATGTATTGATTTCAAATTCAGGCCTTTTTTTACAGGCACCTAACACTATCTCCCTATTTGTTTATGTAGCGTATTACACTAATCCAGGCACAGCAGTAACCACTGATTTAGGGTAATATCTCTTTTAGGGCTAGTATTTAGGCCCTGGATGAAAGGTATCCCTTTATGGACAGATTTACACTTGGCCTGCAACAGCTGGGACAACAGATTCAGGGTATTGCTATTTTGGCAATTGAATGTCACCTCAGAACAAAATATATGTTTTGGCGGACACAATTATATTTTGCCAGCCACAGCTGAAACCACTGATTTATGGTATTGCTATTTTGGCAATTGAATTTCACCCCAGAACAAAATATATGTTTTGGCGGACACTATGAAATCTGGACTGCAACAGCTGGGACACCAGATTCAGGGTATTGCTATTTTGGCAGATTAATTTCACCCCAGAACAAAATATATATTTTGGCGGACACTATGAAATCTGGCCTGCATTAGCTGGGACACCAGATTCAGGGTATTGCTATTTTGCCAGATTAATTTCACCCCAGAACAAAATATATGTTTTGGCAGACACTATTCTATTTTGCCAGCCACAGCTGAAACCACTGATTTATGGTATTGCTATTTTGGCAATTGAATTTGACCCCAGAACAAAATATATGTTTTGGCGGACACTATGAAATCTGGCCTGCAACAGCTGGGACACCAGATTCAGGGTATTGCTATTTTGGCAGATTAATTTCACCCCAGAACAAAATATATGTTTTGGCGGACACTATGAAATCTGGCCTGCAACAGCTGGGACACCAGATTCAGGGTATTGCTATTTTGGCAGATTAATTTCACCCCAGAACAAAATATATGTTTTGGCGGACACTATGAAATCTGGCCTGCAACAGCATGGATACCAGATTTAGGGTATTGCTATTTTGCCAGATTAATTTCACCCCAGAACAAAATATATGTTTTGGCGGACACTATTCTATTTTGCCAGCCACAGCTGAAACCACTGATTTATGGTATTGCTATTTTGGCAATTGAATTTCACCACAGAAAATAATCTATCCTTTGCCAGACAGCAGACAGTATTATACTTGTCTAGCCAAAGCTGGAGCACCAGATTTAAGGGATTGGTATTTGGGCAATTGTATTTAACCCCTTAATAAAATATAGAAATTGCTATAGAGTTTATATAGAGTTTCTAGGGGTGACAATTAGCACAGCCAAGCCCCTGATGTAGGATATAGCAAAAAAAAACTAGTATTGATGGATTGATGGACTTGGTGGCAGCTTGTTCTGGTGCACCACAAGTCACAAAATGGCCGCCGATCAACCCAGAAAATAAGTGACAGAAAAACGCTCTGTGCAGCCTAAAAACCAGTGAGCAAGTAACTAGCAGAAATTCAATCATTCACAGCTGTAGATCGATCCGTTCATTAGGTGCTGTTGCTGACTTTACCCTGCCTAATCTCACCCTGACAGAAGCTGCGTCCTCTCCCTACACAAATCAGAGCAGTGTGATGTGCGGCGCAACGTGACTCCAGCTTAAATAGACGCTGGGTCACTTGCTGCACTTGGCCAATCACAGCCATGCCATTAGTAGGCATGGCTGTGATGGGCTCTTAGGGCAAGAAGTAAAACGCTAGCTGATTGGCTGCTGTGCAGCCCTTCAGAAAGCGGGAAGAAATCGCTGAACAACGGACCCGAACCCGAACTTTTTTGAAAATGTCCGTGTTCGGGTCCGTGTCCTGGACACCCCAAAATTTGGTACGAACCCGAACGATGCTCGAACTGTTCGATCAACACTATATGTACCCAAAAATGGTACCAATATAAACGTCAACTCTTTCTGCAAAAAATGAGCCACTGCAAAAGATGATCGACAGAAAAATGAAAGAAAATATGGTGTTCAGAAAATATTTTTTTTTTTCAAAATGCTTTATTATGTAAAACTGAAACAAACAAAGAAAGTAGAGATATTTAATATCATTGCGTCCGTAACAAGCTGCTCTATAAAAATAGCACATGATCTACCCCGTCAGATGAATCTTTAAAAAAATTAAAACGGTGCCAAAAAAAGTCATTTTTAATTACCTTTGCACACAAAAAGCGTAATATAAAGCAATTTTAAATAATATGTACCCCAAAATAGTACCAATAAAACTGGCACCTTATCCCTTAGTTTCCAAAATGGGGTCACTTTTTGGGAGTTTCTACTATAGGGGTGCATCGGGGGGCTTCAAGTGTGACATGACATCTAAAAACCAGTCCAGCAAAATCTGCCTTCCAAAAACCAAACGTCGCTCCTTTTCTTCTGTGCCCTGTCCTGTGCCAATACAGCAGTTTGCAACCACAATTGGTGTGTTTATGTAAACCACAGAATCAGGGTAATAAATATTGAGTTTTCTTTTCCTGTTAGCTCTCGATGTGTTAAAGAAAAAATTGATTTGAAATAGAAAATCTGGCAAAAAAGTGACATTTATAAATTTCATCTCCATTTTCCTTTAATTCTTGTGGAACACCTAAAGGGTAAACAAAGTTTGTAAAATCAATGTTGAGTAACTTGAGGGGTGTAGTTTCTGCAATGGGTTCATTTATGGGGGTTTCTACTATATAAGCCCCACAAAGTGACTTCAGACCTGAACTGGTCCTTAAAAAGTGAGTTTTGGAAATTTTCTTAAAAATTTTAAGAATTGCTTCTAAAATTCTAAGCCTTCTAAAGTCCTAAAAAAATAATATGGTGAATGCTACATAATATATATTTTAATAGGTATCACTTTCTGTTTTAAAATAAGAGAAATTGAAAGTTTGAAAATTGAGAATTTTTGCTCATTTTTGGTAAATTTGGGATTTTTCATAAATAAAGGTGAAATATATTGACTCAAATTTATAAACTATCATGAAGTAAAATGTGTCACGAGAAAACAGTCTCAGAATGGTTTTTATAAGTAAAAGTGTTCCAAAGTTATTACCACATGAAGTGACACATCTCATATTTGCAAAATTAGACGTGGACATTGGGGCATCAATGACCCTTGGTCATGAAAAGGTTAATATAACTGTGTTTCGACTTGTTTAATTTGTGTCCTAGAAGAAATTAGATTTTTCTCATCTTTAAACAGAACAAGGTCCAGGAAATTAATCTTGGTAAAAATTTATGGTAAAATTAAAACCCCAATCATATGTGTTCAATATAGCAACAAGTTCATGTGCCTTCTGCTATGTACTGGACCATATTAAAAACAGGTCATCAATATAACTTTTACAATATACGATAATATATTGTCAAATAAAAGGGTTAGGTGGTATAATGGGACTCAAATTGCCCCATTTACAAATTAGAGTAACTGGGTATGACTCGAGTACCCATCGCACATCCTTTGATCTGCTTAAAAAATAGTGCACACCCTTAAACTAATACTTTGTTGAAGCACCTTTTGATTTTATTATAGCACTCAGTCTTTTTCGGTATGAGTCTATCAGCATGGCAAATTTTGACTAGGCAAGATTTGCCCACTCTTCTTTGCAAAAACACTCCAAATCTATCAGATTGCGAGGGCATCTCCTGTGCACAGCCCTCTTTAGATCACCAGACAGATTTTCAATCGGATTCAGGTCTGGGCTCTGGCTGGGCCATTCCAAAACTTTAATCTTCTTCTGGTGAAGCCATTCCTTTGTTGATTTGGATGTATGCTTTGGGTCATTGTCCTGCTGAAAGATGAAGTTCCTCTTCATGTTCAGTTTTCTAGCAGAAGCCTGAAGGTTTTGTGCTAATATTTACTGGTATTTGAAACTGTTCAAAATTCCCTCTATCTTAACTAAGGCTCCAGTTCCAGCTGAAGCCCCAAAGCATGATGCTGCCACCACCATGCTTCACTGTGGATATGGTGTTCTTTTGGTGATGTGCAGTGTTGTTTTTGTGCCAAACATATCTTTTGGAATTTTGGCCAAAAAGTTCAACCTTGGTTTCATCAGACCATAACACCTTTTCCCACATGCTTTTGGGAAACTTCAGATGTGTTTTTTTGCAAAATGTAGCCTGGCTTGGGTGTTTTTCTTCGTAAGAAAAGGCTTTCGTCTTGCCACTCTACCCCATAGCCCTGACATATGAAGAATACAGGAGATTGTTGTCACATGTACCACACAGTCAGTACTTGCCAGATATTCCTGCATCTTCTTTAATGTTGCTGTAGGCCTCTTGGTAGCCTCCCAGACCAGTTTTCTTCTCGTCTTTTCATTAATTTTGGAGGGACGTCCAGTTCTTGGTAATATCACTGTTGTGCCATATTTTCTCCAATTGATGATGACTGTCTTCACTGTGTTCCATGGTGTAACGGACCGTTACGCACACAACTCCGTTTAGGCGATATTCCCTTTTCCGGATAGACCAGCAGCTACTGCAATCACCAACTTCGAGACACACGAACCCTGGAAGCAGCCGAACAGGAAAAGCAATATGAACAGCTTACACTCCTGGCAATCAGCATACAGTCAAATCCCCCCCAATAACGAGACGACACTTCGTTTTGAGGGTCAAGCAGGAACTCTTTTCCTGGGGCATACAGCCTCTTTTATTTACACTCCACAAACATAGTACGGCCCACAGGGGTTTGAAATACAACCAATCAATCCGTACAATAAACACAGACACTCCCACACAAAATACAGCGACCAATCAACATACAGCCAGATATATCACAATCCCACATGGCTGGTCCATTGTGGATGCTGATTAGGTCACAGCAATGTCCATTGTGAATATTGATTAGGTCACAGGCGATGTCCATTGTGAATGGTGATTAGGTCACAGCAATGTCCATTGTGGATGCTGATTAGGTCACAGCAATGTCCATTGTGAATATTGATTAGGTCACAGGCGATGTCCATTGTGGATGTTGATTAGGTCACAGCAATGTCCATTGTGGATGTTGATTAGATCACAGCAATGTCCATTGTGAATGTTGATTATCATTGGGGCCATAGTCGCAGGGTAAGAGGCTAGCAAGCATGCCTCTCCAATGCCCAGGGATACATGGCAGTTTGTCACATATCTCCCCTTTGGGGGGAAGACTAACCAGGCACCTGACCTCCTGTCGGTCAGTGCCTACGTTAGTCGATCCACCAACCCACAATAGACAAATGCCAGAGTAGCCCACCCACAACAAACAGG
Source organism: Bufotes viridis (assembly GCA_033119425.1). NCBI lineage: Eukaryota > Metazoa > Chordata > Amphibia > Anura > Bufonidae > Bufotes > Bufotes viridis. The sequence continues at coordinate 216,765,951 of CM065593.1, read as the reverse complement.
TACAAGAGTGACCCACCCACAAGAAGCAGTTACTGCACCCGGATATTCCTCTGGGGTGCTGAGGCAACATGCTGTGGGGAGTTGAGGGAGGGCAGAGGCCGACTGCACTCTGCCCAGCTGCCAGCTCTTCTGCTGGGGGGCTGGGAACATAGTCCGGCTCAGTAGCCAGGGGAACATGGGCACCAGTGGGGGTTAACATCGCCTCTGTTAACCCTGGGGCCAAGTTAGGTGTTAGCTGGGGAGGAGAGTTTGTACTTACCCCTCCTCCTGTTGTCCCGGTGCGGGTAGTTGGGGATCTGGACAGGCTGTCCAGCATCCCTGTAGGTCAGGCACAGAGACCACGGTCCCATCTGCGCCGTCTGGGAGATTGGTGTCTCCCCTTGTTAGGGTAAGCTGCCGCTGGGGAGAGGGGTGCTGTGTTCCTCTCCCTGAAACCCAGGCTGCTGCTGGAGTGGGAGACCGCCTGTCTCCACTCCCGTAACATTGTCCTGCTGCTGGAGAGAGAGACCAACTGTCTCTGCTCCCTGTAGGACACACTGCTGCTGGGGGAAAGGACGACACCTTCGGCCCCCTGGACTTCACACTGCCGCTGGGGGAAGGACGACACCTTCGGCCCTCTGTAACTCACACGGCCGCTGGGGAGGAAGGACGACACCTTCAGCTCCCTGGGGTACACACTGCCGCTGGGGAGAAGGGACGGCACCTTCAGCTCCCTGGGGTACACACTGCCGCTGGGGAGGAAGGACGGCACCTTCAGCTCCCTGGGGTACACACTGCCGCTGGGGAGGAAGGACAACACCTTCAGCTCCCTGGGGTACACACTGCCGCTGGGGAGGAAGGACGGCACCTTCAGCTCCCTGGGATACACACAGCCGCTGGGGAGGAAGGACGGCACCTTCAGCTCTCCGGAACGCACTCAGCCGCTGGGGAGGGCGGACGATACCATCTGCCATGAACTGCAGGTACTCTGCTGTTATCCTCCTCACGAACTGCACAGATTTCTCCGGGGGTTGGGTCCGAAGAAAATCAGCCGTGATCTCAGCTCTCTGTCAAATTCCTCCTGCGTGTAGCTGGGTGCCATGCTTGTTCTCCTGAAGTTCTTTCTTTTGTAGATAGGGGCGCTGTACGGGTACTAACGTTGCCCTCACTTTGTAATCCAAGGAATGGTGTTGCCCTGTAGATGTCCTTCTGGGCTGTGGAAATGATCCCGCCGCCTGCCACCAAATGTAACGGACCGTTACGCACACAACTCCATTTAGGCGATATTCCCTTTCCGGATAGACCAGCAGCTACTGCAATCACCAACTTCCCGAACTGCAAACCACACGAATTCACCAACTTCCGAACAAGAGACACACGAACCCTGGAAGCAGCCGAACAGGAAAAGCAATATGAACAGCTTACACTCCTGGCAATCAGCATACAGTCAAATCCCCCAATAACGAGACGACACTTCGCTTTGAGGGTCAAGCAGGAACTCTTTTCCTGGGGCATACAGCCTCTTTTATTTACACTCCACAAACATAGTACGAGCCCACAGGGGTTTGAAATACAACCAATCAATCCGTACAATAAACACAGACACTCCCACACAAAATACAGCGACCAATCAACATACAGCCAGATATATCACAATCCCACATGGCTGGTCCATTGTGGATGCTGATTAGGTCACAGCAATGTCCATTGTGAATATTGATTAGGTCACAGGCGATGTCCATTGTGAATGGTGATTAGGTCACAGCAATGTCCATTGTGGATGCTGATTAGGTCACAGCAATGTCCATTGTGATTATTGATTAGGTTACAGGCGATGTCCATTGTGGATGTTGATTAGGTCACAGCAATGTCCATTGTGGATGTTGATTAGGTCACAGCAATGTCCATTGTGAATGTTGATTATCATTGGGGCCATAGTCGCAGGGTAAGAGGCTAGCAAGCATGCCTCTCCAATGCCCAGGGATACATGGCAGTTTGTCACACATGGTATATCTAATGCCTTGGAAATTATTTTGTACCCTTCTCCTGACTGATACCTTTGAACACTGAGATCCCTCTGATGCTTTGGAAGCTCTCTGTGGACCATGGCTTTTGCTGTGGGATGCGACTAAGAAAATTTTAGCAAAGACCAACTAGAGCTGCTGAACTTTATTTGGGGTTAATCAGAGGCACTGTAAATGATGGCACGTGTATGCTGACTCCTATTTCACATAATTTTGAATGTGTTTGCATAATTCTGAACAGAGCTACATCCGATTCCCCAGTTATAAGTTAGTTTTTTTTTTCTTCCCTCTACATAAAAGATTTCCGTTTTTCAATTGAGTGGAGCAGTTTATAGGTCACATTAAAGGTGGAAAAAATTCTGAAATGATTTACTTTTGTCAAATCTTTTTACAGCATAGAAACCTGACATTTGGGGTGTGTAGACTTTTTATATCCAATATATATATATATATATATATATATATATATATATATATATATTTCTATATTTATTGTATAGATTATACTGCAGTGTGCCTTGTACAAAAATTTGCTGTGGGGCACAGTCAGTTCTAGTTATGCCCCTGCATATATTTGTAGTGCCTATTTATTCATTTATCTGGTGAGTGCTTAAAATACCAAATTGGATGATTTGCAATGTGGAGTGCTGGTCTCTTTCTTTTTTTTTTCAAGGAATAAGGATGTCACTTTTAGCACATCGAGGGTCGATAATTTTTTAGCATGATTAAAGATGACGATAGATGAGAAACAAGTGATTTGACGCTCGTCTTTGGATCGTTCATACTTATTACATCACACGATTTTCATTCATTTTTATGATGTACTAGAATCTGTACGATATTTGCTCCGTGTAATAGGGTCTTTATACACACAATGCCATCAATCACTGATAACACCTCCCTTCTGAACCTATAGTTTTTCATAGAGCTGCAAAAAAGCTAATTTGTAAATGTATTATATTTTAGTATATATTAATGCTATTTTAAAATGTTCAGAAAGAGGTAAGTTACATTCAATTAACCCCTACTGGACATGTACATCGCAGCCAGCAAGCAGTTCTGAACAAGACCCATAAATGCATATTACACTGATAGGGCAGGCGCAGGAGCTGTGCTCACTCAATCAGTGACAGGGGCCCAGTTGTTACTGACAACCAGGCCCCTACTGTATCCACCTGCATTTTTTGAAATGCCGATGCCGGTGGATAACATTATACCGCTGTCAATGCTGACTGCCACATATAATCATTTACAGAGGGAGGGGGCTCAATCTCTGATCCCATTGGCTCCCCACGCTGCAATGGCGGGGGGCCAATGGCTGTTAAAGCAACCCAATGTTTTATACAGACCTCTGAGCCTGGCAGCTACGGAAGCTTAAAAAAATCACATGAGCTACCATTTCAGGAGAACTCTGTAAAAAAAAAAATAATAAACTGTTCCAGAACAGCCATATATTTGGTCCCCTCTCTTCTCAAAAAGCATAATATCAAGCAATCAAAAAGTCATATCTACCCCAAAATGGTACCAATGAAAATGTCAACTAATCACACAGAAAACGAGCCATCACACAAGACCATTACCAGAAAAATAAAAAATAAAATATGGCTTTCAGAAAATGGCATTAGACAGAGTAGATTGAGACAGCACCATCAAAGGTCATTAGACCAAAAGTCCATTTAGGGGCGGTGCAGCGCGATGTCAGGTCCCGCCTTTGAACCCCCAGCGTATTCCAGTTAAATGAAGAAAATTGCAGCACTACAATGTCTTGTAGTAGAAACTTCTTAATTCCTCCTCAGAAAAGCGATGTTTCGACTTACTTGAAGTCTTTATCATGCTTGATCATGCTTGGTAAAGACTTCAAGTAAGTTGAAACGTCACTTTTTCAGAAAATGGCAACACAAAAACATGTTTTTATATATTATACTGACAATTTAAAAAAACATATTTGGTATTTCTAAGTCCGTAATGACCTGTTTTAGAAAATATCACATGACAGATCCCATTAGGTGAATGCCAAAAAAAAAAAAAAAACTATGTTAGAACAGCTATTTTTGGTTATGTGCCCTCCACAAAAGCATATAAAGTGATCAAAAAGTCATATGCGCTGCAAAATAGTACCAATAATAATGGCAACTCATCTTGCGAAAAATAAGCACTCACAGCTCCATCATCCATCAAAAGAAACATTTAAAAAAGTATAGTTGCCAAAAAATAGCTGCACTAGTAGCCCGTAAACCATTCTATCACAATTTGCACATGCCAAAGTTGTTCTCTTTTTTATCTGGACCCTGCAGCATATGTCCACCTTTATGGCATTTCTGTACCGAATAGAATCTGCCTAACAATTTAAAGGCTGTGGTGTGTCTCAAATGACACCAGCTCGGCACAACATATCGGACACTTATGCTTATGACATCAGAATGTTCATTCCACCCCTTTTCAAATACACCTTGAGGTGTGTAGTTTCCAAAATAAGTTCAATTCTCAGGAGTTCAATTATTATTTCAACTCAGAGCATCTATAATTGTCAGCACAAGTAGTATAAATCACCACATTGGGACTCAAAATGTGCATGGTGCTCTTTAAATTCTGAGCTTCAGGCAAAGGAATACAGCCACATGTTATATGTATCTAAAACCAAGAAGCATAGCATAATAATTAGAGGGCTGACTTTTCATACTGGCACACAATGGGTGCAAGATATTGGGCACTGAAATGACATATCTGTGGAAAAACTGCAATTTTCACTTTGCACCATGTTCTGTGCATTCATTTTTGCTAAACACCTGCGGGGGTAAAATGGTCACTACACTCCTTAATAATTATCTTGAGGGGTATAGTTTCCAAAATGGGGTCACTTCTCCGATGTTCCATTTATTTTTTCACCCTAGAGCTTCTTCAGCACAAGCAGTGTAAATCACATTGGGCCCTAAAAATATGCATCATGGTCTTTTCATCCTGAGACCTCTCATATGTTCATACAAAAGAATGCAGCCACATGTTGGATGTTTCAAAAACCTTAAAGGACAGCATAATAATTAGCGGGCTGAATTTTCACACTGAGCACAAGATATTGGGCATTGAAATGGCATATCGGTGGAAAAATGACAATTTTCACTTTGTTTTATTAAACACCCGTGGGGTCAAAATACTCTCTACATTCCTTGACAAAATTCCTTGGGGAGTTTTGTCTCCAAAATGGTCACATTTTGGGTGTTTCCTCTATAGGGGTATCTCAGGGTCTCTTTAAACCTGTGTTTATAAATTCTATGAAATGCTTGTTGGGTCAAAGTGCTTAGAACACCCCTTGACACCAATTTTTGAGAGTCTCCACTGTAGGGGTATCTTAGGGTCTCTTTCAATGTAACAGAATGCCCAAAAACCCTTTTGGCAGACTCAGCACTCCAAAAGCCAATTAGCGCTCCTTCCCTTCCTGTCCTACATTGTGTCAATACAACCACATATCGGTTGTTTTGATATTCAGGAGGAAATGGGAAACAAATTGAAGGGTGATTTTCTCCAGTTACTTCTTGTTTACATGAAAAAGTTGGGTTTAAAAAGTGAAATGTAGTTTTATGAAGCACCTTCCCTTCTGAGCCCTGTAGTGCACCCATACAAAGGTTTATAACCACATATGTGGTGTTTCTGTAAACTGGAGGGTAATAAATACTGAGGTTTGTATTGCTTTTAACCCTCGCTGTGTTACAGATAACAATGGATTAAAATGGTAAATCTGTAAAAAAAAAAAAAAAAAGTGAAATTAAATTTCAGCACCATTTCACTTCAATTCCTGTGGAACACCTAAAAGGTAAACATGATTCTAGCATCAACTTTTGAATAGTTTGAGGGGTGTAGTTTCTAAAATGAGTCCATTTATAGGTGGTTTCTTTTATGTAAGTTCCTCAAGGTGACTTCAGAAAGAAACTGGTCCTTTAAAATGTCACTGCTGAATTATTATTTTTTTTTTAATTTTGAAAATTGCTTTGTAAAGCCTTCTAAAATCTTAAAAAATAAAATGACATTTACAAAAATGATGTCAACATAAGGTAAACATAAGGGGAATATTAAGTAATAACTATTTTATGAGGTATCACTATTGTCTTAAAAGCAAAGAAATTAAAAAATTTTAAATTGCAAGATTTACCAAACTTTTTGTAAATTTTGTATTTTTTAAATAAATGAAGGTAAAACATATCGACTCAAATTCACAAGTAACAAGCAGTACAAAGTGTCATAAGAAAATTAACTCAGAATAGCTTGGATAAGTAAAAGCATTGCAAAGTTATTACCACATTTGTTAAATTTGGCCTGGTTCTTAAAGGGATATTCCATTATGTAACTTTTTTTCAACTTCTGTAGCGTTGGTGTGTACAGGGTGCACTTAACCTAACCTGATAGATATAAGCCTTTTAAGTGACTCTGTTTTTAAATTATGCACCCCACATCTTCCAGGTCTGCATCTCTTTCTTGAAATACACAGTGAAAAGTGCATCTTCTGTCATGTGATGTTTGTGAGAAAGACAGAACAATACATACACACAGAGAGATCGGAAAAAGTGAGATACATAAAGAAAAACATAGTGACACAATGTAAGATTTGCAGATAGACAGTCTCATACAGATTGACAGACACACATTAATGCAGAAACAGACAAATACAGACAGACAGCTATGTAAAAGGCAGAAACATACCAGCAGCAAAGACACAGACACAGAAAGCAGTTTGAAACAGGAAGACCCAGATGAAGCAGATAGGGAAACACCAAGTTACACTAAGCAAGAACTGCACAGGCAACTGGAAAAAGAAACAGAAAAAGCTACAACAAAACCTTAGCTTACTGTTATACGTCAATAGAGATGAGCGAATTGAAGTGGAAATCCATCCGAATTTCAGGAAAAATTTGATTCACACCGAATGAGAATTTTTCGCGCTTCGTGGTGACGAAACGCATTTTTTCCTAAAATGGCTGCTACACGTGTGAGGACATGGGGCAAGGAACTCTGGGAGGCAAGTTAACCCATACTGACATGCATGCAGCCCATCAGCAGCCATCCAGCCCGGTGATAACACAGCCATATAAATACGGTGGCCATCTTAGATTCTGCCATTCACCAGCGTGCTTAGTGCAGGGAGAGACTTGTCTGCAGGCACTAGGGACAGTGATAGGAAAGACTTGATTGTGGTGGGGAAAAAAAATGATTTACAAGTGCAGGGAAAGATTATTAAGGGAAAGGATAGGGAGGAATCATTCCACCAGCATTTGTGTTGAACAGGGTTCAGTAGGGAAGGTGACAGCCTGAGTAATAGGAACAATCCGATTACACCTTGCTGCACTGACTGGGGATCCAAATTGCCATTATATAGCTCTGTAATCCCATCAAACCTGTCTTATTAGGGTACAAGTGCTCTTTGAGAAAGGCATTAACAGGGTTCATTACAAGGAAATATTTCCGTGTTTTATTTGCCCTTGTGCAGTGCAGTTATATGTTCTAAAGCATTTTTTGGCTTGAATTAGTGGGGGAAAAAAGGGCCTACTAGCCGATGTGTGGTGAAGGGCAAAAATTACAGCCCTTTTTGTCGTGTGTAAGTGGCAAAAGTAAAATACATTTGCCGCCCAGCGGTGCAGTTATCTGTTGTAAAGCCCTTTTTTCTGTGTATTAGTGGAAAAATCAAAAAAAATTGCCGCTCAGCAGTGCAGTTATCTGTTCTAAAGCCCTTTTTTCCGTGTATTAGTGGAAAAATAAAAAATATCTTTGCCGCTCAGTGGTGCAGTGATATATTCGGAAGCCCTGTATGCCATGTATTAGTGGCGAAATAAAAATATATTCGCCGTCCAGCATTGCATATATCTGTTGACAAGCCTGTTATGTAAAAGTGGAAAAAAATTTGGGCCAAATTGACGTTCTGCGGTGTAGTGATATATTGGGAAGCCCAATTTGTCATGTATTAGTGGCGAAATAAAAATGCATTCTCCATCCAGCGTTGTACTCTGTTGAAAAGGCTGTTGTGTAAAAGTAGAAAAAATATATGCCTAATTGATGTTCCGCGGTGCAGTCATGTATTCTGAAGCCCAGTTTGCCGTGTATTAGTGGCGAAATAAAAAATATTTAATCTAACATTGGATTATTTGATCTAACAGAATGTCATACAGAGAAGTGCCAGGCCCTCCACAGGGGAGTGGCAGAGGCGTAATTTTTTCTGGCGCAGGCAGAGTTCGTAGCAGAGTAAGGGGGCATGGTAGCAGGAGTCGCAGCAAGAAGCTTGAGCTCCCGGTGTCATCTAGCGGTCCTTGAATGGTTGACTCGGTCATTCACTTCGTCCCAAGTGTCATTTATTTGCCAAAAAGGCAGTACCAGCCCTGCACACACATTTAGAACAGAAGGTGGGCCTGTCCTTGAGCCTGTTGTTGTCTGCCAAAGTGCACGGCAGCACAGACGTGTGGAGCTGTAATTATGGGCAGAGACAATACTACTCCTTTACGGCCTACACTGGGTGAATATGGTTCCTGCACAGCCACACCAGCAACTTGGCCAGGTGATTCCGCTTCCGCCTTCACGTTGCCACGCCGTTGGTCCTGCAACAATGTCATCCTCTGCCTCCTCATCCTCCTCATCCTCTACTGTGTCTTTAGCCTCCACTGCAGGGACAATTCACAGGGGCCCTCCAGCATACCACATGTGCAGGGCACGGAAATGTTTCGCTGTTCTGCATCTCGTTTCCCTGAGCGAACAGAGTCACACAGGGGAGGAACTGCTCCGTGCCCTTCGTCAAAAAATCGAATCCTGTCTTTCTCCGCGACAACTCAAAATCGGAACCATATTGACCGACAACGGAAAAAACATTGTGTCAGTGCTGCGTCAAGGAGGGCTAATCCATGCGTCCTGCACGGCACACATGTTCAATCTGGTTGTCAAGCAGTTTCTTTAGTCTTCCACCCATCTGTAAAACATCCTAAAAATGGCCAAGAAACTTTGTATGCACTTCAGCCACTCGTACACCGCAAAGCACACCCTCCTTAAGCTGCCGAGGGAGAACGGCATCCCCCACATAGGCTGATATGTAATGTTTCCACCTGTTGGAATTCCACCCTCCATATGTTATACCGACTATACGAACAGAGAAAGGCCATCAACAATGTCAGCCAGTGGCAGCTCGTGCGTGACACCTGCTATTTGCTCAGGTCCTTTGAGGATGCCACGTTATTTGTCAGTCGCCAGGACTACAGGATGAACAATGTAATTCCACTGCTTCATGTCCTGGAACAGATGCTGGTAAATCTGTCTGGTCAGGGGACTGGAGACTTGGCGCCTAGATCTCACGGCCACATGAGCCCTGTGGGTGCTGAAATGGAGGAGGAGGAGGACATTGGACCCCAAGCAATGTGTACCAAAGGGGTGGTTTTTCTACACAGGTGACAGGAGAGGAGGAGCATGAAGATGAGGAAGATGAGACAGAGGACCCAGACACACCATGGTAGTATGCAGTGGAGATGGAGGCAGGGAGTCCCTCCGAGTCACTTGCACAAATGGCCCGATGCATGCTCACTTGCTTGCCTAGTGACAGCCGAATTATCACCATTCAGCAGAGGGATGACTTCTGGCTCTCCAACTTGATGGACCCTTGCTACCGGTCCAAAATGGGGGCCTTTTTTCCACCCGCTGAGAGGGAGGACAAACTGAACTGCTATAAAGACATCCTATGTAGTCAGTTGGCCACTACCTATCTGCGCCATCGTCCTTCCTCTCGCAGGTCCGACCGGGGGGGGCCCTCTGCGCTCATGTTCCACTACCATGGCTGCTGGGGAGAGGTGGCAGGAGCAGTACCAGCTCTATTAGCAGCAGCCTGAGTCTAGAGTCGCTGATGAGCAGCTTTCTTCACCCACATAGTGAAGAAAGTACTCACCAGCAGAAGCAGCTAGACCTAAAGCAGGACTTGAACCAGCAGGTGGTGGCATTCTTGGACAGCACCCTGCCACCCCACATTGAAGATCTGCTGGACTACTGGGCATCCAAACTGGATTTGTGGCTTACCAAACTAGCAGAGTTTGCCCTGGAAAAGCTGTCCTGCCTGGCCAGTAGTGTGGCATTGTACCACTCTTTGACCTCCTGCTACCGCCACCACTATACACTTTCATTGTGCCACTCTGTGGACTCCTGATGCTGCTGCCACCTCCATATTTTGTCATTGTGCACCTCTGTGATGTCCTGATGCTGTTGCCACCTCCACATTTTGTCATTGTGCCACTCTGTGACCACCTGCTGCCACTACCTCCAGACTCTGTCATTGTGCCATTCTGTGTCCTCCTGATGCTGCCGCCACCTCCATACTCTGTCATTATGCCACTCTGTGACCTCCTGATGATGCTGCCACCTCCATATTTTGTCATTGTGCACCTCTGTGATGTCCTGATGCTGTTGCCACCTCCACATTTTGTCATTGTGCCACTCTGTGACCACCTGCTGCCACTACCTCCAGACTCTGTCATTGTGCCATTCTGTGTCCTCCTGATGCTGCCGCCACCTCCACACTCTGTCATTGTGCCACTCTATGCCCTTCCGCTGCCTCCACCTCCAGACTCTGTCATTGTGCCACTCTGTGGTCTCCTGATGCTGCTGCCACCTCCAGACTCTGTCATTGTGCCCCTCTGTGGTCTCCTGATGCTGCCGCCACCTCCACACTCTGTCATTGTGCCACTCTATGACCTCCCGCTGCCTTCACCTCCAGACTCTGTCATTGTGCCACTCTGTGGTCTCCTCCTGCCGCTTCCACCTCACCACTATGTCATATAGCCACCCTGTGGACTTCTCGTACTGTTCCCACCCTCTCCTCTTCATGACTGGGCCACTATTTTGTCTTTTTGGCAAAATATTGGCATCTTTTGTAAAAAACAAGCTGGCACTCCTAGACGTGTGGTTCTAAAACAAATTTATTGATAATTAAAATTGGTAATTAAAAATACTACAAACTAGTGAGAGGTATGATAAAGTTGTAAGATATCAAATTTGCTGATCCCCCCATTTTTATGGTGTAAAATCAGGTACAGCCTTCCTATTAAATCATGTAGCTTCTACTGCAGTTAATCAGATTAAATATACATCGCTATAATTCATATATCGCTATTAGTTCATGAGAAATTGCTATGCAAAATAGTATAGATTGTGCAAATGTGCAGTGTGCGGTTTCAAATGCAAAAAAAAAAAAATGATAAAGTGCAGTCCTTGATGGTTCCTATAGGGAAAAACGTCCTGTGCAAAGATAGATTACTGTGCAAAAAAGCTGCTGTGGAGGCAGCAGGTTTGTTACTCAGATAGACCTGTGAAATAAAGATACAGTATAGTCTCTGACAACTGGTTCCTGTAAAAGAATAGAAGGTCTTGTGCAAAAATAAACTTTGTTCTCAAATGGTCGTGAATTGAATTCAATATTCTCCGCTTTGTTACGGGAATTAGTGCTGTAAAATAAATCTGTGAAACAATAATTTCAATGCCGATGTACTAATTATAGTGCCAAGCTTCCAGTTAGCTTTCAAATTAGTGTCACTTGCAGTTTGTAGTGATCCGGGCTCCTGTTGGGATAGAAGAGGTACCTCTGTTCCTTTTGCTCTGTCCGGGATTCACTCGCTGCTGCGAGCGCTTGTGTCTGCTGTCAGCTGCTGTCTTCTTCCTCAGCGTCCGCGCGCCCGCCCGTACACGGGGAGGGCTCGGCGTTCTCGGGAAAGGATCCCGGGGAGGAGTATAACTAAAATTGGAGTGCCCCTATTACTTTCTGTAATCCTTGATATTATCACCGGTTATAATGAAAACGTCTCTGGGGGCAACTTCTCAAACGCGTTTCGGGGAACTCTGCCCCCTTCCTCAGTGAGTGCCCCCTCGTTGTCACACTGTTCTATAAATACCCATGGGATCTCAGGTCTTTAAGAATATCCGGAATGGATCTTTGTGTGATCCAGTGACATGTAATCATTTCTTCAGTCCGGTTATTATATTTCACCTGCTTCAAGTTGCAGGCCATATTCTTATTTTTAAAAAGATATAATTAAGAATAAAATAAAGAGTAGACAATAAAATGTAAAAAATGGAAGATGTAGCAGAGTCTTCTACACGGTTGCTATTGGCAACGTATTTCTCTATTATGTAGAATAGAGCAAAAAAATTTATATATATATATATATATATATATATATATATATATATATATATAGAAGGGGAATCCCGTTAAAAATAGTAGAATAATAAGATGGACAGGTGTAGTACATAAAAAATTATGATATATGAAAATTATGGTATATAAAAAATAGGTATGTAGTTCACTCCATATTTATTTATTTATTATTTATTTGTATATTTATCTCTCTTTTTACAGGAACCAGTTGTCAGAGACTATACTGTATCTTTATTTCACAGGTCTATCTGAGTAACAAACCTGCTGCCTCCACAGCAGCTTTTTTGCACAGTAATCTATCTTTGCACAGGACGTTTTTCCCTATAGGAACCATCAAGGACTGCACTTTATCATTTATTTTTTTTTTTTTTGCATTTGAAACCGCACACTGCGCATTTGCACAATCTATACTATTTTGCATAGCAATTTCTCATGAACTAATAGTGATATATGAATTATAGCGATGTATATTTAATCTGATTAATTGCAGTAGAAGCTACATGATTTAATAGGAAGGCTGTACCTGATTTTACACCATAAAAAGGGGGGGATCAGCAAATTTGATATCTTACAACTTTATCATACCTCTCACTAGTTTGTAGTATTTTTAATTACCAATTTTAATTATCAATAAATTTGTTTTAGAACCACACGTCTAGGAGTTCCAGCTTGTTTTTTACAATTTGGTTTTTCAGCTGTTTGGGGTGTATCAGCACAGCTAGAGCACCCTCTAGCATTTCCTGTGTACAGGTGAGCTATTCACTACGACTAGAAAATATTGGCATCTTTTATTTGACCTTTTTTCTATTCTATTACAACACTTACGGTCAAAATTGGGGTATAACGCACCCTATGTATACTTATTGGGAGCTCTCCCCAGATATGTACACTAAACACACTAATATAAATCACAAAAAACAAATAATGAATAAAAAATGTAAATTTTATTATACTCAAATCAAAATATAAAATATAACAAAAAAATGTACAGGACACAGCAGGTAAATAATACCTTCACCCTAAATACATGCTGAAGGAAATGCCTAATGCCTAATTAGAGGAAAAATATGCACATATTTGTAATTGCAGCATACGCCCTATACGGTCAATATAATATATATAATTGCAGACAAGCTGCTAAACATAAGCCAATGACCGTGGTGGCGTGCAAAAAACGTGCGCCTCAATATACAAAGCAATAATCTATGAGTAAGAGTCAGCAGACTACGAAATAACATTAACGGCAATAAGACAATTTTTTACCTAATAGTGTCAGGGTGAGGGAAATAAATACAGACGCTCCTCGACACGCGTTTCGTGTGATCCGCTTCCTGGGTGAGGATGGGAGGATGGGTGAGTAGACCAGGCTCCTACAGAAAGTTCCGGGCTCCATCGGAACCATGACCGGATTCTTCTATTGGAAGGTCTCCAGAGAGTTCTGGATTAGGCACGATTTGGTCAAAACCTAGGTTCAGCTCCACGCAGACCTCTTCAGGTATTGGAGGTGGGGTTTGAAGCCAATAAGCCCCCTGGCACGACGCATGCTCCTTCCAGGCCTCCCAGATGAGGTTATCGTTCTCTTCCATACTCGGAGGAGCTATAGGTAACCTTTCAGTTCCCCTCTGGGCACTGTGATCCGTGATACCCTGCTGCCCATTTTGTCTCCCAGCAACATCTTTTGGCACTGGGGTTTTTAGCGGGGTCAGCCTGCTAGTAAAACCCCTTGGGACAAGCTGCATGGTGTCCGTGAGACGTATCGGATGCACCACTCATACTAGGCCCTGGCGTATTACAGGCCGAGGATCCATATGACGGAAGACACCCTGTATCCTGTTCCTCCTGAGCAGTGGGGGGTAAGCTCCACCCGCCTCTGCCATTCCAGCCGTCACGGGGGTAGCCTGTGGCTCCTTCCTCTGGTATTGCTTCCACTGCGGCTTGAGGCCAGCGTATCGTTCTCCTTTTCTCTGGCAAGTAATGGTGATGACAGGGGGGCTCTTGCTTCAGGGAGCCTATTCTCCCTGCTCGGGTGAGGTGCTGCCATGTTGTCTTCCTGACTGTTGGCACTCAGAGGAAGTGAAGGAGGGGGTTCTTGGGAGTGGCTTCCTTCTCCTTCTTCCATAATGTAAAGTGGTTCCCTGTAGGCAGGGCTAGATTTTCGCGTTTCTAGAGGTGGCGTTTTTTTAGTTTCCCACTTCTGGGCATTAAGAAAATGCTGTGCCATAGCAAGTAAGAATGATGATTTAACCCTTTGGGCACCGGCACGCAGCATTTGCCTGTCGCTCCGCAATAAAGTCATTAAAGTCATTCATTTTAAAACGCAATTTTGTAAATCCAATAAGCTTAATAAAGTTGGTAGGCACACCGATTAGTGTTGTTGTACTAATCGTGTTGTTAGTGGCACAAAGCACAGGGCTATATTTCTGTGCTTCCAGAGGTGGCATATTTTTAGTTTCCCGCTTCTGAGCAGGAAGAAGATGCTGCGCCATAGCAAGTAAAAATGGCGATTTAACCCTTCGGGCAATGGCACGCAGCATTTTGCGCCGGTCGCTTCGCAATAAAGTCATTAAAGTCATTCATTTTCAAAGGCAATTTTGTAAATCCAATGAGTTTAATAAAATTGTTAGGCACACCGATTAGTGTTGTACTGATCGTGTTCTTAGTGGCACACAGTTTTAACATTGTTCTTATCCTGTTCTTAGTGGCACACAGTTTTAACGTTGTTCTTACCCTGTTCGTGTGGCACCTATTGATTGCAGTGGCCTATTGCCAGCGCCTGGGGATCCCTTGCCCCTTAAGAGGTATTTACGATTATATGTCTCTCTGTTACAGCAAGTAGTCGTGATGCCAGTTGCAGTTACGCAATGAGGACTTGGAGTCCCCTTTGTAGATGGTAGTGTCGGCACCCAGGAATAGGATTGCCAGAGTGGTGTAGAGTTGTCTACAATGTCTCTGTAGATATTGTACGCAAGTGTCACGGTGCTCCTACCTGGATATCCTTGGATTCCAGATCAGGTGTTGTCCGAAGCAAGTGCAAAAAAGGGGTTGTTAAACTTGGGTGATGAATAAGTAGAATAAATGGAGTCCAGACTTGGTAGTAACGTTGAACACAGCTTTACTTGGCATAAACAGTAATCCAAACAGTTTCCAAACTATATCTTGGTCATCATCAGCAGGTATTGAAATTAATGGCAGGCAAACACTTCTGCAACAATCTCAGGTCTGCTATGCTCTAGCTTCCTCAGCGCTGCTATGCTGGCTGGGTTAAATAGGAACCTGTTTCTCTTCTGTTGGATCTAAACTGTCTGTAGTCTGTCTTTTACTTTATCTTTAATCCTAGGAACTTCTTCCTGGCATCAAGCTCACTTAGCTTGGGAGACAATGCAAGCCCAGGAGGGGACAATCAACCATAAAAGACACACAACCTATCCATGAGGAGGGTAGACTAGACAGAATTTCAGTAGCTAAACTCCTCCCTCTCTAGAGAGGGCTGGAATCAGGGCCGGACTGGCCTACCGGGATACCGGGAAAATTCCCGGTAGGCCGGTAGCCCTGACTGCCGCACGGCCGGCCGGCGGCCGCAGGCACACTGGGCTCCAGTGGCGACGGAGATGAGCGCTTGCATTGCGCTCATCTCCGTGCGGAGCAGCAGCAGAGGAGGGAGAGGCGTGACCTCTCCCTGTTCCTCTGATAGGCTGCCAGCACTAGGCTGGCAGCCTATCAGAGGCCGGCTCAGCGGCGCGATGACATCATCGCGCCGCCGGAGCCATACAGCTCGAGACACAGGCCGGAAGAGGCCTGCATCGCATCGCTGGAGGTAAGTATAAGTGTTCATTTTTTTTTTTTTTCTTGGGGCTACTGGCAGCACTAAAGGGGCTACTGGCAGCACTAAAGGGGCTACTGGCAGCACTAAAGGGGCTACTGGCAGCACTAAAGGGGCTACTGGCAGCACTAAAGGGGCTACTGGCAGATAAAGGGGCTACTGGCAGATAAAGGGGCTACTGGCAGCACTAAAGGGGCTACTGGCAGCACTAAAGGGGCTACTGGCAGCACTAAAGGGGCTACTGGCAGCACTAAAGGGGCTACTGGCAGCACTAAAGGGGCTACTGGCACATAAAGGGGCTACTGGCACATAAAGGGGCTACTGCCACTTAAAGCGGGCTACTGCCACTTAAAGGGGCTACTGCCACTTAAAGGGGCTACTGCCACTTAAAGGGGGCTACTGGCACCAAACGGGGCTACTGGCACATAAAGGGGCTACTGGCACTAAAGGGGCTACTGGCACTAAAGGGGCTACTGGCACATAAAGGGGCTACTGGCACATAAAGGGGATGGCTACTGGCACATAAAGGGGCTACTGGCACTAAAGGGGCTACTGGCACTAAAGGGGGCTACTGGCACTAAAGGGATGGCTACTGGCACATAAAGGGATGGCTACTGGCACATAAAGGGGCTACTGGCACATAAAGGGGCTACTGGCACATAAAGGGGACGGCTACTGGCACATAAAGGGGCGGCTACTGGCACATAAAGGGGCGGCTACTGGTACTAAAGGGGCTACTGGCACATAAAGGGGCTACTGGCACTAAAGGGGACGGCTACTGGCACACTGTTATGGGGGCACTGTGGATGTCACTGTTATGGGGGATCTGTGGATGACACTGTTATGGCAGAATCTATGGATGACACTGTTATGGGGAATCTGTGGATGACACTGTTATGGGGAATCTGTGGATGTCACTGTTATGGGGCGCTGTGGATGTCACTGTTATGGGGCGCTGTGGATGTCACTGTTATGGGGGATCTGTGGATGACATACTGTTATGGGGGTACTTCACACCTGCGGCATGGCTATCCGACCTATCCGGGCTGTTCACCCTCCTGATCCGCCATGCCGCAGAGTACCCGTGCACTGCCGTGCTGCTGCTCTGTCCCCATTGACTATAATAGGGGCAGGTGACGGAGCTATGGCGCAGCACGGCAGAGATCGCCGGACTAAAAGTACTGCATGTCCGACTTTTTAGTCCGGCGATCTCTGCCATGCTGCACCATAGGTCCGCCCCTGCCCTGATTATAGTCAATGGGGACAGAGCAGCAGCACAGCAGTGCACGGGTACTGCGGCATGGCGGATCAGGAGGGTGAACAGCCCGGATAGGTCGGATAGCCATGCCGCAGGTGTAAAAGTACCCCATAACAGTATGTCATCCACAGATTCCCCATAACAGTGTCATCCATAGATTCCGCCATAACAGTGTCATCCACAGATCCCCCATAAGTGTGTCATCCACAGATCCCCCATAAGTGTGTCATCCACAGATCCCCCATAAGTGTGTCATCCACAGATCCCCATAACAGTGTGTCATCCACAGATCCCCCATAACAGTGTCATCCACAGATCCCCATAACAGTGTGTCATCCACAGATCCCCATAAAAGTGTGTCATCCACAGATCCCCACAACAGTGTGTCATCCACAGATCCCCATAAAAGTGTGTCATCCACAGATCCCCATAGCAGTGTATCATCCACAGATCCCCCATAACAGTGTGTCATCCACAGATCCTCTTAGCAGTGTGCCTGCCCTGCGCACTGAGGACAGATTGAAAAGAGGGGAAGATCCGTGTAAGCAAGCAGAGGACAGCACAGCAGAAGATGGAATAGGTTCTTTTGTAAGTAAATTATTTTATTATAAATGTATCCCTGCATACCGCAATACTCTCGTATTTTGAATTTATATATACTTATTTCATTTTTTTTCAGTTGTATGAATTTAAGTGGGGAAAATTATTAGTGCCCCCCCCCCCATTTTGACTGTGGTATCTTATGTGCCTCCCATATATTGTTCCTAGAGTTGCCACTGCGCAGAGGCCAAGTCACGGCAACGCTAGGGTAAGGCCCGGCCTGTGTGTGTGTATATAATTATATATATATATATATATATATATATATATATACACACATACATACACACGCTCGCGGCGTGTGTGTTTGGGGCTGGTATGCAACTTTTTCCGGGGCTGGTATGCAACTTTTTCCAGGGCTGGTTTTTATCCCCAGTCCGGCCCTGGCTGGAATGGAAAGAAGGCTCCATCCCAGAGAAACAATCTCTGCTCAGATTGCCGCCACCAGCTAGTAAACCAGGCACATTACACCTTAACATAACATTACAGGGAAATACATATTCAAGATGACACAGGATGCACCATAGGAGATAGTGGGGGCCCAACATAGGTGGGTATGAGTCTGGGGCATTACAGTTCTACTCCCAGGTGCAAGAGACTGCACTTTATAGAGATGGGACTAGACACAGAGCAGGGAAACTGAGCATGATCAAACAGTGGCAGGAGAGAGCAGACAGGTCGTAACTAGTGTTGAGCAAATAGTTTGAAAATCGTTCGGGTCCGTACCGAATTTTGGGGTGTCCGGGACACGGACCCGAATCCGGACATTTTCAAAAAAGTTCGGGTTCGGGTCCGGTGTTCGTCGATTACTTCCCGCTTTCTGAAGGGCTGCACAGCAGCCAATCAGCTAGCGTTTTACTTCTTGCCCTTAGAGCCCATCACAGCCATGCCTACTAATGGCATGGCTGTGATTGGCCAAGTGCAGCATGTGACCCAGCCTCTATTTAAGCTGGAGTCACGTAACGCCGCACGTCACACTGCTCTGACTAGTGTAGGGAGAGGATGCAGCTTCTGTGAGGGCGAGCTAGGCAGGGATAAAGAAGTGATTGAATAATCTACCTTTCTACACCTGTGCATAAGAACAACTCAGCTGAGCTGTTCACTAAAAGTCACTATTTTGTTGAGACTGGCCAGAGCGATTTTTACTGGCACATGTAACTGGGCTGACCGGCGGTGGCCATTTTGGGACTTGTGGTGCGCCAGCACAAGCTGCCACAGAGTCTAAACCAAAGCTCCAAAGAAGTGTAAAATCTACACCTGTGAATCAGAACAACAGCGATTCAGCTGCTCAGTCAAAGTCTATCTTTTTTCTGGCTGGGCAGACCGTTTTCTGGCAAATGTTACTGGGCTGATAGGCGGCGGCCATTTTGGGACTTGTGGTGCTACAGCAAAAGCTGCCACAACGTCCATTAATCTCATGTAATAGTCGATTTTTTCATAGATATACTACATCAGGGGTTTGGCTGTGCTTGTGTCACCCATACTAACTGCAAAGATATTTAATATATCAGTGGTGAAACTGAAAGTAACCAACTTGGATAGCAAATCCCATGAATGTGCTGTTCCAGCTAGGCTAGCCAGTGCCACTACATCCAAGTCCAATACTGTCAGCCAGAAATATTTTTTTTTTTTATGTGCCAGAAATATAAATTAGAAAAAGCTTTCACAGTAATAATAAAATTATTCTGGTGTTAGACCAGAAGAAGCACTCCTGTTGTAATTAATACTGTAAAAAGGCTTAGGCAATATTTCTCCCAGGGTGGGAAATTTATCTAGCAAAACTAGCATTTTAAAAATTCCGGTGTTCTGAAATACCAGCAGTCCTCTTGTAATTAATAACGCAAAAAGGCATTACAATGTCCAGTGTTGTAATTTTGGTGAAAAAAAGGCCAATTTAATCAATCTGGTGTTAGTTACACCAGAAACAGTAGGCCTCACGGTTTTACTCCTGTAAAAAGGAATTAATACCGGAAAAAGGCATTACATTGTCCAGTGTTGTAATTTTGGTGAAAAAAAGGCCAATGTAATCAATTTGGTGTTTGTTAGACCAGAAACAGTAGGCCTCACGTTTTTACTCCTGTAAAAAGGAATTATATCTCCGCGTGTGGAAATCTATGTACCAAAACTAGCATTTTAAAAATTCTGGTGTCCAATTAGCAGCAGTCTTCTTGTAATTAATATCGCAAAAAGGCATTATTGTCCAGTGTTGTAATTTTGGTGAAAAAAAGGCCAATTTAACCTCTTGCCGCCACGCTAACGCCGATGGGCATCAGCGCGGCGGCTCTCTCAGGTCTCAGTCACGCCTATCGGCGTCATCTCGTGAGACCTGAGATTTCACATGAACGCGCGCGCGTCGTGCGCGCGCGTTCATGTGATCAGAGCCGGGACAACTGAAACTACAGCCTGCCAGCGCTGATCATGCGCTGGCAGGCTGTAGATGCGGAAAAAAACGCATTTAAATCGCATATCAGACGCTGTTTTTTAAACAGCGTCTGATATGCCTAATGTCTGCTCGTCTGGTGGTCCCTTTGTTTGGGACCACCAGAGGAAAATAGGAAAAGTGCACCAATCACTACACACACACCCCCACCCCCATCACTGACTAACCCCTGATCACCCATGTCACCCCCCCTGATCACCCCCTGTCACCCCCCCCTGTCACTAATCACCCCCCTACAGGCTCATTCAGACGTCCGTATGTGTTTTGCGGATCCATGGATCGGCGGATCCGCAAAATACGGACACCGGCAATGCGCTTTCCGCATTTTGCAGATCCGCACAGAACTATATAGAAAATGCTTTTTCTTGTCCGCAATTGCGGACAAGAATAGGACATGTTCTATATTTTTGCGGAACGGAAGTGCAGACCCGGAAGTGCGGATCCGTAATTCCGGATCCGAGCGGGACAAAGTCTGTCCCCATAGAAATGAATGGGTCCGCAATTCCGTTCCGCAAACAGAATTTCGGACGTGTGAATGGGGCATAAGGGTCCCCTATCACCGCCAGTTAGCTAGCTACTTGTTAGGTAGCTAGTGCCCACCGCACCGCAGTCACTGATTTTGGCAGACATTTTTTCATCCACATTGACCGATGCGAATGAAGAAATCTGTGCCGTTCATTTTTTTTTTTTTTCAGCGCAGCGGCTGAACGGAAAAAAAAAAATATCATTACCCGTATGCTCAATATACGGAGAATCGCAGAAACTCCTAATGCTGGCCATACGTGTAATGATTGCGGAGACCCCTCAAATGCCAGAGCAGTACAAACACCTCACATGTGACCCCATTTTAGAAAGAAGACACCCCAAGGTATTCCGTGAGGGGTATGGCGAGTTCATGTAAAATTTTATTTTTTGTCACAAGTTAGTGGAATATGAGACTTTGTAAAAAAATATATATATATATATATATATCAATTTCCGCTAACTTGTGTCAAAAATTTTTTTTATGTGAACTCGCCATGCCCCTCACGGATTACCTTGGGGTGTCTTCTTTCCACAATGGGGTCACATGTGGGGTATTTATACTGACCTGGCATTTTAGGGGCCCCTAAAGCGTGAGAATCCAAATACGTAAAAATGGCCTGTGAAATCCTAAAGGTACTCATTGGATTTAGGGCCTCTTTGCGCATCTTGGCTGCAAAAAAGTGTCACACATGTGGTATCGCCGAACTCAGGAGAAGTAGGGCAATGTGTTTTGGGGTGTATTTTTACATATACCCATGCTGGGTGAGAGTAATATCTCTGTAAACGACAACTTTTTAAAAAATTTTATTCAAAGTTGGCATTTTACAGAGATATTTCTCTCACCCAGTATGGGTATATGTAAAAATACACCCCAAAACACATTGCCCTACTTCTCCTGAGTACGGCGATACCACATGAGTGACACTTTTTGCAGCCAAGATGCGCAAAGGCCCAAATTCCAATGAGTACCTTTAGGAGGGCATTTTTACGCATTTTTCTTCTCACGCTTTAGGGCCCCTAAAATGCCAGGGCAGTATAAATACCCCACATGTGACCCCATTTTGGAAAGAAGACACCCCAAGGTATTCGCTGAGGGGCATAGTGAGTCAATGAAAAATTAAACTTTTTGTCAAAAGTTAGCGGAAAGGGAGACTTTGTGAGAAAAACAATAAAAATCAATTTCCACTAACTTGTGCCCAAAATTTTTTCTATGAACTCGCCATGCCCCTCATGAAATACCTTGGGGTGTCTTCTTTCCAAAATGGGGTCACATGTGGGGTATTTATACTGCCCTGGCATTTTAGGGGCCCTAAAGCATGAGAAGAAAATGCGTAAAAATGCCCTCCTAAAAGGTACTCATGGGAATTTGGGCCCCTTTGCGCATCTTGGCTGCAAAAAGTGTCACTCATGTGGTATCGCCGTACTCAGGAGAAGTAGGGCAATGTGTTTTGGGGTGTATTTTTACATATACCCATGTTGGGTGAGAGAAATATCTCTGTAAACTGACAACTTTGTATAAAAAATTTAAAAGTTGTCGTTTACAGCGATATTTCTCACACGCAGCATGGGTATATGTAAAATACAGCCCAAAACACATTGCCCTACTTCTCCTGAGTACGGCGATACCACATGAGTGACACTTTTTGCAGCCAAGATGCAAAGGGCCCTAAAACCAATGAGTACCTTTAGGATTTCTGAGCCATTTTACGCATTTGATTCTCACGCTTTAGGTTCCCTAAAATGCCAGGTGAGTATAAATACCCCACATGTGACCCCATTTTGGAAAGAAGACACCCCAAGGTATTCGCTGAGGGGCATGGCGAGTTCACAGAATTTTTATTTTTGGCACAAGTTAGCGGAAATTGATATATATTTTTTTAATTTAGTTTTTACAAAGTCTCATATTCCACTAACTTGTGACAAAAATAAAATTTTACATGAACTCACCATACCCATCACGGAATACCTTGGGGTGTCTTCTTTCTAAAATGGGGTCACTTGTGGGGTATTTATACTGCCCTGGCATTTAGAGGCCCCTAAAGCGTGAGAAGAAGTCTGGAATCCAAATGCGTAAAAATGCCCTGTGAAATCCTAAAGGTACTCATTGGTTTTAGGGCCTTTGCGCACCCAGGCTGCAAAAAGTGTCACTCATGTGGTATCGCCGTACTCAGGAGAAGTGGGGCAATGTGTTTTGGGGTGTATTTTTATATATACCCCTGCTGGGTGTGAGAAATATCTCTGTAAACGACAATTTTTAAAAATTTTTATACAAAGTTGTCAGTTTACAGAGATATTTCTCTCACTCAACATGGGTATATGTAAAAATACACCCTAAACACATTGCCCTACTTCTCCTGAGTACGGCGATACCACATGAGTGCCACTTTTGCAGCCTGGGTCCGCAAGGGCCCTAAACCAATGAGTACCTTTAGCTTTACATGGCTGCTCACAATTAGCCCCGCCCAAAATGCCAGAACAGTACAAACACCCCACAAATGACCCCATTTCGGAAAGTAGACACCCCAATGTATTCACTGAGGGGCATAATGAGCCCGTATGAGATTTTTATTTTTTGCCAGAAGTTAGCAGAAATGGAAACTTTATTATTATTTTTTTCCTCAGAAAGTGTCATTTTCCGCTAACTTGTGAAAAAAATGAAATGATACAAGAACTCACCATGCCCCCCTGCGAATACTTTGGGGTGTCTTCTTTCTAAAATGGTGTCATTTGGGGGGTATTTATACTTTCCTGACATTCTAGCACCTGAAGAAACATGACAGGCGCTCAGAAAGTCAGAGCTGCTTCAAAATGCCGAAATTCACTTTTTTGCACCATAGTTTGTAAACGCTATAACTTTTACCCAAACCAATAAATATACACTTATTGGACTTTTTTTTATCAAAGACATGTAGAACAATACATTTAGAGAAAAATTTATATAGAAATGTAGTTTTTTATAAAAAAAATTACAACAAAAAGTGAAAAATGTCATTTTTTTGCAAAAATGTCGTTAAATTTTTATTAATAGCAAAAAAAAGTAAAAATGTCAGCAACAATGAAATACCACCAAATGAAAGCTCTATTAGTGAGAAGAAAAGGAGGTAAAATTCATTTGGGTGGTAAGTTGCATGACGGAGCAATAAACGGTGAAAGTAGTGTAGTGCGGATTTGTAAAAAAGGGTCTGGTCACTAGGGGGGTGTAAACTTGTGGTCTTCAAGTGGTTAATCAATCTGGTGTTTGTTAGACCAGAAACAGTGGGCCTCACATTTTTACTCCTGTAAAAAGGAATTATATCTCCCCGTGTGGGAAACTATGTGCCAAAACTAGCATTTTAAAAATTCTGGTGTCCAATTTGCAGCAGTTTTCTTGTAATTAATACCGGAAAAAGGAACTATATCTTCCAGTGTGGGAATTTATGTACACAAACTAGCATTTTAAAAATTCTGGTGTCCAATTAGCAGCAGTCTTCTTGTAATTAATACCGCAAAAAGGCATTACATTGTCCAGTGTTGTAATTTTGGTGAAAAAAAGGCCAATTTAATCAATCTGGTGTTTGTTAGACCAGAAACAGTAGGTCTCACGTTTTTACTCTTGTAAAAATGAATTATATCTCCCCGTGTGGGAAGCTATGTACCAAAACTAGCATTTTAAAAATTCTGGTGTCCAATTAGCAGCAGTCTTCTTGTAATTAATACCGCAAAAAGGCATTATTGTCCAGTGTTGTAATTTTGGTGAAAAAAAGGCCAATTTAATCAATCTGGTGTTTGTTAGACCAGAAACAGTAGGCCTCACGTTTTTACTCCTGTAAAAGGAATTATATCTCCCGTGTGGGAAGCTATGTACCAAAACTAGTATTTTAAAAATTCTGGTGTCCAATTTGCAGCAGTTTTCTTGTAATTAATACCGGAAAAAGGAATTATATCTTCCAGTGTGGGAATTTATGTACACAAACTAGCATTTTAAAAATTCTGGTGTCCAATTAGCAGCAGTCTTCTTGTAATTAATACCGCAAAAGGCATTATTGTCCAGTGTTGTAATTTTGGTGAAAAAAGGCCAATTTAATCAATCTGGTGTTTGTTAGACCAGAAACAGTAGGCCTCACGTTTTTACTCCTGTGAAAAGGAATTATATCTTTTAGTGTGGGAATTTATGTACACAAACTAGCATTTTAAAAATTCTGGTGTCCAATTAGCAGCAGTCTTCTTGTAATTAATACCGCAAAAAGGCATTATTGTCCAGTGTTGTAATTTTGGTGAAAAAAGGCCAATTTAATCAATCTGGTGTTTGTTAGACCAGAAAGTGTAGGCCTCACGTTTTTACTCCTGTAAAAAGGAATTATATCTCCCCGTGTGGGAAGCAATGTACCAAAACTAGCATTTTAAAAATTCTGGTGTCCAATTAGCAGCAGTCTTCTTGTAATTAATACCGCAAAAAGGCATTATTGTCCAGTGTTGTAATTTTGGTGAAAAAAAGGCCAATTTAATCAATCTGGTGTTTGTTAGACCAGAAACAGTAGGCCTCACGTTTTTACTCCTGTAAAAGGAATTATATCTCCCCGTGAGGGAATCTATGTACCAAAACTAGTATTTTAAAAATTCTGGTGTCCAATTTGCAGCAGTTTTCTTGTAATTAATACCGGAAAAAGGAATTAAATCTTACAGTGTGGGAATTTATGTACACAAACTAGCATTTTAAAAATTCTGGTGTCCAATTAGCAGCAGTCTTCTTGTAATTAATACCGCAAAAAGGCATTATTGTCCAGTGTTGTAATTTTGGTGAAAAAAGGCCAATTTAATCAATCTGGTGTTTGTTAGACCAGAAACAGTAGGCCTCACGTTTTTACTCCTGTAAAAAGGAATTTTATCTCCCCGTGTGGGAAACTATGTGCCAAAACTAGCATTTTAAAAATTCTGGTGTCCAATTTGAAGCAGTTTTCTTGTAATTAATACCGGAAAAAGGAATTATGTCTTCCAGTGTGGGAATTTATGTACACAAACTAGCATTTTAAAAATTCTGGTGTCCAATTAGCAGCAGTCTTCTTGTAATTAATACTGCAAAAAGGCATTACATTGTCCAGTGTTGTAATTTTGGTGAAAAAAAGGCCAATTTAATCAATCTGGTGTTTGTTAGACCAGAAACAGTAGGCCTCACGTTTTTACTCCTGTAAAAAGGAATTATATCTCCCCGTGTGGGAAGCTATGTACCAAAACTAGCATTTTAAAAATTCTGGTGTCCAATTAGCAGCAGTCTTCATGTAATTAATACCGCAAAAAGGCATTATTGTCCAGTGTTGTAATTTTGGTGAAAAAAGGCCAATTTAATCAATCTGGTGTTTGTTAGACCAGAAACAGTAGGCCTCACGTTTTACTCCTGTGAAAAGGAATTATATCTTCCAGTGTGGGAATTTATGTACACAAACTAGCATTTTAAAAATTCTGGTGTCCAATTAGCAGCAGTCTTCTTGTAATTAATACCGCAAAAAGGCATTATTGTCCAGTGTTGTAATTTTGGTGAAAAAAAGGCCAATTTAATCAATCTGGTGTTTGTTAGACCAGAAACAGTAGGCCTCACGTTTTTACTCCTGTAAAAGGAATTATATCTCCCGTGTGGGAAGCTATGTACCAAAACTAGCATTTTAAAAATTCTGGTGTCCAATTAGCAGCAGTCTTCATGTAATTAATACCGCAAAAGGCATTATTGTCCAGTGTTGTAATTTTGGTGAAAAAGGCCAATTTAATCAATCTGGTGTTTGTTAGACCAGAAACAGTAGGCCTCACGTTTTTACTCCTGTGAAAAGGAATTATATCTTCCAGTGTGGGAATTTATGTACACAAACTAGCATTTTAAAAATTCTGGTGTCCAATTAGCAGCAGTCTTCTTGTAATTAATACCGCAAAAAGGCATTATTGTCCAGTGTTGTAATTTTGGTGAAAAAAGGCTAATTTAATCAATCTGGTGTTTGTTAGACCAGAAACAGTAGGCCTCACGTTTTTACTCCTGTAAAAGGAATTATATCTCCCCGTGTGGGAATCTATGTACCAAAACTAGTATTTTAAAAATTCTGGTGTCCAATTTGCAGCAGTTTTCTTGTAATTAATGCCGGAACAAGGAATTAAATCTTACAGTGTGGGAATTTATGTACACAAACTAGCATTTTAAAAATTCTGGTGTCCAATTAGCAGCAGTCTTCTTGTAATTAATACCGCAAAAAGGCATTATTGTCCAGTGTTGTAATTTTGGTGAAAAAAGGCCAATTTAATCAATCTGGTGTTTGTTAGACCAGAAAGTGTAGGCCTCACGTTTTTACTCCTGTAAAAAGGAATTATATCTCCCCGTGTGGGAAGCTATGTACCAAAACTAGCATTTTAAAAATTCTGGTGTCCAATTAGCAGCAGTCTTCTTGTAATTAATACCGCAAAAAGGCATTATTGTCCAGTGTTGTAATTTTGGTGAAAAAAGGCTAATTTAATCAATCTGGTGTTTGTTAGACCAGAAACAGTAGGCCTCACGTTTTTACTCCTGTAAAAGGAATTATATCTCCCCGTGTGGGAAGCAATGTACCAAAACTAGTATTTTAAAAATTCTGGTGTCCAATTTGCAGCAGTTTTCTTGTAATTAATGCCGGAAAAAGGAATTAAATCTTACAGTGTGGGAATTTATGTACACAAACTAGCATTTTAAAAATTCTGGTGTCCAATTAGCAGCAGTCTTCTTGTAATTAATACCGCAAAAAGGCATTATTGTCCAGTGTTGTAATTTTGGTGAAAAAAAGGCCAATTTAATCAATCTGGTGTTTGTTAGACCAGAAACAGTAGGCCTCACGTTTTTACTCCTGTAAAAAGGAATTTTATCTCCCCGTGTGGGAAACTATGTGCCAAAACTAGCATTTTAAAAATTCTGGTGTCCAATTTGAAGCAGTTTTCTTGTAATTAATACCGGAAAAAGGAATTATGTCTTCCAGTGTGGGAATTTATGTACACAAACTAGCATTTTAAAAATTCTGGTGTCCAATTAGCAGCAGTCTTCTTGTAATTAATACTGCAAAAAGGCATTACATTGTCCAGTGTTGTAATTTTGGTGAAAAAAAGGCCAATTTAATCAATCTGGTGTTTGTTAGACCAGAAACAGTAGGTCTCACGTTTTACTCCTGTAAAAGGAATTATATCTCCCGTGTGGGAACCTATGTACCAAAACTAGCATATTAAAAATTCTGGTGTCCAATTTGCAGCAGTTTTCTTGTAATTAATACCGCAAAAAGGCATTATTGTCCAGTGTTGTAATTTTGGTGAAACAAAGGCCAATTTAATCAATCTGGTGTTTGTTAGACCAGAAACAGTAGGCCTCACGTTTGTACTCCTGTAAAAAGTAATCATATCTCCCCGTGAGGGAAGCTATGTACCAAAACTAGCATATTAAAAATTCTGGTGTCCAATATGCAGCAGTTTTCTTGTAATTAATACCGGAAAAAGTTATTATTTCTTCCAGTGTGGGAATTTATGTACACAAACTAGCATTTTAATAATTCTGGTGTCCAATTAGCAGCAGTCTTCTTGTAATTAATACCGCAAAAAGGCATTACATTGTCCAGTGTTGTAATTTTGGTTAAAAAAGGCCAATTTAATCAATCTGGTGTTAGTTAGACCAGAAACAGTAGGCCGCACGTTTTTACTCCTGTAAAAAGGAATTATATCTCCCCGTGTGGGAAGCTATGTACCAAAACTAGCATTTTAAAAATTCTGGTGTCCAATTAGCAGCAGTCTTCTTGTAATTAATACCGCAAAAAGGCATTATTGTCCAGTGTTGTAATTTTGGTGAAAAAAAGGCCAATTTAATCAATCTGGTGTTTGTTAGACCAGAAACAGTAGGCCTCACGTTTTACTCCTGTAAAAGGAATTATATCTCCCGTGTGGGAAGCTATGTACCAAAACTAGTATTTTAAAAATTCTGGTGTCCAATTTTCAGCAGTTTTCTTGTAATTAATACCGGAAAAAGGAATTATATCTTCCAGTGTGGGAATTTATGTACACAAACTAGCATTTTAAAAATTCTGGTGTCCAATTAGCAGCAGTCTTCTTGTAATTAATACCGCAAAAGGCATTATTGTCCAGTGTTGTAATTTTGGTTAAAAGTCCAATTTAATAAATCTGGTGTTTGTTAGACCAGAAACAGTAGGCCTCACGTTTTTACTCCTGTGAAAAGGAATTATATCTTCCAGTGTGGGAATTTATGTACACAAACTAGCATTTTAAAAATTCTGGTGTCCAATTAGCAGCAGTCTTCTTGTAATTAATACCGCAAAAGGCATTATTGTCCAGTGTTGTAATTTTGGTGAAAAAAGGCCAATTTAATCAATCTGGTGTTTGTTAGACCAGAAACAGTAGGCCTCACGTTTTACTCCTGTAAAAGGATTTATATCTCCCGTGTGGGAAGCTATATACCAAAACTAGCATTTTAAAAATTCTGGTGTCCAATTAGCAGCAGTCTTCTTGTAATTAATACCGCAAAAAGGCATTATTGTCCAGTGTTGTAATTTTGGTGAAAAAAGGCCAATTTAATCAATCTGGTGTTTGTTAGACCAGAAACAGTAGGCTTCACGTTTTTACTCCTGTAAAAGGAATTATATCTCCCGTGTGGGAAGCAATGTACCAAAACTAGCATTTTAAAAATTCTGGTGTCCAATTAGCAGCAGTCTTCTTGTAATTAATACCGCAAAAAGGCATTATTGTCCAGTGTTGTAATTTTGGTGAAAAAAAGGCCAATTTAATCAATCTGGTGTTTGTTAGACCAGAAACAGTAGGCCTCACGTTTTACTCCTGTAAAAGGAATTATATCTCCCGTGTGGGAAGCTATGTACCAAAACTAGTATTTTAAAAATTCTGGTGTCCAATTTGCAGCAGTTTTCTTGTAATTAATACCGGAAAAAGGAATTAAATCTTCCAGTGTGGGAATTTATGTACACAAACTAGCATTTTAAAAATTCTGGTGTCCAATTAGCAGCAGTCTTCTTGTAATTAATACCACAAAAAGGCATTATTTTCCAGTGTTGTAATTTTGGTGAAAAATGGCCAATTTAATCAATCTGGTGTTTGTTAGACCAGAAACAGTAGGCCTCACGTTTTTACTCCTGTAAAAGGAATTTTATCTCCCGTGTGGTAAACTATGTACCAAAACTAGCATTTTAAAAATTCTGGTGTCCAATTAGCAGCAGTCTTCTTGTAATTAATACCGCAAAAGGCATTATTGTCCAGTGTTGTAATTTTGGTGAAAAATGGCCAATTTAATCAATCTGGTGTTTGTTAGACCAGAAACAGTAGGCCTCACGTTTTTACTCCTGTAAAAGGAATTATATCTCCCGTGTGGGAAACTATGTACTAAAACTAGCATTTTAAAAATTCTGGTGTCCAATTAGCAGCAGTCTTCTTGTAATTAATACCGCAAAAGGCATTATTGTCCAGTGTTGTAATTTTGGTGAAAAAAGGCCAATTTAATCAATCTGGTGTTTGTTAGACCAGAAACAGTAGGCCTCACGTTTTTACTCCTGTGAAAAGGAATTATATCTTCCAGTGTGGGAATTTATGTACACAAACTAGCATTTTAAAAATTCTGGTGTCCAATTAGCAGCAGTCTTCTTGTAATTAATACCGCAAAAGGCATTATTGTCCAGTGTTGTAATTTTGGTGAAAAAGGCCAATTTAATCAATCTGGTGTTTGTTAGACCAGAAACAGTAGGCCTCACGTTTTTACTCCTGTGAAAAGGAATTATATCTTCCAGTGTGGGAATTTATGTACACAAAATAGCATTTTAAAAATTCTGGTGTCCAATTAGCAGCAGTCTTCTTGTAATTAATACCGCAAAAAGGCATTATTGTCCAGTGTTGTAATTTTGGTGAAAAAAGGCCAATTTAATCAATCTGGTGTTTGTTAGTCCAGAAACTGTAGGCCTCACGTTTTTACTCCTGTAAAAGGAATTATATCTCCCGTGTGGGAAGCTATGTACCAAAACTAGCATTTTAAAAATTCTGGTGTCCAATTAGCAGCAGTCTTCTTGTAATTAATACCGCAAAAAGGCATTATTGTCCAGTGTTGTAATTTTGGTGAAAAAAAGGCCAATTTAATCAATCTGGTGTTTGTTAGACCAGAAACAGTAGGCCTCACATTTTTACTCCTGTAAAAGGAATTATATCTCCCGTGTGGGAAGCAATGTACCAAAACTAGCATTTTAAAAATTCTGGTGTCCAATTAGCAGCAGGCTTCTTGTAATTAATACCGCAAAAAGGCATTATTGTCCAGTGTTGTAATTTTGGTGAAAAAAGGCCAATTTAATCAATCTGGTGTTTGTTAGACCAGAAACAGTAGGCCTCACGTTTTACTCCTGTGAAAAGGAATTATATCTTCCAGTGTGGGAATTTATGTACACAAACTAGCATTTTAAAAATTCTGGTGTCCAATTAGCAGCAGTCTTCTTGTAATTAATACCGCAAAAGGCATTATTGTCCAGTGTTGTAATTTTGGTGAAAAAAGGCCAATTTAATCAATCTGGTGTTTGTTAGACCAGAAACAGTAGGCCTCACGTTTTACTCCTGTAAAAGGAATTATATCTCCCGTGTGGGAAGCTATGTACCAAAACTAGCATTTTAAAAATTCTGGTGTCCAATTAGCAGCAGTCTTCATGTAATTAATACCGCAAAAGGCATTATTGTCCAGTGTTGTAATTTTGGTGAAAAAGGCCAATTTAATCAATCTGGTGTTTGTTAGACCAGAAACAGTAGGCCTCACGTTTTACTCCTGTGAAAAGGAATTATATCTTCCAGTGTGGGAATTTATGTACACAAACTAGCATTTTAAAAATTCTGGTGTCCAATTAGCAGCAGTCTTCTTGTAATTAATACCGCAAAAAGGCATTATTGTCCAGTGTTGTAATTTTGGTGAAAAAAGGCTAATTTAATCAATCTGGTGTTTGTTAGACCAGAAACAGTAGGCCTCACGTTTTTACTCCTGTAAAAGGAATTATATCTCCCGTGTGGGAATCTATGTACCAAAACTAGTATTTTAAAAATTCTGGTGTCCAATTTGCAGCAGTTTTCTTGTAATTAATGCCGAACAAGGAATTAAATCTTACAGTGTGGGAATTTATGTACACAAACTAGCATTTAAAAATTCTGGTGTCCAATTAGCAGCAGTCTTCTTGTAATTAATACCGCAAAAGGCATTATTGTCCAGTGTTGTAATTTTGGTGAAAAAAGGCCAATTTAATCAATCTGGTGTTTGTTAGACCAGAAAGTGTAGGCCTCACGTTTTTACTCCTGTAAAAAGGAATTATATCTCCCCGTGTGGGAAGCTATGTACCAAAACTAGCATTTTAAAAATTCTGGTGTCCAATTAGCAGCAGTCTTCTTGTAATTAATACCGCAAAAAGGCATTATTGTCCAGTGTTGTAATTTTGGTGAAAAAAAGGCTAATTTAATCAATATGGTGTTTGTTAGACCAGAAACAGTAGGCCTCACGTTTTTACTCCTGTAAAAGGAATTATATCTCCCCGTGTGGGAAGCAATGTACCAAAACTAGTATTTTAAAAATTCTGGTGTCCAATTTGCAGCAGTTTTCTTGTAATTAATGCCGGAAAAAGGAATTAAATCTTACAGTGTGGGAATTTATGTACACAAACTAGCATTTTAAAAATTCTGGTGTCCAATTAGCAGCAGTCTTCTTGTAATTAATACCGCAAAAGGCATTATTGTCCAGTGTTGTAATTTTGGTGAAAAAAGGCCAATTTAATCAATCTGGTGTTTGTTAGACCAGAAACAGTAGGCCTCACGTTTTTACTCCTGTAAAAGGAATTTTATCTCCCGTGTGGGAAACTATGTGCCAAAACTAGCATTTTAAAAATTCTGGTGTCCAATTTGAAGCAGTTTTCTTGTAATTAATACCGGAAAAAGGAATTATATCTTCCAGTGTGGGAATTTATGTACACAAACTAGCATTTTAAAAATTCTTGTGTCCAATTAGCAGCAGTCTTCTTGTAATTAATACTGCAAAAAGGCATTACATTGTCCAGTGTTGTAATTTTGGTGAAAAAAAGGCCAATTTAATCAATCTGGTGTTTGTTAGACCAGAAACAGTAGGTCTCACGTTTTTACTCCTGTAAAAAGGAATTATATCTCCCCGTGTGGGAACCTATGTACCAAAACTAGCATATTAAAAATTCTGGTGTCCAATTTGCAGCAGTTTTCTTGTAATTAATACCGCAAAAAGGCATTATTGTCCAGTGTTGTAATTTTGGTGAAACAAAGGCCAATTTAATCAATCTGGTGTTTGTTAGACCAGAAACAGTAGGCCTCACGTTTGTACTCCTGTAAAAAGTAATCATATCTCCCCGTGAGGGAAGCTATGTACCAAAACTAGCATATTAAAAATTCTGGTGTCCAATATGCAGCAGTTTTCTTGTAATTAATACCGGAAAAAGTTATTATTTCTTCCAGTGTGGGAATTTATGTACACAAACTAGCATTTTAATAATTCTGGTGTCCAATTAGCAGCAGTCTTCTTGTAATTAATACCGCAAAAAGGCATTACATTGTCCAGTGTTGTAATTTTGGTTAAAAAGGCCAATTTAATCAATCTGGTGTTAGTTAGACCAGAAACAGTAGGCCGCACGTTTTACTCCTGTAAAAGGAATTATATCTCCCGTGTGGGAAGCTATGTACCAAAACTAGCATTTTAAAAATTCTGGTGTCCAATTAGCAGCAGTCTTCTTGTAATTAATACCGCAAAAAGGCATTATTGTCCAGTGTTGTAATTTTGGTGAAAAAAGGCCAATTTAATCAATCTGGTGTTTGTTAGACCAGAAACAGTAGGCCTCACGTTTTTACTCCTGTAAAAGGAATTATATCTCCCGTGTGGGAAGCTATGTACCAAAACTAGTATTTTAAAAATTCTGGTGTCCAATTTTCAGCAGTTTTCTTGTAATTAATACCGGAAAAAGGAATTATATCTTCCAGTGTGGGAATTTATGTACACAAACTAGCATTTTAAAAATTCTGGTGTCCAATTAGCAGCAGTCTTCTTGTAATTAATACCGCAAAAGGCATTATTGTCCAGTGTTGTAATTTTGGTTAAAAGTCCAATTTAATAAATCTGGTGTTTGTTAGACCAGAAACAGTAGGCCTCACGTTTTTACTCCTGTGAAAAGGAATTATATCTTCCAGTGTGGGAATTTATGTACACAAACTAGCATTTTAAAAATTCTGGTGTCCAATTAGCAGCAGTCTTCTTGTAATTAATACCGCAAAAGGCATTATTGTCCAGTGTTGTAATTTTGGTGAAAAAAGGCCAATTTAATCAATCTGGTGTTTGTTAGACCAGAAACAGTAGGCCTCACGTTTTACTCCTGTAAAAGGATTTATATCTCCCGT
Source organism: Bufotes viridis (assembly GCA_033119425.1). NCBI lineage: Eukaryota > Metazoa > Chordata > Amphibia > Anura > Bufonidae > Bufotes > Bufotes viridis. The sequence continues at coordinate 216,731,730 of CM065593.1, read as the reverse complement.
GTGGGAAGCTATATACCAAAACTAGCATTTTAAAAATTCTGGTGTCCAATTAGCAGCAGTCTTCTTGTAATTAATACCGCAAAAAGGCATTATTGTCCAGTGTTGTAATTTTGGTGAAAAAGGCCAATTTAATCAATCTGGTGTTTGTTAGACCAGAAACAGTAGGCTTCACGTTTTTACTCCTGTAAAAAGGAATTATATCTCCCCGTGTGGGAAGCAATGTACCAAAACTAGCATTTTAAAAATTCTGGTGTCCAATTAGCAGCAGTCTTCTTGTAATTAATACCGCAAAAGGCATTATTGTCCAGTGTTGTAATTTTGGTGAAAAAAAGGCCAATTTAATCAATCTGGTGTTTGTTAGACCAGAAACAGTAGGCCTCACGTTTTTACTCCTGTAAAAGGAATTATATCTCCCCGTGTGGGAAGCTATGTACCAAAACTAGTATTTTAAAAATTCTGGTGTCCAATTTGCAGCAGTTTTCTTGTAATTAATACCGGAAAAAGGAATTAAATCTTCCAGTGTGGGAATTTATGTACACAAACTAGCATTTTAAAAATTCTGGTGTCCAATTAGCAGCAGTCTTCTTGTAATTAATACCACAAAAAGGCATTATTTTCCAGTGTTGTAATTTTGGTGAAAAAATGGCCAATTTAATCAATCTGGTGTTTGTTAGACCAGAAACAGTAGGCCTCACGTTTTTACTCCTGTAAAAAGGAATTTTATCTCCCCGTGTGGTAAACTATGTACCAAAACTAGCATTTTAAAAATTCTGGTGTCCAATTAGCAGCAGTCTTCTTGTAATTAATACCGCAAAAAGGCATTATTGTCCAGTGTTGTAATTTTGGTGAAAAAATGGCCAATTTAATCAATCTGGTGTTTGTTAGACCAGAAACAGTAGGCCTCACGTTTTTACTCCTGTAAAAAGGAATTATATCTCCCCGTGTGGGAAACTATGTACTAAAACTAGCATTTTAAAAATTCTGGTGTCCAATTAGCAGCAGTCTTCTTGTAATTAATACCGCAAAAAGGCATTATTGTCCAGTGTTGTAATTTTGGTGAAAAAAGGCCAATTTAATCAATCTGGTGTTTGTTAGACCAGAAACAGTAGGCCTCACGTTTTTACTCCTGTGAAAAGGAATTATATCTTCCAGTGTGGGAATTTATGTACACAAACTAGCATTTTAAAAATTCTGGTGTCCAATTAGCAGCAGTCTTCTTGTAATTAATACCGCAAAAGGCATTATTGTCCAGTGTTGTAATTTTGGTGAAAAAGGCCAATTTAATCAATCTGGTGTTTGTTAGACCAGAAACAGTAGGCCTCACGTTTTTACTCCTGTGAAAAGGAATTATATCTTCCAGTGTGGGAATTTATGTACACAAAATAGCATTTTAAAAATTCTGGTGTCCAATTAGCAGCAGTCTTCTTGTAATTAATACCGCAAAAAGGCATTATTGTCCAGTGTTGTAATTTTGGTGAAAAAAGGCCAATTTAATCAATCTGGTGTTTGTTAGTCCAGAAACTGTAGGCCTCACGTTTTTACTCCTGTAAAAGGAATTATATCTCCCGTGTGGGAAGCTATGTACCAAAACTAGCATTTTAAAAATTCTGGTGTCCAATTAGCAGCAGTCTTCTTGTAATTAATACCGCAAAAAGGCATTATTGTCCAGTGTTGTAATTTTGGTGAAAAAAAGGCCAATTTAATCAATCTGGTGTTTGTTAGACCAGAAACAGTAGGCCTCACATTTTTACTCCTGTAAAAAGGAATTATATCTCCCCGTGTGGGAAGCAATGTACCAAAACTAGCATTTTAAAAATTCTGGTGTCCAATTAGCAGCAGGCTTCTTGTAATTAATACCGCAAAAAGGCATTATTGTCCAGTGTTGTAATTTTGGTGAAAAAAAGGCCAATTTAATCAATCTGGTGTTTGTTAGACCAGAAACAGTAGGCCTCACGTTTTTACTCCTGTAAAAGGAATTATATCTCCCCGTGTGGGAAGCTATGTACCAAAACTAGTATTTTAAAAATTCTGGTGTCCAATTTGCAGCAGTTTTCTTGTAATTAATACCGGAAAAAGGAATTAAATCTTACAGTGTGGGAATTTATGTACACAAACTAGCATTTAAAAATTCTGGTGTCCAATTAGCAGCAGTCTTCTTGTAATTAATACCGCAAAAAGCATTATTGTCCAGTGTTGTAATTTTGGTGAAAAAAAGGCCAATTTAATCAATCTGGTGTTTGTTAGACCAGAAACAGTAGGCCTCACATTTTTACTCCTGTAAAAAGGAATTATATCTCCCCGTGTGGGAAACTATGTGCCAAAACTAGCATTTTAAAAATTCTGGTGTCCAATTTGCAGCAGTTTTCTTGTAATTAATACCGGAAAAAGGAATTATATCTTCCAGTGTGGGAATTTATGTACATAAACTAGCATTTTAAAAATTCTGGTGTCCAATTAGCAGCAGTCTTCTTGTAATTAATACCGCAAAAAGGCATAATTGTCCAGTGTTGTAATTTTGGTGAAAAAAAGGCCAATTTAATCAATCTGGTGTTTGTTAGACCAGAAACAGTAGGCCTCACGTTTGTACTCCTGTAAAAAGTAATAATATCTCCCCGTGTGGGAAGCTATGTACCAAAACTAGCATATTAAAAATTCTGGTGTCCAATTAGCAGCAGTCTTCTTGTAATTAATACCGCAAAAAGGCATTATTGTCCAGTGTTGTAATTTTGGTGAAAAAAAGGCCAATTTAATCAATCTGGTGTTTGTTAGACCAGAAACAGTAGGCCTCACGTTTGTACTCCTGTAAAAAGTAATAATATCTCCCCGTGTGGGAAGCTATGTACCAAAACTAGCATATTAAAAATTCTGGTGTCCAATATGCAGCAGTTTTCTTGTAATTAATACCGGAAAAAGGAATTATTTCTTCCAGTGTGGGAATTTATGTACACAAACTAGCATTTTAATAATTCTGGTGTCCAATTAGCAGCAGTCTTCTTGTAATTAATACCGCAAAAAGGCATTACATTGTCCAGTGTTGTAATTTTGGTTAAAAAAAGGCCAATTTAATCAATCTGGTGTTAGTTAGACCAGAAACAGTAGGCCGCACGTTTTTACTCCTGTAAAAGGAATTATATCTCCCGTGTGGGAAGCTATGTACCAAAACTAGCATTTTAAAAATTCTGGTGTCCAATTTGCAGCAGTTTTCTTGTAATTAATACCGGAAAAAGGAATCATATCTTCCAGTATGGGAATTTATGTACACAAACTAGCATTTTAAAAATTCTGGTGTCCAATTAGCAGCAGTCTTCTTGTAATTAATACCGCAAAAGGCATCATTGTCCAGTGATGTAATTTTGGTGAAAAAGGCCAATTTAATCAATCTGGTGTTTGTTAGACCAGAAACAGTAGGCCTCACGTTTTTACTCCTGTAAAAGGAATTATATCTCCCGTGTGGGAAACTATGTACCAAAACTAGCATTTTAAAAATTCTGGTGTCCAACTAGCAGCAGTCTTCTTGTAATTAATTCCGCAAAAAGGCACTATTGTCCAGTGTTGTAATTTTGGTGAAAAAAGGCCAATTTAATCAATCTGGTGTTTGTTAGACCAGAAACAGTAGGCCTCACGTTTTTACTCCTGTGAAAAGGAATTATATCTTCCAGTGTAGGAATTTATGTACACAAACTAGCATTTTAAAAATTTTGGTGTCCAATTAGCAGCAGTCTTCTTGTAATTAATACCGCAAAAAAGCATTATTGTCCAGTGTTGTAATTTTGGTGAAAAAAAGGCCAATTTAATCAATCTGGTGTTTGTTAGACCAGAAACTGTAGGCCTCACGTTTTTACTCCTGTAAAAAGGAATTATATCTCCCCGTGTGGGAAGCTATGTACCAAAACTAGCATTTTAAAAATTCTGGTGTCCAATTAGCAGCAGTCTTCTTGTAATTAATACCGCAAAAAGGCATTATTGTCCAGTGTTGTAATTTTGGTGAAAAAAAGGCCAATTTAATCAATCTGGTGTTTGTTAGACCAGAAACAGTAGGCCTCACGTTTTTACTCCTGTAAAAAGGAATTATATCTCCCGTGTGGGAAGCTATGTACAAAAACTAGCATTTTAAAAATTCTGGTGTCCAATTAGCAGCAGTCTTCTTGTAATTAATACCGCAAAAAGGCATAATTGTCCAGTGTTGTAATTTTGGTGAAAAAAAGGCCAATTTAATCAATCTGGTGTTTGTTAGACCAGAAACAGTAGGCCTCACGTTTTTACTCCTGTAAAAGGAATTATATCTCTCCGGGGTTGGAATCTATGTACCAAAACTAATATTTTAAAAATTCTGGTGTCCAATTTGCAGCAGTTTTCTTGTAATTAATACAGGAAAAAGGAATTAAATCTTACAGTGTGGGAATTTATGTACACAAACTAGCATTTTAAAAATTCTGGTGTCCAATTAGCATCAGTCTTCTTGTAATTAATACCGCAAAAAAGCATTATTGTCCAGTGTTGTAATTTTGGTGAAAAAAGACCAATTTAATCAATCTGGTGTTTGTTAGACCAGAAACAGTAGGACGCACGTTTTTACTCCTGTAAAAAGGAATTATATCTCCCCGTGTGGGAAGCTATGTACCAAAACTAGCATTTTAAAAATTCTGGTGTCCAATTAGCAGCAGTCTTCTTGTAATTAATACCGCAAAAAGGCATTATTGTCCAGTGTTGTAATTTTGGTGAAAAAAAGGCCAATTTAATCAATCTGGTGTTTGTTAGACCAGAAACAGTAGGCCTCACGTTTTTACTCCTGTAAAAAGGAATTATATCTCCCCGTGTGGGAAGTTATGTACCAAAACTAGCATATTAAAAATTCTGGTGTCCAATATGCAGCAGTTTTCTTGTAATTAATACCGGAAAAAGGAATTATTTCTTCCAGTGTGGGAATTTATGTACACAAACTAGCATTTTAATAATTCTGGTGTCCAATTAGCAGCAGTCTTCTTGTAATTAATACCGCAAAAGGCATTACATTGTCCAGTGTTGTAATTTTGGTTAAAAAAGGCCAATTTAATCAATCTGGTGTTAGTTAGACCAGAAACAGTAGGCCGCACGTTTTTACTCCTGTAAAAAGGAATTATATCTCCCCGTGTGGGAAGCTATGTACCAAAACTAGCATTTTAAAAATTCTGGTGTCCAATTTGCAGCAGTTTTCTTGTAATTAATACCGGAAAAAGGAATCATATCTTCCAGTATGGGAATTTATGTACACAAACTAGCATTTTAAAAATTCTGGTGTCCAATTAGCAGCAGTCTTCTTGTAATTAATACCGCAAAAAGGCATCATTGTCCAGTGATGTAATTTTGGTGAAAAAAGGCCAATTTAATCAATCTGGTGTTTGTTAGACCAGAAACAGTAGGCCTCACGTTTTTACTCCTGTAAAAAGGAATTATATCTCCCCGTGTGGGAAACTATGTACCAAAACTAGCATTTTAAAAATTCTGGTGTCCAACTAGCAGCAGTCTTCTTGTAATTAATTCCGCAAAAAGGCACTATTGTCCAGTGTTGTAATTTTGGTGAAAAAAGGCCAATTTAATCAATCTGGTGTTTGTTAGACCAGAAACAGTAGGCCTCACGTTTTACTCCTGTGAAAAGGAATTATATCTTCCAGTGTGGGAATTTATGTACACAAACTAGCATTTTAAAAATTTTGGTGTCCAATTAGCAGCAGTCTTCTTGTAATTAATACCGCAAAAAGCATTATTGTCCAGTGTTGTAATTTTGGTGAAAAAAAGGCCAATTTAATCAATCTGGTGTTTGTTAGACCAGAAACTGTAGGCCTCACGTTTTTACTCCTGTAAAAAGGAATTATATCTCCCCGTGTGGGAAGCTATGTACCAAAACTAGCATTTTAAAAATTCTGGTGTCCAATTAGCAGCAGTCTTCTTGTAATTAATACCGCAAAAAGGCATTATTGTCCAGTGTTGTAATTTTGGTGAAAAAAGGCCAATTTAATCAATCTGGTGTTTGTTAGACCAGAAACAGTAGGCCTCACGTTTTTACTCCTGTAAAAAGGAATTATATCTCCCCGTGTGGGAAGCTATGTACAAAAACTAGCATTTTAAAAATTCTGGTGTCCAATTAGCAGCAGTCTTCTTGTAATTAATACCGCAAAAAGGCATAATTGTCCAGTGTTGTAATTTTGGTGAAAAAAGGCCAATTTAATCAATCTGGTGTTTGTTAGACCAGAAACAGTAGGCCTCACGTTTTTACTCCTGTAAAAGGAATTATATCTCTCCGGGTTGGAATCTATGTACCAAAACTAATATTTTAAAAATTCTGGTGTCCAATTTGCAGCAGTTTTCTTGTAATTAATACAGGAAAAAGGAATTAAATCTTACAGTGTGGGAATTTATGTACACAAACTAGCATTTTAAAAATTCTGGTGTCCAATTAGCATCAGTCTTCTTGTAATTAATACCGCAAAAAGCATTATTGTCCAGTGTTGTAATTTTGGTGAAAAAGACCAATTTAATCAATCTGGTGTTTGTTAGACCAGAAACAGTAGGACCGTACGTTTTACTCCTGTAAAAGGAATTATATCTCCCCGTGTGGGAAGCTATGTACCAAAACTAGCATTTTAAAAATTCTGGTGTCCAATTAGCAGCAGTCTTCTTGTAATTAATACGCAAAAAGGCATTATTGTCCAGTGTTGTAATTTTGGTGAAAAAAAGGCCAATTTAATCAATCTGGTGTTTGTTAGACCAGAAACAGTAGGCCTCACGTTTTTACTCCTGTAAAAAGGAATTATATCTCCCCGTGTGGGAAGCTATGTACCAAAACTAGTATTTTAAAAATTCTGGTGTCCAATTTGCAGCAGTTTTCTTTTAATTAATACCGGAAAAAGGAATTATATCTTCCAGTGTGGGAATTTATGTACACAAACTAGCATTTTAAAAATTCTGGTGTCCAATTAGCAGCAGTCTTCTTGTAATTAATACCGCAAAAGGCATTATTGTCCAGTGTTGTAATTTTGGTGAAAAAGGCCAATTTAATCAATCTGGTGTTTGTTAGACCAGAAACAGTAGGCCTCACGTTTTTACTCCTGTGAAAAGGAATTATATCTTCCAGTGTGGGAATTTATGTACACAAACTAGCATTTTAAAAATTCTGGTGTCCAATTAGCAGCAGTCTTCTTGTAATTAATACCGCAAAAAGGCATTATTGTCCAGTTTTGTAATTTTGGTGAAAAAAAGGCCAATTTAATCAATCTGGTGTTAGTTAGACCAGAAACAGTAGGCCGCACGTTTTTACTCCTGTAAAAAGGAATTATATCTCCCTGTGTGGGAAGCTATGTACCAAAACTAGCATTTTAAAAATTCTGGTGTCCAATTTGCAGCAGTTTTCTTGTAATTAATACCGCAAAAAGGCATTATTGTCCAGTGATGTAATTTTGGTGAAAAAAGGCCAATTTAATCAATCTGGTGTTTGTTAGACCAGAAACAGTAGGCCTCACGTTTTTACTCCTGTAAAAAGGAATTATATCTCCCCGTGTGGGAAGCTATGTACCAAAACTAGCATTTTAAAAATTCTGGTGTCCAATTAGCAGCAGTCTTCTTGTAATTAATACCGCAAAAAGGCATTATTGTCCAGTGTTGTAATTTTGGTGAAAAAAAGGCCAATTTAATCAATCTGGTGTTTGTTAGACCAGAAACAGTAGGCCTCACGTTTTTACTCCTGTAAAAAGGAATTATATCTCCCCGTGTGGGAAGCTATGTAAAAAAACTAGCATTTTAAAAATTCTGGTGTCCAATTAGCAGCAGTCTTCTTGTAATTAATACCACAAAAAGGCATTATTGTCCAGTGTTGTAATTTTGGTGAAAAAAAGGCCAATTTAATCAATCTGGTGTTTGTTAGACCAGAAACAGTAGGCCTCACGTTTTTACTCCTGTAAAAGGAATTATATCTCCCTGTGTTGGAATCTATGTACCAAAACTAGTATTTTAAAAATTCTGGTGTCCAATTTGCAGCAGTTTTCTTGTAATTAATACAGGAAAAAGGAATTAAATCTTACAGTGTGGGAATTTATGTACACAAACTAGCATTTTAAAAATTCTGGTGTCCAATTAGCAGCAGTCTTCTTGTAATTAATACCGCAAAAAGGCATTATTGTCCAGTGTTGTAATTTTGGTGAAAAAAAGGCCAATTTAATCAATCTGGTGTTTGTTAGACCAGAAACAGTAGGCCGCACGTTTTACTCCTGTAAAAGGAATTATATCTCCCGTGTGGGAAGCTATGTACCAAAACTAGCATTTTAAAAATTCTGGTGTCCAATTAGCAGCAGTCTTCTTGTAATTAATACCGCAAAAAGGCATTATTGTCCAGTGTTGTAATTTTGGTGAAAAAATGGCCAATTTAATCAATCTGGTGTTTGTTAGACCAGAAACAGTAGGCCTCACGTTTTTACTCCTGTAAAAGGAATTATATCTCCCGTGTGGGAAACTATGTACTAAAACTAGCATTTTAAAAATTCTGGTGTCCAATTAGCAGCAGTCTTCTTGTAATTAATACCGCAAAAAGGCATTATTGTCCAGTGTTGTAATTTTGGTGAAAAAGGCCAATTTAATCAATCTGGTGTTTGTTAGACCAGAAACAGTAGGCCTCACGTTTTACTCCTGTGAAAAGGAATTATATCTTCCAGTGTGGGAATTTATGTACACAAACTAGCATTTAAAAATTCTGGTGTCCAATTAGCAGCAGTCTTCTTGTAATTAATACCGCAAAAAGGCATTATTGTCCAGTGTTGTAATTTTGGTGAAAAAAGGCCAATTTAATCAATCTGGTGTTTGTTAGACCAGAAACAGTAGGCCTCACGTTTTTACTCCTGTGAAAAGGAATTATATCTTCCAGTGTGGGAATTTATGTACACAAAATAGCATTTTAAAAATTCTGGTGTCCAATTAGCAGCAGTCTCCTTGTAATTAATACCGCAAAAAGGCATTATTGTCCAGTGTTGTAATTTTGGTGAAAAAAAGGCCAATTTAATCAATCTGGTGTTTGTTAGACCAGAAACAGTAGGCCTCACGTTTTTACTCCTGTAAAAGGAATTATATCTCCCGTGTGGGAAGCTATGTACCAAAACTAGTATTTTAAAAATTCTGGTGTCCAATTTGCAGCAGTTTTCTTGTAATTAATACCGGAAAAAGGAATTAAATCTTACAGTGTGGGAATTTATGTAAACAAACTAGCATTTTAAAAATTCTGGTGTCCAATTAGCAGCAGTCTTCTTGTAATTAATACCGCAAAAAAGCATTATTGTCCAGTGTTGTAATTTTGGTGAAAAAAAGGCCAATTTAATCAATCTGGTGTTTGTTTGACCAGAAACAGTAGGCCTCACATTTTTACTCCTGTAAAAAGGAATTATATCTCCCCGTGTGGGAAACTATGTGCCAAAACTAGCATTTTAAAAATTCTGGTGTCCAATTTGCAGCAGTTTTCTTGTAATTAATACCGGAAAAAGGAATTATATCTTCCAGTGTGGGAATTTATGTACATAAACTAGCATTTTAAAAATTCTGGTGTCCAATTAGCAGCAGTCTTCTTGTAATTAATACCGCAAAAAGGCATTACATTGTCCAGTGTTGTAATTTTGGTGAAAAAAAGGCCAATTTAATCAATCTGGTGTTTGTCAGACCAGAAACAGTAGGTCTCACGCTTTACTCCTGTAAAAGGAATTATATCTCCCGTGTGGGAATCTATGTACCAAAACTAGCATTTTAAAAATTCTGGTGTCCAATTAGCAGCAGTCTTCTTGTAATTAATACCGCAAAAGGCATTATTGTCCAGTGTTGTAATTTTGGTGAAAAAAAGGCCAATTTAATCAATCTGGTGTTTGTTAGACCAGAAACAGTAGGCCTCACGTTTGTACTCCTGTAAAAGTAATAATATCTCCCGTGTGGGAAGCTATGTACCAAAACTAGCATATTAAAAATTCTGGTGTCCAATATGCAGCAGTTTTCTTGTAATTAATACCGGAAAAGTTATTATTTCTTCCAGTGTGGGAATTTATGTACACAAACTAGCATTTTAATAATTCTGGTGTCCAATTAGCAGCAGTCTTCTTGTAATTAATACCGCAAAAAGGCATTACATTGTCCAGTGTTGTAATTTTGGTTAAAAAAGGCCAATTTAATCAATCTGGTGTTAGTTAGACCAGAAACAGTAGGCCGCACGTTTTACTCCTGTAAAAGGAATTATATCTCCCGTGTGGGAAGCTATGTACCAAAACTAGCATTTTAAAAATTCTGGTGTCCAATTTGCAGCAGTTTTCTTGTAATTAATACCGGAAAAAGGAATCATATCTTCCAGTGTGGGAATTTATGTACACAAACTAGCATTTTAAAAATTCTGGTGTCCAATTAGCAGCAGTCTTCTTGTAATTAATACCGCAAAAAGGCATCATTGTCCAGTGATGTAATTTTGGTGAAAAAAGGCCAATTTAATCAATCTGGTGTTTGTTAGACCAGAAACAGTAGGCCTCACGTTTTTACTCCTGTAAAAAGGAATTATATCTCCCCGTGTGGGAAACTATGTACCAAAACTAGCATTTTAAAAATTCTGGTGTCCAACTAGCAGCAGTCTTCTTGTAATTAATTCAGCAAAAAGGCATTATTGTCCAGTGTTGTAATTTTGGTGAAAAAAGGCCAATTTAATCAATCTGGTGTTTGTTAGACCAGAAACAGTAGGCCTCACGTTTTTACTCCTGTGAAAAGGAATTATATCTTCCAGTGTGGGAATTTATGTACACAAACTAGCATTTTAAAAATTTTGGTGTCCAATTAGCAGCAGTCTTCTTGTAATTAATACCGCAAAAAAGCATTATTGTCCAGTGTTGTAATTTTGGTGAAAAAAAGGCCAATTTTATCAATCTGGTGTTTGTTAGACCAGAAACTGTAGGCCTCACGTTTTTACTCCTGTAAAAAGGAATTATATCTCCCCGTGTGGGAAGCTATGTACCAAAACTAGCATTTTAAAAATTCTGGTGTCCAATTAGCAGCAGTCTTCTTGTAATTAATACCGCAAAAAGGCATTATTGTCCAGTGTTGTAATTTTGGTGAAAAAAAGGCCAATTTAATCAATCTGGTGTTTGTTAGACCAGAAACAGTAGGCCTCACGTTTTTACTCCAGTAAAAAGGAATTATATCTCCCCGTGTGGGAAGCTATGTACAAAAACTAGCATTTTAAAAATTCTGGTGTCCAATTAGCAGCAGTCTTCTTGTAATTAATACCGCAAAAAGGCATAATTGTCCAGTGTTGTAATTTTGGTGAAAAAAAGGCCAATTTAATCAATCTGGTGTTTGTTAGACCAGAAACAGTAGGCCTCACGTTTTTACTCCTGTAAAAGGAATTATATCTCCCTGTGTTGGAATCTATGTACCAAAACTAGTATTTTAAAAATTCTGGTGTCCAATTTGCATCAGTTTTCTTATAATTAATACAGGAAAAAGGAATTAAATCTTACACTGTGGGAATTTATGTACACAAACTAGCATTTTAAAAATTCTGGTGTCCAATTAGCAGCAGTCTTCTTGTAATTAATACCGCAAAAAGGCATTATTGTCCAGTGTTGTAATTTTGGTGAAAAAAGGCCAATTTAATCAATCTGGTGTTTGTTAGACCAGAAACAGTAGGACGCACGTTTTTACTCCTGTAAAAAGGAATTATATCTCCCCGTGTGGGAAGCTATGTACCAAAACTAGCATTTTAAAAATTCTGGTGTCCAATTAGCAGCAGTCTTCTTGTAATTAATACCGCAAAAAGGCATTATTGTCCAGTGTTGTAATTTTGGTGAAAAAAAGGCCAATTTAATCAATCTGGTGTTTGTTAGACCAGAAACAGTAGGCCTCACGTTTTACTCCTGTAAAAGGAATTATATCTCCCGTGTGGGAAGCTATGTACCAAAACTAGTATTTTAAAAATTCTGGTGTCCTTTTGCAGCAGTTTTCTTTTAATTAATACCGGAAAAGGAATTATATCTTCCAGTGTGGGAATTTATGTACACAAACTAGCATTTTAAAAATTCTGGTGTCCAATTAGCAGCAGTCTTCTTGTAATTAATACCGCAAAAAGGCATTATTGTCCAGTGTTGTAATTTTGGTGAAAAAAGGCCAATTTAATCAATCTGGTGTTTGTTAGACCAGAAACAGTAGGCCTCACGTTTTACTCCTGTGAAAAGGAATTATATCTTCCAGTGTGGGAATTTATGTACACAAACTAGCATTTTAAAAATTCTGGTGTCCAATTAGCAGCAGTCTTCTTGTAATTAATACCGCAAAAGGCATTATTGTCCAGTTTTGTAATTTTGGTGAAAAAAAGGCCAATTTAATCAATCTGGTGTTAGTTAGACCAGAAACAGTAGGCCGCACGTTTTACTCCTGTAAAAAGGAATTATATCTCCCTGTGTGGGAAGCTATGTACCAAAACTAGCATTTTAAAAATTCTGGTGTCCAATTTGCAGCAGTTTTCTTGTAATTAATATCGGAAAAAGGAATCATATCTTCCAGTGTGGGAATTTATGTACACAAACTAGCATTTTAAAAATTCTGGTGTCCAATTAGCAGCAGTCTTCTTGTAATTAATACCGCAAAAGGCATTATTGTCCAGTGATGTAATTTTGGTGAAAAAAGGCCAATTTAATCAATCTGGTGTTTGTTAGACCAGAAACAGTAGGCCTCATGTTTTTACTCCTGTAAAAGGAATTATATCTCCCGTGTGGGAAACTATGTACCAAAACTAGCATTTTAAAAATTCTGGTGTCCAACTAGCAGCAGTCTTCTTGTAATTAATTCCGCAAAAAGGCATTATTGTCCAGTGTTGTAATTTTGGTGAAAAAAGGCCAATTTAATCAATCTGGTGTTTGTTAGACCAGAAACAGTAGGCCTCACGTTTTTACTCCTGTGAAAAGGAATTATATCTTCCAGTGTGGGAATTTATGTACACAAACTAGCATTTTAAAAATTTTGGTGTCCAATTAGCAGCAGTCTTCTTGTAATTAACCGCTTCAGCCCCCCTAGCTTAAACACCCTTAATGACCAGGCCACTTTTTACAATTCCGCACTACACTACTTTCACCGTTTATTGCTCCTTCATGCAACTTACCGCCCAAATGAATTTTACCTCCTTTTCTTCTCACTAATAGAGCTTTCATTTGGTGGTATTTCATTGCTGCTGACATTTTTACTTTTTTTGCTATTAATCAAAAATTACCGAAATTTTTGCAAAAAATGACATTTTTCACTTTCTGTTGTAAAATTTTTCAAAAAACTACATTTCTATATAAATTTTTCTCTAAATTTATTGTTCTACATGTCTTTGATAAAAAAATCCAATAAGTGTATATTTATTGGTTTGGGTAAAAGTTATAGCGTTTACAAACTATGGTGCAAAAAGTGAATTTCGGCATTTTGAAGCAGCTCTGACTTTCTGAGCGCCTGTCATGTTTCTTCAGGTGCTAGAATGCCAGGATAGTATAAATATCCCCCAAATTACACCATTTTAGAAAGAAGACACCCCAAAGTATTCGCGGAGGGGCTTGGTGAGTTCATGTATCATTTCATTTTTTTCACAAGTTAGCGGAAATTGACACTTTCTGAGAAAAAAAAAAAAAAAGTTTCAATTTCTGATAACTTCTGGCAAAAAAAAAAAATCTCAGACGGACTCACTATGCCCTCAGTGAATACCTTGGGGTGTCTACTTTCCGAAATGGAGTCATTTGTGGGGTGTGTTTACTGTTCTGGCATTTTGGGCGGGCTAAATTGTGAGTCGCCATGTAAAACCTAAAGGTACTCGTTGGAATTTGGGCCCTTTTGCACACCCAGGCTGCAAAAGCGGCACTATGTGGTATCGCCGTACTCAGGAGAAGTAGGGCAATGTGTTTGGGGTGTATTTTTACATATACCCATGTTGGGTGAGAGAAATATCTCTGTAAATTGTCAACTTTGTATAAAAAATTTTAAAAGTTGTCGTTTACAGAGATATTTTTCACACAAAGTATGGGTATATATAAAAATACACCCCAAAACACATTGCCCTACTTCTCCTGAGTACGGCGATACCACATGTGTGCCACTTTTTGCAGCCTGAGTGCGTAAAGGGCCCTAAAACCAAAGAGTACCTTTAGGATTTCACAGGGCATTTTTACGCATTTGGATTCCAGACTTCTTCTCACCCTTTAGGGGCCCCTAAAATGCCAGGACAGTATAAATACCCCACATGTGACCCCATTTTGGAAAGAAGACACCCCAAGGTATTCTGTGAGGGGTATGGTGAGTTCATGCAAAATTTTATTTTTGTCACAAGTTAGTGGAATATGAGACTTTGTAAAAACAAAATTAAAAAAAAAAAAAACAATTTCCGCTGACTTGTGCCAAAAATAAAAATTCTGTGGACTCACCATGCCCCTCACGGAATACCTTGGGGTGTCTTCTTTCCAAAATGGGGTCACATGTGGGGTATTTATACTCACCTGGCATTTTAGGGGCTCCTAAAGTGTGAGAATCCAAATGCATAAAAATGGCCTGTGAAATCCTAAAGGTACTCATTGGTTTTAGGGCCCCTTGCGCATCTTGGCTGCAAAGTGTCACTCATGTGGTATCGCCGTACTCAGGAGAAGTGGGGCAATGTGGTTTGGGGTGTATTTTATATATACCCATAGCTGGTGAGAGAAATATCTCTGTAAATGACAACTTTTTACATTTTTTATTCAAAGTTGTCAATATACAGAGATATTTCTCTCACCCAGCATGGGTATATGTAAAAATACACCCCAAAACACATTGCCCTACTTCTCCTGAGTACGGCGATACCACATGAGTGACACTTTTTGCAGGCAAGATGCGCAAAGGGCCCAAATTCCAATGAGTACCTTTTAGGAGGGCATTTTTACGCATTTTCTTCTCACGCTTTAGGGCCCCTAAAATGCCAGGGCAGTAGAAATACCTCACGTGTGACCCCATTTTTGAAAGAAGACACCCTAAGGTATTCCATGAGGGGCATGGCGAGTTCATAGAATATTTTTTTTTGGCACAAGTTAGTGGAAATTGATTTTTATTGTTTTTCTCACAAAGTCTCCTTTCCGCTAACTTTTGACAAAAAGTTTAATTTTTCATGAACTCATTATGCCCTCAGCGAATACCTTGGGGTGTCTTCTTTCCAAAATGGGGTCACATGTGGGGTATTTATACTGCCCTGGCATTTTAGGGGCCCTAAAGCGTGAGAAGAAAATGCGTAAAAATGCCCTCCTAAAGGTACTCATTGGAATTTGGCCCTTTGCGCATCTTGCCTGCAAAAAGTGTCACTCATGTGGTATCGCCGTACTCAGGAGAAGTAGGGCGATGTGTTTGGGGTGTATTTTTACATATACCCATGCTGGTGAGAGAAATATCTCTGTATATTGACAACTTTGAATAAAAATGTAAAAAGTTGTCGCTTACAGCGATATTTCTCACACCCAGTATGGGTATATGTAAAAATACACCCTAAACCACATTGCCCTACTTCTCCTGAGTACGGCGATACCACATGAGTGACACTTTTTGCAGCCAAGATGCGCAAAGGGGCCCTAAAACCAATGAGTACCTTTAGGATTTCACAGGGCATTTTTACGCATTTGGATTCTCACGCTTTAGGACTCCTAAAATGCCAGGGCAGTATAAATACCCCACAAGTGACCCCATTGTGGAAAGAAGACACCCCAAGGTATTCTGTGAGGGGCATGGCGAGTTCACAGAAAAAAAAATTTGGCACAAGTTAGCGGAAATTGTTTTTTTTTTTTTTTTTTTACAGTCTCATATTCCACTAACTTGTGACAAAAATAAAATTTTCCATGAACTCGCCATGCCCCTCACAGAATACCTTGGGGTGTCTTCTTTCTAAAATGGGGTCACATGTGGGGTTTTTGTACTGCCCTGGCATTTGAGGGTCTCCCGCAGTCATTACACGTATGGCCAGCATTAGGAGTTTCTGCGATTCTCCGTATATTGAGCATACGGGTAATGAGATTTTTTTCCGTTCAGCCTCTGCGCTGAAAAAAAATGAACGGCACAGATTTTTTCATTCGCATCGATCAATGTGGATGAAAAAATCTCTGCCAAAATCAGTGACTGCGGTGCGGTGGGCTGGGCGCTAGCTACCTAACAAGTAGCTAACTAACTGGCGGTGATAAGGGACCCTTATGCCCCATTCATACGTCCGAAATTCTGTTTGCGGAACGGAATTGCGGACCCATTCATTTCTATGGGGACAGACTTTGTCCCGCTCGGATCCGGAATTACGGATCCGCGCTCCGGGTCTGCACTTCCGCTCGCAAAAATATAGAACATGTCCTATTCTTGTCCGCAATTGCGACAAGAAAAAGCATTTTCTATATAGTTCTGGCAATGTGCGGATCTGCAAAATGCGGAAAGCACATTGCCGGTGTCCGTGTTTTGAGGATCCGCGGATCGGATCCGCGGATCGGATCCGCGGATCGGATCCGCGATCGAATCCACGGATCCGTGGAATCCACGGATCCGCAAAACACATATGGACGTCCGAATGGAGCCTTACAAGGGGTGTGATCAATGACAGGGGGTGATCAGGGGTCTAGATGGAGTGATCAAGGGGTTAATAGGTGAGGGGTGGGGTGGGGGTTAGTGTAGTGTTTGGTGCAACTTTTTATTGTAGTTAGCCTGGTCCTCTGGTGGTCGATCCCAGAAAATGGGACCACCAGAGGACCAGGTAGCAGCTATATCAGACGCTGTTCATAAAACAGCGTCTGATATAGCTGTTTGATGCGATTTATATCGCATTTACAGCCTGCCAGCGATTGATCATCGCTGGCAGGCTGTAGTCCAACTCTCGAGCCGCGGCTCACTGTGAACGCACGCGCGCGCGCTGCTCACAGGAACTCTCGCGCTCGCGAGATGACGCCCGGCGCGCCCAAACAGAAGATCCCGGCCGCCCGCAGGACGCAATCCGCGCACGGCGGTCGGGAACTGGTGCTCGCAAAAAGCATTGTCCAGTGTTGTAATTTTTGGTGAAAAAAGGCTAATTTAATCAATCTGGTGTTTGTTAGACCAAAACCTTAGGCCTCACGTTTTACTCCTGTAAAGGAATTATATCTCCCGATGTGGGAAGCTATGTACCAAAACTAACATTTTAAAAATTCTGGTGTCCAATTAGCAGCAGTCTTCTTGTAATTAATACCGCAAAAGGCATTATTGTCCAGTGTTGTAATTTTGGTGAAAAAATGGCCAATTTAATCAATCTGGTGTTTGTTAGACCAGAAACAGTAGGCCTCACGTTTTTACTCCTGTAAAAGGAATTATATCTCCCGTGTGGGAAACTATGTACTAAAACTAGCATTTTAAAAATTCTGGTGTCCAATTAGCAGCAGTCTTCTTGTAATTAATACCGCAAAAAGGCATTATTGTCCAGTGTTGTAATTTTGGTGAAAAAGGCCAATTTAATCAATCTGGTGTTTGTTAGACCAGAAACAGTAGGCCTCACGTTTTTACTCCTGTGAAAAGGAATTATATCTTCCAGTGTGGGAATTTATGTACACAAACTAGCATTTAAAAATTCTGGTGTCCAATTAGCAGCAGTCTTCTTGTAATTAATACCGCAAAAAGGCATTATTGTCCAGTGTTGTAATTTTGGTGAAAAAAGGCCAATTTAATCAATCTGGTGTTTGTTAGACCAGAAACAGTAGGCCTCACGTTTTTACTCCTGTGAAAAGGAATTATATCTTCCAGTGTGGGAATTTATGTACACAAAATAGCATTTTAAAAATTCTGGTGTCCAATTAGCAGCAGTCTCCTTGTAATTAATACCGCAAAAAGGCATTATTGTCCAGTGTTGTAATTTTGGTGAAAAAAAGGCCAATTTAATCAATCTGGTGTTTGTTAGACCAGAAACAGTAGGCCTCACGTTTTTACTCCTGTAAAGGAATTATATCTCCCGTGTGGGAAGCTATGTACCAAAACTAGTATTTTAAAAATTCTGGTGTCCAATTTGCAGCAGTTTTCTTGTAATTAATACCGGAAAAAGGAATTAAATCTTACAGTGTGGGAATTTATGTAAACAAACTAGCATTTTAAAAATTCTGGTGTCCAATTAGCAGCAGTCTTCTTGTAATTAATACCGCAAAAAGCATTATTGTCCAGTGTTGTAATTTTGGTGAAAAAAAGGCCAATTTAATCAATCTGGTGTTTGTTTGACCAGAAACAGTAGGCCTCACATTTTTACTCCTGTAAAAGGAATTATATCTCCCGTGTGGGAAACTATGTGCCAAAACTAGCATTTTAAAAATTCTGGTGTCCAATTTGCAGCAGTTTTCTTGTAATTAATACCGGAAAAAGGAATTATATCTTCCAGTGTGGGAATTTATGTACATAAACTAGCATTTTAAAAATTCTGGTGTCCAATTAGCAGCAGTCTTCTTGTAATTAATACCGCAAAAGGCATTACATTGTCCAGTGTTGTAATTTTGGTGAAAAAAGGCCAATTTAATCAATCTGGTGTTTGTTAGACCAGAAACAGTAGGTCTCACGCTTTACTCCTGTAAAAGGAATTATATCTCCCGTGTGGGAATCTATGTACCAAAACTAGCATTTTAAAAATTCTGGTGTCCAATTAGCAGCAGTCTTCTTGTAATTAATACCGCAAAAGGCATTATTGTCCAGTGTTGTAATTTTGGTGAAAAAAGGCCAATTTAATCAATCTGGTGTTTGTTAGACCAGAAACAGTAGGCCTCACGTTTGTACTCCTGTAAAAGTAATAATATCTCCCGTGTGGGAAGCTATGTACCAAAACTAGCATATTAAAAATTCTGGTGTCCAATATGCAGCAGTTTTCTTGTAATTAATACCGGAAAAAGTTATTATTTCTTCCAGTGTGGGAATTTATGTACACAAACTAGCATTTTAATAATTCTGGTGTCCAATTAGCAGCAGTCTTCTTGTAATTAATACCGCAAAAAGGCATTACATTGTCCAGTGTTGTAATTTTGGTTAAAAAAGGCCAATTTAATCAATCTGGTGTTAGTTAGACCAGAAACAGTAGGCCGCACGTTTTACTCCTGTAAAAGGAATTATATCTCCCCGTGTGGGAAGCTATGTACCAAAACTAGCATTTTAAAAATTCTGGTGTCCAATTTGCAGCAGTTTTCTTGTAATTAATACCGGAAAAAGGAATCATATCTTCCAGTGTGGGAATTTATGTACACAAACTAGCATTTTAAAAATTCTGGTGTCCAATTAGCAGCAGTCTTCTTGTAATTAATACCGCAAAAAGGCATCATTGTCCAGTGATGTAATTTTGGTGAAAAAGGCCAATTTAATCAATCTGGTGTTTGTTAGACCAGAAACAGTAGGCCTCACGTTTTTACTCCTGTAAAAGGAATTATATCTCCCGTGTGGGAAACTATGTACCAAAACTAGCATTTTAAAAATTCTGGTGTCCAACTAGCAGCAGTCTTCTTGTAATTAATTCAGCAAAAGGCATTATTGTCCAGTGTTGTAATTTTGGTGAAAAAAGGCCAATTTAATCAATCTGGTGTTTGTTAGACCAGAAACAGTAGGCCTCACGTTTTACTCCTGTGAAAAGGAATTATATCTTCCAGTGTGGGAATTTATGTACACAAACTAGCATTTTAAAAATTTTGGTGTCCAATTAGCAGCAGTCTTCTTGTAATTAATACCGCAAAAAGCATTATTGTCCAGTGTTGTAATTTTGGTGAAAAAAGGCCAATTTTATCAATCTGGTGTTTGTTAGACCAGAAACTGTAGGCCTCACGTTTTTACTCCTGTAAAAGGAATTATATCTCCCGTGTGGGAAGCTATGTACCAAAACTAGCATTTTAAAAATTCTGGTGTCCAATTAGCAGCAGTCTTCTTGTAATTAATACCGCAAAAGGCATTATTGTCCAGTGTTGTAATTTTGGTGAAAAAAAGGCCAATTTAATCAATCTGGTGTTTGTTAGACCAGAAACAGTAGGCCTCACGTTTTTACTCCTGTAAAAGGAATTATATCTCCCGTGTGGGAAGCTATGTACAAAAACTAGCATTTTAAAAATTCTGGTGTCCAATTAGCAGCAGTCTTCTTGTAATTAATACCGCAAAAGGCATAATTGTCCAGTGTTGTAATTTTGGTGAAAAAAAGGCCAATTTAATCAATCTGGTGTTTGTTAGACCAGAAACAGTAGGCCTCACGTTTTTACTCCTGTAAAAGGAATTATATCTCCCTGTGTTGGAATCTATGTACCAAAACTAGTATTTTAAAAATTCTGGTGTCCAATTTGCATCAGTTTTCTTGTAATTAATACAGGAAAAAGGAATTAAATCTTACACTGTGGGAATTTATGTACACAAACTAGCATTTTAAAAATTCTGGTGTCCAATTAGCAGCAGTCTTCTTGTAATTAATACCGCAAAAAGGCATTATTGTCCAGTGTTGTAATTTTGGTGAAAAAAGGCCAATTTAATCAATCTGGTGTTTGTTAGACCAGAAACAGTAGGGCGTACGTTTTACTCCTGTAAAAGGAATTATATCTCCCGTGTGGGAAGCTATGTACCAAAACTAGCATTTTAAAAATTCTGGTGTCCAATTAGCAGCAGTCTTCTTGTAATTAATACCGCAAAAAGGCATTATTGTCCAGTGTTGTAATTTTGGTGAAAAAAGGCCAATTTAATCAATCTGGTGTTTGTTAGACCAGAAACAGTAGGCCTCACGTTTTACTCCTGTAAAAGGAATTATATCTCCCGTGTGGGAAGCTATGTACCAAAACTAGTATTTTAAAAATTCTGGTGTCCTTTTTGCAGCAGTTTTCTTTTAATTAATACCGGAAAAAGGAATTATATCTTCCAGTGTGGGAATTTATGTACACAAACTAGCATTTTAAAAATTCTGGTGTCCAATTAGCAGCAGTCTTCTTGTAATTAATACCGCAAAAAGGCATTATTGTCCAGTGTTGTAATTTTGGTGAAAAAAGGCCAATTTAATCAATCTGGTGTTTGTTAGACCAGAAACAGTAGGCCTCACGTTTTTACTCCTGTGAAAAGGAATTATATCTTCCAGTGTGGGAATTTATGTACACAAACTAGCATTTTAAAAATTCTGGTGTCCAATTAGCAGCAGTCTTCTTGTAATTAATACCGCAAAAGGCATTATTGTCCAGTTTTGTAATTTTGGTGAAAAAAAGGCCAATTTAATCAATCTGGTGTTAGTTAGACCAGAAACAGTAGGCCGCACGTTTTTACTCCTGTAAAAAGGAATTATATCTCCCTGTGTGGGAAGCTATGTACCAAAACTAGCATTTTAAAAATTCTGGTGTCCAATTTGCAGCAGTTTTCTTGTAATTAATATCGGAAAAAGGAATCATATCTTCCAGTGTGGGAATTTATGTACACAAACTAGCATTTTAAAAATTCTGGTGTCCAATTAGCAGCAGTCTTCTTGTAATTAATACCGCAAAAAGGCATTATTGTCCAGTGATGTAATTTTGGTGAAAAAAGGCCAATTTAATCAATCTGGTGTTTGTTAGACCAGAAACAGTAGGCCTCATGTTTTTACTCCTGTAAAAAGGAATTATATCTCCCCGTGTGGGAAACTATGTACCAAAACTAGCATTTTAAAAATTCTGGTGTCCAACTAGCAGCAGTCTTCTTGTAATTAATTCCGCAAAAAGGCATTATTGTCCAGTGTTGTAATTTTGGTGAAAAAAGGCCAATTTAATCAATCTGGTGTTTGTTAGACCAGAAACAGTAGGCCTCACGTTTTTACTCCTGTGAAAAGGAATTATATCTTCCAGTGTGGGAATTTATGTACACAAACTAGCATTTTAAAAATTCTGGTGTCCAATTAGCAGCAGTCTTCTTGTAATTAATACCGCAAAAAAGCATTATTGTCCAGTGTTGTAATTTTGGTGAAAAAAAGGCCAATTTAATCAATCTGGTGTTTGTTAGACCAGAAACAGTAGGCCTCACGTTTTTACTCCTGTAAAAGGAATTATATCTTCCAGTGTGGGAAGCTATGTACAAAACTAGCATTTTAAAAATTCTGGTGTCCAATTAGCAGCAGTCTTCTTGTAATTAATACCGCAAAAGGCATTATTGTCCAGTGTTGTAATTTTGGTGAAAAAAAGGCCAATTTAATCAATCTGGTGTTTGTTAGACCAGAAACAGTAGGCCTCACGTTTTTACTCCTGTAAAAGGAATTATATCTCCCAGTGTGGGAATCTATGTACACAAAACTAGCATTTTAAAAATTCTGGTGTCCAATTAGCAGCAGTCTTCTTGTAATTAATACCGCAAAAGGCATTATTGTCCAGTGTTGTAATTTTGGTGAAAAAAGGCCAATTTAATCAATCTGGTGTTTGTTAGACCAGAAACAGTAGGCCTCACGTTTTTACTCCTGTAAAAGGAATTATATCTCCCCGTGTGGGAAGCTATGTACCAAAACTAGCATTTTAAAAATTCTGGTGTCCAATTAGCAGCAGTCTTCTTGTAATTAATACCGCAAAAAGGCATTATTGTCCAGTGTTGTAATTTTGGTGAAAAAAGGCCAATTTAATCAATCTGGTGTTTGTTAGACCAGAAACAGTAGGCCTCACGTTTTACTCCTGTAAAAGGAATTATATCTCCCGTGTGGGAAGCTATGTACCAAAACTAGCATTTTAAAAATTCTGGTGTCCAATTAGCAGCAGTCTTCTTGTAATTAATACCGCAAAAAGGCATTATTGTCCAGTGTTGTAATTTTGGTGAAAAAAGGCCAATTTAATCAATCTGGTGTTTGTTAGACCAGAAACAGTAGGCCTCACGTTTGTACTCCTGTAAAAGTAATAATATCTCCCGTGTGGGAAGCTATGTACCAAAACTAGCATATTAAAAATTCTGGTGTCCAATATGCAGCAGTTTTCTTGTAATTAATACCGAAAAAGGAATTATTTCTTCCAGTGTGGGAATTTATGTACACAAACTAGCATTTTAATAATTCTGGTGTCCAATTAGCAGCAGTCTTCTTGTAATTAATACCGCAAAAAGGCATTACATTGTCCAGTGTTGTAATTTTGGTTAAAAAAGGCCAATTTAATCAATCTGGTGTTAGTTAGACCAGAAACAGTAGGCCGCACGTTTTTACTCCTGTAAAAGGAATTATATCTCCCGTGTGGGAAGCTATGTACCAAAACTAGCATTTTAAAAATTCTGGTGTCCAATTTGCAGCAGTTTTCTTGTAATTAATACCGGAAAAAGGAATCATATCTTCCAGTGTGGGAATTTATGTACACAAACTAGCATTTTAAAAATTCTGGTGTCCAATTAGCAGCAGTCTTCTTGTAATTAATACCGCAAAAGGCATCATTGTCCAGTGATGTAATTTTGGTGAAAAAGGCCAATTTAATCAATCTGGTGTTTGTTAGACCAGAAACAGTAGGCCTCACGTTTTTACTCCTGTAAAAGGAATTATATCTCCCGTGTGGGAAACTATGTACCAAAACTAGCATTTTAAAAATTCTGGTGTCCAACTAGCAGCAGTCTTCTTGTAATTAATTCCGCAAAAGGCATTATTGTCCAGTGTTGTAATTTTGGTGAAAAAGGCCAATTTAATCAATCTGGTGTTTGTTAGACCAGAAACAGTAGGCCTCACGTTTTTACTCCTGTGAAAAGGAATTATATCTTCCAGTGTGGGAATTTATGTACACAAACTAGCATTTTAAAAATTTTGGTGTCCAATTAGCAGCAGTCTTCTTGTAATTAATACCGCAAAAAGCATTATTGTCCAGTGTTGTAATTTTGGTGAAAAAAGGCCAATTTAATCAATCTGGTGTTTGTTAGACCAGAAACTGTAGGCCTCACGTTTTTACTCCTGTAAAAAGGAATTATATCTCCCCGTGTGGGAAGCTATGTACCAAAACTAGCATTTTAAAAATTCTGGTGTTCAATTAGCAGCAGTCTTCTTGTAATTAATACCGCAAAAAGGCATAATTGTCCAGTGTTGTAATTTTGGTGAAAAAAAGGCAAAATTAAATCAATCTGGTGTTTGTTAGACCAGAAACAGTAGGCCTCACGTTTTTACTCCTGTAAAAGGAATTATATCTCCCTGTGTTGGAATCTATGTACCAAAACTAGTATTTTAAAAATTCTGGTGTCCAATTTGCAGCAGTTTTCTTGTAATTAATACAGGAAAAAGGAATTAAATCTTACACTGTGGGAATTTATGTACACAAACTAGCATTTTAAAAATTCTGGTGTCCAATTAGCAGCAGTCTTCTTGTAATTAATACCGCAAAAAGGCATTATTGTCCAGTGTTGTAATTTTGGTGAAAAAAGGCCAATTTAATCAATCTGGTGTTTGTTAGACCAGAAACAGTAGGACGCACGTTTTTACTCCTGTAAAAGGAATTATATCTCCCGTGTGGGAAGCTATGTACCAAAACTAGCATTTTAAAAATTCTGGTGTCCAATTAGCAGCAGTCTTCTTGTAATTAATACCGCAAAAGGCATTATTGTCCAGTGTTGTAATTTTGGTGAAAAAAGGCCAATTTAATCAATCTGGTGTTTGTTAGACCAGAAACAGTAGGCCTCACGTTTTACTCCTGTAAAAGGAATTATATCTCCCGTGTGGGAAGCTATGTACCAAAACTAGTATTTTAAAAATTCTGGTGTCCAATTTGCAGCAGTTTTCTTTTAATTAATACCGGAAAAGGAATTATATCTTCCAGTGTGGGAATTTATGTACACAAACTAGCATTTTAAAAATTCTGGTGTCCAATTAGCAGCAGTCTTCTTGTAATTAATACCGCAAAAAGGCATTATTGTCCAGTGTTGTAATTTTGGTGAAAAAGGCCAATTTAATCAATCTGGTGTTTGTTAGACCAGAAACAGTAGGCCTCACGTTTTTACTCCTGTGAAAAGGAATTATATCTTCCAGTGTGGGAATTTATGTACACAAACTAGCATTTTAAAAATTCTGGTGTCCAATTAGCAGCAGTCTTCTTGTAATTAATACCGCAAAAGGCATTATTGTCCAGTTTTGTAATTTTGGTGAAAAAAGGCCAATTTAATCAATCTGGTGTTAGTTAGACCAGAAACAGTAGGCCGCACGTTTTTACTCCTGTAAAAGGAATTATATCTCCTGTGTGGGAAGCTATGTACCAAAACTAGCATTTTAAAAATTCTGGTGTCCAATTTGCAGCAGTTTTCTTGTAATTAATACCGGAAAAAGGAATCATATCTTCCAGTGTGGGAATTTATGTACACAAACTAGCATTTTAAAAATTCTGGTGTCCAATTAGCAGCAGTCTTCTTGTAATTAATACCGCAAAAGGCATTATTGTCCAGTGATGTAATTTTGGTGAAAAAAGGCCAATTTAATCAATCTGGTGTTTGTTAGACCAGAAACAGTAGGCCTCATGTTTTTACTCCTATAAAAAGGAATTATATCTCCCCGTGTGGGAAACTATGTACCAAAACTAGCATTTTAAAAATTCTGGTGTCCAACTAGCAGCATTCTTCTTGTAATTAATTCCTTAAAAAGGCATTATTGTCCAGTGTTGTAATTTTGGTGAAAAAAGGCCAATTTAATCAATCTGGTGTTTGTTAGACCAGAAACAGTAGGCCTCACGTTTTTACTCCTGTGAAAAGGAATTATTTCTTCCAGTGTGGGAATTTATGTACACAAACTAGCATTTTAAAAATTTTGGTGTCCAATTAGCAGCAGTCTTCTTGTAATTAATACCGCAAAAAGCATTATTGTCCAGTGTTGTAATTTTGGTGAAAAAAGGCCAATTTAATCAATCTGGTGTTTGTTAGACCAGAAACTGTAGGCCTCACGTTTTTACTCCTGTAAAAGGAATTATATCTCCCCGTGTGGGAAGCTATGTACCAAAACTAGCATTTTAAAAATTCTGGTGTCCAATTAGCAGCAGTCTTCTTGTAATTAATACCGCAAAAGGCATTATTGTCCAGTGTTGTAATTTTGGTGAAAAAAGGCCAATTTAATCAATCTGGTGTTTGTTAGACCAGAAACAGTAGGCCTCACGTTTTTACTCCTGTAAAAGGAATTATATCTCCCGTGTGGGAAGCTATGTAAAAAACTAGCATTTTAAAAATTCTGGTGTCCAATTAGCAGCAGTCTTCTTGTAATTAATACCGCAAAAAGGCATTATTGTCCAGTGTTGTAATTTTGGTGAAAAAAGGCCAATTTAATCAATCTGGTGTTTGTTAGACCAGAAACAGTAGGCCTCACGTTTTTACTCCTGTGAAAAGGAATTATATCTCCCGTGTGGGAAGCTATGTACCAAAACTAGCATTTTAAAAATTCTGGTGTCCAATTAGCAGCAGTCTTCCTGTAATTAATACCGCAAAAAGGCATTATTGTCCAGTGTTGAAATTTTGGTGAAAAATGGCCAATTTAATCAATCTGGTGTTTGTTAGACCAGAAACAGTAGGCCTCACGTTTTTACTCCTGTAAAAGGAATTATATCTCCCGTGTGGGAAACTATGTACTAAAACTAGCATTTTAAAAATTCTGGTGTCCAATTAGCAGCAGTCTTCTTGTAATTAATACCGCAAAAAGGCATTATTGTCCAGTGTTGTAATTTTGGTGAAAAAGGCCAATTTAATCAATCTGGTGTTTGTTAGACCAGAAACAGTAGGCCTCACGTTTTTACTCCTGTGAAAAGGAATTATATCTTCCAGTGTGGGAATTTATGTACACAAACTAGCATTTTAAAAATTCTGGTGTCCAATTAGCAGCAGTCTTCTTGTAATTAATACCGCAAAAGGCATTATTGTCCAGTGTTGTAATTTTGGTGAAAAAGGCCAATTTAATCAATCTGGTGTTTGTTAGACCAGAAACAGTAGGCCTCACGTTTTTACTCCTGTGAAAAGGAATTATATCTTCCAGTGTGGGAATTTATGTACACAAAATAGCATTTTAAAAATTCTGGTGTCCAATTAGCAGCAGTCTTCTTGTAATTAATACCGCAAAAGGCATTATTGTCCAGTGTTGTAATTTTGGTGAAAAAAAGGCCAATTTAATCAATCTGGTGTTTGTTAGACCAGAAACAGTAGGCCTCACGTTTTTACTCCTGTAAAAGGAATTATATCTCCCGTGTGGGAAGCTATGTAAAAACTAGCATTTTAAAAATTCTGGTGTCCAATTAGCAGCAGTCTTCTTGTAATTAATACCGCAAAAGGCATTATTGTCCAGTGTTGTAATTTTGGTGAAAAAGGCCAATTTAATCAATCTGGTGTTTGTTAGACCAGAAACAGTAGGCCTCACGTTTTACTCCTGTGAAAAGGAATTATATCTCCCCGTGTGGGAAGCTATGTACCAAAACTAGCATTTTAAAAATTCTGGTGTCCAATTAGCAGCAGTCTTCCTGTAATTAATACCGCAAAAAGGCATTATTGTCCAGTGTTGAAATTTTGGTGAAAAAATGGCCAATTTAATCAATCTGGTGTTTGTTAGACCAGAAACAGTAGGCCTCACGTTTTACTCCTGTAAAAGGAATTATATCTCCCGTGTGGGAAACTATGTACTAAAACTAGCATTTTAAAAATTCTGGTGTCCAATTAGCAGCAGTCTTCTTGTAATTAATACCGCAAAAAGGCATTATTGTCCAGTGTTGTAATTTTGGTGAAAAAGGCCAATTTAATCAATCTGGTGTTTGTTAGACCAGAAACAGTAGGCCTCACGTTTTTACTCCTGTGAAAAGGAATTATATCTTCCAGTGTGGGAATTTATGTACACAAACTAGCATTTTAAAAATTCTGGTGTCCAATTAGCAGCAGTCTTCTTGTAATTAATACCGCAAAAGGCATTATTGTCCAGTGTTGTAATTTTGGTGAAAAAGGCCAATTTAATCAATCTGGTGTTTGTTAGACCAGAAACAGTAGGCCTCACGTTTTTACTCCTGTGAAAAGGAATTATATCTTCCAGTGTGGGAATTTATGTACACAAAATAGCATTTTAAAAATTCTGGTGTCCAATTAGCAGCAGTCTTCTTGTAATTAATACCGCAAAAAGGCATTATTGTCCAGTGTTGTAATTTTGGTGAAAAAAAGGCCAATTTAATCAATCTGATGTTTGTTAGACCAGAAACTGTAGGCCTCACGTTTTTACTCCTGTAAAAGGAATTATATCTCCCGTGTGGGAAGCTATGTACCAAAACTAGCATTTTAAAAATTCTGGTGTCCAATTAGCAGCAGTCTTCTTGTAATTAATACCGCAAAAAGGCATTATTGTCCAGTGTTGTAATTTTGGTGAAAAAAGGCCAATTTAATCAATCTGGTGTTTGTTAGACCAGAAACAGTAGGCCTCACGTTTTTACTCCTGTAAAAGGAATTATATCTCCCGTGTGGGAAGCTATGTACCAAAACTAGCATTTTAAAAATTCTGGTTTACAATTAGCAGCAGGCTTCTTGTAATTAATACCGCAAAAAGGCATTATTGTCCAGTGTTGTAATTTTGGTGAAAAAAAGGCCAATTTAATCAATCTGGTGTTTGTTAGACCAGAAACAGTAGGCCTCACGTTTTTACTCCTGTAAATGGAATTATATCTCCCCGTGTGGGAAGCTATGTACCAAAACTAGTATTTTAAAAATTCTGGTGTCCAATTTGCAGCAGTTTTCTTGTAATTAATACCGGAAAAAGGAATTAAATCTTCCAGTGTGGGAATTTATGTACACAAACTAGCATTTTAAAAATTCTGGTGTCCAATTAGCAGCAGTCTTCTTGTAATTAATACCGCAAAAAGGCATCATTGTCCAGTGATGTAATTTTGGTGAAAAAAGGCCAATTTAATCAATCTGGTGTTTGTTAGACCAGAAACAGTAGGCCTCACGTTTTTACTCCTGTAAAAAGGAATTATATCTCCCCGTGTGGGAAACTATGTACCAAAACTAGCATTTTAAAAATTCTGGTGTCCAACTAGCAGCAGTCTTCTTGTAATTAATTCCGCAAAAAGGCATTATTGTCCAGTGTTGTAATTTTGGTGAAAAAAGGCCAATTTAATCAATCTGGTGTTTGTTAGACCAGAAACAGTAGGCCTCACGCTTTTACTCCTGTGAAAAGGAATTATATCTTCCAGTGTGGGAATTTATGTACACAAACTAGCATTTTAAAAATTTTGGTGTCCAATTAGCAGCAGTCTTCTTGTAATTAATACCGCAAAAAAGCATTATTGTCCAGTGTTGTAATTTTGGTGAAAAAAAGGCCAATTTAATCAATCTGGTGTTTGTTAGACCAGAAACTGTAGGCCTCACGCTTTTACTCCTGTAAAAAGGAATTATATCTCCCCGTGTGGGAAGCTATGTACCAAAACTAGCATTTTAAAAATTCTGGTGTTCAATTAGCAGCAGTCTTCTTGTAATTAATACCGCAAAAAGGCATAATTGTCCAGTGTTGTAATTTTGGTGAAAAAAAGGCAAAATTAAATCAATCTGGTGTTTGTTAGACCAGAAACAGTAGGCCTCACGTTTTTACTACTGTAAAAGGAATTATATCTCCCTGTGTTGGAATCTATGTACCAAAACTAGTATTTTAAAAATTCTGGTGTCCAATTTGCAGCAGTTTTCTTGTAATTAATATAGGAAAAAGGAATTAAATCTTACACTGTGGGAATTTATGTACACAAACTAGCATTTTAAAAATTCTGGTGTCCAATTAGCAGCAGTCTTCTTGTAATTAATACCGCAAAAAGGCATTATTGTCCAGTGTTGTAATTTTGGTGAAAAAAGGCCAATTTAATCAATCTGGTGTTTGTTAGACCAGAAACAGTAGGACGCACGTTTTTACTCCTGTAAAAAGGAATTATATCTCCCCGTGTGGGAAGCTATGTACCAAAACTAGCATTTTAAAAATTCTGGTGTCCAATTAGCAGCAGTCTTCTTGTAATTAATACCGCAAAAAGGCATTATTGTCCAGTGTTGTAATTTTGGTGAAAAAAAGGCCAATTTAATCAATCTGGTGTTTGTTAGACCAGAAACAGTAGGCCTCACGTTTTACTCCTGTAAAAGGAATTATATCTCCCGTGTGGGAAGCTATGTACCAAAACTAGTATTTTAAAAATTCTGGTGTCCAATTTGCAGCAGTTTTCTTTAATTAATACCGAAAAAGGAATTATATCTTCCAGTGTGGGAATTTATGTACACAAACTAGCATTTTAAAAATTCTGGTGTCCAATTAGCAGCAGTCTTCTTGTAATTAATACCGCAAAAAGGCATTATTGTCCAGTGTTGTAATTTTGGTGAAAAAAGGCCAATTTAATCAATCTGGTGTTTGTTAGACCAGAAACAGTAGGCCTCACGCTTTTACTCCTGTGAAAAGGAATTATATCTTCCAGTGTGGGAATTTATGTACACAAACTAGCATTTTAAAAATTCTGGTGTCCAATTAGCAGCAGTCTTCTTGTAATTAATACCGCAAAAGGCATTATTGTCCAGTGTTGTAATTTTGGTGAAAAAAAGGCCAATTTAATCAATCTGGTGTTAGTTAGACCAGAAACAGTAGGCCTCACGTTTTACTCCTGTAAAAGGAATTATATCTCCCGTGTGGGAAGCTATGTACCAAAACTAGCATTTTAAAAATTCTGGTGTCCAATTTGCAGCAGTTTTCTTGTAATTAATACCGGAAAAGGAATTATATCTTCCAGTGTGGGAATTTATGTACACAAACTAGCATTTTAAAAATTCTGGTGTCCAATTAGCAGCAGTCTTCTTGTAATTAATACCGCAAAAGGCATTACATTGTCCAGTGTTGTAATTTTGGTGAAAAAAGGCCAATTTAATCAATCTGGTGTTTGTTAGACCAGAAACAGTAGGCCGCACGTTTTACTCCTGTAAAAGGAATTATATCTCCCCGTGTGGAAGCTATGTACCAAAACTAGCATTTTAAAAATTCTGGTGTCCAATTTGCAGCAGTTTTCTTGTAATTAATACCGAAAAAGGAATCATATCTTCCAGTGTGGGAATTTATGTACACAAACTAGCATTTTAAAAATTCTGGTGTCCAATTAGCAGCAGTCTTCTTGTAATTAATACCGCAAAAAGGCATTATTGTCCAGTGATGTAATTTTGGTGAAAAAGGCCAATTTAATCAATCTGGTGTTTGTTAGACCAGAAACAGTAGGCCTCATGTTTTTACTCCTGTAAAAGGAATTATATCTCCCGTGTGGGAAACTATGTACCAAAACTAGCATTTTAAAAATTCTGGTGTCCAACTAGCAGCAGTCTTCTTGTAATTAATTCCTTAAAAGGCATTATTGTCCAGTGTTGTAATTTTGGTGAAAAAGGCCAATTTAATCAATCTGGTGTTTGTTAGACCAGAAACAGTAGGCCTCACGTTTTTACTCCTGTGAAAAGGAATTATTTCTTCCAGTGTGGGAATTTATGTACACAAACTAGCATTTTAAAATTTTGGTGTCCAATTAGCAGCAGTCTTCTTGTAATTAATACCGCAAAAGCATTATTGTCCAGTGTTGTAATTTTGGTGAAAAAAGGCCAATTTAATCAATCTGGTGTTTGTTAGACCAGAAACTGTAGGCCTCACGTTTACTCCTGTAAAAGGAATTATATCTCCCGTGTGGGAAGCTATGTACCAAAAGTAGCATTTTAAAATTCTGGTGTCCAATTAGCAGCAGTCTTCTTGTAATTAATACCGCAAAAGGCATTATTGTCCAGTGTTGTAATTTTGGTGAAAAAAGGCCAATTTAATCAATCTGGTGTTTGTTAGACCAGAAACAGTAGGCCTCACGTTTACTCCTGTAAAAGGAATTATATCTCCCCGTGTGGGAAGCTATGTAAAAAAACTAGCATTTTAAAAATTCTGGTGTCCAATTAGCAGCAGTCTTCTTGTAATTAATACCGCAAAAAGGCATTATTGTCCAGTGTTGTAATTTTGGTGAAAAAAGGCCAATTTAATCAATCTGGTGTTTGTTAGACCAGAAACAGTAGGCCTCACGTTTTTACTCCTGTGAAAAGGAATTATATCTCCCCGTGTGGGAAGCTATGTACCAAAAATAGCATTTTAAAAATTCTGGTGTCCAATTAGCAGCAGTCTTCCTGTAATTAATACCGCAAAAAGGCATTATTGTCCAGTGTTGAAATTTTGGTGAAAAAATGGCCAATTTAATCAATCTGGTGTTTGTTAGACCAGAAACAGTAGGCCTCACGTTTTTACTCCTGTAAAAAGGAATTATATCTCCCCGTGTGGGAAACTATGTACTAAAACTAGCATTTTAAAAATTCTGGTGTCCAATTAGCAGCAGTCTTCTTGTAATTAATACCGCAAAAAGGCATTATTGTCCAGTGTTGTAATTTTGGTGAAAAAAGGCCAATTTAATCAATCTGGTGTTTGTTAGACCAGAAACAGTAGGCCTCACGCTTTTACTCCTGTGAAAAGGAATTATATCTTCCAGTGTGGGAATTTATGTACACAAACTAGCATTTTAAAAATTCTGGTGTCCAATTAGCAGCAGTCTTCTTGTAATTAATACCGCAAAAAGGCATTATTGTCCAGTGTTGTAATTTTGGTGAAAAAGGCCAATTTAATCAATCTGGTGTTTGTTAGACCAGAAACAGTAGGCCTCACGTTTTACTCCTGTGAAAAGGAATTATATCTTCCAGTGT
Source organism: Bufotes viridis (assembly GCA_033119425.1). Lineage (NCBI taxonomy): Eukaryota > Metazoa > Chordata > Amphibia > Anura > Bufonidae > Bufotes > Bufotes viridis. The sequence continues at coordinate 216,699,081 of CM065593.1, read as the reverse complement.
GGGAATTTATGTACACAAACTAGCATTTTAAAAATTCTGGTGTCCAATTAGCAGCAGTCTTCTTGTAATTAATACCGCAAAAGGCATTATTGTCCAGTGTTGTAATTTTGGTGAAAAAGGCCAATTTAATCAATCTGGTGTTTGTTAGACCAGAAACAGTAGGCCTCACGTTTTTACTCCTGTGAAAAGGAATTATATCTTCCAGTGTGGGAATTTATGTACACAAAATAGCATTTTAAAAATTCTGGTGTCCAATTAGCAGCAGTCTTCTTGTAATTAATACCGCAAAAAGGCATTATTGTCCAGTGTTGTAATTTTGGTGAAAAAAGGCCAATTTAATCAATCTGATGTTTGTTAGACCAGAAACTGTAGGCCTCACGTTTTACTCCTGTAAAAGGAATTATATCTCCCGTGTGGGAAGCTATGTACCAAAACTAGCATTTTAAAAATTCTGGTGTCCAATTAGCAGCAGTCTTCTTGTAATTAATACCGCAAAAGGCATTATTGTCCAGTGTTGTAATTTTGGTGAAAAAAGGCCAATTTAATCAATCTGGTGTTTGTTAGACCAGAAACAGTAGGCCTCACGTTTTTACTCCTGTAAAAGGAATTATATCTCCCGTGTGGGAAGCTATGTACCAAAACTAGCATTTTAAAAATTCTGGTTTACAATTAGCAGCAGGCTTCTTGTAATTAATACCGCAAAAAGGCATTATTGTCCAGTGTTGTAATTTTGGTGAAAAAAAGGCCAATTTAATCAATCTGGTGTTTGTTAGACCAGAAACAGTAGGCCTCACGTTTTTACTCCTGTAAATGGAATTATATCTCCCCGTGTGGGAAGCTATGTACCAAAACTAGTATTTTAAAAATTCTGGTGTCCAATTTGCAGCAGTTTTCTTGTAATTAATACCGGAAAAAGGAATTAAATCTTACAGTGTGGGAATTTATGTACACAAACTAGCATTTAAAAATTCTGGTGTCCAATTAGCAGCAGTCTTCTTGTAATTAATACCGCAAAAAGCATTATTGTCCAGTGTTGTAATTTTGGTGAAAAAAGGCCAATTTAATCAATCTGGTGTTTGTTAGACCAGAAACAGTAGGCCTCACATTTTTACTCCTGTAAAAGGAATTATATCTCCCGTGTGGGAAACTATGTGCCAAAACTAGCATTTTAAAAATTCTGGTGTCCAATTTGCAGCAGTTTTCTTGTAATTAATACCGGAAAAGGAATTATATCTTCCAGTGTGGGAATTTATGTACATAAACTAGCATTTTAAAAATTCTGGTGTCCAATTAGCAGCAGTCTTCTTGTAATTAATACCGCAAAAAGGCATTACATTGTCCAGTGTTGTAATTTTGGTGAAAAAAGGCCAATTTAATCAATCTGGTGTTTGTTAGACCAGAAACAGTAGGTCTCACGCTTTTACTCCTGTAAAAGGAATTATATCTCCCCGTGTGGGAATCTATGTACCAAAACTAGCATTTTAAAAATTCTGGTGTCCAATTAGCAGCAGTCTTCCTGTAATTAATACCGCAAAAGGCATTATTGTCCAGTGTTGAAATTTTGGTGAAAAAATGGCCAATTTAATCAATCTGGTGTTTGTTAGACCAGAAACAGTAGGCCTCACGTTTTACTCCTGTAAAAGGAATTATATCTCCCGTGTGGGAAACTATGTACTAAAACTAGCATTTTAAAAATTCTGGTGTCCAATTAGCAGCAGTCTTCTTGTAATTAATACCGCAAAAAGGCATTATTGTCCAGTGTTGTAATTTTGGTGAAAAAGGCCAATTTAATCAATCTGGTGTTTGTTAGACCAGAAACAGTAGGCCTCACGTTTTTACTCCTGTGAAAAGGAATTATATCTCCCGTGTGGGAAGCTATGTACCTAAACTAGCATTTTAAAAATTCTGGTGTCCAATTAGCAGCAGTCTTCTTGTAATTAATACCGCAAAAAGGCATTATTGTCCAGTTTTGTAATTTTGGTGAAAAAAGGCCAATTTAATCAATCTGGTGTTTGTTAGACCAGAAACAGTAGGCCTCACGTTTTTACTCCTGTAAAAGGAATTATATCTCCCGTGTGGGAAGCTATGTACCAAAACTAGCATTTTAAAAATTCTGGTGTCCAATTAGCAGCAGTCTTCTTGTAATTAATACCGCAAAAGGCATTATTGTCCAGTTTTGTAATTTTGGTGAAAAAAGGCCAATTTAATCAATCTGGTGTTAGTTAGACCAGAAACAGTAGGCCGCACGTTTTTACTCCTGTAAAAGGAATTATATCTCCCTGTGTGGGAAGCTATGTACCAAAACTAGCATTTTAAAAATTCTGGTGTCCAATTTGCAGCAGTTTTCTTGTAATTAATACCGGAAAAAGGAATCATATCTTCCAGTGTGGGAATTTATGTACACAAACTAGCATTTTAAAAATTCTGGTGTCCAATTAGCAGCAGTCTTCTTGTAATTAATACCGCAAAAGGCATTATTGTCCAGTGATGTAATTTTGGTGAAAAAAGGCCAATTTAATCAATCTGGTGTTTGTTAGACCAGAAACAGTAGGCCTCATGTTTTTACTCCTGTAAAAGGAATTATATCTCCCGTGTGGGAAACTATGTACCAAAACTAGCATTTTAAAAATTCTGGTGTCCAACTAGCAGCATTCTTCTTGTAATTAATTCCTTAAAAAGGCATTATTGTCCAGTGTTGTAATTTTGGTGAAAAAAGGCCAATTTAATCAATCTGGTGTTTGTTAGACCAGAAACAGTAGGCCTCACGTTTTTACTCCTGTGAAAAGGAATTATTTCTTCCAGTGTGGGAATTTATGTACACAAACTAGCATTTTAAAAATTTTGGTGTCCAATTAGCAGCAGTCTTCTTGTAATTAATACCGCAAAAAGCATTATTGTCCAGTGTTGTAATTTTGGTGAAAAAAGGCCAATTTAATCAATCTGGTGTTTGTTAGACCAGAAACTGTAGGCCTCACGTTTTACTCCTGTAAAAGGAATTATATCTCCCGTGTGGGAAGCTATGTACCAAAAGTAGCATTTTAAAAATTCTGGTGTCCAATTAGCAGCAGTCTTCTTGTAATTAATACCGCAAAAAGGCATTATTGTCCAGTGTTGTAATTTTGGTGAAAAAAGGCCAATTTAATCAATCTGGTGTTTGTTAGACCAGAAACAGTAGGCCTCACGTTTTTACTCCTGTAAAAGGAATTATATCTCCCGTGTGGGAAGCTATGTAAAAAACTAGCATTTTAAAAATTCTGGTGTCCAATTAGCAGCAGTCTTCTTGTAATTAATACCGCAAAAAGGCATTATTGTCCAGTGTTGTAATTTTGGTGAAAAAAGGCCAATTTAATCAATCTGGTGTTTGTTAGACCAGAAACAGTAGGCCTCACGTTTTTACTCCTGTGAAAAGGAATTATATCTCCCCGTGTGGGAAGCTATGTACCAAAACTAGCATTTTAAAAATTCTGGTGTCCAATTAGCAGCAGTCTTCCTGTAATTAATACCGCAAAAAGGCATTATTGTCCAGTGTTGAAATTTTGGTGAAAAAATGGCCAATTTAATCAATCTGGTGTTTGTTAGACCAGAAACAGTAGGCCTCACGTTTTTACTCCTGTAAAAGGAATTATATCTCCCGTGTGGGAAACTATGTACTAAAACTAGCATTTTAAAAATTCTGGTGTCCAATTAGCAGCAGTCTTCTTGTAATTAATACCGCAAAAAGGCATTATTGTCCAGTGTTGTAATTTTGGTGAAAAAGGCCAATTTAATCAATCTGGTGTTTGTTAGACCAGAAACAGTAGGCCTCACGTTTTTACTCCTGTGAAAAGGAATTATATCTCCCGTGTGGGAAGCTATGTACCAAAACTAGCATTTTAAAAATTCTGGTGTCCAATTAGCAGCAGTCTTCCTGTAATTAATACCGCAAAAAGGCATTATTGTCCAGTGTTGAAATTTTGGTGAAAAAATGGCCAATTTAATCAATCTGGTGTTTGTTAGACCAGAAACAGTAGGCCTCACGTTTTTACTCCTGTAAAAGGAATTATATCTCCCGTGTGGGAAACTATGTACTAAAACTAGCATTTTAAAAATTCTGGTGTCCAATTAGCAGCAGTCTTCTTGTAATTAATACCGCAAAAAGGCATTATTGTCCAGTGTTGTAATTTTGGTGAAAAAAGGCCAATTTAATCAATCTGGTGTTTGTTAGACCAGAAACAGTAGGCCTCACGTTTTTACTCCTGTGAAAAGGAATTATATCTTCCAGTGTGGGAATTTATGTACACAAACTAGCATTTTAAAAATTCTGGTGTCCAATTAGCAGCAGTCTTCTTGTAATTAATACCGCAAAAGGCATTATTGTCCAGTGTTGTAATTTTGGTGAAAAAGGCCAATTTAATCAATCTGGTGTTTGTTAGACCAGAAACAGTAGGCCTCACGTTTTTACTCCTGTGAAAAGGAATTATATCTTCCAGTGTGGGAATTTATGTACACAAAATAGCATTTTAAAAATTCTGGTGTCCAATTAGCAGCAGTCTTCTTGTAATTAATACCGCAAAAAGGCATTATTGTCCAGTGTTGTAATTTTGGTGAAAAAAAGGCCAATTTAATCAATCTGATGTTTGTTAGACCAGAAACTGTAGGCCTCACGTTTTACTCCTGTAAAAGCGAATTATATCTCCCCGTGTGGGAAGCTATGTACCAAAACTAGCATTTTAAAAATTCTGGTGTCCAATTAGCAGCAGTCTTCTTGTAATTAATACCGCAAAAAGGCATTATTGTCCAGTGTTGTAATTTTGGTGAAAAAAAGGCCAATTTAATCAATCTGGTGTTTGTTAGACCAGAAACAGTAGGCCTCACGTTTTTACTCCTGTAAAAAGGAATTATATCTCCCCGTGTGGGAAGCTATGTACCAAAACTAGCATTTTAAAAATTCTGGTTTACAATTAGCAGCAGGCTTCTTGTAATTAATACCGCAAAAAGGCATTATTGTCCAGTGTTGTAATTTTGGTGAAAAAAAGGCCAATTTAATCAATCTGGTGTTTGTTAGACCAGAAACAGTAGGCCTCACGTTTTTACTCCTGTAAATGGAATTATATCTCCCCGTGTGGGAAGCTATGTACCAAAACCAGTATTTTAAAAATTCTGGTGTCCAATTTGCAGCAGTTTTCTTGTAATTAATACCGGAAAAAGGAATTAAATCTTACAGTGTGGGAATTTATGTACACAAACTAGCATTTTAAAAATTCTGGTGTCCAATTAGCAGCAGTCTTCTTGTAATTAATACCGCAAAAAGCATTATTGTCCAGTGTTGTAATTTTGGTGAAAAAAGGCCAATTTAATCAATCTGGTGTTTGTTAGACCAGAAACAGTAGGCCTCACATTTTTACTCCTGTAAAAGGAATTATATCTCCCGTGTGGGAAACTATGTGCCAAAACTAGCATTTTAAAAATTCTGGTGTCCAATTTGCAGCAGTTTTCTTGTAATTAATACCGGAAAAGGAATTATATCTTCCAGTGTGGGAATTTATGTACATAAACTAGCATTTTAAAAATTCTGGTGTCCAATTAGCAGCAGTCTTCTTGTAATTAATACCGCAAAAAGGCATTACATTGTCCAGTGTTGTAATTTTGGTGAAAAAAGGCCAATTTAATCAATCTGGTGTTTGTTAGACCAGAAACAGTAGGTCTCACGCTTTTACTCCTGTAAAAGGAATTATATCTCCCCGTGTGGGAATCTATGTACCAAAACTAGCATTTTAAAAATTCTGGTGTCCAATTAGCAGCAGTCTTCCTGTAATTAATACCGCAAAAGGCATTATTGTCCAGTGTTGAAATTTTGGTGAAAAAATGGCCAATTTAATCAATCTGGTGTTTGTTAGACCAGAAACAGTAGGCCTCACGTTTTTACTCCTGTAAAAGGAATTATATCTCCCGTGTGGGAAACTATGTACTAAAACTAGCATTTTAAAAATTCTGGTGTCCAATTAGCAGCAGTCTTCTTGTAATTAATACCGCAAAAAGGCATTATTGTCCAGTGTTGTAATTTTGGTGAAAAAAGGCCAATTTAATCAATCTGGTGTTTGTTAGACCAGAAACAGTAGGCCTCACGTTTTTACTCCTGTGAAAAGGAATTATATCTCCCCGTGTGGGAAGCTATGTACCTAAACTAGCATTTTAAAAATTCTGGTGTCCAATTAGCAGCAGTCTTCTTGTAATTAATACCGCAAAAAGGCATTATTGTCCAGTTTTGTAATTTTGGTGAAAAAAGGCCAATTTAATCAATCTGGTGTTTGTTAGACCAGAAACAGTAGGCCTCACGTTTTTACTCCTGTAAAAAGGAATTATATCTCCCCGTGTGGGAAGCTATGTACCAAAACTAGCATTTTAAAAATTCTGGTGTCCAATTAGCAGCAGTCTTCTTGTAATTAATACCGCAAAAAGGCATTATTGTCCAGTTTTGTAATTTTGGTGAAAAAAAGGCCAATTTAATCAATCTGGTGTTAGTTAGACCAGAAACAGTAGGCCGCACGTTTTTACTCCTGTAAAAGGAATTATATCTCCCTGTGTGGGAAGCTATGTACCAAAACTAGCATTTTAAAAATTCTGGTGTCCAATTTGCAGCAGTTTTCTTGTAATTAATACCGGAAAAAGGAATCATATCTTCCAGTGTGGGAATTTATGTACACAAACTAGCATTTTAAAAATTCTGGTGTCCAATTAGCAGCAGTCTTCTTGTAATTAATACCGCAAAAGGCATTATTGTCCAGTGATGTAATTTTGGTGAAAAAGGCCAATTTAATCAATCTGGTGTTTGTTAGACCAGAAACAGTAGGCCTCATGTTTTTACTCCTGTAAAAGGAATTATATCTCCCGTGTGGGAAACTATGTACCAAAACTAGCATTTTAAAAATTCTGGTGTCCAACTAGCAGCATTCTTCTTGTAATTAATTCCTTAAAAAGGCATTATTGTCCAGTGTTGTAATTTTGGTGAAAAAAGGCCAATTTAATCAATCTGGTGTTTGTTAGACCAGAAACAGTAGGCCTCACGTTTTTACTCCTGTGAAAAGGAATTATTTCTTCCAGTGTGGGAATTTATGTACACAAACTAGCATTTTAAAAATTTTGGTGTCCAATTAGCAGCAGTCTTCTTGTAATTAATACCGCAAAAAAGCATTATTGTCCAGTGTTGTAATTTTGGTGAAAAAAAGGCCAATTCAATCAATCTGGTGTTTGTTAGACCAGAAACTGTAGGCCTCACGTTTTTACTCCTGTAAAAAGGAATTATATCTCCCCGTGTGGGAAGCTATGTACCAAAAGTAGCATTTTAAAAATTCTGGTGTCCAATTAGCAGCAGTCTTCTTGTAATTAATACCGCAAAAAGGCATTATTGTCCAGTGTTGTAATTTTGGTGAAAAAAAGGCCAATTTAATCAATCTGGTGTTTGTTAGACCAGAAACAGTAGGCCTCACGTTTTTACTCCTGTAAAAGGAATTATATCTCCCGTGTGGGAAGCTATGTAAAAAACTAGCATTTTAAAAATTCTGGTGTCCAATTAGCAGCAGTCTTCTTGTAATTAATACCGCAAAAGGCATTATTGTCCAGTGTTGTAATTTTGGTGAAAAAAGGCCAATTTAATCAATCTGGTGTTTGTTAGACCAGAAACAGTAGGCCTCACGTTTTTACTCCTGTGAAAAGGAATTATATCTCCCGTGTGGGAAGCTATGTACCAAAACTAGCATTTTAAAAATTCTGGTGTCCAATTAGCAGCAGTCTTCCTGTAATTAATACCGCAAAAAGGCATTATTGTCCAGTGTTGAAATTTTGGTGAAAAATGGCCAATTTAATCAATCTGGTGTTTGTTAGACCAGAAACAGTAGGCCTCACGTTTTTACTCCTGTAAAAGGAATTATATCTCCCGTGTGGGAAACTATGTACTAAAACTAGCATTTTAAAAATTCTGGTGTCCAATTAGCAGCAGTCTTCTTGTAATTAATACCGCAAAAAGGCATTATTGTCCAGTGTTGTAATTTTGGTGAAAAAGGCCAATTTAATCAATCTGGTGTTTGTTAGACCAGAAACAGTAGGCCTCACGTTTTTACTCCTGTGAAAAGGAATTATATCTTCCAGTGTGGGAATTTATGTACACAAACTAGCATTTTAAAAATTCTGGTGTCCAATTAGCAGCAGTCTTCTTGTAATTAATACCGCAAAAGGCATTATTGTCCAGTGTTGTAATTTTGGTGAAAAAAGGCCAATTTAATCAATCTGGTGTTTGTTAGACCAGAAACAGTAGGCCTCACGTTTTTACTCCTGTGAAAAGGAATTATATCTTCCAGTGTGGGAATTTATGTACACAAAATAGCATTTTAAAAATTCTGGTGTCCAATTAGCAGCAGTCTTCTTGTAATTAATTCCGCAAAAAGGCATTATTGTCCAGTGTTGTAATTTTGGTGAAAAAAAGGCCAATTTAATCAATCTGGTGTTTGTTAGACCAGAAACAGTAGGCCTCACGTTTTTACTCCTGTAAAAAGGAATTATATCTCCCCGTGTGGGAAGCTATGTAAAAAAACTAGCATTTTAAAAATTCTGGTGTCCAATTAGCAGCAGTCTTCTTGTAATTAATACCGCAAAAAGGCATTATTGTCCAGTGTTGTAATTTTGGTGAAAAAAGGCCAATTTAATCAATCTGGTGTTTGTTAGACCAGAAACAGTAGGCCTCACGTTTTTACTCCTGTGAAAAGGAATTATATCTCCCCGTGTGGGAAGCTATGTACCAAAACTAGCATTTTAAAAATTCTGGTGTCCAATTAGCAGCAGTCTTCCTGTAATTAATACCGCAAAAAGGCATTATTGTCCAGTGTTGAAATTTTGGTGAAAAAATGGCCAATTTAATCAATCTGGTGTTTGTTAGACCAGAAACAGTAGGCCTCACGTTTTTACTCCTGTAAAAAGGAATTATATCTCCCGTGTGGGAAACTATGTACTAAAACTAGCATTTTAAAAATTCTGGTGTCCAATTAGCAGCAGTCTTCTTGTAATTAATACCGCAAAAAGGCATTATTGTCCAGTGTTGTAATTTTGGTGAAAAAGGCCAATTTAATCAATCTGGTGTTTGTTAGACCAGAAACAGTAGGCCTCACGTTTTTACTCCTGTGAAAAGGAATTATATCTTCCAGTGTGGGAATTTATGTACACAAACTAGCATTTTAAAAATTCTGGTGTCCAATTAGCAGCAGTCTTCTTGTAATTAATACCGCAAAAGGCATTATTGTCCAGTGTTGTAATTTTGGTGAAAAAGGCCAATTTAATCAATCTGGTGTTTGTTAGACCAGAAACAGTAGGCCTCACGTTTTTACTCCTGTGAAAAGGAATTATATCTTCCAGTGTGGGAATTTATGTACACAAAATAGCATTTTAAAAATTCTGGTGTCCAATTAGCAGCAGTCTTCTTGTAATTAATACCGCAAAAAGGCATTATTGTCCAGTGTTGTAATTTTGGTGAAAAAAAGGCCAATTTAATCAATCTGATGTTTGTTAGACCAGAAACTGTAGGCCTCACGTTTTTACTCCTGTAAAAGGAATTATATCTCCCGTGTGGGAAGCTATGTACCAAAACTAGCATTTTAAAAATTCTGGTGTCCAATTAGCAGCAGTCTTCTTGTAATTAATACCGCAAAAAGGCATTATTGTCCAGTGTTGTAATTTTGGTGAAAAAAGGCCAATTTAATCAATCTGGTGTTTGTTAGACCAGAAACAGTAGGCCTCACGTTTTACTCCTGTAAAAGGAATTATATCTCCCGTGTGGGAAGCTATGTACCAAAACTAGCATTTTAAAAATTCTGGTTTACAATTAGCAGCAGGCTTCTTGTAATTAATACCGCAAAAAGGCATTATTGTCCAGTGTTGTAATTTTGGTGAAAAAAAGGCCAATTTAATCAATCTGGTGTTTGTTAGACCAGAAACAGTAGGCCTCACGTTTTTACTCCTGTAAAAGGAATTATATCTCCCCGTGTGGGAAGCTATGTACCAAAACTAGTATTTTAAAAATTCTGGTGTCCAATTTGCAGCAGTTTTCTTGTAATTAATACCGGAAAAAGGAATTAAATCTTACAGTGTGGGAATTTATGTACACAAACTAGCATTTTAAAAATTCTGGTGTCCAATTAGCAGCAGTCTTCTTGTAATTAATACCGCAAAAAAGCATTATTGTCCAGTGTTGTAATTTTGGTGAAAAAAAGGCCAATTTAATCAATCTGGTGTTTGTTAGACCAGAAACAGTAGGCCTCACATTTTTACTCCTGTAAAAAGGAATTATATCTCCCCGTGTGGGAAACTATGTGCCAAAACTAGCATTTTAAAAATTCTGGTGTCCAATTTGCAGCAGTTTTCTTGTAATTAATACCGGAAAAAGGAATTATATCTTCCAGTGTGGGAATTTATGTACATAAACTAGCATTTTAAAAATTCTGGTGTCCAATTAGCAGCAGTCTTCTTGTAATTAATACCGCAAAAAGGCATTACATTGTCCAGTGTTGTAATTTTGGTGAAAAAAAGGCCAATTTAATCAATCTGGTGTTTGTTAGACCAGAAACAGTAGGTCTCACGCTTATACTCCTGTAAAAAGGAATTATATCTCCCCGTGTGGGAATCTATGTACCAAAACTAGCATTTTAAAAATTCTGGTGTCCAATTAGCAGCAGTCTTCCTGTAATTAATACCGCAAAAAGGCATTATTGTCCAGTGTTGAAATTTTGGTGAAAAATGGCCAATTTAATCAATCTGGTGTTTGTTAGACCAGAAACAGTAGGCCTCACGTTTTACTCCTGTAAAAGGAATTATATCTCCCGTGTGGGAAACTATGTACTAAAACTAGCATTTTAAAAATTCTGGTGTCCAATTAGCAGCAGTCTTCTTGTAATTAATACCGCAAAAGGCATTATTGTCCAGTGTTGTAATTTTGGTGAAAAAAGGCCAATTTAATCAATCTGGTGTTTGTTAGACCAGAAACAGTAGGCCTCACGTTTTTACTCCTGTGAAAAGGAATTATATCTCCCCGTGTGGGAAGCTATGTACCAAAACTAGCATTTTAAAAATTCTGGTGTCCAATTAGCAGCAGTCTTCTTGTAATTAATACCGCAAAAAGGCATTATTGTCCAGTGTTGAAATTTTGGTGAAAAATGGCCAATTTAATCAATCTGGTGTTTGTTAGACCAGAAACAGTAGGCCTCTCGCTTTTACTCCTGTAAAAGGAATTATATCTCCCGTGTGGGAAACTATGTACTAAAACTAGCATTTTAAAAATTCTGGTGTCCAATTAGCAGCAGTCTTCTTGTAATTAATACCGCAAAAAGGCATTATTGTCCAGTGTTGTAATTTTGGTGAAAAAGGCCAATTTAATCAATCTGGTGTTTGTTAGACCAGAAACAGTAGGCCTCACGTTTTTACTCCTGTGAAAAGGAATTATATCTTCCAGTGTGGGAATTTATGTACACAAACTAGCATTTTAAAAATTCTGGTGTCCAATTAGCAGCAGTCTTCTTGTAATTAATACCGCAAAAGGCATTATTGTCCAGTGTTGTAATTTTGGTGAAAAAAGGCCAATTTAATCAATCTGGTGTTTGTTAGACCAGAAACAGTAGGCCTCACGTTTTTACTCCTGTGAAAAGGAATTATATCTTCCAGTGTGGGAATTTATGTACACAAAATAGCATTTTAAAAATTCTGGTGTCCAATTAGCAGCAGTCTTCTTGTAATTAATACCGCAAAAAGGCATTATTGTCCAGTGTTGTAATTTTGGTGAAAAAAAGGCCAATTTAATCAATATGATGTTTGTTAGACCAGAAACTGTAGGCCTCACGTTTTTACTCCTGTAAAAAGGAATTATATCTCCCCGTGTGGGAAGCTATGTACCAAAACTAGCATTTTTAAAATTCTGGTGTCCAATTAGCAGCAGTCTTCTTGAAATTAATACCGCAAAAAGGCATTATTGTCCAGTGTTGTAATTTTGGTGAAAAAAAGGCCAATTTAATCAATCTGGTGTTTGTTAGACCAGAAACAGTAGGCCTCACGTTTTTACTCCTGTAAAAAGGAATTATATCTCCCCGTGTGGGAAACTATGTGCCAAAACTAGCATTTTAAAAATTCTGGTGTCCAATTTGCAGCAGTTTTCTTGTAATTAATACCGGAAAAAGGAATTATATCTTCCAGTGTGGGAATTTATGTACATAAACTAGCATTTTAAAAATTCTGGTGTCCAATTAGCAGCAGTCTTCTTGTAATTAATACCGCAAAAAGGCATTACATTGTCCAGTGTTGTAATTTTGGTGAAAAAAAGGCCAATTTAATCAATCTGGTGTTTGTTAGACCAGAAACAGTAGGTCTCACGCTTTTACTCCTGTAAAAAGGAATTATATCTCCCCGTGTGGGAAGCTATGTACCAAAACTAGCATTTTAAAAATTCTGGTGTCCAATTAGCAGCAGTCTTCTTGTAATTAATACCGCAAAAAGGAATCATATCTTCCAGTGTGGGAATTTATGTACACAAACTAGCATTTTAAAAATTCTGGTGTCCAATTAGCAGCAGTCTTCTTTTAATTAATACCGCAAAAAGGCATCATTGTCCAGTGATGTAATTTTGGTGAAAAAAGGCCAATTTAATCAATCTGGTGTTTGTTAGACCAGAAACAGTAGGCCTCACGTTTTTACTCCTGTAAAAAGGAATTATATCTCCCCGTGTGGGAAACTATGTACCAAAACTAGCATTTTAAAAATTCTGGTGTCCAACTAGCAGCAGTCTTCTTGTAATTAATTCCTTAAAAAGGCATTATTGTCCAGTGTTGTAATTTTGGTGAAAAAAGGCCAATTTAATCAATCTGGTGTTTGTTAGACCAGAAACAGTAGGCCTCACGTTTTTACTCCTGTGAAAAGGAATTATTTCTTCCAGTGTGGGAATTTATGTACACAAACTAGCATTTTAAAAATTTTGGTGTCCAATTAGCAGCAGTCTTCTTGTAATTAATACCGCAAAAAGCATTATTGTCCAGTGTTGTAATTTTGGTGAAAAAAGGCCAATTTAATCAATCTGGTGTTTGTTAGACCAGAAACTGTAGGCCTCACGTTTTTACTCCTGTAAAAGGAATTATATCTCCCGTGTGGGAAGCTATGTACCAAAACTAGCATTTTAAAAATTCTGGTGTCCAATTAGCAGCAGTCTTCTTGTAATTAATACCGCAAAAGGCATTATTGTCCAGTGTTGTAATTTTGGTGAAAAAAGGCCAATTTAATCAATCTGGTGTTTGTTAGACCAGAAACAGTAGGCCTCACGTTTTACTCCTGTAAAAGGAATTATATCTCCCGTGTGGGAAGCTATATAAAAAACTAGCATTTTAAAAATTCTGGTGTCCAATTAGCAGCAGTCTTCTTGTAATTAATACCGCAAAAGGCATTATTGTCCAGTGTTGTAATTTTGGTGAAAAAAGGCCAATTTAATCAATCTGGTGTTTGTTAGACCAGAAACAGTAGGCCTCACGTTTTACTCCTGTGAAAGGAATTATATCTCCCGTGTGGGAAGCTATGTACCAAAACTAGCATTTTAAAAATTCTGGTGTCCAATTAGCAGCAGTCTTCCTGTAATTAATACCGCAAAAGGCATTATTGTCCAGTGTTGAAATTTTGGTGAAAAAATGGCCAATTTAATCAATCTGGTGTTTGTTAGACCAGAAACAGTAGGCCTCACGTTTTTACTCCTGTAAAAGGAATTATATCTCCCGTGTGGGAAACTATGTACTAAAACTAGCATTTTAAAAATTCTGGTGTCCAATTAGCAGCAGTCTTCTTGTAATTAATACCGCAAAAAGGCATTATTGTCCAGTGTTGTAATTTTGGTGAAAAAGGCCAATTTAATCAATCTGGTGTTTGTTAGACCAGAAACAGTAGGCCTCACGTTTTTACTCCTGTGAAAAGGAATTATATCTTCCAGTGTGGGAATTTATGTACACAAACTAGCATTTTAAAAATTCTGGTGTCCAATTAGCAGCAGTCTTCTTGTAATTAATACCGCAAAAGGCATTATTGTCCAGTGTTGTAATTTTGGTGAAAAAGGCCAATTTAATCAATCTGGTGTTTGTTAGACCAGAAACAGTAGGCCTCACGTTTTTACTCCTGTGAAAAGGAATTATATCTTCCAGTGTGGGAATTTATGTACACAAAATAGCATTTTAAAAATTCTGGTGTCCAATTAGCAGCAGTCTTCTTGTAATTAATACCGCAAAAAGGCATTATTGTCCAGTGTTGTAATTTTGGTGAAAAAAAGGCCAATTTAATCAATCTGATGTTTGTTAGACCAGAAACTGTAGGCCTCACGTTTTTACTCCTGTAAAAGGAATTATATCTCCCGTGTGGGAAGCTATGTACCAAAACTAGCATTTTTAAAATTCTGGTGTCCAATTAGCAGCAGTCTTCTTGTAATTAATACCGCAAAAAGGCATTATTGTCCAGTGTTGTAATTTTGGTGAAAAAAAGGCCAATTTAATCAATCTGGTGTTTGTTAGACCAGAAACAGTAGGCCTCACGTTTTTACTCCTGTAAAAAGGAATTATATCTCCCGTGTGGGAAGCTATGTACCAAAACTAGCATTTTAAAAATTCTGGTTTACAATTAGCAGCAGGCTTCTTGTAATTAATACCGCAAAAAGGCATTATTGTCCAGTGTTGTAATTTTGGTGAAAAAACGGCCAATTTAATCAATCTGGTGTTTGTTAGACCAGAAACAGTAGGCCTCACGTTTTTACTCCTGTAAATGGAATTATATCTCCCCGTGTGGGAAGCTATGTACCAAAACTAGTATTTTAAAAATTCTGGTGTCCAATTTGCAGCAGTTTTCTTGTAATTAATACCGGAAAAAGGAATTAAATCTTACAGTGTGGGAATTTATGTACACAAACTAGCATTTTAAAAATTCTGGTGTCCAATTAGCAGCAGTCTTCTTGTAATTAATACCGCAAAAAAGCATTATTGTCCAGTGTTGTAATTTTGGTGAAAAAAAGGCCAATTTAATCAATCTGGTGTTTGTTAGACCAGAAACAGTAGGTCTCACGCTTTTACTCCTGTAAAAAGGAATTATATCTCCCCGTGTGGGAATCTATGTACTAAAACTAGCATTTTAAAAATTCTGGTGTCCAATTAGCAGCAGTCTTCTTGTAATTAATACCGCAAAAAGGCATTATTGTCCAGTGTTGTAATTTTGGTGAAAAAAGGCCAATTTAATCAATCTGGTGTTTGTTAGACCAGAAACAGTAGGCCTCACGTTTTTACTCCTGTGAAAAGGAATTATATCTTCCAGTGTGGGAATTTATGTACACAAACTAGCATTTTAAAAATTCTGGTGTCCAATTAGCAGCAGTTTTCTTGTAATTAATACCGGAAAAAGGAATTATATCTTCCAGTGTGGGAATTTATGTACATAAACTAGCATTTTAAAAATTCTGGTGTCCAATTAGCAGCAGTCTTCTTGTAATTAATACCGCAAAAAGGCATTACATTGTCCAGTGTTGTAATTTTGGTGAAAAAAAGGCCAATTTAATCAATCTGGTGTTTGTTAGACCAGAAACAGTAGGTCTCACGCTTTTACTCCTGTAAAAGGAATTATATCTCCCGTGTGGGAATCTATGTACCAAAACTAGCATTTTAAAAATTCTGGTGTCCAATTAGCAGCAGTCTTCCTGTAATTAATACCGCAAAAAGGCATTATTGTCCAGTGTTGAAATTTTGGTGAAAAATGGCCAATTTAATCAATCTGGTGTTTGTTAGACCAGAAACAGTAGGCCTCACGTTTTTACTCCTGTAAAAAGGAATTATATCTCCCGTGTGGGAAACTATGTACTAAAACTAGCATTTTAAAAATTCTGGTGTCCAATTAGCAGCAGTCTTCTTGTAATTAATACCGCAAAAAGGCATTATTGTCCAGTGTTGTAATTTTGGTGAAAAAGGCCAATTTAATCAATCTGGTGTTTGTTAGACCAGAAACAGTAGGCCTCACGTTTTTACTCCTGTGAAAAGGAATTATATCTTCCAGTGTGGGAATTTATGTACACAAACTAGCATTTTAAAAATTCTGGTGTCCAATTAGCAGCAGTCTTCTTGTAATTAATACCGCAAAAAGGCATTATTGTCCAGTGTTGTAATTTTGGTGAAAAAGGCCAATTTAATCAATCTGGTGTTTGTTAGACCAGAAACAGTAGGCCTCACGTTTTTACTCCTGTGAAAAGGAATTATATCTTCCAGTGTGGGAATTTATGTACACAAAATAGCATTTTAAAAATTCTGGTGTCCAATTAGCAGCAGTCTTCTTGTAATTAATACCGCAAAAAGGCATTATTGTCCAGTGTTGTAATTTTGGTGAAAAAAAGGCCAATTTAATCAATCTGATGTTTGTTAGACCAGAAACTGTAGGCCTCACGTTTTACTCCTGTAAAAGGAATTATATCTCCCGTGTGGGAAGCTATGTACCAAAACTAGCATTTTAAAAATTCTGGTGTCCAATTAGCAGCAGTCTTCTTGTAATTAATACCGCAAAAGGCATTATTGTCCAGTGTTGTAATTTTGGTGAAAAAAAGGCCAATTTAATCAATCTGGTGTTTGTTAGACCAGAAACAGTAGGCCTCACGTTTTTACTCCTGTAAAAGGAATTATATCTCCCGTGTGGGAAGCTATGTACCAAAACTAGCATTTTAAAAATTCTGGTTTACAATTAGCAGCAGGCTTCTTGTAATTAATACCGCAAAAAGGCATTATTGTCCAGTGTTGTAATTTTGGTGAAAAAAAGGCCAATTTAATCAATCTGGTGTTTGTTAGACCAGAAACAGTAGGCCTCACGTTTTTACTCCTGTAAATGGAATTATATCTCCCCGTGTGGGAAGCTATGTACCAAAACTAGTATTTTAAAAATTCTGGTGTCCAATTTGCAGCAGTTTTCTTGTAATTAATACCGGAAAAAGGAATTAAATCTTACAGTGTGGGAATTTATGTACACAAACTAGCATTTAAAAATTCTGGTGTCCAATTAGCAGCAGTCTTCTTGTAATTAATACCGCAAAAAGCATTATTGTCCAGTGTTGTAATTTTGGTGAAAAAAGGCCAATTTAATCAATCTGGTGTTTGTTAGACCAGAAACAGTAGGCCTCACATTTTTACTCCTGTAAAAGGAATTATATCTCCCGTGTGGGAAACTATGTGCCAAAACTAGCATTTTAAAAATTCTGGTGTCCAATTTGCAGCAGTTTTCTTGTAATTAATACCGGAAAAAGGAATTATATCTTCCAGTGTGGGAATTTATGTACATAAACTAGCATTTTAAAAATTCTGGTGTCCAATTAGCAGCAGTCTTCTTGTAATTAATACCGCAAAAAGGCATTACATTGTCCAGTGTTGTAATTTTGGTGAAAAAAGGCCAATTTAATCAATCTGGTGTTTGTTAGACCAGAAACAGTAGGTCTCACGCTTTTACTCCTGTAAAAGGAATTATATCTCCCGTGTGGGAATCTATGTACCAAAACTAGCATTTTAAAAATTCTGGTGTCCAATTAGCAGCAGTCTTCTTGTAATTAATACCGCAAAAGGAATCATATCTTCCAGTGTGGGAATTTATGTACACAAACTAGCATTTTAAAAATTCTGGTGTCCAATTAGCAGCAGTCTTCTTTTAATTAATACCGCAAAAGGCATCATTGTCCAGTGTTGTAATTTTGGTGAAAAAAGGCCAATTTAATCAATCTGGTGTTTGTTAGACCAGAAACAGTAGGCCTCACGTTTTTACTCCTGTAAAAGGAATTATATCTCCCAGTGTGGAAACTATGTACCAAAACTAGCATTTTAAAAATTCTGGTGTCCAACTAGCAGCAGTCTTCTTGTAATTAATTCCGCAAAAAGGCATTATTGTCCAGTGTTGTAATTTTGGTGAAAAAAGGCCAATTTAATCAATCTGGTGTTTGTTAGACCAGAAACAGTAGGCCTCACGTTTTTACTCCTGTGAAAAGGAATTATATCTTCCAGTGTGGGAATTTATGTACACAAACTAGCATTTTAAAAATTCTGGTGTCCAATTAGCAGCAGTCTTCTTGTAATTAATACCGCAAAAAGGCATTATTGTCCAGTGTTGTAATTTTGGTGAAAAAAAGGCCAATTTAATCAATCTGGTGTTTGTTAGACCAGAAACAGTAGGCCTCACGTTTTTACTCCTGTAAAAATGAATTATATCTCCCCGTGTGGGAAGCTATATACCAAAAGTAGTATTTTAAAAATTCTGGTGTCCAATTAGCAGCAGTCTTCTTGTAATTAATACCGCAAAAAGGCATTATTGTCCAGTGTTGTAATTTTGGTGAAAAAAAGGCCAATTTAATCAATCTGGTGTTTGTTAGACCAGAAACAGTAGGCCTCACGTTTTTACTCCTGTAAAAAGGAATTATATCTCCCCGTGTGGGAAGCTATGTACCAAAACTAGCATTTTAAAAATTCTGGTGTCCAATTAGCAGCAGTCTTCTTGTAATTAATACCGCAAAAAGGCATTATTGTCCAGTGTTGTAATTTTGTTGAAAAAAAGGCCAATTTAATCAATCTGGTGTTTGTTAGACCAGAAACTGTAGGCCTCACGTTTTTACTCCTGTAAAAAGGAATTATATCTCCCCGTGTGGGAAGCTATGTACCAAAACTAGCATTTTATAAATTCTGGTGTCCAATTAGCAGCAGTCTTCTTGTAATTAATACCGGAAAAAGGAATTAAATCTTACAGTGTGGGAATTTATGTACACAAACTAGCATTTTAAAAATTCTGGTGTCCAATTAGCAGCAGTCTTCTTGTAATTAATACAGCAAAAAGGCATTATTGTCCAGTGTTGTAATTTTGGTGAAAAAAAGGCCAATTTAATCAATCTGGTGTTTGTTAGACCAGAAACAGTAGGCAGCACGTTTTTACTCCTGTAAAAAGGAATTATATCTCCCCGTGTGGGAAGCTATGTACCAAAACTAGCATTTTAAAAATTCTGGTGTCCAATTAGCAGCAGTCTTCTTGTAATTAATACCGCAAAAAGGCATTATTGTCCAGTGTTGTAATTTTGGTGAAAAAAAGGCCAATTTAATCAATCTGGTGTTTGTTAGACCAGAAACAGAAGGCCTCACGTTTTTACTCCTGTAAAAAGGAATTATATCTCCCCGTGTGGGAAGCTATGTACCAAAACTAGCATTTTATAAATTCTGGTGTCCAATTTGCAGCAGTTTTCTTGTAATTAATACCGGAAAAATGAATTATATCTTCCAGTGTGGGAATTTATGTACATAAACTAGCATTTTAAAAATTCTGGTGTCCAATTAGCAGCAGTCTTCTTGTAATTAATACAGCAAAAAGGCATTATTGTCCAGTGTTGTAATTTTGGTGAAAAAAGGCCAATTTAATCAATCTGGTGTTTGTTAGACCAGAAACAGTAGGCCTCACGTTTTTACTCCTGTGAAAAGGAATTATATCTTCCAGTGTGGGAATTTATGTACACAAACTAGCATTTTAAAAATTCTGGTGTCCAATTAGCAGCAGTCTTCTTGTAATTAATACCGCAAAAAGGCATTATTGTCCAGTGTTGTAATTTTGGTGAAAAAAGGCCAATTAAATCAATCTGGTGTTTGTTAGACCAGAAACAGTAGGCCTCACGTTTTTACTCCTGTGAAAAGGAATTATATCTTCCAGTGTGGGAATTTATGTACACAAAATAGCATTTTAAAAATTCTGGTGTCCAATTAGCAGCAGTCTTCTTGTAATTAATACCGCAAAAAGGCATTATTGTCCAGTGTTGTAATTTTGGTAAAAAAAAGGCCAATTTAATCAATCTGGTGTTTGTTAGACCAGAAACTGTAGGCCTCACGTTTTTACTCCTGTAAAAAGGAATTATATCTCCCGTGTGGGAAGCTATGTACCAAAACTAGCATTTTAAAAATTCTGGTGTCCAATTAGCAGCAGTCTTCTTGTAATTAATACCGGAAAAGGAATTATATCTTCCAGTGTGGGAATTTATGTACACAAACTAGCATTTTAAAAATTCTGGTGTCCAATTAGCAGCAGGCTTCTTGTAATTAATACCGCAAAAAGGCATTATTGTCCAGTGTTGAAATTTTGGTGAAAAAAAGGCCAATTTAATCAATCTGGTGTTTGTTAGACCAGAAACAGTAGGCCTCACGTTTTTACTCCTGTAAAAGGAATTATATCTCCCCGTGTGGGAAGCTATGTACCAAAACTAGTATTTTAAAAATTCTGGTGTCCAATTTGCAGCAGTTTTCTTGTAATTAATACCGGAAAAAGGAATTAAATCTTACAGTGTGGGAATTTATGTACACAAACTAGCATTTTAAAAATTCTGGTGTCCAATTAGCAGCAGTCTTCTTGTAATTAATACCGCAAAAAGGCATTATTGTCCAGTGTTGTAATTTTGGTGAAAAAAGGCCAATTTAATCAATCTGGTGTTTGTTAGACCAGAAACAGTAGGCCTCACGTTTTACTCCTGTAAAAGGAATTATATCTCCCCGTGTGGGAAACTATGTACCAAAACTAGCATTTTAAAAATTCTGGTGTCCAATTAGCAGCAGTCTTCTTGTAATTAATACCGCAAAAGGCATTACATTGTCCAGTGTTGTAATTTTGGTGAAAAAAAGGCCAATTTAATCAATCTGGTGTTTGTTAGACCAGAAACAGTAGGTCTCACGCTTTTACTCCTGTAAAAGGAATTATATCTCCCGTGTGGGAATCTATGTACCAAAACTAGCATTTTAAAAATTCTGGTGTCCAATTAGCAGCAGTCTTCTTGTAATTAATACCGCAAAAGGCATTATTGTCCAGTGTTGTAATTTTGGTGAAAAAAGGCCAATTTAATCAATCTGGTGTTTGTTAGACCAGAAACAGTAGGCCTCACGTTTGTACTCCTGTAAAAGGAATTATATCTCCCGTGTGGGAAGCTATGTACCAAAACTAGCATTTTAAAAATTCTGGTGTCCAATTAGCAGCAGTCTTCTTGTAATTAATACCGCAAAAGGCATTACATTGTCCAGTGTTGTAATTTTGGTTAAAAAAGGCCAATTTAATCAATCTGGTGTTAGTTAGACCAGAAACAGTAGGCCGCACGTTTTACTCCTGTAAAAGGAATTATATCTCCCGTGTGGGAAGCTATGTACCAAAACTAGCATTTTAAAAATTCTGGTGTCCAATTTGCAGCAGTTTTCTTGTAATTAATACCGGAAAAAGGAATCATATCTTCCAGTGTGGGAATTTATGTACACAAACTAGCATTTTAAAAATTCTGGTGTCCAATTAGCAGCAGTCTTCTTGTAATTAATACCGCAAAAGGCATCATTGTCCAGTGATGTAATTTTGGTGAAAAAAGGCCAATTTAATCAATCTGGTGTTTGTTAGACCAGAAACAGTAGGCCTCACGTTTTACTCCTGTAAAAGGAATTATATCTCCCGTGTGGGAAACTATGTACCAAAACTAGCATTTTAAAAATTCTGGTGTCCAACTAGCAGCAGTCTTCTTGTAATTAATTCCGCAAAAGGCATTATTGTCCAGTGTTGTAATTTTGGTGAAAAAAGGCCAATTTAATCAATCTGGTGTTTGTTAGACCAGAAACAGTAGGCCTCACGTTTTTACTCCTGTGAAAAGGAATTATATCTTCCAGTGTGGGAATTTATGTACACAAACTAGCATTTTAAAAATTCTGGTGTCCAATTAGCAGCAGTCTTCTTGTAATTAATACCGCAAAAGGCATTATTGTCCAGTGTTGTAATTTTGGTGAAAAAAAGGCCAATTTAATCAATCTGGTGTTTGTTAGACCAGAAACAGTAGGCCTCACGTTTTTACTCCTGTGAAAAGGAATTATATCTTCCAGTGTGGGAAACAATGTACCAAAACTAGCATTTTAAAAATTCTGGTGTCCAATTAGCAGCAGTCTTCTTGTAATTAATACCGCAAAAAGGCATTATTGTCCAGTGTTGTAATTTTGGTGAAAAAAAGGCCAATTTAATCAATCTGGTGTTTGTTAGACCAGAAACTGTAGGCCTCACGTTTTTACTCCTGTAAAAAGGAATTATATCTCCCCGTGTGGGAAGCTATGTACCAAAACTAGCATTTTATAAATTCTGGTGTCCAATTAGCAGCAGTCTTCTTGTATTTAATACCGGAAAAAGGAATTATATCTTCCAGTGTGGGAATTTATGTACACAAACTAGCATTTTAAAAATTCTGGTGTCCAATTAGCAGCAGTCTTCTTGTAATTAATACAGCAAAAAGGCATTATTGTCCAGTGTTGTAATTTTGGTGAAAAAAAGGCCAATTTAATCAATCTGGTGTTTGTTAGACCAGAAACAGTAGGCCGCACGTTTTACTCCTGTAAAAGGAATTATATCTCCCGTGTGGGAAGCTATGTACCAAAACTAGCATTTTAAAAATTCTGGTGTCCAATTAGCAGCAGTCTTCTTGTAATTAATACCGCAAAAGGCATTATTGTCCAGTGTTGTAATTTTGGTGAAAAAAAGGCCAATTTAATCAATCTGGTGTTTGTTAGACCAGAAACAGTAGGCCTCACGTTTTACTCCTGTAAAAGGAATTATATCTCCCGTGTGGGAAGCTATGTACCAAAACTAGCATTTTATAAATTCTGGTGTCCAATTTGCAGCAGTTTTCTTGTAATTAATACCGGAAAAGGAATTATATCTTCCAGTGTGGGAATTTATGTACACAAACTAGCATTTTAAAAATTCTGGTGTCCAATTAGCAGCAGTCTTCTTGTAATTAATACAGCAAAAAGGCATTATTGTCCAGTGTTGTAATTTTGGTGAAAAAAAGGCCAATTTAATCAATCTGGTGTTTGTTAGACCAGAAACAGTAGGCCTCACGTTTTTACTCCTGTAAAAGGAATTATATCTTCCAGTGTGGGAATTTATGTACACAAACTAGCATTTTAAAAATTCTGGTGTCCAATTAGCAGCAGTCTTCTTGTAATTAATACCGCAAAAGGCATTATTGTCCAGTGTTGTAATTTTGGTGAAAAAAAGGCCAATTTAATCAATCTGGTGTTTGTTAGACCAGAAACAGTAGGCCTCACGTTTTTACTCCTGTAAAAAGGAATTATATCTCCCCGTGTGGGAAGCTATGTACCAAAACTAGTATTTTAAAAATTCTGGTGTCCAATTTGCAGCAGTTTTCTTTTAATTAATACCGGAAAAGGAATTATATCTTCCAGTGTGGGAATTTATGTACACAAACTAGCATTTTAAAAATTCTGGTGTCCAATTAGCAGCAGTCTTCTTGTAATTAATACCGCAAAAAGGCATTATTGTCCAGTGTTGTAATTTTGGTGAAAAAAGGCCAATTTAATCAATCTGGTGTTTGTTAGACCAGAAACAGTAGGCCTCACGTTTTTACTCCTGTAAAAGGAATTATATCTCCCGTGTGGGAAGCTATATACCAAAACTAGTATTTTAAAAATTCTGGTGTCCAATTAGCAGCAGTCTTCTTGTAATTAATACCGCAAAAAGGCATTATTGTCCAGTGTTGTAATTTTGGTGAAAAAAGGCCAATTTAATCAATCTGGTGTTTGTTAGACCAGAAACAGTAGGCCTCACGTTTTACTCCTGTAAAAGGAATTATATCTCCCCGTGTGGGAAGCAATGTACCAAAACTAGCATTTTAAAAATTCTGGTGTCCAATTAGCAGCAGTCTTCTTGTAATTAATACCGCAAAAGGCATTATTGTCCAGTGTTGTAATTTTGGTGAAAAAAAGGCCAATTTAATCAATCTGGTGTTTGTTAGACCAGAAACTGTAGGCCTCACGTTTTTACTCCTGTAAAAAGGAATTATATCTCCCCGTGTGGGAAGCTATGTACCAAAACTAGTATTTTAAAAATTCTGGTGTCCAATTTGCAGCAGTTTTCTTGTAATTAATACAGGAAAAAGGAATTAAATCTTACAGTGTGGGAATTTATGTACACAAACTAGCATTTTAAAAATTCTGGTGTCCAATTAGCAGCAGTCTTCTTGTAATTAATACCGCAAAAAGGCATTATTGTCCAGTGTTGTAATTTTGGTGAAAAAAGGCCAATTTAATCAATCTGGTGTTTGTTAGACCAGAAACAGTAGGCCGCACGTTTTTACTCCTGTAAAAGGAATTATATCTCCCCGTGTGGGAAGCTATGTACCAAAACTAGCATTTTAAAAATTCTGGTGTCCAATTAGCAGCAGTCTTCTTGTAATTAATACCGCAAAAAGGCATTATTGTCCAGTGTTGTAATTTTGGTGAAAAAAAGGCCAATTTAATCAATCTGGTGTTTGTTAGACCAGAAACAGTAGGCCTCACGTTTTTACTCCTGTAAAAGGAATTATATCTCCCGTGTGGGAAGCTATGTACCAAAACTAGTATTTTAAAAATTCTGGTGTCCAATTTGCAGCAGTTTTCTTTTAATTAATACCGGAAAAGGAATTATATCTTCCAGTGTGGGAATTTATGTACACAAACTAGCATTTTAAAAATTCTGGTGTCCAATTAGCAGCAGTCTTCTTGTAATTAATACCGCAAAAAGGCATTATTGTCCAGTGTTGTAATTTTGGTGAAAAAAGGCCAATTTAATCAATCTGGTGTTTGTTAGACCAGAAACAGTAGGCCTCACGTTTTTACTCCTGTAAAAGGAATTATATCTCCCGTGTGGGAAGCTATATACCAAAACTAGTATTTTAAAAATTCTGGTGTCCAATTAGCAGCAGTCTTCTTGTAATTAATACCGCAAAAAGGCATTATTGTCCAGTGTTGTAATTTTGGTGAAAAAAGGCCAATTTAATCAATCTGGTGTTTGTTAGACCAGAAACAGTAGGCCTCACGTTTTTACTCCTGTAAAAGGAATTATATCTCCCCGTGTGGGAAGCAATGTACCAAAACTAGCATTTTAAAAATTCTGGTGTCCAATTAGCAGCAGTCTTCTTGTAATTAATACCGCAAAAAGGCATTATTGTCCAGTGTTGTAATTTTGGTGAAAAAAAGGCCAATTTAATCAATCTGGTGTTTGTTAGACCAGAAACTGTAGGCCTCACGTTTTACTCCTGTAAAAGGAATTATATCTCCCGTGTGGGAAGCTATGTACCAAAACTAGTATTTTAAAAATTCTGGTGTCCAATTTGCAGCAGTTTTCTTGTAATTAATACAGGAAAAAGGAATTAAATCTTACAGTGTGGGAATTTATGTACACAAACTAGCATTTTAAAAATTCTGGTGTCCAATTAGCAGCAGTCTTCTTGTAATTAATACCGCAAAAAGGCATTATTGTCCAGTGTTGTAATTTTGGTGAAAAAAGGCCAATTTAATCAATCTGGTGTTTGTTAGACCAGAAACAGTAGGCCGCACGTTTTACTCCTGTAAAAGGAATTATATCTCCCGTGTGGGAAGCTATGTACCAAAACTAGCATTTTAAAAATTCTGGTGTCCAATTAGCAGCAGTCTTCTTGTAATTAATACCGCAAAAGGCATTATTGTCCAGTGTTGTAATTTTGGTGAAAAAAGGCCAATTTAATCAATCTGGTGTTTGTTAGACCAGAAACAGTAGGCCTCACGTTTTACTCCTGTAAAAGGAATTATATCTCCCGTGTGGGAAGCTATGTACCAAAACTAGTATTTTAAAAATTCTGGTGTCCAATTTGCAGCAGTTTTCTTTTAATTAATACCGGAAAAGGAATTATATCTTCCAGTGTGGGAATTTATGTACACAAACTAGCATTTTAAAAATTCTGGTGTCCAATTAGCAGCAGTCTTCTTGTAATTAATACCGCAAAAAGGCATTATTGTCCAGTGTTGTAATTTTGGTGAAAAAAGGCCAATTTAATCAATCTGGTGTTTGTTAGACCAGAAACAGTAGGCCTCACGTTTTTACTCCTGTAAAAGGAATTATATCTTCCCGTGTGGGAATCTATGTACACAAAACTAGCATTTTAAAAATTCTGGTGTCCAATTAGCAGCAGTCTTCTTGTAATTAATACCGCAAAAAGGCATTATTGTCCAGTGTTGTAATTTTGGTGAAAAAAGGCCAATTTAATCAATCTGGTGTTTGTTAGACCAGAAACAGTAGGCCTCACGTTTTTACTCCTGTAAAAGGAATTATATCTCCCGTGTGGGAAGCTATGTACCAAAACTAGCATTTTAAAAATTCTGGTGTCCAATTAGCAGCAGTCTTCTTGTAATTAATACCGCAAAAAGGCATTATTGTCCAGTGTTGTAATTTTGGTGAAAAAAAGGCCAATTTAATCAATCTGGTGTTTGTTAGACCAGAAACAGTAGGCCTCACGTTTTACTCCTGTAAAAGGAATTATATCTCCCGTGTGGGAAGCTATGTACCAAAACTAGCATTTTAAAAATTCTGGTGTCCAATTAGCAGCAGTCTTCTTGTAATTAATACCGCAAAAAGGCATTATTGTCCAGTGTTGTAATTTTGGTGAAAAAAGGCCAATTTAATCAATCTGGTGTTTGTTAGACCAGAAACAGTAGGCCGCACGTTTTTACTCCTGTAAAAGGAATTATATCTCCCGTGTGGGAAGCTATGTACCAAAACTAGCATTTTAAAAATTCTGGTGTCCAATTAGCAGCAGTCTTCTTGTAATTAATACCGCAAAAGGCATTATTGTCCAGTGTTGTAATTTTGGTGAAAAAAGGCCAATTTAATCAATCTGGTGTTTGTTAGACCAGAAACAGTAGGCCTCACGTTTTACTCCTGTAAAAGGAATTATATCTCCCGTGTGGGAAGCTATGTACCAAAACTAGCATTTTATAAATTCTGGTGTCCAATTTGCAGCAGTTTTCTTGTAATTAATACCGGAAAAGGAATTATATCTTCCAGTGTGGGAATTTATGTACACAAACTAGCATTTTAAAAATTCTGGTGTCCAATTAGCAGCAGTCTTCTTGTAATTAATACAGCAAAAAGGCATTATTGTCCAGTGTTGTAATTTTGGTGAAAAAAAGGCCAATTTAATCAATCTGGTGTTTGTTAGACCAGAAACAGTAGGCCTCACGTTTTTACTCCTGTAAAAAGGAATTATATCTTCCAGTGTGGGAATTTATGTACACAAACTAGCATTTTAAAAATTCTGGTGTCCAATTAGCAGCAGTCTTCTTGTAATTAATACCGCAAAAGGCATTATTGTCCAGTGTTGTAATTTTGGTGAAAAAAAGGCCAATTTAATCAATCTGATGTTTGTTAGACCAGAAACAGTAGGCCTCACGTTTTTACTCCTGTAAAAAGGAATTATATCTCCCCGTGGGAGAATCTATGTACCAAAACTAGCATTTTAAAAATTCTGGTGTCCAATTAGCAGCAGTCTTCTTGTAATTAATACCGCAAAAAGGCATTATTGTCCAGTGTTGTAATTTTGGTGAAAAAAAGGCCAATTTAATCAATCTGGTGTTTGTTAGACCAGAAACAGTAGGCCTCACGTTTTTACTCCTGTAAAAAGGAATTATATCTCCCCGTGTGTTAAGCTATGTACCAAAACTAGCATTTTAAAAATTCTGGTGTCCAATTAGCAGCAGTCTTCTTGTAATTAATACCGCAAAAAGACATTATTGTCCAGTGTTGTAATTTTGGTGAAAAAATGGCCAATTTAATCAATCTGGTGTTTGTTAGACCAGAAACATTAGGCCTCACGTTTGTACTCCTGTAAAAAGGAATTATATCTCCCCGTGTGGGGAAACTATGTACAAAAACTAGCATATTAAAAATTCTGGTGTCCAATTTGCAGCAGTTTTCTTGTAATTAATACCGCAAAAAGGCATTATTGTCCAGTGTTGTAATTTTGGTGAAAAAAAGGCCAATTTAATCAATCTGGTGTTTGTTAGACCAGAAACAGTAGGCCTCACGTTTGTACTCCTGTAAAAAGTAATTATATCTCCCCGTGTGGGAAACTATGTACCAAAACTAGCATATTAAAAATTCTGGTGTCCATTATGCAGCAGTTTTCTTGTAATTAATACCGGAAAAAGGAATTATATCTTCCAGTGTGGGAATTTATGTACACAAACTAGCATTTTAAAAATTCTGGTGTCCAATTAGCAGCAGTCTTCTTGTAATTAATACCACAAAAAGGCATTACATTGTCCAGTGTTGTAATTTTGGTTAAAAAATGGCCAATTTAATCAATCTGGTGTTTGTTAGACCAGAAACAGTAGGCCTCACGTTTGTACTCCTGTAAAAAGGAATTATATCTCCCCGTGTGGGAATCTATGTACCAAAACTAGCATATTAAAAATTCTGGTGTCCAATTTGCAGCAGTTTTCTTGTAATTAATACCGCAAAAGGCATTATTGTCCAGTGTTGTAATTTTGGTGAAAAAAAGGCCAATTTAATCAATCTGGTGTTTGTTAGACCAGAAACAGTAGGCCTCACGTTTGTACTCCTGTAAAAAGTAATTATATCTCCCCGTGTGGGAAACTATGTACCAAAACTAGCATATTAAAAATTCTGGTGTCCATTATGCAGCAGTTTTCTTGTAATTAATACCGGAAAAAGGAATTATATCTTCCAGTGTGGGAATTTATGTACACAAACTAGCATTTTAATAATTCTGGTGTCCAATTAGCAGCAGTCTTCTTGTAATTAATACCACAAAAAGGCATTACATTGTCCAGTGTTGTAATTTTGGTTAAAAAATGGCCAATTTAATCAATCTGGTGTTTGTTAGACCAGAAACAGTAGGCCTCACGTTTGTACTCCTGTAAAAAGGAATTATATCTCCCCGTGTGGGGAATCTATGTACCAAAACTAGCATATTAAAAATTCTGGTGTCCAATTTGCAGCAGTTTTCTTGTAATTAATACCGCAAAAAGGCATTATTGTCCAGTGTTGTAATTTTGGTGAAAAAAAGGCCAATTTAATCAATCTGGTGTTTGTTAGACCAGAAACAGTAGGCCTCACGTTTGTACTCCTGTAAAAAGTAATTATATCTCCCCGTGTGGGAAACTATGTACCAAAACTAGCATATTAAAAATTCTGGTGTCCAATATGCAGCAGTTTTCTTGTAATTAATACCGGAAAAAGGAATTATATCTTCCAGTGTGGGAATTTATGTACACAAACTAGCATTTTAATAATTCTGGTGTCCAATTAGCAGCAGTCTTCTTGTAATTAATACCGCAAAAAGGCATTACATTGTCCAGTGTTGTAATTTTGGTTAAAAAAAGGCCAATTTAATCAATCTGGTGTTAGTTAGACCAGAAACAGTAGGCCGCACGTTTTTACTCCTGTAAAAAGGAATTATATCTCCCCGTGTGGGAAGCTATGTATCAAAACTAGCATTTTAAAAATTCTGGTGTCCAATTTGCTGCAGTCTTCTTGTAATTAATACCGGAAAAAGGAATTATATCTTCCAGTGTGGGAATTTTGGGGCTAAAATATAATATATTTTATTGTGGTGCGAGTTGAATCGCAACAATGAGGAAACATTCTATTAAGGGACGAGGACGCGGTCGTGGTGTTGTCCGTGGAGCCTCTGTTGCTGGCAGAGGACGTGGCCATTCGGCCTCAGGCGCACAAAGTAGTGAACCAACTCCCTCAAGTAGTCGGCAGATTTTACAGCGATATTTGGTGGGGCCCAATGCCGTTATGAGGATGGTAAGGCCTGAGCAGGTACAGGCATTAGTCGATTGGGTGGCCGACAGTGCTTCCAGCACGTTCACCACATTGTCTTCCACCCAGTCTTCTGCGGAAAACGCACAGGTGGCACCTGAAAACCAAGCCCATCAGTCTGTCACATCACCCCCATGCATATCAGGGAAACTGGCTGAGCCTCAAGTTATGCAGCAGTCTCTTATTCTGTTTGAAGACTCTGCTCCCACGGTTTTGCAGGGGTGTCCACCTAGCCCTTCCCCAGCGGTGGAAGACATTCCATGCACTGACACACAACTACTTATATATCCAGATGATGAGGACATGGGAATACCACCACAGCAAAGTGACCGAGTCTCTGATGATGACGAAACACTGGTGCCCACTGCCGCGTCTTATTGCAGTGTGCAGACTGAACAGGAGGAGGTCAGGGCGGAAGACTGCGTGGAAGACGATGCAGAGGACGATGAGGTCTTAGACCCAACATGGACTGAAGGTCGTGCCGCTGACTTAAATAGTTCAGAGGAAGAGGCAGTGGTGAGACCGAGACAACAGCGAAGCCAAAGAGGGAGCAGGGGGCAAAAGCAGAACAGCCGCCGTCCAGAGAGTTCGCCTGCTATTGGCCAGCGCCAACAGGGACCCAGCACCCCAAAGGCATCTTCAAGGAGTTCCCTGGCATGGCACTTCTTCAAACAATGTGCTGACGACAAGACCAGAGTGGTTTGCACGCTGTGCCATCAGACCCTGAGGCGAGGCATTAACGTTCTTAACCTTAGTACCACCTGCATGATCAGGCATCTACATGCAAAGCATGAACTGCAGTAGAGTACACACCTTAAAAGCAAGGAACCCGCTCAGGCTCTCCCTGCTCCATCTACCGCTGCTGCCTCGGCTTCCGCCTCGAGAGGAATGTTGCCACCTGCCGAGCAGCAAACAGAGGATGTGCCACCGACACCACCACCACCACCGCCACCATCACCTAGCGTCTCCACTATTTCACACAGCAGCGTTCAGCTCTCAATCTCTCAAACCTTTGAGAGGAAGCGCAAATTCCCACCTAGTCACCCTCGAGCCCTTGGCCTGAATGCCAGCATTTCTAAACTACTGGCCTTTGAAATGCTGTCATTCAGGCTGGTGGACACAGACAGCTTCAAACAGCTGATGGCCATGGCTGTCCCCCAGTATGTGGTTCCCAGCCGCCACTACTTCTCCAAGACAGCCGTGCCTTCCCTGCACATGCAAGTGTCCGATAAAATCAAGTGTGCACTGCGCAACGCCATTTGTGGCAAGGTCCACCTAACCACAGATACGTGGACCAGTAAGCATGGCCAGGGACGCTATATCTCCCTAACTGCACACTGGGTAAATGTAGTGGCGGCTGGGCCGCAGGCGGAGAGTTCCTTCCGCCGCCATGGATCGCAGGGCATCATTCTTTGCCTCCTGTAGCCTCCTCCTCCTACTCGGCTTCCTCCTCCTCCTCTGCTTCCACCAGCTCATCCAGTCAGCCACACACCTTCACCACCTACTTCAGCACAGCCCGGGGTTAACGTCAGCAGGCCATTCTGAAACTCATATGTTTGGGGGACAGGCCCCACACCGCGCAAGAGTTGTGGCGGGGTATTGAACAACAGACCGACCAGTGGTTGCTGCCGGTGGGCCTCAAGCCCGGCCTGGTGGTGTGCGATAATGGGCGAAATCTCGTGGCAGCTCTGGGACTAGCCGGTTTGACGCACATCCCATGCCTGGCGCATGTGCTGAATTTGGTGGTGCAAAAGTTCATTCACAACTACCCAGACATGTCAGAGCTGCTGCATAAAGTGCGGGCCATCTGTGCGCGCTTCCGGCGTTCACATCCTGCTGCTGCTCGCCTGTCAGCGCTACAGCGGAACTTCGGCCTTCCCGCTCACCGCCTAATATGCGACGTGCCCACCAGGTGGAACTCCACCTTGCACATGCTGGAGAGACTGTGCGAGCAGCAGCAGGCCATAGTGGAGTTTCAGCTGCAGCACGCACGGGTCAGTCGCACTGCGGAACAGCACCACTTCACCACCAATGATTGGGCCTCCATGCGAGACCTGTGTGCCCTGTTGCGCTGTTTAGAGTACGCCACCAACATGGCCAGTGGCGATGCCACTGTTATCAGCGTGACGATACCAATTCTATGTCTCCTAGAGAAAACGCTTAGGGCGATGATGGAAGAGGAGGTGGGCCAGGGCCAGGAGGAGGAGGAGGAGGATGACGGGTCGTTTTTAGCACTTTCAGGCCAGTCTGTTAGAAGTGGCTCAGAGGGAGGTTTTTTGCAACAACAGAGGGCAGGTACAAATGTGGCCAGCCAGGGACCACTACTGGAGGACGAGGAGGATGAGGAGGAGGTGGAGTAGGATGAGGATGAAGCAGGTTCACAGTGGGGTGGCACCCAGCACAGCACAGGCACATCCCTGGTGCTTGGCTGGGGGGATACAGAGGATGATGACGATACGCCTCCCACAGAGGACAGCTTGTCCTTACCTCTGATGAGCCTTGCACACATGAGCGATTACATGCTGCAGTGCCTGCGCAACGACAGCAGAGTTGCCCACATTTTAACGTGTGCTGACTACTGGGTGGCCACCCTGCTGGATCCACGGTACAAAGACAATGTGCCAACTTTACTTCCTGCACTGGAGCGTGATAGGAAGATGCGCGAGTACAAGCGCACACTGGTAGACGCGCTCATGAGAGCATTCCCAACTGTCACAGGGGAACAGGTGGAAGGCCAAGGCAGAGGAGGAGCTAGAGGTCACCCACGCAGCAGTGTCATAGCCAGCTCCTCTGAGGGCAGGGTTAGCATGGCAGAAATGTGGAAGAGTTTTGTCTCCACGCCACAGCGGAACATGTTAGCAGTAGAGATGTCCCGAACGACTGCGAACAGTTCCCTGCAAACCTAGTCCATTTGCCCTGCATTCTTACATTCAGCTTACCTTCCTACCAAATCCAGACATAGCAAATTCAATCTAAAGCTGCAATGTTAAAGCAGGGAGAGTATTACCTAGTGTCCTCTGCCCACCCCAACCCTCAAACCAAGAAAAAGTCCTTTCTGAAAATGATATATCATTAATAATCATTTTCTATTACATTTAACTTAATCCACTCAGTTCATGCCAAAAGCCAGGTATGTGCAGGCTAACTATCTATCCATAAGACAGGGTGTCAGCATACCTTACAATGACAATCATGAGCTTTCAAACATAAGTTCTCAATCCAAAAGGAGAGAAATTGGTTACCATTGGTTGGCTATCTAGAGGGGCCTGGACCCTAGACCATTATCATTAGGGCGACAAAAATTGTAATTTTATATGCCAGCCTAACTCCTCTCTCACTGCCTAACAGAGCTGCATAAACATTTCCCAACATTTAAATCTCATTTGCATACACATGGCCAAGAAATGCTAATGAGCAATATAGCAGTATTTGCCTTGTTTGTAAACTGAAACACGATTTGCATAGCTTTCCCATAGTCCCATGGTATGCAAATGAGTTTATATGACAAAACAGAATAGAAAGATTATAAAGTTAGTCTTTAAAAAATTGCAAAATAAAAAAAAAACTGTGCAGCCTTCCTAATCATTGAGATGAGAGCTAGGTGGCATATTTAAAAAAAAAAAAAAAAAAAAAATATTGTTAGTATTATTATTATTATTCTCCGCCCCCGTTTTTCTAAACGCTACTCCTACAGTTTTTGTGCTACAGACCCCAAACTTTCCACACTTTTTCGGCCTATAGCGAAGTACGTTTCTTGTGCTTTATTAAGCGATCCCAACCTCGGGGCCCCTGGGGCGGGCCCCTGAACACCCACTTTTTCCTTTTTACTTTGACAGGGAAAATTTTCAAATCGCTCCCACTCGCACAATTTTGAAGCTACGCTCCCCAAACTTGGATCACATATTGTTGGTGTCAACCCGAATAAATGGGTAAATTTGAGGGGACACCCCAAAGTGGGCGGAGCTACCAACGGCCAATGGAAATTTAGCAAATTTCTATACGCTCCTCCCACAGTTTTAGGATTACCAAACTTTGCACACTTGTTCGGCACATACCCAAATAGGTTGCTTGTGCTTTTTTAACCGATCCCACCCTCCGGGCCCCTGGGACGGGCCCACGAAAACCTCTTTTTTTCCCATAGAGTTTTATTGGAAAAATGCAAACGTTTGTCACTCATACAGCTTCGGAGTGAAACTCACCAAACTTGGGTCACTTAGTCATGGGGTCAGCCTGAAAATGTCACATTTTGGGGACATTAAAAAGTGGGCGGAGCTACAACCAATCAGATTTTCCCTATTGACTTCAATTCTCACAGTATTTAAACGAGAATACCCAAACTTGGCACCGTGGGTCATTGGGTGACTGGGGTCAAAAAATTTATAAGTGGGCGGAGTCTAAATCGGCCAATCAAATTTCAGCAATTGGTTTAAATGGGAAAATTTTAAACTGCCGCTGCTCGTAGACGGTTATTGGCACAGACTTCAAACTTGGCACAGTTGGTCATTGGAGGACTGGGATTAGAATTCTGAAAAGTGGGCGGGGCCAAAATCAACCAATCAGATTTCTTTGAGTGTAAAAAATGTGAAAATTTGAAAAATTTTAACTTCCAAAAATGCTGCAATTCTCAAATTTTTGATGTCAGGGGCTTCAAATTGCAGAAATCAGGTGGTAGGTTATGTCCAATTCAAAATTGGAAAAAGTGGGCGGGGCTAACTACAACCAATCAGATTTTCCCTATTGACTTCAATGGGAAAACTTTAAAAAGCTGCCATTTTCACAGTATTTAAATGAGAATACCCAAACTTGGCACCGTGGGTCATTGGGGTCAAAATTGGTAAAAGTGGGCGGAGTCTATATCAGCGAATCAAATTTTAGCAATTGGTTTAAATGGGAAAATGTAAAACTGCCGCAGCTCGTAGCCTGTTATTGGCACAGACTTCAAACTTGGCACAGTTGGTCACTTGAGGACTGGCATTAAAATTCAAGAAAGTAGGTGGAGCCACAAACAGCCAATCATATCCCAAGCCAACATCCTGTGGTTTTTTCAGTAACAGCACTTTCTAGTTATTATTGTTGTTGTTGTTATTACTACATAAAACATCCAATTACCAACACAGAACAGTTCTCCCCTATGGCTGCCAAGCACCAGGTATATGCAGGACCAACAATCCATCAGACAGACGGATAATCAGCATACCTTAGCAAGGCAGCCTGGGAACATTAACCAGTTTTCCCAGAAGGGAAATTGTCTGTTTAGTGTTCGGGATCTAGGGGGACCTGTGCACATAGATGATTATCATTAGGGTGACAACATTTTTTTTTTTTTTTTATATGCCACCTAGCTCTCATCTCAATGATTAGGAAGGCTGCCTAGTTTTTTTTTTATTTTGCAATTTTTTAAAGACTAACTTTATAATCTTTCTATTCTGTTTTGTCATATAAACTCATTTGCATAACATGGGACTATGGGAAAGCTATGCAAATTGTGTTTTAGTTTACAAACAAGGTAGATACTGCTATATTGCTCATTAGCATTTCTTGGCCATGTGTATGCAAATGAGATTTAAATGATGGGAAATGTTTATGCAGCTCTGTTAGGCAGTGAGAGAGGAGTTAGGCTGGCATATAAAATTACAATTTTTGTCGCCCTAATGATAATGGTCTAGGGTCCAGGCCCCTCTAGATAGCCAACCAATACTAACCAATTTCTCTCCCTTTGGATTGAGAACTTATGTTTGTTTGTCTAAATTGCTCAAACCTGTCATTTTAAGGTATGCTGACACCCTGTCTTATGGATAGATAGTCAGCCTGCACATACCTGGCTTTTGACATGGTGTAGAGTGATTTTTTTTTTATTTTACAAGTAATTAAAGTATGTTAAATAACTAAATTAGTATTTAAAAGTAGGTTAGAAAATAAAATGTTAGAGTATATTTAGATGTCATAAAATAGGTTAGCTAGAATCAGTCACTGTGGGTTTTAATATTCGCTTGCCAATAGAGGTCTATTGCGGTTTGCTAACATTTGAGTAAGTTCGGGTCGCGACATCTCTAGTTAGCAGGAGGCAGGTTCGGCCCCATTCAACTTCTGGGTTTCCAAATTGTCCAGGTGGCCAGAATTAGCATGTTATGCCTTGGAGGTGCTGGCCTGCCCGGCCGCCAGCGTTTTATCTGAACGTGTATTCAGCATGGCAGGGGGTGTCATTACTGACAAACGCAGCCAACGTGGACAAGCTGACGTTTATAAAAATGAACCAGGCATGGATCCCACAAGACCTGACCCTCCCTTGTGCAGAGAAGTCCTTAATAACTGCCTTAAACCATGTTGTCTTGTACTCCTGGCCACTTCTTCATTGAAAAATCAATTTTTGAAATTAGGTAGGATCTTGGGGTGCAACCCAGAGTTGAATAAACCTTCCCTCTGTCTGGGTGCCGGGGCCAAAGTACATGAAAGTGTCCTTCTCCTGTGCTGGGTGATATGAATGTTATACTTGTGCTGTCTGACATGTCTCCTCTGTGTGGCTGCAGGGGTTAAAGTCTCTAAAAGTGCCCTTCTCCTGTGGTGGTTGATGTAAAACTGATGCTTGTGCTATCTGACCTGTCTCCTCTGTGTCGGTGCTAAGGCCTAAGTCACTGAAAGCGGCCTTCTCCTGTGCTGGCTGATATAAATGCCTGAATCTCTGCTGTGGGACCTCTCTCCTCCGTGTGGCTGCAGGGGTCAAAGTCTCTAAAACTGCCCTTCTCCTGTGGTGGTTGATGTAAAACTGATGCTTGTGCTATCTGACCTGTCTCCTCTGTGTCGGTGCTAAGGCCTAAGTCACTGAAAGCGGCCTTCTCCTATGCTGGCTGATATAAATGCCTGAATCTCTGCTGTGGGACCTCTCTCCTCCGTGTGGCTGCAGGGGTCAAAGTCTCTAAAAGTGCCCTTCTCCTGTGGTGGTTGATGTAAAACTGATGCTTGTGCTATCTGATCTGTCTCCTCTGTGTCGGTGCTAAGGCCTAAGTCACTGAAAGCGGCCTTCTCCTGTGCTGGCTGATATAAATGCCTGAATCTCTGCTGTGGGACCTCTCTCCTCCGTGTGGCTGCAGGGGTCAAAGTCTCTAAAAGTGCCCTTCTCCTGTGGTGGTTGATGTAAAACTGATGCTTGTGCTATCTGACCTGTCTCCTCTGTGTCGGTGCTAAGGCCTAAGTCACTGAAAGCGGCCTTCTCCTGTGCTGGCTGATATAAATGCCTGAATCTCTGCTGTGGGACCTCTCTCCTCCATGTGGCTGCAGGGGTCAAAGTCTCTAAAAGTGCCCTTCTCCTGTGGTGGTTGATGTAAAACTGATGCTTGTGCTATCTGACCTGTCTCCTCTGTGTCGGTGCTAAGGCCTAAGTCACTGAAAGCGGCCTTCTCCTGTGCTGGCTGATATAAATGCCTGAATCTCTGCTGTGGGACCTCTCTGCTCCGTGTGGTTGCAGGGGTCAAAGTCTCTAAAAGTGCCCTTCTCCTGTGGTTGTTGATGTAAAACTGATGCTTGTGCTATCTGACCTGTCTCCTCTGTGTCGGTGCTAAGGCCTAAGTCACTGAAAGCGGCCTTCTCCTGTGCTGGCTGATATAAATGCCTGAATCTCTGCTGTGGGACCTCTCTCCTCCGTGTGGCTGCAGGGGTCAAAGTCTCTAAAAGTGCCCTTCTCCTGTGGTGGTTGATGTAAAACTGATGCTTGTGCTATCTGATCTGTCTCCTCTGTGTCGGTGCTAAGGCCTAAGTCACTGAAAGCTGCCTTCTCCTGTGCTGGCTGATATAAATGCCTGAATCTCTGCTGTGGGACCTCTCTCCTCCGTGTGGCTGCAGGGGTCAAAGTCTCTAAAAGTGCCCTTCTCCTGTGGTGGTTGATGTGAAACTGATGCTTGTGCCATCTGACCTGGTTGCCGGTTGCCGTGGTCCCATTAAATGGTGGCCTACTCCTGTGGTGGGTGATCTAAATGCCTGATTCTCTGCTGTGAAACCTCTCTCCTCCGTCTGGGTGCAGGGGTCAAAGTCTCTCAAAGTGGCCTTCTCTTGTGCTGGGTGATGTGAAACTGGTGCTTGTGCCATCTGACATGGTTGCCGGGGTCTCATTAAATGGTGGCCTACTCCTGTGGTGGGTGATCTAAATGCCTGATTCTCTGCTGTGAAACCTCTCTCCTCCGTCTGGGTGCAGGGGTCAAAGTCTCTAAAAGTGGCCTTCTCTTGTGCTGGGTGATGTGAAACTGATGCTTGTGCCATCTGACATGGTTGCCGGGGTCCCATTAAATGGTGGCCTACTCCTGTGGTGGGTGATCTAAATGCCTGATTCTCTGCTGTGAAACCTCTCTCCTCCGTCTGGGTGCAGGGGTCAAAGTCTCTCAAAGTCGCCTTCTCTTGTGCTGGGTGATGTGAAACTGATGCTTGTGCCATCTGACATGGTTGCCGGGGTCCCATTAAATGGTGGCCTACTCCTGTGATGGGTGATCTAAATGCCTGATTCTCTGCTGTGAAACCTCTCTCCTCCATCTGGGTGCAGGAGTCAAAGTCTCTCAAAGTGGCCTTCTCTTGTGCTGGGTGATGTGAAACTGATGCTTGTGCCATCTGACATGGTTGCCGGGTCCCATTAAATGGTGGCCTACTCCTGTGGTGGGTGATCTAAATGCCTGATTCTCTGCTGTGAAACCTCTCTCCTCCGTCTGGGTGCAGGGGTCAAAGTCTCTAAAAGTGGCCTTCTCTTGTGCTGGGTGATGTAAACTGATGCTTGTACCATCTGACATGGTTGCCGGGGTCCCATTAAATGGTGGCCTACTCCTGTGGTGGGTGATCTAAATGCCTGATTCTCTGCTGTGAAACCTCTCTCCTCCGTCTGGGTGCAGGGTCAAAGTCTCTAAAGTCCTTCTCTGTGCTGGGTGATGTAAAACTGATGCTTGTGCCATCTGACATGGTTGCCGGGGTCCCATTAAATGGTGGCCTACTCCTGTGATGGGTGATCTAAATGCCTGATTCTCTGCTGTGAAACCTCTCTCCTCCGTCTGGGTGCAGGGGTCAAAGTCTCTCAAAGTGGCCTTCTCCTGTGCTGGGTGATGTGAAACTGATGCTTGTGCCATCTGACATGGTTGCCGGGGTCCCATTAAATGGTGGCCTACTCCTGTGGTGGGTGATCTAAATGCCTGATTCTCTGCTGTGAAACCTCTCTCATCCGTCTGGGTGCAGGGGTCAAAGTCTCTAAAAGTGGCCTTCTCTTGTGCTGGGTGATGTGAAACTGATGCTTGTACCATCTGACATGGTTGCCGGGGTCCCATTAAATGGTGGCCTACTCCTGTGGTGGGTGATCTAAATGCCTGATTCTCTGCTGTGAAACCTCTCTCCTCTGTCTGGGTGCAGGGGTCAAAGTCTCTCAAAGTCGCCTTCTCCTGTGCTGGGTGATGTAGAACTGATGCTTGTGCCATCTGACATGGTTGCCGGGGTCCCATTAAATGGTGGCCTACTCCTGTGTTGGGTGATCAAAATGCCTGATTCTCTGCTGTGAAACCTCTCTCCTCCGTCTGGGTGCAGGGGTCAAAGTCTCTCAAAGTCGCCTTCTCCTGTGCTGGGTGATGTAAAACTGATGCTTGTGACATCTGACATGGTTGCCGGGGTCCCATTAAATGGTGGCCTACTCCTGTGGTGGGTGATCTAAATGCCTGATTCTCTGCTGTGAAAACCTCTCTCCTCCGTCTGGGTGCAGGGGTCAAAGTCTCTCAAAGTGGCCTTCTCTTGTGCTGGGTGATGTGAAACTGATGCTTGTACCAGCTGACATGGGTGCAGGGGTCAAATTAACTAAATGGTGGCCTACTCCTGTGGTGGGTGATATGATGCCTGAATATGTGCTGTGGGGCCTCTCTCCTCTTTCTGGGTGTAGGGGTCAAAGTAACTAAAAGTGGCCTTCTCCTGTGCTGGATGGTATAAATGTAATGCTTGTGCTATCTGACATGTCTCCTCTGTCTGGGTGCTAAGGCCTAAGTCACTGAAAGTGGCCTTCTCCTGTGGTGGTTGATATGATGCCAGATTCTCTGCTATAGGACCTCTCTCCTTTGTCTGGATGCTGGGGTCGAAATAATATTAAGCAACCTTCTCCATTGGTGGGTGATTTGAAGCCTGATTCTGTGCTATGGGACCTAACTCCAATTAATATTGGTTAATTTTATTTTATGTTAAGTCATCATTTCCCTATCTACATTTGTTTGCAGTGGATTTAACTACATTTTGCTGCCTTTTGCAGCCCTCTAGCCCTTTCCGGGAGTCTTTTACAGCCTTTTTAGTGCCCAAATGTTCGGGTCCCCATTGACTTCTATGGGGTTCAGGTTCGGGATGAAGTTCGGGTTGAGTTCGGATCACGAACCCGGACATATTCCGAAAGTTCGGCCGAACCTCTCGAACCCGAACATCCAGGTGTTCGCTCATCTCTAGTCGTAACCAAGGGGTGTAGGAGTGCAAAGAAGGCAGAGGGAGACTAGGAAGTAAGTAGATATTAGATAACAGTGCAAAAACGTTTATTACAATATATTAGACATTTTTAAAACCTGCACAATACTTTCAAAGCAGACCAAATTAAATGAAGTAGAATACTCATTTAGGGGGAAAATGTCTTGGACCTGAAGGCTTTAACCCCCTCCGGACATATGACGTGTATACTCATTATGCTATTTGGCGCTCCATGACGAGTATACACGTCATGACATTAAACTGTCACCATGTCTGCAGACTTGGTAACAGCACTGAGACCCCAGCTGTTACACACAGCCTGGGATCTCAGCTAACCAGCCCGGGACCAATGAGGCTTCTAATGCCGGTTGAAAGGTTTTGATCATCACAGTCCTTGACTGTGAGGATCAAAGCCTTCTATAAAATGCCCCCTCTCTCCCACAGCCCTTAATGTGTCCCGTTGCGATGGCCCCACTGAGCAAACGGGCGCGCGCACGATCCCCCGCCCGCGATCCCCCGCCCCAGCACACAGCTTACACTCTGCTTGAAACGGCGGACATCTGTGCTGGCACAGATGTCAGCCGTTTAACCCCTTCCATGCCACGGGTTAACAGGGAGGGAGCTCCCTCCCTCTCCCATCGGGGGCTGCTGTGCCATTGCAACCATCCGATACTTGACCAATAGGGAGGAGGTCCCCTCCCTCCTTCCCCCATCAGCCGCTGCTCTGTTGTGGCAGAGGTTGATGGTTACCATGAAAACCGGACGCCTTCACAGGCTTCTGGCTTGCCATGGTAAGGCTAAGATCGGGCTTCTGCTAAAGGCAGCAGCAGCCTGATCAGCCGTTGTGTAAAGTGTATTATATAGGCATCAGACCCACTGGATCTTCAAGAATCAAGTGGGTCTGGGTAAACAAAAAAAAAAGGAAAAAACTGAAAAAAAATTATGAATTTCTTCTTATAGCCCCACATTTATCACTGATAAAAAAATAAAAAAATACACTGCACATGTTTTCCCGCACGATAAACGCCATAAAAAAAAAAAAGAAAAACTATGATGAAATTGAAATTTTGTCAACCTCACTTCCCAAAAAAGGTAATAAAAGTGATCAAAAAATTCATATGTACACCAATCAAACCGTCACCTCATCCCACAAAAAATGGGCCCTACATGAGACAATCGCCCAAAAAATAAAAAATATATGGCTCTCAGACTTTGGAGACTCTAAAATATATATTTTGTTTTCCTGAAATGCTTTTATTGTGTTAAAGTAAAAGAAATTTAAAAAGTACACATATTAGGTATCGACACGTCCGTAAGTACCTTCTCTATAAAAATATCACAAGACCTAACACCATAAAAAAAAAAACTGTACCAAAAAAGCAATTTTTTGTCACCTTTAGAGTTGAGCGAACACCTGGATGTTCGGGTTCGAGAAGTTCGGCCGAACTTTCCAAAAAAGTTCAGGTTCGGGATCCGAACTCGACCCGAACTTTATCCTGAACCTGAACCCCATTGAAGTCAATGGGGACCCGAACTTTTGGGGACTAAAAAGGCTTTAAAATAGTCCAGGAAAGGGCTAGAGGGCTCCAAAAGGCAGAAAAATGTAAATAAATCCCCTGCAAACAAATGTGGATAGGGAAATGAATTTAAATAAAATAAAATAAATAAAAATTAAGCAATATCAATTGGAGAGAGGTCCCATAGCAGAGAATCAGGCTTCAAGTCACCCACCAATGGAGAAGGCCACATTCATTTATTTAGGCCCCAGCACCCAGACAAAGGACAGAGGCCGCATAGCAGAGAATCGGGTGTCATGTCACCCACCAATGGAGAAGGCCACTTTTTGATAATTAGACCCCTGGCACCAAGACGGAGGAGAGAGGTCGCATATCAGAGAATCAGGCTTCATGTCGCCCAGCAATAGAGAAGGCCACTTCCAGATATTTTGCCCACGGCACTCAGACAGAGGACAGAGGTCACATAGCAGAGAATCAGGCTTCATGTCACCCACCACTGGAACAGGCCACTTTCAGATAATTAGGCACCTGGCACCTAGATGGAGGAGAGGTTCATTCAAGTTTTGGTTGCACCGCAATATAATGGTAAAATTAAAAAAAGAGGATTCAATAAAGAAGTGCCCCGGAGTACAAGAATATATGTTTGAGGGGGAGGCAGTTATAAATGCCTATTCTGTACAAGGGATGGACAGGTCCTGTGGGATCCATGCCTGGTTCATTTTTATGAACATCAGCTTGTCCACGTTGGCTGTGGACAGGCGGCTGCGTTTGTCAGTAATGACGCCCTCTGCGTGCTGAATACACCGGGCAGGCCAGCACGTCCAAGGCATAAAAGGCTAGCTCTGGCCACGTGGACAATTTGGAGACCCAAAAATGGAATGGGGCCGAACCATCAGTCAGTACGTGTAGGGGTGTGCAAACGAACTGTTCAACCATGTTAGTGAAATGCTGCCTCCTGCTAACACGTTCCGTATCAGGTGGTGGTGCAGTTAGCTGTGGCGTGGTGACAAAACTTTTCCACATTTCTGCCATGCTAACCGTGCCCTCAGAGGATCTGGCCGTGACACAGCTGTGTTGGCGACCTCTTGCTCCTACTCTACCTTCGCCTTGGGCTTCCACTTGTTCCCCTGTGACATTTGGGAATGCTCTCAGGAGAGCGTCTACCAGCGTGCGCTTGTACTCACTCATCTTCCTATCATGCTCCAGTGCAGGAAGTAAGGTGGGCACATTGTCTATGTACCGGGGATCCAGCAGGGTGGCAACCTAGTAACATAGTAACATAGTATATAAGACCGAAAAAAGACATTTGTCCATCCAGTTCGGCCTGTTTCCTACAAGTTGATCCAGAGGAAGGCAAAAAACCCCTGTGAGGCAGAAGCCAATTTTCCTCACTTAAGGGGAAAAAAAATTCCTTCCCGACTCCAATCAGGCAATCAGAATAACTCCCTGGATCAACGACCCCTCTCTAGTAGCTATAGCCTGTAATATTATTAAACTCCAGAAATAAATCCAGTCCCCTCTTGAATTCCTTTATTGTACTCACCATCACCACCTCCTCAGGCAGAGAGTTCCATAGTCTCACTGCTCTTACAGTGAAGAATCCTTTTCTATGTTTGTGTACAAACCTTCTTTCCTCTAGACGCAGAGGATGTCCCCTCGTCACAGTCACAGTCCTGGGGATAAATAGATGATGGGACAGATCTCTGTACTGACCCCTGATATATTTATACATAGTTATTAGATCTCCCTCAGTCGTCTTTTTTCTAAAGTGAATAACCCTAATTTTGATAACCTTTCAGGGTACTGTAGATCCCTCATTCCAGTTATTACTTTAGTTGCCCTCCTCTGAACCCTCTCCAGCTCTGCTATGTCTGTCTTGTTCACAGGAGCCCAGAACTGTACACAGTACTCCATGTGTGGTCTAACCAGTTATTTGTAAAGTGGTAGGACTATGTTCTCATCACGGGCGTCTATGCCCTTTGATGCAACCCATTATCTTATTGGCCTTGGCAGTAGCTGCCTGACACTGGTTTTTGCAGCTTAATTTGCTGTTTATTAAAATTCCTAGATCCTTTTCCATGTCAGTGTTACCGAGTGTTTTACCATTTAATATGTACGGGTGACTTGCATTATTCCTTCCCATGTGCATAACTTTACATTTGTCAGTGTTAAACCTCATCTGCCATTTTTCTGCCCAAGCCTCCAATCTATCCAGATCCCTCTGTAGCAGAAAACTGTCCTCTTCAGTGTTAATTACTTTACACAGTTTAGTGTCATCTGCAAAAATAGATATTTTACTGTGCAGGCCTTCTACAAGATCATTAATAAATATATTGAAGAGAATAGGGCCCAATACTGAACCCTGAGGTACCCCACTAGTTACAGTGACCCAATCTGAGTATCTACCGTTAATAACCACCCTCTGTTTTCTGTCACTCAGCCATTTACTTACCCACATACAGACATTTTCTCCCAGTCCGAGCATCCTCATTTTATATACTAACCTTTTATGAGGTACGGTGTCAAATGCTTTGGAGAAGTCCAGATATACGACATCCATTGATTCGCCGGTGTCAAGTCTAGAACTTATCTCCTCATAGAAGCTGATTAAATTTGTTTGGCATGACCGATCCCTCATGAAGCCATGCTGATATGGCGTTATTTGCTTATTTTCATTGAGATACTCCAAAATAGCATCTCTTAGAAACCCTTCAAACAGTTTACCAACAATAGATGTTAAACTTACCGGCCTATAATTTCCAGGCTCTGTTTTTGGACCCTTTTTGAATATTGGCACCACATTTGCTATGCGCCAATCCTGTGGAACATTCCCTGTTATTATAGAGTCCGTAAATATCAGAAATAATGGTCTGGCTATGACATCACTTAATTCCCTTAGGATACGGGGTGTATGCCATCCGGTCCTGGCGATTTGTCTATTTTAATCTTTTAAGTCGCTGTTGTACTTCTTCCTGGGTCAGACAGGGCACTTTTAATGGGGATTTACTTTTACATTCTGCATTTCATCTGACAGTTTATTTTCCTCAGTGAATATAGTGGAGAAAAAAATATTTAATAGTTTTGCTTTATCCTCGTCGCTCTCTGCAACACCCCCTCATTGCTATGTAGAGGGCCGACTCCTTCAGATTTATATTTTTTACTATTTATATAATTGAAGAACATTTTAGGGTTAGTTTTACTCTCTTTGGCAA
Source organism: Bufotes viridis (assembly GCA_033119425.1). NCBI lineage: Eukaryota > Metazoa > Chordata > Amphibia > Anura > Bufonidae > Bufotes > Bufotes viridis. The sequence continues at coordinate 216,654,215 of CM065593.1, read as the reverse complement.
TTAATCTCTCGGTCTCTAGTTTGGCAAATTTTATTAGTTTTTACATATTCTATTTTTTTCCTTATAGTTTATCAGTGCTTCCTGACTCCCCTCCTGTTTTAGCGATTTATATGCTTTCTTTTGTCATTTATTGCCTTCTTTACGGTTCCATTTATCCACATTGGTCTCTTATTGTTCCTTAGCCTTTTATTCCTATAAGGTATGTACCTCTCACAATTAGATGTTACAATGCTTTTAAAAATCTCCCATTTTATGGTTGTATTTTTATTTTTGAGGACTTTGTCCCAGTTAGTTAGGCCTATGGCCTCGCTTAGTTGGCTAAATTTTGCTTTTTTGAAGTTTGGTATTTTTGTTCCTCCCTTTAGAAACTCTCGTTTGAAGGATAATTGGAAGGTTATAACTTTATGGTCACTATTTCCCAGGTGTCCCCCAACCTGCACATCTGTTGTTCTATCAGGTCTATTGGTTAATACTAAGTCCAGTATGGCCGTCCCTCTAGTGGGGTCCTGAACCAGTTGGGAAAGGAAATTGTCTTTGGCTATTGCCAAGAACCTGTTTCCTTTATGGGATGTACAGCTTTCAGTTTCCCAGTCTATATCTGGGTAGTTGAAGTCCCCATGATAACGACTTCATTATGATTTGCCGCCTCGTCTATCTCGTTTAGTAATAGATTTTCTGTGGACTCTGGTATATTAGGTGGTTTATAATACACTCCTATTAGTATTTTATTATTGTTTTTTGCTCCATGTATTTCTACCCACAGTGACTCCACATGTTCATGTCCCTCAGAGATGTATTCTCGAATTACGGGATTTAGACACGACTTCACGTAGAGGCAGACCCCTCCACCTCTCCGGTTTTGACGATCCTTTCTAAACAGATTGTAACCTTTTATATTAACTGCCCAGTCATAGCTATCATCCAGCCATGTCTCAGTTATTCCCACGATGTCATAGTCCTCCTCACACATCACTAATTCCAGTTCCCCAGTCTTGTTAGTCAGGCTTCTGGCATTAGTATACATACATTTGACAGGTTTATGTGTATTTTTTACCCTACATCTTTCATTCTGAGCTGTTCTAGTCCCCCCTTCCATTCCTCCCCCAGACACACTACCTCGCCCCTGGTCTCTATCTGCACTATCTTCCACTATCTAGTAGTCCGGACACATTAAAATGTGGGCAACTCTGCTGTCATTGCGCAGGCACTGCAGCATGTAGTCGCTCATGTGTAAGGACAAGCTGTCCTATGTGGGAGGCGTATCGTCATTGTCCTCCGTTTCCCCCCAGCCACGCACCAGTGATGGGCCCAGCATGTGCAAGTTGGAGTTCCACCTGGTGGGCACGTGGCATATGAGGCGGTGAGCAGGAAGGCCGAAGTTCCGCTGTAGCGCAGACAGGTGAGCAGCGGCAGGATGTGAACGCCGGAAGCATGCACAGACGGCCCGCACTTTATGCAGCAGCTCTGACATGTCGGGGTAGTTGTGAAGGAACTTCTGCACCACCAAGTTCAGCACATGCGCCAGGCAAGGGATGTGTGTCAAACCGGCTAGGCCCAGAGCTGCAACGAGACTTCGCCCATTATCGCACACCACCAGGCCGGGCTTGAAGCCCACCGGCAGCAACCACTCGTCGGTCTGTTGTTCAACACCCCGCCATAACTCCTGCGCGGTGTGGGGCCTGTCCCCCAAACATTTGAGTTTCAGAACGACCTGCTGTGCAAAAGTTTGTGGTGAAGGTGTGTGGCTGACTGGATGAGCAAGTGGAAGCAGAGGAGGAGGAAGCCGAGTAAGAGGAGGAGGCTACAGGAGGCAAAGAATGATGCCCTGCGATCCTTGGCGGCGGAAGGATGTGCGCCAAAGAACTCTCCACCTGGGGCCAAGCCGCCACTACATTTACCCAGTGTGCAGTTAGGGAGATATAGCGTGCCTGGCGGGGCTTACTGGTCCACATATCTGTGGTTAGGTGGACCTTGCCACAGATGGCGTTGCGCAGTGCACACTTGATTTTATCGGATACTTGGTTGTGCAGGGAAGGCACGGCTCTCTTGGAGAAGTAGTGGCGGGTGGGAACAACATACTGTGGGAGAGCCATCGCCATCAGCTGTTTGAAGCTGTCTGTGTCCACCAGCCTGAATGACAGCATTTCAAAGGCCAGTAGTTTAGAAATGCTGGCATTCAGGCCCAGGGCTCGAGGGTGGCTAGTTGTGAATTTACGCTTTCTCTCCAAGGTTTTTGACATGGAGAGCTGAACTCTGCCGTGTGACATGGTGGAGATGCTTGGTGACGCAGGTGGTGGTGTCGGTGGCACATCCTCTGTTTGGTGGGTGGCAGGTGCCAACATTCCTCCCGAGGCGGAGGAAGAGGCCGAGGCAGCAGCAGAAGAGGGAGCAGGGGAAGCCTGAGTGAGTTTCTTGTTTTTAAGGTGTTTATTCCACTGCAGTTAATGCTTTGCATGTTGATGCCTGGTCATGCAGGTTGTGCTAAGTCTCAGAACGTTAATGCCTCACTTCGGGCTCTGATGGCACAGTGTGGAAACCACTCGGGTCTTGTCGTCAGCACATTGTTTAAAGAAGTGCCATGCCAGGAATCTACATAAAGCTGCCTTTGGGGTGCTCGGTCCCTGGTGGCGGTGGCCAGTAGCAGGCGAACTCTCTTGGCAGCGGCTGTTCTGCTTTTGCCCCCTGCTCCCTCTTTTGCTATGCTGTGGGCTCGGTCTCACCACTGCCTCTTCCTCTGAACTATGAAAGTCAGTGGCACGACCTTCATTCCATGTTGGGTCTAGGACCTCATCTTCCACACAGTCTTCCTCCCTGACCTCCTGTTCGGTCTGCACACTGTAAAAAGATGCAGCAGTTGGCACCTGTGTTTCGTCATCATCAGATACGTGCAGACTCCGATGAGGGGGTATTCCCATTTCCTCATCATCAGGAAACATAAGTGGTTATGCATCAGTGCATCCTATGTCTTCCACCACTGGGGAAGGGCTAGGTGGATTCCCTTGGGAAACCCTGCCAGCATAGTCTTCAAACAGCATAAGAGACTGCTGCATAACTTGAGGCTCAGACAGTTTCCCAGTTATGCATAGGGGTGATGTGACAGACTGATGGGCTTGGTTTTCAGGCGCCTGTACTTGCTCAGGCCTTACCATCCTTAGAACGGCATTGGGCCCCACCAAATAATGCTTTAAATTCAAAGATAATGTTGTGAACATGCTGGATCCACTGTCGGCCACCCAATTGTCTAGCGCCTGTACTTGCTCATGCCTTACCATCCTTAGAACGGCATTGGGCCCCACCAAATAACGCTGTAAATTCTGGCGGGTACTGGAACCTGAGGTAGTTGGTTCACTAGGACGTGCAGAATGGCCACGTCCTCTTCCAGCACCAGAGGGTCCACTAACACCACCACGACCGCGTCCGCTTCCCTTACTAGATGTCCTTTGACAGATACAATTAAACTTGTCCAGTCACAGCTGGAACACCAGATTTACTGTATTTCTATTTTGGCAACTGAATTTCACAGCAGAAAATAATAAATCCTTTGACGGACACTGTTAATCTTGGCCAGCCACTGCTGGGACACCAGATTTACGGTATTGCTATTTTGGCAATTGAATTTCATCCCAGAAAAAAAAAAAAAAACTTCGCCGGACACTATTAAACTTGTCCAGTCAAAGCTGGAACACCAGATTTACTTTATTTAGATTTTTTCAACTGTATTTCACCCCAGAACAAAATCTATCCTTTGACGGACCCTATGAAAATTATCCAGTCACAGCTGGAACATCAGATTTACTGTATTTATATTTTTGCAACTGTATTTCACCACAGAAGAAAATCTATCCTTTGACGGATACTATTAAACTTGTCCAGTCACAGCTGGAACACCAGATTTACTGTATTTCTATTTTTGCTACTGACTTTCACCCCAGAAAATAGTATATCCTTTGACGGACACTAGGGAAATTGTCCAGTCACAGCTGGAACACCAGATTCAGGGTATTACTATATTGGCAATTAAATTTCACCCCAGAAAAAAATATACCCTTTTAATGACAGATTTAAACTAGGCCTGCAATAGCTAGTACACCAGATTCAGGGTATTGCTATTTTGGCAATTAAATTTCACCCAAGAAGAAAATATATACCCTTTTACAAACAGATTTAAACTAGGCCTGCAGCAGCTGGAACACCAGATTTACTGTATTTCTATTTTTGCTATTGACTTTGACCCCAGAAAGTAATATATCCTTTTACGAACACTAGGGAAATTGTCCAGTCACAGCTGGAACACCAGATTCAGGGTATTGCTATTTTGGCAATTAAGTTTCACCCCAGAACAAAAGCTATCCTGTGACGGACACTTTTAAAATTGGCCAGCCACAGCTGAAACCACTGATTTATGGTATTGCTATTTTGGCAATTGAATTTCACACCATTAAAAATATACCCTTTTACGGACAGATTTAAACTAGTCCTGCAACAGCTGGAACACTAGATGTACTGTATTTCTATTTTTGCTACTGACTTTCTCCCCAAAAAATAATATATCCTTTGACGGACACTAGGGAAATTGTCCAATCACAGCTGGAACACCAGATTCAGGGTTTTGCTATTTTGGCAATTAAATTTCACCCCATACAAAATCTATCCTGTGACGGACACTATTAAACTTGGCCAGCCACAGCTAAAACCACTGATTTATGGTATTGCTATTTTGGCAATTGAATATCAGCCCAGAAAAAAATATATCCTTTGCCGGACACTATTATACTTGTCAATCCACAGCTGGAACACCAGATTTACTGTATTTATATTTTTTTCAACTGAATTTCACCGCATAAAATAATAAATCCTTTGACGGACACTATTAAACTTGGCCAGCCACTGCTGGGACACCAGATTTACGGCATTTATATTTTTGCAACTGAATTTAACCCCAGAACAAAATCTATCCTTTGACGGACACTATGAAAATTATCCAGACACAGCTGGAACACCAGATTTACTGTATTTATATTTTTGCAACTGTATTTCACCCCAGAACAAAAACTATCCTGTGACGGACACTATTAAAATTGGCCAGTCACAGCTGGAACTCTAGATTTACTGTATTTGTATTTTGGCAACTGACTTTCACCCAGAAAATAATATATCCTTTGACGGACACTAGGGAAATTGTCCAGTCACAGCTGGAACACCAGATTCAGGGTATTGCTATTTTGGCAAACTAAATTTCACCCCAGAAAAAATATTCCCTTTTACAGACATATTTAAAGTAGGCCTGCAACAGCTGAAACACAAGATTTACTGTATTTATATTTTTGCTACTGACTTTCACCCCAGAAAATAATATATCCTTTGACAGACACTAGAGAAATTGTCCAGTCACAGCTGGAACACCAGATTCAGGGTATTGCTATTTTGGCAATTAAATTTCACCCTAGAAAAAAATATACCCTTTTACGGACAGATTTAAACTAGGCCTGCAACAGCTGGAACACAAGACTTACTGTATTTCTATTTTTGCTACTGACTTTCACCCCAGAAAATAATATATCCTTTGATGGACACTAGGGAAATTGTCCAGTCACAGCTTGAACACCAGATTCAGGGTATTGCTATTTTGGAAATAAAATTTCACCCCAGAAAAAAATATACCCTTTTACGGACAGATTTAAACTAGGCCTGCAACAGCTGGGACACCAGATTTACTGTATTTCTATTATTGCTACTGACTTTCACCCCAGAAAATAATATATCCTTTGACGGACACTAGGGAAATTGTCCAGTCACAGCTTGAACAACAGATTCAGGGTATTGGTATTTTGGAAATAAAATTTCACCCCAGAACAAAATCTATCCAGTGACGGACACTATTAAACTTGGCCAGCCACAGCTGAAACCACTGATTTATGTTATTGCTATTTTGGCAATTGAATTTCACCCCAGAAAAAAAATATATCAAGCAATCAATAATACCAAGCAATTAAAAAGTCAGATGCCCTAAAATAGTACCAATCAAACCGTCTTCTCATACAAAAAAAATTTAGTCACTGCATAAGACAGTCGCCCAAAATATAAAATAAATTATGGCTTTATGAATAAGTAAAAACAAAAAAAACATAAAAAAAAAATGCTTTATAATATAAAACTGAAACAAACAACCAAAGTCATATTTGGTGTTGATGCCTCCATTACAACCTGCCCTATATTATTAGGGCAGGCCATCTGATCTAACCTGTCAGATGAACATTGTAAATAACAAAAAATAAAAAAAGGTGCCAAAACAGCTATTTTTTGTTGCCTTGTTTCACAAAAAGTGTAATATAGAGCAACCAAAGATCATATGTACACTAAAATAGTACCAACAAAACTGTCGCCTTATCCTTTAGTTTTCAAAATGGGGTCACTTTTTTGGAGTTTCTACTCTAGGAGTGCATCAGGGGAGCTTCAAATGTGACATGGCAATTTAATATGATCCCAGTGAAATCTTCCCTCTAAAAACCATATGGCGTTCATTACCTTCTGCGACCTGCCTTATGCCAATACAGCAGTTTACAACCACATAAAGCGTGTTTCTGGAAGCTACAGAATCAAGGCAATAAATGTTGAGTTTTGTTTGGCTGTTAACCCTTACTTTGTTACTGGAAAAAATTTATTAGAATGGAACATCTGCCAAAAAAAGTGAAATTCGAAAATGTAATCTCCATTTTCCATTAATTCTTTTGGAACACCTAAAGGGTTAACAAAGTTTGTAAAATAAGTTTTGAATACCTTGAAGAGTGTAGTCTCTAAAATGGGTTAACTTCTGGGTGGTTTCTGGGAGGTATGTAAGCCTCACAAAGTGACTTCAGACTTGAACTGGTCCTGAAAAAGTAGGTTTTGAAAATTTTCTGAAAAATTTCAAGATTTGCTTCTAAACTTCTAAACCTTCAAACATCCCCAAAAAATAAAATAGCATTCACAAAATTATCCAAACATTAAGTAGACATATGGGGAATGTAAAGTAATAACTATTTTTGGAGTTATTACTATCTATTATAAAAGTAGAGAAATTGGGGGGACGGAGCCAGTGCCAGAAGAGAATGGCTGTGTGTGTCAGAGCTCTGTCACACAGACTCCTCTTTACTATAGCCTACATTAGTGAACCCGGCAGAAAATGGTGAAGATTGGTCACCCTAGGTCTGGGGACACCACCCTAGATCAGAAAACCCCAGCTACCAGTGGAGCGATGGACACATTAATTTAAAAAGCAGCGGCCATATGCGCCGCCAAGGAATCTAAGATGGTGCCGGCAGCACATAGAGAATACTGTGAGAGCAGACCTGAAGCACTGTAGGGAGAAAGCGACACGGAGGACACAGGGAGTCGCCAGAACCTCCCGATATCCAGGAAATACCTGAGAATTGCCTTATCAAAAGCCTTGGAGCCCCCGGTGAGTGAAATGTCTTCCGTCCGTCAAGACATCAGACATGTAGGAGGCAGGGTGGAAGACTTAGAGACAGCTCATACTGCCATGTTGAAATTCCAGACCGCGGCCTCAGCTAGTCTACAAATACTCCAGACTGACCTTAACACAGTATATACAGCCTTACAAGATCAAGATAACCGCGGTAGGAGAAATAATTTTAGATTCCGGGGTATATCCAAAATTACTGATGCAATACTTGCAATATATATATAAAAAAAGCAAAGCTCTTAAGCCGCTACGGAATGGCTCAGAAACCACAAAATCCTTTACCGATGGACCTTCCCCTTTGGCCTTTCTTTCCTCAATAATGGTCAACGGATTACCATCCGCACTCACGCGGACCTAGATCAAGCTTTTAACCTTCTAGAGATCCCACAAATAGAAATAGAGAACTGGGACTTAATTCAAAACTTGTCTCCACTTCCTGATATTCCCAAGGCCACCCACTTTGAGCCTCGACGCACTCGAAAAGCTCAACGTCAGAAGAAAAAAAACGCGTCCCTAACACCGAGACGTCTAACCACAGACACCTTCTTAAGATACATCTCTCCCTGCGGATATCCAGTTACCACCTTTAAACCTATGGAGAGATTGCATCTTTGGGACTCTCTATTATAATGCTGTGTATAGTTTTCTCTTGCTCTCCGTCCTTCTATCCTTAGTTTCTTTTTTTTTTCCCTCCCCTCCCTCCCCTTCCCTTCCTCTCCTCTACCCCTCCTTCCACATCTCCCTAGCTCAGTTTACACCCCTCCCCCATAAATCTACCTTAAGCAATCAATCCCCAGGGCCACCCACTTTAATTTAACACCTGTGTGAGAGGGTGCCTATGTCATCACCTCTGTAAAATAATTCCTTTAGTCATGATTCACCGGAACTTCAACTTGGTTTATCATGCTCTCTATAGGTTGCCGGAGATTCGGTTCTGGGGATGGGACTGCTTGGTACCTGTCCCTAATTCTGAATCCATCATTCACATTATGCTTTCAATAAGTAAAGATCCTGTATAACAAGGGTAAAATACCCACTTTACCCCCCTTAATGCTTTTGCAGTCATACTGTTTATTGTATTTGTTTTTTCATTTTTGTTATGTTATGTTGTTCAAATTTAGGTCACCAACACTTCTTCTGGAGCGGGTTATGGTCTGCAGGGAAGTCTATGAGCCACAACAATACTGGCCTCTGAAGCATAAGTACCTTTATCACAATATACATATCTCGTCTTGCAGCACACGCCTGGTCGCAGATAACATCTCCCTTGTCGATCCAAATGGCTGACATAAGAATTGCATCTTACAATGTAAGAGGCTTAATTTTCCCTCCAAACGGAGACAGATATTTGGAACACTAAGATGAGATAGAGCCACAGAGACGCACTTTAAGATGAACCACTTTCCCAACCTCACATACTCATACTTTTCCCCATGGTACCATTTTGGTTCCCCATCTGCCAACTTCAGAGGAGTTAGCATAGGCTTTCAGAAGAGGGTGGAAGGGAGACATGGAAGGGAGATATATAATGTCAAAAGGGAAGATACACCAGCACATGTATACATTCATAAATGTATACGCTCCTAACAAACAAATCTCATGGGTGAAAACCATCTTTGAAATAGCTGACTCATTAGAGAGGGAATTGGGGGGGACCTCAACTTGGTGATAAACCCGTTACTATACTCCTCCTCATGTAGGTCTGCACACTTCCAGATGGCACTGCGATCCATAATAACCAAGCTATGGAAAGCCAATCTTGTAGATGTATGGTGCACCATGAACCCAGATGTTAGGGATTATACATTCTTTTTATCTGTCAATGGCTCTTACCAGGATTTGGACTACTACCTCTTTGGCTCTAAAAAGCATCTCCAGCAGTGTTCGGAGGCGGACATAAGTTCTATTCTTCTATCTGACCATTCCCCAATCTACGTATCTCTGTCGGCTCCCAAAACATCATTCCTTCCTGACATGGTGCCTAAATGAACAATTGCTGGGGATGGGGAACCCTGACACCAAAACTCACCTACCGCACTCACTGGACGACTACTTCTCCCTAAACAAGATCTCAGAAATCTCCCCACAAACGCTTTGGGATGCTCACAAGGCTTACATTCACGGTCATGCATTAGCATTAGCGCACATATTAAGAAATAAATAAACAAACAGATAGACCCCGCCTTATATGACAAAATTAGACACCTGGAGGGAGTTCTCCAGAACTTACAGAAGCTATTAAGAAATCTCCTAAAGGAAAGAGCCCAGAGCCTGATGGACTACCAATTACTTCTCATTCCAAAACACCCTCATTCCACACCTACTGCCCATCTATAACCTAGCTTTAGTGAATAAAACGCTCCCTAGTAAAATGAGCAACACACAAATAATCCTTATCCCGAAAGAAAAAAAGACCATACCCAATGTCCAAACTATAGGCCCATTACCTTCTTAGTATTGATTTAAAACTCTTGGCCAAGATGATGGCAAATCGGTTGGCAAAGATTCTTCCCTAACTGACTAACTGATCCACAGGGACCAGACTGGGTTTGTAAGAGGAAGAGAGGGGAAAGATAACACCACCAGAGTACTTAATATTCCACACCACGTTAAAAAGTCTATGCCCCTAGTCCTTCTCTGCACAGATGCTGAGAAGGCTTTTAACAGAGTTAAATGGTCTTCCATGAAACAGGTCCTCTCAGCACACAAATTCCCAGATACCTTCCTTCATGTAATTCACACCATGTATACTAACGCTTCTGCTTCAATTTCATTTAATGGTACCCTCTCTAGCCCCTTTCAGATCCGCAATGGCACCCGGCAAGGGTGCCCTCTTTCCCCCCTCCTGTTTGTCCTGACTATAGAACCCCTTTTACAAACAATTAGGTCAGACAAAGAAATTAAGGGAGTAAAACTAGGCGACCAGGAGAACAAAACGGCCGCTTTTGCAGACAACGTACTGATTATGATCAGCAACCCAGACTTAGCTCTTCACAGAATCTACCATTACCAACACTTGGAAAATTTTAGCAATCTAATTTCAAGGTAAATCATAACAAGTCCCTGGTCATTAGTACCAGCCTCTCCACATCCCACAAAAACCACCTAGAGCAAAACTCTCCTTTCAACTGGTCCTCCCTCTACATAACATATCTGAGAGTGAAAATTAGCAATGACCCCTACCATTTATTTTTGTTAAATTGCACACCCCTTCTGAACCATATATCTGACACTCTTAAAAACTTGGACTTGAACATTCTTTCTTGGTTTGGAAGGAAGAAAATTCTTATGTCATTGGTTTTACCTAAATTGACTTATCTATTACAAGTACTTGCTATTCCGATCCCGACTTTTCTTCTATATCTCTCTAAATTCCCTCTTTAGATCATTCATTTGGAACAAAAAGAAGGCCCGCCTTTCATACAAGTCCCTCAGTCGCACTAATAAAACGGGAGGGATAGCTCTCCCCGACCCCGCACTGTACGGTAAAGCTGTCCTTCTATTGAGAGTGGTAGACTGGCTGAGAGCATCACCTCATAAATCCTGGGTCTCTATAGAACAGTCGTTAGTCGATTCCACTTTCTGGGCCCTACTAATGAGACAACGATCCCTCCTACCCCTCCCCCCAATGCCACGCCTTTATTAAAAGCTACTATAGCAGCCTGGAAATGGCTACAGGACAATCATTACTCAGTCCTATACCCTTCCCCGATCCTCCAAGTTAGGGATATATTTTATCTTGGCCCTAAAACTCTCCGCTAAAGCCTGCCCAGGCAAATCAGGGACTCTCCCATTCGGCTGAGAGACCTTTTCCAGAATACTCAGACTCCATCCCTGGGAGAGTTGAGAAACAAAATATCAGTCCCCACACCACATAACAATTCTTTGTACTTTCTTCGAGTATACCTATCACTCGGTGTAGGTCTCTCCCTGGGAGACCTACACCGTCCACAGATGTGGTTTGAAAGTCTGATCAGTAGCTCCCAAAACCCCCAAAAACTTATATAACAATTATACAACAGAACCCCAGAAACCAACACTACCCCGGCATATATCAGATTATGGGAAAGAGACTTGAATCGCTCATTCTCCAGCTTGGAGATTGACGCTATCCTAATTTCTACACACAAGTTGTCTAGATGTATTAGACTCCAAGAAAATGGTTAGAAAATTATCACGAGATGGTATAAGACCCCAGACATTGTAAGTTTGTATTCAGCATCCGCGTCCGACACTTGCTGTAGGTGCTTAAGAGAAAGAGATTCCTACATACATATTTAGTGGGAGTGTCCTGTACTCCTCAAATGGTTGAACCAAATCTTGCAACAAATTTGTGGTGCGGCCTTCAACCAGTCCCCTGAGCTTGGGCTCTTAAACCAGTATCCCCCTAATCAACAAGCCACTAATTTGAGCTTATACAAACACTTGCTATGTGCAGCTAGATTTCTTGTCCCAAAATACTGGCTCTCGGCGGAGGTTCCTTCGTTGGAACAATGGTCACTTAAAGTAGACCAGCCTTGGAATCGAGAACTTACCAGTGCTTCACTAAAGTGTGGCATGATTGGAAATTTTACAGACGGTTCGGTAACTGAGCCTGACTCGGGGTTACTTAAATGTTAACCAACTGTAGATATTACATTTTACTTCTCCACCCTCAGACCCCTGCAGCCAACCCACTCCGGAACAGACCTTCATACCTGCGCTTACACAAAGAAATATTTTATATTTTATATATGACCATGTTACATTGTTTAATACCTTATAGGGAGACTACTTTTTCCGACTCTGTATGAAAACCAATTTTTGCCTAATAAAGTACAATTTTAACAGAAAAAAATAAAAAATAAAAGTAGAGAAATTGAAATTTGGAAATTTTCAAATTTTTCTAAATTTTTGGTAAATTTGGTATTTTTTTTATAAATAAAAATGAAATTTTTTGACTCAATTTTACCAATGTTGGGAAGAACAATATGTGACAAGAAAACAATCTCAGAATGGCCTGGATAAGTAAAAGTGTTTTAAAGTTATTACCACATGTCATTCTTTTTTTATTTTTGTAATGTGTAGGGCAGTGACACCGAACATTTTTGATATACACTTTAATTACTTAAATTGTACATTTCCATGAGAAAAATAGCTCTAAAGTGGCCCATTTTGAGCCTAAGCAACACTCTTCTGTTTTCTGTTTACATAAAACAGTCAGTGTTAGCAAGTCTCCACAGTTATGTAAACAGAGACAGAGGAGCGTTGCTAAGGCTCAAAATAGGGGACATTAGAGCTATTTTTCTAAAGGAAATGTACGATTTCAGTAATTAAAGTATATTAGAAAAATGGTCAGTATTACTGCCCTTAGATATTACAAAAAAAAAAAAAAGGACAGTTACACTTTGACCTCAACAAGTTCTCATTACTTTCTTTCTGTGCAACATTTATTACTAGACATTTAGCTATATCTGGTTGTTTGACTTTTCAAGCATCTCACTCTGATTTTCAAATGGCAAAGGTTAACACTACATTAGACATGGGTGTTCCATTGTAAAATAAGAAAAATACAACTTCAGATCTGATGCATTCCAACAAAACACTCAAGGAAAAGGAGATACGAATAGTGATTTCTACAGCCAATACGATAGCAATAAATATATTTTAGGAAAATGCTGTATTGTAATTTAAAAATACATCTACGTAACTATTTGCACCATGTCTTTGTGTCTTTTCATGTTGATCTTGTGTAAGATGGCTTTGAATTTGTGATAACTCTATGTGGTTGCATGGAATAAAAAAAAATCATAGCAGAATCATCTGCAGCAGTTCATCATTTTCTTTCCCTTAGGCCACTTTCTCATGGTCAGTATTTGGTCAGTATTTTGCATCAGTTTATGTAAGCCTAAGGGCTCATGCACACAACTGTATGTATTTTGCGGTCCGCAAAAAATGGATCCGCAAAGAATACAGATGACGTCCGTGTGCATTCCGTATTTTTCTGAAGGGAACAGCTGGGCCCTAATAGAACAGTACTATCCTTGTCCGTAATGCGGACAATAATAGGACATGTTCTATTTTTTGCGGTACGGAAATAAGAACATATGGAAAAGGAAAGCACACGGAATTCTAAAAAATGGAACGGACACAGAAAGAAAATACATTAGTGTGCATAAGCCCTAAGGGCTCATGTCCACGAACATATTTTCTTTCCGTGTCCATTCTTTTGTGGACCGTAGGCGGAACCATTCATTTCAATGGGTATGTGAAAGAAAAAAAAAGGAAGTTATTCCATGTGCATTCCGTTTCCATATGTCTGCATGTCCATTCCGTAAAAAAAATACAACATGTCTTATTATTATGGACAAGGATAGGATTGTTCTATTAGGGACCAACTGTTCCATTCTGCAAAATACAGAATGCACACGGACGTCATCCGTTTCTTTGTCGATCCATGATTTGCGGAAAGCAAAATACATTAAGTTGTGAACATGAACCCTTAAGCTCACAATCACTGATGGAAATCACTGACCAAAACACTGACGTGTGAATGAGGCATAAACCAACTTCATGCGCAGTCCTGCCTAGAGAACGGCAACTTTACATCAAGTAATGAGCACTGGACTACTAGATACCGTGCAGTAGTAGTGAGTGCTAGTGTTGAGTGAATCAAAGTTCACAAAGTGGATTTCAATCCAAATTTCAGGAAAAATTTGAATCACCGCGCACCCGAATTTCCTTGTGCTTTGTGGTAATAACAAATCAATTTTCCCTGAAATGGCAGTAAAAATATTTGAGCGCGAAGAGGCCTCTGCGGCCATCTTGCTTGAAGACCCTGTGAAAAATCTTGTGCGTGGTGACATATGATGTCACCACGTTGGCCGACGTGATGATGTCATTATGTGCCATGCGAAGTTTCGTGCTAGATCTTCAAGCAAGGTGGCCGTAGCGTCCTCTGCGAGATCAAATGGATGAGGTAAGTACAATTTAATTTTTTTACTTTTTTTTGCAAACACTAGAATGCTTTAATATGGATCTCAGATGCAACAATCAGTGATGAACACAGCATCTGAGGTGTTCAATGAAGGGGGATGGTGCAAACTCTGTTCCCTGTCATTAGACCCACTATTTACAAATAAATGCGCTTCGTGACGAAGCAGCCAAATCGAAATTTAGAGAACATCGTTCATCTCTAGTGAGTTCTCACAATATATTCAATATTGTAGGTAGAGTGAATGTTGCTGTGCCTCAATTACAATATACAGCGACTACAGGTGCAATTTTCGACGTATATATGAACCATACTATTATATCATATCACGTGTATGCTAATACTGGCAACACTAGCAGCTGATATCATTGGCCATTCATTTAAGAGCTATTGGGGACAATACAATCATTAATTTCTAATGATAATTTGTTTTACCTTAGTCCTAACAGCAGCACAGATGGGGTTAACCACCCCCTGTGGACTGGCAGGACCGGCGGAATGTTTATTGAGCCCAAGACTAATAACTCAATTTAACAATTAAGTATCTCCTTAAAAGGACGAAGTCAACCCCCAGCCCACTGTGTTTATAGTAAGAAAAAAACTAGACTTACTAGGGTGGGAAATTTGTGTGCTGCTGTTAGGACTAAGGAAAAACAAATTATCGTTAGAAATTAACGATTCCCTTACGTCCTACCAGCAGCACAGATGGGGAGAAAGCAAGAAGAAACCCCTAGGGAGGGCCTTCCTGCCTGGCAGAACTAAGAATAGTCTGCCCAAAGGCCAAAAACTCAGCTAGACTGGCATCTAGTCTATAATTGGAGATGAATGTCGATTCAGAGCTCCAGGAGGCAGCTTTGCAAATCATGTTGAGAGGCAGAAGACTCCTCTCAGCAAAAGAATTAGCCACAGCTCTAGTAGAGTGGGCCTTCACAAATCCCGGAGGGTCCAGAGATTGGGAAACAAAGGATTCCTTAATAGCCTCCTCAATCCACCGACTGATGGAAGGTTTGGATGTCTTACAGCCTTTAAACTTACCGGCAACAGGATTAGCAGATTCTCATCTTTCTTGAACTCATTGATCTATCCACATAGATCCGGAGACATCTCAAGACGTCCAGAGGATGTCTAGCAGGTTCCTAGGAGGAGGTGGTAGATGTCGACAGAATCGGGAGGGATATCACCTGGTTGATGTTCTGAAAGGAAGGAACTTTAGCCTAAATACGGGGGGAATCTAAGGAGGACCCGGTCATGTAAGAAAATGGTATAGGGCTCATGTGCTGAGAGAGCTTGAAACTCAGAGACCCTTTTGGCCAAAGTCACTGCAAGGAGAAACACAAACTTCCAAATGACAAACTTGATGTCCACCTCCTCTAACGGTTCAAAGGGAGGAGATGCTAACCCCCTGAGAACTACTGATAAATCCCATTGAAAAATGGGTCTCAGTACTGTAGGCTTTAATCTTTCAGCTCCTTTAAGGAAACGTTTGATCAGCGGGTCCTGAGAAAAAAGCCTGTTAAGGCAAGCTGAGATGGCTGAAACTTGAACCTTCAGAGTAAAAGGGCAAGGCCCCTATCAAGGCCATCTTACAGGAACTGAAGGATAGCGGAGAGGGGCGGATCTGCAGACGCCACCTCAGTTGAGGTACAACAGGATGAGAATATCCTCATAATAGGAGAGTAGGCTCTCTTGGTAGAGTCCGCTCTAGAATGAGACAGCGTTCTCAGGACCGACTCTGAAAGCCCTTCTATTCTTGGAAGGGACTGATCAACCTCCAGGCTGTCAGGTTGAATCTGTGCAGATGTGAGCAGAGGTGAGTGTCCCACGACACCAGGGTCTGCTGTGGAGAGAGCCTCTAATATTGTCCTCGACTCAACTGGGGGAGCTAGGTAAACCGGGATCTCTTCGGCCAAAACAGTATGATGGCTATCACCGAGGCCTGATCCTGACGGATTTTCATCAATACCCTTGGAATCATGGAAAACGGAGGAAAGATGTATGCCAGCCTGAACCTCCAGGATATTGACAGAGCATCTAACGCCAGGGGGTTGTCCTCCCTGTAAAGGGAGCAGAACCTCTCCACCTTGGCATTGAACCTTTTTGCCATGAGATCCACCTCTGGCAAACCCCACTTGAGGACTATCTGCCTGAATATCTCCGGATGTAAAGACCACTCCACCGACGGAAGACCGCGGCTCAGCCGCTATCATATTGAGGGAGCCTTGGATGTGGATCGCAGATAAGTGGGAAAGGTACAACTCAGCCTAATCCAGAATCACCCCGATCTCTAACAGGAGGGGAAGTGATCTCGTGCCTCCCTGCTTGTTGATGTAAAGTACCGCAGTCATACTGTCTGACTGGACTTTCACCGCTTTGCCCTGGATCTGAGGGGCTAAGTGAAGGAGGGCGTGCCGGATAGCTTGAATCTCGCGGAGAATGGATGAAAGAAGCCACTCCTCAGGAAACCAGGTCCTGTGAACTGGAGTGTCGTCTAGGTGAGCGTCCCAGCCTACTTGGGACGCGTCCGTAGTCAATATGACCCAGATTGGCTGGGTCATAGACTTCCTGTCTAAAAGATGGCACCACCATCTGAGGGAATACCGAGTTCGCCAAGACAGGGAGCTCAGGGAGTTTAGCCCAGCAGGGCTGCCATTCCATTAGGAGAGGACCTCCGACTGTAGAGGGCAGAGGTGCCATAGAGCCCAAGGAACTGCTTCCGCAGACGCTGACATGAGCCCCGACATCTTCATGAGAGTCCGGATTGGAACTCACCGGGGAAAGGAAAGGAACTTGCCGTGTTCTGAACCCGGGATCTTCTTTCTGGACTCAACTGGAGTGACATCCCAGTGGAGTCGATTGTGAAGCCTAGATATCTTACTGAAGTCGACGGGCTCACCTTCAACTTCTACCAGCTGATGATTCAACCTAAGTTGAACAGAAAGGAGATTGTTACCTGAAGAAGTTGGGTTAGGACCGCTAGAGCAGAGGCTTTCAAAGCCAGTCGTCCAGATAAGGAATGATGGTCAGTCGTTGAAGCCTCAAAGCTGCCACCACAGAAACCACCACCTTGGTAAAAGTGTGAGGGGCAGAAGAAATGCCAAAGGGAAGGGCAACAAACAGAAGATGCCTGACGACACCGGACACCTGGACCGTGATCCTGAGATACTTCCTGGAAACAGGATGGATCGGGATGTGCAGATATGCACCCTTGAGGTCCAGGGTTGCCATCACGTCTCCAGGATTGAGGACGTGAACTACTGACCTGATGGCTTCTATATGAAACTTCACCTTCCTTATAAACCGATTGAAATATCTCAGATCGATAATCATCCGGAGATCCCCTGAAGCCTTCGGAACCAGAAAAACTGGTGAATAGATCCCTAGGCCCCATTCTCCTGCCGGAGCCCCTTTGCAAATGTAGTCCTGAATGTAGGCCTCTAGGATCACCTCCTTGCAGATTGTAGAAGGTTGATCTTGACAAACCTGTCCAGAGGAATAGAGGTGAGGTTGACTAAATAACCCTCGGAAATGATGTTCAGGACCCAGGGATCCGAGATCTCTCGGATCCACTCTTCTCAGAAGTGGGAGAGATGACTCCCGACGGGTACATGAAGCATAGGAGTGGGGAAGCTTATTGGCAGGACGGCAGGAGTAACGGGAAATAACCAAGAGCCTCGAAGAGGCCCGTAGTCAGGAGGTGGATTTTCCATCTTTGGCTCCTCCACGAGAGCACCTCAAACCCTTTCGCTGTGCTCTCCAGTCACTTTGAGAGCTTGTTTGCTTGCCAGACCTGCCACCGCGGTCTTGTCTGCCCTGCCCTCGAAAGGACTGCTGGGGAAGGCTCTTCACCTTCTAGTCTGAAAGGCCCTCCATGATCTTAGAGCCATGCTAAATATAGGCCCCTGACGTCATTTGATAGTATTGTCACAGGGTGCCAAAGGCACACTTGGTCTCCCATCAGCCACAGACCTGCTGCTTAGCGTCAAGAGCAAGGATCTGTGTTTGGCCTCGTTCCCAGGGCTTGCTTTGCTAGCGGGGCAATTCCCTCGCTAGCTTCAACTGGAGCTGTGCGGTATCGCACAAGAAGTCCATAGCCAGGTTGATGGTCTTGAAGGCAGCCAGTATGTCGTCCTAGAAAAAAACTCTGGTTCACGTCAACTTGAATTTGATTCAGGCGAGACCGGAGGAACGTAGAGACTTCAGAAGCCGCTACGGCTGTGGAAGCGGAAGTCGCAGCTGCCGTAACACCCCGTCTTAGTGTGCACTCTGCAAGGGGGCCCTGCAGCTAGACCCATCGTCTGCAGGAACCAGAGTGCGCTTGGACAACTTGACAATAGCCATGTCCACCTTGGGAATGGATCCCCATGAATCCACCAAGGGTTAAGCCATCGGGAACATGGATTTAAACTTCTTTGTTAAAACCAGAACTTTTCCAGGTTTTTTCCACTCTATATCATGACAGAGAGGAGGGTCTCATCTGCTTTGAAGACACGAGGTGCCCGAGTCGCGTGATTGGGAGGCTCCTGATGGACTTGAGCTATTTCTGTGTCTTTCCAGGGGAGAAAACACAACGTCAGCTCCTCCTCATCCGAGGAGGAAGAGACTAAGGAGACCAAGAAGGTCTCTCTACCTGGACAGAGGTCTCCATAGTTGCCTGGGCAGGCATAGGAAGCCTTTTCATCCAGCAGGCCTATGACTCCTTTAATAGAGCCATTGATACATATCCTGCAACGTAGGTTCACTAGAGGGCAGAACCCTCTAACGGCAGCTGTAACATCTGGTGTAGGTTAAGTCAACGGACCCAGGGATTCCCAAACGGTCTCCCAAGCTGGTATTAGCCCAGTTTTAAGCTGTTTACCTTCTGCTATCTCACGAGTGCAGGTATGATCAGCTTACAATAACCGTTGACTGCTGCAATGGTAGCAGGATAGATGCTTCCTCTTGGAATCCACTTTCCTGCCTTCCGAATCCTGCAGAGAAGACATCACTAGCCTTAAGCTGTTTACCTTCTGCAATCTGACGAGTGCAGGTATGATCAGCTTATAATAACTGTTGACCGCTGCAATGGTAGCAGGATAGATGCTTCCTCCTGGAATCCACTTTCCTGCCTTCCGTATCCCGCGGAGAAGACATCACTGCGGGAAAAAAAAGGACAAATAAAACATTTGTAAACCACCTATCTACGCAGGAAAGTTAGAAAAACAGACCAGAGGCAGCTGAGGACTGGAGGAAAAAAATACCACAAGTGGAACAACACCAATTTTAGGACTCTGGGAGCTAGCTGAAAAAGCATATGCAGCCAGAGACCGAACTGGAGCACAGAGCTTCCTAAAATAGGGGAAGGGGAGGGATAGTCAATCCACCCTTCCCCCAGTAAATCCTCCACAGGAAGAAGCATAAGAAAAAAATACTTAAAATTTTCGCATGAAAACGTGGAAAAATCGTATCCGTGGTAAAAAATCGCATCTATGAAAAAAATCGTGCCCGTGAAAAAATCACGGCCGGATTACCCAAAAGTGACGCAAAAGGAGAGTCCCTGCGTCACCTCCAGAAGATGGCGGCGCACAGGGACCGAGAATCCTGGACTGAGGACGCCGCCAAAATACCCCAGCCAGGCGCAACTGCGCGGGGCCGGCAGCAGATAAGCTGCCGGCCAAACTGACAAGGTACCTAGGAAAGGGCAAGGCTGTTACCCAAATGAAAAGAAGGCTCCCCGCACTTTCCATAAGAAAGGGGGGAACAAACCGCCTAGTCCACCTGTCCGGGAGGACAGAAAAAAACACAGTGGGCTGAGGGTTGACTTCCTCCTTTTAAGGAGATACTTAATTGTTAAATTGAGTTATTAGTCTTGGGCTCATTAAACATTACACAGATCCTGCCAGTCCACGGGGGGTGGTTAACCCCATCTGTGCTGCTGGTAGGATGTAAGGGAATATATATTATCTTATGACTGAATTGCAGTTATGATTATTTTGTATTGTTTTTAATTATTATCCTGGTGTTTATACTTTATTAAAATTGAATAATCAGATTATTCTTAGACTAAATAAAAAATAAAAAATAAATGACTTTAGCTTCAAGTATCAAAGTATAATCTGACCACATGAAAAAAAAAATGTTTAAAACACTATGAAAATGCTATGAAAAATGCTAAAAGTCCCTCCCTTTCCATGTCGTTGACTATGCACATTTCAGCTTGTGCCGAGCCAAGGTGGAGAATTCCAGGCCATCCCTACTTCTCTAAAATAAGTTGTACCAGCCCTGTATACATATATACAGCAGAAAGTGGGCCAGTCCTTGTGTCTGTCAGGGGCTGGTACAGTTCATGGCAGCGCCGAAGTGTGGAGCTGTAACTATGGTGAAGTACAATAAATGTCCTTTATGGCCCAATGGGTAAATATGGCTCCTGCCCAGGCACACCAGCAACTTGGCCAGGTGATGGCAATGCCACCTCCACTTTCTAATGCTGAGATTCCTGCAACAATGTCCTTCACTACCTCCGTATCCTACACCTTGTCCTCAGCCTCCATTGTAGGCACAGTTCTGAGCAGTCCTCCAGCATACCACCTATGCAGAGCACGGTGGTGTCACGCTGTTGTGCACCTGGCCAGCCTGGTGGAGGAACTGCTCTGCATCCTTTATCAAGATATCAAATCCTGGCTGTTTTCTCACCAACTGAAAATCAGAACTAGAGATGAATTTTTCAAAAAATCGATTCACCATTCAATGAATCGATTCATTTTGGATTCAAATTTATTTGCGGCAAATTTAGTTAAAAAAACAGCTATTTCCTGGCTGCAGAGAGCCTTTATAGTGGTGTAGAATAGTGTTGAGCGCGAATATTCGAATTGCGAATTTTTATCGCGAATATCGCAACTTCGATAATTCGTGAATATTTAGAATATGATGCTATATATTCGCTAATTCGAATATTCGCCATTTTTCCAATATCTGAAAGGCGAAAACATGACTTGTCCCTGCTTCCTTCTTGTGGGCCAATGAGTCATTGGGCCACAAGCAACTTAAACAGGAAGGAATCATGTTTTCATTTTAAATGGGAATCCATCAACCCAACTCTGACGTTAATTCTCAATGCGAGTATATGTTCGCATCGCAAATTAAACTTAGATCTGGGTTCCTAATGGTTGTTGCTAGAAGATGATTGAGAATATAGCGCTATATCCTCAATCTCCGTCAATTATAGCAATGCAACTGTTAGGAGCTCAGCTCAATGTTTAATTCGTGATGCGAGTATATGTTCGCATCGCGAATTAAACTTTGAGCTGAGCTCCTAATAGTTGGTTGAACTTGCTATTTGCTGGAATATAACGAAGATTGTGAATATAGTGCTATATTCGTGAATTCGTTATAATCGTAATATTCTAGCAAGCCATTGCCAACCTTTAGAAACCCAGCTCTAAGTTGAATTCGCTATGCGAGTATTAAAGGTTATATTAATCGCAATGCGAATTCAACTTAGAGGTGAGTTCCTAATGGGCTTGCTTCTTATCTATCTTATGACCGAGTCGACCAAGACAACCCATTAAATGAACCTAATAGTATACTTCCCTTATGCGGTGCGATTCACTCGCATATGTAATTGCCAATTTTTCGCATGACATAAACTATCTTACATACAGAGAATTATAAATCAGTAATGAGAATTGTTACTGTGATGTATAATCTGCTTCTTTATCTATTATACTGAAGTTTACATCATGCGAAAAATCGGCAATTACATATGCGCGTGAATCGCACCGCATAAGGCAGTATGATATTGGGTTCATTAAATGGGTTGTCTTGGTTGGTCTACTCGAATAGACGAATATTGCGAATATAGCACTACATTCACTATTTTCTTTATCTTCGTCTATTCGACCCAGCAAGCCAACCTAATAGTATACTGCCCTTATGCGGTGCGATTCATGCGCATATGTCATTGCCGATTTTTCGCATGACGTAAAATACAGTTTACTACATAAAGAGGCAAATTATACATCACAGTAACAATTTTCATTACTGATTTATAATTGTCCTCTGTATGTAAGATAGTTTGTGTCATGCGAAAAATCAGCAATTACATATACGCGTGAGTCGCACAGCATTAGAGAGTATGATATTGTGTTCATTCAATGGGTTATCTTGGTCTACCCGAATAGACGAATATTGCGAATATAGCAGTATATTCGCTATCTTCTCTATATTCGACCCAGCAAGCCAACCTGATAGTATACTGCCCTTATGCAGTGTGATTCACGCGCATATGTAATTGCCGATTTTTCGCACGACACAAACTATCTTACATACAAAGGACAATTATAAATCAGTAATGAGAATTGTTACTGATGTACAATTTTGCCTCTTTTTGTAGTAAACTGTATTTTACGTCATGCGAAAAATCGGCAATGACATATGCGCATGAATCGCACCGCATAAGGGCAGTATGATACTGTGTTCATTCAATGGGTTATCTTGGTCTATTCGAATAGACGGCTATTGCGAATATAGCAGAATATTCGCTATCTTCTCTATATTTGACCCAGCAAGCCAACCTAATAGTATACTGCCCTTATGCGATCCGATTCACGCGCATATGTAATTGCTGAATTTTCGCATGACACAAACTATCTTACATACAGAGGACAATTATAAATCAGTAATAAGAATTGTTACTGTGATGTATAATTTGCCTCTTTATGTAGGAAACTGTATTTTACAACATGCGAAAAATTGGCAATTACGTATGCACGTGAATCGCACCGCATAAGGGCAGTATGATATTGGGTTCATTCAATGGGTTGTCTTGGTTGGTTTACACGAATAGACGAATATTGCGAATATAGCACTATATTCGCTATTTTCTTTATCTTCGTCTATTCGACCAAGAAAGCTAACCTAATAGTATACTGCCCTTATGCGATCCGATTCACGCGCATATGTAATTGCCGATTTTTCGCATGACATAAAAATACAGTAAAGAGGAAAATTATACATCAGTATTCAGTAATTAGAATCATTTAGAATACAATATTTGCATTTTTGTAATCGCGTAGGGGCATCAAGCTATTTTCATACAGGTTTTGTTTGTTAGAATTTTCGAATATGTAGAATATAGTGATATACTCTCCATGCAAATTATTTTATTTTTTTCTACAATGTATGAGGTGACTCATCATTATCATTTTCCCTCCCTTCTCCTAGCTTGAATAGCCAATGAGAAGGCTTTGTCATAACTTAGCAACATCCCTAGCAACCAATAGGAAACTAGACTACCCCTTCACTATATAAGTGACGACATCACCCAGCAGCCATTTTGTGGTGTTGGATTTGTTGGAGCTTGGAGCTGTGTTATTTTGTCTGCTGTGCGTTTTATATCATCTTGATTTAATTTATAATATTCTAGTTAGTTAGTTTCAGGTAGTGATTAGGGAATAGTGTAGTTTAGTTTTATAGCTGATAGGGTCGAAATAATTTGAGATAGTTTAGTAGTTTAGTAGAGTTAGGAGAAAAATATAGTTAGTGTTAGGGCCTAGTGTAGCAGATAGGGTTCAGTGCAGGGTTAAGTGTAGGGCATCGAGTTAGGTAGGTAGCTGTTAGATAGATAGATAGATAGATAGATAGATAGATAGATAGATGAATAGATAGATAGATAGATAGATAGATAGTGCTTGATAGTTTAGGTTAGGTATTAGGGCTACAGTTAGGGAATAGTAAAGTTTAGATTTTTCAGGGCAGCGTGTAGTTTAGGTTAGTTAGTGATATAGTATAGTGTAGGGTCTATCTGTCTGTTTTGTCTGTCAGTTAGTGTCCGTCCAGTTAGTGTATTAGTTTTTTTTCCCATTATTTGTTAATTTTAAAAAGTGTTTTAGTCTAAGTTAGTGTCTGTGTTAAGTTTAAAAAAAAAAAAAATTGAAGTTTTATATGTTCTTTGTTTAGTCTAGTTCTGTCTGTCCTCCGTTAAAAAAAAACTTTTTTTTGTCTGTGTGTCAGTCAGTGTCTGTCTTAGGTTTAAAAACAATAAAAACTACAAAAAAAGTTTATAGGTTTACGTGTTTAGTGTAGTTTTTCTGTCTTACGTTAAAAAAACCCGTCTTGTAGTCTCTGTGTGTCAGTTACTGTTTGTGTCAGGTTAAAAAAAGAGTTTACGTTTTAAGTGTTTGGCATTTAGTGTAGTTTTGTTAGTCGTCCGTTAAAAAAAAAAACGTTTTTAGTCTCTGTGTGTCAGTTAGTGTCTGTCTTAGGTTAAAAAAAAAAAAGTTTTAAAGTTTTACGTGTTTTGTGTTTAGTGTAGTTTTGTCAGTCCTCCGTTAAAAAAAAAAAAAAAAAGTTTTTAGTCTCTGTGTCTGTTAGTTTAGTCTTAGGTTAAAAAAATTATTTGATAGCTTTACGTGTTTAGTGTCGTGTGTTACAGTTTTCGTCCTTTCATTTTACACCCATCGTCCCCACCCCAATAAAGTTTCCCCTAATCCCCAGTATGAGTGTACCGGGCCGTGCAGGCAGTCGTGGGCGTGGTCGGGGTAACAGGGAGTTGGTTCCCGCGCTGGACCACTCCCAGCACGGGGCCGCTCATCAAGCCACGGACAGGCAGATGCAGGTGGCAGGGGTGTCCGCCTGATCCGTGACTTTTTCATAAGTGGCAGCCGGCCCATTACTTCACAGGATGCAGAGGCTGTCTTGGCTCTCGTGGCCGATTCTAGTGCCACTGAGTCCTCTGCCCCGACTGCCAGCAACTGCAGCACACCGCCTCCTGTAGAACCAACCCCCAGCTCGCAAGAATTGTCCCCTCTCATGTTCGAAGAGTTTGAGACTGAGAGGGACATCTTGGGGAGGCAATGCAGGAGGCGGAAATACTGTTCAGCCCTGCGGATGGGCAGGACCTGTTGGAAGGGATTGAAGATGAGGAGGAGGAGGGGCCTATAAATCCCCTATGAAATCCCTTCCAACTGGTGCGGGTGGTGTTAGCCACACAACCCCTTCACCTATTCAGACCCAAGCGCCAGCAAGGGGACAGCGGAGCCCAGTCAGGGGCTCCATGTCACCTGTTCCCATCAGTCCACCACAGGTTGGCCTTGGGTCTGACATATCAGGGGGTGAAGATGAGGGTGACCCAGAATGGGTGCCACCTCCTTTGTCAGGTGACGGCAGCACCGATGAAGGTAGGCACCCGAGGCAAATGGTGCGCCAGGTCACCAGGGAGCCCAGTGTCAGGGGCTCCACTGGTAATGGCAGCAGGAGTACGCAGCAGCAGCCAGCTCCACCTGTGCTCACTGAGCCCGAACAGGCACAAGCCAGCACCACCCCATCTGACAGGAGGTCGGTGCGGAAGTCGCCTGTTTGGGCTTACTTCACTCTGGCAGCAGATGATGTCACAGTTGGCATTAGTAAGCTGTGCAATGCCAGGGTGAGGAGAGGGAGATCTATGGCTCGGCTGGGTACCACGGCCCTCAACCAGCACATCCGAGTCAACCACTGGCGGGAGTGGGAACAGATGCGGGGTGGTCAAAGCAACAGTGCCACCAGCAGTGTGCAGGAGACAGCAGCTCCTGCCACTGTACTGCAGCCACCCCAACCCCTTCCACCAACTCATTCCCACTCCCCCGCTCCCTCTTCTAGAGGTACTGGTACCGGCAGCCATACCTCTGCCTCCACTGCACCCTCCTCTGCCGTCTGGCGCCAGCCATCTCTATCTTATGACCGAGTCGACCAAGACAACCCATTAAATGAACCTAATAGTATACTTCCCTTATGCGGTGCGATTCACTCGCATATGTAATTGCCAATTTTTCGCATGACATAAACTATCTTACATACAGAGAATTATAAATCAGTAATGAGAATTGTTACTGTGATGTATAATCTGCTTCTTTATCTATTATACTGAAGTTTACATCATGCGAAAAATCGGCAATTACATATGCGCGTGAATCGCACCGCATAAGGGCAGTATGATATTGGGTTCATTAAATGGGTTGTCTTGGTTGGTCTACTTGAATAGACGAATATTGCGAATATAGCACTACATTCACTATTTTCTTTATCTTCGTCTATTCGACCCAGCAAGCCAACCTAATAGTATACTGCCCTTATGCGGTGCGATTCATGCGCATATGTCATTGCCGATTTTTCGCATGACGTAAAATACAGTTTACTACAAAAAGAGGCAAATTATACATCACAGTAACAATTTTCATTACTGATTTATAATTGTCCTCTGTATGTAAGATAGTTTGTGTCATGCGAAAAATCAGCAATTACATATACGCGTGAGTCGCACAGCATTAGAGAGTATGATATTGTGTTCATTCAATGGGTTATCTTGGTCTACCCGAATAGACGAATATTGCGAATATAGCAGTATATTTGCTATCTTCTCTATATTCGACCCAGCAAGCCAACCTAATAGTATACTGCCCTTATGCAGTGTGATTCACGCGCATATGTAATTGCCGATTTTCGCACGACACAAACTATCTTACATACAGAGGACAATTATAAATCAGTAATGAGAATTGTTACTGATGTATAATTTTGCCTCTTTTGTAGTAAACTGTATTTTACGTCATGCGAAAATCGGCAATGACATATGCGCATGAATCGCACCGCATAAGGGCAGTATGATACTGTGTTCATTCAATGGGTTATCTTGGTCTATTCGAATAGACGGCTATTGCGAATATAGCAGAATATTCGCTATCTTCTCTATATTTGACCCAGCAAGCCAACCTAATAGTATACTGCCCTTATGCGATCCGATTCACGCGCATATGTAATTGCTGAATTTTCGCATGACACAAACTATCTTACATACAGAGGACAATTATAAATCAGTAATAAGAATTGTTACTGTGATGTATAATTTGCCTCTTTATGTAGGAAACTGTATTTTACGTCATGCGAAAAATCGGCAATTACATATGCGCGTGAATCGCACCACAAAAGGGTAGTATGATATTGGGTTCATTCAATGGGTTGTCTTGGTTGGTTCACACGAATAGACGAATATTGCGAATATAGCACTATATTCGCTATTTTCTTTATCTTCGTCTATTCGACCAAGCAAGCTAACCTAATAGTATACTGCCCTTATGCGATCTGATTCACGCGCATATGTAATTGCCGATTTTTCGCATGACATAAAATACAGTAAAGAGGAAAATTATACATCAGTATTCAGTAATTAGAATCATTTAGAATACAATATTTGCATTTTTGTAATCGTGTAGGGGCATCAAGCTATTTTCATACAGGTTTTGTTTGTTAGAATTTTTGAATATGTAGAATATAGTGATATACTCTCCATGCAAATTATTTTATTTTTTTTCTACAATGTATGAGGTGACTCATCATTATCATTTTCCCTCCCTTCTCTTAGCTTGAATAGCCAATGAGAAGGCTTTGTCACAACTTAGCAACATCCCTAGCAACCAATAGGAAACTAGACTACCCCTTCACTATATAAGTGACGACATCACCCAGCAGCCATTTTGTGGTGTTGGATTTGTTGGAGCTTGGAGCTGTGTTATTTTATCTGATGTGCGTTTTATATCATCTTGATTTAATTTATAATATTCTATTTAGTTAGTTACAGGTAGTGATTAGGGAATAGTGTAGTTTAGTTTTATAGCGGATAGGGTCGAAATAATTTGAGATAGTTTAGTAGTTTAGTAGAGTTAGGAGAAAAATATAGTTAGTGTTAGGGCCTAGTGTAGCAGATAGGGTTCAGTGCAGGGTTAAGTGTTGGGCATCGAGTTAGGTAGGTAGCTGTTAGATAGATAGATAGATAGATAGATAGATAGATAGATAGATGAATAGATAGATAGATAGATAGATAGATAGTGCTTGATAGTTTAGGTTAGGTATTAGGGTTACAGTTAGGGAATAGTAAAGTTTAGATTTTTCAGGGCAGCATGTAGTTTAGGTTAGTTAGTGATATAGTATAGTGTAGGGTCTATCTGTCTGTTTTGTCTGTCAGTTAGTGTCCGTCCAGTTAGTGTATTAGTTTTTTTTTTCCCATTATTTGTTAATTTTAAAAAGTGTTTTAGTCTAAGTTAGTGTCTGTGTTAAGTTTAAAAAGAGAAAAAAAATTGAAGTTTTATATGTTCTTTGTTTAGTCTAGTTCTGTCTGTCCTCCGTTAAAAAAAAAACTTTTTTTTTTGTCTGTGTGTCAGTCAGTGTCTGTCTTAGGTTTAAAAACAATAAAAACTACAAAAAAAAGTTTATAGGTTTACGTGTTTAGTGTAGTTTTTTCTGTCTTACGTTAAAAAAAAAACCCGTCTTGTAGTCTCTGTGTGTCAGTTACTGTTTGTGTCAGGATAAAAAAAGAGTTTACGTTTTAAGTGTTTGGCATTTAGTGTAGTTTTGTTAGTTGTCCGTTAAAAAAAAAAACGTTTTTTAGTCTGTGTGTGTCAGTTAGTGTCTGTCTTAGGTTAAAAAAAAAAAAGTTTTAAAGTTTTACGTGTTTTGTGTTTAGTGTAGTTTTGTCAGTCCTCTGTTAAAAAAAAAAAAAAAAAGTTTTTTAGTCTCTGTGTCTGTTAGTTTAGTCTTAGGTTAAAAAAAATTATTTGATAGCTTTACGTGTTTATTGTCGTGTGTTACAGTTTTCGTCCTTTCATTTTACACCCATCGTCCCCACCCCAATAAAGTTTCCCCCTAATCCCCAGTATGAGTGTACCGGGCCGTGCAGGCAGTCGTGGACGTGGTCGGGGTAACAGGGGAGTTGGTTCCCGCGCTGGACCACTCCCAGCACGGGGCCGCTCATCAAGCCACGGACAGGCAGATGCAGGTGGCAGGGGTGTCCGCCTGATCCGTGACTTTTTCATAAGTGGCAGCCGGCCCATTACTTCACAGGATGCAGAGGCTGTCTTGGCTCTCGTGGCCGATTCTAGTGCCACTGAGTCCTCTGCCCCGACTGCCAGCAACTGCAGCACACCGCCTCCTGTAGAACCAACCCCCAGCTCGCAAGAATTGTCCCCTCTCATGTTCGAAGAGTTTGAGACTGAGAGGGACATCTTGGGGGAGGCAATGCAGGAGGCGGAAATACTGTTCAGCCCTGCGGATGGGCAGGACCTGTTGGAAGGGATTGAAGATGAGGAGGAGGAGGGGCCTATAAATCCCCCTATGAAATCCCTTCCAACTGGCGCGGGTGGTGTTAGCCACACAACCCCTTCACCTATTCAGACCCAAGCGCCAGCAAGGGGACAGCGGAGCCCAGTCAGGGGCTCCATGTCACCTGTTCCCATCAGTCCACCACAGGTTGGCCTTGGGTCTGACATATCAGGGGGTGAAGATGAGGGTGACCCAGAATGGGTGCCACCTCCTTTGTCAGGTGACGGCAGCACCGATGAAGGTAGGCACCCGAGGCAAATGGTGCGCCAGGTCACCAGGGAGCCCAGTGTCAGGGGCTCCACTGGTAATGGCAGCAGGAGTACGCAGCAGCAGCCAGCTCCACCTGTGCTCACTGAGCCCGAACAGGCACAAGCCAGCACCACCCCATCTGACAGGAGGTCGGTGCGGAAGTCGCCTGTTTGGGCTTACTTCACCCTGGCAGCAGATGATGTCACAGTTGGCATTAGTAAGCTGTGCAATGCCAGGGTGAGGAGAGGGAGATCTATGGCTCGGCTGGGTACCACGGCCCTCAACCAGCACATCCGAGTCAACCACTGGCGGGAGTGGGAACAGATGCGGGGTGGTCAAAGCAGCAGTGCCACCAGCAGTGTGCAGGAGACAGCAGCTCCTGCCACTGTACTGCAGCCACCCCAACCCCTTCCACCAACTCATTCCCACTCCCCCGCTCCCTCTTCTAGAGGTACTGGTACCGGCAGCCATACCTCTGCCTCCACTGCACCCTCCTCTGCCGTCTGGCGCCAGCCATCTATTGCAGATGCTTTTGAACGCACCGCGCCCTACGCCCCCGGGGACCGTCGCGTGCGTTCACTCAATGGGCTCCTGGCAAGGGTTATCGCCCAACATCTGCTGCCTTACAATCTGGTGGATAGCAATCCATTTAGGCAGATGTTGGAGCAGGCCCAACCCAGATGGCGTGTCCCCAGCCGCCATTACTTTGCCCGGACCGGCGTCCCTGCCCTTCACCAGCACATTGTGCGGAATGTATCCCTGTCGCTGGATCATGCTGTCAGCGACAGGGTGCATCTCACAATAGATGCTTGGACCAGCAGGCATGGGCAGGGACACTATATAAGCTTCACAGCCCATTGGGTGTCCCTCCGAGGTGCCGGGGAGGGATTAGCGACATCTGATTTTGTGGTACCACCCCGGGATGTCCAGGGGAGAACTGCTGCTCTCCCGCAAGCCACTGTCTCCACAGCTGCTGAGCCCCCCAGCAAGCGTCCCTGTTGCTATGCAAGTGTGGGGCACGTCTGCTGCTAGGCCGTGCTGCAGCTTGTGAGCTTAGGGGACCGGAGACACACTGGACCTGATGTTCTGTCCGCACTACAGGCTCAGGTTCAGAAGTGGCTGACACCCCGAAGGCTCCAAGCAGGTATGGTTGTCTGTGACAATGGCAGCAACTACTCGCCACCCTTCATGCTGGCAGTCTGACCCACGTGCCCTGCATGGCACATGTCCTCAACCTAGTGGTACAGAAGTTCCTTCGTACGTACCCAGGGTTGAGTGACATTGTGCTGAGGGTACGTAGGATTGCCAGCCACTTCAGACGCTCCCCAACTGCCGCCGCGTACCTGTCAAAACTACAGAGGGACAACAGCCTGCCCCCCCACAGGCTGATTGTGGACAGTGTGACGTGGTGGAACTCCACCCTCCACATGCTGGAGAGGTTGTGGGAGCAGCGACGGGCTGTGAGGGAATACCTACTGGACCTAGGCACTTCAGGGCCATCACACCCACTCCACTACATCACCAATGCGGAGTGGGGGCAGATACAGCAGGTCTGCCACGTGTTGGCCCCATTCAAGCAGGCGACAAAGATGGTCAGCGGGGAGCATGTCGGTCTGAATGACGTGCTCCCCCTAGTGTTCCTGCTGGACAGGACACTAGATCGCCTGCTCGAAGCTGGGGAGAGTGCCTTGGTGAAGCAAGATGAGGCCTTGCTCTACCAGGAGGACCAGGCCCAGGACGAGGAGGAGGAATCAGTGTACGTCCAGGAGTCTGGGCCTGGTCAGGAAGGAGAGCCGGTGCTGGGGGCACCGTTAGTCCGGGGGTGGGGCATCTCCGACCGGGAGCAGCAGCATCAGCAGCAGCAGGAGGACCAAGAAGTCATGGTCCCGGGCAGTCGTGAAGAGTCACAGCGGGCTGTGCTCTTCCCCATGGCTGCCCATATGCTGCGATGCCCCAGGAGGGACCCCCTTATCAAAAAATTTAAGGAGAGGGAAGACATTTGGTTGGCCACCCTTTTAGACCCTCGCTGCAAGGGGAAACTCGAGCAGTTCATCCCAGCCAGCCGGAGGCAGGCCCGTCTTGAAAAATTGCGGGCCTGTCTTATCTACCGACTGGAAGAGGCAAACCCTCGGCCTCACTCTCCAGTTCTCCCCGCCCATCTCACCCAACAGGCGGCTGGCACCAGCAGCACCACCCGAACAGGTGACCTTCTGGGTGAGATGAGGCTCTTCTACCAGTCTGCGCGACCCAGTACCAGCAGCAGCATCAGTCACCACCAGCGGCTGGCCCGCATGATGGCAGACTACATGGGGTCGGTAGGTGCTTCTGACAGCATCCCCGCCGACGACCCCATGGAGTACTGTGTTACCAGGCTGGACACCTGCCGTGAGCTCGCTCAGTATGCGCTGGAGTTACTATCTTGCCCCCCCTCCAGCATACTGTCTGAGTGGGCATTCAGCGCGGCAGGTGGGGTGGTCACGGACAAGCGGACCCGTCTGTCCACAGACTCCGTGGACAGACTCACATTCATTAAGATGAATGAGTCCTGGATCGGCAGTGACCTCATGGCCCGCGCTGTCGGTTCAGGGAGCTGAAGGGTCCTTTGTCCATCCCTCTCCTTTGCTCTCCCTCCCAAACTCCGTTGTTTTTTAATTGTTCCCTCTGTTTTTAACGTTATATGAATTACTTTTATTATTTATTTATTGATATTTATTTGATCGATATTTTTTGTCAAGTTTGTATCATGTATATATTAATTTAATGTTTTAATTATGAATTTGTTTTGAACATGTTGAGTTACATTTGGGCCTTTAAACATAATGTCTGCTGCTGCCTGTGCTGCTGAATTTGGCCAAGCTACATGTGGCCATGATAATAGACCACTTCTGAAATCCTGGTTGGGAACTGAGAACATGACCTAGCAGCCAAACCTTTACTGCTTTACAGTTTAAACACTCCCATACAAAATTCTCCCCGCTGCCTGTGATACAATTACCTTACACAATGGGTGGATGTAATTATCACAGGCAGGAGAATGCATAGTTTTTTTTTTTTTTTTTGAGTCAATCGTTTTTATTAAAGTTTTTAACAAACAGTACATCTTGTATATTCATCAATGGTACAAGAAATATTGCACAGCAAGGAGTAACATAACTGTTGCCTTCTGTACCACAATTACATATAAGAATATGCATAAACAGATATGGTACTGACAATCAATATGTCGAGCATACATATACTTTGACATAAGTAAAAGCAGCATAACATATCATGATAACTGCCTATTAGAGAGAGATAAGCGCTACAAATTGATCAAATATACTAAACGCCACCCAAGCACCTTACAAATTTTTATGTAGTACATTCAACAGTCCAACTATAAGATCGCATGTCATATCATATCTAGCCACGCTTGTAGAAGGGGGATATATGCCATGCCTGCCACCATTTTTGGAATGTATTAAAGCTCCCACCACCCAAAGCCAAAATCCTTTTATATTCATAAGTAGTGTTCATGGCAGTGATCAATTCGGACACCGATTTCCACCTTCTAAGGAGCATTAATTTAGCTAGAACGCAAAAAATGCAAACTATTTTTCTGTATTTCGGAGGTAGCTCAGCTATACCAATGAATAGCAATATCAGATGTGGAGACCAATCGATAGAGGTAGGCAGGAAGCGACACAACACATCATGACACTCCTTCCAATATGCCTGGATACATGGACACTTCCACAGAATATGGTAGAGTGTGCCTCTACCGCCACAACCCCTCCAACACTGGTTCGAAGCTCCGGGATACATTATGGATAATCTATCTGGTGTATAATACCATAGAAGAATCGTTTTGAGCGCTGATTCAATGTGTGAAGTGCATTTCAAGTATTTATGTATAATGGTCAGTGCCCCTGTCCATTCGTCCTCTGCAGATGTTCAGGCAGTGACATCTTCCACAATGGGGTATGCAGAAGGTCTGACAACGAGAAAGGGGCTGATTGCACCCGTTCTATATGGATCCACGGGATATCTGCGTCCAATTTTACCCATCCCTTTAACATAGAAACAAGAGTCGCTACATAATACAGTTCCAAGTCTGGGACTCCCAAACCTCCCAACCTCTTGTTCCTCCTAATTATGTCCTTCGCCACCCTCGGCTGTTTCCGTTTCCAAATATACTTAGCCACTAGCGAATTCGCCTGAACAAAAAATTTATTGGGTAGTGAGATCGGCAGGGTGTGATACAGATACAAAAACCTAGGGAGAACAAACATCTTAAACGCCTCCACTCTACCCATCCATGAGGTGTTATGATCGTGGAACGCAGACAGGTCTTTCTCCACGGAGGTTAGGAGTTCTCCATAGTTTAGTGGGTATAGTTGAGAAGGCAGGTGAGTGATGTACGTGCCCAGATACTTAATATGAGTGTCTTGCCAGTCAAAATCCCATATACCTTTAAGGTGTTGCACCAAGGTTTCTGGCATGTTTACCGGCAACGCTTGAGTCTTACAAGAATTAAGATGATAGTATGACAAATTTCCATATTGCACGATAAGATCCATGACTGCTGGTAAGGAGACAGCTGGATCAGAGAGGGACAGCAGGACATCATCTGCATATAGTGAGATGACGTGGGTACGGTCACCAATAGCTATGCCAGATATGCCCGGGTGCTGTCTGACTGCCTGTGCCAGGGGTTCCATGGCAATGATAAACATCAATGGGGAAAGAGGACACCCCTGTCTGGTTCCGTTCGTTAGTGCGAAGGAGACTGATAAAGCACCGTTCACATATACAGTGGCCGAGGGGGAGCTATATAAGGCTTTTATAGCTTGTACGATGGGGCCCTGAAAACCCAACTTTTGGAGCACCGAGAAGGCAAACGACCAACGCAGCCTGTCAAAGGCCTTCTCGGCGTCCAAAGCAAGAGCCAACATGGGTGTCTTATGCCGGTTGACCTGATGTAGGAGACCCAACATCCTCCTCGTGTTGAAGAAGGATTGTCGAGCTGGGACAAATCCTGTTTGATCTATATGAATAATAGATGGGAGGGATTTAGCTAAACGCATGGCTAACAGTTTAGCGTAGATTTTTGTGTCTTGGTTGAGTAAAGAGATAGGTCTAAAGTTTTGGGGCCTATCAGGATTCTTGCCAGGTTTGGGGAGGGCTATTATAACCGCCTTCAGGTTTTCAACAGGGAGTGTTCCGGTAGTAAGAGCAGTGATGCAGAAATCCCTTAAAAACGGGCTCAGAATTTTCTTAAAGTGTTTATAATAGTGACACGCAAACCCGTCTGGGCCAGGTGCCTTGTCACGAGGTAACGAGTCAATCACCCGTTCTACTTCCTCCGTAGTATTGGGCGAATTAAGGGCCTGAAGCTGAGTACCAGACAACGTCGGCAGGTCTAAAGAAGATAAAAAGGAGTTAGTCAAGTCCTCTAAGTTGTCCGGAGCAGGGACAGAATTCCTCAGGTTGTATAACTCCGCATAGTATGACTGAAATTGGTTAGCAATGTCAACTGGAGAGTAAATTTTGTCATTAGTGGTGGGATTGACTAAAAATGGGATCCTACTCTTAGCTTGCCGTGACTTAAGGCTGGACGCTAGCAGTTTCCCCGCTTTGTCCCCCTGAGAATAATATTTCGCCTTCACTTTCCGAAACATTTTCTCGTATGATACCAATAACAGATTTCTCAGCTGTTGCCTAGTTCTACGAAGTTCTTCCGCTAACTGAGGGGACTGCGCCTGTTTGTTCTTCCTCTCTAGGTCCTGAAGTTTGGCTATCAAAACAGATGTTTCCTTATCCCATTGTCTCTTCTGTATCGCACCCTGCTGAATAAAGGATCCCCGAATACACGCCTTATGGGCGTTCCACAATAACACAGGGTCAATAGAAGGTTGATTATTAAGTCTGAAAAATTCTGTCAAATCCGATTCTATGCGTGTCTCAAATTTAGGGTTTGAAAGTAATAAGGGGTTACTACGCCATAAATACCTATATAAGAAGTTGACCTCTTCAGATAACTTTAGAGTGATTGCAGCGTGGTCAGACCATTTGATCAGTTCCACTGAGGAGTCCATCGCGCCATCCAACAAAGTTCTATCAATGACAAACATGTCTATACGGGAATATACGTTATGGACCCCTGAGTGAAACGTGTAGTCTCTTGCCGAGGCATGATGGATGCGCCAAATATCAAACAAATTATCCTTCAGAAAGGCCATAGCCAGGGAAGGCACGTGTCGACTATGTAGAGCAGAAGTGTCCATAGCAGGGTCAGAGGTCAAGTTGAAGTCCCCAAATATAACCAATTTCCCCTGTCGGTACTTGTTCACCCTGGCCATGACCCTCCCGAAAAAACCAAGTTGACCAGCATTGGGGGCATATAGTGACACTAAGGTATATTTAACATTATTCAAAGAGCAGACTAGAATAATATAACGCCCTTTTGGGTCAATAAAATCCTTAATATGGGAGAAGGCTACGGAGTTTTTAACCGCAATTGCAACTCCCCTCGATTTAGAATGGAAGTGGGACTGAAACAAATGGGGAAACAGTGGGTGTTTCAACCTATGGCCATCTTTCTGCAATAGGTGAGTCTCTTGGACTCCCAATATGTCACATTGCAGTTTTTTGGCCTCACGCCATAGACTCATCCTGCGCATAGGACTGTTGAGTCTGTTAACATTTAAACTAGCAAAGGTGATCACCATCTTATAACATCAGCAGATCTAAATGAATGAGAGTAGCTAAAGGATGTATCGGGTCGGTGCACCGCGTCTCCCAGCCAGCACGCGCGCACCGGGTGTACAAAGGTGGCTAGATGTGTAATAGGCAGATAGCAAACAACAAAAGAACATAATCGTCCACTCGGGAAACTTAAGTGGAACACAATTAACACTAGCAATAACAGATATGAACCTATCATAGCTAAATTAAACATGGAGAGCTATTTTCTCCCCAAATCCTAGAGGGCAAGTCCTGTCTGTAGCCTCGGAAAGTCCAGACTTGGAAGTTAGGCCAAACAGGTAGGACAAGTAATAACATATTGCACCCCAGCACTATATATTTACCACGGTGAACCAAATTCAGCGTACAACATCCCAGTCTTTATGGATCCTTCCTGGAACAGTCGAACGGCTCTTCTCCAGATTAACCGGGGTTAAACCCCAGCCTTGTAGGATTTTCGCGCTGTCAGATAGAGATCTGATAACATGCAAATCTCCCTTGTGAGATACCATGAGACGTACCGGGAACCCCCACCGGTATGGAATCTTAGCTTGTTGCAGGGCTATAGTAACAGGGAGTAGGGTACGTCTCATCCTTAAAGTCGCAGCAGAGAGGTCCGCGAAGAGAAGAACCTTATGGTAAGGCGCCGGCAGGCCTCCATGTTGTCTGGCATACGCCATTAGTTGTTCCTTTTTAACAGAAAAAAAGTGTACCCTTGCCAGGACATCACGAGGAACGTCTTCAGCCAGGTGTCGAGGTCAGGGTACTCTGTGAGCTCGATCGATTTCCAGATCTTTATCCTGGCACTGGGGGAGGACAGCTTTCAACAGCTCCTTCACATATGTAGGAATATCCTTAGCAGGAACTGACTCAGGTATCCCTCTCAATTTAATATTGTTACGCCGACTGCGGTCTTCCAGGTCGGCTAATTTGGCCTTTATGGCTACTACTTCAGCCTCCAGCTCTGTATGAGCATCAATTAGGGCATTGTGGGAGTCCGCAAAGTCACTGAATTTGCTCTCCAGATGATCTGTCCTAGAGCCCAAAGCAGCAATCTCGACCTTTAGGGGGCCCACGAGGTGCCTCATGTCAGACAGCAGCGAGCGTCTTTGAGAGATCAACATGTCTCTCATGACTGTGTCAGTCAGGGTGACATTAGAAACTGGGAACTTTAACAGCGCCGCTTCTCCTTCAGATTCCCCTTCTCTGTCCCCAGTACCTGCGGACGTAGCAGCAAAGGCCCCCTCTTCCGATATCTCCGCGGGTATTCTTATCTCCTCGGTAAGCAGGGAGCCTGCACCCCTCGTGCGCGCTGTGCGTCTCTGTGATGGCGATAGTTCGTGGCAGGCCTCTTCTTGCTCACAGTCTCCGGGCGCACTATTTTGTGTGTCGGTCTCTGCTTCGGTCGCCGCCCGTGCAGGAGAGTGCGGAGGTGAGTTACCAGGTGCTGAGCCAGACTCTTGGACTCCTTGATGGTCCGCGGCCAACTGTCTCAGGGCCGCCTCTGCATCCCCGGCGCCATCTTGGTCCCGGTCAGTCGCGTCGTTGAAGTAAAATTTAGAGAGCTGCGGGTGCCTGGTACACCTTCTTTCTACGCCCAGCCATAGCCTCAGGGTCTCAGGAATGGGTCCCAGCAGAAAATTCGTGGGTCACCGTGTAATTAGGTTGCTGTGAGGTCGCTTTAATGCTAGTGCTCGCAGGAGCTCAAGCAAGCTGCATCCGCTCGCCTCGGCGGCCAGACCACGCCCCCGAGAATGCATAGTTTTAAACAATGTCTTCTGTCCTGGAGACAACAGAGGAGTCATTCAATTATCTCTCAGGACAAAGGGAAATCGCCAATACACACGTGGGGACAATAGGACAGACATCACTATTCAATACACAATGTCCAACCCTTTACAGTAAATATAGACATTTAACATATCCTCAGATGGCTTGGATCTGAGCGCTCAATATATCCAAACAGCGCTCAGATGCCACAAACACAGTCAAATCACCATGTGGTTTAATTTTAGCATGGGCTCATGAGAGGGGCCATAATCCTTGGTCAAGAAGCTGGCAACAAGGCTTCTCCAGCACCCATTGGCCAGGTTGGTTTTGCCACACTGCCGTTGATCACACTGCCGTTGATGCTGCTGCATGTCATTAAAATTTTGACTTGCATTTGAGCCTTTTAACATAGCGTCTGCTGCTGCCTGTGAAGCCGATTCGGGCCATGCTACATGTTGCCCTGATAATACACTACTCATTAAATCCTGCCGTTGATGCTGCTGCATGTCATGAAAATTTTGACTTACATTTGAGCCTTTTAACATAACGTCTGCTGCTGCCTGTGATGCCGAATCGGGCCATGCTACATGTTGCCCTGATAATACACCACTCCTTAAATCCTGCCGTTGATGCTGCTGCATGTCATGAAAATTTTTACTTATATTTGAGCCTTTTAACATAATGTCTGCTGCTGCCTGTGATGCCGAATCGGCCCATGCTACATGTTGCCCTGATAATACACTACTCATTAAATCCTATTGTTGATGCTGCTGCATGTCATGAAAATTTTGACTTACATTTGAGCCTTTTAACATAACATCTGCTGCTGTCTGTGATGCCGAATCGGGCCATGCTACATGTTGACCTGATAATACACCACTCCTTAAATCCTGCCGTTGATGCTGCTGCATGTCATAAAAAATTTGACTTACATTTGAGTCTTTTAACATAGCGTCTGCTGCTGCCTGTGATGCCGAATCGGGCCATGCTACATGTTGCCCTGA
Source organism: Bufotes viridis (assembly GCA_033119425.1). Taxonomy (NCBI): domain Eukaryota; kingdom Metazoa; phylum Chordata; class Amphibia; order Anura; family Bufonidae; genus Bufotes; species Bufotes viridis. The sequence goes on along the minus strand of CM065593.1, from coordinate 216,614,929 downwards.
TAATACACCACTCCTTAAATCCTGTTGTTGATGCTGCTGCATGTCATGAAAATTTTGACTTACATTTGAGCCTTTTAACATAACGTCTGCTGCAGCCTGTGATGCCCAATCGGGCCAAGCTACATGTTGCTGTGATAATACAACACTCCTTAAATCCTGCCGTTGATGCTGCTGCATGTCATGAAAATTTTGAGTGACATTTGATCGCACAGGGAATAATCATAGAGTCCAGACCGTCACACTTTTTTTAAAGTAAAATTTTGATTGGGTTATTTAATGTTTTATTATAAACTGGAAGTGTGCTTACCTGCCAGTGCCTGGCGTTATTCTGCCTAGTTACAAATGGAAACTTATGAGTCAGCATTCTAGTACTGTGTTAACTCTAGATGCTGTATGTCCTGATCGTGCGTAGACAACCATCATGGACCTGATTTTATCTTTTGCACTTTAAAAAGTATAGAATTATGAATTCTCTTAACCTGGATTGCATGTTTCATATTCTCGCATGTGCTCAGCTTATTTATGTATTGTCAATATTTAGACATAAAAATATTTATTTAAATAATCTTTTTAAAAAGACATTTTATCTAGCGTTGTTTGGCTTCATTCACAAAATGAAATGATTTCACTTTATTTTATTATTTTTTATTTTAAATTAAGTGTGGTTTGGGGCGGTTATGTTGTGGCTCACGCTGTAGCACGGTGTGGACCGCATGTGGCTTTCCCTTTTTAAAAGGTCTTGTGCAGTTGGCATTGTACAGGACTGATTGATGAACCTACGGAAATTTATTTTATTTTTTATTTATTTTATTTTATTTTATTATTTTTTTTTGTCACACGGATTGAGGGTCCAACACGGTGTTGTATGTCGTTCTGGGAGGGATGGCTGACTTTCGTGTTGACCTCTCTACATGGTTGGGTGTGACTAGCGTTATACTCATCCGTGTGGAAATCCGGTTTTGTGAATGGAGCCATGTAAATATGTATAGGTACTTGTCTTGTTTATGTTACTTATTGGCAATTATGTAATGAGGATTTGCACATGCTAATTATATATAACCACTGCTTTAAGATTTTAAGTATAAACTGTGTACTCTATGATGTTCTTGGAGACATGTCACCGGTTAGAGAATTCATATAATCATAGTCATGTAATCAATCATATGTTTCTATGTGTAGGGCGGAAGCAATGCTACAACATGCAAATTATTAAAATTGGACGCTATCGAAGATCCATGCTGGTTAGTTCTTACCCCTACCATTTTATTGTTCCAACATTGTTCCTTCTTTTTGTTTTATAGTTCTGATAACAAGATTTGATTGTAAAGAAATTTTTGGAATTTGTAAAAGTTTATAATTTTGCTAATTTGATAAATCAAACATGGTTTTTTGTAGTTATTATTACTTTGTTCAAGTTTTGTATTTTAATAGTTAATTGTTTGATGAAAAAATACATTTGATATTTACGATAATTTGAAATTTATGTTACTACATAAAATAATTTAGTTACTAGGAAAATTAACCAAAAAATTTATTTTAAGTGTAACTCTGGACTATTAGAATGCTTTGCATTTAATATTTAATACACAACCATTACCAATGACTACTACTATCGTGATCCATTTGAGTTATGTGTAGGCCTCATACTACACTATTTCTATATACCTGCGGATGCTGTATGTCAGGATACTGATTAGTTTGGGAACGGACTCTAGGGGCCTTTACTTAAAAAAATGTTTAACCATTATAGTGAAAACTTCAAAGTTTTTTAATTTAAAAAAATTAAAATAAACAATATAATTACAAAAAATTAAAATAAAACAATTGCACAAATCTTAATAGGGCAATGCCCTCATAGTTTTAACCAATTTTTTTAGATCCCCCACGTCCTTGGCATGCCTCTCCCCCATTTCTCTCATGCCATTTGAGAACTGGAGCTTGATCTCCCGCATCTTCCGGAGATGCTGCTCCCGGAATGCCTTTATCCCAGTCTGGTGCTCCCTCTTCCTAATTTTTAGGTCCATTTCTTTTAATACTGTAAAAAAATAAAAACAATAAATAAAATAGACGGTGTCGTTTCTGAAGAAACCACATGATGTTGGCTTGAAATCTGATTGGCTGTTGGTGGCTCCACCCACTTTTTTGAATTTTAATCCCAGTCCTCCAGTGACCAACTTTGCAAAGTTTGAAGACTGTGCCAATAAAAGTCTAAGAGCAGCGGCAGTTTGATTTTTCCCATTTAAACAAATGCCTGAAATTTGATTGGGCAGTGTAGACTCCACCCACTTTTTTATAAATTTTAATCCCAGTCACCTAGTAACCCATAGTGCCAAGTTTGGGGACCCTGGCTTAAATACCGTGGGAATGACAGCTTTTTAACGTTTTCACCCTGAAGTCAACAGTGAAAATTTGTTTGGTTGTTTGTGGCTCTGCCCACTTTTTAATGTCCCCCAAATTTGACACAAATTTTCAGGGTGACCCCATGACTAAGTGACCCAAGTTTGGTGACTTTAACTTGAAAGCTGAAGGAGTGACAAAACGTAATAGTTTTCCTATGAAAGTCGATGGGACAAAATGGGGTCTCCGGGGGGCCGCTCCAGTGGCCTGGAGGGTGGGATCGGTTAACAAAGCAAAACTTTGTGGGAGGAGTAGCGTATAGAAAATTGCAAAATTTTCATTGGCCAATGGTATCTCAGCCCACTTTGGGGTGTCCCCTCCAAATATACCCGTTTATTTGGGTTGACACCAACAATATCTGGTCCGAGTTTGGGGAATAATCATGGCTGCTCGGTATGTCTCAATGGGAATGTGGGAATGTATACCTCGGGGAATCAGTACGCCTGTAACTACAGGTTTCAGGGAGGTTTTCTTTAGAAATTATTTTGGGCCTGGGTTTTAATAGTCAGAGACATTGGGTGGGACAGGTCACACCCGTACTACATCTTGCGTTTTTCATAACATTGTGCTTAAAAAGGCTGTTAAAATACAGTGTGGATAGGCGATCGGAATGCAGAAAAAACCTAGAGGGGAACCAGACCTCTGGAAGACTGTAAAGAGTGTTGAGATAGTACTTTTTTGTTATCCCGCTTGTACGGAACTGTAAGTGTGGGACTAAAGGTTCTCCGATATGTGTGGGCTCAAGAAAGATTATTAGTAGTGTTGAGCGAACAGTTCGAGCATAGTTCGGGTCCGTACCGAATTTTGGGGTGTTCGTGACACGGACCCGAACCCGAACTTTTTCGTAAAAGTTCGGGTTCGGGTCCGCTGCTCGCATGTATTTTGGCGCATTTTGAAAGGCTGCAAAGCAGCCAATCAACATGCATCATACTACTTGCCCTAAGATGCCATCGCAGCCATGCCTACTATTGGCAAGGCTGTGATTGGCCAAGTGCAGCATGTGACTCAGCCTCTTTATAAGCTTGTGCGCACGTCGGGACGTGCTCACTCCCGATGTGAATAGAACAGGGATAGACGCAGCTGATGCTAGGCGAGAATAGGCAGGGATAATTGAATAACTGGAAGCAAATTTCTCTCCTCCACCTGTGATTCATCTGAACAACTGCAGCTGAGCTGCTTTTTTGATAGGGATTGGCTATTTTTAGAGTGGCCAGAGTGATTTTTCCATCTACATGTACCTGAGCTGACCGCCGGCCGCCATTTTGCGACTTGTAGTGCTGCAGCAGAAGCTGCCACAGTGTGCATTCCAAAGCTCCAAACAAGTCAGACATCTACACCTGGGATTCAGACCAATAGCGATTTAGCAGCACAGTCCAAGGCTATTTTTTTAAAGGTTGTGCAGACCATTTTGTGGCACATGTTACTGGGCTGATAGGCGGCGGCCATCTTGGGACTAGTGCTGCAGCACAATCTCTCCCAACGTCCATTAATCACTTGTAATAGTGGTCTGTGCCATAGAAATCCTACATCAGGGACTTGGGTGTGCTTGTGTCACCCCTACTAATACCAGTCCACCTGTAATCCATACAGTGAAAAGCCATAAAGTATTCCAGTGAGGGAATTTTTTTTATTTAAAAAGGCCAAGTTAGTTTATCTGGCGCTCAATATACTAGATACAGTTAGGCCTGCGTTTCATACATCTGGAATTAGCAAACTAATGTGCTGGGGTTGGGAAAACATATATGTACCCATACTAGAATCTGTCAAAGAAAGCGGTACTCACATATAACAGTCATTCCATCTGTAATCCATACAGTCAAAAGACTGAAAGTATTCCAGTGAGGGAATTTTTTTATTTAAAAAGGCCAAGTTAGTTTATCTGGCGTTCAATATACTAGATACAGTTAGGCCTATGCGTTTCATACATCTGGAATTAGCAAACTAATGTGCTGGGGTTGGGAAAACATATATGTACCCATACTAGAATCTGTCAAAGAAAGCGGTACTCACATATAACAGTCATTCCATCTGTAATCCATACAGTCAAAAGACTGAAAGTATTCCAGTGAGGGAATTTTTTTTTATTTAAAAAGGCCAAGTTAGTTTATCTGGTGCTCAATATACTAGATACAGTTAGGCCTCATGTTTCATACATCTGGAATTAGCAAACTAATGTGCTGGGGTTGGGAAAACATATATGTACCCATACTAGAATCTGTCAAAGAAAGCGGTACTCACATATAACAGTCATTCCATCTGTAATCCATACAGTCAAAAGACTGAAAGTATTCCAGTGAGGGAATTTTTTTATTTAAAAAGGCCAAGTTAGTTTATCTGATGCTCAATATACTAGATACAGTTAGGCTCATGCTTTCATACATCTGGAATTAGCAAACTAATGTGCTGGGGTTGGGAAAACATATATGTACCCATACTAGAATCTGTCAAAGAAAGCGGTACTCACATATAACAGTCATTCCATCTGTAATCCATACAGTCAAAAGACTGAAAGTATTCCAGTGAGGGAATTTTTTTATTTAAAAAGGCCAAGTTAGTTTATCTGGCGTTCAATATACTAGATACAGTTAGGCCTCATGCTTTCATACATCTGGAATTAGCAAACTAATGTGCTGGGGTTGGGAAAACATATATGTACCCATACTAGAATCTGTCAAAGAAAGCGGTACTCACATATAACAGTCATTCCATCTGTAATCCATACAGTCAAAAGACTGAAAGTATTCCAGTGAGGGAATTTTTTTTATTTAAAAAGGCCAAGTTAGTTTATCTGGCGCTCAATATACTAGATACAGTTAGGCCTATGCTTTCATACATCTGGAATTAGCAAACTAATGTGCTGGGGTTGGGAAAACATATATGTACCCATACTAGAATCTGTCAAAGAAAGCGGTACTCACATATAACAGTCATTCCATCTGTAATCCATACAGTCAAAAGACATGAAAGTATTCCAGTGAGGGAATTTTTTTATTTAAAAAAGGCCAAGTTAGTTTATCTGGCGTTCAATATACTAGATACAGTTAGGCCTGCGTTTCATACATCTGGAATTAGCAAACTAATGTGCTGGGGTTGGGAAAACATATATGTACCCATACTAGAATCTGTCAAAGAAAGCGGTACTCACATATAACAGTCATTCCATCTGTAATCCATACAGTGAAAAGCCATGAAAGTATTCCAGTGAGGGAATTTTTTTATTTAAAAAGGCCAAGTTAGTTTATCTGGCGCTCAATATACTAGATACAGTTAGGCCTATGCTTTCATACATCTGGAATTAGCAAACTAATGTGCTGGGGTTGGGAAAATATATATGTACCCATACTAGAATCTGTCAAAGAAAGCGGTACTCACATATAACAGTCATTCCATCTGTAATCCATACAGTGAAAAGCCATGAAAGTATTCCAGTGAGGGAATTTTTTTTTATTTAAAAAGGCCAAGTTAGTTTATCTGGTGCTCAATATACTAGATACAGTTAGGCCCATGCTTTCATACATCTGGAATTAGCAAACTAATGTGCTGGGGTTGGGAAAACATATATGTACCCATACTAGAATCTGTCAAAGAAAGCGGTACTCACATATAACAGTCATTCCATCTGTAATCCATACAGTCAAAAGACTGAAAGTATTCCAGTGAGGGAATTTTTTTATTTAAAAAGGCCAAGTTAGTTTATCTGGCGCTCAATATACTAGATACAGTTAGGCCTCATGCTTTCATACATCTGGAATTAGCAAACTAATGTGCTAGGGTTGGGAAAACATATATGTACCCATACTAGAATCTGTCAAAGAAAGCGGTACTCACATATAACAAGTCATTCCATCTGTAATCCATACAGTCAAAAGACTGAAAGTATTCCAGTGAGGGAATTTTTTTATTTAAAAAGGCCAAGTTAGTTTATCTGGCGCTCAATATACTAGATACAGTTAGGCTCATGCGTTTCATACATCTGGAATTAGCAAACTAATGTGCTGGGGTTGGGAAAACATATATGTACCCATACTAGAATCTGTCAAAGAAAGCGGTACTCACATATAACAGTCATTCCATCTGTAATCCATACAGTCAAAAGACTGAAAGTATTCCAGTGAGGGGATTTTGCTTATAAAAATAATATATTTCATTGTGGTGCGAGTTGAATTGCAACAATGAAGAAAAATACTATTAAGGGACGAGGACGCGGTCGTGGTGGTGTCCGTGGAGCCTCTGTTGCTGGTAGAGGACGTGGCCGTTCGGCCCCAGGCGCACACAGTAGGGAACGAACTCCCTCAACTAGCCGGCAGAATGTACCGCAATATCTCCTGGGGCCCAATGCCGCTCTTAGGATGGTAAGGCCTGAGCAGGTACAGGCATTAATCGATTGGGTGGCCGACAGTGCTTCCAGCACGTTCACCACATGGTCTTCCACCCAGTCTTCTGCGGAAAGCGCACAGGTGGCACCTGAAAACCAAGCCCATCAGTCTGTCACATCACCCCCAAGCATATCAGGGAAACGGTCTGAGCCACAAGTTATGCAGCAGTCTCTTCTTTCTGTTTGAAGACTCTGCTTCCAGGGTTTCCCAGGGGCGTCCACCTAGCCCTTCCCCAGTGGAGGAAGACATACCATGCACTGACGCACAACCACTTATGTCTCCAGATGAAGAGGACATGGGAATACCACCACAGCAGAGTCACCGACTCTCTGATGATGACGAAACACAGGTGCCCACTGCCGCGTCTTTTTGCAGTGTGCAGACTGAACAGGAGGAGGTCAGGGAGGGAGACTGGGTGGAAGACGATGCAGAGGACGATGAGGTCTTACGACCCCACATGGACTGAAGGTCGTGGCGATGACTTTCACAGTTCAGAGGAAGAGGTAGTGGTGAGACCGAGACAACAGCGAAGCCAAAGAGGGAGCAGGGGGCCAAAGCAGACGAGCCGCCGCCCCAGAGTTCGCCTGCTACTGGACATCGCCAACAGGGACCCAGCCCCACAAAGGCAGCTTCAAAGAGTTCCCTGGCATGGCACTTCTTTAAACAATGTCCTACCGACAAGACCCGAGTGACTTGCACGCTCTGCCATCAGAGCCTGAGGCGAGGCATTAACGTTCTGAACCTCAGCACAACCTGCATGACCAGGCATCTACATGCAAAGCATGAACTGCAGTGGGTACACACCTTAAAAACCAGGCACTCGCTGAGGCTCCCCTGCTCCCTCTACCGCTGCTGCCTCGGCTTCCGCCTCGAGAGGAATGTTGCCACCTGCCGAGCAGCAAACAGAGGATGTGCCACCGACACCACCACCACCGCCACCGTCAACTAGCGTCTCCACTATATCACACAGCAGCGTTCAGCTCTCAATATCTCAAACCTTAGAGAGGAAGCGCAAATTCCCCGAGTCACCCTCGAGCCCTTGGCCTGAACGCCAGCATTTCTAAACTGCTGGCCTTTGAAATGCTGTCATTCCGGCTGGTGGACACAGACAGCTTCAAACAGCTGATGGCCATGGCTGTCCCGCAGTATGTGGTTCCCAGCCGCCACTACTTCTCCAAGACAGCCGTGCCTTCCCTGCACATGCAAGTGTCCGATAAAATCAAGTGTGCACTGCGCAACGCCATTTGTGGCAAGGTCCACCTAACCACAGATACGTGGACCAGTAAGCACGGCCAGGGACGCTATATCTCACTAACTGCACACTGGATGAATGTAGTGGCGGCTGGGCCCCGGCGGACAGTTCCTTGGCGCACGTCCTTCCGCCCCTAGGATCGCAGGGCATCATTCTCTGCCTCCTGTAGCCTCCTCCTCCTACTCGGCTTCCTCCTCCACTGCTTCCACCAGCTCATCCGGTCAGCCACACACCTTCACCACCAACTTCAGCACAGCCCGGGGTAAACGTCAGCAGGCCATTCTGAAACTCATATGTTTGGGGGACAGGCCCCACAGCGCAAAGGAGTTGTGGCGGGGTATTGAACAACAGACCGACGAGTGGTTTCTGCCGGTGGGCCTCAAGCCAGGCCTGGTGGTATGCGATAATGGGCGAAATCTCGTGGCAGCTCTGGGACTAGCCGGTTTGACGCACATCCCTTGCCTGGCGCATGTGCTGAACTTGGTGGTGCAGAGGTTCATTCACCACTACCCCAACATGTCAGAGCTGCTGCATAAAGTGCGGGCCGTCTGTGCGCGCTTCCGCCGTTCACATCCTGCCGCTGCTCGCCTGTCTGCGCTACAGCGGAACCGGCCTTCCCGCTCACCGCCTCATATGCGACGTGCCCACCCGGTGGAACTCCACCTTGCACATGCTGGAGAGACTGTGCGAGCAGCAGCAGGCCATAGTGGAGTTTCAGCTGCAGCACGCTCGCGTCAGTCGTACTGCCGAACAGCACCACTTCACCACCAATGATTGGGCCTCCATGCGAGACCTGTGTGCCCTGCTGCGCTGTTTCGAGTACTCCACCAACATGGCCAGTGGCGATGACACTGTTATCAGCGTTACAATACCACTTCTATGTCTCCTTGAGAAAACACTTAGGGCAATGATGTTAGAGGAGGTGGCCCAGGTGGAGGAGGAGGAGGAGGATGAGGGCTCGTTTCTAACACTTTCGGGCCAGTCTGTTCGAAGTGGCTCAGAGGGAGGTTTGTTTAAGCAGCAGAGGACAGGTTCACAAGTCGCCAGCCAAGGCACTGTACTGGAGGACGAGGAGGATGAGGAGGAGGAGGTGGAGGGGACGAGGATGGCGCAAGTTCACAGCGGGGTGGCAGCCCAGGCCCATCACTGGTGCGTGGCTGGGGGATACGGTGGACGATGACGATACGCCTCCCACAGAGGACAGCTTGTCCTTACCCATGGGTAGCCTGGCCCACATGAGCGAATATATGCTCCAATGCCTGCGCAACGACAGCAGAGTTGCCCACGTTTTAACGTGTGCAGACTACTGGGTGGCCACCCTGCTGGATCCCCGGTATAAAGACAATGTGCCCACTTTAATTCCTGAACTGGAGCGCGACCGTAAGATGCGCGAGTACAAGCGCTACGCTGATAGAGGCGCTCTTGAGAGCATTCCCACATGTCACAGGGGAACAGGTGGAAGGTGAAGGCAGAGGAGTGGCAAGAGGTCGCCAACGCAGCTGTGTCACGGCCAGCTCATCTGAGGGCAGGGTTAGCATGGCAGAAATGTGGAAAGGTTTTGTCTCCACGCCACAGCTATCTGCACCGACACCTGATACGGAACGTGTTAGCAGGAGGCAGCATTTCACTAACATGGTTGAACAGTATGTCTGCACACCCCTCCACATCCTGACGGATGGTTCGGCCCCATTCAACTACTGGGTTTCGAAATTGTCCACGTGGCCAGAGTTAGCATGTTATGCCTTGGAGGTGCTTTCCTGCCCGGCGGCCAGCGTTTTATCTGAGCAGCGTATTCAGCACGGCAGGGGCGTCATTACTGACAAGCGCAGCCGCCTGTCCACAGCCAACGTGGACAAGCTGACCTTCATAAAGATGAACCAGGCATGGATCCCACAGGACCTGTCCCTCCCTTGTGCAGAGTAGTCCTTATTAACTGCCTAAAACATGTCTTGTTGTGCTACGGGCCACTTCTTTATTTGATACAAATTTTATGAAACCCACAGTTGAATGAAACTCTTCTCTGTCTGGGCGCGGGGCCTAACCAGATGAAAGTGGCCGGTTAAACTAACGGGTGACATGAAGCCATAACCTCTGCCATGCTACCTCTGTCTTCTGTCTGGGTGCTGAGGCCTAAGTCAAATAAAGCGGTCTTCTGCTGTGCTGGGGGATATGAAGCTAATCTCTGACCTCTCTCCTCTGTCTGGGTCCAAAGGCCTAAATCACTGAAAGAGGCCTTCTCCTGTGGTGTGTGATATGATGCCAGAATATGTGCTGTGGGGCCTCTCTCCTCTTCCTGGGTGCAGGGGTCAAATAAACTAAATTGTGGCCTACTCCTGTGGTGGTTGATATGATGCCTGATTCTCTGATGTGGAACCTCTCTCCTCTGTTTGGGTGAAGGGGTCAAAGTAACTAAATGGTGGCTTCTCCTGTGGTGGCTGATATGATGCCAGAATATGTGCTGTGGTGCCTCTCTCCTCTTCCTGGGTGCGGGGTCAAAGTAACTCAATGGTGGCTTCTCCTGTGGTGGCTGATATGATGCCAGAATATGTGCTGTGGTGCCTCTCTCCTCTTCCTGGGTGCAGGGGTCAAAGTAACTCAATGGTGGCTTCTCCTGTGGTGGCTGATATGATGCCAGAATATGTGCTGTGGGGCCTCTCTCCTCTTCCTGGGTGCAGGGGTCAAAGTAACTCAATGGTGGCTTCTCCTGTGGTGGCTGATATGATGCCAGAATATGTGCTGTGGTGCCTCTCTCCTCTTCCTGGGTGCAGGGGTCAAAGTAACTAAATGGTGGCTTCTCCTGTGGTGGTTGATATGATGCCTGATTCTCTGCTGTGAAACCTCTCTCCTCCATCTGGGTGTAGGGGTCAAAGTCTTTCAAAGTCGCCTTCTCCTGTGCTGATTGATATAAAGCTGATGGTTGTGCCATCTGACATAGTTGCCAGGGTCTGATTCAATGGGGGCCTACTCCTGTGGTGGGTGATCTAAATGCCTGATTCTCTGCTGTGAAACCTCTCTCCTCCGTCTGGGTGTAGGGGTCAAAGTCTTTCAAAGTCGCCTTCTCCTGTGCTGATTGATATGAAGCTGATGGTTGTGCCATCTGACATGGTTGCCGGGGTCCCATTAAATTGGGGCCTACTCCTGTGGTGGGTGATCTAAATGCCTGATTCTCTGCTTTGAAACCTCTCTCCTCCGTCCGGGTGTAGGGGTCAAAGTCTGTCAAAGTCGCCTTCTCCTGTGCTGATTGATATAAAGCTTATGCTTGTGCCATCTGACATGGTTGCCGGGGTCTGATTCAATGGTGGCCTACTCCTGTGGTGGGTGATCTAAATGCCTGATTCTCTGCTGTGTAACCTCTCTCCTCCGTCTGGGTGTAGGGGTCAAAGTAACTAAATGGTGGCCTACTCCTGTGGTGGGTGATATGATGCCTGGTTCTCTGCTGTGGGACCTCTCTCCTTTGTCTGGGTGCTGTGGTCAAAATAATAGTAAGTGACCTTCTCCATTGGTGGGTGACTTGAAGCCTGATTCTGTGCTATGGGACCTCACTCCAATTAATATTGTTTAATTTTTATTTATTTTATGTTAACTCATCATTTCCCTATCTACATTTGTTTGCAGGGGATTTAACTACATTTTGCTGCCTTTTGCAGCCCTCTAGCCCTTTCCGGGTGTGTTTTACAGCCTTTTTAGTGCCCAAAAGTTCGGGTCTCCATTGACTTCTATGGGTTTCGGGTTCGGGATGAAGTTCGGGTCGAGTTCGAATCCCGAACCCGAACATTTTTCGAAAGTTCGGCCGAACTTGTCGAACCCGAACATCCAGGTGTTCGCTCAACTCTAATTATTAGTAAAGCTTTAACAAGCCTATTGTTTGCTCAAAAAATGTGTGTCTATGGTGAAGACTAAACTGATACGTGTTTGTGTGAACAGTGAATGAGTGAAAACAGCCACAGCACATACTTATTCTTTTTGTGGGGGGTGGTGATGAGCTCCTCTTCTTCTTCCTCCTCCTCCTTGTCCCCGTCATCAGCCACTTGAGGGGGTGAGGCGGGTTGGGGTGAAGGTCCACCCTCCACTGACTCCTCTGGGGGGCTAGGGGCATGAAGTTGCCCTGAGGGTCCGGCCTCCTCCCCCTCCTCCTCCTCTGATGCAGATACCTCCCACACCTGCTGTCTGGAAGGCCTGCGCCTGACAGCAGGCAAAGGAACACCTATAATAACAAATTGTACTACATTTAGAAAAAAATCTAAAAATAAAAATGTACATATGCTTTACATTACTTTTGTATCTTTATTCCAACACTCAGTAATCATTATGCCTGGGCATTTTTCGTCCCGTATCTCGCGTATTCTTTCCGCGTGCCTCCTCTTTAAGTCTGACCATTTTTTTAAAATGGACAGATGCTTGTGCTGGCTGTTATAGTCCCTCCACAGCTCATAGCCAAGCCTGCGCACAATGGCGTTCTTCTCTGCATGGGAGCGGGTCAGGTCGTAGCGCTTCTCCAACATGCGCTGCAGTATAAAAAAAAAAAAGCATATAATCAGATTTTATAACAGGAACTTTAAATCTAATATTTCCCTTTCAAAAACTAATAATTTTTGGTTTGGTGGTTGAGATGATGAATAAATGTTGGTGACTATGGCTAAGGCAGCGCATGGCGAGAGGTTCCCCGGGCTTAAACTATGACATGCAGATCTTTCAGTTAGTCTCTCACCGTGCGCTGTCTTGCTGCTGCTGTACAGCCGCCCCCATTATAGTCAATAGGGACGAAGCGTCATTCTAGGGGCGTAGGTGAACCAGCGGCAGTACAGATCCGGCAGGCTGTTCATCCCCCCGGAATAGTCAGACGTACTCCCCTGCCGCTAATGTTAAAGTCGCCTAATCTTATTTTTTTCTAAATTTGGGATTGTGTTGAAATTGTATGTGTGTGTAGTATGAGATATTGGATATTGGCCATCTGAGGAGAGATGTACCCGTCTAGTGAAGTGACGGTACGGGGTGTAAGGCTGGTTCGCCTCCCCGTGGTGCACCCTGGGTAACGCTAAATGAACCAGCAAATACTGAATGTCAAACATTACTTCTCCTGGCCAACGGGACACTTATTAGAAGCTATATACTAGGCATCCTCAAACTAAGGCCCTCCAGCAAACTGCGGCCCTCCTGCAAACTGCGGCCCTCCTGCTTTTTCTAAACTAAAAATCACATCATTCCATGACAGCCTACAGCTATCATCCTATAGAGGGGCATCATGGGAGTTGTAGTTTTACAACAGCTGGAGGGCCGCAGTTTGAGAATGCCTGCTATAGACTGTGTATGTGTGTGTGTGTTGGGGGTGGGGGGTGGTCAGAGGTGGTGTGGGTTTGAGGGGGGGGTCTGGTGGTATGTAGTGGTGGGAATATTGTGTGAGGCGGAAGATTAGATGTGCAATGTGAATCATATATAGATTTATCTGCTATCCTTTTTTTTTAACCATTAGAAAACGTGGTGTGGTGTTAAGCAGGATATGCTCGAACCCACATGCGGTTGTGCATATATATCGGGGAGCATATCCTGCACTTGTAGTCAGTTGCTGAGGGCAATCAACAGCAAAAAATGCATACAATGGAAGATGCCAGCAACGGACTACAAGTACCACAATAACTATCCTACATAAGGTAAAAATTATGTGGATGTGGAGAACAATCAGAAACTTAACAATAGCAAAGACTGGCTGGCATCTTCCACTGTATGCATTTTTTGCTGTTGATTGCCATCAGCAACGGATTTCCGGCATCAGGATCCCCTGGGCACCCGTAGACGGCAGGTCCCGATGCCATGCAAGGCATTGGGCAGCCTCTGCACGGCATCAGTCTGCCTTCTCACACATCGGGTCCCCGTCACAGCAGCACGGGGACCCGATGCGCTCGTTCACTAACCGCAAAACACTTCTATGTCGCGGTCAGTGCTGACCGCGACATAGAAGGGCTTAATCCGCCAGCATCGCTGTAAACAGCGATGCTGGCGGATACAGCAGGGGCCTGGCTATCAGGGACTGCCGTACCCCTGCAGTGATTGGTCAGGCGCAGCTCCTGCAGCCGCCCGATCATCTCGCCGTGCATGCACAGCGTTTTGCGTTAAGGGGTTGATGACAGTGAACTCCACAATGCCCACCCCTTTAATAGTGGCCCCTGCCCCCCATGCATGTAGCAGTGTAGTTTTGTCGTCATACATGATATAAATGAACATTTAAGGACCTGAAAACTATTGAAACCTGTGATCACTTGTTATGGCAACCTGGGGACATGCCAGCTTCTATTGGCTGATAAAGGACATGTGGCTGTGTGGATGGCAGTTGGGGGCTTATTTTTGCTAATGCGGGTCATTTTTGGGGGAATATCTCAGAAATAATACGTCCTATAGAGCTGAGGTCTAAAACCTTCCCAGACACCTGATGTACCCGTCTGCCAAACTTAGTGAAGATCGGTCCAGTCGTTTGGTCGGCCATAAATAACAGACAGACAGAAACTCATTTTTATATATATATAAGAGATTAGTAGATATTAATGATTTGGGGCAATAAGTATTGTTTTTGAATTCCAACAATACTTGTTTCCACAAATCATTTCTATGTAAGCACTGCAGTAAGCAAACTATGTGAAATGAGATTTTATATGTATTGCAAAAATGTGAGAATGTTTTATCTCCATAAACATACATTTGAATGTTACAAGCGTCACATGTACTTATAGCTGTAATGTAATGTTCAATAACTTTCTGTGATTAGGATATCTTACTCCTCTCTGGTAAAATTGTTGCCCACCATCTTTATTCGCATGGATCGCATGCACCACAAGAAAACGTGTTGGAACTGCTCCCAGGAAGAAGCCACGTCTGTATGTGCGCGTGCGCATGCGCATGAACACGCGCACAAAAACGCGCACAAGCACATACGAATAAGTTAAGTTACTGCCGCCTAACTTGAACAATAACATCTGTACGCACACGAATGTTTCTATGGAAATTATTTGCATTAAAGTTCCGTTGTACGGCTACAGAACTACGAATACGATTGGCTTGTTCGAATTAGCGAATATGGTGAATGTGAATATATCGCTATATTCGCTAATTCAAAAATTGCATCTGCAATAGGAAAGTTGCCTATTGACAGCTCCAAGTTGGATGCGCAATGCGAAAAAATTTTTTTTCCCCCCAATGAACAGAATATGAAGTTGAACACTTCTAAGTAAGTATTCTGATTGTTGAAAAAAATAATGGTAATTTTTTTCGCAATGCGCATCCAACTTAGAGTATTCGTTCATGCTTGCAAGCCAGTAGGAGATATGCCTTTATATAAGAAGTTCAATTCGCGTAATGAAATAAAATATTCGCATATTATCCCGATTATTTTAATAATGACGAATATTCGATTTCAGCGAATATATTACGAATATTCGCGATATATCGCAAATTCGAATATGGCACCTCCCGCTCATCACTAGTGTAGAACACTGCGCCTTGCAGTAACACACATAGGGAGTCTGCTGTGGTAGTGAAATAATACTGTGAGTCCGTATAACATGCAGATGATAGGCGTCAATCTTAGAATCACTGCACACTTCACTTATTTGGGCAGTCACAGGGCCAAAACTGACCAAATAACTCAAGTATGAACTCAGCCTTACAGTTAGATGCTAGAGCCAAGAAGAAGCACATTCCTTTTACACCATCATCAGCTGATTCCACATAGATGTCTACAGAACCTGTTCTATTAAACGATTATACAAGTAGAGCCCCCTGACAGAGTGGAGAGGGTGTCAGTAGTAAGGCTACATGCACACAACAGTTGTTTTTTGCTGTCCGCAAATTGCGGATCCGTCTTCCTTTTTTTTTTCACATCCACATCCGTTCTGTGTGTCCGCAAATTTTGTAGGTTGTGTTTCCGTGTGTCTTCCGTTTTTTTTTTTGCGGATCCGCAAAAAAAAACGGATGGCTTGAAATAGTTACTTAAAGTACCTGTACAAGTGCCCTGGTTTCCAAGCAACCATCTGCAAAAAAAAACGGATGCGGATGACCAACGGATGGCTTCCGTTGGTCATCCACATTTTTTGCGGACCCATTGATTTCTATGGGTCCGCAAACCGTTTTTTGCAGACAAGAATAGGACATGCTATATTTTTTTTGCGGACGTGAAATGCGGACAGCGGACGAGGACAGGCAACGGAAGAGGCATCCGCATTTTTAACAGATCTATAGAAATGAGTGGGAAACAATCAGAGCAAAAAAAATGGAACGGAGGCCGCAAAAAAACAATGCCGTGTGCATGTAGGCTTAGTTTGTGTTGACATCACTGATTAATTTGTCCTTCCTCTGATCCGTCAGAACAATAACCCACAAAAAACAATCCTGTCTGTGGATTATCCGCCTTCACTCGGTAAGCATTTGCTCAATAATCCATCAGTATTGCTAATGCCGAAAAAAACAGGAGTAGACCCAAAACAGAGATGACACGTGAATGGAATATTTGCATGTCTTCTGTGTTTTGTACCCACTCCTGCTTTTGGCTACCAAATCACAAGCCAATTTGTTTTACATTTTTTTAACGGGGGAGAAAAAAAAACTGTATTTCATAAACAGGACATTAACAAACATAAAATACAACACAGAAAGGGCAAAACCACAAGATTTTAAAGAAAAACTGAAAAAAAAGTGCTTCATCAACAAGGATGTCAAGGGTCCCCCATAGCAGATAGTTTGGGGGACACATGGTGGCTAGAGATATTGCGAACATAAAATTTTCCGATCGCGAACGCCGAACGTGAATTTCCGCAAATGTTCGCGAACGTGCGAACAGGGCGAACCGCCATAGACTTCAATAGACAGGCAAATTTTAAAACCCACAGGGACTCTGCTGTCGTTGCGCAGGCACTGCAGCATGTATTCGCTCATGTCTAAGGACAAGCTGTCCTCTGTGGGAGGCGTATCGTCATCGTCCTCCGTTTCCCCCCAGCCACGCACCAGTGATGGGCCCAAGGTGCGTTGGGTGCTACCCCGCTGTGAACCTGCTTCATCCTCATCCTCCTCCACCTCCTCATCATCATCCTCCAAGTAGTGGGCCCTGGCTGGCCACATTTGTACCTGGCCTCTGCTTTTGCAAAAAAACTCCCTCTGAGCCACTTCTAAGAGACTGGCCTGAAAGTGCAAAAAATGACCCCTCTTCCTCCTCCTCCTCCTCCTGGGCCACCTCCTGTTCCATCATCGCCCTAAGTGTTTTCTCAAGGAGACATAGGAGTGGTATTGTAACGCTGATAACGGTGTCATCGCCACTGGCCATGTTGGTGGAGTACTTGAAACAGCGCAACAGGGCACACAGGTCTCTCATGGAGGCCCAGTCATTGGTGGTGAAGTGGTGCTGTTCCGCAGTGCGACCGACCCGTGCATGCTGCAGCTGAAACTCCACTATGGCCTGCTGCTGCTCGCACAGTCTCTCCAGAATGTGCAAGGTGGAGTTCCACCTGGTGGGCACGTCGCATATGAGGTGGTGAGCGGGAAGGCCGAAGTTACGCTGTAGCGCAGACAGGTGAGCAGCATCAGGATGTGAATGCCAGAAGCGCGCACAGACGGCCCACACTTTATGCAGCAGCTCTGAAATGTCGGGGTAGTTGTGAAGGAACTTTTGCACCACCAAATTCAGCACATGCGCCAGGCAAACCGGCTACTCCCAGAGCTGCAACGAGATTTCGCCCATTATTGCACACCACCAGGCCTGGCTTGAGGCCTACCGGCAGCAACCACTCGTTGGTCTGTTGTTCAATACCCCGCCACAACTCCTGCGCAGTGTGGGGCCTGTCCCACAAACATATGAGTTATAGAACGGCCTGCTGACGTTTACCCCGGGCTGTGCTGAAGTTGGTGGTGAAGGTGTGTGGCTGACTTAATGAGCAGGTGGAAGAAGAGGAGGAAGCCGAGTAGGAGGAGGAGGCTACAGGAGGCAAAGAATGATGGCCTGCGATCCTTTGGCAGCGGAAAGATGTGCACTAAAAAACTCTCCGCCTGTGGCCCAGCCGCCACTACATTTACCCAGTGTGCAGTTCGGGAGATATAGCGTCCCTGGCTGTGCTTACTGGTCCACGTATCTGTGGTTAGGTGGACCTTGCCACAGATGGCGTTGCGCAGTGCACACTTGATTTTATCGGATACTTGGTTGTGCAGGGAAGGCACGGCTCTCTTGGAGAAGTAGTGGCAGCTGGGAACAACATAGTGTGGGACAGCTATCACCATCAGCTATTTGAAGCTGTCTGTGTCCACCAGCCTGAATGACAGCATTTCAAAGGCCAGTAGTTTAGAAAAGCTGGCATTCAGGCCCAGGGCTCGAGGGTGGGTAGGTGGGAATTTACACTTTCTCTCCAATGTTTGTGAGATGGAGAGCTGAACGATGCCGTGTGACATGGTAGAGATGCTTGGTGACGGAGGTGGTGGTGTTGGTGGCACATCCTCTGTTTGATGGGCGGCAGGTGCCAACATTCCTCCCGAGGCAGAGAAAGAGGCCGAGGCAGCAGCAGAAGAGAGAGCAGGGGGAGCCTGAGTGAGTTCCTTGTTTTTCAGGTGTTTACTCCACTGCAGTTCATGCTTTGCATGTTGATGCCTGGTCATGCAGGTTGTGCTAAGGTTAAGAACGTTAATGCCTCGCTTCAGGCTCTGATGGCACAGTGTGCAAACCACTCGGGTCTTGTCGTCAGCACATTGTTTGAAGAAGTGCCATGCCAGGGAACTCCTTTAAGCTGCCTTTGGGGTGCTCGGTCCCTGGTGGCGGTGGCCAGTAGCAGGCGAATTCTCTTGGCGGCGGCTGTTCTGCTTTTTCCTCCTGGATGGGCGGATGGGCGGATGGGCCACTGATCCAGGTCTTCTTTCTTCTCACAGGCACAGACCCCAGCAGAGCACTCTGATATAAAAGAAGAATTTTCCTGCCGTTTACCTTCTGGGCCAATCAAGATCAGAGAATCTTCCCGCCTCACAACTGGACAGTATTAGAAATGACCACTCGTGCCAAGCACAGTTGACCTCAAGATGACCAGGCCGGTAAGTAACACTGAAACACAAGAGGAGGGAAACACACAAAAAGAGACACAACACCAGCCATATAGAACATGGCTATATTGAACAAACCATTGCACTTTAAAATAACAATGACAGTGACTAGGCCACCATTAGAGATGTCCCGAACTTTTCGCCGGCGAACAGTTCCCAGCGAACATAGCTTGTTCGCGTACGCCGCGGCGGGCGAACATATGCGATGTTCGCGTTCGCCCCTATACTTTATCATTGAGCAAACTTTGACCCTGTACCTCACAGTCATCAGACACATTTCAGCCAATCAGCATACCCTCCCTCCCAGACCCACCCACCTCCTATCTAAACGCAAGGACAGCATCCATCTTAGATTCGTTCTGAAGCTGCAGTGTTAGTAATTGTAAATCGCAATGCGATTAATATAACCTGTATTATTTGCATTGCGATTACAACTTAGAGCTGAGTTCCTAATGGTTGTATTGCTAGACTATAATGAAGATTATATTCTCAATCTTCGTTATATTCTAGCAATACAACCATTAGGAACTCAGCTCTAAGTTATGATCGCAATGCGAATAATACAGGTTATATTAATCGTTATATTAATGGTTGCAAATTTGCATTTGGTATAGGAAAATATGGTAGTCTAGATCATGTGTCTATACCAAAACCTAGGATCATTGTTTGACAGCATATTTTCTAAGCCATGTAGCTGAATATAGATTTTGGCAGAGTAATGATCTAGACTACAATATTTGCCTATACCAAATGTAAATATGCAACCAAATGTGGCAAAATACACAAAAAATAGAA
This sequence comes from Bufotes viridis, assembly GCA_033119425.1. Taxonomy (NCBI): domain Eukaryota; kingdom Metazoa; phylum Chordata; class Amphibia; order Anura; family Bufonidae; genus Bufotes; species Bufotes viridis. Next base: position 216,595,051 of record CM065593.1, on the reverse strand, counting down.
TAAAAAAATTATAAAAACGCAGATGCATTTTTGATGCGTTTTCTATTAAAAATGCCCAAATGGCCCCTGGGGGGTTCAGATATCTTGCCTCGGAGGCAGTAGAAAGTTGGTGGTAGTCAACCGTCATATACAATCAAATAGAGGCATCAAATGGATTCGCAAAGCGATTAATAATTGTAAGTATTATCTGAGAAGTCCACAGAGTGGCCCTATGACATAGTGGTGAGGTGGAATCAGCATGAGGAGGCCACAGACTGGCAGAATAACAGAGTGTGGAGGTGGCTGCAGCATCAGGAGGCCACAGAGTGGCACGACGACAGAGTGTGGAGGTGGAAGCAGCATGAGGAAGCCACAGAGTGGCACGACGACCGAGTGTGGAGATGGCAGCAGCATGGATAGACCACATAGTGGCACAATGACAGAGTCTGGAGGTGGCGGCAGAAGCATCTGGAGGATGCCACAGGGTGGCACAATGACAAAGTGTGGAGGTGGTGGCAGCAGCAGATTCAGGAGGAGGCCACAGGGTGGCACAATGACAGAGTTTGGAGGTAGCAACAACAAGAGGAGGCCACAGAGTGGCACAATGACAAAGTGTTGGGGTGGTGGCAGTAGAAGCATCAGGAGGAGGCCACAGGGTGGCAGAATGACAGAGTGTGGAGGAGGCAGCAGCATCAGGAGACCACAGAAAGGAACAAAGACAGAGTATGGAGGTGGCAGCAGCAGCATCAGGAGGATGCCACAGGGTGGCACAATGACAGAGTGTGGAGGTGGCTGCAGCATGAGCTGGCCACAGAGTGACACGATGACAACGTGAGGAGGTGGCAGCAGTATCAGGAGACCACAGAGTGTCACAATGACATAGTGTGGGGATGGCAGAAGCATCAGGAGGCCACACAGTTGCATAATGACAGAGTGTGGAGGTGGAGGCAGCATCAGAAGGTCAGAGTAGCTAAATGACAGAGTTTGTAGGTGGAAGCAGCATCAGAAGAACACATTGATTGGCACAGTGACAGAGTCTGGAGGTGTCGGAAGCATCAGAAGACCACAGAGTGGCATGACGATGAGAGATTGCGCAGATGGCAGCAGCATCAGGAGGCCACAGAATGGCACAATTACAGTCTGGAGGTGGCAGCAGCATCAGGTGACCACAGAGTGGCACGACGATGAGAGATTGCGCAGATGGCAGCAGCATCAGGAGGCCACAGAGTGGCACAATCACAGAGTGTGGAGGTGGCTGCAGCATGAGGAGGCCACAGAGTGGCACGTCGACAGAGTGTGGAGGTGAATGGCAATAACAGTACCCGCTGATGATGGTATGTGTAAGAAGGAGCACTTGGCGTCATATATGTGGCATCAGACGGATGGCAGCATCAGAATAGCAGCTGAGGCAGGTAGCCACAAGAAACCGGTCTCTTTTGTCAAGGTTTCGGTGAGTCAGCATGTATGATCTAATCTGATGCATCAGGCATTGGTGGGTGGAAATCCTGGCTGATCCATGCCTTATTCATCTTGACAAAGGTCAGTCTGTTCACATTTTGGGTGGACAGGCAAGTTCTTCTTGGGGTAACTATGACCCCCGCTGCACTAAACTCCCACTCTAATACCACACTACTGGCGGGGCATGACAGCTTTTCCAGAGCAAACTCTGCTAGTTGCGGCCACAAATTTAGTTTGGCTGCCCAGTTGTCCAGCGGATCTTTAATGTGGGGTGGCAGGGTGCTGTCCAAGTATGCACCGCCTGCTGATTCAGGTCCTGCTCCAGGTCTAACTACTGCTGCTGAGTACTTTCCTCACTATGTCGGTGAAGAAAGCTTCTCATCAGCGACTCTAGACTCAGGCTGCTGCTGATGGAGCTAGTACTGCTCCTGCCTACTCCACCCCTCCCCAGCAGCCATGGCAGTGGAACGTGGGCGTAGGGAGCCCCCCCCGGTCAGACCTGCGAGAGAATAGATGAGGGGGCCAATAGGCACAGCCAACTGACTACATAGAATGTCTCTGTAGTAGTTTATTTTGTCCTCCCTCAGGGTGGGTGTAGAAAAGGCCCCCATTTTGGACCGGTAGCGAGGGTCCAATAAGGTGGAGAGCCAGAAGTCATCCCTCTGCCGAATGGTGACAATTCGGCTGTCACTATGCAAGCAAGAGAGCATGCTTCAGAGCATTTGTGCAAGTGACTTGGAGGGACTCCCTGCCTCCGTCTCCACTGTATACTGCCACGGTGTGTCTGGGTCCTCTGCCTCGTATTACTCATCACCCTGTAGCTCATCTGGCTGGTCCTTACTCCTCCTATCCTGTCACCTGTGTAGAAAAACCACCCGTTTCGCTACACATTGCTTATGCTCCAATGTCCTCCTACTCCTCCTCCAGTTCAGCACCCACAGGGCTCATGTGGCTGTGAGATCTACGCACCACGTCTCTTGTCCCCGGACCAGCCACTGTTACCACCATCTGTTCCAGAACATGAAGCAGTGGAATTACATCGTTCATCCCATACTCCTGGTGACAAATAACTCTGTGACAAATAACGTGGCCTCCTCAAAGGGCCTGAGCAAACGGCAGGTGTCACGCATGAGCTGCCACTGGCTGACATCAAAGTTACACACGGGAGGACTCCTGTCCATTTGGATCATTCAGAAATCGTTTATGGCCTTTCTCTGTTCATATAGTCGTTCTAACATATGGAGGGTGGAATTCCAATGAGTGGAAACGTTGCATATCAGCCTATGTTGGGGGATGCTGTTCTGCCACTGCAGCTCAAGGAGGGTATGCTTTGCGGTGCACAAGTGTCTAAAGTGCATGCAAAGTTTCCTGGCCATTTTTACTATGTTTTGCAGATGGTTGGAAGACTTCAGGAACCGCTTGACAACCAGATTGAACATGTGTACCATGCAGGGTGCATTGCTCACCCCTCCTTGACACAGCACCGAGACAATGTTCTTCCCGTTGTCGCTATCCATGGTTCCGATTTTGAGTTGTCACAGAGAAAGCCAGGATTCAATATATTGACGGAGGACACGGAGCAGTTCCTCTCCTGTGTGACTTTGTTCGCCAAGTGAAACAAGTTATAGAACAGCATGACACCACCGTGCCCTGCACATGTGGTATGCTGGAGGGCCCCTTGTGAATTGTCCCTGCAGTGAAGGCTGAGGACATGGTGGAGGATGAGGAGGCAGAGGTGGACATTGTCACAGGACCAACAGCGTGGCAACTTGTAGGCGGAACCGGCGTCAAGTTGCTGGTGTGGCTGTGCAGAAACCACATTCACCCAGTGGGCCGTAAAGGACATGTATTGTCCCTGCCCGTAGTTAAAGCTCCACTCGTCAGCACTGCCATGCACTTTGGCAGACACCAACAGGCTCTAGGACTGGCTCACATTCTGTTCTACATGTGTGTGTAGGGCTGGTACTGCCTTTTTGGCAAATAAATGACGGCTTGGGATTCTCCACCTTGGTTCAGCACAAAACAGTTCTCTGCAAGGTGCCACTTGGAAAGGGAGGGACTGCAGCACCAGCAACTTAGACAGGAGCACATTTAGCTTCTGCGCACGCATACTGTTGTCTCTTGGCAATCGCTTCAGTGATCGATTAAGGACAGAATATATGCAACGCTGGAAAGCGAATATATATTTTTTTGCCACTAATACACAGGAAACTGGGCTTCCCAATTTATCACTGCACCGCAGAACATCAATTAGGCACAATATTTTCTACTTTTACACAACAGTCTTTTCAACAGATATATGCAATGCTGGACGGCAAACATATTTTTATTTTGCCACTAATACACGACAATTTCCTATTATATCACTGCACTACCGAACATCAATTAGGCCCAAATTTATTTTTACTTTTACACAACAGGCTTTTTCACTAATACACGGAAAAATGGGCTTTAGAACAGATAACTTCACCACTGAGAGGCAATTTTTTTTTCTTTTTCCACTAATATACACATAAAAGGGCTTTAAAGCAGATAACTGCACCTCTGAGCAGCAAAGATATTTTTTCTTTTTCAACTAATACACGGAAAAAAGACTTTAAAACAGATAACTGCACTGCAGAGCAGCAAATAAATGTTTTCCTTTTTCCACTAATACACGTAAAAAAGGGCTTTAAAACAGATAACTGCACTACTTAGTGTAAAATATTTTTTTTCCTTTTTCCACTAATACACACAAAAAAGGGCTTTAAAACAGATAACTGCATAGCAGAGTGACAAATATTTTTTTCTTTTTCCACTACTGCACAGAGAAAAGGGCTTTAAAACATAACTGCACCGCTGAACAGCAAATATATTTTATTTTTGCCACTAATACACGAAAAAAAAGGGCTGTAATTTTCGGCTTTCACCACACAACGGCTAATGCAAGCCAAAAAAGGCTTTAGAACATATAACTGCACCGCACAAGGGCAAATACAACTTATACATATTTCCTTGTAATAAACCCTGTTAATGCCTGTATCAAACAGCACTTGACCCCAAATAAGACAGGTTTGCTGGAATTACAGGGCTGTATAATGACAATTTGGATCTCCTGTCAGTGCAGCAAGGTGTAATCGGATTGTTTCGATAACCCAGGCTGTCACTTCCCTGACTGAACCCTGTTCAACACAAATGCTGGTGGAATGATTCCTCCCAATACGGTGTACATATTAGGACATCGTCAGACATCATCCACAACTCCATCCTCCGTCAGGCAAAACACCCTCCTTCGTCAGCCCAAACTCCATCAGTCCTCTTCCCTCAGGCAAAACTCCATCCTCTGTCAGCCAAAACTCCTTTCTTCATCATCCAAAACTGCCTCCTCCCTCAGACATCAGCCAAAAATGCCCTCCTCCCTCATCCAAAACTGCCTCCTCCCTCAGACCTCAGACAAAACACCCTTCTCCCTCATCCAAAACTCCATCAGATGTCAGACAAAATTCCCTCAGACATCAGCCAAAACTCCCTCATCCAAAACTGCCTCAGACATCAGCCAAAACTCCCTCATCCAAAACTGCCTCCTCCCTCAGACCTCAGCCAAAACGCCCTCCTCCCTCATCCAAAACTCCCTTCTCCCTTAGAAGTCAGTCAAAATTCCCTCCTCCCTAACTCAAAAGTATGTAAAACACAAACTCTAAGCCTGAAGAAGCTGCTAGCTGCTGGAAAGGCAAAGGACCTGTGATGATGTCATGACCATGTGATTAGTCATGTGTGTGGGAGGGGTAAGATTTCACAGGGGCTGTGTACAGAACTGTAGTCATCAAATAGAGCTGTGTATTAGAGATGTGTGTACTGTGTAATAACTTCATCCCGAACCCGAACCCCATAGAAGTCAATGGGGACCCGAACTTTTGGGCACTAAAAAGGCTGTAAAAGACACCCAGAGGGATAATATACCGCAATAAAAGCATTGCGATTACAACTTTGAGCTAACGATCACCATGGGAACGCCTCCTCCAGTAGAATGTACTGTAGGATCTGAGAATTAAGTTGAAATCGCAATGTGATTCTTATATATTTGCTTAATCGCATTGTGATTTCAACTTAGCATTGCTAAATAATTCCATCCATATCTTTAACTTACTGAGTCAGTAAGTTAACGAATATGGATGGAATTATTTAGCAATGCTAAGTTGAAACGGCAATGCGATTAAGCAGATATATAAGAATCGCATTGCGATTTCAACTTAATTCTCACATCCGACAGTACATTCTACTGGAGGAGGCGTTCCCATGGTGATCGGTAGCTCAAAGTTGTAATCGCAATGCGATTAAGCAAATACATAAGAATCGCATTGCGATTTCAACTTTTTAGTACTCAGAAGTGCCATGCCAGGGAGCTGCTTGAAGATGCCTTTGGGGTGCTGGGTCCCTGTTGGCGCTGGCCAATAGCAGGCGAACTCTCGGGACGGCGGGTAGAGTTGAGCGAACACCTGGATGTTCGGGTTCGACGAGTTCGGCCGAACTTTCGAAAAATGTTCGGGTTCGTGATCCGAACTCGACCCGAACTTCATCCCGAACCCGAACCCCATAGAAGTCAATGGGGACCCGAACTTTTGGGCACTAAAAAGGCTGTAAAACACACCCGGAAAGGGCTAGAGGGCTGCAAAAGGCAGCAAAATGTAGTTAAATCCCCTGCAAACAAATGTAGATAGGGAAATGATGAGTTAACATAAAATAAATAAAAATTAAACAATATTAATTGGAGTGAGGTCCCATAGCACAGAATCAGGCTTCAAGTCACCCACCAATGGAGAAGGTCACTAACTATTATTTTGACCACAGCACCCAGACAAAGGAGAGAGGTCCCACAGCAGAGAACCAGGCATCATATCACCCACCACAGGAGTAGGCCACCATTTAGTTACTTTGACCCCTACACCCAGACGGAGGAGAGAGGTTACACAGCAGAGAATCAGGCATCATATCAACCACCACAGGAGAAGCCACCATTTAGTTACTTTGACCTCTGCACCCAGGAAGAGGAGAGAGGCCCCACAGCACATATTCTGGCATCATATCAGCCACCACAGGAGAAGCCACCATTGAGTTACTTTGACCCCTGCACCCAGGAAGAGGAGAGAGGCCCCACAGCACATATTCTGGCATCATATCAGCCACCACAGGAGAAGCCACCATTGAGTTACTTTGACCCCCGCACCCAGGAAGAGGAGAGAGGCACCACAGCACATATTCTGGCATCATATCACACACCACAGGAGAAGGCCTCTTTCAGTGATTTAGGCCTTTGGACCCAGACAGAGGAGAGAGGCACCACAGCACATATTCTGGCATCATATCAGCCACCACAGGAGAAGCCACCATTGAGTTACTTTGACCCCTGCACCCAGGAAGAGGAGAGAGGCCCCACAGCACATATTCTGGCATCATATCAGCCACCACAGGAGAAGCCACCATTGAGTTACTTTGACCCCTGCACCCAGGAAGAGGAGAGAGGCCCCACAGCACATATTCTGGCATCATACTAACCACCACAGGAGAAGCCACCATTGAGTTACTTTGACCCCCGCACCCAGGAAGAGGAGAGAGGCACCACAGCACATATTCTGGCATCATATCAGCCACCACAGGAGAAGCCACCATTGAGTTACTTTGACCCCTGCACCCAGGAAGAGGAGAGAGGCCCCACAGCACATATTCTGGCATCATACTAACCACCACAGGAGAAGCCACCATTGAGTTACTTTGACCCCGCACCCAGGAAGAGGAGAGAGGCACCACAGCACATATTCTGGCATCATATCAGCCACCACAGGAGAAGCCACCATTGAGTTACTTTGACCCCGCACCCAGGAAGAGGAGAGAGGCACCACAGCACATATTCAGGCATCATATCACACACCACAGGAGAAGGCCTCTTTCAGTGATTTAGGCCTTTGGACCCAGACAGAGGAGAGAGGCACCACAGCACATATTCTGACATCATATCAGCCACCACAGGAGAAGCCACCATTGAGTTACTTTGACCCCTGCACCCAGGAAGAGGAGAGAGGCCCCACAGCACATATTCTGGCATCATATCAGCCACCACAGGAGAAGCCACCATTTAGTTACTTTGACCCCGCACCCAGGAAGAGGAGAGAGGCACCACAGCACATATTCAGGCATCATATCACACACCACAGGAGAAGGCCTCTTTCAGTGATTTAGGCCTTTGGACCCAGACAGAGGAGAGAGGCACCACAGCACATATTCTGACATCATATCAGCCACCACAGGAGAAGCCACCATTGAGTTACTTTGACCCCTGCACCCAGGAAGAGGAGAGAGGCCCCACAGCACATATTCTGGCATCATATCAGCCACCACAGGAGAAGCCACCATTGAGTTACTTTGACCCCTGCACCCAGGAAGAGGAGAGAGGCCCCACAGCACATATTCTGGCATCATATCAGCCACCACAGGAGAAGCCACCATTGAGTTACTTTGACCCCTGCACCCAGGAAGAAGAGAGAGGCCCCACAGCACATATTCTGGCATCATACTAACCACCACAGGAGAAGCCACCATTGAGTTACTTTGACCCCGCACCCAGGAAGAGGAGAGAGGCACCACAGCACATATTCTGGCATCATATCAGCCACCACAGGAGAAGCCACCATTGAGTTACTTTGACCCCTGCACCCAGGAAGAGGAGAGAGGCCCCACAGCACATATTCTGGCATCATATCAGCCACCACAGGAGAAGCCACCATTTAGTTACTTTGACCCCCGCACCCAGGAAGAGGAGAGAGGCACCACAGCACATATTCAGGCATCATATCACACACCACAGGAGAAGGCCTCTTTCAGTGATTTAGGCCTTTGGACCCAGACAGAGGAGAGAGGCACCACAGCACATATTCTGACATCATATCAGCCACCACAGGAGAAGCCACCATTGAGTTACTTTGACCCCTGCACCCAGGAAGAGGAGAGAGGCCCCACAGCACATATTCTGGCATCATATCAGCCACCACAGGAGAAGCCACCATTGAGTTACTTTGACCCCTGCACCCAGGAAGAGGAGAGAGGCCCCACAGCACATATTCTGGCATCATATCAGCCACCACAGGAGAAGCCACCATTGAGTTACTTTGACCCCTGCACCCAGGAAGAGGAGAGAGGCCCCACAGCACATATTCTGGCATCATACTAACCACCACAGGAGAAGCCACCATTGAGTTACTTTGACCCCGCACCCAGGAAGAGGAGAGAGGCACCACAGCACATATTCTGGCATCATATCAGCCACCACAGGAGAAGCCACCATTGAGTTACTTTGACCCCTGCACCCAGGAAGAGGAGAGAGGCCCCACAGCACATATTCTGGCATCATATCAGCCACCACAGGAGAAGCCACCATTTAGTTACTTTGACCCCGCACCCAGGAAGATGAGAGAGGCACCACAGCACATATTCAGGCATCATATCACACACCACAGGAGAAGGCCTCTTTCAGTGATTTAGGCCTTTGGACCCAGACAGAGGAGAGAGGCACCACAGCACATATTCTGGCATCATATCAGCCACCACAGGAGAAGCCACCATTGAGTTACTTTGACCCCTGCACCCAGGAAGAGGAGAGAGGCCCCACAGCACATATTCTGGCATCATATCAGCCACCACAGGAGAAGCCACCATTGAGTTACTTTGACCCCTGCTCCCAGGAAGAGGAGAGAGGCCCCACAGCACATATTCTGGCATCATATCACCCACCACAGGAGTAGGCCACCATTTAGTTACTTTGACCCCTACACCCAGACGGAGGAGAGAGGTTACACAGCAGAGAATCAGGCATTTAGATCACCCACCACAGGAGTAGGCCCCAATTTAATGGGACCCCGGCAACCATGTCAGATGGCACAACCATCAGCTTCATATCAATCAGCACAGGAGAAGGCGACTTTGAAAGACTTTGACCCTACACCCAGACGGAGGAGAGAGGTTTCACAGCAGAGAATCAGGCATTTAGATCACCCACCACAGGAGTAGGCCCCCATTGAATCAGACCCTGGCAACCATGTCAGATGGCACAACCATCAGCTTTATATCAATCAGCACAGGAGAAGGCGACTTTGAAAGACTTTGACCCCTACTCCCAGATGGAGGAGAGAGGTTTCACAGCAGAGAATCAGGCATCATATCAACCACCACAGGAGAAGCCACCATTGAGTTACTTTGACCCCTGCACCCAGGAAGAGGAGAGAGGCCCCACAGCACATATTCTGGCATCATATCAGCCACCACAGGAGAAGCCACCATTGAGTTACTTTGACCCCTGCACCCAGGAAGAGGAGAGAGGCCCCACAGCACATATTCTGGCATCATACTAACCACCACAGGAGAAGCCACCATTGAGTTACTTTGACCCCTGCACCCAGGAAGAGGAGAGAGGCCCCACAGCACATATTCTGGCATCATATCAGCCACCACAGGAGAAGCCACCATTGAGTTACTTTGACCCCTGCACCCAGGAAGAGGAGAGAGGCACCACAGCACATATTCAGGCATCATATCACACACCACAGGAGAAGGCCTCTTTCAGTGATTTAGGCCTTTGGACCCAGACAGAGGAGAGAGGCACCACAGCACATATTCTGGCATCATATCAGCCACCACAGGAGAAGCCACCATTGAGTTACTTTGACCCCTGCACCCAGGAAGAGGAGAGGCCCCACAGCACATATTCTGGCATCATACTAACCACCACAGGAGAAGCCACCATTGAGTTACTTTGACCCCCGCACCCAGGAAGAGGAGAGAGGCACCACAGCACATATTCTGGCATCATATCAGCCACCACAGGAGAAGCCACCATTGAGTTACTTTGACCCCTACACCCAGACGGAGGAGAGAGGTTACACAGCAGAGAATCAGGCATTTAGATCACCCACCACAGGAGTAGGCCCCAATTTAATGGGACCCCGGCAACCATGTCAGATGTCACAACCATCAGCTTCATATCAATCAGCACAGGAGAAGGCGACTTTGAAAGACTTTGACCCCTACACCCAGACGGAGGAGAGAGGTTTCACAGCAGAGAATCAGGCATTTAGATCACCCACCACAGGAGTAGGCCCCCATTGAATCAGACCCTGGCAACCATGTCAGATGGCACAACCATCAGCTTCATATCAATCAGCACAGGAGAAGGCGACTTTGAAAGACTTTGACCCCTACACCCAGATGGAGGAGAGAGGTTTCACAGCAGAGAATCAGGCATCATATCAACCACCACAGGAGAAGCCACCATTTAGTTACTTTGACCCCTGCACCCAGGAAGAGGAGAGAGGCCCCACAGCACATATTCTGGCATCATATCAGCCACCACAGGAGAAGCCACCATTGAGTTACTTTGACCCCGCACCCAGGAAGAGGAGAGAGGCACCACAGCACATATTCAGGCATCATATCACACACCACAGGAGAAGGCCTCTTTCAGTGATTTAGGCCTTTGGACCCAGACAGAGGAGAGAGGCACCACAGCACATATTCTGGCATCATATCAGCCACCACAGGAGAAGCCACCATTGAGTTACTTTGACCCCTGCACCCAGGAAGAGAAGAGAGGCCCCACAGCACATATTCTGGCATCATATCAGCCACCACAGGAGAAGCCACCATTTAGTTACTTTGACCCCTTCACCCAAACAGAGGAGAGAGGTTCCACATCAGAGAATCAGGCATCATATCAACCACCACAGGAGTAGGCCACAATTTAGTTTATTTGACCCCTGCACCCAGGAAGAGGAGAGAGGCCCCACAGCACATATTCTGGCATCATATCACACACCACAGGAGAAGGCCTCTTTCAGTGATTTAGGCCTTTGGACCCAGACAGAGGAGAGAGGTCAGAGATTAGCTTCATATCCCCCAGCACAGCAGAAGACCGCTTTATTTGACTTAGGCCTCAGCACCCAGACAGAAGACAGAGGTAGCATGGCAGAGGTTATGGCTTCATGTCACCCGTTAGTTTAACCGGCCACTTTCATCTGGTTAGGCCCCTGCGCCCAGACAGAGAAGAGTTTCATTCAACTGTGGGTTTCATAAAATTTGTATCAAATAAAGAAGTGGCCCGTAGCACAACAAGACATGTTTTAGGCAGTTAATAAGGACTACTCTGCACAAGGGAGGGACAGGTCCTGTGGGATCCATGCCTGGTTCATCTTTATGAAGGTCAGCTTGTCCATGTTGGCTGTGGACAGGCGGCTGCGCTTGTCAGTAATGACGCCCCCTGCCGTGCTGAATACGCGTTCAGATAAAACGCTGGCCGCCGGGCAGGAAAGCACCTCCAAGGCAATGGGCATAACATGCTAACTCTGGCCACGTGGACAATTTCGAAACCCAGTAGTTGAATGGGGCCGAACCATCCGTCAGGATGTGGAGGGGTGTGCAGACATACTGTTCAACCATGTTAGTGAAATGCTGCCTCCTGCTAACACGTTCCGTATCAGGTGTCGGTGCAGATAGCTGTGGCGTGGAGACAAAACTTTTCCACATTTCTGCCATGCTAACCCTGCCCTCAGATGAGCTGGCCGTGACACAGCTGCGTTGGCGACCTCTTGCCACTCCTCTGCCTTCACCTTCCACCTGTTCCCCTGTGACATGTGGGAATGCTCTCAAGAGCGCCTCTATCAGCGTGCGCTTGTACTCGCGCATCTTACGGTCGCGCTCCAGTTCAGGAATTAAAGTGGGCACATTGTCTTTATACCGGGGATCCAGCAGGGTGGCCACCCAGTAGTCTGCACACGTTAAAACGTGGGCAACTCTGCTGTCGTTGAGCAAGCATTGGAGCATATATTCGCTCATGTGGGCCAGGCTACCCATGGGTAAGGACAAGCTGTCCTCTGTGGGAGGCGTATCGTCATAGTCCACCGTATCTCCCCAGCCACGCACCAGTGATGGGCCTGGGCTGCCACCCCGCTGTGAACTTGCGTCATCCTCGTCCCCCTCCACCTCCTCCTCCTCATCCTCCTCGTCCTCCAGTACAGTGCCTTGGCTGGCGACTTGTGAACCTGTCCTCTGCTGCTTAAACAAACCTCCCTCTGAGCCAATTCGAACAGACTGGCCCGAAAGTGTTAGAAACGAGCCCTCATCCTCCTCCTCCTCCTCCTCCACCTGGGCCACCTCCTCTAACATCATTGCCCTAAGTGTTTTCTCAAGGAGACATAGAAGTGGTATTGTAACGCTGATAACAGTGTCATCGCCACTGGCCATGTTGGTGGAGTACTCGAAACAGCGCAGCAGGGCACACAGGTCTCGCATGGAGGCCCAATCATTGGTGGTGAAGTGGTGCTGTTCGGCAGTACGACTGACGCGAGCGTGCTGCAGCTGAAACTCCACTATGGCCTGCTGCTGCTCGCACAGTCTCTCCAGCATGTGCAAGGTGGAGTTCCACCGGGTGGGCACATTGCATATGAGGCGGTGAGCGGGAAGGCCGAAGTTCCGCTGTAGCGCAGACAGGCGAGCAGCGGCAGGATGTGAACGGCGGAGCGCGCACAGACGGCCCGCACTTTATGCAGCAGCTCTGACATGTTGGGGTAGTGGTGAATGAACCTCTGCACCACCAAGTTCAGCACATGCGCCAGGCAAGGGATGTGCGTCAAACCGGCTAGTCCCAGAGCTGCCACGAGATTTCGCCCATTATCGCATACCACCAGGCCTGGCTTGAGGCCCACCGGCAGAAACCACTTGTCGGTCTGTTGTTCAATACCCCGCCACAACTCCTGCGCGGTGTGGGGCCTGTCCCCAAACATATGAGTTTCAGAATGGCCTGCTGACGTTTACCCGGGCTGTGCTGAAGTTGGTGGTGAAGGTGTGTGGCTGACCGGATGAGCTGGTGGAAGCAGTGGAGGAGGAAGCCGAGTAGGAGGAGGAGGCTACAGGAGGCAGAGAATGATGCCCTGCGATCCTAGGGGCGGAAGGACGTGCGCCAAGGAACTGTCCGCCGGGGCCCAGCCGCCACTACATTCATCCAGTGTGCAGTTAGTGAGATATAGCGTCCCTGGCCGTGCTTACTGGTCCACGTATCTGTGGTTAGGTGGACCTTGCCACAAATGGCGTTGCGCAGTGCACACTTGATTTTATCGGACACTTGCATGTGCAGGGAAGGCACGGCTGTCTTGGAGAAGTAGTGGCGGCTGGGAACCACATACTGCGGGACAGCCATGGCCATCAGCTGTTTGAAGCTGTCTGTGTCCACCAGCCGGAATGACAGCATTTCAAAGGCCAGCAGTTTAGAAATGCTGGCGTTCAGGCCAAGGGCTCGAGGGTGACTCGGGGAATTTGCGCTTCCTCTCTAAGGTTTGAGATATTGAGAGCTGAACGCTGCTGTGTGATATAGTGGAGACGCTAGTTGACGGTGGCGGTGGTGGTGGTGTCGGTGGCACATCCTCTGTTTGCTGCTCGGCAGGTGGCAACATTCCTCTCGAGGCGGAAGCCGAGGCAGCAGCGGTAGAGGGAGCAGGGGAGCCTCAGCGAGTGCCTGGTTTTTAAGGTGTGTACCCCACTGCAGTTCATGCTTTGCATGTAGATGCCTGGTCATGCAGGTTGTGCTGAGGTTCAGAACGTTAATGCCTCGCCTCAGGCTCTGATGGCAGAGCGTGCAAGTCACTCGGGTCTTGTCGGTAGGACATTGTTTAAAGAAGTGCCATGCCAGGGAACTCTTTGAAGCTGCCTTTGTGGGGCTGGGTCCCTGTTGGCGATGTCCAGTAGCAGGCGAACTCTGGGGCGGCGGCTCGTCTGCTTTGGCCCCCTGCTCCCTCTTTGGCTTCGCTGTTGTCTCGGTCTCACCACTACCTCTTCCTCTGAACTGTGAAAGTCATCGCCACGACCTTCAGTCCATGTGGGGTCTAAGACCTCATCGTCCTCTGCATCGTCTTCCACCCAGTCTCCCTCCCTGACCTCCTCCTGTTCAGTCTGCACACTGCAAAAGACGCGGCAGTGGGCACCTGTGTTTCGTCATCATCAGAGACGTGCGGACTCCGATGAGGTGGTATTCCCATGTCCTCTTCATCTGGAGACATAAGTGGTTGTGCGTCAGTGCATGGTATGTCTTCCTCCACTGGGGAAGGGCTAGGTGGACGCCCCTGGGAAACCCTGGAAGCAGAGTCTTCAAACAGAAGAAGAGACTGCTGCATAACTTGTGGCTCAGACCGTTTCCCTGATATGCTTGGGGGTGATGTGACAGACTGATGGGCTTGGTTTTCAGGTGCCACCTGTGCGCTTTCCGCAGAAGACTGGGTGGAAGACCATGTGGTGAACGTGCTGGAAGCGCTGTCGGCCACCCAATCGATTAATGCCTGTACCTGCTCAGGCCTTACCATCCTAAGAGCGGCATTGGGCCCCACGAGATATTGCGGTACATTCTGCCGGCTAGTTGAGGGAGTTCGTTCCTACTGTGTGCGCCTGGGGCCGAACGGCCACGTCCTCTACCAGCAACAGAGGCTCCACGGACACCACCACGACCGCGTCCTCGTCCCTTAATAGTATTTTTCTTCATTGTTGCGATTCAACTCGCACCACAATGAAATATATTATTTTTATAAGCAAAATCCCCTCACTGGAATACTTTCAGTCTTTTGACTGTATGGATTACAGATGGAATGACTGTTATATGTGAGTACCGCTTTCTTTGACAGATTCTAGTATGGGTACATATATGTTTTCCCAACCCCAGCACATTAGTTTGCTAATTCCAGATGTATGAAACGCAGGCCTAACTGTATCTAGTATATTGAACGCCAGATAAACTAACTTGGCCTTTTTAAATAAAAAAATTCCCTCACTGGAATACTTTCAGTCTTTTGACTGTATGGATTACAGATGGAATGACTGTTATATGTGAGTACCGCTTTCTTTGACAGATTCTAGTATGGGTACATATATGTTTTCCCAACCCCAGCACATTAGTTTGCTAATTCCAGATGTATGAAACGCAGGCCTAACTGTATCTAGTATATTGAACGCCAGATAAACTAACTTGGCCTTTTTTAAATAAAAAAAATTCCCTCACTGGAATACTTTCAGTCTTTTAACTGTATGGATTACAGATGGAATGACTGTTACATGTGAGTACCGCTTTCTTTGACAGATTCTAGTATGGGTACATATATATTTTCCCAACCTGGGAGATTAGTTTGCTAATTCCAGATGTATGAAACGCAGGCCCAACTGTATATAGTATATTGAAAGCCAGATAAACTAACTTGGCCTTTTTTAAATAAAAAAAATTCCCTCACTGGAATACTTTCAGTCTTTTGACTGTATGGATTACAGATGGAATGACTGTTATATGTGAGTACCGCTTTCTTTGACAGATTCTAGTATGGGTACATATATGTTTTCCCAACCTCAGCACATTAATTTGCTAATTCCAGATGTATGAAACGCAGGCCTAACTGTATCTAGTATATTGAACGCCAGATAAACTAACTTGGCCTTTTTTAAATAAAAAAAATTCCCTCACTGGAATACTTTCAGTCTTTTGACTGTATGGATTACAGATGGAATGACTGTTATATGTGAGTACCGCTTTCTTTGACAGATTCTAGTATGGGTACATATATGTTTTCCCAACCCCAGCACATTAATTTGCTAATTCCAGATGTATGAAACGCATGGCCTAACTGTATCTAGTATATTGAGCGCCAGATAAACTAACTTGGCCTTTTTAAATAAAAAAATTCCCTCACTGGAATACTTTCAGTCTTTTGACTGTATGGATTACAGATGGAATGACTGTTATATGTGAGTACCGCTTTCTTTGACAGATTCTAGTATGGGTACATATATGTTTTCCCAACCCCAGCACATTAGTTTGCTAATTCCAGATGTATGAAACGCAGGCCTAACTGTATCTAGTATATTGAACGCCAGATAAACTAACTTGGCCTTTTTAAATAAAAAAATTCCCTCACTGGAATACTTTCAGTCTTTTGACTGTATGGATTACAGATGGAATGACTGTTACATGTGAGTACCGCTTTCTTTGACAGATTCTAGTATGGGTACATATATATTTTCCCAACCTGGGAGATTAGTTTGCTAATTCCAGATGTATGAAACGCAGGCCCAACTGTATATAGTATATTGAAAGCCAGATAAACTAACTTGGCCTTTTTTAAATAAAAAAAAAATTCCCTCACTGGAATACTTTCAGTCTTTTGACTGTATGGATTACAGGTGGACTGGTATTAGTAGGGGTGACACAAGCACACCCAAGTCCCTGATGTAGGATTTCTATGGCACAGACCACTATTACAAGTGATTAATGGACGTTGGGAGAGATTGTGCTGCAGCACTAGTCCCAAGATGGCCGCCGCCTATCAGCCCAGTAACATGTGCCACAAAATGGTCTGCACAACCTTTAAAAAAAATAGCCTTGGACTGTGCTGCTAAATCGCTATTGGTCTGAATCCCAGGTGTAGATGTCTGACTTGTTTGGAGCTTTGGAATGCACACTGTGGCAGCTTCTGCTGCAGCACTACAAGTCGCAAAATGGCGGCCGGCGGTCAGCCCAGGTACATGTGGATGGAAAAATCACTCTGGCCACTCTAAAAATAGCCAATCCCTATCAAAAAAGCAGCTCAGCTGCAGTTGTTCAGATGAATCTCAGGTGGAGGAGAGAAGTATTCAATTATCCCTGCCTATTCTCGCCCTAGCATCAGCTGCGTCTATCCCTATTCTATTCACATCGGGAGTGAGCACGTCCCGACGTGCGCACAAGCTTATAAAGAGGCTGAGTCACATGCTGCACTCGGCCAATCACAGCCTTGCCAATAGTAGGCATGGCTGCGATGGCATCTTAGGGCAAGTAGTATGATGCATGTTGATTGGCTGCTTTGCAGCCTTTCAAAATGCGCCTAAATACATGCCGAACGACGAACCCGAACCCGAACTTTTTTGAAAATGTCCGGGTTCGGGTCCGGGTCCCGGACACCCCAAAATTCGGTACGAACCCGAACGATGCTCGAACTGTTCGCTCAACACTAACGGCGGGTGTTCTGCTTTTGCCCCCTGCTCCCTATTTGGCTTCGCTGTTGTCTCGGTCTCACCACTGCCTCTTCCTCTGAACTATTTAAGTCAGCGGCACGACCTTCAGTCCATGTGGGGTCTAAGACCTCATCGTCCTCTGCATAGTCTTCCACCCAGTCTTCCTCCCTGACCTCCTCCTATTCAGTCTGCACAATGCAATAAGACGCGGCAGTGGGCACCTGTGTTTCGTCATCATCAGAGACTGGGTGACTCTGCTGTGGTGGTATTCCCATGTTGTCATCATCTGGATACATAAGTGGTTGTGCGTCAGTGCATGGTATGTCTTCCACCGCTAGGGAAGGGCTAGGTGGACGCCCCTGGGAAGCCCTGCCAGCAGTCTTCAAACAGAAGAAGAGACTGCTGCATAACTTGAGGCTCGGACAGTTTCCCTGATATGCATGGGGGTGATGTGACAGACTGATGGGCTTTGTTTTCCGGTGCCACCTGTGCGCTTTCCGCAGAAGACAGTGGAAGACAATGTGGTGAACGTGCTGGAAGCACTGTCGGCCACCCAATCGACTACTGCCTGTACATGCTCAGCCCTTACCATCCTCATAACGGCATTGGGCCCCAACAAATATCGCTGTAAATTCTGCCGGCTACTTGAGGAAGTTGGTTCACTACTTTGTTCACCTGAGGGCGAACGTCCACGTCCACTACCAGCAACAGAGGCTCTACGGACACCACCACGACCGCATCCCCGTCCCTTAATAGAATGTTTCCTCATTGTTGCGATTCAACTCGCACCACAATAAAATATATAAATTTTAAGCCCAAAAATTCCCACACTGGAAGATATAATTCCTTTTTACGCTATAAATTACAAGAAGACTGCTGCAAATTGGACACCAGAATTTTTTAAATGCTACTTATGTTAAATGAATTCCCACAGTGGGAGAACTATTTCCTTTTCAAAGGAGTAACAACGTGCGGCCTACTATTTCGGGTGTCACCAACACCAGATTGATTAAATTGCCCTTTTTTGAACCAAAATGACAACACTGGACACTATAATGCCTTTTTCTGGTATTAATTACAAGAGGACTGCTGGTATTTCAGAACACCGGAATTTTTAAAATGCTCGCTTTGGTACATAAATTGCCCGCACTGGGAGAATTATTGCCTAAACCTTTTACAGTATTATTTACTGAAGGAGTGCTTCTTCTGGTCTAACACCAGAATTATGTTTGTTACAGGGAAAGATTTTTTTAATTTATATTTCTGGCAAAAAAAAAAATTAATTTCTGGCTGACAGTATTGAACCTGGCTGTAGTGACACTGGCTAGCCTAGCTGGAACAGCACATTCATGGGATTTGCTATCCAAGTGGGTTACTTTCAGTTTCACCACTGATATATTAAATATATTGGCAGTTAGTAGGGGTGACACAAGCACAGCCAAACCCCTGATGTAGTATATCTATGAAAAAATCGACTATTACATGAGATTAATGGACGCTGTGGCAGCTTTTGCTGTAGCACCACAAGTCCCAAAATGGCCGCCGCCTATCAGCCCAGTAACATGTGCCAGAAAATGGTCTGCCCAGCCAGAAAAAAAATTGACTTTGTATGAGCAGCTGAATCGCTGTTGTTCTGTGTCACAGGAGTAGATTTTTCAATTCTTTGGAGCTTTTCTTTGGACTCTGTGGCAGCTTGAGCTGGCGCACCAGAGGTCCCAAAATGGCCGCCGCCGGTCAGCCCAGTTACATGTGCCGGTAAAAATCGATCTGGCCAGTGTAAAAAAAAAATAAACTTTCAGTGAACAGCTCAGCTGAGTTGTTTTGATTCACTGGTGTAGATCTTTCACTTCTTCTCAGGTTTTTTTCCTCGATTATTCCCTGCCTATCTCGCCCTCACAGCAGCTGCATCTATCCCTGTTCTATTCACATCGGGAGTGAGCACGTCCCGACGTGCGCACAAGCTTATAAAGAGGCTGAGTCACATGCTGCACTTGGCCAATCACAGCCTTGCCAATAGTAGGCATGGCTGCAATGGCATCTTAGGGCAAGTAGTATGATGCATGTTGATTGGCTGCTTTTTTTTGCCAGGCATCGCATTCTATTTTAACTTACTGCTGATGCCTGGCAAAAAAAAAAATAATGCATAAGTTAACATCGAATGCGATTAGAACTTAAGAGTGGGATACGAATAGCACTGCGTGCTAGAACAGCACGCACACGATTATTCAAATTTTGTATTATCGCAATACAAAACCATACAGTAAAGTTAAAATCGAATGCAATTAGAACGTGTAGTGTGATGCGATTTATTTGAGTTCTAAGAATCGCATTGCGATTCCTGCTTCAGCCGGATTCCGTGCTAATGGAGCGTCTACATCACCATGGGAACAATGCTAGAATGTACTGTCGGATTTGAGAAGTTGAAATCGCAATGCGATTAAGCAAATATATAAGAATCGCATTGCGATTTCAACGTAATTCAAACATCCGACAGTACATTCTACTGGAGGAGGCGTTCCCATGGTGATCGGTAGCTCAAAGTTGTTATCGCAATGCGATTTCAGCTTTAAGCCTGTACTATTCTGCTATATAGTACTTTCAAAATGCGCCGAGAGAACATGCCGAACTCCGAACCCGAACTTTTACGAAAATGTCCGGGTTCGGGTCCGTGTCACGAACACCCCAAAGTTCGGTACGAACCCGAACTATTTTCGAACTGTTCGCTCAACACTAGTCATGTGTCCAGCTTGGACAACCAGTAGTTGTAAACCACTGAGGGATCATTCCAGACGCTGACACAGTCTGCTATGTATTCCTTCACCATCTTGCAAAACTTTTCCCTCCTCGCACCTCTAGGCCGCCCTTCAGGGTGAGGTTGCTGGCGGGGTGTCATGAAAGTGTCCCATGCCTTGGAGAGTGTTGCCCTGCCTTTGTTGGAAGTGTTGTGTGTTCCCCTTGTCTCCTTTCCTCAAACATAACATTTTTCGTTCGCGAACGGCGAACACGAATTTCCGCAAATGTTCGCAAACGTGCGAACAGTGCGAACCGCCATAGACTTCAATAGACAGGCAAATTTTAAAACCCACAGGAACTCCTTCTGGCCATAATAATGATAGAAAAGTTGTTTCAAGAGGACTAACACCTGGACTGTGGCATGCCGGAGGGGGATCCATGGCAAAACTCCGATAGAAAATTAAGTAGTTGAAGCAGAGTGTGGCAAGTTGAATTCGCAATGCGATTAATATAACCTGCAATAATCGCATTGCGAATTCAACTTAGAGCTGAGTTCCTAATGGTTGTTGTATTGCTAGAATATACGTTATATTCTAGCAATACAACCATCAGGAACTCAGCTCTAAGTTGTAATCGCAATGCGAACAATACTTACAATTATTAATCGCTTTGCAAATCCATTTGATGCCTCTATTTGATTGTATATGACGGTTGACTATGACTACTACTAACGTTCTGCTGCCTCCAAAGCAAGATATCTGAACCCCCCCAGGGGCCATTTGGGCGTTTTTGATAGAAAATGCATCAAAAACGCATCAAAAACGCATCTGCGTTTTTATAAATTTTTCATTTTTTTATTTTATTTTTTTGTGTATTTTGCCACATTTGGTTGCATATTTACATTTGGTATAGGCAAATATGGTAGTCTAGATCATGTGTCTATACCAAAACCTAGGATCATTGTTTGACAGCATATTTTCTTAGCCATGTAGCTGAATATAGATTTGGGTAGAGTAATGATCTAAACCTGTGTTTCCCAACCAGTGTGCCTCGAGCTGTTGCGAAACTACAACTCCCGCAATGCCTGCACAGCCAAAGGCATTCAATCTTCGTTATATTCTACCTATACAACCATTAGGAACTCAGCTCTAAGTTGAATTTGCAAAGTGATTAATGCAGGTTATATTAATCGCATTGCGAATTAAACTTAGATCTGAGTTCCTAATGGTTGTTGTATTGCTAGAATATAACGAAGATTGAGAATATAGTGCTATATTCGGTATATTCGTTATATTTTAGCAATACAACCATTAGGAACGCAGATCTAAGTTGTAATCGCAATGCGAATAATACAGGGGGATCCATCGCAAAATCGCATTGCGATTTACAACTACTAACACTGCATCTTCAGAATGAATCTAAGATGGATGCTGTCCTTGCGTTTAGATAGGAGGTGGGAGGGTCTGGGAGGGAGGGTATGCTGATTGGCTGGAATGTGTCTGCTGACTGTGAGGTACAGGGTCAAAGTTTGCTCAATGATAAAGTATGCGGGCGAACGCGAACATCGCAAATGTTCGCCCGCCGCGGCGTACGCGAACAAGCTATGTTTGCCGGCGAATAGTTCGGGACATCTCTATTCCTTAGCTGCCTAAGGAAGTACGGACTCTGCAGGCTGCGTTGTCAGATGGAAAATTTTGGAGCAATCTCTCAACAAGTACCTTCTGGTATTGCATCATTTTACTCGTCCTCTCCACCACAGGAATGAGAGATGAGAAGTTCTCTTTGTAGCGGGGGTTGAGAAGGGTGAACACCCAGTAATCCGTGTTATCTAAAATGCGTATATAGCGAGGGTTGCGGGAAAGGCAGCCTAACATGAAGTCTGCCATGTTTGCCAGAGTACCAACAGGCAAGATGTCGATGTCGACATCAGGATGACTCTCCATGTCCTCATCCTCTTTTCTGCCCATTCACGCTGAACAGATGGAATTAAAGTTTCATGGGTACTACCCTCTATGGCATAGGCAACTGTCTCCAGCTCCTCCTCCTCTTCATGGTTCAATTCGCCCTGAGAAGACGAACTGTGGGTGGTCTGGTATTCACCCTGTGTAAAGTCCTCCCAAATGTCCTCGTCTTTCACATTCAGAGCTTCCTCCTTAATTGTGAGCAGCGATCATTTGAGTACACAAACCATCTGTGTGGGCTTATCAAATTTTTTTTAAAACCTCACATAGGTCTGACATCAATGCCCACTCCTCGCTTGTGAATAGTGGCAGTTGACTGGAAAGGCGATGACCATGTTGCAGTTGGTATTCCACAACTGCCCTCTGCTGCTCACAAAGCCTGGCCAACATGTAGAACGTAGAGTTCCAGTGCATGCTCACGTCGCACAACAGTCAGTGAGCTGGAAGCCGCAAGCGCTGCTGCATCGTTGACAGATAAAAGAGATGTAAGCCCCTGATGAAGCCTTCACGGTGAAACCCGGGTCGGGCCTTTTACATATATGTTCATTTTATTGTGGATTCTGTAAGTAAAATAAACTTGCGCTTTTATATTCTATCAAAGATACCACACCAGTGGTTTTGTCTTTTTCCCTGATCTAAGGTCCAGCACTTCTACCCGGAACCGGATGTTGGTGGCTGAATCGGGACGCCGTACAATCTGCACGGTGTGTGAGATCTCCCATGCGGTCCATGTCGGGATAAGAAGTTGTGTCCATGATCACTCTGAGACCAGAGATTGAATGTGAACTTCGTCTCTAGGACCACTCTGAGACAAGGAATTTGATTGCTGTGGATTGCTGTTCCTTTCTAGCGCGGTACCATCTCTTTTATCTTTCAATACATACGGAAGGGACAGAGCCCGTTCCTTTAGGTTACCGCCGCTCTCTCCGGTGTGTACGCGGACAAATATTGTTGTGAATCACAGCTGTTTGCATCGTTGACAGACCGGCTGAAGCTTGCGGAAATGGGCACACAGGCGGCGTACCTTCATTAGTAGCTCTTGCAAATTGGGATAGGTTTTGATAAACCGCTGAACCACTAAGTTTAAGACGTGGGCTAGGCATGGGATGTGTGTCAGGTTGCCGAGCTCCAAAGCCGCCACCAAGTTACGGCCATTGTAAGAAACAACCATGCCTGGTTGTAGGTTGAGTGGTGAGAGGCACAGCTCGGTCTGGTCGCTTATACCCTGCCATAGCTCTGCAGCGGTGTGCTGTTTTTCCCTTAAGCAGATCAGCTTCAGCACGGCCTGTTGACGCTTACCCACAGCAGTGCTACACAGCTTCCAGCTAGAGACTGACTGCTGCTGGAGGTGGAAGTGGAGGAGGAGGCGGTGAAGGAGGAGAAGTGGGGGTTGGATCCAGTAAGATAGCTGCTAGCGGAGACCCTGATGGATGTAGGGCCAACAATCCTGGGCGTGGGTGGCACCTGTGCCATTCCAGGGTCCGACTTACTCCCGGCCTCCACAACATTCACACAGTGTACGGTCAGGGAAATGTAGTGTCCCTGGCCACCAGCACTTGTCCACGTGTCTGTGGTGAAGTCGACCTTCCCAGTAAGTGTGTTGGTCAGTGCACGGGTGATGTTCTGGGAGACATGCTGGTGTAAGGCAGGCATGGCACACCGTGAAAAATAGTGGTGGCTGGGGACTGCGTGCCGAGCGACGGCTGCCGACATCAGGCTGCGGAAGGCCTTAGTGTCCAAAAGTCTAAATGGCAACATTTCAAGGGCCAGTAATTTTGAAAGTTGCGCATTTAGTGCTATGGCCTTTGGGTGGGTGGATATTTGTGCTTGCGTTCAAATGCCTGTGTTATCGACATTTGGACGCTGCGCTGGGACAGGGAAGTGGATGTTGTTGCTGATGGTTCATGCGAAGGTCTAGGTGCAGGACGAGGGACACCCGGGCCTGCGCCTTCAACAGGGGATTAACAAGCAGTGCGTAACACAGGGGAAGAGGAGGCAGTGGTGTGACCTGCAGACCCAGATTGTGGACCCAGGCGTTCGGCCCACTTATAATGGTGCTTGGATGCCATGCGGCGGATCATGCTGATGTTGGTGAGGTTGCTAGTGTTCACGACCCTTCAAACCTGACACATCTGGAGCAGTTTGCTCAGGAAGAGTGTGCCAAAATACCTGTTTACAGGTGCAGAAGTCTCACTGAGAGTTACAGAAATTGATTGCTGTGATTGAATCAAACGGTTGTTCAACAAAATATAGGTAAATGTACCATAATTTAATAACAGTTTAATTTGTTTGTTTTATAAATAATTCTGCTGAACCACAATTCAAAACCAATGTCTAAGTTTCATTTGTGGTCGGGGCTTAAACATAAAGGAATGACCCCTACCTACTGGATACCTAAAAGCGGTTAGAATTATGCCGGAACCGCAAAGCTGAAGGGACGCCTGAAGGGGGGCATCCCCTGGTGTGAGATAGTGAAAGTAAGGGTGGGTAGGGTGGGTACACTGGAGACGACGTTCACTGTGGGAGGAAACGCCCGGCCAGATATAGTCATCATCGCCCCTCCCACAAATACAGGCCAATGAATCGGCCTTAACACTTGTGGTCGGGGCTTAAACATGAAGGAATGACCCCTACCTACTGGATACCTAAAAGCGGTTAGAATTATGCCGGAACCGCAAAGCTGAAGGGACGCCTGAAGGGGGCCAAAAAGGACACAAACTCGATCAAAGCTTTATTACAACCTCCTATTGCGATTTCGCTGCCAACGAGCGAGCTGCAGCCAGGGTAATGGGATCGGAAGTAGTGAAGCGTACCGAGGCATTGTGGCACCGTAGACGTCCGCTTCAGGAAACTTGTGAAAGAGAATTAGCTCGGGACAGGGCACCGGCTGCTATATTTTGGATTCGGGTACATGAATGTGTGTAATGAATTTGGTGTAGTAATGAGCGAAGCACCTGGCACCTAACAAAAGATATCAGTAGGACCAAGCCGTTAATCAAATATCCATGACCGCGACATTGACATAAACATACATCATGTAACCAGCCTATTCCCGACCCCCTGCATGCACAGCCGCCATTATAGGATACAGTTCAAACAACGCTGAAATCTGTGGAACCCGGGATCAACCAACCTCACTCGTCCACCCACCAGCTAGCCAGTGGGGGCCAAAAAATGGCAGCAAAACCTGAGCTCGACGTGACCTCAGGAAACTAGGAAATTTACTGTATACCTCTGGAATAAAAGAGAAATACCGTACCAATGCCTGAGAAAGTGGTCCCACATGGAAAGTCAGCAATCGCCTGAACATCCAGGCATATATAAACACTTGATCCTGGAGAGATAAACGCAAGAAACCCTTTAATCTTTACCAATGCCACTAATGTGGTATCATGGCGAACTGATGAAATGACAAGTCGAATACGTATGCGTAAAAAACGTGCGTCAAGCGTAACCCTATTCAGAATCTGGCGCCGAATCCACAGTGCGGACCAACATCCTAACAGTGCCCCTATACTTATGTATATATACACATATACATATAAACTGTACACACATATATATGTTTTTTTTTTTTTTTTTTTTTTTTTAAACTAACACTGGAGCCTGAACTCACACTCTGCCCCGCACTTCCAGCTGTGGCCACATAGAGGGCGCCAGAGCCACAACTATGCGTGTCTGTGGAACCCAGCCAGCAGATCAGAGCGAGGGGCAGAGGTGAGTGCATGCCTGAATAGTGCGGGAAGAGAGACTGACTAAAACAGACACCGTGCATGCTATGCACCCCACCTCAACTAGTAGCTCTGCATGAGGAAAACACATGACAGCCGGCTGCAGAGCAGAGCTGAATACATGGTCGAGTGACCCCAGTAAGCGACTCCTGTGACGTGCTTCCACATAGTATAGCTTTAGTGTGAGATTACTCTAAGAACCTGACATACCCTGACTAGAACACTAGACTCAATGTCCCTTCCCCATAATAAATGTGTTTTTTTTTTTTTTTTACATTTCATTAAAGTCACACACCCTCTTTTTTTTTTTTTTTTTTTAAACACACACTCTTCCTGAACCTTACTACTCCCCCTTGCTGAGTGAATTCACCTGTGCACCCCTGGATAGAAACAACATGCTGAAGCCTAATTTGTCCGCCCTCCCCCCTGCCTGTTTAACAGCACAGCAGCCTGTGCAATACTTTATCGAGCGGGCACACGCTGTGCCCTGCACCCTACGTGTCATGCCGCGTGGGGAGAAGAGCGTGTCTCCCTGGCAGACCGCTCCGGTGCGGTGCTGCTCCCCCTTACCAAGGGAGCTGACACACCGCCGGCCGGACTTAAAGCAACGATGCTGCTGAATGAGGCAGCTACTTATCTGGACCGTGGAAAGTCGGGGCCTGGAACTGCCGTGTAGCGCTGCACCCTTGTTGCTCCCTGAGGACGGTAAGTAGAGCTCCCACACCATACACTGGAGACGACGTTCACTGTGGGAGGAAACGCCCGGCCAGATATAGTCATCATCGCCCCTCCCACAAATACAGGCCAATGAATCGGCCTTAACACTAGTTGATTTTCAGTAAATTTTTATTTATGATTACTTTTGTGAGTTTTCAAGTTATTTCACTGACCATTTTGGGTTTTCTTTCTTTAACGGAAGGGTACCAACAATTTTGTCCTCGTGTGTAGTGTTGATCGCGAATATCCTAATCTTGAATTTTTATCACCAATATCGCCACTTTGAGAATTCGCGAAAATCTAGAATATAGTGCTATATTTTCGTAATAGCGAATATTCTAGTTTTTTTTTTCTTTTAATCAGTACAATTGCTTCTTGCTTGTGGCCCAATGAAAAGGCTACAATATCTTTGTCAGAGCTTAGCAACATCCCTAGCAACCAATAGGAAAGTTGCCTACCACTTTACTATATAAGAAACTCCCCAGCAGCCATTTTCTGCTGTTTTTTGCAGTTCTGTGAGAGAGAGAGAGAGAGAGAGAGAGAGAGAGCAGTGTCATTGCTGTGCTCTGTGCTTTGCAGACTCATCTGGATCCTCATTTAATTACATTAGATAGTTAGCTCATATATATATAATACTGATAGTTAGTGGGAGATAGTCAGTGTAGGTTAAATAGTGATGTAGTGTACCTTATAGGTTCCAGTGCAGGATGTTAGGTAGTGTGATAGGAATTACTGTGCTGTGATAGGGATTAGTGTCTCTGTTAGACACAGTGCTGGGATGTCACAATAATACTTAGTGCATCAGTAATATCTACTCAGATCTGATAAAATGTGCAGTTGCACGTATTGCGAAAAAAAAATTGTGCATCATTATGGCTAATTTGCGCAATTGCGAAAATAATGACTGAAGATTGCAAATTCTAGAATTTGAGATTTTATTATGAATATTATGTGAAAAATTTGCGAAATATCGCGGAAATGAATATTGCCTATGCCGCTCATCACTACTCGTGTGTATAGCTCCAATCTGTGACACGTGGGAGGACATAAAAGCCAGACTGAAAGCAAAGTTTTTAGCCACATGAAACCTGAAAAATTGGATCAAATTGTGTGGGATTATTGTGCGATGCCTCCAATATTGGACTGGCCAACCGGGGAACCAGTGAATCCCCTGATGGGCCCTTGAGCAAGGGTGGGATACCGGTAACCTAAGCCCTGCACAAATGGCACATGGCATAGTAGACTATACAACATACAGCCTCTCAACCAGCCTAGGCATCCATATAAAAACTAGTAGATTGTCTCATAATTTAAAAATAATAACAATATTTAATTTTATTTTTTTTAACTGCTTTATTAGTATAGACCCATTGAGTTTTCGGCACAGAGATAGTCCAGTTTCTATCATCTTTCCCAGAGACCACCTTCTCTTAGTACCTAAGAGGACCACCATAATCAGTAATCTTGCAGCACCTTGGTGCTCCTTGCTGCTGTTTGACCATGTGTTCAAGCCAAAACCCAGTCAAAAGGATACTGACCGGGGCTACAGGATGAGACAGTCTGAAGCATAGGCTAGACAGCAGGCTACTACTGAGCAAAATGTGTTTGCTGCAGGTTTAGAGATTTGTGAATAGGGGTCAGGTAATATTTAAATGTAGCTAAACAGTGGGCGCCTAGAATTAATTTTACCTGGTTGGCCCTAGGCACCCCTGTCCGACACTGGATGCCTCCTGTTCATTGAAGTAATAGTTATCAACACTTGTTTCAAACTGAGGGGGACAGAATACTGTAACTGAGAGACCTTGGTTTATCACTCTGGTAGATTGTTACACACCTAGACAAAGATGTGAGCACTGTTCGATGTTGTGTGTTCTTGTGGTTGGGAGAAAAAATAATGAACTGGAATGACAGTAAGAGGGGTGAAGAGGAGAACATTAGACATTCAGCTACAGGTGTTCCATTGAACTCATGCCACCCCTATAAAAGGCTATTAGGGTACATAGCAAGACAGCAATGGTGGCAGTATTGGAGGTCTATCCTCTTCAGTAATGCCTCCCTCTTTTTTCTCTAATGCAACTATAGCCAGAGATTGGTCTGAAGACCATGTGGACAACACCATGAAGAGCTGTTTTCAAAGGAATGTTGCACCAGCCCTACTCCCCGGAACCAGTGGTATAGCCATTTCTCCAAAGTGTTAAAGGAGACATTTTTCAACAGGATAATGCCAAGCCACTGGTGCTCATTCTACTGTGAACAATTAATATGCAAAATAAATGTGGAGCCCCAATATTGGGTCTACAACACAATGAGGGCCAAATATCCCTCAAAGGAAGGAAAACCAAGCATAGAGATCACTAAATCCACCATATTAAGTGGCCCCTGTGTCAAGATCACGCTTTTTTTCAAGCTTTAAGGATGTGACGGGGAAAACCTAAGCCAGTTATCCATCCACAGACAGCTGTTTCGGGGTGTTGCCCCTTATCAGTGTGGAGTAGGATTCTGGTTAACCGGGGCAATGCTTTGGAGACTACTCAAACAAAACAATAGCTGATCTCAGGGAGACCAGCTACAGAAAACACAGCGGACCCTCATTTAAGAGTCTCAACACAGCAATCCAAAGTGCAAAGCTCCCTGGGAAACAGTTATATGCAAAAGCTATTGTTTTGTTTGAGTAGTCTCCAAGGCATTGCTCCTGGTTAGCCAGAATCCTACTCGACACTGATGAGGGGCAACACCCCAAAACAGCTGTCTGTGGATGGATAACTGGCTTAGGTTTTTCCTTAAAGCTTGTAAAAAAGCGGGATCTTGACATATGGGGCCACTTAATAAGGTGGATTTGGTGATCTCTGTGATGGAGACATCCCTTTGCTTGGTTTTCCTTCCTTTGAGGGATATCTGGATTTCATTGTGTTGTAGACCCAATACTGGGGCTCCACATTTATTTTGCATATTACTGTTTCCCAGGGAGCTTTGCACTTTGGATTGATGTGTTGGGACTCTTAAATGAGGCTACGTGGCGTTTTCTGTAGCTGGTCTCCCTGAGATCAGCTATTATTTTGTTTGTTTTACTGTCAACAACTGTGTTGCCTACACATCCTACCATGGCCTGCAGCGTCTACCGACCTGCCTCACATCATCATAGCAACTTCTGTGGACACGTGTTTTTGAATGTGAATAGTTCCCAATAAAGGGATTTATCCGGATATGCTGCCTTTGCCATCGTTTGTTGGACTGCAATTTTAGTAGTCTCTGGGGATCGAGGACTTCAGGCGGGCTGTTGCATTCCAGGAGGATCCGGTGATCTGGTGGGTGCTACTCCTCTACTTTTCATTTGACTGCTCACATCAAGGATATCTTGGGCATCATTTGTCAGAAATGTAAAAGTGAGCTGCCTGCAGTGGATCTTGATGATTTTGAGTACAGGTGCATTCATCGTAGCAAAGCATTCTTCATGCAAACAATAATAACATCACTGGTAGCATGCCAAGGCGTGTAATTGCTCTCACATGTAATACTCACTGGTAACATGTCAAAGCGTGGTGCTCATACCCATTACTAAATAAATTGAGATGTTTTAAATATTTCATTTTCATATCATTAACATGTCTATTGTTACTGTGATAACCATGATTCCATGATTTTTCTTTCTCAGTGATGCAATTTCACTCTTGAAGTGTTAAATAGAATGACAGATTCTTTTTAATATTTAAAAGAATAAGGATTGTAGGGTGTTACGGTATAACCCGGTATAGTGAGGGTTAATACCGTTCGGACGATTCCCCTGGAGAAGAGCACAGCAACCCACAACCGCTGGAATCCACTGAACTGGAACCATACGAAGTCCTCCTTTCCTGGAACAGGCAAGAGAACGTTCTGACGTAGCAATTCCCCCCAAGTACGAGACGAGGCTCCGTATTAATGGTTAAACAGAAATTCTAACTTTATTGAGGGCTACCTGCCCGGTATTTATGCAGGTCTCCCACCTGGTGGACACTCCCCTAGGGGACCAGAAGGAAGACTGCGACACGGGATACAGCAGCCAATCACACACAATGGGACAATACAGACACCCCCAGCATATCTCTTCCCTCTGCCTGTGATACAATTACCCTACACAGGTTAATGTAATCATCACAGGCAGGAGAATACACAATGTCTTCTGTCCTGGAGACAATCGAGGACTCATTCAATTATCTCTCAGGACAAAGGGAAATCACCAATACACACGTGGGGACAATAGGACAGACATCATTATTCAATATACAATGTCCCACCCTTTACAGTACACACAGACATTTAACATATCCCCAGATGGCTTGGATCTGAGCGCTCAA
This sequence comes from Bufotes viridis, assembly GCA_033119425.1. Taxonomy (NCBI): domain Eukaryota; kingdom Metazoa; phylum Chordata; class Amphibia; order Anura; family Bufonidae; genus Bufotes; species Bufotes viridis. Next base: position 216,564,100 of record CM065593.1, on the reverse strand, counting down.
TATATCCAAACAGCGCTCAGATGCCACAAACACAGTCAAATCGCCATGGGGTTTAAGTTTAGCATGGGCTGATGAGAGGGCCTGGGGCAAGAGGCTGGCAATCTGTCCCCTCCAAAACCCAGTGGCGCGGTTGGTTTCGCCACACATCTTCCCTTTTCCAAACAGACTAACAGGATATATGACCTTCTGCCGGTCAGTGCCCTTGTTTGTCCAGCAGCCCACCCACAAAACAGAAACAGCAGTACAGCCCACCCACAATAAATGGTTACTACACCTGAGCAAGGGATAAACCTGTCCATGTCCATGTGCCTCACTACGGCTGTGTGGGGGACTGGTAGACTGCCTGAGTGGGTTGCTGAGTGGGCAGAGACCAGCGGTACTCTGCCTTGGTGCCAGCGCTACCACGGAAGTAGCCTGGTTGGAGCCTGGTTGTTGTAGGGGGAGACCGACTGTCTCCCCTTTAGATACACAGCTCTGCTGTTGTAGGGAGAGACTGACTGTCTCCCCTTTAGATAGACCACCATGCTGCTGTGGGGGGAGACCGACTATCTCCCCTTTGGCTAAATGGCCCTGTTGCTGGGGGACAGGATCGACTGTCCCTACCCCCTGTGCTGTGAGTGCAGAGACCACGGTCCCATCTGCACTGTTGTGGGGCTTACTGTCTCCCCCTGGTGCATTAAACTGCCGCTGGGGGATGGAGACTGGGCTCCCAATTCCCTGTAAATCACACGGCCGATGGGGAATGGAGACGATGCTCTTCTCTCCCTGCAAAACATACTGCCACTGGGGAGCAGGACCGACTGTCCCTACTCCCTTAAAATCCGGCTGCCGCTGGGGAGAGCAGGTAACAAGCTTCTCTCCCAGACATACTTCCAGCCGCTGGGGAGGGAGACCGTCTGTCTCCGCTCCCAATACAGTGTCCTGCTGCTGGGGAAAGGAGACTGGGCTCTCTATCCCCTGCTGGACACTCTGCCGATGGGAAATGGAGCCTGGGCTCTCTATCCCCTGCTGGACACTCTGCCGATGGGAAATGGAGCCTGGGCTCCCAATTCCCTGCACTTGACTCTGCCGCTGGGGGACAGGACCGACTGTCTCTGCCCCCTGTAACTCAGCCTGCCGCTGTGGAATGGAGACTGGGCTCCCAATTCCCTGCAGGACCGGTGGAGAGACCTCGGTCCCATCTCCACCGGCCACCTGGGGTTCTTCCCAGTAGACCTCCACATTATCCTCCCAGCTGAAGGGCTCTGGACCTGGGTCTGACACTCTGCTCTCTCGCTGAGCCCTCTCACTGGAGTGGAACAGCTGCTGGTAGTCCTGTTCCAGCTCCATCTCCCGGGTCACCAGGTGGACCAGGTCTTGCTCAATTTTGTGAGTGTCGTCCCAGTCATACCTGCTCTCCCGCCACTCAAAGAGGTCCCTGAACCGGGCTTGTGTAGGGCTCCCAAACTCCAGCTCTGAAAAAGTCTCCCATAACAAGCCAGGACCATCAAACTCCTCTCCCTCTGGCATGTCATGCTCGGCTGTCCGGGGTAGGTACCGAGCTTCATACCACCAGAGTGCCTGGTAGGCATCTTCCAGCCACATCTCCCGCCTTACCAGGTGCTTCAGTTCTTCTTCCCACTCTTCCAGGGGCTGCTCTCCTAGGAAGGGCATCCGCAGGGCTACTCGCTTCTGCTGTCGCTGCTCGTCCTTGGGGAGCCTCTCGTCCCGCAGATACTCCACAATACCCAGTGCCTGGTACCAGATGCCTTTGCGGACTGCATCTCGGTCATCCATGACACCCTCATCATACTCCACTAGTAGTTCCATACCGGTGCTGTACTGGGACACGCTTTGCCCTCAAATTGTAAAATCCACGGTGTCTTCTGTTGCTGTCCTTCTGGCTGTAGGAACGATCCCGCTGCTTACCACCAGTTGTTACGGTATAACCCGGTATAGTGAGGGTTAATACCGTTCGGGCGATTCCCTGGAGAAGAGCACAGCAACCCACAACCGCTGGAATCCACCGAACTGGAACCATACGAAGTCCTCCTTTCCTGGAACAGGCAAGAGAACGTTCTGACGTAGCAATTCCCCCAAGTACGAGACGAGGGTCCGTATTAATGGTTAAACAGGAATTCTAACTTTATTGAGGGCTACCTGCCCGGTATTTATGCAGGTCTCCCACCTGGTGGACACTCCCTAGGGGACCAGAAGGAAGACTGCGACACGGGATACAGCAGCCAATCACACACAATGGGACAATACAGACACCCCCAGCATATCTCTTCCCTCTGCCTGTGATACAATTACCCTACACAGGTTAATGTAATCATCACAGGCAGGAGAATACACAATGTCTTCTGTCCTGGAGACAATCGAGGACTCATTCAATTATCTCTCAGGACAAAGGGAAATCGCCAATACACACGTGGGGACAATAGGACAGACATCATTATTCAATATACAATGTCCCACCCTTTACAGTACACACAGACATTTAACATATCCCCAGATGGCTTGGATCTGAGCGCTCAATATATCCAAACAGCGCTCAGATGCCACAAACACAGTCAAATCGCCATGGGGTTTAAGTTTAGCATGGGCTGATGAGAGGGCCCATAATCCTGGGGCAAGAGGCTGGCAATCTGTCCCCTCCAAAACCCAGTGGCGCGGTTGGTTTCGCCACATAGGGTAATCAAATTTTGTCACCAACTACTGTAAAAAGTAGAAAGTTAGTCTCACAAATAACGGTGGCTCATTTTCATCATGCTCAACATTCTTATAGAATCAGCCAGCCTGCTCATGAACATCTGACTTCTGTCTGACACTGCACAAGTGGCACGGCTGGACCGGAAGACATCATACGCAGATCAGAGCTACCTTCCATCCAGCCCCACACACAGGGTAGCGCTGGACTGGAAGTTTTCATATGCAACTTACCAACAGGCTGAGGGATGAGGGTTGCAAATGATTATCAAAAGGCAGCGTCTTTGTTGCTAGGTACAGAAACAGACGGGTATGCTGCCGTCACAGTTAGATTACAGAGGACAAATGATGTCAATGCAAAGACTTATTTCTAAAATATTAGTTCTCTCTATATAGCTAAACATAAAGCAATTAATGTAGCTGCATTTAGGATATACTGTATATGTGAGGTGAACTATTAGTTATGCTTATTTAAAACATATAACTGGACAGATATGAATGAAACACACTTATGCCTGCCAATGATCACCTAGATGCCTACGAATCTAATATATGGTGACAAAAAAAATAAAAATGGAGAACAATCCACAAAAGGGGTTGGAGTATTGCACCAAGTCCCAACAATAACCCTCTTAAAAGGGGTTATCCTAAATGTATGCAACCAAAGTACAATATCCTAATTATTTAATTATTCGTGTTGAAGGATCTGTTTATCCCATTCACCTTTTTGCAAGATGGTTTCACCAACTTAATGCCCATGAATTTCACACAGGTAGAGTTACCATTATGTTGGACCCAGACATCTCTTGCTACTGGGGAATCACTTTTATTAGTAATGGTACCCAAATTCTCTCCTATCCACCTCCTAAATTCTCGGATGGTTTTACCTATATATTCAGATCCACATGAGAATGTCACCTTATAAATAACATCACGTGACTTGATGAAATCCGCATATCTTATATTCTTTAGAAATGACAGTACTTCTGAATGTCTTACCTGTCTGAATATATCTACAGGCCACACATCCGTTGCATTTCAAGCAGCCAAAAATTCATCTCTCCAACCATGTCCCAGGAGCAGACAGTGACATGTAAGTGACTACGTACAAATTTATCTTTTAGGTTTTTCCTACGTCTATAGGTGTTTTTCAGGAGATCACTGACATTGCAAATATCCGGGTCCATCTTAAGGATACCCCAGTGTTTAGTGGTGATGTCACGGAACATAGGGTGGATATTTTTATCTTCGACAATACAGTCCAACCTATCTATAGGGACTATTGAAAGGCCCATCTATGTCACCCCTTAATTATACAAAAGTTAATGTAGGGGACTTGAACAGCCAGAAAAAAAGCTTTTTTTTCCTTTACTGAGCTACCAAACAGGATGAGGCTGATGTCCCTGGCAGGCTGGCACATATGCAGTACACTGCAGTGGCTAAAATGGCCACCGACCCCCACCTCAGTAACAGATGGATTTAAAAAAAATTTCCTTGGCAGTGGCTGGGTACATAAATGTAGGATTGCTGAAGCTCCCTCCCTTTCTATTTGCTGTATCTTGTGGATTAAAGTACAACGTGTTCTACAGATTTCTTGCCTATCCTGTCCCTAATAGCACCGGAAGCAACCTTTCAATAGGCTAACATCAGCAGACTGACGTGCGGCACTACCTGACTCCAGCTTATAAAGAGGCTGGGTCACTTGCTTCACTCAGCCAATCACAGCCATGCCATTAGTAGGCATGGCTGTGATGGCTTCTTAGGGCAAAGAAGTAAAACGCTTGCGGATTTGGCTGCTGTGCAGCCCTTCAGAAAGCGTGAAGAATCGCCGAACAACAGACCCGAGCCCGAACTTTCATGAAAATGTTCGTGTTCGGGTCTGGGTCCCGAACACCCCAAAATTCGGTACGGACCCGAACTATACGGTTCTGGTTCGCTCAACCTTAATAGTGAGTATGGCACAATTGTATTTACTTTGTTATTTGTGTTTGAAGAGTGCTATTGCATTGTTTTTTGCTTTTGTGCTTCTAGCCATGGCGATGTGCACCTGGGCACTGGGATGTGCTGACTAAGCCCCATTTTTTTTTCTTTGCAGTATACACAGATATTCTCTGAAACCCCTTAAGTGAATAGAGTTGTAAATAGTTAAATATTCAATAAATGTTTAATAATTTTCAGAAATGCAGAAAAATGTTGATCACTTTGTAGAAATTTGTGTTATAAAGAAAGTATAATTAAATCTACTTATTACACAATAAAAATATACGGTAGGTACTGCACTTTTGAAAGGCACTGTACATATAGTTTACGTGATTATGTCAATAAAATATTATTTCTTTCTAGGTTTGTACTCACAATGACCCCTGATTTTATTAGCATTGGAATCTAATGACATCATTTTCTGACAGCCTTGATCTTTAACCTAGTTTGATCTAAAACAGACTCCTTTGGAATGATATCATTAAGGTAAATCCCTTAAAGAAAGGGTAGACCATTCTAGTATGAGCAGTTTAATGATATTAAGTTACTGAGAATTATTTCACTCACCAAAGTTAACCTTATACAGGACAACATCAAAAACTCGCTTAATAGCTGAACATCTTTTTTTGGTAATACGTTAAAAACCTCAGTGGTTAAAATCAATTAATCTGTTAGAGGGCATAGACCCTTGGCCTTCTAAAATAAGACTATATTTATCATTCAAATGCTATATTTATACACTGTTTTGACAGTGTTTTTCTCTAACAGTAAATTTGATACCATATCAAACCAAGGAATATACACAGATTGAGTCTTTTTCCCTTCAATAACACCACTAACCACATTTGAACAAGGAAATCATTTTTCTATTATTTGGAGATTTTTTATTTTTCTTTATTTCTTGAATTGTTTTCCTTCTCTGGTTTGGATTGAAATATATTAAAATTATATGGAAATAGAAAAAAGTTAGCAGAGAGGAAAGTTTAAGGCTGAATTCACATGTGACTGATTAGCAGTGGATTTTCTGCAGCAGAAAATCTGCAGTATTTATGATTCTAATCTGCAACACAAAAAAACACACACCAAACGTTGCGTTCACACGCTGCAGATTTTGTTGCAGAAAAGCTGCAGATTAGATGCAGTATACTTCTTTGCTTTAGAAAGGGTGAAATCCGAGATTAAATCCGCAGTATAAGGGCTCATGCACACGACTGTATGGCTTTTTCCGTATTTTGCAGTCCGCAAAAAACAAATCCGCAAAAAAAAAACAATGACGTCCGTGTGCATTCCGTTTTTTGCGGAACGGAACATCTGGCCCCTGATAGAACAGTACTATCCTTGTCTGTTATGTGGACAATAATAGCACATGTTCTATCTTTAAACGGAACAAAAAAACGGAAATGGAAGGCATACGGAGTACCTTCCGTTTCTTTTGCGGATCTATTGACATGAATTGTTCTGTGTACAGTCCGAATACAGAACGCAAAAAAAGGAACGTAAATGGGAAAATACATACTATCGTGTGCAGGAGCCCTAAGGCTGCGGTCACGTCTCCTTTCGGATTCTGGCTGCCTGATTCAGTACAGTCCGTCTGTCATCTGGACAAAAAAAAAAAAATGCATGCAATGGTTTTTGTCCAGATAAAACCAGGCATTTAAGTTGGAAATCGACCGGATCACCGCCTGACCTCATTGTAATCATTGGGGATCTGGCAGTGATCCAGAAGATCCAGCAATGCCAGATCCTGTGAGATTTGGCAGGCTATTTTGTGAACAAAACCATACTTGACATGCTGCAGATTTCAAATCTGTACCGTGTTAGGTTTCGGTTGTAGATTCTTTCTGCCACATGTGACTGAGAATTGCTGAAAGCTCATTCATTTTACTGGTACTGTACAACATTGCAGATTTGCCCCAAGAAAATATGCAAGAGCAAATCTGCAGCTAATCAGTCATTTGTGGACTCGTCTATAATGTCTATAATGCATAATTCACTCACGCTTTTTATGACTTTTACTACAAGCATTTTTTCTATAAAGAAGCCCATGGTAAAACATATGAACATATGAAAGAAAGTCCAGATGCAATGCGTGTTTAACTATGCGTTCATATTATTATCAATAATTTGTTGAGCCTTACAGCTAGTATCTGGCCAAAGCATTTAAAGACAGAAAACTAAGAAAAAACTCCATAAAAAACATAGTATAAAACAAAAAGGGGAAAATGTATCAAGCCCTGCATGCCAGAATTCTAGTTTTAAAAAGTTTCAAATCAGACTTTGAGGGAGATATTTATCATTAAGGCTAATTTCACATCTGCGTTTTCAATTCCGCTATTGACATCTGTCAGAGGATCTCAACAGTGGAAGAAAACGCTTCAGTTTTATCCCCATTCATTGTCAATGGGGACACAACTGAACTGAATGAAACGGAATGCTCCAAAATGCATTCCGTTCCGTTTGGTTGCGTCCCCATCGTGGACAGAAAAACGCTGCAAGCAGCGTTTTTCTGTCCGCAATGTGGTGCAGAGCAAGACGGATCCGTCCTGACACACAATGTAAGTCAATGGGGATGGATCAGTTTTCTCTGACACAATAGAAATGCACCAAAGCTCTGACCGTGGCATAGAAGGTGTTTACGGTCAGTGAGGGATCCCATCGGGTCCCCGCTCTGTGGTGATGGGGACCCGATGGGTAAGAAGGTAGCGAGATGCCTTGAAGAGACATCAGGACTTGCCTTCTACAGAAGCCGAGTAAATCCAGCTTCAGGCTGGGTCTCCTAGGCAACCTGTTTGTGTATTACTCAGTGTAATACACTAACAGGGAATGAATTAAAATACAGATGTATTGTAATTAATTGCAGAGAGGATCAGACCCCCAAAAGTTGAAGTCCCAGAGTGGGACAGAAATAAATATCACATTATATACCCCGTCAGATGAACACCGTAAAAAATAAAAACTGTTCCAAAAATAAATAAAAACGTAAACTCTTCCTGTAAAAAATGAACCCCTGGACAAGACAATTAGCGCAAAAAAATAAATAAATATGGCGTTCAGAAAACGGAGACACAAAAACATTATTATTTTCAAAAATGCTTTATTATGTAAAACTGAAACAAAGTTGTTATATTTGATATCATCGTGTCTGTGACAACCTGCTCTATAAAAATAGCACATGATCTAACCTGTCAGATGAACATTGTAATAAACAAAAATATGTAAACTGTGCCAGCCATTTTTTGGTTACCTTGCCTTACAAAAAACTTAATATAGAGTGATCAAAAATCATATGTACCTAAAAATAATACCAATAAAACTGTTACATAATCCCATAGTTTCCAAAATGGGGTCACTTTTTGGGAGTTTTTACTGTAGGGGTGCATTAGGGGACTTTAAATGGGACATAATGTCTAAAAACCAGTCCAGCAAAATCTGCCTTCAAAAAACCATATGGCGCTCATTGTCTTTTGCGCCCTGCCATGTGCCCTTACAGCAGTTTACCACCACATGTGGGGTGCTTCTGTAAACTTCAGAATCGGGGTAATAGATATTGAGTTTCGTTTGGCTGTTAACCCTTAATGTGTTACAGGAAAAAAATTAAAAAGGAAAATCTGCCAAAAAAGTGACATTTAGAATTTTCATCTCCATTTTCCTTTATTTCTTGTGGAACACCAAAAGGGTTAACAAAGTTTGTAAAATCAGTTTTGAATAACTTGAGGAGTGTAGTTTCTAAAATGGGATCATTTATGGGTGGTTTCTACTATGTAAGCCGAATAAAGTGACTTCAGCACTGAACCTGTCCTTAAAAAGTGGGTTTTGGAAATTTTCCTAAAAATTTTAAGTATTGCTTCTAAAATTCTAAGCCTTCTAATGCTAAGTAAAAAATAATTTATGAGGTATCAATTTCTGCCCCTTAATGGGTCTCGACAGAAACAAAAACACATAAAGGAAGACTGCTCCCATTGAAGCCCTGGAGCAGTATGTAGGACAGTTCATCAACTGAACAATAGTAAACGAATGTGTGCCAGACGTAGGTGCTTCTGTAATGCGCGTTTCTGTAATTCGTGTTTCTGTAATGAGGGTTTCTGGAATCGGTGGGAAACAGATCCTTGAGTCCTGAACCTCCTCAAACACCTCCCTCAAACATCAGACAAATACGGTTGTATGTCTACACAGGTGGAGAAGGTTAGCCAAGGTTCCCAGACCTTGTAAAATCTGATATGGGACTGAGAATTAGCGGAGCTGAGCTCCCCAAGTCTGCCACCCTGCCCAACCTTGTAAATCCAGTGAGAGACTGGGGGAGAGGTCATTCATTTCCAGTACAAAGGAATCATAGTTTTCGCGGTTAGCAGCATTCGTTTCCAGAGAGAGTGGTTCAAATGCAAAACTGAGGTTGGGATGATATTCAAAGCCAGAATCTTTAGATCCAGAGTTGGGGAACCTGGGCATACCTTAAGCAATATTTCTCCCACTGTATTCCAGAGAGGTCGAATTGACTGGCAATCCCACCATATATGTGTGTATGTCCCAATATCTCCCCTAGGTGGGTGGGGTTGAGGGGTACATAGCATGTATCGCAACTGTGGTTTTATAAAATCTACTCACTAGTTTATAAGAGGTCTCTTGTAGTGTTATACATCTAGAGGGACCACAGCATTTAGTATAGATCTCCTCAATTTCCTCATTGGTTAGTGCAATATCCAGTTCCGCTTCCCATACAGATATGTAGGGTAGTTTACTATCCTCTGGTGAAACTACAAGCTCTAGATATAGCTTTGAGATCAGTTTCGGGGACGGGGATTGTTGAGCTGCCCGTTGTTCAAACCAAGAGATCCTTTCTATAAGTTTCCTTTATTGGGCAGATCTCTAAAGTTGGACAATAGGTGACAGTTTATAAGGTATTTATCCCTTCGCAGGATGGTTTAGCTTTCAAAAGAAGCAAATCAAGGAACAAACCCTAAATCAGTATATCACCCAGTACTTGCTTGTTCAATACTCTTTGTGTAGAAATCCACATCTTGGCGAATGGATTTGATAATCCCATCAGGTCCCCCAACCTTACAAGTGGGGAATGATGAGCCCTGAAGTCAGAGATCTGTGGTAATCTCACCCAGACTACAAGTAGGGCTTTCGTGAGAATTGAGATCTCTGTGGGTAGACGCTCGCCAAGTCAAGACCAAAATAACGCCTGTGCGAAGGAGAAACCCACCACTTCTTTTTCAATGTGAACATCTAGTTTAACATGAGGGTGTTTGTGCCAGTCTAAAACTCTGGAGAGATGAACTGCACCATACAGCTTTTCTATGATGGGGAAACCAACTCCCCCTTTACATTTTGGTTGGGTCAGTGTGGCAGAGACTGTTATTCCATGTATATATAGTTTTAGAGGGTGAGCTCACCTGCAGGCCCTCATATATAATGTTTTACAGGGTCAGCTCAACTGCAGGCCCTCACAAATTATGTTTTACAGGGTCAGCTCACCTGCAGGCCCTCACATATAATGTTTTACAGGGTCAGCTCACCTGCAGGCCCTCACAATTCATGTTTTTTAGGGTCAGCTTGCCTGCAGGCCCTCACATATAATGTTTTACAGGGTCAGCTCACCTTCAGGCCACCACAATACATGTTTTTTAGGGTCAGCTCACCTGCAGGCCCTCACATATAATGTTTTAGAGGGTCAGCTCACCTACAGGCCCTGAAAAATTATATTTTTTAGGGTCAGCTCACCTGTAGGCCCTCACAAATAATGTTTTACAGGGTCAGCTGCCCCGAAGGCACTCACAAATTATGTTTTAGAGGGTCAGCTGACCAGAAGGCCCTTTCAAATAATGTTTTTGAGGGTTAGAGCACCTGGAGGCCCTCAGCTACATTCTTTTACTCAGTGTCATCGCACCCAGGGCCACGGCCTCTGCGTGCACCATCAGCATCATGGCCACTCCACGGCCCTTACTGTCCGCCTTCTTAATATTAAATGTTATATATGCTTAAAGGTATGTCACACATACAGTAGCGTAGGATTTGTAAGTGTATGCACTAATAAATTAAAAAAGGTATTTGGGATGCGCACACATTACACAAGAGATGTAGCCCTGATAATGTCACAGACTAGCATACACCATCTAAGAATAAAGTATGTCAGTATATGTCAGTGATATGTATTAAACGCACACACGGTAGATGTGGCACAAATTATTTAAATTTGAGCTACAGACACTGTTTTCGGATGTAGTACAGTCTATGTCACAGAAAGCGACACACTACGGACACTAGATTAGGCCCAGATTATTTAAATTTGCGATACAGACACTGTTTCCGGATGTAGAACAATATATACCAGAGAAAGCCACACACTATGGACACTAGATTATGCCCAGATTATTAAAATTTGCGCTACAGACACTATTTTCGGATGTAATACAGTATATGTCACAGAAATCCACACACTATGGACACAAGATTAGGCCTAGATTATTTTAATTTGCGCTACAGACATTGTTTTCAGATGTAGAACAGTATATGTCACAGAAAGCCACACACTATTGACACTAGATTATGCCCATATTATTTAAATTTGCGCTACAGACACTGTTTCCGGATGTAGAACAATATATGGAAGAGAAAGCCACACACTATGCACAGTAGATTAGGCCCAGATTATTTAAATTTGTGCTACAGACACTGTTTTGGGATGTAGTACAGTATATGTCACAGAAAGCCACACACTATTTACACTAGATTAGGCCCATATTATTTAAATTTGCGCTACAGACCCTTTTTTTGGGTGTAGTACAGTATTTGTCACAGAAAGCCATACACTATGAACACTAGATTAGGTCCATATTATTTAAATTTACACTAAAGGAACAGTTTTCAGATGGAGTGCTATATATGTCATGGATGTGTATTAAACATACACACTATAGACAATAAATGTGGCGCTGATTATTTGAATTTACGCAAAAAGACACAGTTTGCGGATGATGTACAATATATGTCACCAATAGGTATAAAATAAAAATATCTTGCTGCTGAGTGTCAAACACACACACAGTAGTCATTAAAAGGACTTTGCGGTCTTTGAAAAGCTTTTGGTAGTAAAAACAGCAAATTTCTCTCCCTGCACTATCTGTCCCTTCCTCAGCACAGATGTCCCTCAGACTGATCAATTTAGGGCAGAAAAAAATATATTGCTGCTATCAAACACACACACATACAGTAGTCCTTAAAAGGACTTTTGGGTCTTTGAAAAGGTTTCTTAAAACAAGAACTGTGAATTTCGCTTCCTACGCTCTGCTCTCCCTGACTATGACTGATCCGAGCACGTGTCATTGGGTGCTATATAACCTCCCATGACGCGTTCCGGTAAGCCAATCACCGTAATGCCAGTAGCTAACATGGGTACGGCATTACAGTGAAGGGCATTATTTACCTGCACGTTTTTTTGGCTGCTTAGCAGGCGCCAAATGTGCGGGGAGGAGACTAGAGCATTGAGCTCAAGCACATGTGGTATTTGTCCAAGTACCGCCATGTGCCCAGCATAGCGATGCTCGAGCCGAACCGGTATTCGGCCAAGCATACTCCCGCATCACTATTAAGGATCTTACATATAATGTCCCTTTGTGGTTCACCGTCTTTCGGCTCTGCTCTTAGTGCCCTTAGTGGGCTTGTTCTAGCACCAGATCTCCAACAATATTTTGGGGCATCAAGGGGCTCAAGATATCCATGACGTCCATGGTAGTTGCATATTTGGGTACTCCCTTTATTCTCAAACTATTCCTTCTGCCTGGTCCTCTATGTAAGCTAGCAGACTATTCATATGCGCCTGGCATGCATGTAGAGCTGCTGTTTCAGCTTCTCCATAGGCAATCAGTGAAATCTGGTTATCTTCTAGGTGTGTTTAACTCGACCACCAATTTCTCTCACATCCTGTTTAATATCTGAAAGTTCAGAGAGTACGGGCTGCAAAGTCACTTCTATAATGTTTTACAAAGTCTTATGGGTCGTGCTCAGCTGTGGTCCGTTTAATGGGATTCTTCCCTACCATGACTTTCTGCATCTGATGATTTCAGGTTAGCAGGCTGAGCTGCAGCGGCATGTTGTTTTTGAGAGGGTTTAGGGTGGGGGGATCTTTTGCGGAGAAACTTTTGTAGGTCATGTTGCGTTTTTTGTTGTTTTGGCGTGCAAGCCATTTATGTCTTTCCCTCTTTCACAATATCAATGGCTGTGACCTCTAAGTTTTATAGTTGTCTGGTTACACAATCTGGAGGAAGAGTCTAAGGGTCAACAATATATTCCCCCTCTTGTTATACACCTCACAGGGAGGCTTCAGTTGCCCAGTGGTAGGCTGTAAAAATTGGGCCAAAGACTTTAAGCTGGTAAATCAGGAAGAAAAGTGTAAACTGGGGTAAACACGGTACAATAAAAAACTGGAGCAGAGCTCCTCAGGGTGGTTGTGGCAGAGCAAGTAGGAGCGCAAATAGGGGTCTGAGACAATAAGTCCAGACTAAGTTCTTACTTCAAAATGATAGCCCCTGTGCGTCCGTAAATGGTGGTAAATGTTGCAGCCCCCAAATGCCACTGTGGGTTTTGGTGGCTCTAGATTAGCCAGGTGGATGTTAGTAGGCCCGCAGGGCAGAGGGTCGTTTCACGCAGTCTTCAGGGTTACACCTGTCTGCTACAGTGTAGGGCATCTTCGGTAAGGTGGAACAGGTGCTAGGAGAGGGATGTGGGGGGGGGGGTGCACACCACAGAGGCCGGAGTCCAGGATCCCTCTGGATGTAAGTTGCGTCACCACGTGTAGTCGAAACTACAGGCTGGGGATTAACTCAAGCTCAACCTCGGGAAGGCCGCAAAAGGTCGGCTGATCTGCACAAGCGCTAGGCCATGCCCCATCAATTTCTGTTTTCAAAGCAGAGAAATAGAGATTTTGAAAATTTTGGTAAATTTAGGATTTTTTCAGAAATAAAGGTGAAATATATTGACTCAAATTTATGACTGTCATGAAGTACAATGTGTCACGAGAAAACCGGCCCGTGGTAGAAGGGCTTAAACATCCAATTTTTTTTATGCCACCTGTCTACTAGAGTGACATTGAAACTTTAAAAAATATGTAGTGATAAATCTGGAGTGAAAGTAATTAACATATAGCTAGCCATCTCAACTTTTCCATCCACTTTACAAAAAATGTTGAGGGTAGTGTAAAGTAAGAAAAAAAAAACTAGAACATTTTGCCACAAAATAGGAATCTTTGGGACTTTTAGCAAGTGAGAAGTGGGCACAAGGTAGCTTTTCTGGCTGATTTTAGACCCCATGCACATGACAGTATTCATTTTGCAATCCACAAACCGTGGATAAGCAGGGTCTGCATTTTGCAGACAAGTTTAGGACATGTTCTATCTTTTTGCCCAACAGACATACAGATGTATCTATATCCCTTCTGCAAAAAGACTATGGGGGTCATGTATCAAACTGGTGTAAAGTAGAACTGGCTCAATTGCCCCTAGCAACCAATCAGATTCCACCTTTCATTTTGAACAGCAACTTTGGAAAATGGAAGGAGGAATCTGATTGGTTGCTGTGGGCATCTAAACCAGTTCTACTTTACACCAGTTTAACCACCTCAGCCCCCCTAGCTTAAACACCCTTAAAGAGAACCTGTCACCAGGAAATTCACTGATAAACCAGGCACACTGCATTGTAGGGCTCACTCTGCTGAATATAATGATACCTTTCACTTGGTGATCTGTTGGTTTATTGTGGAGAAAAAGTACTTTTAATCCATATGCTAATGAGCTGATTGAGTCCAGCAGTTGATACGAGTCCAGCGTGTTTTTCCTATTCAGAGCTGTAGCCCCTCCCCTATTCACTTCTATAGATCAATAAATAAATAAACCACGCCCCTTTTACAACTGAAGACGTGAATAGGGGAGGGGCTACAGCTCTGAATAGAAAAAACGCTGGACTCATATCAACTGCTGGACTCCAATCAGCTCATTAGCATATGGATTAAAAGTACTTTTTCTCCACAATAAAGCAACAGATCACCAAGTGAAAGGTATCATTATATTCAGCAGAGTGAGCCCTACAAGGCAGCATGCCTGCTTTATCAGTGAATTTCCTGGTGACAGGTTCTCTTTAATGACTAGACCACTTTTTACAATTCTGCACTACACTACTTTCACGGTTTATTGCTCGGTCATGCAACTTAGCACCCAAATGAATTTTACCTCCTTTTCTTCTCACTAATAGAGCTTTCATTTGGTGGTATTTAATTGTTGCTGACATTTTTACTTTTTTGATATTAATAAAAAATTACTGAAATTTTAGCCAAAAAATGAAATTTTTTCGCTTTCTGTTGTAAATTTTTTTTTTTTAACTATATTTCTATATAAATTTTTCTCTAAATTTATTGTTCTACATGTCTTTGATAAAAAAAATGCAATAAGTGTATATTTATTGGTTCGGGTAAAAGTTATAGCGTTTACAAACTATGGTGCAAAAAAGTGAATTTCCGCATTTTGAAGCAGCTCTGACTTTCTGAGCACCTGTCATGTTTCTTCAGGTGCTAGAATGCCAGGATAGTATAAATACCCCCCAAATGACATAATTTTAGAAAGAAGACACACCAAAGAATTTGCGGAGGGGCATGGTGAGTTCATGTATGATTTTTTTTTTTTTCACAAGTTAGCGAAAAATGACACTTTCTGAGGAAAAAAACAAAATAATAAAGTTTCCAAAAAATAAAAAATCTCCCACGGACTCACTATGCCACTCAGTGAATACCTTGGGGTGTCTACTTTCTGAAATGGGGTCATTTGTGTTGTGTGTTTACTGTTCTGGCATTTTGGGCGGGGCTAAATTGTGAGCAAACTTGTAAAACCGAAAGGTACTCGTTGGACTTTACGCCCCTTTACACACCTAGTCTGCAAAAAAGTGGCACACATGTGGTATTGCCGTACTCAGAAGAAGTAGGGCAATGTGTTTTGGGGTGTATTTTTACATATACCCATGCTGGGTGAGAGAAATATCTCTGTAAATTGTCAAATTTGCATAAACTTTTTTTAGAGGTTGTCATTTACAGAGATATTTCTCTCACCCAGCATGGGTATATATAAAATACACCCCAAAACACATTGCCCTACTTCTCCTGAGTATGGCGATACCACATGTGTAACACTTTTTTGCAGCCTGGGTGCGCAAAGGGGCCCAAATTCCAATGAGTACCTTTAGGATTTCACAGGGCATTTTTACACATTTGGATTCCAGACTTCTTCTCACGCATTAGGGGCCCCTAAAATGCCAGGGCAGTATAAATACCCCATAAGTGACCCCATTTTAGAAAGAAGACACCACAAGGTATTCCGTGAGGGGTATGGTGAGTTCATGTAAAATTTTATTTTTTGTCACAAGTTATTGGAATATGAGACTTTGTAAGAAAAAAAAAAGCCAATTTCCGCTAACTTGTGCCAAAAAAAAAAATCTTCTATGAACTCGCCATGCCCCTCACGGAATACCTTGGGGTGTCATCTTTCCAAAATGGGGTCACATGTGGGGTATTTATACTGCCCTGGCATTTTAGGGGCCCTAAAGCGTGAGAAGAAGTCTGGAATTCAAATGCGTAAAAATGCCCTCCTAAAAGGTACTCATTGGAATTTGGGCCCATTTGCGCACCTAGGCTGCAAAAAAATGTCACACATGTGGTATCGCCGTACTCAGGAGAAGTAGGGCAATGTGTTTTGGGGTGTATTTTTACATATACCCATGCTGGGTGAGCGAAATATCTCTGTAAATTGACAACTTTGTATAAATTTTTTTTAAAAGTTGTCGTTTACAGAGATATTTCTCACACATAGCATGGGTATATGTAAAAATACACCCCAAAACACATTGCCCTACTTCTCCTGATTACGGAAATACCACATGTGTGACACGTTTTTGCAGCCTAGGTGCGCAAAGGGCCTCAAATTCCAATGAGTATCTTTTAGGAGGGCGTTCACAGGAAATCTCGCCTCTGGCGAGATGACGCACCGGCATGTCAATGAGGAATAACCCGGCCGCCTGCAGGACGCATCCCTGCGTTAGGCGGTCGGGTAGTGGTTAATAAATGACCCCCTATGTCTGCAAAGCCATAGCCAGCGGGTCCACAGGGTCTACAAATAAAATGCAGACTGCACATGGAACAGTTACAAATAGATTTAGTCGCAATGGTGATTAAAAAGTTCCAAAACCAGTTTTGCGACTTTTATCACCAAAAACACAGCTCGGGGGAATAAATAATTTTTCCCCATTAACTTAAAAAAATTGTTGCAATCTTACTTCAGTAAATGGGTGAAGTAGTAAGTGGTGTTACATCTCAAAACTGAAGTATTAGGCCTCTTTCAGACGGGCGTTGCGGGTGCACTCCGTCAAACAGTACGGGTGCGTTGCGGGAATTGCCGCGATTTTTCCCTGCGAGTGCAAAGCGCTGTCATGCGTTTTGCACGCGCGGGAGAAAAATCTGCACTTTTGGTACCCAGACCCGAACCTGCACTTCTTCACAGAAGTGCATGTTTGGGTCAGAAATTGTCCCGCTGGTATTATTTCACATTATAACATAGTTATAATGTAAAATAATACCCTTGGCCATCTCCCTAATGTTGAACCCGGTGCAGAATGGGTTAAAAATAATAAACTAATAATTACTTACCTGTTCCATTTGATCGCGAAGGCCGGCCTCCTCTCCGTTAGCTTGAAAGATGTAAAGGACCTGTAATGATGTCACAGCATCACATGGCCCAATCACCTGCTCCATCACTATGGTGATGGAGCATGTGATTGGTCCATGTGACCACGTGACATCATCCAAGGTCCTAAGCACTATCCACAGCCTGAGGATAGTGATTAGGACCTTGGATGATGTCACATGGTCACATGGACCAATCACATGCTCCATCACCATAGTGATGGAGCATGTGATTGGGCCATGATGTGACGTCATCACAGGTCCTTTAGATCATCGATGCTGCAGGGAAAGAGAGGACAGATCGCGACTACGCGATCAAGTGGCTAAGGTAAGTTAACTTTTATTATTTTTAACCCCTTCCTCATCATTTAACAATGCATTCTTTATTAAGAATGCTATTATTTCTCCTTATAACCATGTTATAAGGGAAAATAATAGAGATTGGGTCCCGTTGCTAAGCAACAATGCGGGAAAATCGCAACGCATCCGCACTTGGTTGCGGATGCTTGCGATTTTCCCGCATCCCCATTCACCTCTATGGGGCCTGCGTTGCGTGAAAAACGCAGAATATAGAACATGCTGCGATTTTCACGCAACGCAGAAGTGATGCGTGAAAATCACCGCTCATGTGCACAGCCCCATAGAAATGAATGGGTCCGGATTCAGTGCGGGTGCAATGCGTCCTCCTCACGCATTGCACCCGCGCGGAAAACTCGCCCGTGTGAAAGGGGCCTTAGACCTTAAAATGCATCAAATTAATCAAAATGTTTGAGAACACAGCAGACTATTTTTGGCAGTGTGTGCTTGCTTTATGATTGATTACCTTAAAGAACAAACAAACAAACATATTTTAGCCTCGTTCACATTTCTGTTTTTTAACTCACATGTACTATCTGCATTTTTCACTGCCAGCACACATGGATTTTAATGTGTTTTTTCACACATCAGTATTTTTTTACTGACCATGGGTCAGTGAAAAAAAATCACGTAGACATGCACTACTTTGGTCCGTGATGTGGACCAAACATGATGTTTAGGGCTCACGCACATGAAAGTATTTTCTTTCCATGTGCGTTCTAGTTACTCAGTGTGTATTCCGTTTCCATATGTCCATTCTGCAAAACAATAGCACATGTCCTATTATTGTCCGCATTACAGACTAGTATAGGACTGTTCTATTAGGGGCCAGCTGTTCCGTTCCTGAAAATACGGAATGCACACAGATGTTATCCGTATTTTTTGTGGATCGCTTTTTTGCGGACCGCAAAATACATATGGTCGCGTGCATAAGCCCTTAAGCCACGTTCACATTTCCGTTTTTCCCTGATGCGTGCTGTCCACGTTTTCTGCGGATAACACAGGTACTCATTTATTTAAATGTGTCTGTTCACATTTCATTATTTTTTTACTGACCGTGGGACAGTAAAAAAATCACAGGGACATGCACTACTTTAATCCATGATGCGGACCAAGCACGCACATTGAAGTCTATGGGTCCGTGAAAATCACTTGTGTCCATGTTGCGTCCGTTTTTCACTGAAAACTAATAGGAGATTCTTTGGAAATTAATTTTCAGCTGAGCAACATCAGTAAATTGCAGATGACACACCGATGGTAAAAACGGACACACGGACCAACCACGGATCCTTCACGGAACAGCTTCACGGATGAAACACGTACTCTTTTATTCACGGACGTGACACTGACATGGAAATTTGAATGAGGCCTTAAAGTCTTGTATCAGTGAAAAATCATTGAAACAATATGCATGGCATCCCTGTTTGGTCTGTTTTTCATCTGACCACTGAAACAGAGATTCTTCACAGACATCTTCATGGTTGAAATACAGGCAGATTATTTCACGGACATCAAAATGTGAACGAGACCTTAGGCTTCCTTCACACATAATCTTTCTCTCACATTTTTTATCTCTAACAAAATGGGAACCACGTGTGTTTTTTCCAGACTGCATGAATTATTAATTGCAATTTTAATGTGTTTTTTTTTACGATAAATTTGTGGCTTGGTCGTTTTTTTTTAAGTGTTTTTTTTTACCAATAAACGGGATGGAAAGATGGCTGAAAATTGCTATTGCTTCAACATGTTTAATTTTTAAAAATGGCGGAGGCACAAAAGAGTACCGCCAAACTAAAAAAAAGACGCACATCACATATGGGCCCCTTTCTCACAGGCAATTGTCTCCACGCGGGTGAAATGCGTGAGGTGAACACATTGCACCCGCACTGAATCCGGACCCATTCATTTCAATGGGGCTGTGTACATGAGCGGTGATTTTCCCGCATCACTTTTGCGGTTGCGTGAAAATCACAGCATGCTCTATATTCTGCGTTTTTCACGCAACACAGGCCCCATAGAAGTGAATGGGGCTGCGGGAAAATCGCAAGTATCCGCAAGCAAGCGCCGATGCGGTGCGATTTTCCCGTATGGTTGCTAGAAGACGATCGGGATGGGGACCCGATCTTTATTATTTTCCCTTATAACATATTTATAAAGGAAAATAATAGCATTCTCAATAGAGAATGCAAAGTAAAAAGGGCAAGAGAGGGTTAAAAAAAAAAAAAAATCACTCACCCCCTCCATTTGATCATGTAGCTGCCGGTTACCGGGCTCCTGTTCTGTCTTCAGCTGGGAAGGGGGTGAAGGACCTTCAGTGACGTCACTGGGTCACATGGTCCAATCACCTGCTTCCATCATGGAAGCAGGTGATTGGACCATGGGACCCAGTGACGTCACTGAAGGTCCTTCACCCCCTGCCCAGCTGAATACAGAACAGAACACCGGCAGGTACGTGATCAAATGGAAGAGGTGAGTTTATGTTTTTATTTTTAACCCTCTATTGCATTTTTTACTTTGCATTCTCTATTGAGAATGCTATTATTTTCCTTTATAACTATGTTATAAGGGAAAATAATAAAATCTACAGAATACTCAACCCGAAACCGGATTTCAGTGATGAAGTCCGGGTTCGGGTCTGGGTACCAAACATGCGGATTTTTCACATGCGCGTGCAAAACGCATTACAAAAGTTTGCACACGTGCGGAAAAATTGCGCATTTTCCTGCAACGCACCCGCCTCTTATCCGGGGGTCAAACATGATGCCCGTGTGAAAGAGGCCATACACAAATTTCATAATATTCTCAAGGCAGAGAACTACCACAAAAATGTGTGTTAGGTCTCATGCACGCAAAGTATTTTGGGTCTGCATCTGATGTGCTTTTTTTTGCTGGTCGGATGCGAGCCCATTCACTTCAATGGGACCGCAAAAGATGCGGACAGCACACCTATATGCTGTCCACACCAGTATGTCTGTTCCGTGGCCCAGCAAAAAAATAGAACATGTCCTATTCTTGTCCATTTTACAGACAAAGATAGGCCTGTTCTATTATGGCCCAGTCATTCTGTTCTACAAAATGCAGAATGCACACTGCCGGTATCCATGTTTTGCGGAACCACAATTTGTGAACAGCAAAAACAGCAATGGTCATGTGCATGAGCCCTTAAAGAAAAAAGAGAAAGAGTGAAGTTGCACAATTGTTGCACATCTGGTGCTGCATTTCTTTACAAAAAATGTTTACATGCATTTTTTAACCATTTCTATGCAGCCAGCTCCAGATTTTATTGGAATATGGAAGTATATGACAAATATTGAAACCAGCACAAACAAGTGTATTATTTTTTCTTTGTAGAGGTATTTTTTGTCCCTTGAGTTACATTTTTGAATTTTTTTATTTTTTTTAAATCACAACATGATCTGTGTGTAGCAGTTCATGTGCGATTTGACCAAATCAACCCACTGATTCTATTCGGACCTGAATCGGTCAGCTCAGCTTTTAGACTAGGGCTACACTGCCACATTGGACAACAGCTGCCACATTTGCCATCACTAATCATTGTTTCTGGACAGCAGATTGTGTGCTTTCACACGAGCGGATGCCGTGCGGGTAATCCGCTGCATGACAGACAGCCAAGACCTGTTTCGGACAAGGGAGACACAAAGGATTAACATGATTGATAATGCTCCGTGCCTCTCTGTGACCTTTTTGATATAAAATCATGGTGACAACTTTTGTAGTAAAAAGATTACAGAGAGGCACAGAGCATTATCATTCATGTTAATGCTCTATGTCTCTGCTGTCTGGAACAGGGCTTGGCTCTCCGCTTGTGTGAAAGAGCCCTAGGAGGGAGAGGGATCTCTAAGACATATTTTTCGAAATCGGTTCGATCCGAATATATTTGCGGCGAATTACGTTATAAACCTCTATTTCCTGGCTGCAGAGAGCCTTTATAGTGGTGTAGAACACTGTGCCTTGCAGTAACACACATAGGGAGTCTGCTGTGGTAGTGAAGTAATACTGTGAGTCCGTATAACATGCAGATGATAGGCGTCAATCTTAGAATCACTGCACACTTCACTTATTTGGGCAGTCACAGGGCCAAAACTGACCAAATAACTCAAGTAAGAACTCAGCCTTACACTTAGATGTTAGCGCCAAGAAGAAGCACATTCCTTTTACACCATCGTCAGCTGAATCAACATAGATGTCTACAGAACCTTTTCTATTAAACGATTATACAAGTAGAGCCCCCTGACAGAGTGGAGAGGGTGTCAGCAGTAAGTTTGTGTTGACATCACTAGAGATGAGCGAACACCTGGATGTTCGGGTTCGAGAGGTTCGGCCGAACTTCCGGAAAATGTCCCGGTTCGTGATCCGAACTCAACCCGAACTTCATCCCGAACCCGAACCCCATAGAAGTCAATGGGGACCCGAACTTTTGGGCACTAAAAAGGCTGTAAAAGACACCCAGAGGGATAATATACCGCAATAAACGCATTGCGATTACAACTTTGAGCTAACGATCACCATGGGAACGCCTCCTCCAGTAGAATGTACTGTCGGATCTGAGAATTAAGTTGAAATCGCAATGCGATTCTCTATATTTGATTAATCGCATTGCGATTTCAACTTAGCATTGCTAAATAATTCCATCCATATCGTTAACTTACTGAGTCAGTAAGTTAACGAATATGGATGGAATTATTTAGCAATGCTAAGTTGAAACGGCAATGCGATTAAGCAGATATATAATAATCGCATTGCGATTTCAACTTAATTCTCACATCCGACAGTACATTCTACTGGAGGAGGCGTTCCATGGTGATCGGTAGCTCAAAGTTGTAATCGCAATGCGATTAAGCAAATACATAAGAATCGCATTGCGATTCCAACTTTTAGTACTCAACTTTTAAATCGTACACCACTTTAAGTTCCAAAGTTGCAATCGCGTTCGAATAGAACTTAAAGCTGTCTCTTAGTCAGTTTTAGTATTGGTGTGCTGTAATAGAAGTTACATTCGTACGCTGAATATAACTTAGAGCAATACAGTCAACTTTACACTGTTAGTTTTATTATCGCGATAATACAACTATTCAAGAATCGTGTACGTGCGTCTGTACGTGTGTGCGTTACCTCGGACACTATTCTATTTTGCCAGCCACAGCTGAAACCACTGATTTATGGTATTGCTATTTTGGCAATTGAATTTAACCCCAGAAAATAATCTATCCTTTGCCAGACAGCAGACAGTATTATACTTGTCTAACCAAAGCTGGAACACCAGATTTAGGGGATTGGTATTTGGGCAATTGTATTTAACCCTTAATAAAATATAGAAATTTCTTTCCTGAGTTTCTAGGGGTGACAATTAGCATAGCCAAGCCCCTGATGTAGGATATAGCAAAAAAAAAAACTAGTATTGATGGATTGATGGACTTGGTGGCAGCTTCTTCTGGCGCACCACAAGTCACAAAATGGCCGCCGATCAACCCAGAAAATAAGTGACAGAAAAACGCTCTGTGCAGCCTAAAAACCAGCGAGCAAGTAACTAGCAGAAGTTCAATGATTCTCAGCTGTAAATTGATCCGTTCATTAGGTGCTCTTGCTGACTTTAACCTGCCTAATCTCGCCCTGACAGAAGCTGCGTCCTCTCTCTACACTAATCAGAGCAGTGTGACGTGCGGCACTACGTGACTCCAGCTTAAATAGAGGCTGGGTCACATGCTGCACTTGGCCAATCACAGCCATGCCATTAGTAGGCATGGCTGTGATGGGCTCTTAGGGCAAGAAGTAAAACGCTAGCTGATTGGCTGCTGTGCAGCCCTTCAGAAAGCGGGAAGTAATCGACGAACACCGAACCCGAACCCGAACTTTTTTGAAATGAACTATTCTCGAACTGTTCGCTCAACACTAGACATCACTGATTAATTTGTCCTTCCTCTGATCTGTCAGAACAATAACCCACAAAAAACAATTCTGTCTGTGGATTATCCGCCTTCACTCGGTAAGCATTTGCTCAATAATCCATCAGTATTGCTAATACCCAAAAAAACAGGAGTCGATCTAAAACAGAGATGACACGTGACTGGAATATTTGCATGTCTTCTGTGTTTTGTACCCACTCCTGCTTTTGGCTACCAAATTATAAGCCAATTCTGATGGGACCATACAGGCCTTACAGCTGCTACACAGACAGGATCCATTGTGCGTCTCATTTTTCCTTCCTTTTGACAGATTAGAAGAAAGGTTAAATAAATGATCATGTCAGCCAGGCTGAAAGCCAAAATAGTGGACCAGTCATGAAGTGGGGAGGGCGGGAACATCATGAGAAGTCCACAGAGTGGACATATGACATAGTGGTGAGGTGGAAGCAGCATGACGAGACCACAAAGTGGCCCAATGACAGGGTCTGGAGATGGAAGCAGTATGAAGAGGCCATTGAGTGGCACAATGACAGAATGTGGAGGTGGCAGCAGTATGAGGAGGCTACCGAGTGGCGGAAGCAGCAGCAGCAGGAGAAGGCCACCAACTGGCACAATGACAGAGTCTAGAGGTGGCAGCAGTATGAGAAGGCTACCGAGTGGCACAATGACCAAGTCTGGATGTGGCATTAGGAGGATACCACAGAGGGGCAAGGGGACTTAGTGTGGAAATGGCAGCAGCATCAGGATACCACAGAGTGGCAAGATGACATAGTGTGGAGATGGCAACAGCAGCAGGATACCACAGAGCGGCAAGATAACATAGTGTGGATATGGCAGCAGCAGCATCAGGATTTCACAGAGTGTGAAGGTGACATAGTGTGGAGATGGCAGCAGCATCAGGATACCACAGAGTGTGAAGGTGAAATAGTGTGGAGATGGCAGCAGCAGCATCAGAAGACCACAAAGTGACCTGGTGACAGAGTGTGGCGGAGGGTGACAATACCAGTACCCGCTGACGAAGGTGAATGAACGAAGGAGCACTTGGCATCAGATGTGTGGCATCAGGTGGGTGGCAGCATCAGAGTAGTAGCTGAGGCAAAAGAAACCGGTCTCTTTTTTCAAGGTTTGGGTGAGGCGGCATGGATGATCTAATCAGATGTTCCTGGAATTGGTGGGTGGAAATCCTAGCTGATCCATGCCTGATTTATCTTGATGGGTGGACAGCTTAGTTCTCCTTGTGGTAACTATGGCCCCCGCCGCACTAAACACCTGCTCTGATGCCACACTATTGGCTGCGCAGGACAGCTGTTCCAGGGCGAACTCTGCCAGTTGCGGCCACAAATCCAGTTTGACTGCCCAGTAGTCCGGCAAATCTTTAATGGGGGGGGGGTGACAGGGTGTTATCCAAGTATGCCATCACCTGCTGGTTTAGGTCCTGCTCTAGGTCTACCTGCTGCTGGGGAATAGTTTCTTCACCATGTAGGTGAAGAAAGCTGCTCATCAGCGACTGTAGACTCAGGCTGCTGCTGATGGAGCTGGTACTGCTCTGCCACCCCTCCCCTCACCAGCAGTCATCGCAGTGGAAAATGAGTGCAGAGGGCCCCCCCAGTCAGACTTGCGAGAGGATGGCGCAGATAGGTCCCCATTTTGGACCGGCAGCGAGAGTCCAACAAGGTGGAGAGCCAGAAGTCATCCCTCTGCTGAATTGTGACATTTCGGCTGTCACTATGCAAGCAAGTGAGCATGCATCAGGCCATTTGTGCAAGTGACTCGGAGGGTTACCCTGCCTCCATCTCCACTGCATACTGCCACGGGGTGTCTGGGTCTTCTGTGTCATCTTCCTCATCGCCCTGTAACTCCTCTGACTGCTCCTCCTCTCCTGTCAGCTGAGTAGAAAAACCACCCATTTCGCTACACATTGCCTGTGCTCCAATGTCCTCCTGCCCCTCCTCCTCCTCTTCCAGTTCAGCCCCACAGAGCTCATGTGGCCATGAGATCTAAGCGCCAGGTCTCCTGTCCCCTGACCAGCCATTGTTACCACCATCTGTTCCAGGTAATGAAGCAGTGGAATAATGTCGTTCATCCCGTACTCCTGGCGACTGACAAATAACGTGACTTTCTTAAAGGGCCCGAGCAAACGGCAGGTGTCATGCATGAGCTGCCACTGGCTGACGCTGAAGTTACACAGGGGAGTACTCCTATCCCCTTGGATCATCAATAAATTGTTGATGGCCTTTCTCTATTCGTATAGTCGGTCTAACATATGGATTGTGGAATTCCAACAGGTGGAAACGTTGCATATCAGACTATCTTGCGGGATGCTTTTCTGCCGCTTCAGCTCAAGGAGGTTGTGCTTTGCGGTGTACGAGGGTCTGAAGTGCATGCAAAGTTTCCTGGCCATGTTTAGGATGTTGTGCAGATGGGTGGAAGACTTCAGGAACCGCTTCACAACCAGATTGAACACTTGTGCCATGCAGGGTGCATGGCTCAGCCTTCCTTGATGCAGCGCCGCTACTATGTTCTTCCCATTGTCAGCCACCATGGTTCTGATTTTCAGTTATCACATAGAAGGCCAGAATTCGATTTCTTGATGAATCACAAGCAGCAGTTCCTCCCGTGTGTGCAGAAAAGCGTGACCTGCACATGTGGTATTCTGGAGGGGCATTGTGACTTGTCCCTGCAGTTGAGGTTGAGGACATGGTGAAGGATAAGGAGGCAGAGGCGACATTGTCGCAGGACCAACGGCATGACAACGTGAAGGCAGAAGCGACGTCACCTGTCCAAGTTGCTGATGTGGCTGTGCAGGAACCACATTCACCCAGTGGGCAGTAAAGGACATGTATTGTCCCTGCACATAGTTACAGCTCCACACGTTGGTGGTGCAGTGCACTTTGGCAGACACCGGCAGGCTCAATGACTGGCCCACCTTCTGTTCAACATATTTGTGCAGGGCTGGTACTGCCTTTTTCGCAAAGAAATGTTGGCTTGGGACTCTTCACCTCAGCTCGTCACAAGCCATCAGTTCTCTGAAAGTTACTGAGTCCACCACTTGGAAAGGGAGCAACTTGGCCAGGAGCACATTCAACTTCTGCCCCTTCGGATGAGTGCACACATGCTACTGTCTTTTGGCAATCGCTTCGGTGATCGATTGCTGACAGAATGATGGACGAGGAGTAGGAGCAGGTGCAGGAGCATCGGGACCAGAAGATGACAGACATCTCCCTTCGGCTGAGGTGGTGGAGCCTTGAATGCCTTAAACCGTGTACTTGCCACTGGGTGACGCAGCGGTTGCTGCGGAAGGCTGGACCACCACATCGGAGCCATGGTTTTTCCAGAGCAATGTATGGTAATGCTGCATATGTTGACGCAGGGCCGTAGTGTTAACATTGGCACCTTGGCCATGCTTCAACTTCTGCCCACAGATTCTACATATGGCCACGTTCACCTCCTCCAGCGGCTTAACAAAAACTGCCACACTGCCGAGTAGGTGATTTTACACCCAACAATCTGCACTGACTCACTGCTACCGCCGTTGCCTACATGAACCCCTGAACCACTACTTCCCGAGCAGGTAGGCTGCTGCAAAGCAGGTGATCTACCTTGGGAATGTTTGGCTCCTTACCTCCTACTGCTGCCACAGCCATGCTACCAACTTGCTGGCTCATCCACTGCCTCACAGGTAAGCTGCCACCCTCTTCTCCTGATGACGATGAAGCCACTTCTGCACTCGGCTCCCAAGTGTGATCGGCTATATCATAATCGAGTAGTGTCTACACGTCACTGATGTCTTCCTCAACAGTCTCTGGGTCAGAAGCCTGAACGCTCACAACACCACCTCCCACGCCACTCTCCTCATCACTACTTGCCTGCCTAGTGGAGGAAGCGGCGGATGTCTCCTCCACTTCTTGGCTGGGCGATAGCTGCTGACTCTCCTCACTGTATACTGGCTCGTCCTCACTGTATATTGGAGCTGATACCACAGCATACAATACTTCTGTGGCTGAGGAAACAGCAAAGGAAAGAGGCAGGATGAGGACAGGTGAGGGCACAGGGCCTTCTCCCAGGCCATGCCAACTAAGGGTTGTGTCTGCCGAACCCACCGACACTGTTGGTTGGGGGTGTCTGATGTCAAATTTAGGCCTCTGACACTTCTCTGTACATGGCCTGACACTTTTCTGTCTGACATATTTTTAGCTGAACTAAATAATTTAAAAGCAAAATAAAACACCCCTAAAAGCAACGAAAATATTTTTCATTTTGTGCTGAAATAGGCAAATAAACGCTTTCACCCCAAATAACTGCAACAGTGAAGTGCTTATATATTTTGTCTTTCTGTACTGAAATAGGCCAATACATTTTTTCACCACAAATAACTGCAACAGTGAAGTGCGTATATATTTTGTCTTTCTGTATTGGTTCCAATAGGCAACTAAACGCTTTCACCACAAATAACTGCAACAGTGAAGTGCTTATATATTTTGTCTTTCTGTACTGAAATAGGCCACTAAATGCTTTCACCACAAATAACTGCAACAGTGAAGTGCGTATATATTTTGTCTTTCTGTACTGAAATAGGTCACAAAACGCTTTCACCACAAATAACTGCAGAAGTGAAATGCACATATATGATTCTTTCTGTACTGAAATAGGCCATTAAACGCTTTCACCACATATATTTGCAGAAGTAAAAAATGCGTATATATTTTTCTTTCTGTACTGAAATAGGCCCCTAAATGCTTTCACCACAAATAACTGCAACAGTAAAATGCGTATATATATATTTTTTTCTTTTTGGACTAAAATAGGCCACTAAACGCTTTCACCACATATAACTGCAGAAGTGAACTGCATATATATTTTTCTTTTTGTACTGAAATACGCCACTAAACGCTTTCACCACATATAACTGCAGAAGTGAACTGAGAATATATATATATTTTTTATACTGAAATAGGCCACTAAACGCTTTTACCACATATAACTTCAGAAGTGAACTGAGAATAAATTTTTCATTTTTTAACGCAAATAACTGTAACAGTGAACTGCGTATATATTTTTCTTTTTGTACTGAAATACTCCACTAAACGCTTTCCCCACATAAAACAGTTGAAATGAACTCAGAATATATTTTTCATTTTTTACTGAAATAGGCGACTAAATGCTTTTACCACATATAACTGCAGAAGTGAACTGAGAATATATAGTGATATAGTGACAGATATGGCCATGCACTCCAACTGGATTTTAGCATTGCTCTTGTGAATAGGGTTTGTGATTACTGGAATAATTGTTATTTTATGGTTTTATAGAAAACGGTCATAGTTTCCCAGAGCAAATTTGGCCCACTGCATTACATGAATGAATGTTACTTGAGGCTTCATGGATTGCTACTCCACAATTATATCCCTCAATAACAGCAGTAGTGACTATAATTTTAGAGATTGAGCGAACCGTTTGAGATTTGGTTCAGTTACGATTTGCAGAATAAAAAAAAGTTTGGTTAAGGCCCGAATCGATTCACCCCAAACCAAGGTGGTTCCAATTGCCCTGAAAATTGGTATGCAGTGGAATGCAAAAGTTTGGGGGCCCCTGGCCAAATTGCTGTTATTACTATGGTCAGAATTAGGGTTGAGCGAGTATGCTCGGCCATGCACCGGTTCGGCTCGAGCATCGCTATGCTCGGTCCTTGGCGGTACTCGGCCGAGTACCACTTGTGCTTGAGCAAAATGCTCGAGTCTCCTCCCTGCACGTTTGGCGCCTCCTAAGCAGCCAATCAACATGCAGGTAAGTAATGCCCTTCATTGGCTGGCTGGAACGCATTATTGGGTGCTATATGGGGATATATAAGGGATAGTGTGTGTGTTTGACAGCAGAAATATAGCTTTCTATAATACCTATTAGTGACATATACTGTACATCATCCATAGACTCCGCATTTTTGCATAAATTCAACTAATCAGCGCCACATTTATCGTCAATAGTGTGTGCGTTTAATCCACATCCGTGCCATATACAGTCCTCCATCTGCAAAAATTTTCTTCTTGGGGAAATTTAACTAATTTGTGCCACATCTGTGTGTGCGTTTAATCCACATCCGTGACATATACTGTAATCCATCCGAATTCTGTTTTTTGGGGAAATTTTACTAATTTGTGCCACATCCGTATGTGCATTATATACACATCCGTGACATATACTCTACTCCATCCGCAAACTCTGTTTTTTGGGGAAAAACAGTGTCTGTAGTGAAAATTTAAATAATCTGGGCCTAATCTAGTGACAAAACCATTAATATTAAGAATTAATATTAAGAAGGCGAGCATT
Organism: Bufotes viridis; assembly: GCA_033119425.1. Classification (NCBI taxonomy): domain Eukaryota; kingdom Metazoa; phylum Chordata; class Amphibia; order Anura; family Bufonidae; genus Bufotes; species Bufotes viridis. Next base: position 216,534,109 of record CM065593.1, on the reverse strand, counting down.
AAGGGACGGGGAAGTGGGCATAATGCTGATGGTGCAAACAGAGGCAGTGGCCCTGGGTGCAATGAAACTGTGCCTGCTGCCAGTGCACCAGAAAAAAAAAACATCCATCATACCCAGCTTCATGTCCAATTTAGCTGGGCGGCGCAGGACAACACTGTCCTAGTCGAACCAGTGTCGGTTAAGCACCACCCTCACATCCAGTCTCTGTAGCCAAGAGTCTAGTCAACCAAATCCTCACTCTGATCATCCTTCCTTCCACCATGGAGAGGCTTTCCAAACGAGTGATCCCACACTCGTATATTCTGAGGAGCTCTTTCCAGCGCCACTATTAGATTTGGCCCTCGCGCCCAGCACATTTGAAGAGGTACCTGAGATATTGTGCCCTGATTCCCAAACTCTTGAGCCTTCACAGTCTCAAGAAGATGACGGTGGTGAATGGCAATCATTCGTTCATGAGATGGATGATGATGAGACACAGTTGTCAATCACTGAGGTTGTGGTTAGCTCAAATCAGGAGGATGAGCAGAGTGAGGAAGTTGAAGAGGAGGTGGTGGACAATGAGGTCACTGACCCAACATGGGAAGGTGAAAAGCCAAGCGAGGACAGCAGTACAGAGGGGGAGGGATCCAGAGCACTGCAACAGTCTGGAAGAAGCAGCGGGGTTGCAAAATGGAGAAATTGGCCCACACCAAACAGGCCCGCAAACGTTACACCAAGCACCCCTATGCATAAATCTACCTTGCCAAGGGGGAGGTGTTCCTCAGTCCGGCACTTTCTTTTAGAAAAGTGCAGACGACAAAAGAGTGGTAGTTTGAAACCTGTGCCGTACCAAAATAAGCCGGGACATGAACACTAGCAACCTCACCACCACCAGCAGGATCCGCCACATGGCATCCAAGCACCCTAATAAGTGGGATGAATGCCTGAGTCCACAATCTGGGTCTGCCGGTCACACCACTGCCTCCTCTTCCCCTGTGTTACACACTGCTGGACAGTCGCTAGCTGGAAGCAGTGTAGCACTGTTGTGGGTAAGCGTCTACAGGCCGTGCTGAAGCTGATATGCTTAGGGGACAAACAGCACACCGCTGCAGAGCTTTGGCAGGGTATAAGGGACCAGGCCAAGCTGTGGCTCTTGCCACTCAACCTACAACCAGGCATGGTTATATCTGACTATGGCCGTAACTTGATTGTGGCTTTGGAGCTCGGTAACCTGACACACATCCCATGCCTAGCCCACGTCTCAAAAGTGGTTCAGCAGTTTATCAAAACCTACCCCAATTTGCAAGAGCTATTAGTGAAGGCGCGCCACGTGTATGCCCATTTCCCCAAGTCGTTCATAGCTTCAGCTGGTCTGTCAACGCTGCAGCAGCGCTTGCGGCTTCCAGCTCACTGACTGTTGTTGGAACTCTATGTTCTACATGTTGGCCAGGCTGTTTGAGCAGGAGAGGGCAGTTGTGGAATACCAGCTGAAATGAATTTCAGTAAATTGCACTACATCCTCCTGTCCTGCTGGGAAGGTATATAATTATTATGCTATTAACTCATTGGGTTGCACCCCATTGTGGAACTGGGTGCAGTGAGAGGACATTTTAATTATCGCATGTCCATTTTGAAGATCTATAGTAACTCAACAGGACAGTGACTTTCCTAGTGACAGCCCATCTTAAATGACACTTCAGATAATAATTCATGGTAGTTCTGTAATTCAATTTCTAGCGATGAACTGGAAAGATTAGGATGCAGGCCATTATATCCGAAGGGAAATGACTGCAGCAATAGCTATGTTACATGTATGAGTTATGTTGAGTGATTTGATCAGCTATTGTGAGCCAAAACTATAATCTCTGAGTAGGCCACACTACTGGTTTTGGCTCACAATAACTGACCAGAGAACAAGTGTGAACAAACTCCCCTTAGGGTACTTTCACACTTGCGTTAGGTGCGGATCCGTCTGTTATTTGCACAGACGGATCTGCACCTATAATGCAAACGTTTGTATCCGTTCAGAACGGATCCGTTTGCATTAGCTTTTTAAAAAAATGCTATAAGGGATGCATGAGGGGGGGAGGATAGGGGTGGTCTTGACTAGTCACAGGAGTGTGTGTATTATACAAGGAGTATTATACAATGACAATACATGACAGGCAGTGTGTGTGTGTGTATATATATATATATATATATCATATAGGAAAAAGATGGCGTGGCAGCCTGGTCTGGTCTAGATCGTGACTTGCCAAAGGAGTGGGGATTACACAGGAGGAGGGAGGTGCGAAGCGCGCTGGAGGGGGGCCCTTACAAAAATTTGCTGTGGGGCCCAGTCCCTTCTAGTTACGCCCCTGCCCAGCTCCCATGTGTGATCGGCTACATCATCATCCACTACTGTCTGCATGTCACTGATGTCATCCTCATCAGTTTCATGGCCACGTGCCTGACCGTCCCCACTACTTGCCTGTCTAGAGGAGGAAGCAGCAGATCTCTCCTACAAATCTGGGCTTGGCAGTAGCTGCTAACTGTCCTCAATAAGCTCGTCCTTGCTTAAAAGCGGAGCAGAGCCAAAAGAATACAATACTTCCCAAGCAGAAGGATCAGAAAAATAAAGAGGCAGTTCCAGGAAAGGTGAGGGTACAGAGGTTGTTCCTGGGCCATGCCAACTAAGTGTGGTGTCAGTGGAACCCACCGGCTCCTGGCTGTGGGTGTTTGATGTCAGTTGAGAAGATGTTGAAGACTGAGTCAACCATTCAATAACTGCTGGGTTGATGGTCAAAACACGACCGCTGGATGACACTGGAAGCTCTGACCTGTTGCTGCAACTGCTTCTACCACCCCTCCTTCTTCTGCTGCTACTTCTGCCAGCTCCAGAAATATTTTTGCCACTATTTGTTCCCTTGGTAGGCTTTGGCAACTGTCTTTTGGACATACTATACAGTACCAGTAACACTAAGTGTAAAATAGCAGTAGTATTAGACCGTTTTTTCCCCCAATTACATAATCAAGGCATAATGGAATTGCTTATCAATAAAACAATGTGGAAAAGCAAATAACTGTAAAAATAGAGCACATTTTCACCCTAATTACAGAATCAAGGCATTATAGAATTACTTATGTATAAAACTATGTGGACACCCCAGCTTTTTCACCCCAATTAGAGATTCAAGGCATTATAGAATTATTTAAATATTAAAACAACGTGGACACCCCAATCGCACCCCAATAGGTTAATCCATAACATCCACAATTTTAGGAGCTAATTAAAAACATATCTTTTTAGATCAGCCTATTGCATCCCCTGATCTAACGCTTCTCCATTCACAGCCACATGTTGCTGCTCTTCGGAAGGGATAGTAAGGCGTGGTGCACCCCAATGGGAAATAAGTCCAAAAATTCAGGGCCTCTTTATTGGAGGAATTCAGGTACAAAACAATAAAGGCGAGACATTGGGCTGGCTTCTCCAGTCTCCTTCCTGACAGAAGAAGGGTTTTATGCTGAGGAAAGGCCTGAGCTAGCTGTCCCTCTTTCTCTTCAGAAGGCTGGTACCCTGGTCCAAGGCTGGTGATCCAGGGTCTGTGGCAGCAAATCCCCATCTCAGCGTCTTCTTCTGGTCACTCAGTAGTGTATCAGAGTCTCCTCTTCCAAGCAATGTTCCCCAACTGCAGCACACTAGGGGCTCTGACTGCCCTCCTCATACAGTTTTTGCTTGACTAGAACCTTCTAGTGGGAAGGGTGGAGTTGTGAAACTCAGCACAAACAGATACATTGTTTCAGCTCGCGCCTGGTATAGACTTACATTAGACCTTCAATGATACTCAATGGCAATGACACAGCAGGTTTTCAAGACAAAAAACAAGTTTCCCGACATAACAACAGAGCTAAAACCAGATATTTGAAAGGGCAGGCTGTCAGCTTTTTGGTGGTAAACAAGTCTGGGTTTTTCCCTCCAAAACATGGTGAAAAACAAGTCTGTTTTTTCCCCATGTAATATTCACGTAATGCGCATGAAATACAGGCGTGGGTCACTATAGCTATACTTTTAAAGCTGCTAGAAGGTTCCTGAGACTGGAGAAAATGGTTGGCATGGCATAACATTGCAATAGCTTTATATGCAGATAGAGTGCTCCAATATACTCACGATTACGAAATCGGCACTACTGATGCGTATATTTTGGCACAATACATGCAACTTCACATTTTAACAGGTCTGACATATTAGTGATTGGTGCACTAAGTATTGTTGTGAACTTGTGACATAACAGCACTATGTATGTATGTAGCATACATACATACATCACTATATATGTAGCATATATGTATAGAAAGCAGAACCAACTACACTGTATCATTATCCAACCAACATTGACTATCTCCCACTAACTATGTATAATATATATATATATATATATATATATATATATATATATATTAACTAACTAACTACCGATCTAATGTCATGACACAGGAAAGCAGAGAGCACAGCAATAACACTGCTGTCTCTCTCAGATCTGCAAAATACTGTATACAGTGGCTGTTGGGGAGGTTCTTATATACTAAAGGGGTAGGCAACTTTCCTATTGGTTGCTAGGGATGTTGCTAAGCTCAGACAAAAACATTGCAGCCCTCTCATTGGCCCACAAGCAAGAAGGGTGGTTACTAATTTTTTAAAAAAATCTAGAATATTCAAAATTACCAATATATATCACTATATTCTAAATATTCGTGAATTCTCGAAGTGCCGATATTCACAAGTAATACTCGCCATTCGAATATTCGTGCCCAATACTACTTCTGAACCTGATCCATCAGTAACCATCACACTCAAAAGCACTATAAATATTGACTAGTGACTGGCTCATGCAGCCTTATATCTACTCCCCTATTGTGTTAAGATGGCCAGACCATTGTACAAAACAAGCACTTTTAGCTTTTGTGTCACCCCTATTTCATAGATTGTAAGCCCTTAGGAGCAGGGCCCTCATTCCTCTTGTTTTAATTGTTGGCCTATTTACTGCTATGTTATTTATGACTCTTTTTGAACCTAAACACCCTTATTGTAAAGCGGTGCAGAATATGTTGGCTATTTAAATAACAATTGCTATTATTATTATTATTATTATTATTATTATTATTATTATTATTCAGTCCTTGCATGTGCAAATGATCTCTATAGATCTTGCTAGGTCTCTCCCTAGCTAGCTACAGCCTATAAAATAGCTATTATTCATTTGTCTGTTTCCTAATTCCTGACCTGTGCCTGTTCACTGTACAGTTCCTGTGCTGCCAGCCCTTATCTTTTGATTGTTTCACAGATTTGCACGAATTCTGCCAGCAATGACTTCTGCATGTTTCCTGACTATGAGTATTGCCTGTTCCCTCAATGTCACACACTTGCGTCTCAGATCCCCGTGGGTCAGCAGCCAACAGAACAGTACTAATTTAACAATACCTAAACTACAGACACAGTACAGGAGCAGGTGCAGCAAAAACAGTACAAGTTTACTAATGTTACATATAGTCGTACTACCCTGTAGTGATACACTCAGTCCCTCAACATTATAATAGGGTGATATTATTGTGTCTTTCCCAATTGACAGATACATCACTTGACCAAAATAGGCAATGGTTTCTTTCCTTCTGACAGTCTATAAGTACGAGTTCTCTTTAATACATTGGTACCTTTAACCATGTCCTGCACAGCCACTCCTCAGACTTGTACTATTTCCTGGTCATAAGTTCACACACAGCAATTGTCCAGAAAAAAAATGCATCTAGATTGCCCTTTAAATTGTTGAAACCCCTGGGAACCTGGCAGAATGTGTTTTATTATTCTTCAATGCTACTATAAAGAGAATTAAGTATTACACCGTGCACATTGAAATCCACTGTCTGTATAATGGATTGACAATACAGATCCTTGATAGAAAATTTTTGTGAGGTTTTAGCCAATCTTTTCTCTGGAATAGCTTTCCAGAAGCTACTAATGTATTTATCAGTGATGGACTTTTATTCTAAACAGGTTTTAAATTGAAGACCTAATCCTATCGGAATCTGTATTTGCTTCTTAGAGACTACTTTTAGCATTCATTGTTTTAGTTACATTCATTTTTCATTATTATTAATTTTTAACAAGTTTGATCAATTTGCTATTCAAAGGCTGAAATAACAAAGAAATATTTGTGTCAGACTGCCCAGTCCTACTAATTATTCTCGATTAACACAGGAGCTATGAGCTCTCTAGACCTATCTGTTTTAATAAATACTTGTGTTGCCCATGAAACAACTACTCTCAAGCATTTTTTCTTCAAGGTATTGTATGCTGTATGCATTGTAACAGTCAAATAATGCAATATAAACATTAGGTGATATGTGTGGAATAATGGATTCATTTTCTTTAATTAAATAATGCTTTGTTAGAACTAAGTATATATTTCCTGTTTAACAATATTCTATATCATCAGCATGGAAGTTCATATTCCCATATTTAACATCAAAATATTAAAAAATGCTTAACAGAAGTAATGTAGCTATATAATAACATATGCAAACATTCATAAGAAAATATTTTTTTTTTCCTTTTTTAATTTTCCCTTTCTGGAAATATTTGTTTTACACAATAAGTTAATATTTACAGTTAAAAACAACTGCTAGAAGCTTTTTAATATGTGACATTATAGAAAAGCTTGTTCACTTTATAACCTATAGTATGTCTTTTTATTCTCAGCATTGGTAAGAAGAATACTACAGAAATGCATCACGTTGTCCAGCAACCACATTAAACCCTGCACAGGAGAAAAATAATATGGCACGTAAAAGTGTAGTGAATTAATACGAGTAGTTGACGGCCTGTTTGAAAATTGATAACATCTTTACACAGTGCCATGCTTCAAGCATTGATCAACAGATGACTATTACATTTATCTAAAGAGTTGTCGCACAATACTCACTGTTCATACAGACTGGACCAAGAAAGTTATTTGTTTTACCTAGAGCAAACAGTGATTTCCATTATGAACCTCTTTCATCTCCTTTGGTATCTGGGAATAGGCACACACACTAAATATAAATTGACTTTTATGTCTTGTAACCTGAAATATACTTAGTATTGCCACAGAAAGTGTTGACTAGTGTTTACATAGGAAGCCACTTAAAAAAAAAAAAAAAAAAAAGTTATTTTTCTATTGGTTCCAGTGCTAAAGCTGTACTAATGTTTGACACATTAAATATTACAAGACATTCTGCTGAGGTTAACTCTTTTGGGGCTGCAACACCAATTTACTAATTGCACACTACTCACTAAGTGTCACTGAGTATAGCACACACACGTTTTATACATTAGAACATTATTTAAATATACAAAACGAATTCCAAAAAAGTTGGGACACTATACAAATCGTGAATTAAAACTGAATGCAATGATGTGGAGGTACCAACTTCTAATATTTTATTCAGAATAGAACATAAATCAAGGAACAAAAGTGTAAACTGAGAAAATGTACCATTTTAAGGGAAAAATATGTTGATTCAGAATTTCATGGTGTCAACAAATCCCCCAAAAGTTGGGACAAGGCCATTTTCACCACTGTGTGGCATCTCCTCTTCTTCTTACAACACTCAACAGACGTCTGGGGACCGAGGAGACCAGTTTCTCAAGTTTAGAAATAGGAATGCTCTCCCATTCTTGTCTATAACAGGCCTCTAACTGTTCAATCGTCTTGGGCCTTCTTTGTTGCACTTTCCTCTTTATGATGCGCCAAATGTTCTCTATAGGTGAAAGATCTGGACTACAGACTGGCCATTTCAGTACCCGGATCCTTCTCCTACGCAGCCATGATGTTTTGATTGATGCAGAATGTGGTCTGGCATTATCTTGTTGAAAAATGCAGGGACTTCCCTGAAAGAGATGACGTCTGGATGGGAGCATATGTTGTTCTAGAACCTGAATATATTTTTCTGCATTGATGGTGCCTTTCCAGACATGCAAGCTGCCCATGCCACACACATTCATGCAACCCCATACCATCAGAGATGCAGGTTTCTGAACTGAGCGTTGATAACAACTTGGGTTGTCCTTGTCCTCTTTGGTCCGGATGACATGGTGTCCCAGATTTCCAAAGAGAACTTTGAATCGTAACTCGTCTGACCACAGAACAGTCTTCCATTTTGCCACACTCCATTTTAACCCCTTTAGGACACATGACGTACCTGTACAGCATGTTTCCCGAGTCCTTAAGGACACATGACGTACCGGTACGTCATGAGTTGTTCCGATCACTGCTGCTCAGCTGGCAGTGATCGGAACAAGGTACCTGCTGAAATCATTCAGCAGGTACCTTGTTACAATGCCCAGGGGGGTCCTGTGACCCCCCCATATGAAGCGATCGCTGCAAACCGCAGGTCAATTCAGACCTGCGGTTTGCAGCGCTTTGTGCGATCTCTGATCCCCTCGGTCTGTGACCGCGGGGATCAGAGAGTTAATGCCCCCAAAGTCTTGATCTTTAACCCCCCCTGCAGCCCCCAATCATATTATGGCGGCGGGGGGTGGTTGCGGGCGACGGGAAGCGGGCGGGAGGCGGGCGGGTGGAAGGCAGGCGGTGCGGCGGGCGGGATCGCAATTGCGATCCCCCGCCCGCCTCCTCTGTTTTCCTGGTGTCTAGTGGATCTATCAGAGTGTCAGCACATTGCTGACACTCTGATAGAAACGGCTGGCATCTGTGCTTGATCAGATGCCAGCCATTTAACCCCTTCTATACCGTGGTCCGTACCTGCTCAGTTCTGGCAGCGGGTGATGGTTGCCATGAAGACAGGACGCTTTCAGAAGCGTCCTGTCTCCATGGTGCTGAAAGTCTGAATAGACCTGCTAAAGGTCTATTCAGACTTTGTAAAGTACAAAATACAGAACAGTGCACTATATAGTGTACTGTACTGTATTATACAGACACCAGATCCACTGGATCTTTCAGAACCAAGTGGGTCTGGGTCAAAAAAAAATGTAAAAAAATGAAAAAAACACATATCACTGAATAAAAAAAAAAAAAAAAAAAATACACTACACATATTATGTATGGCCGCGTCCGTAAAAACCTGCTCTATGAAAATATCGCATGACTGAACTGCTCAGGTGAACGCCATAAAAGAATAACCAAAAAATGGTGTAAATAAGCCATTTTTTGGCACCTTGCATCACTAAAAGTGTAATACAAAGCGATAAAAAAGGCGTTTGCCTCACAAAATAGTACCAATCAAACCGCCATCTTATCCCGCAAAAAATGAGCCCCTAACTAAAACAATTGGCCAAAAAATAAAAAAACTATGCCTCTCAGACTAAAACATGATTTTTTTTGTTTCAAAAATGCTTTTTAGTGTTAAATGTAAAAAAAAAATTAAAAAGTAGACATATTGGGTATCTCCACGTCCGTAAGAATCTGCTCTATAAGAATATCACATGACCTAACCCCTCAAGTAAACACTGTAAAAAAAATTAATAAAAACTTTGTCAAAAAGCCATTTTTTTGCCACCTTACATCACAAAAAGTGTTATAGCAAGCGATCAAAAAGTCATATGACCCCCCAAATAGTGCCAATCTAACCGTCACCTCATCCCGCAAAAATGATACCCAACCTGAGACAATTGCCTAAAAACTGAGAAATATATGGCTCTCAGACTATGGAGATACTAAAACATGTTTTTTTTTTATTCAAAAAGGATATTATTGTGTAAAACCAAAATAAATTAAAAAGTATACATATTATGTATCGCCGCGTCCGTAAGGACCTGCTCTATAAAAATATAACATGACCTAACCCCTCAGATGAACGCTGTAAACATAAAAAACTAAAAACTTTGTCAAACAAGCCATTTTTTTGTCACCATACATCACAAAAAGTGTAATAGTAAGCGATCAAAAAGTCATATGCACCCCAAAATAGTACCATTCGAGCCGCCATCTCATCCCGCAAAAAATGAGCCCCTACATAGGACAATCGCCCAAAAAAAAAAAAAAAAGGCTCTCAAATTATGGAGACACTAAAACAGGATTTTTTTTTTGTTTTAAAAAATTATATTATTGTGTAAAACTTATATAAATAAATAAAAAGTATACATATTATGTATCACCGCGTCCGTCACAACCTGATCTATAAAAATAACACATGACCTAACCCCTCAGCTGAACACAGCAAAAAAAAAAAAATAATACGGTGTCAAAAACCATTTTTGTCACCTTACATCACAAAAAGTGTAATAGCAAACGACCAAAATGTCTAATGCACCCCAAGATAGTGCCAATCAAACTGCCATCTCATCCCGCAAAAAATGAGCCCCTACATAAGACAGTCGCCCAAAAAAATATAATAAAACTATGGCTTTCAGAATGTGGAGACACTAAAAAATATTTTTTTTCAAAAATGCTTTATTATGTAAAACTGAAACAAAAAACCCCAAAAAGTAGTCATATTTGGTATTGTCGCATCCGTAACAACCTGCTCTATAGAAATAGCACACAATATAACCTGTCAGTTCAACTATGTAAATAACAAAAAATAAAAACGGTCCATTTTTCCAGTAACAAAGCAAGGGTTAACAGCCAAACAAAACTCAATATTTATTGCCCTGATTCTCTTGTTTGCACAAACACCCCATATGTGGTCGTAAACTGCTGTATGGCCAAATGGCATGTCACAGAAGGAAGGGAAACCATATGGTTTTTGGAAGACAGATTTTGCTGGAATGGTTTTTTGACACTATGTCCCATTTGAAGCCCCCCTGATGCACCCCTACAGTAGAAACTCCAAAAAAGTGACCCCATTTTGGAAACTACGGGATAAGGTGTCAGTTTTGTTGGTACTATTCTAGGGTAAACATGATTTTTGGTTGCTCTATATTACACTTTTTTTGAGACAAGGTAACAAAAAATAGATATTCAGAAATTTCATCTCCATTTGCCAATAACTCTTGTGGAACACCTAAAGGGTTAACAAAGTTTGTAAAACTGGTTTTGAATACCTTGAGGGGTGTAGTTTCTTAGATGGAGTCACTTTTATGGAGTTTCTACTCTAGGGGTGTATCGGGGGGCTTCAAATGGGACATGGTGTCAAAAATCCAGTCCAGCAAAATCCGCCTTCCAAAAACCATATGGCGTTCCTTTCCTTCTGCGCCCTGCAGTTTGGCCATACAGCAGTTTACGACCACATATTTGGTGTTCATGCAAACTGCAGAATCGGGGGAATAAATATTAAGTTTTGTTTGGCTATTATCCCTTGCTTTGTTACTGGAAAAAATGGATTAAAATGGAAAATTTTACAAAAAATTGAAATTCTGAAATTTTATCTCCATTTGCCATTAACTCTTGTGGAAAACCTAAAGGGTTAATGATGTTTGTAAAATCAGTTTTGAATACCTTGAGGGGTGTAGTTTCTAGAATGGGGTCATTTTTGGGTGGTTTTATTATGTAAGCCTCACAAAGTGACTTCAGACCTGAACTGGTCCCTAAAAAGTGGATTTTTGAAAATTTCAAGATTTGCTTCTAAACTTCTAAGCCTTGTAACGTCCCCAAAAAATAAAATGGCATTCCCAAAGTGATTCAAACATGAAGTAGACATATAGGGAATGTAAATTAATAACTTTTTTTGGCAGTATTACTATGTAATATAGAAGTAGAGTAATTGAAACTTGGAAAATTGCAAATTTTTCAAAATTTTTGGGAAATTTGGTATTTTTTTATAAATAAAAATGAAATTTTTTGACTTCATTTTACAAGGGACAATGGTCAGATTTTGAAAAAAATGGCCTGGTCCTTAAGGTGAAATAGGGCCGTGTCCTTAAGGGGTTAAATGATCCCTGGCCCAGTGAAAACGCCTGAGCTTGTAGATCTTGCTTAGAAATGGCTTCTTCTTTGCACTGTAGAGTTTCAGCTGGCAACGGCGGATGGCACGGTGGATTGTGTTCACTGACAATGGTTTCTGGAAGTATTCCGGAGCCCATTCTGTGATTTCCTTTACAGTAGCATTCCTGTTTGTGGTGCAGTGTCGTTTAAGGGCCCGGAGATCACGGGCATCCAGTATGGTTTTACAGCTTTGACCCTTACGCACAGAGATTGTTCCAGATTCTCTGAATCGGATGATGTTATGCACAGTTGATGATGATAGATGCAAAGTCTTTGCAATTTTTCTCTGGGTAACACCTTACTGATATTGCTCCACTATCTTTCTGCGCAACATTGTGGGAATTGGTGATCCTCTACCCATCTTGGCTTCTGAGAGACAATTCCACTCTGAGAAGCTCTTTTTATACCCAATCATGTTGTCAATTGACCTAATTAGTGTTAATTGGTCTTCCAGTTCTTCGTTATGCTCAAATTTACTTTTTACAGCCTCTTATTGCTACTTGTCCCAACTTTTTGGGGATTTGTTGACACCGTGAAATTTTGAATCAAAAAATGTTTCCTTTAAAATGATACATTTACTCGGATTAAACGTTTGATCTGTCATCTATGTTCTATTACAAATAAAATATTGACATTTGCCATCTCCACGTCATTGCATTCAGTTTTTATTCACATTTTGTTTAGTGTCCCAACTTTTTGGGAATCCGGTTTGTATATATTTTTGAAATCATATGATTTTCTAAAGAGTTGCTGATGACGTGTTCAATTTACCACTGAAATCTTTATACATACAGACAATAGTGTAAATGATTACATGCATAGGGTCACTATAATTCATTATATCACTCTTGTTGATGGCACAAAACACAATGGTCCACACTTAATAATGTGAGAATACAGCTATTCCCAGAGGAGCCAGAGCAGAGGATGGCAGTGCTAGTGGCCCTGATAATGATGTGTCACTGTGTACTCCCTTAGGTGTTGCTCCCTGGGGTCATTGCATTGAAGGAGGGGCACCCTGTGTTCCCTTGGGGCACTCCCTGTAGCTGTGGGCTCCCTACCTAATGATAGTTTGCTGGGGCCCATGGTGTTAACTAGAGATTAATGAAGTATTCAAAACATAGATTTAGCTGCTTTACAAAAATGTTTGCTTAGTCACGAATCACTTAGTGACAAAGTGCATGTCTTTGTAAGTAGTAGGTGCAATAACAGGGAGCTGCAATTGTGCAGCTCCACGTCATTATACCCCTTAGATGCCGTGTTCATAGCTGATCGTTGCATCTGAGATTAACATTAACCAGCTCTAGACCGCTGCACGCACGTATACCACATGTGTGCGATACCACATGTGTGACACTTTTTTGCAGCCTAGGTGCGCAAAGGGGCCCAAATTCCAGTGAGTACCTTTTAGGAGGGCATTTTTACGCATTTGGATTCCAGACTTCTTCTCACGCTTTAGGGCCCCTAAAATGCCAGGGCAGTATAAATACCCCACATGTGACCCCTTTTTGGAAAGACGACACCCCAAGGTATTCCGGAAGGCCATGGCGAGTTCATAGAAGATTTTTCTTTTTGGCACAAGTTAGCGGAAATTGGCTCATATTCCACTAACTTGTGACAAAAAATAAAATTTTACAAGAACTCACCATACCCCTCACGGAACATCTTGGGATGTCTTATTTCTAAAATGGGGTCACTTGTGGGGTATTTATACTGTCCTGGCATTTTAGGGGAATCTAAAGCGTGAGAAGAAGTCTGGAATAAAAATGCTTAAAAATGCCCTGTGAAATCCTAAAGATACTTATTGGAATTTGGACCCCTTTGCACACCGAGGCTGCAAAAAAGTGTCACACATGTGTTATCGCCGTACTCAGGAGAAGTAGGGCAATGTGGTTTGGGGTGTATTTTTACATATACCCATGCTGGGTGAGAGAAATATCTCTGTAAATGACAACTTTTTAAAAAATTTTATACAAAGTTGACAATTTACAGAGATATTTCTCTCACCCAGCATGGGTATATGTAAAAATTCACCCCAAAACACAATGCCCTACTTCTTCTGAGTATGGTGATACCACATGAGTGACACTTTTTTGCAGCCTGGGTGCGCAAAGGGGCCCAAATTCCAAAGAGTTCCTTTAGGTTTTACATGGATGCTCACAATTTAGCCCCGACCAAAATGCAAGAACAGTAAACACACCCCACAAATGACCCCATTTCGGAAAGTAGACACCCCAAGGTATTCACTGAGGGGCATAGTGAGTCCGTGGGAGATTTTTTATTTTTTTTGCCAGAATTTAGCAGAAATGGAAACTTTATTATTTATTTTTTTTCCTCAGAAAGTGTCATTTTCCGCTAACTTGTGAAAAAAAATGAAATGGTACATGAACTTATCATGCCCCTCCGCGAATACTTTGGGGTGTCTTCTTTCTAAAATGGTGTCATTTGGGGGGTACTTATACTATTCTGGCATTCTAGCACCTGAAGAAACATGACAGGTGCTCAGAAAGTCAGAGCTGCTTAAAAATGCGGAAATTCACTTTTTTGCACCATAGTTTGTAAACGTTATAACTTTTACCCAAACCAATAAATATACAGTTATTGGATTTTTTTTTTTTTATCAAAGACATGTAGAACAATAAATTTAGAGAAAAATGTATATAGAAATGTAGTTAAAAAAAAAAAATTACAACAGAAAGTTAAAAATGTCATTTTTTTGCAAAAATGTCAGTAATTTTTGATTAATAGCAAAAAAGTAAAAATGTCAGCAGTAGTGTTGAGTGAACAGTTCGAGCATAGTTCGGGTTAGTACCGAATTTTGGGGTGTCCGGGACACGGACCCGAACATTTTCAAAAAAGTTCGGGTTCGGGTTCGTTGTTCGGCGATTACTTCCCGCTTTCTGAAGGGCTGCACAGCAGCCAATCAGCTAGCGTTTTACTTCTTGCCCTAGGAGACCATCACAGCCATGCCTACTAATGGCATGGCTGTGATTGGCCAAGTGCAGCATGTGACCCAGCCTCTATTTAAGCTGGAGTCACGTAGCGCCGCACGTCACACTGCTCTGATTAGTGTAGGGAGAGGACGCAGCTTCTATGAGGGCGAGATTAGGCAGGGAAAAGTCAGCAACAGCTCCTAATGAACTGATTGATCTACAGCTGTGAATGATTGAACTTCTGCTAGTTACTTGCTCACTTGTTTTTAGGCTGCACAGAGCGTTTTTCTGTCACTTATTTTCTGGGGTGATCGGCGGCCATTTTGTGACTTGTGGTGCACCAGAACAAGCTGCCACCAAGTCCATCAATCCATCACTACTAGTTTTTTTTTTATATATCCTACATCAGGGGCTTGGCTGTGCTAATTGTCACCCCTAGAAACTCAGGATAGCAATTTCTATATTTTATTAAGGGGTTAAATACAATTGCCCAAATACCAATCCCCTAAATCTGGTGTTCCAGCTTTCGCTAGCCAAGTATAATACTGTCTGCTGTCTGGCAAAGGATAGATTATTTTCTGTGGTGAAATTCAATTGCCAAAATAGCAATACCATAAATCAGAGGTTTCAGCTGTTGCAGGCCAAGTTTCATAGTGTCTGCAAAAACATAAATTTTGTTCTGGGGTGAAATTCAATTGCCAAAATAGCAATACCATAAATCAGTGGTTTCAGCTGTGGCTGGCCAAGTTTCATAGTGTCCGCAAAAACATATATTTTGTTCTGGGGTGAAATTCAATTGCCAAAATAGCAATACCATAAATCAGAGGTTTCAGCTGTGGCTGGCCAAGATTCATAGTGTAAGCCAAAACATATATTTTGTTGTGGGGTGAAATTCAATTGCCAAAATAGCAATACCCTGAATCTGGTGTCCCAGCTGTTGCAGGCAAAGTTTCATAGTGTCCGCAAAAACATATATTTTGTTGTGGGGTGAAATTCAATTGCCAAAATAGCAATACCCTGAATCTGGTGTCCCAGCTGTTGCAGGCCAAGTTTCATAGTGTCCGCAAAAACATATATTTTGTTCTGGGGTGAAATTCAATTGCCAAAATAGCAATACCATAAATCAGTGGTTTCAGCTGTGGCTGGCTAAGTTTCATAGTGTCCGCAAAAACATATATTTTGTTGTGGGGTGAAATTCAATTGCCAAAATAGCAATAGCATAAATCAGTGGTTTCAGCTGTGGCTGGCCAAGATTCATAGTGTCCGCAAAAACATATATTTTGTTGTGGGGTGAAATTCAATTGCCAAAATAGCAATACCCTGAATCTGGTGTCCCAGCTGTTGCAGGCCAAGTTTCATAGTGTCAGCCAAAACATATATTTTGTTCTGGGGTGAAATTCAATTGCCAAAATAGCAATACCATAAATCAGGGGTTTCAGCTGTGGCTGGCCAAGTTTCATAGTGTTCGCAAAAACATATATTTTGTTCTGGGGTGAAATTCAATTGCCAAAATAGCAATACACTGAATCTGGTGTTCCAGCTGTTGCGGGCCTAGTTTAAATCTGTCCGTAACAAGTTATATTTTGTTCTAGGGTGAAATTCAATTGCCAAAATAGCAATACCATAAATCTGTGGTTTCAGCTGTGGCTGGCCAAGTTTCATAGTGTCCTGCAAATTATATATTTTGTTCTGGGGTGAAATTAAATTGCCAAAATAGCAATACCATTAATCAGTGGATTCAGCTGTGGCTGGCAAAATATAATAGTGTCTGCCAAAACATATATTTTATTCTGGGGTAAAACTCAATTGCCAAAATAGAAATACCATAAATCAGTGGTTTCAACTGTGGCTGGCCAAGTTTCATAGTGTCCGCAAAAACATATATTTTGTTCTGGGGTGAAATTCAAATGCCAAAATAGCAATACCCTGAATCTGGTGTTCGAGCTGTTGCTGGCCAAGTGTAAATCTGTCCATAAAAGGATACCTTTCATTGAGGGCCTAAATACTAGCCCTAAAAGAGATATTCCCCTAAATCAGTGGTTACTGCTGTGCCTGGATTAGTGTAATACGCTACATAAATAAATAGGCAGATAGTGTCAGGTGCCTGTAAAAAAAGGCCTGATTTTGAAATCAATACATTGGGCCAAATATTTTTTTTCTTATGTGGTGCTTGGTGAACGGTAACAATGAGGAAAACATCTAGTATGGGATGCGGACGAGGTCGTGGTGTTGTTAGTGTATCATCTGGTGCTGGGAGAGGACGTGGCCATTCTGACACAGCCACACGTCCTAGTAAACCAACTACCTCAGGTTCCAGTACCCGCCAGAATTTACAGCGATATTTGGTGGGGCCCAATGCCGTTCTAAGGATGGTAAGGCCTGAGCAGGTACAGGCGCTAGTCAATTGGGTGGCCGACAGTGGATCCAGAAAGTTCACAACATTATCTCCCACCCAGTCTTCTGCAGAAAGCGCACAGGTGGCACCTGAAAACCAAGCCCATCAGTCTGTCACATCACCCCCATGCATATCAGGGAAACTGTCTGAGCCTCAAGTTATGCAGCAGTCTCTTATGCTGTTTGAAGACTCTGCTGGCAGGGTTTCCCAAGGGAATCCACCTAGACCTTCCCCAGTGGTGGAAAACATAGAATGCACTGATGCACAACCACTGATGTTTCCTGATAATGAGGACTTGGGAATACCACCTCATCGGAGTCCACACATCTCTGATGATGACGAAACATAGGTGCCAACTGCTGCGTCTTTCTGCAGTGTGCAGACCGAACAAGAGGTAAGGGAGGAAGACTGTGTGGAAGACGATGCAGGGGACGATGAGGTCTTAGACCCCACATGGAATGAAGGTCGTGCCACAGACTTTCATAGTTCAGAGGAAGAGGCAGTGGTGAGACCGAGCCAACAGCGTAGCAAAAGAGGGAGCAGGGGGCAAAAGCAGACCAGCCGCCGCCAAGAGAGTTCGCTTGCTACTGGCCACCGCCACCAGGAACCGAGCACCCCAAAGGCAGCTTCAAGGGGTTCCCTGGCATAGCACTTCTTTAAACAATGTGCTGACGACAAGACCCGAGTGGTTTGCACGCTGTGCCATCAGATCCTGAAGCGAGGCATTAACATTCTAAACCTTATCACAACCTGCATGACCAGGCATCTACATGCAAAGCATGAACTGCAGTGGAGTAAACATCTTAAAAGCAAGGAACTCACTCAGGCTCCCCCTGCTCCCTCTTCTGCTGCTGCCTCGGCCTCTTCCTCCGCCTCGGGAGGAACGTTGGCACCTGCCGCCCACCAAACAGAGGATGTGCCACCGACACCACCACCTGCGTTACCAAGCATCTCCACCATGTCACACGGCAGCATTCAGCTCTCCATCTCACAAACCTTGGAGAGAAAGCGTAAATTCCCACCTAGCCACAATGCAAGCATTTCTAAACTACTGGCCTTTGAAATGCTGTCATTCAGGCTGGTGGACATAGACAGCTTCAAACAGCTGATGTCCATGGCTGTCCCACAGTATGTTGTTCCCAGCCGCCACTACTTCTCCAAGACAGCCGTGCCTTCCCTGCACAACCAAGTATCCGATAAAATCAAGTGTGCACTGCGCAACGCCATCTGTGGCAAGGTCCACCTAACCACAGATACGTGGACCAGTAAGCACGGCCAGGGACGCTATATCTCCCTAACTGCACACTTGGTAAATGTAGTGGTGGCTGGGCCCCAGGCGGAGAGTTCCTTGGCGCACGTCCTTCCGCCGTCAAGGATCGCAGGGCATCATTCTTTGCCTCCTGTAGCCTCCTCCTCCTACTTGGCTTCCTCCTCCTCTGCTTCCACCAGCTCATCCAATCAGCCACACACCTTCCCCACCAACTTCAGCACAGCCCGGGGTAAACATCAGCAGGCCATTCTGAAACTCATATGTTTGGGGGACAGGCCCCACACCGCGCAGGAGTTGTGGCGGGGTATTGAACAACAGACCGACGAGTGGTTTCTGCCGGTGGGCCTCAAGCCCAGACTGGTGGTGTGCGATAATGGGCGAAATCTTGTCGCAGATCTGGGACTAGCCGGTTTGACGCACATCCCTTGCCTGGTGCATGTGCTGAATTTGGTGGTGCAGAAGTTCATTCACAACTACCCCGACATGTCAGAGCTGCTGCATAAAGTGAGGGCCATCTGTGCACGCTTCTGGCGTTCACATCCTGCCGCTGCTCGCCTGTCTGCGCTACAGCGGAACTTCGGCCTTCCTGCTCACCGCCTCATATGCGACGTGCCCACCAGGTGGAACTCCACCTTGCACATGCTGGAGAGACTGTGCGAGCAGCAGCATGCCATAGTGGAGCTTCAGCTGCAGCACGCACGCGTCAGTCGCACTGCGGAACAGCACCACTTCACCACCAATGATTGGGCCTCCATGCGAGACCTGTGTGCCCTGTTGCGCTGTTTCGAGTACTCCACCAACATGGCCAGTGGTGATGACACCGTTATCAGCATTACAATACCACTTCTATGTCTCCTTAAGAAAACGCTTAGGGTGATGATGGAAGAGGAGGTGGCCCAGGAGGAGGATGAGGAGGAGGATGAGGGGTCATTTTTAGCACTTTCAGGCCAGTCTCTTAGAAGTGGCTCAGAGGGAGGTTTTTTGCAACAGCAGAGGCCAGGTACAAATGTGGCCAGCCAGGGCCCACTACTGGAGGACGAGGAGGATGAGGATGAAGCAGGTTCACAGCGGGGTGGCACCCGACACAGCTCAGGCCCATCACTGGTGCGTGGCTGGGGGGATACGGAGGACGATGACGATACGCCTCCCACAGAGGACAGCTTATCCTTACCTCTGGGGAGCCTGGCACACATGAGCGACTACATGCTGCAGTGCCTGCGCAACGACAGCAGAGTTGCCCACATTTTAACGTGTGCGGACTACTGGGTTGCTACCCTGCTGGATCCCCGGTACAAAAACAATGTGCCCACCTTACTTCCTGCACTGGAGCTTGATAGGAAGATGCGCGAGTACGAGCGCACACTGGTAGAGGCGCTCCTGAGAGCATTCCCAAATGTCACAGGGGAACAGGTAGACACCCAAGGCGAAGGCAGAAGAGGAACAAGAGGTCGCCAACGCAGCTGCGTCACGGCCAGCTCCTCTGAGGGCAGGGTTAGCATGGCAGAAATGTGGAAAAGTTTTGTCTCCACGCCACAGCTAACTGCACCACCACCTGATACGGAACGTGTTAGCAGGAGGCAGCATTTCACTAACATGGTTGAACAGTACGTCTGCACACCCCTCCAGGTACTGACTGATGGTTTGGCCCCATTCAACTTCTGGGTCTCCAAATTGTCCACGTGGTCAGAGTTAGCATTTTATGCCTTGGAGGTGCTGGCCTGCCCGGCGGCCAGTGTTTTGTCTGAACGTGTATTCAGCACAGCAGGGGGCGTCATTACTGACAAACGCAGCCGCCTGTCCACAGCCAACGTGGACAAGCTGACGTTCATAAAAATGAACCAGGCATGGATCCCACAGGACCTGTGCCTCCCTTGTGCAGAATATACATTTATAACTGCCTCCCCCTCAACCATGTATTCTTGTACTCTGGGGCACTTCTTTATTGAATCCTCATTTTTTTAACTTTACCATGATCTTGCGGTGCAACCCAAAGTTGAATGAACCTCTCCTCTGTCTGGGTGCTGGGGCCGAAATAACTGAAAGTGGCCTTCTCCAGTGGTGGTTGATATGACACATGATCCTTGCTGTGGGACCTCTCTCCTCGGACTGGGTGCCTGGCCTAAATAAATGAAAGTGGCCTTCTCTAGTGGTGGGTGAAATGACGCATGATTCCTTGCTGTGGGACCTCTCTCCTCTATCTGGGTGCTGGGCCGAAATAACTGAAAGTGGCCTTCTCCAGTGGTGGGTGTTATGACGCATGATTCCTTGCTGTGGGACCTCTCTCCTCGGTCTGGGTGCCTGGCCTAAATAACTGAAAGTGGCCTTCTCCAGTGCTGGGTGATATGGCGCATGATTCCTTGCTGTGGGACCTCTCTCCTCTGTCTGGGTGCTGGGCCGAAATAACTGAAAGTGGCCTTCTCCAGTGGTGGGTGATATGACGCATGATTCCTTGCTGTGGGACCTCTCTCCTCTGTCTGGGTGCTGGGTCCGAAATAACTGAAAGTGGCCTTCTCCAGTGGTGGGTGATATGACGCATGATTCCTTGCTGTGGGACCTCTCTCCTCTGTCTGGGTGCTGGGTCCGAAATAAATGAAAGTGGCCTTCTCCAGTGGTGGGTGATATGACGCATGATTCCTTGCTCTGGGACCTCTCTCCTCTGTCTGGATGCTGGGTCCGAAATAAATGAAAGTGGCCTTCTACAGTGTTGGGTGATATGACGCATGATTCCTTGCAGTGGGACCTCTCTCCAATTGATATTGGTTAAATTTTATTTATTTTATTTTATTTTAATTCATTTCCCTATCCACATTTGTTTGCAGGGGATTTACCTACATTTTGCTGAGTTTTGCAGCCCTCTAGCCAGTTCCTCGACTATTTTACAGCCTTTTTAGTGCCTAAAAGTTTGGGTCCCCATTGACTTCAATGGGGTTCGGGATAAAGTTCGGGTAGAGTTTGGATCCCGAACCCGAACATTTTCGGGAAGTTCGGCCGAACTTCCTGAACCCGAACTTCCAGGTTTTCGCTCATCTCTAGTCAGCAGCAATGAAATACCACCAAATGAAAGCTCTATTAGTGAGAAGAAAAGGAGGCAAAATTCATTTGGGTGGTAAGTTGTATGACGGAGCAATAAATGGTGAAAGTAGTGTAGTGCAGAATTGTAAAAAGTGGCCTGGTCATTAAGTGTGTTTCAGCTAGGGGGGCTGATGTGTTTCAAGTGTAAACTTAAAAAAATAAAAAGTTTATCATGCTTACCTCATACATTTGCTTATGAAGTGCTGGCTACTGCCATCTTGATTGAAGATCTTGAGCAAAATCTCGTGTGGCCCGTGATGATGTCATCACGTCGGCCTGCGTGGTGATGTCATAGGTCACTGCACATGGAATTTTGTGCGAGACCTACAACTAAGATGGCAGTGGCCAGCCCGTCACAAGCAAATGGATGAGGTAAGTATGATTTTTTTTTTTTTTTTGCTTTTTACACCATTTCAGGGAAAATCAATTTGCTACCATAAAGCAAGAGGAAATTCTGCATGAGAACTTTGAGTCACTAAACACTAGTTTTACAGTCCATGTGGATTCTAGGCAGGGCATGTGAGGGAAATGCAATGGCTGGGATGTGACGACAGTCAATAACCAGGCCAGATTAACCAAATAAAAGTCTCTCTTTACTGTGTACAAAAATAGAAGTTGAAGTACATCCAGCAGTTAACTGTACACAGTGCAAATTCCCCTCAGATGAACAAATTATTAAATAGTTTGTGGCAGCAATGGCTTCCTCTCTTGCTAAAGTCCCTGTTAGTGGGATCTCTGGCTAGCAACTACAATCTGGCAATCGTGGCTGTATAGTCTACTATTCTGGGGTACATAGGGTGTCCTAACTTGCTTCCCCTTTGCAGCAGCAGAGTCTGGAAGACTTTGAACTGGGTTAACTTACTGATTCTTACGCTGTAGCCATTCAAATCCTTCTTAAGATCTTCTCTTTGATCTCTTGGAGCAGATGGAAGGCCTGAAGCTGGAGTCTGGAGCAGAGAAACACATGATGACCGATTCCTACCTGCTCCCTACCTCCCCCTCTCTACAGCTAGACTCACTGGAATACTGTGGAACCAGGGAGAGGGGCTAGCCCTCATTGAAAACTCCAGGAAGGGCTGGACTAGGTGGCTAACTTTGGCCACGCCTGTCTCATTCTTAGTCATACTAGCATTTATAGTACATTACATTACCATTACAAACAGTACGAACATTACAAACCAAATTACAGATAACCCCCTGTACTGGGGTACTGCAAGTGCAACTACATTTTGGTGTAAATTATACTAAAACATGACACAATTTGGCATATCTATTTCTCTACCTAGCCCTATATAGGTGTGGCTTGATAGCCATGTGATTTGGCTTAAAGAGGTATTCTCATCTTTGACATTGGGGGCTGTGGTAAGGTGCAAGGTACTGTGGTCGACGGCAGGTACGTGTCACCGAGGTTCCTGGCCTCGGTGAGGTAAGAGCCGGATTTTTTATGTGTCAGCAGCAGCTAGTGCTGCTTGACATTTATAGTTAGTTTGGCTGCAAAGCCAATCCGGGCCGGCTCTTACTGGGAGCAGCTAAAGAGTAGGGTGGGTGGCTGCTCCCCACGGTCCAGTCCATGTTTTGGGCTGGATATAAAACGCAGCCAGCAGCTGTGTCTGAGGAGTGTGATTATCCTGGAGCTGCTGGCAGGGCTGGGAGTTCTCTGTCCAGGAGGAAAGAGCTCAGCAAGGAGGTGTTGTGTTCCTGGCTACCTGAAGCTGGATTCTCCTGCGGCTGGGCCGACAGCGTGGTGCGAACCTGCACCTACACCTCCCAGGTGACTGAACCTGTGTTGGACTGTTTTGTTTGGCTACGTTTATTTCCGTTGTGTGTGAACTGTCACCAAGAGACTGTTTTTCATTTTGTGTGCAAGTGTGAATAAAACACTGTTTGTTGCACAATCTGGACTCCTGGTTTTGCCTCTAAACTGCACCCGCACCGCTGTCTACCAGAGCGACTCCCACATTTGGTGTCGGATGCGGGCATGCGCAGTGAGGCTGGCGTGACCGCCCGAAGTTTGTTTGTTTTGCTGGGCACAAGTGCATGGCATATATTAAGCCAGCAAAGCTACAAGTAGGAATTACTGGCAACATGGAGGCGGCTGTGAAAGCTCTCATAGAGGCTAACGTGCAGCAGCGGGAGACCAACCAGCTACTGTTACAGCACGTAATGGCGTTACAAGCTGCAGGAGCGTCCCACCACGACCATGATGCCCGGAGCGGTCCGTGCGGCGATCCCAAAGATGACCCCCTCGGACGACGTTGAGACATATCTGGCGGTCTTTGAGAAGGTAGCCGTGAGGAAAAAGTTACCCGTGACCAGTGGGCCGAGGTGGTCGCTCCGTTCCTGGCATCCGGGCCCCAGCAAGTTTTTGACTTGGCAGATGCCCAGGCTGCTGATTACCCCACGGTGAAGGGGAGATCCTGGCCAGATTGGGGGTAAACGTGTTGGTCCGGGCTCAGCGGGTCCACCAGTGGGACTATAAAGCGGCTGAACCCGCCAGGCCGCAGTACTATGAGTTGCTGCATCGGTTGCAAAAGTGGCTGCAGCCTGATGTTCTAAGTCCGACTGCTATGCTGGACCGTCTGCTGGCCGACATGTTCTGGAGGGCCCTGCCTTACCCCCTTCAGCACTGGATTGGCCAGGTATCCCCCACTAATGCCCTGGAGATGGTCGACCTGGTGGAGCGTTACGAGGCCACCAGAAACCTGCAGGGAGTCTTGCTGGGAAGGGGTCAGTCAAACCCGGAGGCCTCCGCCCCAGTTCCGGCGTTCGGCGACAGAGAGGCCTGCCCGGAATGTACCCCCTGCGGATCCGCCTCCCGGGGTATGCTGGAGGTGTCAGGAGCCAGGCCACATCAGGGCCGACTGTCCGCATCGGGATGAGCCGATGGATGTGAACTATGGGGCGCCACTCCTGTATGCACGGAAGCTGTGCGCAACTGGCACCCGTGAGGGGCAGGACAATAACCACCTGTGTCAGGTAGAGGTGGGAGAGTCTCTGGCGGTGGCCCTGCTGGACTCCGGGAGTCTAGTCTCCCTGGTAAGAGCTGCCCTAGTACGGCCTGCGGAGTATACCGGCCGTAAAATCGGGTCCTGTGCATCCACGGAGACCTAAAGATTACCCCACTGCACTAGTGACTTTGTCCACAGCGGCTGGTAAGTGGACCCACGAGGTGGCTGTCGCTGCTAAACTCCCACATGAACTGATACTTGGGAGGGACTTCCCAGGTTTCCCGGCACTGTGGCCGGCGATAAAACTGTCTGATGGACCCGAGACAGGGGTAACCCTAGGAGAGTGGCCTGGTACCACTGGAAGGCCAGAACCCTGGGAGCCCGAGTCTGAAGGGCCAGCGGTAGGGGTGACCACTGCTCCAGCGGTAGAGGGAGACAACCCCACTAAGTGTAATGGTGGGAGACACGGAGGACTTGCCACCGGGACCTGAGTTGGCAGACCTCAATGTCTCAGGGGAAAATTTTGGGACCGCACAACACCGGGACCAAACCCTAACCAGGGCCTGGGAAAGTGTTGTAATGATTGATGGTAAACCCCAGAAACCTGGGGCTGAATTAATGTTTCCACGATTTATTGTCCTTCAGGATATGTTGTATCGGGTGAACCAAGTCGAGGTGAGCCAGTTGAACAGTTGGTGGTGCCCACCGCATATCGTAAGCTTGTTATGGAGCTTGCCCACCAACATGTTCTTGGGGACACATGGGGTGGCAGAAAACGCAGGACCGCATACTACAGCGATTTTACTGGCCCGGTTTCTTTAAGGAAGTAGAGGAATTCTGTAAGTCCTGTCCGACCTGTCAGGTAAATAGCCCCCAGCCGCATTACCGAAGTCCCCTGGTCCCTCTCCCAATAATTGAGGTCCCATTCGAGCGCATTGCCATGGATCTGGTCGGACCCGTACCGAAGTCTGCTAGGGGTCACCAACATATCCTGGTGATTCTCGACTATGCCACTCGGTATCCGGAGGCGGTGCCTCTGCGACATACCTCAGCTAAGCTCATTGCCAAAGAGTTAATGGAGATGTTTTCCCGTGTGGGCCTGCCAAAAGAGGTTCTGACAGACCAAGGGACCCCTTTTATGTCCAAAGTAATGAGGGAACTGTGTAAATTGTTGCGTATAAAGCAGTTACGGACGTCCGTTTACCATCCGCAAACAGACGGTCTTGTGGAGAGGTTTAACCAAACTCTAAAAAATATGTTAAAGAGGGTGGTGTCTAGAGATGGGAAGGACTGGGATCTGCTTCTGCCCTATCTCATGTTCGCAGTGCGAGAGGTGCCCCAGGCCTCTACTGGGTTCTCGCCCTTCGAACTGCTTTATAGCAGACACCCTCGGGGCCTGTTGGATATCGCCAAGGAAGCATGGGAACAACAGCCTGTCCCCCACAAAAGTGTCATTGAGTATGTCACCCAGATGCAGGAACGGATAGAAAGGGTGTTGCCGCTGGTCCGGGAGCATATGGAGGCAGCGCAACAAGCCCAGAGTAGGGTGTATAATCGTCAGGCTCGGGTGCGGGGCTTCCATCCGGGAGATCGGGTTTTGGTTCTGGTGCCCACCCTTGACAGCAAGTTCCTAGCTAGGTGGCAGGGCCCCTATGAGGTGATCGAGAAGGTAGGGAAGTAAATTACAAAGTACACCAGCCAGGGCGGCGCAAGCCGGAGCAGGTGTACCACGTGAATTTACTTAAGCCGTGGAAAGATAGGGACACAGCCGACGACCACAGCCCCCGGCCAGGGCTTCTAGGTGAAAAGGGTCCAGCCCCACAGTTCGAGGCCTGTGAAGCAGTAACCACGGTAAAAATTGCAGACAGCCTGTCTTCCAAACAAGTTCAGGAAGTCAGGGAGTTCATCAGTCGGAACACGGATGTGTTCTCGGACCTCCTGGCCGCACGTCTCTCATCCGACATGACATCGTCACTGAGCCTCAGGCCAAGATCCGGTTAAAACCATACCGGGTACCCGAGGCTCGGCGGCGGACCATCGCGGAGGAAGTACAGTTAATGTTGAAGCTCGATGTCATTGAGGAGTCGAAAAGTGAGTGGGCCAGTCCCATAGTCCTGATACCCAAGCCGGATGGGACGTTGCGGTTCTGCAACGATTTTCGCAAATTAAATGAAGTGTCCAAGTTTGTGCGCGTATCCCATGCCCCGAGTAGACGAGCTGGTTGAAAGTTTAGGACAAGCCCGTTATTTTTCTGTGCTGGACCTCACTAAAGGGTACTGGCAGGTACCCTTAACGAGTCGGCTAAGGAAAAAACCGCATTTGTTACCCCGCAGGGCCTGTATCACTACAAGGTGTTACCCTTTGGCCTGCATGGCGCCCCCGCCACTTTCCAAGGTTAATGGACATAGTGCTGCGACCACATCGTCGGTGCGCCTCGGCCTACTTAGATGATGTAGTCATCCACAGCACCGACTGGGAAAGCCATTTACCCAAGGTGCAGGCGGTAGTGGATGCCCTGAGGAAAGCCGGACTGACCGCTAACCCAAAGAAGTGCTCCATAGGGTTAGAGGAGACAAAATATCTGGGATATATAATTGGGCGGGGAGTCATCAAACCTCAGGTAACTAAGGTAGAGGCCATTCGTAACTGGCCCCGACCGGTCACCACCAGGCAGGTAAAGTCGTTCCTGGGGATTGTAGGTTACTACATGAGGTTTGTGCCCCACTTTGCCACAATAGCAGCGCCATTGACAGACCTGTTGAAGGGGCGAAAGTCTGGGAGGGTTAGCTGGAGTGAGAAGGCGGAGGAGGCTTTCTCCGCGTTGAAGTCGGCCCTGTGTGGGTCCCGGTTTTGGTGACACCCGACTTCAACAGGGAGTTCGTCGTACAGACCGACGCCTCGGAGGTAGGCCTCGGTGCTGTACTGTCTCAGGAGGTCAACGGGGAAGAACATCCCGTTGTCTTCCTGAGCCGTAAGCTCAGTCCCGCCGAGACCAGGTATAGCATAGTGGAGAGGGAGTGCCTGGCTATCAAGTGGGCACTTGAATCTCTCCGCTACTACCTGTTAGGGAGGAGGTTCCGTCTGGTGACCGACCATTCCCCTCTCAAGTGGATGAGCCAGGCCAAGGAGAGGAATGCTCGGGTCACCAGGTGGTTCCTATCCCTACAGAACTTCAAGTTCTCCGTGGAACACAGGGCAGGCCGCTTGCAGGGTAGCGCAGATGCCCTGTCCCGCGTCCACTGCCTCACATGTGTTCACCCCCTCAGGGTTGAACAAAGGGAGGTATGTGGTAAGGTGCAAGGTACTGTGGTCGACGGCAGGTACGTGTCACCGAGGTTCCTGGCCTCGGTGAGGTAAACCGGATTTTTATGTGTCAGCAGCAGCTAGTGCTGCTTGACATTTATAGTTAGTTTGGCTGCAAAGCCAATCCGGGCCGGCTCTTACTGGGAGCAGCTAAAGAGTAGGGTGGGTGGCTGCTCCCCACGGTCCAGTCCATGTTTTGGGCTGGATATAAAACGCAGCCAGCAGCTGTGTCTGAGGAGTGTGATTATCCTGGAGCTGCTGGCAGGGCTGGGAGTTCTCTGTCCAGGAGGAAAGAGCTCAGCAAGGAGGTGTTGTGTTCCTGGCTACCTGAAGCTGGATTCTCCTGCGGCTGGGCCGACAGCGTGGTGCGAACCTGCACCTACACCTCCCAGGTGACTGAACCTGTGTTGGACTGTTTTGTTTGGCTACGTTTATTTCCGTTGTGTGTGAACTGTCACCAAGAGACTGTTTTTCATTTTGTGTGCAAGTGTGAATAAAACACTGTTTGTTGCACAATCTGGACTCCTGGTTTTGCCTCTAAACTGCACCCGCACCGCTGTCTACCAGAGCGACTCCCCACAGGGCATAGTGCTAGGATATGCCCCAACATCTGATAGGTGCATGCTCTACCTCTGAGACCCACATCTATAGTTAGAACTGAGCCCACAAATGTGCCGGAGGGCACACCATGCATGCAGAGCCTTTCTCCATTCATTTCTATAGGACTGACAAAAATAGCAGAGTACTGGCTCGGCTATTTCTGTAAGCCCCATAGAAGTGGTGGCCACACTTGTGCTGTGCTCTTCCCATTCATTTTGAAGGAACTTCCAAAAATAGCTGAGCTCACCGTTCTGCTATTTTCGTCAGTCCCATAGAAATGAATGGAGGGCAGGGGCGTTGTGAGGAGGGTGCGGTGGGTGCAGGGCTGCATCGGGTGACACCAGTGCCGGCAGAAGATAATTTATTCACTGCACTTGCCTGCAGCACGATCGCTGTACAGGGGGGAATCCCGGCTTAGGATTTCCAGCTCTGACTCCATATGTGGTTGTGTACATAAAGAGGGTATTCCCAAGCATTGTCAGTATGCTCGGAGACACCCAATGTATTTTAATGTAATTTAGCCTCTATTTCTGAAAGGTTGCCACCAGGATTCAAACTCACAACCTTTTACATCAGCGGCAAGAACACTAACCACTGAGCTATGGAGCTCAATAGTAAACTGTGCTAGAAAAACCTCATAGTAGTTTAACAAGTATTAGGTATTTCTATACAGCAGAAGTATAATATTATATTTTTTTTTTTTCAGTAATTGTAAAAAAAAATGTATGATACAAAATAAATGTGTAATTACTCTCTCTCTCTCTCCCTATATATATGTGTATATATATATATATATATATATATATATATATATATATAAATATATATATATATATATATATATATTTATCTCTCTCTCTCTCTCTCTCTCTATATATATATATATATATATATATATATAAATAAAGAAAAAACCAGGCAGCACTAAACACAGGCAATGTGGCGGGTGCAAGGTCCAAGGGTGTGAGCAACCCACAGTAATAGCGTAGAAAACGGACAGCACTCCAATAGAAATCCAAGGTACTTTTATTCACCCAAGTGGGCAGGCAACGTTTCGGCTTAACAATAAAGCCTTTCTCAAGCCGGCTTGAGAAAGGCTATTGTGTCAAGCAGCCTGCCCACTAGGTGAATAAAGTACCTTGGATTTCTATTGGAGTGCTGTCCGTTTTCTACGCTATATATATATATATATATATATATATATATATATAATACACATTTATTTTTTTATTTCATTATACCTAATACACGATAAACTACTATGAGATTTTTCCAGCACAGTTTAGCATTGAGCTTCATAGCTCAGTGGTTAGGGTTCTTGCCTCTGATGTAAAAGGTTGTGAGTTTGAATCCTGGTGGAAAACTTTTTAAAATAGAAGTTAAACACTGCAGCAGGGCAATGGAGAGGCGTCTCCATTCCCTGTTCCTCTGATAGGCTGCCGGCACAAGGCCAGCAGCCTATCAGAGGCCGGCGCAGGCAGCACAATGACGTCATCCCGCCACCAGAGCCGTACTGCTCGGGACACAGGCCAGAAGAGGCCTGCATCGCATCGCTGCCATGGAGGTAAGTATGTGTTTTTTGCTTGTTTTGTTTTTCTGTGAGGCGCTGGGGGGTCATTACTGGCATAAAGGAGACACTGAGGGAGTTTTTTTGCACTGGCACTCAGAGCGGGAGCACTTTTGAATTAGTGCACATTATTATTATTAAGGTGGCAGGTGAGTTGTTAAGAAGGTAGGAGGATAATGGAAAAGTAGGAACCTAAGATGTCTTTTGTCAAACTACAGAGATGAGACATGGGTGAAATATCATCATGGTGGTCTGGTCTGAAAGGAGAAGATGAGGAAAGAGAAGTTACTGGATGTAAGGTATGTGGTGCTGTATTCTGGATAGCACAGGATATAATATGTATGCAAATATGTATGCAAATATGTGTGTGTGGGGGGGTGCTAATCAGACAGAAGACAGATCGCCAGGGGTTGGGGTGGGGGCCTGTTGGGGGTGCTAGAATTTGAACCCAAGCAATAACATGGATGGGGGTTTAGATAATAAACAGACAGCTAGCGTGGTGGGGGGATAAGCAGACAGATCGCCGCCGACAGGGGGGTGTTGTGCTGGGGGGGGGGGGGTGACACCATTTTCTACTGCACTGGGTGACACCAGCCTTAGCAACGCCACTGATAGAGGGTGGCCTCGCATGTGTGGTCCCTCCTCCGGCACTTTGCGAGCTCCATTCTAAGTACAGGTGCGGTTAGTTTTTTCATTTTTTATTTCTATTTTTAGTAGACCAAGTTGAACATTATAATTTTTGAATCTTATGTTGCTTTGGCCCTGCGAAGTAGATATATTAAGAGAGATTTGCGCACAATAACCCATTTTAATTTTATATGTTGGAAATATAGTCAGACAACCAATATAGAGGAGTGGACCAATTAGGGATTGAGTTGTATTATTGATTAATTGTTTTTTGTGTTATTTATTTTTTGGGATGCAATGCATTTTTATTCCTTCTCCAGATTAGTACCGGAGTGTGGTTGTGCTAATTTATTGTTTGATAAATACTTTAATAAAATAAAATGTTAAACATTCAAGTCCTGCACATCTTGCCTTAAGCAAATCATGCATATGATATGGAATTTGAAATGTAGCAGAGAACTCCAGTCCACCAGCTTCCCGGGAAAGCAATCATGCACAGATCTTGTCTGATTCCCAACTGATAAAGCAACCAAAGAGTGGATCCAGCACTGATTTAAAATCCAGATGAATCTTTATTGAAGAATAATGAACACACAGCAATATATACATGGGGAGATGACACCCTGATACAATGTTGACGTGTTTCAGACAGTCTACATGTTCTTAGTTATAACAGAAGTAAAATGGTGCTGCTAGCCAGATAAAATAGGTTGTCCAGACACTGAGGAAATAAATAAAAGTTGGACATTTTGAAATGTGATATAAGCTAATAACTGTAGTAATCTGTAGTGCTACTGCACTTGAATACATAAATCTAAATAATGTGTAAGAAAATCTTAATAAAGGAATAATTACAGATATGTGCCGTAGAAGTACAGATAAAACCTCAGGTTGTAGGAGGGAAGTGGTGTCCGAAGCCACTGAACATGGCCACTTAAGACCACAGCTCCTTTTCCACACCAAGCTAAAACTATAGAATCAAATTTTCGGATTGTGCCCCTCTTCATGTAAATCCCCCGTTCCAATTGTATTATCTCGTTCATACGAATAATAAATTCTGCCTTAGTAGGTACCTCCGTACTGATCCAATACCTAGCGATCATTTTCCTAGCATTATATAATATCCTGCGTATGCTTATGGATGCTCCCACTTCTGCGTCATCCTGCAGGAGACCCAAGACACAAGTTAAACGTTCACACCTCAATCGTATATTATAGACTCAAATGTTCACGAACGGGCGAACCGGGCGAACCGCCATAGACTTCAATAGGCAGGCGAATTTTAAAACCCACAGGGACTCTTTCTGGCCACAATAGTGATGGAAAAGTTGTTTCAAGGGGACTAACACCAGGACTGTGGCATGCCGGAGGTGGATCCATGGCAAAACTCCCATGGAAAATTACATAGTTGACGCAGAGTTGGGTTTTAATCCATAAAAGGCATAAATAACCTAACAATCCTAAATTTTTTTGAACAACGTGGTTTAAAACATCCAGTGTGTGTATACGATCAGGTATGATGTTGTATCGATCAGGTAGTGTAAGGGTTATGCCCGCTTCACAGACATTGACAGACCAAACTCCCATTTTAATGCACCGCAAACAACCGCAAACAGTCCATTTGCACAACCGCAAACTCCCCATTTGCAAAAGGTTGGATACCAAGCTAGCTATGTCCCGGTGATTTAATTTAAGGTTTCTTCCTCCACCCAGCCACGTACAACACCAAGGGTCCCCGAAAGGTGAATTGAATTGATTTTTCAAACGGGGAGATGCGTCGTGCAATTTACTGTCACATCTGATATGAGTGGTATTTTCTGTAGTACTTTTCTCATCAGTTTAATCCCTGTTACGTCCCCTATCAGGACGTGTATTGAATGGATTTTAGATAAGTGGTACTACGCGTGCTAGGTACTGTGCCACCCGGTATGAGTGTTGGGCACTAGCAGAGGGCACACTACAGTCTGTGGGCCTGACAAACACACACTGGCCGGCAGGCAACTGAAATGAGATTAAAGTGTACAGATAAAGTGCCTTATTTTAGGCAAAGTCCTGTGCCGCACGGTATGATTGAAGGGCAGCACTGGCAGAGTGCACACTACCGTCTGTGGGCCTGACACACACTGGCAGGCAACTAACCTTAGATTAAAGGGTAAAAATTAAATGCCTTTTTTTATGCAAAGTCCTGTGCCACCCGGCATGAGTGGTGGGCACTGGCAGTGGGCACACTACAGTCAGTGGAAATGGGCCTGACAAACACTGGCAGCAGGCAGGCAACTGAAATTAGATTAAAGTGTAAAAATTAAATGCCTTATTTATCGGCAAGCTACTATGCCACACGGTATGAGTGGTGGGCACTGGCAGTGGGCACACTACAGTCAGTGGAAGTCGGCCTGACACACACTGGCAGGCAACTAACCTTAGATTAAAGGGTAAAAATTAAATGCCTTTTTTTGATGCAAAGTCCTGTGCCACACAGTATGAGTGGTGGGCACTGGCAGTGGGCACACTACAGTCAGTGGAAGAGGGCCTGACACACACTGGCAGCAGGCAGACAACTGAAATTAGATTAAAGTGTAAAAATGAAATGCCTTTCTTTATGCAAAGTCCTGTGCCACACGGTATGAGTGGTGGGCACTGGCAGTGGGCACACTACAGTCAGTGGAAGTGGGCCTGACACACACTGGCAGCAGGCAGGCAACTGAAATTAGATTAAGGTGTAAAAATTAAATGCCTTTTTTAATGCAAAGTCCTGTGCCACACGGTATGAGTGGTGGGCACTGGCAGTGGGCACACTACAGTCTGTAAGCCTGCAGCTCCTCACACACGGCCAGGCAACTGCAATATATATATGGAGAAAAAAATATAAAAGCAGACTAATGTAGCAGCCCTAAAAAGGGCTTTTTGGGGTGCTATCAGGATGCTGTCCTTACAGCAGAGATCAGATGAGTCTTTCAGGACTGGACTGGACACTGAATACACTAGCCTAGCAATTGATTTCCCTATTAAATCAGCAGCAGCTACACTGTCCCTCCTCTCACTAAGACTGCAGCTTCCGAATGAATCTAAAATGGATGCTGTCCAGGAGATGAGAGGGTCTGGGAGGGAGGGTATGCTGCTGATCGGCTGTAATGTGTCTGCTGACTGTGAGGTACAGGGTCAAAGTTTGCTCAATGATGATGTATAGGGGGCGGTCCGAACATCGCATATGTTCGCTCGCCGCAGCGAACGCGAAAAAGCTATGTTCGCCGGGAACTGTTCGCCGGTGAATAGTTCAGGACATCTCTATTAACCAATAGACCTGACAGAACAACAGATGTGCAGGTTGGGGGACACCTAGGGAATAGTGACCATAAAGTAATAACCTTCCAATTATTCTTCAAACGAGAGTTTCTAAAGGGAGGAACAAAGATACCAAAATTCAAAATGGCAAAATTTAGCAAAATAAAATACAACCACAAAATGGGAGATTTTTAAAAGCATTGTAACTTCTAATTGTGAGAGATACATACATTATAGGAATAAAAGGCAAAGAAACAATAAGAAATTAATGTGGATAAATAGAACCGTAAAGAAAGCAATAAATGACAAAAAGAAAGCATATAAATCACTAAAACTGGATGGGGAGCCAGGAAGCACTGATAAACTATAAGGAAAAAAATAGAATATGTAAAAAACTTGAAAAAATTGCCAAACTAGAGACCGAGAGATTAATTGCCAAAGAGAATAAAACTAACCCTAAAATGTTCTTCAATTATATAAATGGTAAAAAATATGGGGGGTGTTGCAGAGAGTGATGAGGAATCGAGGATAAAGCAAAACTATTAAATATTTTTTTCTCCACTATATTCACTGAAGAAAATAAACTGTGAGATGAAATGCATAATGTAAAAGTAAATTCCCCATTAAAAGTGCTCTGTCTGACCCAGGAAGAAGTACAACATCGACTTAAAAAGATTAAAATAGACAAATCGCCAGGACCGGATGGCATACACCCCCGTATCCTAAGGGAATTAAGTAATGTCATAGCCAGACCTTTATTTCTGATATTTACGGACTCTATACTGACAGGGAATGTTCCACAGGATTGGTGCATAGCAAATGTGGTGCCAATATTCAAAAAGGGTCCAAAAACAGAGCCTGGAAATTATAGGCTGGTAAGTTTAACATCTGTTGTTGTTAAACTGTTTGAAGGGTTTCTAAGAGAGGCTATCTTGGAGTATTTCAATGAAAATAAGCAAATAACGCCATATCAGCATGGCTTCATGAGGGATCAGTCATGCCAAACAAATTTAATTAGTTTTTATGAGAAGGTAATTTTTACTCGTATATCTGGACTTCTCCAAAGCATTTGACTATGTACCTCATAAAAAGGTTGGTATAAAATGAGGATGCTCGGACTGGGAGAAAATGTCTGTAAGTGGGTAGGTAACTGGCTGAGTGACAAGAAAACAGAGGGTAGTTATTAATGGTACACACTCAGATTGGGTCACTGTCAATAGTGGGGTACCTCAGGGGTCAGTATTGGGCCCTATTGTCTTCAATATATTTATTAAAGATCTTGTAGAAGGCTTGCACAGTAAAATATCAATTTTTGCAGATGACACTAAACTATGTAATGTAATTTACACTGAAGAGGACAGTTTTCTCCTACAGAGGGATCTGGATAGATTGGAGGCTTGGGCAGAGAAATGGCAAATGAGGTTTAACACTGAAAAATGTAAAGTTATGCACATGGGAAGGAATAATGCAAGTCACCCGTACATACTAAATGGTAAAACACTTGGTAACACTGACATGGAAAAGGATCTAGGAATTTTAATAAATTGCAAACTATGTTCTAAAAACTAGTGTCAGGCAGCTACTGCCAAGGCCAATAAGATATTGGGTTGCATCAAAAGGGGCATAGATCCCCGTGATGACAAAATAGTCCTACCATTTTACAAATCTCTAGTCAGACCACACATGGAGTACTGTGTACAGTTCTGGGCTCCTGTGAACAAGGCAAACATAGCAGAGCTGGAGAGGGTTCAGAGGAGGGCAACTAAAGTAATAACTGGAATGGGGAAACTACAGATACCCTGAAAGGTTATCAAAATTAGCGTTATTCACCTTAGAAAAAAGATGACTGAGTGGAGATCTAATATCTATGTATAAATATATCAGGGGTCAGTACAGAGATCTCTCCCATCATCTATTTATCCCCAGGACCGTGACTGTGACAAGGGGACATCCTCTGAGTCTGGAGGAAAGAAGGTTTTTACATAAACATAGAAAAGGATTCTTTACGGTAAGAGCAGTGAGACTAAGGAACTCTCTGCCTGAGGAGGTGGTGATGGTGAGTACAATAGAGGAATTCAAGAGGGGCCTGGATGTATTTCTGGAGTGTAATAATATTACAGGCTACAGCTACTAGAGAGGGGTCGTTGATCCAGGGAGTTATTCTGATTGCCTGATTGGAGTCAGGAAGAAATTTTTTCCCCTTAAGTGGGGAAAATTGGCTTCTGCCTCACAGGAGTTTTTTGCCTTCCTCTGGATCAACTTGTAGGAAACAGGCCGAACTGGATGGAGAAATGTCTTTTTTTGGTCTTATATACTATTTTACTATGTTACTATGTTACCTCATCTATTTGCTCGCGACAGGCCTGCTGCCACCATCTTGCTTGAAGATCTCACACAAAATCACGTATATATGACATCACCACACTGACTGACATGATGACATCATCTTGGTCTGCGCAAGATTTTGTGCCAGATCTTCAATCAAGATGGCATCTGCCAGCTCATGGCAAGCAAATGGGTAAGATAAGTATGATTATTTTTTTAATTTAACACTCTATTATTACTATAAGATGCTGCAATCAGCTATGAACAAGGCATCTGAGGGGTTAAATTATGGTATTGCCACTCCCTGTCATTGCACCCAATACTTACAAAGAAATGCACTTTTTGATGAAGTAATTTTGTCACAATCGCTACCTCTGGCTGTGACCTTCTGTCTATGCTCATACGCAGTTTAGTTCCTGTGTGTTGTATGTGGTTCTGTATGGGTTAACTCCCCTGTGTGCCTATTAGGAGTAAGGGTCCATTCACACGTCCGCAATTCTGTTTCACATTTTGCGGAACGGAATTGCGGACCTATTAGTTTCAATGGGAACAGACGATGTCCCGGCCGGGTCCGCAATTGTGGATCCGCACTTCCGGGTCCGCAATTGTGGATCCGCACTTCCGGGTCCGCAATTGTGGATCCGCACTTCCGGGTCCGCAATTGCGTTCTCGAAAAAAATAGAACATGTCCTATTCTTGTCGGCAATTGCGGACAAGAAAAGGCATTTTCTATGAGAGTGCCGGCGATGTGCGGTCCGCAAATTGCGGAACACACATCGCCGATGTACGTGTTTTGCGGATCCGCAGATTCGTGGATCCGCAAAACACACACGGACGTGTGAATGGACCCTTAATCCTCTGTCTGCTCTATGGGTGTGGCCTCTCTGCTACACTCATGGAACCTGTATATAGGGCTGATGTTTCCTCAGTTCAGGGTGAGCTCTCCTGGTGTGTGTTTGTCCTGTCCTGCTCCTGGTTTGTACTCTGTCTCCCATGCTGCTGACCCATGGGATCCGTGTCTGTCTGTGTTCTGTGAGTTCTCCTACTTGCTCATTGACGTCCTTATTCCTGTGTTTCTGCTATTAGTTCTGCCAGTTATGTTTTAGTCACCTTGTGTTTATTATTATGTCTTTATGCCTCTGCCCTGATTAGTCTTGCCTGTCTTGTTTTGTGTCTGTCTTCCCCTATTTCGTATTCGTTCCTCCGTATGGAGGACTCGGTCTCTGCTTTAGGGGATTCTCTGTTCAGCAAACCCTTGCTGCAGCTTTCTTTGCTGCATAGTGCTATGAGCTAGGCCAAGCAGTATACTACTGGTGTATCAAGTCCTTCTCTGCTTATTGCCACTCCTGTTTCCTTGCGTAGAACTCCTGCTTGTTTTATTAGTTGCCTTGTTTGTATTTGACTGTCTATGTTATGTTTGCCTATGTACCGTCAGTACATTCTGGTACCTGTTGTCCGTTCTTTCCTGTTGTCACTGTCTAATTCACACTCTGGAGGGGACCCTGGCAACTTCCTGCTGCAAAGCCTAACTCTAACATCTGGGGCCCTAGTGAATACCAGGAGTTGCTTAGTCACGCCCCTCTGGAGTATTACTAGACAGGTTTTCTCCCACTGTGCTGACGGTACATAGAGCTCATGTTTTGCCTGTGCGTCCTTCCTTGGCTTTTGTTTGTGCAATAAACTCTTGTGTGTCTGTACCTGATTTCCATATGTTTATTGCTTGACTACGCGGAGGTATTTCGCGGGACCTCCAACTCGTGACAAATTTATCACAAAGCAAAACATTTTTTGTAAAATTCGGCAAAGCAGCCGAATTTTATTTTGGAAAATTTTGCTCATCTCTACTCTGCACCTTACTATCTACTACATTTGCCTAATTTACGCAATTATTATTATTCTTCTTTCTAGCCTTTTCCTTTCCTGCCTCTCACACTAAAATAGAAGCTTGATTGTGACTGTACACTGTCCCTATGATAGTTTTCTGTCAGACACTGCATAGACCTATCCAGCCTTATTCACAGCCCAAAACAGAATGATGTTCACTTGAATGGGACTGAACAGCATAAAGGCCATGTTACTGATAACATGATATGATATCACAGAAGCACTACAGTCCCTTACAATAGCTGACTGGGAGGGGTGCCAGCCATGGGCCCCCACCAATCAGATGACCTGTTGTGATGATAAGTCATCAATATTTAAGTCCTGTAAAACCTCTTTAATGTAATAGATAAAATGTATTAATTTTGTACAATAATAATAATAATAATAATAATAATAATAATAATAATATAGAGATAATTCAAAGAACAATGATCTAACTTAGGCTAAGAATTCAAAGATTAAATTGTAGTTAAATATTTTTGAAGACTATAAAGGAACAAAGTCTATGTGAGCTCCTGTAGAAATTCTGGGGGCTGTCTCTCCAAAATCCCTAGATTTGGCATGATTGTTTCTGCTTATAATCATATTGCTACCCTACTGCCCTTAAGCCATAAATGGCTCCCAACAGCATCCACATCCCAAGTGCTTTGTTTTTGCTTTGAGCTATGCATGGCTACCTGTTAACAATCTACAGATGCTCTGAGCAAAATTGTATTCTCAAGAAGCTCAGCTGCCTCTCATTTAAAATCTTCATTAGCATATCAAAATGATTAACTATCCATACTTCAAGTTATTAACTTGATTTTCATTTTGTGGGTATTCCTCCTTTCTACAATTTCCACTAACTGTTTTCCCCTATATTGTGTTATTGTAGAAATAATTTCTCTTGAATTACACATGTACTACAAGCTATAAAATCAATAAAGCTATTTATAATGCAGATTATGTTCTATAATGTTGATTATGTTTAAGTAATATTCCAATTTCAGTGCTAAAGAACTAAAATTGATAGATTTTTATATGAAGTGTTGCCACTAAAATTTATGTAGCCATAGGGAAAAGAGCTGCAACAATTACCAAAGTTCTTCTATCAGAACATAGATGGGAATTTATTGGATTTGACATCTTCACATGAGAAAGCTTCTGCTGGTGCACTTCTGTGTAAAATTCCTCACTGTGGAATGCACTCATCAAGATCAAAAGGATATATTGTCAGATGCAGAGATAGTGATGACAGAGACACAAACTTACCAAGACACCTTGCTTCTTTTTCCTATTTCTGACCATCTGAAGCTCCTTTTTTCTCTGTCATAACTTATAAACAGGGAATTGCACATTCTACACGCTGAAAGTAAACAATAGTCTGATGAAAAAACTCCTTGATGCACAGTTCTATATTTATAAATAATGGGAATCTGACTTCAAGAGAGATATAAATATTGTTTAGATTTTTTTTTTCTAATTTTTATTTCTACATTTTAAAGACTTTGCTGGAATATATATATATCATTTAAAAAACAATTCTAAATTATTTTTGGATGTTTTCCTTAAAAGCAGACTGCTGTTTGGACTTGGACCATTCTAAAGTTTCGGCTCCTCAAGAACACTGAAAGTGAAGTTTAACTATGAAGCGACCTCTGTATCATCTACATTGAGGTGATTCACAGAATCCCCGCCCCCCAGCCCCCCCACATCACCCCTCTGTGAGTGGCAACTGTACTGGTCTACTGCTTGCATGTTACAGCTGTCACTCAGGGAAAAGTGGAGAAGCTGTGAAGAAGCTCAATGTAGAGAGCAGAGAACAGCACTGCCTCCAGCAGCATCTGGCAGAAAAAAGTTCATAATCCCAGTACTCCTGATATTAATATGTTTGTACTACCCTCTCCAGCCATTACTTAATGCTATTTTGGAAATTTGGAAATTTGGACTGAGCATTTTAGACACATTTCAAGTTGTGAAAATCTGAAATCTTGTTGTCTATTTCATATTATTAAACTCTTAACACATAATGCCATACATGTACAGCATCATGCATATGCAATTGTACAGAATAGGCAGCTGCAGTGAGCCCGCTCCTTATGTGGTGGGTGCTGACTGTGTAATACAGCTGGCACAAATCCGCAATGGCAGGAAATGGCGATTGTGCTCAACCCCCTCATTTCACCCCTCAGATACTATGATCAACAGTAGAGTTGAGTGAACCCGAACTGTATAGTTCGGGTTCGTACCGAATTTTGGGGTGTTCGGGACACGAACCCGAACATTTTCACAAAAGTTCAGGTCCATTGTTTGGCGATTTCTTCCCGCTTTCTGAAGGGCTGCACAGCAGCTAATCAGCAAGCATTTTACTTCTTGCCCTAAGAAGCCATCACAGCCATGCCTACTAATTGGCTGACTGCAGCATGTGACCCAGCCTCTTTATAAGCTGGAGTCATGTACTGCCGCACGCCGCTCTGCTGATTTGAGCTTAGGGAGAGGATGTTGGTGCTGTGATTAGGGACAGAATAGGGCAGAAATCAGAAGAACCTGTGCTACTTTAATCCACAAGATACAACAAATAGAGAGGGAGAGAGCTTCAGCAATCCAACATTTCTGTACCCAGCCACTGCAAGGGAAATCTTTTTTTGTAATCCATCTGTTAC
This sequence comes from Bufotes viridis, assembly GCA_033119425.1. Taxonomy (NCBI): domain Eukaryota; kingdom Metazoa; phylum Chordata; class Amphibia; order Anura; family Bufonidae; genus Bufotes; species Bufotes viridis. The sequence goes on along the minus strand of CM065593.1, from coordinate 216,493,388 downwards.
TGAGGTGGTGCTTGGGGGCCATATTAGCCACTGAAGTGTACTGCATGTGTGCCAGCCAGCCAGGGACATCAGCCTAATCCTATTTTGTAGCTCAGTGAAGGAAAAAAAAAAATTTTTTTTCTGGCTGCTCAAGTCCCATATATTGCCTTTTGTATGTTTAAGGGGTGACATAGTCCATTTGTCTAGTCTGGGCTCTGTGGTGTGATAGAGCACTTTTGTATACTATGCACTAAATTGTATATTCAATTTCAGTTATCAAATAGTGCATCAGTGTATTAAAGTAAAAAAAAAGTGGTAATCCTGATCCACCAAGCCTATTTTACACCGCCAATATTTATATTTGACATTTCTGCGGTGAAATAGAGAATCTGTGTAATTTTGGGGGAAAAACGTATTCCTTGTCCACAAAACAGTTCTGCATACACCGCCCAACGACACATTTTGTATTTCTGCAGGGAAATAGTGCTTCTTTGTTTTTTTTTATAGAAAAAAAACTTTATTCAAGGTCCACCAAACAGTCTGAAATACCCATTCCAACCACCTATTTAACATTGCTGCTGTGAAATACAGCATAAGTGTATTTTGTGACAAAAAAGTGGAAATCCTGATCCACAAAACATTTTGAAATACACCGCTTAAGTACCGATTTTACATTACTGCTGAGAAATAGTGCATTTTTCTTTTTTTGTGTGAAAAAAGCAAAATTCCTGCTTCACAAAGCAGTTGTACATGCATGGTATAAATACCTACATTTAATTTACAACAGTGAAAAACTGCATTTGTTAATTTTGGTGACAAAAGCTGTGACATAGTCCATTTGTCTAGTCTGGGCTCTGTGGTGCCACAGAGCACTTTTGTATACTATGCACTAAACCGTATATTCAATTTCAGTTATCAAATAGTGCATCAGTGTATTTTAGTTAAAAAAAAGTGGGAATCCTGATCCACCAAGCCTATTTTACACTGCCAATATATATATTGGACATTTCTGCGGTGAAATAGAGAATCCGTGTAATTTTGAGGGAAAACCCGTATTCCTTGTCCACAAAACAGTTCTGCATACACCATCCAACGACATATTTTATATTTTTGCAGGGAAATAGTGCTTCTTTGTTTTTTTTATAGAAAAAAAAAAACTTTATTCAAGGTCCACCAAACAGTCTGATTAACCCATTCCAACCACCTATTTAACATTGCTGCTGTAAAATACAGCATAAGTGTATTTTTTGACAAAAAAGTAGAAATCCTGATCCACAGAGCATTTTTAAATACACCGCCTAAGTACCGATTTCACATTACAGCTGAGAAATAGTGCATTTTTCTTTTTTGTGTGAAAAAAGCTAAATTCCTGCTTCACAAAGCAGTTATACATACACGGTATAAATACCTACATTTAATTTACAGCAGTGAAAAACTGCATTTGTGAATTTTGGTGACAAAAGCCGTGACATAGTCCATTTGTCTAGTCTGGGCTCTGTGGTGCCACAGAGCACTTTTGTATACTATGCACTAAACCGTATATTCAATTTCAGTTATCAAATAGTGCAAGCAGTTGTACATACACGGTATAAATATCTAATTTAAATTTACAGCAGTAAAAAACTACATTTTTGTTTTTTATTGAAAAAATCTGTGTTTTAGGCCTAAAAAACTGTTGTGCATCCATCATTTTAAAAAATTATTTACAATTTATAGCAGTTAAATACTGCATTTGTGAATTTTGGTGACCAAATCCGTGTTCGGGGTCCCCAAATCTGGTGTCCATACATAGTATAAATATCTACTTTTAATGTACCGCAGTTAAGAACTGCATTTTGGGGTTTTATTGAAAAAAGCCGTGTTTAAGGCTGAAAAAACAGTTGTGCATCCAGCATATAAATAATTAATTTCAATTCACAGAAGTGAAATACTAATTTTATTTATTTTATTACAAAAATACTTGTTCTTGTTCCACAAAACACTTGTGCATACAGCATACCAAATTTTTTTTTACATTTCAGCATAGAAATTTTGAATCAGTGTATTTTGGGCCCAAATGTGGAGTAAACACCTTAAAAACAAGGAACTCGCTTATGCTCCTCCTGCTCCCTTTTCTGCTGCTGGCTCGGCCTCTTCCTCCACCTCTGGCGTTACCGTGGCACCTTGCGACCAGCAAACAGAGGATGTTCCACCAACACCACCACATACGACACCATCACCAAGCATCTACACCATGTCACACGGCAGCATTCAGCTGTCCATCTCCCAAACATTGGAGAGAAGGAGGAAATTTCCATTTAACCACCCTCGAGCCCTGGCCCTGAATGCCAGCATTTCAAAATTACTGGCCTTTGAATTGCTGTCATTCCATCTGGTGGAGACGGACTGTTTCAAACAGCTGATGGCGGTGGCTGTCCCCCAGTACGTTGTTCCCATCCGCCACTACTTTTCCAGGTGAGCCGTCCCTTCCCTGCACAACCTAGTGGAGGATAAAATCAAGCGTGCGTTGCACAACGCCATCTGTGGCAAGGTCCACATAACCACAGATACATGCTCCAGTAAGCACAGCCAGAGTCGCTATATCTCTCAAACTGCACACTGGGTAAACGTAGTGGCGGCTGGGCCCGAAGTGGATAGCGGTTAGGCGCACGTCTTTCCACCACTGAGGATCGCAAGGCATTATTCAGTGCCTCCTGTTGCTTCCTCCTCCTACTCCACATCATCCTACTCCTCCTTCTACTCCTCTTCTACCACCCCCACATCCGGTCATTGAAAGAACCTCACCCCCAAAATCAGCACAGCCTGGGGTAAACGTCAGTAGCCGATTTTAACACTCAAGTGTTTGGGTGAAAAACCCCACACCGTACAGGAGCTTTGGAGGGGCATAGAACAGCAGACTTATGAGTGGTTGCTGCCGATAAGCCTCAAGCCCGGCCTGGTGATGTGCGAATAATGGACGAAATCTTGTTGCAGCTCTGGGACTAGCCGGTTTGACACACATCACTTGCTTGGTGCATATAATGAATCTGGTGGTGCAGAAGTTTTTTAAAAACTACCCAGACATGTCAGAGCTTCTGAAAATATTACGGCGATGATGAAAGAGGATGCGGCACAGGAGGAGGAGGAAGAAGGAGCATTTCAAAGGGTTTCAGGCAGATTATACAAAAGTGGCTCAGAGGGTGGTTTCCTGCACCAGAAGAGGCCAGGTACACATGTGGACAGCCAGGGCACACTTCTGGAGGACGAGGAGGATGAGGTAGAGGAGGAGGAACCAGTTTCACTGCAGGGTGGCACCCTACGCAGCTCAGGGCCATCACTGGAGTGTGGCTGGGGGGAAACTAAGGACACAGACGATACAACACCTGCAGAGGACAGCTTATCGTTACCTCTGGGCAGCCTGGCTGGCACATATGAGTGACTGCATGCTGCAGTGCCTGCGCAACTACAGCAGAGTTGCCCACATTTTAACTTGTGCTGACTATTGGGTTGCCACCCTGCTGGATCCCCGTTACAAGGACAACGTGCCCACCTTTCCCGCACTGGAGCGTGATAGAAAGATGCGCGGCTAATAGCGCACACTTGTAGATGCGCTCCTGAGGGCATTCCCAACTGACACGGGGGGACAAGTGGAAGCACAAGTCAAAAGCAGAGTCGGAGAAGGAGGAGGAAGAGGTCGACAACGCAGCTGTGTCACGGCCAGCTGCTCAGACAGCAGGGTTAGCATGGCCGAGATGTGGAAAAGTTTTGTCCCCGCGCCACAGCAAACTGCAGCATTTCAACAACATGGTGGAAAAGTACGTGTGCACATGCCTCCACGTACTGACTGATGGTTCTGCCCCATTCAACTTCTGGGTCTCCAAATTGTCCACATGGCCAGAGCTTGCCCTTTATGCCTTGGAGGTGCTGGCCTGCCCTGCGGCCAGTGTATTGTCTGAGCGTGTATTTAGCACGGCTGGAAGTGTCATTACAGACAAACGCAGCCGCCTGTCCACTGCCAACGTGGACACGCTCGCATTCATTAAAATGAACCAGACATGGATCCCACAGGACTTGTCCTTACCTTGTGCAGAATAGACATTTATAACTTCCTCACCCTCAACCATACATTCTTGTACTCCAGGGCACTTATTTACTGAATCCTCTTTTTTTAATTATACCATTATTTTGGGGGCAACCCCAAGTTGAATGAACCTCTCCTCTGTCTGGGTGCCAGGGGCCTACATTTCAGCTAATCGCCTGCTGCTTTGATGCGTGACATTAACCTCTTTTTGCTGTAAAATGACCTCTCCTCTGTCTAGGTGTCAGAGGCCTAAAATTCTGTTAATCGCCTGCTGCTTTGGCGGGTGACATCAAGCCTGAGTTTCTGCTATGGGATCTCTCTCCTCTGTCTGGCTGCTGGGGCATAAATATCTGAAAGTGGCCTGTTCCATTGCTGGGTGACATGAAGCTTGACTTTCTGCTATGGGACCTCTCTCCTCTGTGTGGGTGCCAGAGGCCTACATTTCAGATAATCACCTGTTGCTATTGTGGGTGACATTATCCTCTTTATACTGTCAAATTATCTCTACATTGTCTGGTTGTCAAGGACCTATATTTTGTTTCATCGCCTGCTGTATTGTTAGGAGGCATTAAACTCTTTCTACTGTCAAATGACCTCTACATTGTATGGTTGTCAGGGGCCTATATTTTGTTTCATCACCTGCTGTATTGGTGGGAGAAATTAACCTCTTTTTACAGTCTAATGACCGCCCCATTGTCTGGTTGTCAGGGGTCTATATTTTGTTTAATCACTTGCTGCATTGGTGGGAGACATTAAACTCTTTATACTGTCAAATGACCTCTACATTGTCTGGTTGTCAGGGGCCTATATTCCATTTAATCACTTGCAGCATTGATGGGAGACATTAAACGCTTTATACTGTCAAATTACCTCTATATGGTCTAGTTGTCAGGGGCCTATATTTCACTTAATCGCTTGCTGCATTGGTGGGAAACATTAAATTCTTTTTACCGTTAAATGACTGCCCCATTGTCTGGTTGTCAGGGGCCTATAGTTCGTTTAATCGCTTGCTGCATTGGTGGGAGACATTAAACGCTTTATACTGTCTAATTACCTCTATATGGTCTAGTTGTCAGGGGCCTATATTTCACTTAATCGCTTGCTGCATTGGTGGGAAACATTAAATTCTTTTTTACCGTTAAATGACTGCCCCATTGTCTGGTTGTCGGGGGCCTATAGTTCGTTTAATCGCTTGCTGCATTGGTGGGAGACATTAAACGCTTTATACTGTCAAATTACCTCTATATGGTCTAGTTGTCAGGGGCCTATATTTCACTTAATCGCTTGCTGCATTGGTAGGAGACATTAAACTTTTTTGATTGTTAAATGACCGCCCCATTGTCTGGTTGTCAGGGGCCTCTTTTTCATTTAATCGCTTGCTGTATTTGTGGGAGACATTAATCTCTTTTTACTTTCAAATGACCGTCCCATTGTCTGATTGTCAGGGGCCTATATTTCGTTTAATGGCTTGCTGCATTGGTCGGAGACATTAAACTCTTTATACTGTCAAATGACCTCTACATTGTCTGGTTGTCAGGGGCCTATATTAAGTTTAATCGCTTGCTGCATTGGTGGGAGACATTAAAATCTTTATACTGACAAATTAACTCTACATTGTCTGGTTGTCACGGGCCTATATTTAGTTTAATCGCTTGCTGCATTGGTGAGAGACATTAAACTCTTTTTACTGTTTAATGACCGCCCCATTGTCTGGTTGTCAGGGGCCTATAGTTCGTTTAATCGCTTGCTGCATTGGTGGGAGACATTAAACTCTATACTGTCAAATGACCTCTACATTGTCTTGTTGTCAGGGGCCTATATTTCGTTTAAACGCTTGATGCATTGGTGGGAGACATTAAACTCTTTATACTGTCAAATGACCTCTACATTGTCTGGTTGTCAGGTGCCTATATTTCGTTTAATCGCTTGCTGCACTGGTAGGAGACATTAAACTGTTTATACTGTCAAATGACCTCTACATTGTCTGGTTGTCAGGTGCCTATATTTCGTTTAATTGCTTGCTGCATTGGTAGGAGACATTAAACTCTTTATACTGTTAAATGACCTCTACATTGTCTGGTTGTCAAGGGCCTATATTTCGTTTAATCGCTTGCTGCATTGGTGGGAGACATTAGACTCTCTTTACTGTTAAATGACCGCCCCATTGTCTGGTTGTCAGGGGCCTATATTTTGATTAATCACTTGCTGTATTGGTGGGAGACATTAACCTCTTTTGACTTTCAAATGATCGCCCCATTGTCTGGTTGTCAGAGTCCTATATTTCGCTTAATCACTTGCTGCATTGGTGGGAGACATTAACCTCTTTTTACTGTCAAATAACTGCCCAATTGTTTGGTTGTCAAGGGCCTATATTTCGTTTAATCACTTGCTGCATTGGTGGGAGACATTAAACTCTTTGTACTGTTAAATGACTGCCCCTTTGTCTGGTTGTCAAGGTCCTATATTTCGTTTAATCGCTTGCTGTATTGGTGGGAGACATTAAACTTTTTATACTGTCAAATGACCTCTACATTGTCTGGTTGTCAGGGGTCTATTTTTCGTTTAATCGCTTGCTGCATTGGTGGGAGACATTAAACTCTTTATACTGTCAAATGACCTCTACATTTTCTGGTTGTCAGGGGCCTATATTTTGTTTAATCGCTTGATGCATTGGTTGGAGACATTACACTCTTTATACTGTCATATGACCTCTACATTGTCTTGTTCTCAGGTGCCTATATTTCGTTTAATCGCTTGCTGCATTGGTGGGAGACAATAAACTCTTTATGCTGTCAAATTACCTCCCCATTGTCTGGTTGTCAGGGGCCTATATTTTGTATCATTGCCTGCTGTTTTGTTGGGAGACATTAACCTCTTTTTACTGTCAAATGATCTCTCCTCTGTTTGGGTGTCAGGGGCCTACATAAATGATAATGGTTTGTTCCATTTCAGGTTGACCTGTGGCCTGTTACCGGACCTCTCTCCTCTTTGTGGGTGCCATGGTCCTGAATAGTGATGTCGCGAACATAAAATTTTCCGTTCGCGGACAGCGAACGCGAACTTCCGCAAATGTTCGCGAACCGGGCGAACCGCCATAGACTTCAATTGGCAGGCGAATTTTAAAACCCACAGGGACTCTTTCTGGCCACAATATTGATGGGAAAGTTGTTTAAAGGGGTCTAAAACCTGGACTGTGGCATGCCGGAGGGGGATCTATGGCAAAACTCCCATGGAAAATTACATACTGGACGCAGAGTCAGGTTTTAATCCATAAAGGGCATAAATCAACTAACATTCCTAAATTGTTTGGAATAACTTGCTTTAAAACATCCAGTGTGTGTATACGATCAGCTATGATGTTGTATTGATCAGGTAGTCTAAGGGTTACGCCCACTTTACAGACATTGACAGACCAAACTCCCCTTTTAATGCACCGCAAACAGTTCATTTGCACAACCGCAAACTCCCCATTTGCACAAGTTTGGATACCAAGCTAGCTATGTCCCGATGATGTCATTGAAGGTTTCTTCCTCCACCCAGCCACGTACAACAAGAAGGGTCCCCAAAAGGTGAATTGAATTGATTTTTCGAACGGGGAGATGGTTAAAAAAAACTCTGGCTCCCTCCCCTTTGTTTTTATCCACGGTCACTGCGTCCGCGCCTTGCAATTTACTGTCACACCCGATATGAGTGGTATTTTCTGTACTACTATTCTCATCAGTTTAATCCCTTTAACGTCCCCGACTCCCCAATCTGGGGGCCATTTATTAAATAGATTTTTCGAACGGGGAGATGATAAAAAAAACGCTGGCTCCCTCCACTCTGTGTTAATCCACGGTGACTGCGTCTGCGCCGTGCAATTTACTGTCACACCCGATATGAGTGGTATTTTCTGTAGTACTATTCTCATCAGTTTAATCCCTCTAACGTCCCCAATCTGGGGGCCATTTATTGAATAGATTTTTCGAACGGGGAGATGGTTAAAAAAAACTCTGGCTCCCTCCCCTTTGTTTTTATCCACGGTCACTGCGTCCGCGCCTTGCAATTTACTGTCACACCCGATATGAGTGGTATTTTCTGTACTACTATTCTCATCAATTTAATCCCTTTAACGTCCCCGACTCCCCAATCTGGGGGCCATTTATTAAATAGATTTTTCGAACGGGGAGATGGTTAAAAAAACGCTGGCTCCCTCCACTCTGTCTTAATCCACGGTGACTGCGTCTGTGCCGTGCAATTTACTGTCACACCCGATATGAGTGGTATTTTCTGTAGTTCTATTCTCATCAGTTTAATCCCTCTAACGTCCCCAATCTGGGGGCCATTTATTGAATAGATTTTTCGAACGGGGAGATGGTTAAAAAAACGCTGGCTCCCTCCACTCTGTTTTAATCCACGGTCACTGCGTCTGCGCCGTGCAATTTACTGTCACACCCGATATGAGTGGTATTTTCTGTAGTACTATTCTCATCAGTTTAATCCCTCTAACGTCCCCAATCTGGGGGCCATTTATTGAATAGATTTTTTGAACGGGGAGATGGTTAAAAAAACGCTGGCTCCCTCCACTCTGTTTTAATCCACGGTCACTGCGTCTGTGCCGTGCAATTTACTGTCACACCCGATATGAGTGGTATTTTCTGTAGTACTATTCTCATCAGTTTATTCCCTCTAACGAAGGGGAATTGACACTTTTATGTGCCTTTTTTTTTGGTTTGTTTTTGCAGCCACAGTGCTGCACCATAGGACAGAAAAATTAGGCATGTACACATGCCTGAAAAATAATGGCATTGTTGCAGCCGCTATTGTAGCAGCGGCCGGAAAAATTGATGTTTTCCAGGCAGAAAAGTGACTAAAACATTGCGGTTTGAACCCTAGTTGGTGGTGGAGAATTCACGAAAGTCATCCGGTATGCAGACATTAAATACAGCAGCGTGGGGACCATTTTGAGGCCAAGGCATGTAATCAGGCCTTTTGTTAGTCAAACGTATCCCCCACTGTCAGTCCCTTCGGGATCCATGCCTCATTAATCTTTATGCAGGTGAGGTAATCAACACTTTTTTGACCGAGGCGACTTCTCTTGTCAGTGACAATGCCTCCTGCTGCACTGAAGGTCCTTTCTGACAGGACACTTGAAGCAGGGCAGGCCAGAAGTTCTATCGCGAACTGGGATAGCTCAGGCCACAGGTCAAGCCTGCACACCCAGTAGTGAAGGGGTTCATTGCTCCTCAGAGTGTCGATATCTGCTGTTAAGGCGAGGTAGTCTGCTACCTGTCGGTCGAGTCGTTCTCTAAGGCTGGATCCCGAAGGGCTGTGGCGATGAGTAGGACTGAAAAAGCTCCGCATGTCCTCCATCAACAACACGTCTGTAAATCGTCCAGTCCTTGCCGCCGTGGTAGGAGGAGGATTACACTCACCTCTTCCCCTGTTAGATTCCCGTTGTGCTGTGACTTCCCCCTTATAAGCTGTGTAAAGCATATTTTTTAGTTTGGTTTTGAACTGCTGCATCCTTTCCGACTTTCGGTAATTTGGTAACATTTCTGCCACTTTCTGCTTATACCGGGGGTCTAGTAGCGTGGCCACCCAGTACAGGTTGTTCTCCTTCATCCTTTTTATACGTGGGTCCCTCAACAGACATGACAGCATGAAAGACCCCATTTAAACAAGGTTGGATGCAGAGCTACTCATTTCCTGTTCTTCGTCCTCACTGATGTCATTGACGGTCTGTTCTTCCCCCCAGCCACGTACAACACCATGGGTCCCAGATAGGTGACAACAACGAGCACCCTGGGGTGGCTGCTGTGGTTGGTCTTCCTCCTCCTCAAAGCCGCCACATTCCTCCTCTGACTCCTCTTCCTCATACTCCTCTTCCAGCGTTGCTGCAGGTCCGGCAAGCGATGATGACAAGGCTGTTTCTGGTGGTGATGGTGACCACAACTCTTCCTCTTCCTCTTCACGCTCATCTACAGCCTGATCCAGAACTCTTTGCAGGGCACGTTCCAGGAAGAAAACAAATGGGATGAGGTCGCTGATAGTGCCTTCGGTGTGACTGACTAGGTTTGTCACCTCCTCAAAAGGACGCATGAGCCTACAGGCATTGCGCATGAGTGTCCAGTAACGTGGCAAAAAGATTCCCAGCTCCGCAAAGGCTGTCCTAGCACCCCGGTCATGCAAATACTCGTTGACGGCTTTTTCTTGTTGGAGCAGGCGGTCGAACATTATGAGTGTTGAATTCCAACGTGTCGGGCTGTCGCATATCAAGCACCTCACTGGCATGTTGTTTCGCCGCTGAATATCGGAAAAGTGCGCCATGGCCGTGTAGGAACGCCTGAAATGGCCACACACCTTCCTGGCCTGCTTGAGGACGTCCTGTAAGCCTGGGTACTTAGACACAAAACGTTGTACGATGAGATTCAACACATGTGCCATGCACGGCACATGTGACAACTTGCCCAAATTTAATGCCGCCAACAGATTGCTTCCATTGTCACACACCACTTTGCCGATCTCCAGTTGGTGCGGGGTCAGCCACTGATCCACCTGTGCGTTCAGGGCGGACAGGAGTGCTGGTCCTGTGTGTCTCTCTGCTTTCAGGCAAGTCAACCCCAAGACAGCGTGACACTGTCGTATCCGGGATGTGGAATAACCCCTGGGGAGCTGAGGGGATTCAGTTGATGTGCAGCCAGACGCCGCAGCAGAAGAGGACTCAGCTGAGGAGGATATCGAAGAGGATGGAGTAGGAGTAGAGGAGGTGGCAGTAGGTCTGCCTGCAAGTCGTGGTGGTGTCACCAACTCTGCTGCGGAGCCACGCATTCCATGCTTGTCAGCCGTCAGCAGGTTGACCCAATGCGCAGTATACGTGATATACCTGCCCTGACCGTGCTTTGCAGACCAGGTATCAGTGGTCAGATGGACCCTTGCCCCAACACTGTATGCCAGAGATGCCATGACTTCCTTTTCAATGACATGGTAGAGGTTTGGGATTGCCTTTTTTGAAAAATAATTTCGTCCGGGTACCTTCCACTGTGGTGTCCCAATAGTGACAAATTTTTTGAAGGCCTCAGACTCTACCAGCTGGTATGGTAAAAGCTGGCTGGCTAAGAGTTCCGTCAAGCCAGCTGTCAGTCGCCGGGCAAAGGGGTGATTCTGTGACATTGGCTTTTTACGCTCAAACATGTCCTTGACAGACACCTGACTGTGGGCAGATGAGCAGGAACTGCTGAAGGTGAGAGATGGAGTGGCGGGTGGTTGAGAGGAGGCAGGGAGGACAGCAGTGGTTGACGTGGCTGAAGATGCTGGACCAGGAGGAGCATGGTGGCTTTGAGTTTGTGTGCTGCTTGTACTCATGTGTTGATCTCATAGGCGTTTGTGATGTGAGATCATGTGCCTTCGCAAAGCAGTTGTACCAAGGTGGGTGTTGGACTTCCCACGACTCAGTTTCTTTTGGCACAGGTTGCAAATGGCATTGCTGTTATCAGAGGCAGACACACAAAAAAAAATGCCCCACTGTTGAGCTTTGCAATGACGGCATTCTGGTGGTGGCAACAGCATGCGTTGACTGGCGTGCTGTCTGGCTGACCCCAGGTGCCGATACATGCTGTCTGACTGTGCCACTAACTCCTTGCGACGACCTCCCCCTGCTTCCTAATCGTCTCCTCATTCTCTCTGTCTCCCCTTCTGAACTTTCCCCCTCTTCTTCTCTTCGAGCAGGCACCCATGTGGCATCCGTGGACACATCGTCATCATCAACCGCTTCACTTGTATCTGACACCTCAGCAAAGGAAGCAGCAGCGGGTACATCATCATCATCATCATCATCACACTGTACGTCCATGTGTGTAATCCTGCCTGACTGAGACATATCCCCGTAATCTACATCATCTGGCAATAATGATTGCGCATCACTAATTGCATCCAACTGATGTGTAAATAACTCCTCTGACGGATCAAGTGAAGCGGCTGTGGTGGCTGTGGTGGTAGTGGTGGTGGTGGCGGCGGGCGGGTGCATGGTAACTTGAGAGCAGGTGACCGAAGCTGAGCTGGAGGAGGATGGTGCGTCAAGGTTCTTAGCGGAAGCTGTTGAAGATTGGGTGTCCTGTCTAAGCCAGTCAACTATGTCCTCAGAATTTTTGGGTTCAGGGTACGTGGCCTCTGAACACTGGGCATTATTCAGGGACAGTGGAAATCACAGCACCACGACCACGACGGCCCCTGCGGGCTGGCCTGCCTCTGCCTGTCATTTTTTTAGATAAGTGGTACTACGCGTGCTAGGTACTGTGCCACCCGGTATCAGTGGTGGGCACTGGCAGTGGGCACACTACAGTCAGTGGAAGTGGGCCTGACACACACTGGCAGCAGGCAAGCAACTGAATTTAGACTACTGTCTAAAAATTAAATGCCTTATTTATCGGCAAGCTACTGTGCCACCCGGTATCAATGGTTGGCACTGGCAGTGGGCACACTACAGTCAGTGGAAGCGGGCCTGACACACATTGGCAGCAGGCAAGCAACTGAATTTAGACTACTGTCTAAAAATTAAATGCCTTATTTATCGGCAAGCTACTGTGCCACCCGGTATCAGTGGTTGGCACTGGCAGTGGGCACACTACAGTCTGTGGAAGTGGGCCTGACACACACTGGCAGCAGGCAAGCAACTGAATTTAGACTACTGTCTAAAAATTAAATGCTTTATTTATCGGCAAGCTACTGTGCCACCCGGTATCAGTGGTTGGCACTGGCAGTGGGCACACTACAGTCAGTGTTAGTCAGCCTGACACACACTGGCAGGCAACTAACCTTAGATTAAAGTGTAAAAATGAAATGCCTTTTTTATGCAAAGTCCTGTGCCAGCCAGTATGAGTGGTGGGCACTGGCAGTGGGCACACTACAGTCAGTGGAAGTCAGCCTGACACACACTGGCAGGCAACTAACCTTAGATTAAAGTGTAAAAATTAAATGCCTTTTTTTGATGCAAAGTCCTGTGCCACATGGGATGACAGGGGTGGGCACTGGCAGTGTACACACTACAGTCTGTGGGCCTGCAGCTCCTTACACACAGGCAGGCCAGGCAACTGCAATATGTATATAAAGGAAAAAAAAAGCAGACTAATGTTGCAGCCCTAAAAAGGGCTTTTTGGGGTGCTGTCAGGACGCTGTCCTTACAGCAGAGATCTGATGAGTCTTTCAGGACTGGAGTGGACACTGAATTCACTAGCCTAGCTATCGATTTCCCTATTAAATCAGCAGCAACTACACTCTCCCTCCTCTCACTAAGACTGCAAATTCCGAATGAATCTAAAATGGATGCTGTTCAGGAGATGGGAGGGTCTGGGAGGGAGGGTATGCTGCTGATTGGCTGGAATGTGTCTGCTGACTGTGAGGTACAGGGTCAAAGTTTGCTCAATGATGATGTATATGGGGCGGACCGAACATCGCATGTGTTTGCCCGTTGAGGCGAACGCGAACAAGCTATGTTCGCCGGGAACTGTTCGCCGACGGATAGTTCGGGCCATCTCTAGTCCTGAATTAGTGAATGAGGCCTGTGGCACTACTGGGTGAAATAAACACTGTCTTGGCGTGATTTTAACTCTCTTCTTATAAATGTTTTGGTATAATTGTAACTCTCCTCTTTGAGGGTGCCATGGGTCTCAATCTGTGAATGAGGCCTGTGGCATTGCTGTGTAAAATCAATACTCTCTTGCCGTGATTTTAACTCTCTTCTTTGTGAGTCCCGTGGGCGTGAATGTTTGAATAAGGCCTGTGGCCCTGCAGGCAGACGTGATTCCTTCTTGGCTGGGATGACAACTTCAACTCCCATGTATTGTTGCTATTGGCCCTAAGTCTGTGAATGAGGCCTGTGGCACTGCAGGCAGACATGAATCCTTTTTGGCTGTGATGAGAACTTCAACTCTCATAGCATTCCCACCTGACACCACCCCCTCATCCAAGTTGCCAATTAATATTGGTTATTTTTATTTATTTTGTTTTAAGTAATTTCCCTATCCACATTTGTTTGCAGGGGATTTGCCTACATGTTGATACCTTTTGCAGCCCTCCAGCCCTTTCCAGGGCTATTTTACAGCCTTTTTAGTGCCCAAAAGTTTGGGTCCCCATTGACTTCAATAGTTCGGGGTCAAGTTTGGGTTAAGTTCGGGTCCCGAACCCGAACATTTTCGTGAAGTTCGGCCGAACTTCTCAAACCCGAACATCCAGGTGTCCGCTGAGCTCTAATCAACAGCTATTGCGAAATCTATGAGGTTAGGCAGAGGGATTTGGCTCCCTCTGCATTTCAATTAGAGCTTCTGCAGTGAAATTGTGGGGTGCCAGTCGGTTACCATGACTGCATGTTATAGTAACCTCACTGCTCCGTTTACATGAGACACAGCTCATCAGGGAGTGCATCAGAATCCTATTAACCCTAATGGATTTCTATTAAGGCGAATAGAACAAGGGATCAAAAAATCTCAGGGTCTATCCCCCGAAGTTAATAATAAATAGTTAATAGTTATTAAATAGTTAATAGTTATTAATAGTTAATAGTTATTAAATAAAAAGTAAAAAAAAAAACATCAATATTAAAAGTTTAATTCCCCCGCATTCCAAATTTTATATATAAAAATAAATAAATAATAAAAAATAAACATATTTGGTATTGCAGCTCTCAAGAAATGATGGAACTATTAAAATGGAAAAATAATGAAAACCACGCAATTTGCCATTTTAAGTCACCTTGTCCCCCCCAAAAAAAAAAAAATACTATGATCAAAACTTGTACATATGGTAATAGAAAATGGTGATGCAAAGATAATTTTTTAAAAAGTAATTACAGAAAATAAATACTAAAGTTTGGTATCACTGTAATTGTATTTAGATGCAGAATAAGGATGGCGTGTCATTTTTAGTGCTCAGTAAACCTCAAAAATATTGGTGGAATTATGTTGCTTTTTGTAAATCAATTTTACCTCATACATTTTTTTTCCCATTTACCAATACAGGGCATGGTAAATTAAATGATGCCATAAAAAAAATGTATCTTGTCCTGCCAAAAATAAGCTGATTGTATATTTTATATTGATTGGCATTCTGTATCTGAATCAATAGAAAAAGGCACTAATAATAGTATCTCCGTTTATTCCAAAACAATAAAAAAATAATAGAAATAAAACCAGCATGTGAATACAACAATGGGTATGAATCCTCAAAACATAAAACTCCATATATAATAGAACTATATAGATTGTGGCGTAAAGATATGATAAATACTATACAAATAAATAAATAGTTCATAAATGTAATATAATTCTTCCCCAGGTCTAAAATAATCCGGTCCAAAATAATCAGTTCAAACAGTTAAAAAGTCCCTCCACAGCCATAAATGATAATATCGACAATAAGAGTATATATATATATATATATATATATATATATATATATATATATATATATTGATGTTAAAAATAAATGATCAATCTTCAATATTCCAATTCATTCATGACAATTCTCATGATAAATGGCTTCAGTTACTATATAAATAAAGTCTATTTCAATTTGAATACAGCTGTATTAATATATATGTCAGTGTCTCATATATATCCTGGAGGAAAGTATTTTTATTTTATTTTTTTAAATGCAGTCAGTGGACTTTATAATCTAGAATATATATGAGACACTGACATATAGTAATGCAGCTGTATTCAAATTGAAATAGACTTTATTTATATAGGAACTGAAGCCGCTTATCATGAGAATTGTCATGAATGAATTGGAACATTGAAGAATGATCATTTATTTTTAACATCAATATATATACAGTATATATACTCTTATTGGCGTTATTGTCAGTTATGACTGTGGAGGGACTTTTTAAATGTTTGAACTGATTATTTTGGACCGGATTGTTTTGGACCTGGGGAAGAATTATATGAAATTTATGAACTATTTATTTATTTTAATTTTTATAGTATTTATCATATCTTAACGGCCACAATCTATATAGTTCTGTTATTGAGTTTTATGTTTTGAGGATTCATACCCATTGTTGTATTCATGTGCTGGTTTTATTTCTATTATTTTTATTGTTTTTTAATAAATATAGATACTTTTGTTAGTGCCTTTCTCTTTTGATCCAGATACAGAGTGCCAATCAATTTACAACATTGAATCGCTTTATTATGTTTTTGGGTGAAACATTCTGATTAGCGCACCAACACCATTTGACCAGCTAGTGAGCCACACTTCTTTGATATTCAATTAGTTAATTCTCCTCATATGATTATGTGAACAAAAATAGGCCCAGTCTTTATTTGGTTAAGGCCTCATGCACACGGCCGTTGTTCGGGTCCGCGTCCGAGCCTCATATTTTGCGGCTCGGCCGCATATTTTGCGGCTCGGCCGCAGACCCATTCACTTCAATGGACAGCACTCCGTGTGCTGTCCGCATTCGTTGCTCCATTCCGTGCCCCCGCAAAAAAAATATAGCATGTCCTAATCTTGTCCGTTTTGCGGACAAGAATAGCCATTTCTATAATGGGCCGCGTTCCATTCCGCAAATTGCGGAACGGAACGCGGATCAGCTTCCGTGTTTTGCAGATCCGCGGTTTGCGGACCGCAAAACACCAACGGTCGTGTGCATGAGGCCTAAATATGACAATTAGTGAGTTAATTTGTACCAAGGGAAGTTGGCGCACAGATGAGCTGTTTAACAAAAAATCCTCCATTCCAGCAACTTAAAGGGGTCCATAGAACTTCTATTTTCAAATATATTTTCAAAAATCTGAGTTAATTGAGCAGTCTCTATTTGAGGAACCTAATCTATTAGCAAGAGCAAAGATGAGCTCATCTGGAGGATAGGCATTTAATTTAAAAGGCTACCATGTAATACTTCCATCATCTGCCCTGCAGTGGTGTTAGTGGTGTAGTTTGTGAGTAGAGATGAGCAAATTTGCGTTGATCCGAATTAATTTGCGATGAATAGCATTATAAAACTGCAATTTCCCGGCTGCATAGAGCCTTTATATGGGTGTAGAACAAAGTGCCTTCCAGTAACACGCATAGGGAGTGTGCTGGGGTAGTAAATTAATAGTGTCAGTCAGAATGACATGCAGATGACAGGCGTCACTATTAGAATCACTGCACACTTCACTTATATGGGCGGTCACGGGGCCAAAACCGACCAAATAACTCAAGTATTAACTCAGGCTTACAGGTCAATGTTAGTGTAAAGAGGAAGCACAATCTTTTTACGCACTCGTCAGCTGATTCCACATACCTGCAAACTGTTCTATTAAACACTTATATAAATAGAGCCCCCCACCCCCCGACAGAGTGGAGAGGGTGTCAGCAGTAAGTTTGTGTTGACATCACTAATTATTTTGCCCTTCCTCTGATCCATCAGAACAATAACCCACAGAAAACGTATCCTGTGTCGAGCATCCGCCTTCACTCGGTCAGCATTTGCTCAATAATCCATCAGTATAGCTAAAGCACAAAATCATAATTAGTGATGAGCAAGCACCAAAGTATTCGGGTGTTCGGGCAAAACACATTGCTATATTAGTGTGCTCGGCCGAGCACCCGAGTATAATGGAAGTCAATGGGAGACAACCAGGCCCCCCCTGCTCTGAAGAGGGGAGGGTGCCTGGTCCATTGGAAAAGGTCACAAAGTGACAGAAACACCACCAAAATGGATCGGGAACAGAGTGGGGATAATGTCTGAATGCATCTTGGACTCCCAGGTCGCTGCTGGGAAACATGTTGTCCGAGTTGTACGCCACTTTTAAAGACTGACAAAAAAAAACACAAACCCCCCAAAAAAAATCTATTTCACAGGAAAAATTGTTAGGAAACATTATTTCCTGTATATTCAATTGTATATAAAGTACAAGTGCTGCCAAAAATGACAAGCAAGAGGCACTCTGAAACAGCCTGTATATCCCATAAAAGAGGGCTTCATTCACATTGTGGTACAATTGTTCAGGTAGTGGGACTCCTACACTCATAAAGCCTATGCACTAAGTGAAAGGGCTGCCAACAATTACAAGGAAACTGCACTACAATACACCTTTAATTACACATAAAGGAGAGCAATTTAAACACCCTTGAAAAATTATGATTGGTGGCCTGCTGGTGACCCTCAAAAACATTTGGAGAAAGGGCCTGCTGTTGACCCTTTAAAACATTAGGGTCGAGGGCCTGCTGCTGAGCTGACCCTCTAAAACATTAGGGGCGAGGACCTACTGGTGAGCTGACGCTCTAAAACATTGTATGCGAGTGCCTGCTGGTGAGCTGACACACTAAAACATTATATGCTAGTGCCTGCAGGTGAGCAGACGCTCTAAAACATTATTTGTGAGTGCCTGCAGGTGAGCTGACGCTCTAAAATATTATATGTGAGTGCATGCTGTTCAGCTGACGCTCTAAAACATCATATGCGTGTGCATGTTGTTCAGCTGATGCTCTAAAACATTATATGCGGGTGCATGCTGTTCCAATGACACTATAAAACATTATATGCTAGTGCATGCTGTACAGCTCATGCTCTAAAACATTATATGCGAGTGCACGCTGTTTAGTTGACCCTGTAAACCAAAATGAGTTGAGGGCCTGCAGTTGAGCTGACCCTATAAAAAAATTGTGGAGTGGAGGGAATACATAGAATCTGCATCAGGAGGAGAAAACAAGATTCAACCATATACTCTTTTTTTTGTGGTGGGAAACGTGCATGGGAATACACTACAGTAGATTTAGTACATTATAAATGATAGATTGAAATTGCCTTTATGTTCATCATCAGCTCAGTTCTCCTCTGGTGGAGTTGAGAAGTCAGGGGCAATCCAGGCCTTGTTTATTTTTATCTGAGTCAACCTGTCAGCATTGCCAATGGACAAGCGGAAACGCTTATCTGTTATAATGCCACCAGTAGCACTAAATACACGCTCAGACAATACGCTGGCAGCAGGGCACGACAGCACCTCCAAGGCGTAGAGCACAAGTTTGTGCCACGTGTCCAGCTTGGACACCCAGTAGTTCTAAGGCACTGAGGGATTATTTAGGATGCTGACACAGTCTGCTATGTATTCGTTCACCATCTTCCAAAACTTTTCCCTACTTGTAGCACTAGGCCGTGCTTCATGGTGAGGTTGCTGGAGGGGTGTCCAGAAAGTGTCCCATGCCTTGGAGAGTGTTGCCCTGCTTTTGTTGGAACTGCTTTGTGTTCCCCTTGTCTCCCTTCCTCGGTTGCCTAAGGAAGTACGGACTCTGCCGACCGCATTGTCAGATGGAAAATTTTGGAGCAATCTCTCAAGTAGCTTCTGGTATTGCACCATTTTACTCATCCTCTCCACCACAGGAATGAGAGGTTCTCTTTGTAGTGGGGGTCGAGAAGGGTGAACACCCAGTAATCCGTGTTATATAAAATGCATAAAATGCGAGGGTCGTGGGAAAGGCAGCCTAACATGAAGTCAACCAAGTGTGCCAGTGTACTAACAGGCAAGACGTCAATGTCGACATTAAGATGACTCTCCATCTCCTCATAATCCTCCTCCTCTTCTGCCCATCCATACTGAACAGATGGAATTAAAGTTCCATGGGTACTGCCCTCTGTAGCAGAGGCAACTGTCACCAGCTCCTCCTACTCCTCTTCATGGTCCAATTTGCGCTGAGAATACGAACTATGGGTGGTCTGGCTATCACAATGTGTAAAGTCCTCCCCCATTTCCTAGTCTGCCACATTCAGAGCGTCCTCCATAATTGTGAGCAGCGATCGTTTGAGTAGACACATCAGTGGGATGGTTACGCTGATAAAAGCGTTATCGCCAATAACCATCTGTGTGGATTCAACAAAGTTTTTTAAAACCTCACAGAGGTCTGACATCAATGCCCACTCCTCGCTTGTGAATAGTGGCATTTGACTCGAAAGGCGACGACCATGTTGCAGCTGGTATTCCACAACTGCCCTTTGCTGCTCACAAAGCCTGGCCAACATGTAGAACGTAGAGTTCCAGCGCATGCTCACGTCGCACAACAGTCGGTGAGCTGGAATCCGTAAGCGCTGCTGCAGCGTTGACAGACCGGTTGAAGCTGTGGACGACTTGTGGAAATGGGCACACATGCGGCACGCCTTCACTAGTAGCTCCTGCAAATTGGGGTAGGTTTTGATAAACCGCTGAACCACTAAGTTTAAGATGTGGGCTAGGCATGGAATGTGTGTCAGGTTGTTGAGCTCCAAAGCCGCCACCAAGTTGCGGCCATTGTCAGACACAACCATGACTGGCTGTAGGTTGACTGGCGAGAGCCACAGCTCAGTCTGCTCCCTTATACCCTGCCATAGCTCTTGCGGTGGTGTGCTGTTTGTCCCCTAAGCAGATCAGCTTTAGCATGGCCTGTAGACGCTTACCTACAGCAGTGCTACACTGCTTCCAGCTAGTGACTGATGGCTGACTGCTGCAGGAGGTGGATGTGGAGGAGGAGGAGGCAGAAGAGAAGAAGTGGGGGTTGGAGCCAGTACCATAGCTGCTGGCGGAGACCCTGACGGATGTATGGCCCACAATCCTGGACGTGGGTAGCACCTGTGCCATCCTAGGATACGACTCACTCCCGACAGCCACAACATTCACCCAGTGTGCAGTCAGGGAAATGTAGCATCCCTGGCCACCAGCACTTGCCCATGTGTCTGTGGTAAAGTGGACCTTCCCAGTAAGTGCATTGGTCAGGGCACGGGTGATGTTCTGGGACACATGCTGGTGTAAGGCGGGCACGGCACACCTGGGGACTGTGTACCGAGGTACGGCCATTGACACCAGACTGCGGAAGGCCTCAGTGTCCACAAGCCTAAATGTCAGCAATTCAAGGGCCAGTAATTTTGAAAGTTGCGCATTTAGTGCTATTGGCTTTGGGTTTTAGTTATTTTCGCTTGCGTTCAAATGCCTGTGTTATCGACATTTGGACGCTGCGCTGGGACAGAGAAGTGAATGTTGTTGCTGACCGTTAATACGAAGGTCCAGGTGCAGGGCGAGGGGCATCTGGGCCCGCGCCTTTGACAGGGGATTGGCCACCAGTGCGTAGCCCAGGGGAAGAGGAGGCAGTGGTGTGACCCCCAGACCTAGTTTGTGGACCCAGGCGTTCAGGCCACTTATTAGGCTGCTTGGATGCCTTGTGACAGATCATGCTGAGGTTGCTAGTGTTTACTCCCCAGCTAATTTTCGTACGGCACAGGTTGCAAACTACCACTCTTTTGTCGTCTGCACTTTGCTCAAAAAGGTGTCATACTGTGGAACACCTACTAGATTAGGCTTAGATTATTTAAATTTGCGCTAAAGAAAGATTTTTCGGATGGAGTACTGTATATGTCACAGAAAACAACACACTATGGACACTAGATTAGGCCCAGATTATTTAAATTTACACTAAGGAAATAGTTTTCTGATGTAGTACTGTATATGTCACAGATGTATATTACACGCACACACTACAGAGACAGTAGGTGAGGTCTGGCCCCTGATTATTTAAATTTACGCTAAAGAAACAGTTTTCGGATGAAGTACTGTATATGTCACGGACGTGGATTAAACGCACACACAGATGTGGCACAAATTTGTTAAATTTCCCTCAAAAACCAGAGTTTGCGGATGGAGTATAGTATATGTCCTGGATGTGGATTAAACGCACACACAGATGTGGCACAATCTAGTTAAATTTCCCCAAAAAAACTGAGTTTGCGGGTGGAGTACAGTATATGTCACAGATGTGGATTAAACGCACACACAGATATGGCACAAATTAGTAAAATTTCTGCAAAAAAACAGAGTTTGCGGATAGAGTACAATATATGTCACGGATGTGGATGAAACCCACACACAGATGTAGCAAAAATTATTTCAATTTCCCCAAAAACCAGAGTTTGCGGATGAAGTACAGTTCATGTCACAGATTTAGATTAAACGCTCACACAGATGTGGCATAAATTATTTAAATTTCCCCAAAAACCAGAGTTTGCGGATGGAGTACAGTATATGTCACGGATGTGGATTAAATGCACACATAGATGTGGCACAAATTATTTAAATTTCCCCCAAAACAGAGTTTGCGGATGGAGTACAGTATATGTCACAGATGTGGATTAAAAGCACACACAGATGTGGCAAAATTAATTAAGTTTCCCCCAAAAACCAGAGTTTGTGTATGGAGAACAGTATTTGTCACGGATGTGGATTAAACCCACACACAGATGTGGCACAAATTAGTAAAATTTCCCTCAAAAAACAGAGTTTGCGGATGTAGTACAGTATATGTCACGGATGTGGATTAAGCGCACACACTATTGACAATAAATGTGATGATTAGTTGAATGCTGATTAGTTGAAATTACGCAAAATACACAGTCTGCGGACGATGTACAATATATGTCACTAATAGGTATTAAAGAAAAATATATTTCTGCCATCAATCACACACACTAGCCCTTAAAAGGATTATTGGTTGCATAAAAAGCTTTAGGTAGTTGATAAAACAGCAATTTTTCTTTCTGTACTGTGTCTCTTCCTCAGCATGGTTTTCCCTGAGACTGATCAATTGAGCGCAGGTACTAAAAATATATTACTTCTCTCAAACACACACACATACACTGTAGACCTTAAATGGACTTTTGTGTCTTTGCAAATCTTGTTTCTAATAAAATCTATTAAATATCTCTTTACACACTTCTTTCCCTGCCTACGCTCTGCTCTCCCTGATGCTGACTGAGCCGAACACGTGTCATCGGGTGCTATATAGAACCCGATGACGCGTTCTGGCCAGCCAATCAGTGTACTGCCAGAAGCTAACATGGCTACGGCATTACACTGAAGGGCATTACTTACCTGCACGTTGATTGGCTGCTTAGGAGGCACCAAACGTGCATGAGGAGACTCAAGCATTTCGTTCGAGCACACATGGTACTCGGCCGAGTACCGCCACGGGCCGAGCATAGCGATGCTCGAGCCGAACCGTTACTCGGCCAAGCATGCTCGCTTATCACTAATAATGATGTAATATTGTATAATCCGGTGTCTCCGTGATAAATCTCCAGCGTGAGGGCCCTGTGTGGCATCTACAAACTTTCAAAATAATCCTTCAGCAGGGCAAATAGATGCCGGATGACTGGGATGCTTAATGACCTTCCAAGGAACTGCTTGACTGACTTTGCGACTCTTCCGGGCTACAAGCTATCATGAAGCTTTGTCCTCTCATTGTCTGTAGCTACTGGAGGCCTGTTCATGCCAGGCAGGTTTCCCCCAGAAGTATCTTGGTTCATGAGCATCCAATACCACACTTGCATCAATCTTGACAGGATTCGTCTACAGGTGGAGGGGAATTGTTTTCTTGGCATGCTTTCTCCATCCAAACACATTGTTGAATAAACAGAAGATTGGCCGATTCTCTCCTGTCTTAGGCAACATGTAATTTTTATTAGTAAATTCATTAAATATTTAATATTAAATTGAACTAAAACTTGTTTAAAATTATAAGAAAGTATACTTAAATTCGCCAAAACTGACCAAATAACTCAAGTATGAACTCAGCCTTACAGCTCCATGTTAGTGTCAAGAAGAAGCGCACTCCTTTTACACCCTCGTCATCTGATTCCATGTAGATGTCTACAGAATCTGCTCTGTTAAACGCTTATACAAGTAGAGCTTCTGACAGAGTAGAGAGGGATTCAGCAGTATGTTTGTGTTGACGTCACTGATTAATTTGCCCTTCCTCTGATAAGTCAGAACAATAACCCACAAAAAATGGATCATGTCTGTGGAGCATACTCTTTCACTCGGTCAGCATTAGCTCAATATTCCATCACTATTGCTAATGCCAAAAAACAAACAAAAAAAAACACAGGCGTGGATCTAAAACAGAGATAACAGTGAATGGAATATTTGCATGTCTTCTGTGTTTTGTACCCACTCCTGCTTTTGGCTAACAAATCATAAGCCAATTCTGATGGGACCATACAGGCCTTAAAGCTGCTACACAGATATGATCCATTGTGGGTCTCGTTTTTCCTTCTTTCTTACATATCACAAGAAGTGTAAAATAAAAGATGATGTCAGCCAGGCTGAAAGCCAAAAGAGTAGACCAGTCATGAAGTGGGGAGGGCGGAAACAGCATGAGAAGTCCACAGAGTGGCCCTATGACATAGTGGTGAGGTGGAAGCAGCATAAGGAGACCACAGAGTGGCCCAATGAGAGGGTCTGGAGTTGGCAGCAGTATGAGGAGGCTACCGAGTGGCACAATAACAGAGTCTTTAGGTGGTGGCAGCATAAGGAGACCACAGAGCGGCATAATGACAGAGTCTGGAGGTGGCAGCAGCATGAGGAGACCATAGAGCCGCAAAATGGTTAAGGAACAAAAAGAAACCAATGTGGATAAATAGAAATGTAAAGAAAGCAATAAATGACAAAAAGAAAGCATATAAATGATTAAAACAGGAGGGTAGCGAGGAAGCACTGAGAAACTATAATGAAAAAAAAAGAACATGTAAAAAACAAATAAAAGCAGCCAAACTAGAGACCGAGAGATTAATTGCCAAAGAGAGTAAAACTAACCCTAAAATGTTCTTCAATTATATAAATGTTAAAAACTATAAATCTGAAGTTGTCGGCCCTTTAAAGAGTAATGAGGGGGAAGTTTCAGAGAGCAAAGCTGTTAAATATTTTTTTTCTCCAATGTATTTACTGAGGAAAATAAACTGTCAGATGAAATGCTGAAAAAGTGTCCTGTCTGACCCAAGAAGAAGTACAACAGCGACTTAAAAAGATTAAAATAGACAAATCACCAGAACCGGATAGCATACACCCCCGTATCCTAAGGGAATTAAGTAATGTCATAGCCAGACCCTTATTTCTGATATTTGCGGATTCTATACTGACAGGGAATGTTCCACAGGATTGGCGCATAGCAAATGTGGTGCCAATATTCAAAAAGGGTCCAAAAACAGAGCCTGGAAACTATAGGCTGGTAAGTTAACATCTGTTGTGGGGAAACTGTTTGAAGGTTTTCTGAGAGATGCTATCTTAGAGGATCTCAATGGAAATAAGCAAATAATGCCATATCAGCATGGCTTCATGAGAGATCGGTAATGCCAAACAAATTTAGAAATCAGTTTCTATGAGGAGGTAAGTTTTAGACTTGACCGCGGTGAATCAATGGATGTCCTATATCTGGACTTCTCCAAAGCATTTGACACTGTATCACATAAAAAGTTAGTATATAAAATGAGGATGCTTGGACTGTAAGTGGGTAAGTAATTGGCTGAGTGATAGAAAACAGAGTGTGGTTATTAATGGTACACACTCAGATTGGGTCACTGTCACTAGTGGGGTACCTCAGGGGTCAGTACAGGGCGCTATTCTTTTTAATATATTTATTAATGATCTTGTAGAAGGCTTGAATAGTAAAAAATCTATTTGTGCAGATGACACTAAACTGTGTAAAGTAATGAACACTGAAGAGGACAATATACTGCTACAGAAGGATCTGGATAGATTGGAGGCTTTGGCAGATAAGTGGCAGATGAGGTTTAACACTGACAAATGAAAGTTATGCACATGGGAAGGAATAATGCAAGTCACCTCTACATACTAAATGGTAAAACACTCGGTAACACTGACACGGAAAAGGATCTAGGAATTTTAATAAACAGCAAACTAAGCACATGGAGTACTGTGTACAGGTCTGGGCTCCTGTGAAGAAGGCAGACATAGCAGAATTGGACAGGGTTCAGAGGAGGGCAACTACAGTAATGACTGGAATGGGGCAACTACACTACCCTGAAAGATTATCAAAATGAGGGTTATTCACTTTAGAAAAAAGATGACTGAGGGGAGATCTAATTACTATGTATAACTATATTAGTGGTCACTACAGAGATCTCTCCCATCATCTATTTATCCCCAGGACTGTGACGAGGGGACATCCTCTGCGTCTGGAGGAAAGAAGGTTTGCACACAAACATAGAAGAGGATTCTTTACGGTCAGAGCAGTGAGACTATGGAACTCTCTGCCTGAGGAGGTGGTGATGGTGAGTTCAATAAAGAAATTCAAGAGGGGCCTGGATGTATTTTTGGAGTATAATAATATTAGGCCTCTTTCACACGGGCGTTGCGGGTGCACTCCGTCAAACAGTGCGGGTGCGTTGCGGGAATCGCCGCGATTTTTCCCTGCGAGTGCAAAGCGCTGTCATGCGTTTTGCACGCGCGGGAGAAAAATCTGCACTTTTGGTACCCAGACCCGAACCTGCACTTCTTCACAGAAGTGCATGTTTGGGTCAGAAATTGTCCCGCTGGTATTATTTCACATTATAACATAGTTATAATGTAAAATAATACCCTTGGCCATCTTCCTAATGTATAAACTGGTGCAGAATGGGTTAAAAATAATAAACTAATAATTACTTACCTGTTCCATTTGATCGCGAAGCCCGGCCTCCTCTCCGTTAGCTTGATAGTGGTTAAGGACCTGTGATGATGTCACAGCATCACATGGCCCAATCACCTGCTCCATCACTATGGTGATGGAGCATGTGATTGGTCCATGTGACCATGTGACATCATCCAGGTCCTAACCACTATCCACAGCCTGAGGATAGTGGTTAAGACCTTGGATGATGTCACATGGTCACATGGACCAATCACATGCTCCATCACCATAGTGATGGAGCAGGTGATTGGGCCATGTGATGTGACGTCATCACAGGTCCTTTACATCTTAGATGCTGCAGGGAAGAGAGGAGAGATCGCGACTACGCGATCAAGTGGCTAAGGTAAGTTAACTTTTATTATTTTTAACCCCTTCCTCATCATTTAACAATGCATTCTTTATTAAGAATGCTATTATTTCCCTTATAACCATGTTATAAGGGGAAATAATAGAGATTGGGTCCCGTTGCTAAGCAACAATGCGGGAAAATCGCAATGCATCCGCACTTGGTTGCGGATGCTTGCGATTTTCCCGCAGCCCCATTCACTTCTATGGGGCCTGCGTTGCGTGAAAAACGCAGAATATAGAACATGCTGCGATTTTCACGCAACGCAGAAGTGATGCGTGAAAATCACCGCTCATGTGCACAGCCCCATAGAAATGAATGGGTCCGGATTCAGTGCGGGTGCAATGCGTCCTCCTCACGCATTGCACCCGCGCGGAAAACTCGCCCTTGTGAAAGGGGCCTTACAGGTTATAGCTACTAGAGATGGGTCGTTAATCCAGGGAGTTATTCTGATTGCCTGATTGGAGTCGGGAAGGAATTTTTTATTCTCCTTAGGGTCTATTCACACATCCGTGTGTGTTTTGCAGATCCATGGACCCATGGATCTGCAAAACACGGACATTTTGCGGACCACACATCGCCGACACTCATAGAAAATGCTTTTTATTGTCCGGATGACAGGCCGAACTGGACTGTCTTTTTTTGGCCTTATGTATTATGTTGCTATGTTACTATCTTACTTATATGCGATAAAAAAAAATTGGAAATATTTCGGTGGAAAAAAATCTTGTATTCAGCATTAAGCACTGCACTTATATGCAGTAAAACCTTTTTTGAATTATTTTGGTGGAAAAAAAATCTCGTATTCTGCTTTAAGCTCTGCACTTATATGCGGTAAGATCTTTTTTAAATTATTTCGGTGGAGAAAAAATCTTGTATTTTGCATTAAGCGCTGCACTTATATGCGGGAAAATCTTGCACCAGCACTTGCGCACGGTCTTAGCCTCCATTGAAGTATATGAAGCTACGTGCGCATGTCTGAATACTTAGTAGTTTTAAGCTTAAAACTACTAAGTATTCAGACATGCGCACTTGGCTTCATACACTTCAATGGCGGCTAAGACCGTGCGCAAGTGCTGGTGCGCAGCACCTCACTCCTTAGGTATTTATCGGCACCTTATTCAGTGCTCTCTTTGTGGAAACTAAGTATTAAAACATGCACATTAAGTCAGACATATCGCAAACGAGGATAAGACTGTGCGCAAGTGCTGTTGCGCAACACGTCACTGCTAAAGACACCTATCGGCACCTAATTCGTCAGATTCCCCTCTCGTCTATAGGCTTATACAGAAGTCAGTCTAACATAGCAGATATCCATTGGATTAGGAACATAGTCCTATAAATAAATGTACACGGGGTTCACAACTCAATTCTGTCCGTACCCCTAAGGACACCAGCTACTCTGGTGAAACATGTTGGGGGACAGAACCTAATGGTTTTAGCTCTGCCCGATCCTGACCAGAGCAGATGTTATAAGAGCAATTGAACTAGGTGTTTATCCTAATAGTGTTTAGGCACCTAATTGGTGAAAGAAAACTGTTTAGTGTCTTGATATAGAGGGCTTTTATGGTGGATTGTGCACACCCACTGTTGCCCTCACTCATAACCTTTAATGCTCTGGCCAGGAGTATAAGACAGTAATTTTAAAAGTCCACATATGGCTCACCTATTATGATTTTAACAAATTTTTGAATAAAAGTGACGTTTTAGGATCAGGGATAAAAGTGGTGATAAAATGCTTGGTTGAGCACTGGTGTATTGATAATATAAGAATCCTTCCCTGATAGGGTCCCTAGTGTACAAAGTATTGTTTAATCTTTTATTCCCATATGGTATGTACCTCTCACAATGAGATTTTAGGATGCTTTTAGAGATATCCCATTTTGTGGCTGTATTTTTATTTTTGAGGAATTTGTCCATTTAGTTAGGCCTATGGCCTCACTTAGTTGGCTACATTTTGCTTTTTTGAAGTTTGGTATTTTTGTTCCTCCCTGTAGAAATGCTCTTTTGAATGATAATTGGAAGGTTTTTACTTTATGGTCACTATTTCCCAGGTGTCCTCCAATCTGCATGTCTGTTGTTCTGTCAGGTCTATTGGTTAATACTAGTGTTGATCGAGCACCAAAGTGCTCGTGTACAACACTTTGTGATGCTCGGGTTTTTTACTGAGCATCCGAGCACAATGGAAGTCAATGGGAGAACCCCAGGCACCCCCCCTGCTCGGAAGAGGGGAGGGTGTTGGGGCTCTAGTTCGGCTTTTGAGTCCCTGCTCTGACACCATATATAGCTATGTCCATATATGGAGTCAGTGTTTGGGGAGACTCACAGACAGCTTACCAGTAACCTCCAGCATGTAGCCATGCTTGCAATGGGAGGTGGGAGGTGCCTGTGAGCCCCACCCGAGACTGGCTGATATGGTGCACCTAAATGTAGCCTGTAGATGAAAAGCAGGCACATTTAAATTTGAGTTTATACACCTCCAAACATAAGAATATACGAACCATTAGAAAATGTGGTGTTAAACAGGCAGGATATGCTCAAACCCATATGCAGTTGTGCATGTATATAGGTGAGCATATCCTGCACTTGTAGTCCGTTGCTGATGGCTGACTGTGAGTCAGGCCTTTTGCTCCCATAATTTGCCCACTGGCCCCTGGTATTGCCCATACGGAACAGGTAGGTGAGTGGTAGGGCCTTGGGCTACTTTAGAGACCTTGGCGTAGTGCCCGAGCTTAAGACATATCATCCTAGTAGGATATGTCGAACTAACCTCTCAATTTTAACATCAGTATGAGGGTTTAGTATTACCGCAGAGTGCACCTGTCTTTGCTATTGTTCAGGTTTTTGAATGTTCTCCACATCCACATAATCGTTACCTTATGTAGGATGGTTATTGTGGTACTTGTAGTCCGTTGCTAACATCTTCCATTGCATTATTTTGCTGTTGATTGCCATCAGCAACGGACTACAAGTGCAGGATATACTCCCCTATATACATGCACAACTGCATATGGGTTTGAGCATAACCTGCCTGTTTAACACCACATTTTCTAATGGTTTGTATATTCTTATGTTTGGAGGTGCATAAACTTCAATTTAAATGTGCCTGCTTTTCATCTACAGGCTACATTTAGGTGCACCTGTTAGGCCCTGGGCCATATCAGCCAGTCTCAGGTGGGGCTCACAGGCACCTCACACCTCCCAGTGAGAGGGTTTAGTATTTCCGCAGAGTGCACCTGTCTTTGCTATTGTTAAGGTTTCTGCATAACTACTTACCAAAAAAAGATATGAGTCTTCTACTGTAGACTAAGTTATAGCTGTTATAGCCTGTCTACATCTATACACATGACAGCTACCCCAGCACACTCAACTCTGCTATAGCTCTCTAAATAATAGCTGCCCCGGCACACTCAGCTCTGCTATATCTCTATATATGACAGCTGCCCCAGCACACTCAGCTCTACTATATATCGACATATGACAGCTGCCCCAGCACAATCAGCGCTGCTACATCCATACACATGACAGCTACCCCAGCACACTCAGCACTGCTATATCTCTATATATGATAGCTGCCCCAGCACACTCAGCTCAGCTACATCTATACACATGGCAGCTGTCCCAGCACACTCAGCTCTGCCATATCTTTATATATGACAGCTGTCCCTGCACACTCAGATCTGCTACATCCATACACATGACAGCTTCCTCAGCATTTGTTTTTGCACACTCAGCAAAACAAATGTGGAGCCCCAGTATTGGGTCTACAACACAACAAAAGCCAGATATCCCTCAAAGGAAGGAAAACCGAGCAAATGGGTGTCCCCCTATCTCTATATATGACAGCTTCCCCAACACACTCAGCTTTGCCACATCTATACACATGACAGCTGCCCCAGCACAATCAGCTCTGATATAACTCTATATATGACAGCTGCCCCAGCACACTCAGCTCTGCTATATCTCTATTTATGACAGCTGCCCCAGCACACTCAGCCCTGCTACATCTCTATATATGACAGCTGCCCCAGCACACTCAGCTCTACTACATCCATATACATGACAGCTGCCCCAGCACCCTAAGCTCCTTTATTTGCTCCTAGGTGGTGCTGGCACCACATATATATATATATATATATATATATATATATATATATATATATACCAGGAAAAAAAAGGCAGCACTCCAAATATAAAAAGCAAACGACCAGTTTATTACCCATGGCAGTGCGACGTTGCTCCAAACAACTGAGCCTTTCTCAAGCTTCGAGAAAGGCTCAGCTGTTTGGAGCCGAAACGTCGCACTGCCCACATGGGTGAATAAAACTGGTCGTTTGCTTTTTATATTTGGAGTGCTGCTTTTTTTTTCCTGGTATACTATTTTTGAGACTGGCTGGTCTCTGTGAGGCGTGCACCCGCCGTTTGAACTTGATACGGTGCTGCCACAATCTTCTCTATTTGTATATATATATATATATATATATATATATATATATAGCTGGGGGGGTGTAAAGTTAGTATGTCCAATGATAATGAAGAGATGAGGAAGTTAATGGATGAGGTGGAAATTAGTATTTCCACCGAAATAATTCACAAAAGGTTTTACCGCATATACAGTTGTGTTCAAAATTATTCAACCCCCAATGCTGTAAAGGGTTTTAGGGAATTTAGTGTACATTTGTAATTGTTTTCAGAATAAAATCTTACAGGACTTTTTAAAGAACCAAATGCAACTAAAATGACATCAATTTTTTTTGTAATACAGTATTAAATGTTTTTTTTTGTGATTTCTTCATTGACACAATTATTCAACCCCTTAAAGACTACCACTCTTAAGAACAGAGGTTCATTCAAGTGTTTTCGATCAGGTATTGAAAACACCTGTGGATGTCAAGGAGCAGCAATCAAGCATAATAAGCACCAATTAGGCAGATTTAAAATGACTGTGATACTCAGCTCCTTCTAGACATTTACTGGTGTGTTACAAACATGGTGAAGTCAAGAGAATGGTCCAGGAAGACAAGAGAAGAGGTGATTTCTCTTCACAGAAAGGGCAATGGCTATAAGAAGATTGCAAAGATGTTAAACATACCAAGAGACACCATAGGAAGCATCATTCGCAAATTCAAGGCAAAGGGCACTGTTGAAACGCTACCTGGTCGTGGCAGAAAGAAGATGCTGATGGCGACTGCTGTGCGCTACCTGAAGCACAAAGTGAAGAAAAGTCCCCGTGTGACTGCTGAGGAATTGAAATAAGATTTGTCAGATGCAAGTACTGAAGTTTCAGCTCAGACAATAAGGCGCACACTGCGTAATGAAGGCCTCCATGCCAGAACTCCCAGGCGCAACCCCTTGCTGTCTCCAAAGAATAAGAAGAGTCGACTGCAGTATGCCAAAAGTCATGTGGACAAACCAAAAAAGTTTTGGGATAGTGTTCTGTGGACTGATGAAACAAAATTAGAACTGTTTGGGCCCATGGATCAACGCTATGTTTGGAGGAGGCCTATGAAGAAAAGAACACCTTGCCTACTGTGAAGCATGGCGGGGGATCAATCATGCTTTGGGGCTGTTTTGCTTCTACAGGTACAGGGAAGCTTCAGCGTGTGCAAGGTACCATGAATTCTCTTCAGTACCAGGAGATATTGGATGAAAATGTGATGCAGTCCTTCACAAACCTGAGGCTTGGGAGACATTGGACCTTTCAACAGGACAATGATCCCAAGCATACCTCCAAGTCCACTAGAGCATGGTTGCAGATTAAAGGCTGGAACATTTTGAAGTGGCCATCACAGTCACCAGACTTAAATCTGATTGAGAACCTTTGGTGGGACTTAAAGAAAGCAGTTGCAGCGCGCAAGCCTAAGAATGTGACTGAACCGGAGGCTTTTGCCCATGAAGAATGGGCGAAGATACCCGTAGATCGCTGCAAGACACTTGTGTCAAGCTATGCTTCACGTTTAAAAGCTGTTATAACTGGAAAAGGATGTTTTACTAAGTACTAAGATTGAATGTCACTTGGGGGTTGAATAAAACTGATAATGATGTGAGCACAGAAAAGACATTTGTGGTTATTTCATTATAAATGTTATGTTATATTTGTCTGACTTACAAGTGCCTCTTTGATTTAATTGTAAACAAGATGACTGAAATGATCAAAATCAATGTCAAACTGGCCAAAACACTCAATTTCAGTGGGGGTTGAATAATTTTGAACACAACTGTAAGTGCAGTGCTTAACGCAGAATACAAGATTTTTTTCCAACAAAATAATTCAATTTTTTTTACCGCATATAAGTGCAGCGCTTAATGCTGAATACAAGTTTTTTTCTCCACCGAATTAATTTAAAAAAGATTTTACTGCATATACAGTGGATATAAAAAGTCTACACTATCCTGTTAAAATGTAAGGTTTCTGTGCTGTAACAAAATTAGACAAAGATAAATCATTTCAGAACTTTTTCCACCTATTATGTGACCTATAAACTGTACCACTCAATTGAAAAACAAATTGAAATTTTTTATGTGGAGGAAAGAAAACAAAAAAAAAACTAAAATAATGTGGTTGCATAAGTGTGCACACTTATAACTGGGAATGTAGCTGTGTTCAGAATTAAGCAATCACATTCAAAATCATGTTAAATAGGAGTAAGCATACATCTGCCATCATTTACAGTGCCTCTGATTAACCCCAAATCAAGTTCAGCTGCTCTAGTTGGTCTTTCCTGAAATTTTCTTAGTCGCATCCATAGCAAAAGCCATGGTCCACATAGAGCTTCCAAAGCAGAGGGATCTCATTGTTAAAAGGTATCAGTCAGGAGAAGGGTACAAAAGAATTTCCAAGGCATTAGATATATCATGGAACACAGTGAAGACAGTCATCATCAAGTAGAGAAAATATGGCACAACAGTGACATCACCAAGAACTGGAAGTTCCTCCAAAATTGATGTAAAGACGAGAAGAAAACTGGTCTGGGAGGTTACCAAGAGGCCTACAGCAACATTAAAGGAGCTGCAGGAATATCTGGCAAGTACTGGCTGTGTGGTACATGTGACAATAATCTCCTGTATTCTTCATATGTCTGGGCTATGGGGTACAGTAGCAAGACGAAAGCCTTTTCTTAAGAAGAAAAACATCCAATCCAGGCTACATTTTGCAAAAACACATCTGAAGTCTCCCAAAAGCATGTGGGAAAAGGTGTTATGGTCTGATGAAACCAAGGTTGAACCTTTGGGCCATAATTCCAAAAGATATGTTTGGCACAAAAACATCACTGCACATCACCAAAAGAACACCATACCCACAGTGAAGCATGGTGGTGGCAGCATCATGCTTTGGGGCTGTTTTTCTTCAGCTGGAATTGGGTCCGTAGGTAAGATAGAGCGAATTATGAGCAGTTCCAAATGCCAGTCAATATTGGCACAAAACCTTAAGACTTCTGCTAGAAAGCTGAACATGAAGAGGAACTTCATCTTTCAACATGACAACTACCCAAAGCATACATCCAAATCAACAAAGGAATGTCTTCACCAGAAGAAGATTAAAGTTTCGGAATGGCCCAGCCAGAGCCAAGACCTGAATCCGATTGAAAATCTGTGGGGTAATCTGAAGAGGGCTGTGCACAGGAGATGCCCTCACAATCTGACAGATTTGAAGTGTTTTTGCAAAGAAGAGTGGGCAAATCTTGCCAAGTCAAAATGTGCCATGCTGATAGACTCATACCCAAAAAGACTGAGTGTTGTAATAAAATCAAAAGGTGTTTCAACAACGTATTAGTTTAAGGGTGTGCACACTTAGGCAACCATATTATTTTATATTTATATTTTTTCTTCCCTCTACCAAAAAGATTTCGGTTTATTTTTCAATTGACATTTTAACAGGGTTAGATTTTTTATAACCACTGTAAGTGCAGCGCCTAATGCTGAATACAAGAATTTTTTCTACCAAAATATTTCAAAAAAAGTTTTATCACATATAAATGCAGTGCTTAATGCTAAATACAAGATTTTTTTCCACCGAAACAATTCAAAAAAGATTTTACCGCATATAATTGCAGCGCTTAACGCAGAATACAAGATTTTTAATACGTCACGTGACTCATCTGCCAGGGGTATTTAAACAAGTAACCTGCTGGCCACAGGTTGCCTGTGATTGGTCTTATTACCCTCACTAGCGTTATATGTACTTTGGACTTCTGTTTTTTACTTCGGCTTGTATTTGACTTTGACTTGGATTTACCCCTTGTACTGACGCGACTTCTTGGCTTCTGACCCCGGTTCGTATCGACCTTGCTTTTATTTCTTTCCTTAGTGCCATAGTTATCTCCTGCCTCTGGTTTCACTACTTTAGTGTTTGTGTGCCTGCCTGTCACTTCGTTTATTGTTCTTTAGAACCCTGCACGTACGCAAGCTAAGGACTGACGCCCAGTTGTACACCATCTGTTAGGACGGGCCGTGCATGTATTCAGGGACAGAGGTGTGGGTGGAGTTCAGGGCTGCACGCATCTCCACCCCAACATAACAGAATCACAGGCCATACCTATACCATTTACTGCGAGTCCTTACTGATCAAGTCCATAATCTTGCCCAAATGGTGCAGGAAATGGCAAAGCGGCTATAGCAGCAGTTGTTGCTTCACACTCCTTTGTACAGAATCTTGAACCACATGTTAAGTTAACCGACCGTTTTTCTGGTGACCGTAAACATTTTTTGACATTTATGGAGAGCTGTAAGCTTTATTTTCGTTTACGTCCTCATTCTTCAGGTTCCGAACAACAGAGTAGGCATTATTATCTCTTTGTTGCAGGGAGACCCAAAAGAATGGGCCTTCTCTCTTCCCACGGACTCCCCTGGCCTAGCTACTGTTGAAGCATTTTTTTTCAGGTTTTAAATGTACTCTACAATGAACCCGATAAATCGGTGCTGGCAGAGTCTTAATTAAAGTCTCTTAGTCAGAGAGACAAACCAGTGTAGGAATATTGCACCAAACTCTTGAAATGGTGTGTTTCCTCTCGTTGGAACGACCCAGTGCTTAAGTGTCAGTTCAGAACAGGGCTCTCTGAGGAATTGAAGGATATGTTGGTCAATTACCCTCTCCCCGACACCTTAGAGCAGACTATGACTTTAGTTGTTAGACTGGACCCAGGGCCGGCGCGTCCTATACGCGGAATAGGCAGCCGCGTAGAACGCCCCTTGGGAAGGGGCGCTGCTAGGAGCGCCGGCCCTGCTTCATGCTGCAGCCGCAAGAGCGCTCTGAATTGAGCCTCAGGCGGCTGCAGCACTGCCCGGGCTGGTGCTTCCATGAGGGCGCACCGCCCGGGCGCAGCATGAAGAGAGGAGCTGACAGGAGGGAAGCGCTCAGCGCTCCCTCCTGTCAGTTCCTCATTGTAGCGTGGCCGAGCTGTTTAAGGTCCGCGGGTACAGGAGCATCTGTCTCCTGTACCCGGCCGGACTGACATGAAGTGCGCACAGAGTGTGCACTTCATGTCAGTCCCCTCGGGTACAGGAAACTAAAGCTCCTGTACCCATGGAGCATAAAGAGCTCGGCCATGCTACACTAGAGGTAAGGGGGAGAGAATGCCAAGGGGAGAGGGGGAGAATGACAAGTTTGAGAGGGGGAGAATGACAAGGAGAGGGGGGAGAATGACAAGGAGAGGGGGGAGAATAAAATGAGTGGAAAGAGAATGACAAAGGAGAGGGGGGAGAGAGAATGACAAGGGGAGAAAGGGAATGACAAGAGGGAGAAAGGGAATGACAAGAGGGAGAAAGGGAATGACAAGGGGGGGAGAGAATGACAAGGGGGGAAGAATGACAAGGGGGGGGGGAGAACTGGCGTTAGTTAAAGGGGTTCTGCAGTTTATTTAAACTGATGATCTATCCTCTGGATAGATCATCAGCATCTGATCTGCAGGGGTCCGACACCCGGGACCCCGCCGATCAGCTGTTTGAGAAGGCAGCGGCACTGGCAGTAGTGCCTCGGCCTTCTCGCTGTTTACCGCAGGCGCAGTGACGTCACTGCGAGAAGGCTGAGGCGCTACTGCCAGTCTTCTCAAACAGCTGATTGGCAGGGGTCCCAGGTGTCGGACCCCTGCGATCAGTTTAAATAAACTGCAGAATCCCTTTAATATGGCAGATCATGTGGGTGGGGCATTGTGATGTCACATGGGGGGGGGGCGGCAAACTTTTCTTTTGCCTAGGGCGGCAAAAATCCTTGCACCGGCCCTGACTGGACCGATGCATAAAGGAAAGACAAATAGAGCAACTGATGTTTCCACAGGTAGTGGTTAAACCTAACTCCTCATCCATGAGAATTAAATCAGAGAATCTGCTAGAAGAACCTATGCAGCTCGGAGTGATCATGAGGGATCATAGACGTCTGGTGGGTGCCTGCTTTTATTGCGGAGAAACTGATCACTGGTTACTGCAATGCCCTAAGCTTCCTCCCTCCAGGAGATTACTAAGTCCTGACTCCAAAAAGGATAAGGTTCTTCCCGAGGTGGTGAAAAAGAAGCTATTGTAACATGTGGGTATTTATTTTGGCTCTTGTAAGGGTTCTGGGGAGGCATTTATTGATTCAGGGTCCACCTCCAATTTTATGGACCACAATAAAAACATGGAAACACAGAATTTGTCGGCAGATAAGAACCATTTGGCCCATCTAGTCTGCCCAATATACTTAATACTATGAATAGGCCCTGGCCCTATCTTATATGAAGGATGGCCTTATGCCTATCCCATGCATGCTTAACCTATTGGGGACACAGGGAGTACAGGTACACCCTGATGTCCCGGTACTCAAAGACACAGGGCGAGTACATGTCGCCCTGTGTATTTCCGATCACCGCAGCACGGCGGGCGGTGATTGGAACAGAGTGCATGCAAAATCATTCGGAGGCACTCTGTGACAATGCCGAGGGGGGTCCTGTGAGACTCCCCCCACCGTATCGGCGATCGCAGCAAACCGCAGGTCAATTCAGACCTACGGTTTGCTGCGTTTACGGGTTATTCGGGGCTCTGGTGACCCGATAACCCTGAATAGGATGGTGATCGGTGGTGTGATAATACACCACCAATTACCATCCTTAGATCCTGTGAGGCAATGGTGACATCACCTCACAGGATCAAATGAGATTGGCTGCACAGGCAGGGAAGGGATAATTCC
This sequence comes from Bufotes viridis, assembly GCA_033119425.1. Lineage (NCBI taxonomy): Eukaryota > Metazoa > Chordata > Amphibia > Anura > Bufonidae > Bufotes > Bufotes viridis. The sequence goes on along the minus strand of CM065593.1, from coordinate 216,455,399 downwards.
CCCCTGCTCTCCTCTCCTCCTCCATTCGGCATCCGGAGTGAGGAGAGAGAAGCAGCCTGCGTCATTGGATCTCCAGAGCCCATCTGAGCCCAGCACCCCCAGATCTCACCCTGACCCTCCACAGTGCCATCTGGCACTTACAGGTACTTAGGGATAGGTTAGGGACAGGTTGGGTTAGGCAGGGATACTTAGGGACAGTTTAGTGTTTCACTCTCCCATCATCTATTTATTCTCCCATCATCTATTTATCCCCAGGACTGTGACTGTGACGAGGGGACATCCTCTGCATCTGGAGGAAAGAAGGTTTGTACACAAACATAGAAAAGGATTCTTCACTGTAAGAGCAGTGAGACTATGGAACTCTCTGCCTGAGGAGGTGGTGATGGTGAGTACAATAAAGGAATTCAAGAGGGGACTGGATGTATTTCTGGAGTGTAATAATATTACAGGCTACAGCTACTAGAGAGGGGTCGTTGATTCAGGGAGTTATTCTGATTGCCTGATTGGAGTCGGGAAGGAATTATTTTCCCCTTAAGTGGGGAAAATTGGCTTCTGCCTCACAGTTTTTTTTTTGCCTTCCTCTGGATCAACTTGTAGGAAACAGGCCGAACTGGATGGACAAATGTCTTTTTTCGTCTTATATACTATGTTACTATGTTACTATGTTACTGTTCTATCACCCTGATCGGGTGACTGGGGTCCACAGCACAGCTGTGTGACCCTAGACCCCCCAGGGGTGCTGCACCGTGCCCCCTTGCCCCACCCCACACACACACACATTTTTTTGGGGCACAAGCATTTATTTATTTTTTTGCGTACGCTGACTGTGGCCTCTTAGTGTCCGGCCACTGTTAGTGCATCGCCCACCCCACCACACACGCAAACTAAATAAAGTTTTCCATGCACGCACATACACTCGCACACACACTCTCCTATGGCCTGCCTGACGTTCTCGGCCAAGGAGGCATATTCCCAGCTTGCCTCCGACTCCGAGAGCCCCATTGAGGACGAGGATGACCCCACTTTCCTCTCATTATGCGCGTCCTCCTCATCATCTAGCGATGATGATGAGACGCCGCCAGGCGGAGAAAGGGGACCACCATGCCAGGGACCCTGTGGCCCACACTAGTACGAGCAGCTCTGGGGCTCGTACTAGTTTTCCGGCCCACCAGATAAGTTTACCTGAGCCCCCTACCGATGAACTTGCATGGTGTACCCCAGAGAATTTTGAACCTGTGATTGCTGATTTTGTTAGCCAACCAGGAATCCATATTCCCACAGTGGGCTTCACAGAATATGACTATTTTAGTCTTCTTTTCAGTGACCACTTTGTGAATCTGATGGTGGAGCAAACGAACCTATATGCCCAACAGTTCATTGCTCAACACCCGGGCTCATTTTTGTCTAGGGGCGGTGGCTGGACTCCGGTTAGTGCAGCCAAGATGAGGATGTTTTGGGGCCACGTGCTGCACATGGGCCTAGTCAAAAACCCAGTGTCAGGCTGTACTGGAGCGAGGACGTCCTCTACCAGACCCCACTCTACTGTATGGCCATGTCATGATCGCGTTTTAGGCCATTCGGAAATGCTTGCATTATGCAGATAATGCAGCATGTCCCCTTCCCTCTCCCCCCAAGGTGATCCTGCCTATGAACGCCTGTACAAAATCAGGCCGATCATCGATCACTTCGGGGCCAAATATTTGGAGGTCTATGTACCTGGAAGGGAGGTCGCAGTTGATGAGTCTCTCCTTGCTTTCAAGGAGAGACTCATTTTCCGCCAGTATTTTCCCTCTAAGCGGGCGAGGTATGGCGTGAAGCTGTAAAACTTTGTGAGAGTACCTCAGGGTACACTTACAAGTTTCGTGTGTACGAGGGGAGAGATTCCCGTATTGAACCCACAGAATGTCCCCCCACTCTGGGTGTTAGCGGGAAACTTGTTTGGGAGCTTATGCACCCACTGCTAGATAAGGGTTACCACCTGTACGTGGATAACTTTTATACTAGTATCCCCTTGTTCCAGTCCCTCGCCGCCAGATACACGTCCGCTTGTGTGACCGTGCAGAGAAATCAATGTGGACTCCCTACCTACCCCCTCCAGGTGTCCTAGTACTGTCCAGAATTTACAGTAATGGCATCACCCCTGTCCCTGTGCGAGGTACAGCGGCAATTGTCCTCAAGCCCGATTGTATTGTCGACTACAATCGGTATATGGGAGGAGTTGATCTCTCCGATCAAGTCCTCAAGCCATATAACGCCATGCGCAAAACCCGGGCATGGTACAAAGAAGTTGCGGTCTACTTGGTACAGGTTGCCTTGTACAACTCTTTTGTGCTGTCCCAGAGCGCTGGCAAAACAGGTTAATTCCTCCAGTTCTATGAGGCAGTCCTCAAGGACCTGAACTTTTCTGACCGGGAAAGAGCAGGCTGGAGGAACTCGGGAACTAGAGGTGCCTGTAGGGAACTAGAGGCACCTGGATCATCCCTGGCCAACACTTTCCAGGTGTGGTCCCCCATACTGGAAAGAAGGTGTAAGAGTGTGTAAGAGGAGGGGTATACGGAAGGACACCACCACTCAGTGTGACACGTGCCCCAATCATCCGGGCCTCTCCATTGACGGTTGCTTCAGGGAGTACCACACTTCCATGGAGTACTAAATTTATAATCCCCTTCCCAAATTTTAATTCCATTTAGCCACTGACAATCGAAAAAAAAAACTATGGTTCTCAGACTTGAGACACCAATTTTTTTTTTATTTCTTTTCAAAAATTATATTTTGTAAAACTAAAATAAATAAAAAAGTAGGCAAATTAGCTATTGCCGCGTCCGTAAGAATATGCTCTATAAAAATACCCCATGACCTAAGCCCTCAGATTAACACGGTCAAAAAAAAAAAAAAAAAGAATCAGTGTAAAAAAAGGTATAATAGTGTAATCGCAAGCAAAAAAGTGTAATAGCAAGCAATCAAAATGTCATATGCTCCCCAAAATAGTGCCAATAAAACTGTCCTCTCATCCCGCAAAAATTGATCCCCTACCTAAGACATTCGGCTAAAAAATAAAAAAAACTGACTCTTAGACTATGGAGATACTAAAATGTTTTTATTTTTTTAAAGGATAATATAGTGAACTTGAGGCGGTGGGCATGTATGTATGCCTGTCTTTAAAATTGACTCTGTGTGCTTCTGACGATCCCTGGTGAGGGTGAAACGCGTAGAGCAAGATTGGGGTTGTTATGCTAGACAGCTTCTTGGGATGTTGATTTGTGCTCACATCAAAAATACTGGATGCATCCCATCACTGTATTGTGGGTGCATACCAGGGTGTGAACAGATGTTTATCAACTCTTTGTAGACGTAGGGCAGAGTGCATGTATTCTGGTGTGGTGTATTAGGAGCCAGACGTGCCGCCCATTTGTTAGCACGATTAGCCTCAAGCACCAGTGTTAGACAGCTTATGAGATATTGATTCGTGCTCATATCATGTTTGCTGGCTGCATCCCGTAACTGCAATGTGGGTGCATGCTAGGATTTGAGCAGATTTTTATGAATTCCATGTAATATAGGGCAGTGTATAAAGGTTCTGGTGCAGTACAATTTAGCCAGACGTACCGCCCATTGGTCAATAGTTTAGCTGCCTACAGCTGTGAGTAGAATGTGATCATATCCAGTCAGTGGTGTGTTCCCTGATAGCCACAAGGGATTATTCTAGGGTATGTTCACCACTTTGTAACACACAAGGAATGATCACAGTTCTCTGTGGTGCTCATTAGTGATGAGCGGCAGGTGCCATATTCGATCTCGACGAAATTTGCGAATATTCGAAAGAATATTCGTTTCATATTCGTCGAAATCGAATATTCATCATTATTCTAGTTATCACGATTAATATGCAATTTAAATAATCGCGTATTGCAATGTTATCTTAGGCTACTTTCCTATTGGTTTCATATCTAGAATTATAGAGAAGATGACGAATATGACGAATGTATTCGCCATATTCCTCAAAACGAAGATAACAAAGTATTCTCCATCTTCGTTTTAGCAACCTATTCGTCAACTTCGCTAATTGTAGCAATCAAATAGGAGGGTTGACTATAGAGACAGCTGTGTTTAATTCGCTATGCGATTATATTACTTAGCTTTTTTTAATAGAATAATTATATTACTTGATAATTATTATAATTATTCTATTTATTAAAAAAAAAATTATATAATCGCATAGCGAATTAAACACAGCTGTATCTATAGTCAACCCTCCTATTTGATTGCTAGAATTAGCGAAGTTGACGAATATATGTATTCGTCATATTCCTCAAAATGAAGATAACAAAGTATTCTCCATCTTCGTTTTAGCAACCATAGTAAACCATGTCTGTTGAAATCGCAATGCGATTAATTGCTATCTTACATATTAGGCTAGAATTAACAAATATGGAATATAGCAGCAGTGCTAAGTAGAAATCGCAATGCGATTACTTCAAGTTATATTAATCGCATTGCGATTTCAACTTAGAGCTGGGATTATAATGGGTCAGCTTGCTAGAATTAACGAAGTTAACGAATATGGAATATATTATAGCAGTGCTAATTGAAATCGCAATGCGATTAATGTAACTTGGAGTAATCGCATTGCGATTTCTACTTAGCACTGCTGCTATATTCCATATTCGTTAATTCTAGCCTAATATGTAAGATAGCAGTGCAATGCGATTAATATAACTTGAATTAATCGCATTGCGAGTTCAACGTTATTCTCAAATCCGACAGTACATTTTAGTATATGGAGACTCTCCCATGAGCATGGAAGTCGGCAGAAGCGGCAACGGGCACTGACTGGAGCAGCCAGGAAGCCAGGAATCCTCAGGACAGGTAAGAACTACTTTTGGGAAGTGGGAAAGAAAAAAATATAACTTAAAAAAAATAAAAATAAAGGAATATTCGAAATAGCGAATTTATAGCGCTATATTCGAAATATTCACGAATTAGCGAAGTGCCGATATTCGCGATAAAAATTCGCTATTCGAATATTCGCACTCAACACTCGTGATCATTAGTGACTCGTGCTTATTCACACCTGAGTGGCCAGACACAATATGAGAGCGTCATAGCTCATAGTGTAACAGAATTGTTTCTGAGCTAGTCTTTGGTGTGTTGCGAGTCATCTATTCAAGCGATTTAGGTAGAGTGTATGTTTGTCCCTCCCAATATTTTATAAACATTATCAATAAAGGTGATTTTATGTTTCTTTACAACATTCCTTTTTTCAGTGATTGTATTTAGATAGTGGAACTCAAACCATTAATTGTTCAGTGAAGTTTGATATAGTGTAAAACCTAAATACATTTTTTAAAAGTAGACACATTAGGTATTGCCACTTCTGTAACAATCTGTTTTTAAAAATACCCAATGACCTAACCCCTCAAATTAACATGGTCAAAAAAATAAAATAAAACCGGTGCCAAAACAGTTAATTTTTGGCAAATTTTCCATTTTTATCCATTGCTTCCAGTAACAAAGCAAGAGTTACCAGCCAAACAAAACCTAATATTTATTACCCTGATTCTGCAGTGTATAGTAACACCCCATATGTGGTCGTAAACTGCTGTATGACCAAAGAGCAGGGTGCAGAAGGACAGGAACGCCATATGGTTTCTGGAAGGCAGATTTTTGATGGCCTTTTCTTTTGACACCATTTCCTATTTGAAGAACCACTGATGCACCTCTGGAGTTGAAACTCCATAAAAGGTACAACATCTAAGAAACTACACCCCTCAAGGTATTCAAAACTGATTTTACAAAATTTGTTAACCCTTTATGTGTTCTTCAAGAGTTTATGGCAAATGGAGATGAAATTTCAGAATTTCTATTTTTGGTAACGTTGCCACACAAAAATGTAATATAGAGCAACCAAAAATCATATGTACCCTAAAATAGTCCCAACAAAACTGCCACCTTATCCCGTAGTTCCCAAAATGGGTCACTTTTATGGAGTATCTACACTAGGGGTGCATGAGGGGGGCTTCAAATGGGACATGGTGTAAATAAACCAGTCCAGCAAAATCTGCCTTCCAAAAACCACACGGCACTCCTGTCACTCTAAGCCCTACCGTGTGCCCATACAGTAGTTTACGACCACATATGGGGTGTTTCCGCAAACTATAGAACATGGTCAATGAATATTGGGTTTTGTTTGGCTTTTAACCCTTGCTTTGTTACTTGAAAAAATGGATCAAAATGGAAAATGTGCCAAAAAATTTAAATTCTGAAATTTCATCTCCATTTGCCAATAACTCTTGTGGAACACCTAATGGGTTAACAACATTTATAAAATCAGTTTTGAATACCTTTAGGGGTCTAGTTTCTAGAATGGAGTAATTTTTGGGTGGTTTCTATTATGTAAGCCTATTTAAGTGACTTCAGACCTGAACTGGTCCTTAAAAAGTGGGTTTTGGAAAATTTCAGAAAATTTGCTTCTAAACTTCTAAGCCTTGTACCGTCCCCAAAAAATAAAATGGCATTCCCAAACATGAAGTAGACATATGGAGAATGTAAATTGATAACTATTTTTGGAGGTATTACTATGTATTTTAGAAGTAGAGAAATTGAAACTTGGAAATTTGCAAATTTGTCAAAATTTTGGGTAAATTAGGTATTTTTTTTATAAATAAAAATGAATTTTTTGACTCAATTTTACCAGTGTCGTGAAGTACAATATGTGACGAAAAAATTTCAGAATGGCCTGGATAAGTAAGAGCGTGTTAAAGTTATTCCATGCATCCGGACCACTACTCTCTCAGTAAAGTAATACTTCCTACTATTGCTTTTAAACCTTTGCCCTTCTAATTTAAAATGATGTCCTCTTGTAGCAGTTTATTTTCTTTTAATTATTCTCTCCTATTTTACCGTGTTGATTCCCTTTATGTATTTAAAAGTTTCTGTCATATCCCCTCTGTCTCTTCTTTCTTCCAAGCTATACATGATAAGGTCCTTTAACCTTTCCTGGTAAGTTTTATCCCGCAATCCATGTACTAGTGTAGCCCTTCTCTCCAAAGTTTCAATATACTCCTGGAGACATGGTCTCCAGTACTGCACACAATACTCTAAATGAGGTCTCACTAGTGGTCTGCAGAGCGGCATGAGCACCTCCCTCTTTCTGCTACTGTTAATGCCTCTCCCTATACACAAAAGCTTTCTGCTAGGATTTCTTGCTGCTTTATGACATTGTCTGCCTACCTTTAGGTCATCGGAAATAATGACCCCTAAATCCCTTTCCTCAGATACTGAGGTTAGGACTGTATCACTGATTTTATATTCTGCTCTTGGGTTTTTACACCCCAGGTGCATTATCTTGCACTTATTAACATTAAATTTTAGTTGCCAGATTTTTGACCGTTCCTCTAGTTTTCCTAAATCCTTTTCCATTTGGTGTATCCCTCCAGGAACATCAACCCTGTTACAAATCTTTGTATCATCTGCAAAAAGACCTTACCATTGAGGCCTTCTGCAAAAGATATTAAACAATATGGTTCCCAGAACAGATCCCTGAGGTACCCCACTGGTAACATGACCATGGTCTGAATATACTCCATTGACTACAGCCCTCTGTTGTCTGTCCCTCAGCCACTGCCTAATCCATTCAATAATATGGGAGTCCAAGCTCAAAGACTTCAGTTTATTGATAAGCCTTCTATGTGGGACAGTATCAAAGCCTTACTAAAGTCCAGATAAGTGATGTCTACTGCACCTCCGACATCTATTATTTTAGTCATCCAATCAAAAAAGTCAATAAGATTAGTTTGATATTATCTCCCTGAAGTAAACCCATGCTGTTTTTCATCAATCAATCCATGGGATTTTTGATGTTCTACAATCCTCTCCTTAAGTATGGTTTCGATAAATTTCCCCACTATTGATGTCAGGCTTATTGGCCTAGAGTTGCCTGATTCCTCCCTACTACCTTTCTTGTAAATGGGCACAACATTTGCTAATTTCCAATCTTCTGGGACGACTCCTGTTACCACTGATTGTTTAAATAAATCTGTTACTGGCTTTGCTAGTACATCACTAAGCTCTTTTAACCCCTCCAGGACCTAGGACGAGAATGCTCGTCCTAACTTGTGGCTACTTAATGCACTAGGACGATCATTCTCGTCCTAGGATTAACCGGCTTCCCCCCGCCTCCTTCCATGATCAGCAGCAGGGGCCCGACTAATACTGACACTCCGACCCCTGCTGTATCCGCCAGCATCAGTGAAAACACCGATGCCGGCGGATTAACCCCCTGTATGCCGCGGTCGCACTGACCACGGTATACAGGAAGTTTGCGGCAGTTTCTACATCCCCATTGGGTCCCCGTGCTGCGGTGACGGGGACTCGATGGTTGCTATGGCAGCCCAAATGCCTTTAACAGACATCAGAACTGCCAGCTACGGAAGCCCAGGAGATCCAGCCCCAGGCTGGGTCTCCTAGGCAACTGTTAGCGTCTTACAGTGTAAGACACTAACAGTTCAATACAGCACAATACAGATGTATTGTGCTGTATTGAAACAGGGATAAGACCCTGAAATCTTGAAGTCCTATAGTGGGACAAAACCTAAAGTGAAAAAAGAAGTTAAAAAAAAAGTTTTAAAAAAAGAAAAAGATTAAAAGTTTCAAGTAAAAAAAAAAAAAACGCCCATTTCCCAAAATAAAGTAAAAAAAAAAGTAGACACATTAGGTATCGCCGCGTCCGTATCGACCGGCTCTATAAAAATGTCACATTACCTAACCCCTCAGGTAAACATCGTAAAGAAAAATAAATCCATGTAAAAAAAGCCATTTTTTTGTCACCTTACATCACTAAAAGCGATCACCAAGCGATCAAAATGTGTATGCCCCCCAAAATAGTACCAATATAACCGTCACCTCATCCCATAAAAAATTTGCCCCGACAATCGCCCAAAAAAAATAAATAAATATGGCTCTCAGACTGTGGAGACACTAAAATATGATTTTTTTTTTAGTTTCAAAAGTGATGTTATTGTGTAAAACGTAAATAAATAAAAAGAAAGTAGACATATTAGGTATCGCCGCATTTGTGCTGTACAAAAATATCACATGAACTAACCTGTCAGGTGAACACCGTAAAAAAAAAAAAAAAAAAAAAAAACAACATCGCAAAAAGTATAATACCAATCCATCAAAAAGTCATACGCACCAAAAAATCATACCAATGAAACCGTCATCTCATTCCGCAAAAAATAAGACAAACCATTAGAAAACGTGGTGTGGTGTTTAACAAGCAGGATATGCTCAACCCATATGCAGTTGTGCATGTATCTAGGGGAGCACATCCTGCACTTGTAGTCCGTTGCTAGGGGCATTTAACAGCAAAAAATGCATACAATGGAAGATGCCAGCAACGGACTACAAGTACCACAATAACCATCCTACATACGATAACGATAATGTGGATGTGGAGAACCATCAAAAACATAACCATAGCAAAGGCAGGTGCGCTTTGCGGCAATACTAAACCCTCACACTGATAAAATTGAGGGGTTAGTTCGACATATCCTAAAACACGAATCAAAAGGCTACGTAGTTTTGGTTTAAAAGCAGCAGTCCTGTAGAGGAGTAGGTCCCACTCCTTAACAATGAAAAGTACAAATAGGAAAGCCAGGTCCGCGCTATTCTCAGAGCACCACAAATGTCACTCCAGGTAACCTTTTCTTTTTCTTTAAGACAGAAGTATGGTCCACACTTCCAATACCGACTGAATGTCACATTTCCAGAAGACCTTTTGGAATTAGAAAGACCACATAGCGCAATACTGTATAGGATATGTGATAACAATTTGCTTTATTCTACTTACAAAGTATCTTCTCATAAAATCACAAAACAGACAACAGATCCCCGCTGTGCAGGTAAACGCCCGACCCGGGTTTCGCCCTTTCGGCTTCGTCAGGGGCTGTCCAATCAATACTGCACGGGTTACTGATAAAACCACCGTGCACTCTGCATTACTTCCGGGATAGTTACTTCCATATAATCGCGAGCAACATATACATAATAACAAAAAAATTTCAAATCAATACACCAATGATTAAAAAACACCAATAACAGTATAGCGAAATATTGATATATAGTATAAATGATAAAAGAGCAACATCACCAATAATTATAAAGAGAACCGACTCATAAACAAAACAGCAATAAAACTGCTAAGATAAAACAATAATAAAATTATAAATATAAATACCTCGATAAAAGCAGTGAATAATCCGTGATAAATACAAGATGATAATATTGTACCTGCCGATGGGGTCACAGACAGCACAATACAGCTAACTGCTGATATTACAATACTCCACACAAACAGAAGTGGGTGGGAGGGCAGCACTAATTTTCTTATATTTCTTGTTGTCCAGAGGGAAATAATTTAGGGAGAGGGGAGAGGAGCACCAGAGGGGACAATAGACCCTATGGTCTTTAGAGCATACATGCAGATTTTAAATCCCACTCGATGTTCAACCCTCTCGGTTGCACAGTGTTGAGATTGAAAATCCATTCCGCCTCTCTCTTATCTATCTGTTTCTTTGGATCGCCCCCTCTCCAATCCTTCTGGACTAATTCGAGCCCACAAAAGCGAAGTCCTTTTTGGCATTCGACATATCCTACTAGGAGGACATGTCTTAAGCTCGGACACCACGGCAAGGTCCCTCAAGTAGCCCGAGGCCCTACCACTCAACCTACCTGTGCCGTATGAGGGATACCAGGAGCCGTTGGGCATTACAGGAGCGTAAGGCCTGACTCACAGACAGATCACCAGTGACCTCCAGCATGTAACCATGCTTGCAATGGGAGTTTATACACCTCCAAACATAAGAATTTACGAACCATTAGAAAATGTGGTGTTAATCAGGCAGGATATGCTCAAACCCATATGCAGTTGTGCATGTATATAGGTGAGCATATCCTGCACTTGCAGTCCGTTGCTGATGGCTGACTGTGAGTCAGGCCTTTTGCTCCCAAAATTTGCCCACTGGCCCCTGGTATTGCCCATACGGCACAGGTAGGTGAGTGGTAGGGCCTTGGGCTACTTGAGAGACCTTGGCGTAGTGCCCGAGCTTAAGACATATCCTCCTAGTAGGATATGTCGAACTAACCTCTCAATTTTAACATCAGTATGAGGGTTTAGTATTACCGCAGAGTGCACCTGTCTTTGCTATTTTTCAGGTTTTTGATTGTTCTCCACATCCACATTATCGCTATTGTATGTAGGATGGTTATTGTGGTACTTGTAGTCTGTTGCTGGCATCTTCCTTTGTATGCATTTTTTGCTGTTGATTGCCCCTAGCAATGGACTACAAGTGCAGGATGTGCTCCCCTAGATACATGCACAACTGCATATGGGTTGAGCATATCCTGCTTGTTAAACACCACACCATGTTTTCTAATGGTTTGTATAATATGTTTGGAGGTGTATAAAACTCCGATTTAAATGTGCCTGCTTTTCATCTACAGGCTACATTCAGGTGCACCTGGGAGGCTCTGGGCCATATCAGCCGGTCTCGGGTGGGGCTCACAGGCACCTCCCACCTCCCATTGCAAGCATGGTTACATGCTGGAGGTCACTGGTGAGCTGTCTGTGAGTCAGGCCTTACGCTCCCATAATGCCCAACGGCTCCTGGTATTGCCCATACGGCACAGGTAGGTTTAGTGGTAGGGCCTCGGTCTACTTGAGGGACCTTGCTGTGATGTCCGAGCTTAAGACATGTCCTCTTAGTAGGATATGTCGAACTAACCCCTCAATTTTATCAGTGTGAGGGTTTAGTATTGCCGCAGAGTGCACCTGCTTTTGCTATGGTTATGCCGCAAAAAATAAGACCCTAAGACTATTGCCAAAAAATAAAAAAGCTATGGCACTCAGAATATGGAGATACTAAAATATGATTTTTTTGTTTAATAAATGTTGTTATTGTGTAAAACGTAAATAAATAAAAAGAAAGTATACATATTAGGTATTGATTCGTCCGTAAGAACCTGAATAAATATATCACATGACCTAACCCTTCAGATGAACACCGTAAAAAAATTAAAATAAAAACGATGTAAAAAACGCAATTTTTTTGTCACCTTACATCACAAAAAGTGTAATAGCAAGCGATCAAAAAGTCATATGCACCCCAAAATAGTGACAATCTAACCGTCATCTCATCCCGCAAAAATGATACCCAACCTGAAACAATCGCCTAAAAACTGAAAAAACTATGGCTAACTAAGACAATTGCCGAAACAATATAAAAACTATGGCTCTCAGACTATGGAGACACTAAAACATGATTTTTTTTGTTTCAAAAATAATATTATTGTGTAAAACCTAAATAAAATAAAAAAGTACACATATTGTGTATTGCCACGTCTGTAACGATCTGCGCTATAAAAAATACCACAAATCAATTTTTTTGTCACCTTACATCAAAAAAAGTGTCATCCCAAGCAATTAAAAAGTCATACACACCCCAAAATCATACCAATCAAACTGTCATCTTATTCTGCAAAAAATGAGATCCTAACTAAGACAATCGCCCCAAAAATATAAAAACTATGGCTCTCAGAATATGGAGACACTAAAACATGATTTTTTTTACAGAAATGCTTTATTATGCAAAATTGAAACAAACAATCAAAAAAGTACACATATTTGGTATTGACGCATCCGCAACAACCTGCTCCATAAAAATACTACATGATCTAACCTGTCAGATGAACACAAAAAGTGTAATACAGAGCAACCAAAAATCATATTTACCCTAAAATAGTAGCAATAAAACTGCCACCTTATCATGTAGATTCCAAAAGGGGGTCTTTTTTGGAGTTTCTACTCTAGGGCTGCATCAGGGGGGAGCTGATGATGGGACAATCATTCCAGCAAAATCTGCCTTCAAAAACTGTATGGCATTCCTTTCCTTCTGCGCCCTGCCGTGTTCCCGTACAGCAGTTTACAACCACATATAGCAGGGGTTAGCAACCTTCGGCACTCCAGCTGTTGTGAAACTACAATTCCCAGCATGCTCCATTCATTTCTATGAAATTTCAGAGAAAAACAGAGGATGCATGCATGCTGAGAGTTGTAGTTTTACAACAGCTGTAGTGCCGGAGGTTGCCTACCCCTGACATAAAGGGTGTTTCTGTAAACTACAGAATCAGGGCAATAAATATTGAGTTATGTTTGGCTGTTAACCCTTGCTTTGTTACTGAAAAAATAATTATTAAAATGGAAAATCTACCAAAAAAGTGAAATTTTGAAATGTTATCTCCATATTCCATTAACTCTTGTGGGGTCACTTTTGAGTGATTTCTATTATGTAAGCTCCACAAAGTGACTTCAGACCTGAATTGATCCTTAAAAAGTGGGTTTTGGAAATTTTCTGAAAAATTTCAAGATTTACTTCTAAACTTCTAAGTCTTCTAACGTCCCCAAAAAATAAAATAGCATTCCTAATATGATCCAAACATGAAGTAGACATATGGGGAATGTAAAGTAATAACTATTTTTGGAGTTATTACTATCTATTATAAAAATATATATTATAAAAATAGAGAAATTGAAAGTTGCTAATTTGCTAAATTTTCCAAATTTTTTGTAAATTTGGTATTTTTTTTATAAATAAAAATGAAATTCTTTGACTCAGTTTTACCACTGTCATGAAGTACAATATGTGACAAGAAAACTATCTCAGAATGGCCTGGATAAGTAAAAGCGTTTTAAAGTTATTACTACATATAGTGACACACGTCAGATTTGCTAAAAATGGCTGGGTCCTTAAGGTGAAAAATGTCTGGGTCCTTAAGGGGTTAATAGCTTTGGGTGTCCTATCAGGCCCCCTGACTTATTTGTATTAATTTTATACAGCTGACATAGAACATCAACCTCATTCTCTGTAAAGACACATTCATCAAAAGATTTATTAGTCTTCTCCTTTGTTTTCCTTTGTAAAAACTGAACAGAAGTACTAATTGAGGCAGTCAGCTAGTTCTTTATCTTCTTCCATATACCTTCCTTCTTTTGTTTTTAATTTAGTAATTCCTTGTTTTAATTTCCTTTTTTCATTTAATTTCCTTTTTTCAATTTTGCTCTTTCCCTTGGTGTGCCCATTTTGTCTCTTCCTAAGCCCATTCATATCATCGCTATTGATTCCACTCCTTTGGTGGGCGGAACGGTAGAAAACTGTACTCCTGAAGTGACCTTGACTGTGGAAGCCATCCATACGGAGAGTAGTTATTTTGTTATTTTAAAGAATTTACCTGTGGAGATAGTGATGGGCATGCCTTGGCTCCAGCTTCATAACCCAGTTATCAACTGGTCCACGGGTGAATTAGAGAAATGGGGATTAAAACGTGATTCTTGCTGTCTTCCTGTTATTCAGGTTGGTATTACTACAGAATCTAAAACTCTTTTCTTGTACATTAGTGACTTTGCTGATGTTTTTTCCATGTCCGAGGCTGATTTCCTTCTCCCTCATAGACCATATTATTGTGCTAATGATCTTATTCTGGGATTTAAGTACCCTACGGGTCATATTTACAATTTGCTCAAAAGGAAGTCTATGAGGGACTACTTGAAGGAAAAATTAGTCCCTTGGTGTCTCTTATGAGGGCAGGGTTTTTCTTAGTTGAAAAAAAGGATGGTAGACTAAAACCATGTATTGATTATATAGAGTAGAGACAAAATTACTGTCAGGAAGCAGTACTCTTTGCCTTTGATTCCAAGTGGTTTGTGTAATGCTCCAGCGGTTTTCCAGATTTTTGTCAATGACATTTTTAGACAATTTATTGGAAAATTCATAATTGTTTATTTGGATGATATTCTGATTTATTCACCAGACTGGGATTCTCATGTTAGTCACACTAGACAGGTACTGGAGGTTCTTCAGGAGAACCGATTATTTACTAATGGGGAGAAGTGTATATTTGGAGTGCAGGAGATTTCATTTTTGGGATATATTCTCACTGTCCAATCCTTAAAGATGGATCCGGGGAAAGTACATGCTATTCTGGAGTGGGTGATAACTTTCTCTCTTAAACAAAGCTTCCTAGGTTTTTCTAATTATACTAAAATGTTCTATTTTCGCCAAGCCTCTCACCAAAATAACCAAGAAGGGGGCAGATCTAGTGAACTGGTCGCCAGAGGCCAAAGAGGCTTTTGAAACACTCAAGAAGTGTTTCGTTAACACCCCAGTGTTAATTCAACCAGACCAAGATAGGCCTCTTGTGGTTGAGGTTGATGCCTCCGAGGTTGGAGTAGGGCAGTACTTTCCCAGGGCTCATCAACTCTCAATAACTTAAGGCCATGTGCCTTCTTTTCTGGTAAGTTCTCTGTTTTTGAGAGAAATTATGATATCGGTAATTGAGACTTACTTGCCATTAAATGGGCTCTTGGGGAATGGCGTCATGTTTTGGAGAGGGTTCAACATCGTGTTACGGTACGTACTGATCATAAGAATTTAATATTTTTGGAATCTGCTAAACATTTGAATCCCAGACAAGCTAGGTGGGCATTATTCTTAAAACGTTTTAACTTTTGCATTACTTTTAGGCCAGGAAGTAAAAATGTCAAAGCAGATGCCTTATCCTGAAGTTTTTGTCCCCTTCAATCTCCTGTTACTCCACCAGAACATATTTTGCCTCCGATTTGACGACCGAACTTGCTGCGGGACAACACTTGGCTCCAGTACAATACCCTGAAGATAAGTTGTTTGTCCCTATTTATTCGCGTCTCTGACTGTTAGGTGAGTGCCAAAATTCTGTTTTTAGTGGACATCCGAGTATTAATGCCACCAAGGAACTAGTCTCCAGGTTTTATTGGTGGCCCACCTTGTCTAGGGACGTCCACTCATATGTATCTGCTTGTGAGATTTGTGCCAGGTCCAAGACTCCTAGGTCCCATCCTGCGGGTGAGTTGCGACCTCTGCCCATCCCTAGTAGACCGTGATCCCATATTTCCATGGACTTTATTACTGACCTACCACTGTCGGAGGGTAAGTCGGTGGTGTGGGTAGTTGTTGGCAGATTTAGCAAAGTGGTTAATTTCATCCCTCTGTAAAAATTGCCCAATGCTAAGACTTTGGCTTCTCATTTTATGGATTATGTTATACGTCTACATGGTATTCTGCAGAATATAGTTTCGGATCGAGGCGTTCAATTTGTCTCAAAATTTTGGAGGGCTTTTTTGTCATAAATTTAATGTCTTTGTCTTTTTCTTCGGCCTTTCATCCGGAAACCAAAGGTCAAACTGAACGTTTAAACCAGTCTCTGAAACAGTGTTTGAGGTGTTACGTCTCTGTACCAACAACTTTAGGTGAAACATTTGTCACTGGCTGAATTCACCATTAATAATCAGATGAACTTGTCTATCGATAGGTCTCCCTTCTTTTGTAATCTTGGATTTCATCCACATATCAGCTCAATTTCGCCATCTTCCTCTCAGATTCCTGTGAATGCGTCATTCCTGTGCACAGTAGGGGCCTAGGTTCAGTCGAACCTTAAAAATACCCCGCTCTCAATGCAGCCCCGCCGGCATCCCGCTGGTGAGTGGCGAAGACGTGGCTTGCGTCCTCGTCTCCATGGTGAAGGTGGGGAAGACCCAGCTGCGCACGCTTCCTCAGAGTGGCCGGCGTCCTCCATCCCTTACGCAACGAGCAGGATAAGAACTGAGCGCCGATTACAATGAATCTGTGCTCAGGAATAGTGAGGGGCAGGACATAAGACAAATCACACTGGCCACGTCATGTGACTCAACTGCCAGGGGTATTTAAACAGGTAACCTGCTGGTCACAGGTTGCCTGTGATTGGTCTTATTACCCTCACTAGCATTCTATGTTAGTGATGAGCGACCACGTGTATTCGTCACATTGCTCGAGTCTCCTCCCCACACTTTTGGCGCCTTCTAAGCAGCTAATCAAGGTCCAGGTAAGTTATTCCACTCAGTGTAAGGCCATAGCAATGTTAGCTGTAAGCCTTACACTGATTGGCTGACCGGAACACGTGATACCATTTCATATAGGAGCTGAGGTCCGGCGTTGGGCTCATTCATAGTCAGGGAGAGCAAACAGTAGGCAGGGAAAGATAGCATTTTGCTCTAAACTTACTGATTTCACTCCAGAAACCTTATTGAAAGACCTAACAGTCCTTTTAAGGACTAGAGTGTGTGTTTGACAGCAGTGCAGCACCTTTATTTTTAAGAAGGGGGTTAATTCAGCACTATCAGGGACAGGCATTACCAGGAAGGGACAGAAAAGTGCAGGGCTTGAAAATCGCCTTGATAACTTTGATAAGACAGAAAGATTTCAGATTAGTGACATCTACAAAACGCCATCATTAAGCAGTGTGTCGGGCAGATATTATCAAAAGGGGCTTATTCACTACAGTGTTCCTTGGTACTAAGATATACACTGCACCATCATAAAGCAGTGTGTTGGGCAGACATTATTAAAAGGGGCTTATTCACTACTGTGTGCCTGGTATTGAGATATACACTGCGCCACAATAACGCAGTGTGTTGGGCAGATGTTATTAAAAGGGGCTTATTCACTACAGTGTTCCTGCTACCGAGATATATGTTGTACCATCAGAAAAATTATTTGTTCTGGGGAAATTAACCTAACTTGTGCCACATCTTTGTGTGCGTTCAATCTGCAACTGTTATATTAATTACTCCAGCAGACAGTGATTTATATTTTGTCCGTAGTTAAGTTGTGGTCACAACCGTATATACAGTATTCCAGCAGAGAATACATTTTATTTGGGACAAATTTGTATCCAGTATAGAACTACATCTGAATAAAGAGTGTATTGTCAAAATTAAATTATCTCTGGCCTAGTGTAGTGGCGAAAAATTGTATTTCTCTGTCTCCTGTTCATTACAGAAGGCGAATACAGTGGCCGTGGCCCAGGACGTGATGCTGATGGTGCAAGCAGAGGCCGTGGCCCTGGGTGTGATGCTGATGTTGCAAGCAAAGGCTGTGGCCCTTGGCATGATGCTGATGGTGCAAGCAGAGGCCGTGGTCTTGGGCGCAATTAAACTGTGCCTGCTGCCAGTGCACCAGCAAAAACCCCAAAAAATCCATCTTACCCAGCTTCATGTCTAACTTAGATGGGTGGCACAGGATAACACTGTCCAAGTCTGACCAGTGCGAAAAGGTGGTCGTTTGGATTGCAGAAGATAATGCTTCCAGTCGGTTAAGCACAACCCTCTCTTCCACGAAGTCCAGTCTCTGTAGTCAAGAGTCCTTTTCAACCGAATCCTCACTCTGATCCTTCTTCCTCCCACCATGTCGCGAATGGCCAAACAAGTGATCACACTCGGATATTCACATGACCTCTTTTCATCATCAATGAAGAAGGCCACTTTCAGTTATTTCGGCCCAGCACCCAGACAGAGGAGAGAGGTCCCGCAGCAAGGAATCATGCGTTATATCACCCACCACTGGAAAAGGCTACTTTCAGTTATTTCGGCCCCAGCACCCAGACAGAGGAGAGAGGTCCCACAGCAAGGAATAAGGCGCCATATTACCCACCACAGGAGAAGGCCACTTTCAGTTATTTTGGCCCAGCACCCAGACAGAGGAGAGAGGTCCCACAGCAAGGAATCATGTGTTATATCACCCAGCACTGGAGAAGGCCACTTTCAGTTATTTCGGCCCCTGCACCCAGACCGAGGAGAGAGGTCCCACAGCAAAGAATCATGCGTCATATCACCCACCACTAGAGAAGGCCAATCAGTTATTTCGGCCTCAGCACCCAGACAGAGGAGAGAGGTCCAACAGCAAGGAATAAGGCGTCATATCACCCACCACTGGAGAAGGCCACTCAGTTATTTCGGCCCCAGCACCCAGACAGAGGAGAGAGGTCCCACAGCAAGGAATAAGTCGTCATATCACCCACCACTGGAGAAGGCCACTTTCAGTTATTTCGGCCCAGTAACCAGACCGAGGAGAGAGGTCCCACAGCAAGCAATCATGCGTCATCTCACCCACCACTAGAGAAGGCCACTTTCAGTTATTTCGGCCCCAGCACCCAGACAGAGGAGAGAGGTCCCACAGCAAGGAATAAGGCGTTATATCACCCACCACTGGAGAAGGCTACTTTCAGTTATTTCGGCCCCTGCACCCAGACAGAGGAGAGAGGTCCCACAGCAAGGAATCATGTGTTATATCACCCACCACTGGAGAAGGCCACTTTCAGTTATTTCGGCCCCTGCACCCAGACAGAGGAGAGAGGTCCCACAGCAAGGAATAAGGCGCCATATTACCCACCACTGGAGAAGGCCACTTTCAGTTATTTCGGCCCAGCACCCAGACAGAGGAGAGAGGTCCCACAGCAAGGAATCATGCGTCATATCACCCACCACTGGAGAAGGCCACTCAGTTATTTCGGCCCCAGCACCCAGACAGAGGAGAGAGGTCCAACAGCAAGGAATAAGGCGTCATATCTCCCACCACTGGAGAAGGCCACTCATTTATTTCGGCACCAGCACCCAGACAGAGGAGAGAGGTCCCACAGCAAGGAATAAGTCGTCATATCACCCACCACTGGAGAAGGCCACTTTCAGTTATTTCGGCCCCAGCACCCAGACAGAGGAGAGAGGTCCCACAGCAAGGAATAAGGCGTCATATCTCCCACCACTGGAGAAGGCCACTCAGTTATTTCGGCACCAGCACCCAGACAGAGGAGAGAGGTCCCACAGCAAGGAATCATGCGTCATATCACCCACCACTGGAGAAGGCCACTTTCAGTTATTTCGGCCCCAGCACCCAGACAGAGGAGAGAGGTCCCACAGCAAGGAATAAGGCGTCATATCACCCACCACTGGAGAAGTCCACTTTCAGTTATTTCGGCCCCAGCACCCAGACAAAGGAGATAGGTCCCACAGCAAGGAATCATGCGTCATATCACCCAATACTGGAGATGGCCACTTTCAGTTATTTCGGCCCCAGCACCCAGACAGAGGAGAGAGGTCCCACAGCAAGGAATCATGCGTCATATAACCCACCACTGGAGAAGGCCACTCAGTTATTTCGGCCCCAGCACCCAGACTGAGGAGAGAGGTCCCACAGCAAGGAATAAGTCGTCATATCACCCACCACTGGAGAAGGCCACTTTCAGTTATTTCGGCCCAGTAACCAGACCGAGGAGAGAGGTCCCACAGCAAGGAATCATGCGTCATCTCACCCACCACTAGAGAAGGCCACTTTCAGTTATTTCGGCCCCAGCACCCAGACAGAGGAGAGAGGTCCCACAGCAAGGAATAAGGCGTCATATCACCCACCACTGGAGAAGTCCACTTTCAGTTATTTCGGCCCCAGCACCCAGACAGAGGAGAGAGGTGCCACAGCAAGGAATCATGCGTCATATCAACCACCACTGGAGAAGGTCACTTTCAGTAATTTCGGCCCAGCATCCAGACAGAGGAGAGGTTCATTCAACTTTTGGTTGCACCGCAAGATCATGGTAAAGTTAAAAAAAATCAGGATTCAACAAAGAAGTGCCCCGGAGTACAAGAATACATAGTTGAGGGGGAGGCAGTTATAAATGTCTATTCTGCACAAGGGAGGCACAGGTCCTGTGGGATCCATGCCTGGTTCATTTTTATGAACGTCAGCTTGTCCACGTTGGCTGTGGACAGGTGGCTGCATTTTTCAGTAATGACGCCCCCTGCCTTGCTGAATACACGTTCGGACAAAACGCTGGCCACCGGGAAGGCCAGCACCTCCAAGGCATAAAATGCCAACTCTGGCCACGTGGACAATTTGGAAACCCAGAAGTTGAATGGGGCCGAACCATCAGTCAGTACGTGGAGGGGTGTGCAGACGTACTGTTCAACCATGTTCGTGAAATGCTGCCTCCTGCTAACACGTTCCGTATCAGGTGGTGGTGCAGTTAGCTGTGGCGTGGAGACAAAACTTTTCCACATTTCTGCCATGCTAACCCTGCCCTCAGAGGAGCTGGCCGTGACACTGCTGCATTGGCGACCTCTTGCTCCTCCTCTGCCTTCACCTTGGGCTTCCACCTGTTCCCCTGTGACATTTGGGAATGCTCTCAGGAGCGCGTCTACCAGCGTGCGCTTGTACTCGCGCATTTTCCTATCATGCTCCAGTGCAGGAAGTAAGGTGGGCACATTGTCTTTGTACCGGGGATCCATCAGGGTGGCAACCCAGTAGTCCGCACACGTTAAAATGTGGGCAACTTTGCTGTCGTTGCGCAGGCACTGCAAAATGTAGTCGCTCATGTGTGCCAGGCTCCCCAGAGGGAAGGATAAGCTGTCCTCTGTGGGAGGCATATTGTCATCGTCCTCCGTATCCCCCCAGCCAAGCACCAGTGATGGGCCTAAGCTGTGTCGGGTGCCACCCCGCTGTGAACCTGCTTCATCCTCATCCTCCTCCACCTCCTCCTCATCGTCCTCGTCCTCCAGTAATGGGCGCTGGCTGGCCATATTTGTACCTGGCCTCTGCTGTTGCAAAAAACTTCCCTCTGAGCCACTTCTAACAGACTGGCCTGAAAGTGCTAAAAATGACCCCTAATCCTCCTCCTCCACCTCCTGGGCCACCTCCTCTTCCATCATCACCCTAAGCGTTTTCTCAAAGAGACATAGAAGTGGTATTGTAACGCTGATAATGGTGTCATCGCCACTGGCCATGTTGGTGGAGTACTCGAAACAGCGCAACAGGGCACACAGGTCTCGCATAGATGCCCAATCATTGGTGAAGTGGTGCTGTTCCGCAGTACGACTGACGCGTGCGTGCTGCAGCTGAAGCTCCACTATGGCCTGCTGCTGCTCGCACAGTCTCTCCAGCATGTGCAAGGTGGAGTTCCACCTGGTGGGCACGTCGCATATGAGGCTGTGAGCGGGAAGGCCGAAGTTCCGCCGTAGCGCAGACAGGCGAGCAGCGGCAGGATGTGAACGCCGGAAGCGCGCACAGATGGCCCGCACTTTATGCAGCAGCTCTGACATGTCGGGGTAGTTGTGAATGAACTTCTGCACCACCAAATTCAGCACATGCGCCAGGCAAGGGATGTGCGTCAAACCGGCTAGTCCTAGAGCTGCGACGAGATTTTGCCCATTATCGCACACCACCAGGCCGGGCTTGAGTCCCACCGGCAGAAACCACTCGTCGGTCTGTTGTTCAATACCCCGCCACAACTCCTGCGCGGTGTGGGGCCTGTCCCCCAAACATATGCGTTTCAGAATGGCCTGCTGACGTTTACCCCGGGCTGTGCTGAAGTTGGTGGTGAAGGTGTGTGGCTGACTGGATGAGCTGGTGGAAGCAGAGGAGGAAGCCAAGTAGGAGGAGAAGGCTACAGGAGGCAAAGAATGATGCCCTGCGATCCTTGGCGGCAGAAGGACATGCGCCAAGGAACTCTCCGCCTGGGGCCCAGCCGCCACTACATTTACCCAGTGTGCAGTTAGGGAGATATAGCGTCCCTGGCCGTGCTTACTGGTACACGTATCTGTGGTTAGGTTGACCTTGCCATAGATGGCGTTGCACAGTGCACACTTGATTTTATCGGATACTTGGTTGTGCAGGGAAGGCACTGCTCTCTTGTAGAAGTAGTGCTGGCTGGGAACAACATACTGTGGGACAGCCAAGGACATCAGCTGTTTGGAGCTGTCTGTGTCCATCAGCCTGAATGACAGCATTTCAAAGGCCAGTAGTTTAGAAATGGTAGCATTCAGGCCCAGGGCTCAAGGGTGACTAGGTGGGAATTTACGCTTTCTCTCCAAGGTTTGTGAGATGGAGAGATGAACGCTGCCGTGTGACATGGTGGAGATGCTTGGTGACGCAGGTGGTGGTGTCGTTGCACATCCTCTGTTTGGTGGGCAGCAGGTGCCAAATTTCCTCCCGAGGCGGAGGAAGAGACCCAGGCAGCGGCAGAAGAGGGTGCAGGGGGAGCCAAATTGAGTTCCTTGCTTTTAAGTTGTTTACTCCACTGCAGTTCATGCTTTGCATGTAGATGCCTGGTCATGCAGGTTGTGCTAAGGTTCAAAACGTTAATGCCTCGCTTCAAGCTCTGATGGTACGGCGTTTAAACCACTCGGGTCTTGTTGTCAGCACATTGTTTAAAGAAGTGCCATGCCAGGGAACTCCTTGAAGCTGCCTTTGGGGTGCTTGGTCCCTGGTGGCGGTGGCCAGTAGCAGGCAAACTCTCTTGGAGGCGGCTGTTCTGCTTTTGCCCCCTGCTCCCTCTTTTGCTACGCTGTTGGCTCGGTCTCACCACTGCCTCCTTCTCTGAACTATGAAAGTCTGTGGCACGACCTTCATTCCATGTGGGGTCTAGGACCTCATCGTCCCCAGCATCGTCTTCCACACAGTCTTCCTCCCTGACCTCCTGTTCGGTCTGCACACTGCAGAAAGACGCAGCAGTTGGCACTGGTGTTTCGTCATCATCAGAGACGTGCGGACTGCGATTAGATGGTATTCCCATGTCCTCATCATCAGGAAACATCAGTGGTTGTGCATCAGTGCATTCTATGTCTTCCACCACTGGGGAAAGGCTCGGAGGATTCCCTTGGGAAACCCTGCCAGCAGAGTCTTCAAACAGCATAAGAGACTGCTGCATAACTTGAGGCTCAGACAGTTTCCCTGATATGCATGGGGGTGATGTGACAGACTGATGGGCTTGGTTTTCAGGTGCCACCTGTGCGCTTTCTGCAGAAGACTGGGTGGGAGATAATTTTGTGAACATGCTGGATCCACTGTCGGCCACCCAATTGACTCGCGCCTGTACCTGCTCAGGCCTTACCATCCTTGGAAAGGCATTGGGCCCCACCAAATATCGCTGTAAATTCTGGCGAGTACTGGAACCTGAGGTAGTTGGTTCACTAGGACGTGTGGCTGTGGCAGAATGGCCATGTCCTCTCCCAGCACAAGAGGGTACACTAACACCACCACGACCGCGTCCCTTACCAGATGTTTTCCTCATTGTTGCCGTTCACCAAGCACCACAATAAGAAAAAAAATATTCGGCCCAATGTATTGATTTCAAATTCAGGCATTTTTTACAGGCACCTAACACTATCTGCCTATTTATTTATGTAGCGTATTACACTAATCCAGGTACAGCAGTAACCACTGATTAAGTGGAATATCTCTTTCAGAGCTAGTATTTACGCCCTGGATGAAAGGTATCCTTTTATGGACAGAATTATAATTGGCCTGCAACAGCTCGAACACCAGATTCAGGGTATTGCTATTTTAGCAATTGAATTTCACCCCAGAACAAAATATATGTTTTTGCGGACACTATTATAGTTTGCCAGCCACAGCTGAGACACCAGATTTATGGTATTGCTATTTTGGCAATTGAATTTCACCCCAGAACAAAATATATGTTTTTGCGGACACTATTATAGTATGCTAGCCAGTGCTGGGACACCAGATTTAGGGGTTGCTGTTTTGACAATTGAATTTCACCACAGAAAATAATCTATCCTTTGCCAAACAGCAGACAGTATTATACTTGGCTAGCCAAAGCTGGAACACCAGATTTAGGGGATTGGTATTTTGGCAATTGTATTTAACCCCTTAATAAAATATAGAAATTGCTATCCTGAGTTTCTAGGGGTAACAATTAGCACAGCCAAGCCCCTGATGTAGGATATAGCAAAACAAAACTAGTATTGATGGACTGATGGACTTGGTGGCAGCTTGTTCTAGTGCACCACAAGTCACAAAATGGCCGCCAATCACCCCAGAAAATAAGTGACAGAAAAATGCTCTGTGCAGCCTAAAAACCAGTGAGCAAGTAACTAGCAGAAGTTCAATCATTCACAGCTGTAGATCGATCACTTCATTAGGTGCTTTTGCAGACTTTTCCCTGCCTAATCTCACCCTCACAGCAGCTGTGTCCTCTCCCTACACTAATCAGAGCAGTGTGACGCGCGGCGCTACGTGACTCCAGCTTAAATAGAGGCTGGGTCATATGCTGCACTTGGCCAATCACAGCCATGCCATTAGTAGGCATGGCTGTGATGGGCTCTTAGGGCAAGAAGTAAAACGCTAGCTGATTGGCTGCTGTGCAGCCCTTCAGAAAGCGGGCAGAAAACGCCGAACAACTAACCCGAACCCGAACTTTTTTGAAAATGTTCGGGTCCGGGTCCCGAACACCCCAAAACTATGCTCGAACTGTTCGCTCAACACTACTAGCAACCTCACCACCACCAGCATGATCCGCCACATGGCATCCAAGCACCCTAATAAGTGGGCCGAACGCCTGGGTCCACACTCTGCTTCTGAGTGTCCCACCAACGACTCCACTTCCCCTGTGTTACGCACTGCTGGCCAATCCCCTGTTGAAGGTGCAGGCCCGGATGCCCCTCGCCCTGCACCTGGACCTTCGCATGAACCGTCAGCAACAATTTCCACTTCCCTGTCCCAGCACAGCGCCCAAATGTTGATAACACAGGCATTTGAACGCAAGCGCAAATACCTACCCACAGGCCATATCACTAAATGCGCAACTTCCGAAATTACTGGCCAATGAAATGTTGCCATTTCGGCTTCTTGACACTGAGGGCTTCCGCAGCCTGATGTTGCCGGCCATCCCTCGGTACGCAGTCCCTAGCTGCCACTATTTTTCACGGTGTACCGTGCCCACTTTACACCAGCATGTGTCCCAGAACATCACCCGTACCCTGACCAACGCACTTACTGGGAAGGTCCACCTCACCACGGACAGATGGACAATTGCTGGTGGCCAGGGACGCTACATTTCCCTGACCGCACACTGGGTGAATGTTGTGGAGGGCAGGAGTGAGTCGGACCCTGGGATGGCACAGGTGCTACCCACGCCCCGGATTGCGGGCCCTACGTCCATCATGGTCTCCGCCAGCAGCTATGTTACTGGCTCCAACCCCCACTTCTCCTCCTCCACCGCCTACTCATCCACTTCCACCTCCAACAGCAGTCAGCCATCAGTCGCTAGCTGGAAGCAGTGTAGCACTGCTGTGGGTAAGCGTCAACAGGCTGTGCTAAAGCTCATTTGCTTAGGGGACAAACAGCGCACCGCCGCAGAACTGTGGCAGGGTATAAGAGACCAGACCAAGCTGTGGCTCTCGCCACTCAACCTAGGAATAGGCATGGTCCGACAATAGCCATAACTTGGTGGCGGCTTTGGAGCTCGGCAACCTGACACACATTCCATGCCTAGCCCACATCTTAAACTTAGTATTTCAGCGTTTTATCAAAACCTACCCCAATTTGCAGGAGCTACTAGTGAAGGCGCGCCTCTTGTGTACTAATTTCTGCAAGTCGTCCACAGCTTCGGCCGGTCTGTCAACGATGCAGCAACGCTTGCGGCTTCCAGCTCACCGACTGTTGTGAGTTGTGAGCACGAGTTGGAACTCTACGTTCAACATGTTGGCCAGAATTTGTGAGCTGCAGAGGGCAGTTGTGGAATACCAGCTGCAACATGGTCATCACCTTTCCAGTCAACTGCCACTATTCACAAGCAAGGAGTGGGCATTGATGTCAGACCTATGTGAGGTTTAAAAAAACTTTGATGAATCCACACAGATGGTTAGTGGCGATAACGCTATTATCAGTGTAACCATCCCACTGCTGTGTCTACTCAAACAAACGCTGCTCACAATTAAGGAGGATGCTTTGAATGCTGCAGATTAGGTAATGGGGGAGGAGATATCACAGGGTGATAGCCAGACCTCCCCAAGTTTGTCTTCTAAGAGCGAATTGGGCCATGAAGAGGAGGAGGAGGAGCTGGAGACACTTGCCTCTGCTACAGAGGCTAGTACCCATGGAGCTGTTTATCAGTTTAGCGTGGATGGGCGGAAGAGGAGGAGGATGAGTGTATGGAGAGTCATCCTGAAGTTGACATCAACGTCTTGCCCGTTGGTACTTTGGCACACATGTCTAACTTCATGTTAGGCTGCCTTTCCCGCGACCTTTGCGTTATACGCATTTGAGGTAACACAGATTACTGGGTGTTCACCCTTCTCGACCTCCCCTACAAAGAGAACTTCTTATCTTTGATTCCTTTGGTGGAGAGGACAAGTAAAATGCTGCTGGTGGCATTATAACAGATAAGCGTATCCGCTTGTCCATTGTCAATGCTGACAGACAGGTTGACTCAGATAAAAATGAACAAGGCCTGGAATGCACCTGATTTCTCCACTCCACCAGAGGAAAGCTGAGCTAATGAGGAACAAAAACTCAATTTAAATGTATGCTTTATAATATCCTCAGTCCACAAGATTCAAATTTTTTTCACTCCTTTCACCGCAAAAAAAGGGAATATGTTTTCTTGTTTTCTCATCCACCTCCTCCTCCAACTCCTCTTCCATAGAGAATATATATGCCCTCACTACAATCTTGTGCAGGGTTCGCTAGGCTTGAGGCCCTCACCTCCAATGCTTTATACCGTCTGCTCACCTGTAGGCCACCAATGCAATGTTTTATGAGGTTCGCTAGGATTCAGGCCATCACCTCCAATGCTTTAAAAGGTCTGCTCACCTTTAGCCTATCACTGAAATATTTTATGGGGTTCACTAGTCTTCAGGACCTCACGTCCAATGCTTTATACCGTCGTCTCACCTGTAGCCCATCACTGCAATGATTTATGGGGTTCGCTAGGCTTCAGGACCTCACCTCCAATGCTTTATACTGTTTGGTCACCTGTAAGCCATCACTGCAATGTTTTATGGGGTTCGCTAGGCTTTAGACCCTCACCTCCAATGCTTTATAAAGTCTGCTCACATTTGGGCCACCAATGCAATGTTTTATGGGGTTCGCTAGGATTCAGGCCCTCACCTCCAATGCTTTATAAGGTATGCTCACCTTTAGCCTATCACTGCAATATTTTATGGGGTTCACTAGGCTTCAGTCCCTCACCTCCAATGCTTTATACCGTCTTCTCACCTGTAACCAATCACTGCAATGATTTATGGGGTTCGCTAGGCTTCAGGACCTCACCTCCAATGCTTTATACCGTCTGCTCACCTGTAAGAAAACACTGCAATGTTTTATGGGGTTCGCTAGAATTCAGGCCTTCACCTCCAATGCTTTATAAGGTCTGCTCATCTGTAGCTATCACTGCAATATTTTATGGGGTTCATTAGGCTTCAGGCCCTCACCTCCAATGCTTTATACCATCTGCTCACCTGTACCCCATCATTGCAATGATTTATGGGGCTCGCTAGGCTTCAGGCCCTCACCTCCATTGCTTTTTAAGGTCTGCTCACCTGTAGCCTTTCACTGCAATATTTTATGGGGTTCACTAAGCTTCAGGCGCTCACTTCCAATGCTTTATACCGTCTTCTCACCTGTAGGCCATCAATGCAATGATTTATGGTGTTCGATAGGCTTCAGAACCTCATGTACAATGCTTTATACCGTCTGCTCACCTGTAGGCCATCACTGCAATGTTTTATGGGGTTCGCTAGGATTCAGGCCCTCACCTCCAATGCTTTATATGGTCTGCTCACCTGTAGCCTATCACTGCAATATTTTATGGGGTTTGCTAGGCTTCAGGCCCTCACCTCCAATACTTTTTACTGTCTGCTCACTTGTAACCCATCACTGCAATGATTTATGGTGTTCGATAGGCTTCAGAACCTCACGTACAATGCTTTATACCGTCTGCTCACCTGTAGGCCATTACTGCAATGTTTTATGGGGTTCGCTAGGCTTTAGGCCCTCACCCCCATTGCTTTGTATGGTCTGCTCACCTGTAGCCTATCACTGCAATGTGTTATGGGGTTTGCTAGGCCTCAGGCCCTCACCTCCAATACATTTTACTGTCTGCTCACTTGTAACCCATCACTGCAATGATTTATGAGGTTCGCTAGGCTTCAGACCCTCACCTCCAATGGTTTATAAGGTTCGGTCACCTTTAGCCTATCACTAAAATATCTTATGGGGTTCACTAAGCTTCAGGCCGTCACCTTCAATGCTTTATAACGTCTGCTCACCTGTAGCCCATCACTGCAATGATTGATGGGGTTAGCTTGGCTTCAGCCCCTCATCTCCAATGCTTTATACCGTCTGATCACCTGTAGGCCATCAGTGCAATCTTTTATGGGGTTCGCTAGGCTTCAGGCCCTCACCTTCAATGCATTATAAGGTCTGCTCACCTGTAGCATATCAATGCAATATTTTATAGGGTTCACTTGGCTTCAGGCCCTCACCTCCAATGCTTTATACCGTCTTCTCACCTGTAGCATATCACTGCATTGATTTATGGGGTTCGCTAGGCTTCAGGACCTCACCTCCAATATTTTATACAGTCTTCTCACCTGGAGGCCATCACTGCAATGTTTTATGGGGTTAGCTAGGCTTCAGGCCCTCACCTGCAATACTTTTTAAGGTCTTCTCACCTGTAGACTATCACTAAAATATCTTATGGGGTTCACTAAGCTTCAGGCCGTCACCTTTAATGCTTTATACCGTCTGCTCACCTGTAGCCCATCACTGCAATGATTTATGGGGTTAGCTTGGCTTCAGCCCCTCATCTCCAATGCTTTATACCGTCTGATCACCTGTAGGCCATCAGTGCAATATTTTATGGGGTTCGCTAGGCTTCAGGCCCTCACCTTCAATGCATTATAAGGTCTGCTCACCTGTAGCATATCAATGCAATATTTTATAGGGTTCACTAAGCTTCAGGCGCTCACCTCCAATGCTTTATACCGTCTGATCACATGTAGGCCATCTATGCAATTATTTATGGGGTTCAATAGGCTTCAGAACCTCACCTACAATGCTTTATACCGTCTGCTCACCAGTAGGCCATCACTGCAATGTTTTATGGGGTTTGCTAGTCTTCAGGCCCTTACCTCCAATGCTATATACCATCTGCTCACCTGAAGCCCATCACTGCAATGATTTATGGGGTTTGCTAGGCATCAGGCCCTCACCTCCATTGCTTTTTATGGTCTGCTCTCCTGTAGCCTATCACTGCTATATTTTATGAGGTTCACTGAGCTTCAGGCGCTCACCTCCAATGATTTATACCGTCTGCTCACCTGTAGGCCATCACTACAATGATTTATTGGGTTCGATAGGCTTCAGAACCTCACCTGCAATGCTTTATACCGTGTGCTCACCTGTAGGCCAACACTGCAATGATTTATGGGCTTCGCTAGGCTTCAGACCCTCACCTCCAATGCTTTATACTGTCTGATCAACGGTAGGCCATCACTGCAATGTTTTATGGTGTTCGCTAGGCTTAAGGCCCTCACCTCCAATGTTTTATAGGGTCTGCTCACCTGATGCCTATCAATGCAATATTTTTGGGGGCTCACTAGGCTTCAGGCCCTCAACTCCAATGCTTTATACCGTCTGCTCACCTGTAGCCCATCATTGCAATGATTTATGGGGTTTGCTTGGCTTCAGCCCCTCAACCCCAATGCTTTTTACCGTCTGCTCACCTGTTGCCCATCACTGCAATGTTTTATGGGGTTAGCTAGGCTTCAGCCCCTCAACTCCAATGCTTTATACCGTTTGATCACCTGTAGGCCATCACTGCAATGTTTTATGGGGTTAGCTACTCTTCAGACCCTCACCTCCAATGCTTTATACCGTCTGCTCACCTGTAACCCATCACTGCAATGATTTATTGGGTTCAATAGGCTTCAGCCCCTCACCTACAATGCTTTATACCGTGTGCTCACCTGTAGGCCATCGCTGCAATGTTTTATGGGGTTAGCTAGTCTTCGGACCCTCACCTCCAATGCTTTATACCGTCTGCTCAACTGTAACCCATCACTGCAATGATTTATGGGGTTCAATAGGCTTCAGCCCCTCACCTCCAATGCTTTATACCGTTTGATCACCTGTAGGCCATCACTCCAATCTTTTATTGGTTTCGCTAGGCTTCAGGCCCTCAACTCCAATGCATTATAAGGTCTGCTCACCTGTAGCATATCAATGCAATATTTTATGGGGTTCACAAGTCTTCAGTCCCTCACCTTCAATGCTTTATACCGTCTGCTCATCTGTAGCCCATCACTGCAATGTTTTATAGGGTTCACTAAAATTCAGGCCCTCACCTCCAATGCTTTATACCGTCTGATCAACTGTAGGCCATCACTGCAATGTTTTATGGTGTTCTCTAGGCTTCAGGCCCTCACCTCCAATGCTTTATATGGTCTTCTCTCCTGTAGCCTTTCATTGCAATATTTTATGGGGTTCACTAGGCTTCAGGCCCTCAGCTCCAATATATTTATACCGTCTGCTCACCTGTTGCCCATTACTGCAATGATTTATGGTGTTTGCTTGGCTTCAGACCCTCACCTCCAATGCTTTATACCGTCTGATCAACTGTAGGCCATCACTGCAATGTTTTATGGTGTTCGCTAGGCTTCAGGCCCTCATCTCCAATTGTTTATAAGGTCTGCTCACCTTTAGCCTATCACTGCAATATCTTTTGTGGTTCACTAGGCTTCAGATCGTCACCTCCAATGCTTTATACCGTCTGCTCACCTGTAGGCCATTACTGCGATGATTTATTGGGTTCGATAGGCTTCAGAACCTCACCTACAATACATTTTAACGTCTACACACCTGTAGGCCATCACTGCAATTTTTTATGGGGTTCGCTAGGCTTCAGGACCTCACCTCCAATGCATTATAAGGTCTGCTTACCTGTAGCCTATCACTGCAATATTTTATGAGGTTCACTAGGCCTCAGGCCCTCACCGCCAATGCTTTATACTATCTGCCTACTTGTCGCCCATCACTGCAATGATTTATGAGGTTCGCTATGCTTCAGACCCTCACCTCCAATGCTTTATACTGTCTGAGAAACTGTAGGCCATCACTGCAATGTTTTATGGTGTTCGCTAGGCTTCAGGCCCTCATCTCCAATGCTTTATAGGGTCTGCTCACCTGTAGCCTATCACTATCACAATTTTTATGGGGTTCTCTATGCTTCAGGTCCTCACCTCCAGTGCTATATACCGTCTGCTCACCTGTAGGCCATCACTGCAAAGTTTTATGGGGTTAGCTAGTCTTCAGACCCTCACCTCCAATGCTTTATACCGTCTGCTCACCAGTAGCCCATCACTGCAATGATTTATGGGGTTCACTTGTCTTCAGCCCCTCAACTGCAATGCTTTATACCGATTTATCACCAGTAGGCCATCACTGCAATCTTTTATGGATTTTGTTAGGCTTCAGGCCCTCACCTTCAATACATTATAAGTAGAGATGAGCGAACACCTGGATGTTCGGGTTCGAGAAGTTCAGTCGAACTTCACGAAAATGTTCGGGTTCGGGATCCGAACTCGACCCGAATTTTATCCCGAAACCGAACCCCCTTGAAGTCAATGGGGACCCGAACTTTTAAGCAAATTGTAGGTAAATCACCTGCAAACAAATGTGGATAAGGAAATGAATTAAAATAAAATAAAATAAAATAAATAAAATTTAACCAATATCAATTGGAGAGAGGTCACACTGCAAGGAATCATGCGTCATATCACCCACCACTGGAGAAGGCCACTTTCAGTTATTTTGGCCCAGCACCCAGACCGAGGATAAAGGTTCCACAGCAAGAAATCATGCGTCATATCACCCACCACTGGAGAAGGCCACTTTCAGTTATTTCGGCACAGCACCCAAATCGAGGATACAGGTTCCACAGCAAGGAATCATGCGTCATATCACCCACCACTGGAGAAGGACACACAGTTATTTCGGCCCAGCACCCAGTCAGAGGAGTGAGGTCCCACAGCAAGGAATCATGTGTCATATCACCCACCACTGGAGAAGGCCACTTTCAGTTATTTCGGCCCAGCACCCAGACCTAGGATACAGGTTCCACAGTAAGGAATCATGCGTCATATCACCCAACACTGGAGAAAGCCAATTTCAGTTATTTCGGCCCCAGCACCCAGATAGAGGAGAGAGGTCCCACAGCAAGGAATAAGGCGTCATATCACCCACCACTGGAGAAGGCCACTTTCAGTTATTTAGGCCCCAGCACCCAGTCAGAGGAGAGAGGTCACACAGCAAGGAATCATGCGTCATATCAACCACCACCGGAGAAGGCCACTCAGTTATTTCGGCCCAGCACCCAGACAGAGGAGAGAGGTCCCACAGCAAGGAATCATACGTCATATCAACCACCACCGGATAAGGCCACTCTCAGTTATTTCGGCCCAGCACCCAGACAAAGGAGAGAGGTCCCAAAGCAAGGAATCATGAGTCATATCAACCATCACCGGAGAAGGCCACTCTCAGTTATTTCGAACTCAGCACCCAGACAGAGGAGAGAGGTCCCACAGCAAGGAATCATGCGTCATATCAACCACCACCGGAGAAGGCCACTTTCAGTTATTTCGGCCCAGCACCCAGACAGAGGAGAGAGGTCCCACAGCAAGGAATCATGCGTCATATCAACCACCAACGGAGAAGGCCACTTTCAGTTATTTAGGGCCAGCACCCAGACAGAGGAGAGAGGTCCCACAGCAAGGAATAAGGCGTCATATCACCCACCACTGAAGAAGGCCACTTTCAGTTATTTAGGCCCAGCACCCAGACAGAGGAGAGAGGTCCCACAGCAAGGAATAAGGCGTCATATCACCCACCACTGGAGAAGGCCACTTTCAGTTATTTAGGCCCCAGCACCCAGTCAGAGGAGAGAGGTCCCACAGCAAGGAATCATGCATCATATTAAACACCACCGGAGAAGGCCACTCTCAGTTATTTCGGCCCAGCACCCAGACAGAGGAGAGAGGTCCCACAGCAAGGAATCATGCGTCATATCAACCACCACCGGAGAAGGCCACTGTCAGTTATTTCGGCCCAGCACCCAGAAAGAGGAGAGAGGTCCCACAGCAAGGATTAATGCGTCACATCAACTACCACCGGAGAAGGCCACTCTCAGTTATTTCGGACCAGCACCCAGACAGGGGAGAGAGGTCCCACAGCAAGGAATCATGCGTCATATCACCCATCAATGGAGAAGGCCACTTTCAGTAATTTAGACCCAGCACCCAGACAGAGGAGAGAGGTCCCACAGCAAGGAATCATGCGTCATATCACCCACCACTGGAGAAGGCCACTTTTAGTTATTTAGGTCCCAGCACCCAGTCAGAGGAGAGAGGTCCCATATCAAGGAATCATGCGTCATATCAAACACCACCGGAGAATGCCACTCTCAGTTATTTCGGCCCACACCCAGACATTGGCGAGAGGTCACACAGCAAGGAATCATGCGTCATATCAACCACCACCGGAGAAGGCCACTCTCAGTTATTTCGGCCCAGCACCCAGAAAGAGGAGAGAGGTCACACAGCAAGGAATCATGCGTCATATCAACCATCACCGGAGAAGGCCACTCTCAGTTATTTCGGCCTAGCACCCAGACAGAGGATAGAGGTCCCACAGCAAGGAATCATGCGTCATATCAACCACCACCGGAGAAGGCCACTCTCAGTTATTTCGGCCCAGCACCCAGACAGAGGAGAGAGGTCCCACAGCAAGGAATCATGCGACATATCAACCACCACTGGAGAAGGACTCTCTCAGTTATTTCGGGTCAGCACACAGACAGAGGAGAGAGGTCCCACAGCAATGAATCATGCGTCATATCAACCACCACCGGAGAAGGCCACTTTCAGTTATTTCGGCCCAGCACCCAGACAGAGGATACAGGTCCCACAGCAAGGAATCATGCGTCATATCACCCACCACTGGAGAAGTCCATCTTCAATTATTTTGGCCATTACCCAGACCGAGGAGAGAGGTCCCACAGCAAGGAATCATGCGTCATATCACCCCCCACTGGAGAAGGCCATTTTCAGTTATTTAGGCCACAGCACTCAGTCAGAGGAGAGAGGTCCCACAGCAAGGAATCATGCGTCATATCAACCACCACCAGAGAAGGCCACTCTCAGTTATTTCGGCCCAGCACCCAGACAGAGGAGAGAGGTCCCACAGCAAGGAATCATGCGTCATATCACTCACCACTGCAGAAGGCCACTTTCAGTTATTTCGGCCCAGCACCCAGACCGAGGATACAGGTCCCACAGCAAGGAATAAGGCGTCATATCCCCCACAACTGGAGAAGGCCACTTTCAGTTATTTCGGCTAGCACCCAGACCGAGGAGAGAGGTCCCACAGCAAGGAATAAGTCGTCATATCACGCACCACCGGAGAAGGCCACTTTCAGTTATTTCAGCCCAGCACCCAGACCGAGGATACAGGTTCCACAGCAAGAAATCATGCGTCATATCACCCACCACTGGAGAAGGCCACTTTCAGTTATTTCGGCCCAGCACCCAGTCAGAGGAGAGAGGTCCCACAGCAAGGAATCATGCGTCATATCACCCACCACTGGAGAAGGCCACTTTCAGTTATTTCGGCCCAGCACCCAGTCAGAGGAGAGAGGTCCCACAGCAAGGAATCATGCGTCATATCAACCACCACCGGAGAAGGCCACTTTCAGTTATTTCGGCCCCACCACACAGACAAAAGGAGAGGTTCATTCAACTTTGGGTTGCACCGTAAGATCATGGTAAATTTAAAAAAATGAGGATTCAATAAAGAAGCGCCCCGGAGTACAAGAATACATGGTTGAGGGGGAGACAGTTATAAATGTCTATTCTGCACACGGGAGGGTCAGGTCCTGTGGGATCCATGCCTGGTTCATTTTATGAACGTCAGCTTGTCCACGTTGGCTGTGGATAGGCGGCTGCGTTTGTCAGTAATGACGCCCCCTGCCGTGCTGAATACACGTTCAGACAAAACGCTGGCCGCTGGGCAGGCCAGCACCTCCAAGGCATAAAATGTTAACTCTGGCCACTTGGACAATTTGGAGACCCAGAAGTTGAATGGGGCCGAACCCTCAGTCAGTACGTGGAGGGGTGTGCAGACGTACTGTTCAACCATGTTCGTGAAATGCTGCCTCCTGCTAACACGTTCCGTATCAGGTGGTGGTGCAGTTAGCTGTGGCCTGGAAACAAAACTTTTCCACATTTCTGCCATGCTAACCCTGCCCTCAGAGATGCTGGCCGTGACACAGCTGCATTGGCGACCTCTTGCTCCTCCTCTATCTTCGCCTTGGTCTTCCACCTGTTCCCCTGTGACATTTGGGAATGCTCTTAGGAGCTCCTCTACCAGCGTGTGCTTGCACTCGCGCATATTCCTATCATTCTCCAGTGCAGGAAGTAAGGTGGGCACATTGTCTTTGAACCGGGGATCCAGCAGGGTGGCAACCCAGTAGTCCGCACACGTTAAAATGTGGGCAACTCTGCTGTCGTTGCGCAGGCACTGCAGCATGTAGTCGCTCATGTGTGCCAGGCTCCCCAGAGGTAAGGACAAGCTGTCCTCTGTGGGAGGCGTATCGTCATCGTCCTCCGTATCCCCCCAGCCATGCATCAGTGATGGGCCTGAGCTGTGTCGGGTGCCACCCCGCTGTGAACCTGCTTCATCCTCATCCTCCTCCACCTCCTCCTCATCCTCCATGTCCTCCAGTAGTGGGCCCTGGCTGGCCACATTTGTACCTGGCCTCTGCTGTTGCAAAAAACCCTTCTCTGAGCCACTTCTAACAGACTGGCCTGAAAGTGCTAAAAATGACCCCTCATCCTCCTCCTCCTAATGGGCCACCTCCTCTTCCATCATCACCCTAAGCGTTTTCTCAAGGAGACATAGTAGTGGTATTGTAACGCTGATAACGGTGTCATCGCCACTGGCCATATTGGTGGAGTACTCGAAACAGCGCAACAGGGCACACAGGTCTCGCATGGAGGCCCAATCATTGGTGGTGAAGTGGTGCTGTTCCGCAGTGCGACTGACGCGTGCGTGCTGCAGCTGAAACTCCACTATGGCCTGCTGCTGCTCGCACAGTCTCTCTAGCATGTGCAAGGTGGAGTTCCACTTGGTGGGCACGTCGCATATGAGGCGGTGAGCGGGAAGGCCGAAGTTCCGCTGTAGCGCAGACAGGCGAGCAGCGGCAGGATGTGAACGCCAGAAGCGCGCACAGACGGCCCTCACTTTATGCAGCAGCTCTGACATGTCGGGGTAGTTGTGAATGAACTTCTGCACCACCAAATTCAGCACATGTGCCAGGCAAGGGATGTGTGTCAAACCGGCTAGTCCCAGAGCTGCGACGAGATTTCGCCCATTATCGCACACCACCAGGCCGGGCTTGAGTCCCACCGGCAGAAACCACTCGTCGGTCTGTTGTTCAATACCCCGCCACAACTCCTGCGCGGTGTGGGGCCTGTCCCCCAAACATATGAGTTTCTGAATGGCCTGCTGAAGTTTACCCCGGGCTGAAGTTGGTGGTGAAGGTGTGTGGCTGACTGGATGAGCTGGTGGAAGCAGAGGAGGTGGAAGCAGAGGAGGAGGAAGCCGAGTAGGAGGAGGAGGCTACAGGAGGCAAAGAATGATGCCCTGCGATCCTTGGCGGCGGAAGGACGTGCGCCAAGGAACTCTCTGCCTGCGGCCCAGCCGCCACTACATTTACCCAGTGTGCAATTAGGGAGATATAGCGTCCCTGGCCGTGCTTACTGGTCCACGTATCTGTGGTTAGGTGGACCTTGCCACAGATGGCGTTGCGCAGTGCACACTTGATTTTATCGGATACTTGGTTGTGCAGGGAAGGCACGGCTGTCTTGGAGAAGTAGTGGCGGCTAGGAACAACATACTGTGGGACAGCCATGGACATCAGCACTTTGAAGCTGTCTGTGTCCACCAGCCTGAATGACAGCATTTCAAATGCCAGTAGTTTATAAATGCTGGCATTCAGGCCCAGGGCTCGAGGGTGACTAGGTGGGAATTTACGCTTTCTTTCCATGGTTTGTGAGATGGAGAGCTGAACGCTGCCGTGTGACATGATGGAGATGCTTGGT
Organism: Bufotes viridis; assembly: GCA_033119425.1. Lineage (NCBI taxonomy): Eukaryota > Metazoa > Chordata > Amphibia > Anura > Bufonidae > Bufotes > Bufotes viridis. Next base: position 216,417,547 of record CM065593.1, on the reverse strand, counting down.
GACGCAGGTGGTGTTGTCGGTGGCACATCCTCTGTTTGGTGGGCGGCAGGTGCCAACATTCCTCCGGAGGCGGAGGAAGAGGCCGAGGCAGCAGCAGAAGAGGGAGCAGGGGGAGCCAGAGTGAGTTCCTTGCTTTTAATGTGTTTACACCACTGCAGTTCATGCTTTGCTTGTAGATGCCTGGTCATGCAGGTTGTGCTAAGGTTCAGAACGTTAATGCCTCGCTTCAGGCTCTGATGGCACAGCGTGCAAACCACTCGGGTCTTGTGGTCAGCACATTGTTTAAAGAAGTGCCATGCCAGGGAACTCCTTGAAGCTGCCTTTGGGGTACTCGGTCCCTGGTGGAGGTGACCAGTAGCTGGCAAACTCTCTTGGAGGCGGTTGTTCTGCTTTTGCCCCCTGCTCTCTCTTTTGCTACGCTGTTGGCTCGGTCTCACCACTGCCTCTTCCTCTGAACTATGAAAGTCAGTGGCACGACCTTCATTCCATGTGGGGTCTAGGACCTCATCGTCCCCTGCATCGTCTTCCACACAGTCTTCCTCCCTGACCTCCTGTTCGGTCTGCACACTGCAGAAAGACGCAGCAGTTGGCACCTGTATTTCATCATCATCAGAGACGTGCGGACTCCGATGAGGTGGTATTCCCATGTCCTCATCATCAGGAAACATCAGTGGTTGTGCATCAGTGCATTCTATGTCTTCCACCACTGGGGAAGGGCTAGGTGGATTCCCTTGGGAGACCCTGCCAGCAGAGTCTTCAAACAGCATAAGAGACTGCTGCATAACTTGAGGCTCAGACAGTTTCCCTGATATGCATGGGGGTGATGTGACAGACTGATGGGCTTGGTTTTCAGGTGCCACCTGTGCGCTTTCTGCAGAAGACTGGGTGGGAGATAATTTTGTGAACATGCTGGATCCACTGTCGGCCACCCAATTGACTCGCGCCTGTACCTGCTCAGGCCTTACCATCCTTGGAAAGGCATTGGGCCCCACCAAATATCGCTGTAAATTCTGGCGAGTACTGGAACCTGAGGTAGTTGGTTCACTAGGACGTGTGGCTGTGGCAGAATGGCCATGTCCTCTCCCAGCACAAGAGGGTACACTAACACCACCACGACCGCTGTCCCTTACCAGATGTTTTCCTCATTGTTGCCGCTCACCAAGCACCACAATAAGAAAAAAAATATTCGGCCCAATGTATTGATTTCAAATTCAGGCATTTTTTACAGGCACCTAACACTATCTGCCTATTTATTTATGTAGCGTATTACACTAATCCAGGTACAGCAGTAACCACTGATTAAGTGGAATATCTCTTTCAGAGCTAGTATTTACGCCCTGGATGAAAGGTATCCTTTTATGGACAGAATTATAATTGGCCTGCAACAGCTCGAACACCAGATTCAGGGTATTGCTATTTTAGCAATTGAATTTCACCCCAGAACAAAATATATGTTTTGGCAGACACTATGAATCTTGGCCTTCAACAGCTGGGACACCAGATTCAGGGTATTGCTATTTTGGCAATTGAATTTCACCCCAGAACAAAATATATGTTTTGGCGGACACTATGAATATTGGCCTGCAACAGCTGGGACACCGGATTCAGGGTATTGCTATTTTGGCAATTGAATTTCACCGCAGAACAAAATATATGTTTTGGCGGACACTATGAATCTTGGCCTGCAACAGCTGGGACACCAGATTCAGGGTATTGCTATTTTGGCAATTGCATTTCACACCACAACAAAATATATGTTTTGGCAGACACTATTATACTTAGCCAGCCACAGCTGAAACCACTGATTCATGGTATTGCTATTTTGGCAATTGAATTTCACCCCAGAACAAAATATATGTTTAGGTGGATACTATTATATTTTGCCAGCAACAGCTGAAACCACTGATTTATGGTATTTCTATTTTGGCAATTTAATTTAACCCCAGAACAAAATTTATGTTTTGGCGGACACTATTATACTTAGCCAGCCACAGCTGAAACCACTGATTTATGGTATTGCTATTTTGGCAATTGAATTTCATCCCAGAACAAAATATATGTTTTGGCGGATACTATTATATTTTGCCAGCCACAGCTGAAACCACAGATTTATGGTATTGCTATTTTGGCAATTGAATTTCTCCCCAGAACAAAATATATGTTTTGGCAGACACTATGAATCTTGGCCTGCAACAGCTGGGACACCAGATTCAGGGTATTGCTATTTTGGCAATTGAATTTAACCCCAGGACAAAATGTATGTTTTGGCGGACACTATTATATTTTCCAGCCACAGCTGAAACCACTGATTTATGGTATTGCTATTTTGGCAATTGAATTTCACCCAGAACAAAATATATGTTTTGGCCGACACTATTATATTTTGCCAGCCACAGCTGAAACCACTGATTTATGGTATTGCTATTTTGGCAATTGAATTTCACCCCAGAACAAAATATATGTTTTGGCCGACACTATTATATTTTGCCAGCCACAGCTGAAACCACTGATTTATGGTATTGCTATTTTGGCAATTGAATTTCACCCCAGAACAAAATATATGTTTTGGCGGACACTATTATATTTTGCCAGCCACAGCTGAAACCACTGATTTATGGTATTGCTATTTTGGCAATTGAATTTCACCCCAGAACAAAATATATGTTTTGGCGGACACTATGAATCTTGGCCTGCAACAGCTGGGACACCAGATTCAGAGTATTGCTATTTTGGCAATTGAATTTCACCCCAGAACAAAATATATGTTTTTGCGGACACTATGAATCTTGGCCTGCAACAGCTGGGACACCAGATTCAGGGTATTGCTATTTTGGCAATTGAATTTCACCCCAGAACAAAATATATGTTTTGGAGGACACTATTATACTTAGCCAGCCACAGCTTAAACCACTGATTTATGGTATTGCTATTTTGGCAATTGAATTTCACCACATAAAATAATCTATTCTTTACCAGACAGCAGACATTATTATACTTGGCTAGCCAAAGCTGGAACACCAGATTTAGGGGATTGGTATTTGGGCAATTGTATTCAACCCCTTAATAAAATATAGAAATTGCTATCCTGAGTTTCTAGGGGTGACAATTAGCACAGCCAAGCCCCTGATGTAGGATATAGCAAAAAAAAAACTAGTATTGATGGATTGATGGACTTGGTGGAAGCTTGTTCTGGTGCACCACAAGTCACAAAATGGCCGCCGATCAACCCAGAAAATAAGTGACAGAAAAACGCTCTGTGCAGCCTAAAAAACAGTGAGCAAGTAACTAGCAGAAGTTCAATCATTCACAGCTGTAGATCGATCCGTTCATTAGGTGCTGTTGCTGACTTTTCCCTGCCTAATCATGCCCTGACAGAAGCGTCCTCTCCCTACACTAATCAGAGCAGTGTGACGAGCGGCGCTACGTGACTCCAGCTTAAATAGAGGCTGGGTCACATGCTGCACTTGGCCAATCACAGCCATGCCATTAGTAGGCATAGCTGTGATGGTCTCTTAGGGCAAGAAGTAAAACGCTATCTGATTGGCTGCTGTGCAGCCCTTCAGAAAGCGGGAAGTAATTGCCAAACAACGAAGTCGAACCCAAACTTTCTTAGGTTCGGGTCTGTGTCCCGGACACCCCAAAATTCGGTACGAACCCGAACTATGCTCGAACTGTTCGCTCAACACTAGTCAGGTCACATTTTTGCAACAATTTTCACCTGCCACGGTATTCGGGCCACGTAGGTTCAGTTCAGGTTCCACCTGCCACGTTAGCCAGGCCCACTGTTCAATTGCCAGCACGTTATTGAGGCCACATGTTATAGTCATATTTTCCTGTTGTCTGCTAATTCATGTACAGTATGTTCATATGGAGTCATATTCTCTTCTGCTCATTTCAGGCTCCCCTGTCCGTATCACCGTACCGCTGGACAATCCTCTTCATTTCACTCTTCATCACTGCTAGTCCCCTCCGCTAGACATGATTTTATTATCGCACTGCTTCATTCTGCCACACAGTCCTCATTTCCTTGGCTGGTCTCCTCATTGTCGCATAACTTTTCCACATGACTTCCTTTCATGGCACCGCCCCCTCCTGCTGGTCTCTCCTTTCTGTTGCCCTGCTCCCTTTGCCACTACACTGGTCTTAGTGCACTGCTCCCTCTACTGGAGAGTCTTTTTTTTTGCACGGCTGCATCCGCTGGACAGTTGATCTGATTGGTTATTACTGCACTGCTCCCTCTACTGGTCAGTCTTCTTAACCAAACGGCTCCCGCTGTTGGACAGTGTTTTCCATACGGCTTCCTTTGCAGGTCGCTCCTGATTGTTGCGCTGCTTCCTCTGCTGTTCACTCCGCGTGGCCGTCCCGCTCCCTCCGAGGGCAGCTATCACAACAGCAGAATTTGTGCAGGTCATGCCGGAGGAAGAACAAGTAGGGTAATTCCCTCTAGCATTTCAGTCCCTGTTCGTAGTCGAGCATACCTCGTCAACCAAGTTCCCTTACAAAGTCTTTTGTCTCTTACTACATCTAGGAATTCATTTTTGCCCGTAGCTTTGTCGCAAATTTTGTATTCCCTCACTCACGGGAGGGCATAGACAGGATTTATACTATGGCTTCCTAGCTTCCTCCCATACTAATACCAGACTCTACAACACATGGAATCAACCAATTCCTCATGTTAGATTCAGATACCAGGTCGGTTTTCCCATTTCAGCCCTAAACCATTCTCAGGGGTCACAGAAGAACGCAGGGACCATGGCAAGCAGATAGATGTCTGGGGAACTATTCAAGGATTCCCTTACTACTTCCATGGTTTCTTTTGCCCCTCACTTCTTGCATAGTCTACGCAGTCAGGTTTCTCTTTCGGTTCCACAAACTCCTGAGGCCAGGGCAATTGTCAGTACTAGAACCACAGTTCCCTAGGTTCAGTTAATATTTCATGCTCCATTCCACAGCGTATTCCCAGTCCTTCATTCCGCTTCGGGGCACTATCTGTAACATCGAGCATCATGTCTCCGGTTTCGTCATTTGCAAGATGTGATGTAGGTCTCCTTATGGTTTTGCCTCATACATCCTGAACGTGCGGTCAAGATTGCCGATACCTTGCAGTTGGTCAGGGATTTGTTTGCACTTTCCATTGTTTCTTCTATAACCTACTTGGTTTGGCTTTTGCCCCCTTTTCTAGGCCTACCCACGGCTATGGCTAAGGGCACACTTCTAACTTGAAGTTAGGTTAGCTAGCACACGGCTAGCCGGGTTAGGTTGTTCTTGATGTTTATCTCCCTAGGGTTCATCAAGCATCATTGGCCGTAGCCATGACCACAAGTACAAAGGCTGACTAGTCAGCCTGCATTTGTGGGAGGGGCGGATGCTCTTCTTAAACAAGCCACTGCCTCACTCCTGGGCGTGTGTTCTTCAGGTGCCCCACCCTCCCTCCCTTCTCTTTTCATTTCCACAGGGTATGCCCCCTTTTCTAGGCCTACCCACGGCTATGGCTAAGGGCACACTTCAAGCCATTAAGTTAGGTTAGCTAGCACACGGCTAGCCGGGTTAGGTTGTTCTTGATGTTTATCTCCCTAGGGTTCATCAAGCATCATTGGCCGTAGCCATGACCACAAATATATATATATATATATATATATATATATATCATGTACTGATCTACAAAATTACAAAAGTAGAGTGAAAAAAAGAATGGAGTACCTTGCAAAACTATGGGAAACCAAGAAGATTTTAAGCACCCAGATAACTTTGACCGAGGTCTTAGACCTTAAATACCCTGTTAGGGTTAAGGCTTGTTCATAATCATAGTTAGGAAAAGCCAAGTGGTGTAAATTTCAAAGCTTTATAAATACCCAGACTATATTACTCTTGTCCCAACAAACAGCAGCCATGGGTTCTTCCAAGCAGCTGCCTAAAACTCTGAAAATGAGGCCCAGCCACAAAGCAGTAGAAGGCTATAAAAAGGTAGCAAAGCTAAATGTTGCCATTTCCTCAGTCCAAAACATAATTAACAAATAGCAATTAACAGGAACAGTGGAGATCAAGAAGGTCTGGAAGACCAAGAAAAATTTCAGAGATAACTGCTTGTAGAATTACTAGAAAGGCATATCAGAACCCCGCTTGATTGCAAAAGACCTTCAGAAAGATTTAGCAGAATCTGAAGTTCTGGTACACTGTTTTACTGTTCAGTGACACCTGCACAAATATGATTTTCATGGAAGAGTCATCACAAGAAAACCTCTCCTGCGTCCTAACCACAAACTTTAGCATCAGAAGTAGCGCTGAGCAAAGCGAGCTTCGGATGTTTCAGCTGAAGTCACTTCGTTCCAAACTTCGGAATAATACTGTACGGAGATCCATCTCCACACAGAATTAGAATGTATGGGCTCAGATGATCCGAAGTAAGCTATTTGCGAAGTTGCACGTGACTTTGTTGAATAACTTTAGTAGTTGATTTTTAAAGTGAAAAAACACTTTAAAACTTGAAACGGTACTAGGCTTCGTTTCCGAGGTAGTCAGAACCAAAGCCAAGTTTGGTTTCAAATTTTAAAGTGGTTTTCCACTTTAACCATACCCAAACTTTTGCTTTTCCATTTTTTGTTATTTTGGGGAAAAATTTTTTTTTGCTTATGCAAAAGGAATGTGCCACCTTAAACGTTTGCGTTTGCGTTTTGGAGATCATTTAATCTTCAACTTGCTTAACTGTTGGCAGTAACAGCAATTTTGACCAGGGGTGCCCCACCTTTTGCATGCCACTGTGTAAGAGACTAATAGAATGACCTGGCTTTTGACAGGTTTATTTCATGTGCTTTTTGTGTTTGTTGTTAAAAGAAGACATTCATAGTGCCCCCATAACAATGAACAGTGACCTCCACAGTGATCCATCCTCTTTCACAGTGACCTTCACAGTGCCCTATTCCTCTTAACAGTACACTCCATCCCCCTTAACATCGTGTTTGCTTGACATTTCCATCTTCCACATACAGCAGCATAATGCATTATCTTTACTATACTATCTCAATTTACAGTAGCTGTCCAACCAAAAAAGTAAAAACATCTAATATAGGGGGAGTGTATAATAAAAAAAAATATATAAGCGTCATTTACCTTTTGAAAGTCCCACCATTCCAGACCCTAAACCTGATGTATCAGGTTCATCCATGACTGGAAGTGATGATATGCTTTTCTAAGTCACATGACCACTGCAGCCAATCACCAGCCTCGGCAGTCATGTGTGTAAGACTGGCATATGACTGCTGAGGTCATTGACTGGGCTGCAGTAGTCACTTGAATGAGAACAGCAAGTCATCACTTCTGCTCTGACAGATATCCTTTTCTTCAATAAATTTTATCTTGCATTTCAAGTTACATTTTTGGGATGAGATCACACAGCAGGATTAAGAAAAAAAACATTGCAAGTATCACTGAAGTAAACACAGACTACACAATGCAGTCAGGTAATGGCACTAAACTGTTTTGGAAACATAGATTAAACAACAAATTAAAAATTAGATGCAATCTTCCAAATGCTGATGAAGGCAGACTTATTGGGGAAGATTTATGATAGCTCAGCAGCATACTCCGGGCTATGAAAACCAGACTCGCTGCAGGATGCTGCTCTTAATTTAGGATGAGGCAGTCTATGTGTCTCAACTTTACGCCCTGGCTGGACTAGATTTCAGTGATCTTCTATGCCACATATCTGGCATAGAATATTGGCAGGGCCAACTTTTTTGGGAAACTGGAAAGGTCAGCGGAGAAATGACACTAAACAGTTTGCTACCTTTTCACGTCACAAATGTGGCGTATCCTAATGATAAATCTGTCCCATTGTCTTCATCAAATGTGAACAAAGATGGGTAACATTAAAGGGGATCTGCAGTTTGTTTAAACTGATGATCTATCCTCTGGATAGCTCATCAGCATCTGATCGGCAGGGGTCTGACACCCGGGACCCCCGCTGATCAGCTGTTTGAGAAGGCAGCGGCACTCCTGGAGCGCCACGGCCTTCTCACTGTTTACTGCTTTGTGTACCTTTTTTTTTTTAACATTGACATATGAACTTGCCGGTTGCTTTTGCACCCAGCTTAGAAACAGATATCAGTTAGAATAATGTGTCCTGCTCTTTATGAATTGCATGTTGTTGTTTTTTATTTTACAATTAAATATAGAATTAAGAGTGATTAAATAGAATTTTTAACATGTTTGTTATTTTCAGGTTATTTATTTATCAGATCTGAACCCGGACATACCCATATTTTAACCCAGGCAGCGCCCCTGATGTTAGCCTCGGCGCATGTCATGCTCTATTACACTGCTGGGCGGAAGCTTCCGTCCAGCAGTGTGTTTGGTAAAGTCATCGGCTCTGATGGGCCGGCTTTAGCGCTGGCCCAGCTGTTTTCCAGGCTAGGGCAGCACTAAAGCCCACCCATCAGTGCCAGTGACATCACCATAAACACTGCTGGACGGAAGCTTCGCCCAGCAGTGTATTAGAGCATGACATACTCCGATGCTAACTTCAGGTGGGCTGCCTGGGTGAAAATATGGGTATGTCCAGGTTTAGATCTGATAAATAAATAACCTGAAAATAACAAACACAAAGGAGTTATCAGTTTGAAGGCCGTACAACCCCTTTAGGTCATGTCCATACTGACCAGGGATGGAGCAAGTCACAACCTGTCACTGTGGTTCATGGAACAGTTCTGAGCTATGTACTGTGATAATTGCAATATAAGCAAGAAACTGCCATTTCCAGGCTAGATCATGAAATAGAAGCTATAAAGAGGACAGTGATCAGGCAACAATTGATCACACTTTTATCGGCTGATTGGATCTTTTATATGGGCATAAAAATCCTTTCTAGTAAGCAGCTCATCTATCCATGTAAACAAGGGATGTGCTGCCGACATAATATAAAGCAGGGATGCTCAAGCTTCAGCCCTCCAGCTGTTGCAAAACTACAACTCCCAGCATGCCCTATAAGCTGTAGGCTGAGCAGGCATGCTGGGAATTGTAGTTTTGCAACAGCTGGAGGGCTGCAGGTTGGGCATCCCTGATTAACGCATATGGAAGAAAAAACATCTAAGGCTACTTTCACACTAGCTGCAGGACGCATCTGATAGGCTGTTCATCTGACGGAACAGCCTGTCGGAACCGTCCTGCCGCTAGTGAACATATGCCCCCAGACTACTGCTCCGGCCCCATTGACTATAATGGGGGCGGAGCGGAGTTCCGGCGGAGGCACGGAAGCACACGGCGAGAGGCTGCTGGACTAAAACTACAACATATCTGACATTTATTCCAGCAGCCTCTCGCCCTGCACTGCCGTACCTCCGCCGTAACTCCGCCCCACCCCCATTATAGTAAATGGGGCCGGAGCGGTAGTCTGTAGCGGCAGGAAGGATCCGACAGACTGTTCCGTCAGGTGAACAGCCTATCGGATCCGTCCTGTCGCTAGTGTGAAACTAGCCTTAGCAATACTATGTTCACATGGCAAAATACATAACAGAGAAATAAATGGCAGATCAGTAATGCAATCAGCCACTGAAAACTAGTCGTTTTTGGTGCCTACTACTCATCAGTTCATTTTATCCCTTTATAATTGGCTTCTCTGGAAAAACGCCATCAAATCTGCTTGAAAGAAGTAACATGCAAGTTCTCTAGCATGTTTTCAAATCAGCTGTTGACTTTCTTTTTTTTTACATTGGTCAATAGGAAGCTATTGATAGTGTTTTAAACATTGATTACAGAGTGAAAATACCACTTTTCTGCTGCAGAATCAGCGACTGATTTTGCCAATGTAAACATAGCCTGACATATTTATAGCCTTGACTTATTTTAGATTAACACACATTATGGCATCACATCTGTTTAAAATGACCCTTACACACTTGAAATGTTGGATGATTGCAAAGATCGATTCAGACTATTTCTCACTGACTATCATATCATTTTAATGAGGTGAATGAGGGATATGGATGAAGACCAATGACATATATCAGTGGAAAGGCTGAATTTATGAAATATTGGATTTTTTTTTTTTTTATTGCTGCCAGATGCAGTTGTAGGAAAGTTTTTCATGCTGAAAACAAATCTTCACCCTATCTATTAAAGCCCAGACAGGCTAAAGACCACACTCGAGACTGAACAGAGAATTGTCATTTTGTCACTGTTTTTCTAAACTGCTGTTCAATTAAAAACAACTACTTGTTCAGAAAACGATTGTCTGATATCAGAAATATTTGGCTCGCTTTAGACTGGTCAATCTTTTGCTTACGTGAATTTTGCATATAAGCAAGTGAAATGCCGAAGGTGTGGGCCCACTGTGCCAATGAATAGACTTAGCTCGGGGCTGGACTTCGCTGCAGTGGAAAACCAGACCACGACCTCTAAGAGTCAGTGGCTGCTGACCCATGTGGCTCAAGAGACACCTTTGCATGGTACAAAGGGAGCAGGCAGAGTTTGAGGTGAAGACAAGCAGAGTTTGTGCAACATGGAAAAATAGATAATAGGCCAGGGCAGGCAGCAGAAGATCTATATAGTTAACAGGCAAAAGTCAGAACAGATGCATTGGATCAATATAGTTCTCATGCAGAGGTATAACATGTGAGGTCAGAAAGTACAGTAGTGGTACCTACAGGGCCGCCATCAGGGGGGTACAGCCCATACTCCAGTAAGGAGTTCTGACTTTTGCCTGTTAACTATATAGCCAGTCCTGAAACTTTTTTTTTTTTTTTTTTTTTATTGTGGCAGCCGTCTCTGGGGCCCAGTGCTCCTCCCCCTCTTCCTTCTGCAGCCCGTCCCTTATCTCCCGGGGCCCCGGGCCCCAGATATCTTGTTCTGAGAACAAGATAGCTGGAGTCTCGGCAGATCCATGGGTAGAATGTAGTTGCTAGAAGGAGGTCTGTGACATCACCGGTCACATGCTCCTTAATAGACACATGGACAAACCCCGACAGCAGCAGCTTATGGAGGGAGGAGGGGCTGTGTGCCTGCAGGCTGCTCAGTGATGGAGGATGTGCTGCAGTCCTGGAGTCCACAGAGCTTCATGGAGAGCAGGTGAGGGGCAGCTCATTTATGAGGGGGCAGGTGGAGCACTCAGGAGCAGTGGGGTTTAAGTGGAGTGGAATCTGGTGCAATTAAGGGGGTTTATAGCACAGATCCTGGTGTATGTGTGTCTGTCCCTGCGTCTGTGTGTCTGTCCCTGCTTCTGTGTGTCTGTCCCTGTCCCTGCGTCTGTGTGTCTGTCCCTTTCCCTGCGTGTCTGTCCATGTCCCTGCGTCTGTGTGTCTGTCCCTGAGTCTGTGTGTCTGTCCCTGCGTCTGTGTGTCTGTCCCTGCGTCTGTGTGTCTGTCCCTGTCCCTGCGTCTGTGTGTCTGTCCCTGTCCCTGCGTCTGTGTGTCTGTCCTTGCGTCTGTGTGTCTGTCCCTGCGTCTGTGTGTCTGTCCGCGCGTCTGTCCGCGCGCCTGTGTGTCTGTCCCTGTCCCTGCGTCTGTGTGTCTGTCTGTCTGACGTGCAAACTAGCCAATTTACTCACCTCACTGGCGCTGACATAATTGAAGAGAGGCGCTGTAATCTATATTCTGTAATAAATTAACTAGGAGGCGGCACTGGGCTCCGGAGTGTGGCGCGATTCTGAAGAAAAAATGGTCTTTGCTTTATGATACCACTATTAATTCTGAGTGTTAGGGGTCACTTATGGGGGATCAGTGTGGATGGCACTTAGGGGGGATCTGTGGATGACATATATATAGCATAAGATGCCATATATGTGCCATCCACAGATCCCCCCCCCCCAAAACAGTGTCATCCACAGATCCCCCCCAAAACAGTGTCATCCACAGATCCCCCCCCCCAAAACAGTGTCATCCACAGATCCCCCCCCAAAACAGTGTCATCCACAGATTCCCCCCCAAAAAAAAAACAGTGTCATCCACAGATCCCCCAAAACAGTGCCATCCACAGATCCCCCCTCAAAAAAAAAAACAGTGTCATCCACAGATCGCCCCCTGGGTCCAAAGCCTTTATTTAATTGACCAGTTTTCTGTTGTTCACAAAAAATAAATATTTTCAATATGTTCATGTTATGGCACTTCTAATATACGTTTAAGCTTTTCCATCACGTCGCCCCTCCCCTTCATTACATTCTCAGAAACAGGCAGAGCATGGATGTCAATAAAATTATGCCCCCCCCCCCGGAAAAATTTCTGCGGACGCCCATGCACAGAGACTGGATTTAAGGAAAGGGTACCTCCAGCCGGTGCTGGGGAGCGAGCTGGCCGGAATCAGCGACACAAGTACAGGGGGTGGGGGGAAAATAATGGAGGGCTGTCTGAGGGCAAAATTAACTTGTGTGGGGGCAAATTACTTAGTGGGAGGTCAGTGTGGCGGGCAAACTACATGGAGGGCCATGTGGGGGCAAAATTACTTAGTGTGGGGGCAAATTACATAATGCAGGGCTGTCTGGGGGTAAAATTAACTTGTGGGGGAGGGGCAAATTACTCAGTGGGGGTCAGTGTGGCGGGCAAACTACATAATGGAGGGGCATGTGGGGGCAAAATTATTTAGTGTGGGGGCAAATTACTTAGTGGGGGCAACTTGCATAATGCAGGGCTGTCTGGGGCTAAATTAACTTGGGGGGGGGGGGAATTAGTCAGTAGGGAATCAGTGTGGCAGGCAAACTACATAATGGAGGACCGTGTGGGGCAAATTACATAATGCAGGGCTGTCTGGGTCAAAATTAACTTGTGTGGGGGAAAATTACTCAGTGGGGCGCACTGTGGCGGGCGAACTACATAGTGGAGGGCCATGTGGGAGACGTCTTTGGATGTAAGAGGTATGGGCGCGATATATGAGTGGGGCTGTGTGTGGGTGTGGCTTGAAGGTGGACGGGAACACAGGGGCCCCATGATCTCCTATTCCCTCCAAAGACCAGGCTCTGGATCCGCCACTGGGGCAGTGTCGGGGGGGGGGGGGGCAGGCCTTGAGCTGTGTAAGGGGCCCCAAAATTTCTGATGGCAGCCCTGGGTACCTACAACTTTTGTTATGGTGGTGCTCCGTGCCTGCCATAATCTCACTATCCGGGGTGGGCACTGGGGCAGTATCAGTCATCCCACTCTTGAAGTCCAGCAGCTGGATCTTGCTGGTCTTCCACTGCCCTCCAGACACAGCTGCCAGTCCCCCACTAGAAGCCCCAGCTGGAGCCTGACTGCTAGGCTCCCTCCTTGCTCCTATAGGGCACAAGCACACCAATCTTTACCAGCAAATGGATGGAAACTGGATGGTACTTATAACACCCTTTCCTAGGGGGAGGTGCCTGAGCAATAGGTTCTTTAGCTAACCAGTTCCTGCAAAGTTCTTCTGTTCCATTAGTCTGCCCTTATACAAACCTCTGCCTGTTTACTGTGTGTGACCCTCTGCTTCCTGACCTGACCCTGCCCAGACCTTGTTCTTGTTTCATGGATTTGCACATACTCTGCCTGCTCTGACCTTGGCCTGTCCCTGACTATGGTTTTGCCTGATCCCTCAGTGTTCTACAGTGGTATAACTGTGATCCCCGTGGGTCAGCTGTCGACCACACACAAATTTCTCCAAGAGTGAATCCCCTGCAGCAAAGTCCAGATCTCTGTATAGGACTTAAAGTGTGAAAACCAGATACTTCCTGGATAACACCTTAGGATAAACTTAACCCTTACACCCCCGGAGTTTTTTATTTTTTTTGCATTTTAATTTTGTGCTCCCTGCCCTCCCAGAGCCCTAACTTTTTATTTGTCTGTTCACATAGCTATATGAGGGCTTGTTTTTTGCGAGACAAGTTGTAGTTTCCAATGCCACCATTTTATATTGCATATGATGTAGTGGAAAACGGAAAAGAAAATTCCAAATGGGGTGAAATTGAAAAAAAAAAGCAATTCCACCACAGTTTTAAGTTTTTTTTTTTTATTTATGTTTGATGTGCGATAAAAGTGAGCAGTAACTTTTATTCTACAGGGCAGTACGAATCCGGCTAGACTATATATATATATATATATATATATATATATATATATATATTAATCAAATATATTTGCTGTATTTGTGGGAGGGGAGGCTGATTACAAGGCTATTTACATACACCTGTAGGCCCAGGCTGGCTGATTGCTGGGCTATTTATAGGTACCTGTGGGCCCAGGCTGACGCCACCCACCCACCCACACCATCTTACAGTCATTTCATATTAGGGTGGCCCCCTTTAGGCTGCCCTAACGCAGCAGTTATGGCATAATTCTACTGCTTGTTGTAATTAGGGTTAGATAGGTTAGGTACACCTTTCTGATAGCCGATCCAACCACAAATATAGTTTTTTTGGCGTTTTAAAAGTGATAAAAAAATGTAAAAGTGGGAAAAAATCTGTTTTACTTTTTTGTTGCCATATTTTGACCCCCTATAACTTTTTTGTAATTATGTGTACAGAGCTGTGTAGGAGCTAATTTTTTGCGGGGCGATCTGAACTTTTCATTGATACTATTGTGGGGTGTGTATGACTTTTTTGTAGAAAATGAAGCGACCAAAAACAGTGAATCAGCCATTTGGATGCTTTTTTCCGTTTTGCTGTTTGCCATATGGGGAATTTATTTTTATATTTTTATACTATGAGCATTTACATACATCGCGACACCCATCATTTGTATTTTTTTATTTTTTTTGTTGTTTTATTTTTATTTAGGAAAAAGGGATTTGAATTTTTATGTTTTTTATTTTTTTTTATTTTTTTACACTTTTTTATAGTTCCCATAGGGAACTATAACAATCAATTATCTGATTGCTATTATCATAGACTCCAATGCAATTGCACTGAAGTCTATGATGATTTTACTACTTTCCTATAGAGCCCTATTACAGGCAGGGGCTCCATAGGAAATACTATGCAGCAGCCTCCTGTCATTCACAAAGACAGGGGCTGCTGCACACAAGCTCCGGCTCCTCCAATCACCACACGGGGGAGCCGGAGCACCACTGAAAGCATGCACTTTCAGTTTTCAGGATGCTCAGATGCCGTGGTCAGGATTGACCACGGCATCTGAGGGGTTAAATGTTCGTGATCGGCATTACTGCCAGTTGCGGACATGAGCCGCGGGTGTCTGCTATAAGAAGCAGGTGGCCACCCGCTGCTATGGCGCGCGCTGCTCAGGAGCGGGCGCCATCTTGAAAGATCCGGCCAGTGCCATACTATTATGACGTTGGGGGTGAAGGGGTTAAAGTCAAACCTATTGGTTAAAGGCAGTGGTTTCACAACCACTGTCTGTAAAATATTTGCAGGAGTTAGACAAGCTAGGAACCTTATTGCTAAGGCACCTGCCAATGGTGGAAGGTGCTATACATAACCCAGGGAATCTAGTCATAGGTTGGGGACAAATTAGTCCAGGTGCATGCTGGATCCTTAAGAGCTGGAAAGCACAGGAATGTACAGAAGCAAGAGAAGAAGGAAAGAGACAGGGTGATAACCAATGGCATGGACCACAGAGTAGCAGGTGGCGTGAGCACTCTGACAGACCACCAGCATTACAATGTGGACAATGTTTTTACACATAATTTTCCTATTACAAGTGCCACATTTTCAATTCCATGTTATGTCTGTACCAGAAATTATGGGGCAATTGTATTTTTTTCAGTTGTTTAAAATGTGCTTCAGTATTCTGATGCTAGCAAATTCCATGATTAAATGCAATTTTTTTGCATTAAAGGAAATGAAAATGTAGAATGAGAACTATATTTAGTAGCTGCCTGAAGAATTATGTAGAGTCCATAAGGAATCAATGTATTCTCAACCTCAAAACTGTGTAAGCAGTTGATAATCCATTATTACAGTAAGCTGTACACTCACACAGTAATTATCTAATAACCCCTTATAAAAGACCGTAGCTTCCTAATCTGTTTATAATTATCATTTCAATGATCCTGTGCATTAATGTCTGACCTTCAGCAACTCTGACCTGATCTTAATTAGCCTTAATATCAAATCATTACTATATAAGAAACTATCCATGACCAAATGAATGAACCCCAGGTACAGTTAATTTCTAGAGCAATTATCTTCTCATGTAGGGAGATTTAAATGATTATCTGCACAATTTCACACAGTTTTATGTAATTCTGCAACATTATAAATTCTGTTTCAAATCATATTTCAAATGCTAGGCATTACTACGGAATTTTACAGTCAGTGGAGCTACGAGGGATTTATAGTAAAGGAATATAATAGGTTGAGTGATACCTTACTTGGATGTTATAAAAATGGCTGCTTATGAAATATAATAATCTAGACTTTTCAAAAGAAGATAAGCTAAACTAGACAGTACTGTATTTATGCACTTCCATATATTAAAAACATGTTTCCATGGAAAATAAAGAGAAATGTTCCTTTTTTCCTGCTGATATCATGCTGCCTGTAAACTTTATTTGGACATCAAATGCTATTGCAACTTTGTGAGATGGTTAAGCTTTTTCTTAAAAAAAAATATCATTAGTCAATGGGATGTTACAAGGATTTGAATGAGATTTACTAAAACAAATACCTTAAAAAAGCTCACAGAAGCCTGAAAGCTATAAACGCCACAGAAGGCTTTAGAACATATTAATGCACCGCTGTACGGCAAATATATTTTACTTTTGCCACTAATACATGGCAAAAATGGCTTTAAAACATAAAACTGTACCGCTGAATGGTAAATATATTTTACTTTTGCCACTAATACACGACAAAAAGGGCTGTCATTTTCGTACTTCACCACTCAACGGCTTATAAGCCCTTTTTTCCCACTAATACAAGGCAAAAAATGCTTTAGAACATATAACTGCACTGTACAAGGGCAAATAAGACATAGAAATATTTCCTTGTAATAAACCCTGTTAATGGCTGCATCAAACAGCACTTGCACCCCAATAACAAGAACGGTTTGCTGTAATTACAGAGCTGTGTAATGGCAATTTGGGTCCCCAGTCAGTGCAGCAAGGTGAAATAGTATTGTTCCTATTACCCAGGCTGTAACCTCCCCAACTGAAACGTGTTCAACTTAAATGCTGTGGAATGATTCCTCACTATCCTTTCCCTACACCTTGAATAATCTTTCCCTGAACTTGTAAATGTTTTTTTTAGCATAATTAAGTCTTTTCTTGTACTGTCCCTAATGCCTGCTGACGTCTCTCCATGCACTGGAAAATGGCAGAATCCAAGATGGCTGAGGCTATTTATAGGGCTGTGACATCACAGGGCTGGCTGCTAATTGGCTGCATGCATGGCATTATGGGTGATCCCGCGTTCCCAGAGTTCTTTGCTCCATGTCCTCACAGGTGCAGCAGCCATTTTAGGAAAAAATGTAATTTGTTACCACGAAGCGTGAGGAAATCCGGATTTGGCGCAAATCGAATAATTTCTGAAATTTGGATCGAATTCCACTTCGTCAGCTTCTATTCGCTCATCTCTACTCTTTTTTGTTTTTCACTCCAAGCCTTCCCAGTTCCATAACTTTTTTTATTTTTCAGTTCGCATAGTTGTATGGGGTTTGTTTTTTTGTGGGGCAAGTTGTACTTTCCAATGCACCATTTACTGTTGCATACAACATAGTAAGAAGCTGAAAATAAATTCCAAATTGGGTGGGATTTAAAAAAAAACAACACAATTCTGCAACAGTTTTATGGATTTTGCTTTTCGACGTTCCCCATGTGATAAACCTGCCCTGTGCCCTTCATTTTCTTGGTCACATTTGTTTAGTTTTTCCTCGTGTTTTATCCCCTTCCTGATCAGCACTGTAATAGTACGGCGCTGGCTGGGTCTTTAACCGCTTCAGCCCCCCTAGCTTAAACACCCTTAATGACCAGGCCACTTTTTACAATTCCGCACTACACTACTTTCACCGTTTATTGCTCCGTCATGCAACTTACCACCCAAATTAATTTTACTTCCTTTTCTTCTCACTAATAGAGCTTTCATTTGGTGGTATTTTTAATTGCTGCTGACATTTTTACTTTTTTTACTATTAATCAAAAATTACCGAAATTTTTGCAAAAAAATGACATTTTTCACTTTCTGTTGTAAATTTTTTTAAAAAAAACTACATTTCTATATAAATTTTTCTCTAAATTTATTGTTCTACATGTCTTTGATAAAAAAAAGTCCAATAAGTGTATATTTATTGGTTTGGGTAAAAGTTATAGCGTTTACAAACTATGGTGCAAAAAAGTGAATTTCGGCATTTTGAAGCAGCTCTGACTTTCTGAGAACCTGTCATGTTTCTTCAGGTGCTAGAATGCCAGGATAGTATAAATACCCCCCAAATCACACTATTTTAGAAAGAAGACATCCCAAAGTATTCGCAGAGGGGCATGGTGAGTTCATGTATCATTTCATTTTTTTTCACAAGTTAGCGGAAAATGACACTTTCTGAGAAAAAAAAAAAAAAAAAGTTTCAATTTCTGATAACTTCTGGCAAAAAAAAATAAAAATCTCAGACTCACTATGCCCCTCAGTGAATACCTTGGGGTGTCTACTTTCCGAAATGGGGTCATTTGTGGGGTGTGTTTACTGTTCTGGCATTTTGGGTGGGGCTAAATTGTGAGCCGCCATGTAAAACCTAAAGGTACTCGTTGGAATTTGGGCCCCTTTGTGCACCCAGGCTGCAAAAAAGTGTCACTCATGTGGTATCGCCGTACTCAGGAGAAGTAGGGCAATGTGTTTTGGGGTGTATTTTTACATATACCCATGTTGGGTGAGAGAAATACCTCTGTAAATTGTCAACTTTGTATAAAAATTTTTAAAAGTTGTCGTTTACAGAGATATTTTTCACACAAAGTATGGGTATATATAAAAATACACCCCAAACACATTGCCCTACTTCTCCTGAGTACGGCGATACACATGTGTGCCACTTTTGCAGCCAAGATGCAAAGGGGCCCTAAAACAATGAGTACCTTTAGGATTTCTAGGGCATTTTTACGCATTTGGATTCCAGACTTCTTCTCACGCTTTAGGGGCCCCTAAAATGCCAGGACAGTATAAATACCCCACATGTGACCCCATTTTGGAAAGAAGACACCCAAGGTATTCTGTGAGGGGTATGGTGAGTTCATGTAAAATTTTATTTTTTGTCACAAGTTAGTGGAATATGAGACTTTGTAAAAAACAAAATTAAAAAAAAAAAAAACAATTTCCGCTGACTTGTGCCAAAAAATAAAAATTCTGTGGACTCACCATGCCCCTCACGGAATACCTTGGGGTGTCTTCTTTCCAAAATGGGGTCACATGTGGGGTATTTATACTCACCTGGCATTTTAGGGGCCCCTAAAGTGTGAGAATCCAAATGCATAAAAATGGCCTGTGAAATCCTAAAGGTACTCATTGGTTTTAGGGCCCCTTTGCGCACCCAGGCTGCAAAAAAGTGTCACTCATGTGGTATCGCCGTACTCAGGAGAAGTAGGGCAATGTTTTTTGGGGTGTATTTTTACATATACCCATGCTGCGTGCAAGAAATATCGCTGTAAACGACAACTTTTTACATTTTTTTTATTCAAAGTTGTCAATTTACAGAGATATTTCTCTCACCCAACATGGGTATATTTAAAATACACCCCAACACATTGCCCTACTTCTCCTGATGCAGCGATACCACATGATGACACTTTTTGCAGCCAAGATGCAAAGGGCCTAAAACCAATGAGTACTTAGGAGAGCATTTTTACGCATTTTCTTCTCACGCTTTAGGGCCCCTAAAATGCCAGGGCAGTAGAAATACCCCACATGTGACTCATTTTGGAAGAAGACACCTCAAGGTATTCCATGAGGGGCATGGCGAGTTCATAGAAGATTTTTTGGCACAAGTTAGTGGAAATTTATTTTTATAGTTTTTCTCACAAAGTCTCCCTTTCCGCTAACTTTTGACAAAAAGTTGAATTTTTCATGGACTCATTATGCCCCTCAGCGAATACCTTGGGGTGTCTTCTTTCCAAAATGGGGTCACATGTGGGGTATTTATACTGCCCTGGCATTTTAGGGGCCCTAAAGCGTGAGAAGAAAAATGCGTAAAAATGCCCTCCTAAAAGGTACTCGTTGGAATTTGGGCCCCTTTGCGCATCTTGGCTGCAAAAAGGTGTCACACATGTGGTATCGCCGTACTCAGGAGAAGTAGGGCAATGTATTTTGGGGTGTATTTTTACATATACCCATGCTGGGTGAGAGAAATATCTCTGTAAATTGGCAACTTTGAATAAAAAAATTTAAAAAGTTGTCGTTTACAGCGATATTTCTCACAACCAGCATGGGTATATGTAAAAATACACCCCAAAACACATTGCCCCACTTCTCCTGAGTACGGCGATACCACATGAGTGACACTTTTTTGCAGCCAAGATGCACAAAGGGACCCAAAAACCAATGAGTACCTTTAGGATTTCACAGGGCATTTTTACGCATTTGGATTCTCACGCTTTAGGGGCCCCTAAAATGCCAGGGCAGTATAAATACCCCACATGTGACCCCATTGTGGAAAGAAGACACCACAAGGTATTCTGTGAGGGGTATGGCGAGTTCACAGAAAAAAAAAAATTTGGCACAAGTTAGCGGAAATTGTTTTTTTTTTTTTTTTTTTTTTACAGTCTTATATTCCACTAACTTGTGACAAAAATAAAATTTTGCATGAACTCACCATACCCCTCACGGAATACCTTGGGGTGTCTTCTTTCTAAAATGGGGTCACATGTGAGGTGTTTGTACTGCCCTGGCATTTGAGGTCTCCGTAATCATTACACGTATGGCCAGCATTAGGAGTTTCTGCGATTCTCCGTATATTGAGCATACGGGTAATGAGATTTTTCCGTTCAGCCTCTGCGCTGAAAAAAAAAAAAATGAACGGCACAGATTTTTTCATTCGCATCGGTCAATGTGGATGAAAAAATCTCTGCCAAAATCAGTGACTGCGGTGCGGTGGGCTGGGCGCTAACTACCTAACAAGTAGCTAACTAACTGGCGGTGATAAGGGACCCTTATGCCCCATTCACACGTCCGCAATTCTGTTTGCGGAACGGAATTGCGGACCCATTCATTTCTATGGGGACAGGCTTTGTCCCGCTCGGATCCGGAATTACGGATCCGCGCTTCCGGGTCTGCACTTCCGTTCCGCAAAAATATAGAACATGTCCTATTCTTGTCCGCAATTGCGGACAAGAAAAAGCATTTTCTATATAGCTCTGGCAATGTGCGGATCTGCAAAATGCGGAAAGCACATTGCCGGTGTCCGTGTTTTGAGGATCTGTGGATCCGCGGATCAGATCCGCGGATCCACGGATCCGCAAAACACATATGGACGTCTGAATGGAGCCTTACAAGGGGTTTGATCAATGGCAGGGGGGTGATCAGGGGGTCTAGATTGGTTGATCAAGGGGTTAATGGTGAGGGGGTGGGGGGTTAGTGTAGTGTTTGGTGCAACTTTACATAGTTACCTGGTCCTCTGGTGGTCGATCCCAGCAAATGGGACCACCAGAGGACCAGGTAGCAGGTATATCAGACGCTGTTCACAAAACAGCGTCTGATATACTTGTTTGATGCGATTTATATCGCATCTACAGCCTGCCAGCGATTGATCATCGCTGGCAGGCTGTAGTACATCTCTTCAGACGCGAGACGCTGTGCACGCGCGCGCGTACACAGGAAGTCTCGCGTCTCGCGAGATGACGCGCCGCCGCGTCTGATCAGAAGAACAGGACCGCCCGCAGGACGCAATCCTGCGTACGGCGGTCCTGAAGAAGTTAAAGATGGCACCAGCTTCTGAGCACTGCAGGCGCCATAGCCACAGGTGGCCGCCTCCTTCTTATAGCAGACACCCGCGGCTCATGTCAGCAACTGGCAGTAATGCCGATCACGGACATTTAACCACTCAGATGCCGTGGTCAATCCTGACCACAGCATATGAGCATGCTGAAAACTGAAAAAGCGCACTTTTGGTGGTGCTCCGGCTACCCGTGTGGCGATTGGAGGAGCCCGAGCTTGTGTGCAGCAGCCCCTGTATTTGTGAATGACAGGAGGCTGCTGCATAGTAATTCCTATAGAGCCCTTGCCTGTAATAGGGCTCCATAGGAGAGTAGTAAAATCATCAAAGACTCCAATGCAAGTGCATTGGAGTCTATGATAATAGCAATCAGATAATTGATTGTTATAGTTCCCTATGGGAACTATGAAAAAGCATTTAAAAAAAGTAAAAAAAAAACATAAAAATTAAAATCACCCCCCTTTTCCCTAAATAAAAATAAAAGAACTAAAAAAAAATATATATACATATCGTGGGTGTAGCGATTTGCAAAAATCCCATAGAATAAAATATAATAATATATTCCCCATATGGCAAACAGCAAAACGGAAAAATGCGTCAAAATGGAAAAGTTGCTCTTTTTGGTCACTTCATTTTCTACAAAAAATTAAATAAAAAGTGATCAAAAAGTCATACATACCCAGAATAGTGATGAGCGGCAGGGGCATTATTCAAATTCACGATATTTTGTGAATATTTGGTAGAATATTCGTGATATATTAGCAAATTCACAGTTATTTTCTTGATTGGCAATGTAATATGCGCGTAATGCGTGGGTTACTATAGCTACATTTTTCAAGCTGCTAGAAGTTTCCTGAGACTGTAGAAAATGGTTGGCATGGCACAATAGCTTTATATGTAAAATATGAGAGAGTAAAACTGGATCGCACATCCTCAATGCTATGCTTTTATAGTAACTGCTTCTCAGCATAATTAACATGGCTTCTCAGCGCAATCTGTGGCCTAGTGTACTCCTGTTATTTTTCTGTGTTCAGTACATTACTCCAAGCTAATACAGTGTGTAATGTAAAAATAACATTATCTCTGGGCTAGTGTAGTGCCGAAAATCAGTATTTTTCTGTATCCAGTACTGTCCTGCATCAGAAAACTGTGTCTTTAGTGGACAGTAAAACAATCTGCGCCACATCTACAGACAAAACCATTAATATGAAAAGGCGAACACAAAGGGAGGGGGAAGTGGCAGTGATGTTGATGGTGCAAGCAGAGGCAGTGGCCCTGGGCGTGATGCTGATTTGCAAGCAGAGGCCGTGGCCCTTAGCGTGATGCTGACTGTGCAAGCAGAGGCCGTGGCCCTGGGCGTGATGCTAATGGTGCAAACAGAGGTCAACTGAATCCTCACTCTGATCCTCCTTCCTCCCAAGATGTCACGTCTGGCCAAAGAAGTGACCACACGCTCAGATATTCACATGACCTCTTTTCATCACTAGTACTTGGTTTCGCTCTCTCGCCAAGCACGCTTAAAGAGGTACCTGATATATTGTGCCTTCACAGTCTCAAGAAGATGACGGAGGTGAACCGCAATCATTCGTTTATGAGGTGGATGATAATGAGACACAGTTGCCAATCACTGAGGTGGTGGTTAGGTCAAGTCAGGAGGATGAGCAGAGTGAGGAAGTGAAAGAGGAGGTGGTGGACGATGAGGTCACTGACCCAACATGGTTAGGAGAAAAGCCGAGCGGGGAAAGCAGTACAGAGGGGGTGGGGGGGTGGGGTGGGATCCGTAGCACTGCAACAGTCTGGAAGAGGCAAAAGGGAGACGTTGGCCCACACCAAACAGGCCCGCAACCATTACACCGAACACCCCCATGCGTAAATCTACCTTGTCAAAGGGTTAGTGTTCCGCAGTATGGCACTTTTTTGAGGAAAGTGCAGATGACAAAAGAGTGGTATTTTGCAACCTGTGCCGTACCAAAATGAGCCGGGGCGTGAACACTAGCAACCTCACCCTCAACCTAGAAACAGGCATGGTTGTGTCCAAGAATGGCGGTAACTTGGTGGCGGCTTTGGAGCTCGGCAACCTGACACACATTCCACGCCTAGCCCACGTCTTAAACTTAGCGGTTCAGCGGTTTATCAAAACCTACCCCAATTTGCAGGAGCTACTAGTGAAAGTGCACCGCTTGTGTGCTCATTTCTGCAAGTCGTCCACAGCTTCAGCCGGTCTGTCAACGCTGCAGCAGCGCTTGCGGCTTCCAGCTCACCGACTGTTGTGCGACGTGAGCACGCGGTGGAACTCTATGTTCTACATGTTGGCCTGGCTTTGTGAGCAGCAGAGTGCAGTTGTGGAATACCAACTGCAACATGGTCGTCGCCTTTCCAGTCAACTGCCACTATTCACAACAAGCGAGGAGTGGGCATTAATGTCAGACCTCTGTGAGGTTTTAAAAAACTTTGATGAATCCACACAGATGGTTAGTGGAGATAACGATATTATCAACGTAACCATCACACTGCTGTGTCTACTCAAACGATCACTGCTCACAATTAAGGAGGATGCTTTGAATGTGGCAGACGAGGTAATGGGGGAGGGGATGTCACAGGGTGATAGCCAGACCTCCCCCAGTTCGTCTTCTCAGCGCGATTTGGGCCATGAAGAGGAGGAGGAGCTGGAGGCACTTGCCTCTAATACATAGGCTAGTACCTATGAAACTTTAATTCCATCTGTTCAGCATGGATGGGCCGAAGAGGAGGAGGAGGATGAGGGTATGGATAGTCATACTGAAGTTGACATCAACGTCTTGCCCGTTGGTACTCTGGCATACATGGCTGACTTCATGAAAGGCTGCCTTTCCCACGACCCTCTCGTTATACGCATTTTAGGTAACACAGATTACTGGGTGTTCACCCTCCTCGACCACCGCTACAAAAAGAACTTCTCATCTCTGATTCCTGTGGTGGAGAGGACGAGTAAAACCATGCAATACCAGAAGGTACTTGTTGACAGATTGGTCCAAAATTTTCCATCTAACAATGTGGCCTCCAGAGTCCGTACTTCCTTAGGCAACCGAGGAAGGGAGACAAGGGGAACACACAGTAGTTCTAACAGAGGCAGGGCAACACTTTCCAAGGCATGGGACACTTTCATTACACCCCGCCAGCAACCTCACCCTGAATAGTGGCCTAGTGCTACAAGACGTGAAAAATTTTGGAAGATGGTGAAGGAATACATTTCAGACCGTGTCAGCGTCCTAAATGATCCCTCAGTGCCTTACAACTACTGGATGTCCAAGCTGGACACGTGGCAAGAGCTTGCGCTCTACGCCTTGGAGGTGCTGGTCTGCCCTGCCGCCAAGATATTGTCTGAGCATATATTTAGTGCTGCTGGTGGCATTAAAACAGATAAGCATATCCGCCTGTCCACTGACAATGCTGACAGGTTGACTCAGATAAAAATGAACACCTATAATATATGGGACAAACGGTTGGTACAAAAACCTGGTCCCTTCGCAATTAAACCAAAAAAGAGCACTCATATAATGATACAAATCCAAATCTTTATTAAATACATGATTAAGACTATAAAAAGTAGGTACAGTGGTGAACAAATACACTGGGCTAACATATGCCCATCTAGAGGAGTATAGAAGGCTAATACATCACTGATGGAGTGCCACTACACATGTTCATTACAAAAAATATTTATTACACAGTATCAGCTGTCCAATATAGTAAAATCCAGCTTGTGCAATATGAACAACCATTGTCCCAACACATGGATCAAATATAAATTACCTAATGGACACTCACATGAAAGGTAAAGACCGTAATGTTGCCAGCTCCTCTCTCCCTCAGATAAAAATGACAAGGCCTGGATTGCCCCTGAATTCTCCACTCCAACAGAGGAAAGCTTAGCTAATTAGGAACAAAAATGCAATTTAAAAGTATGATTTATAATGTACTCAATCCACGGGATTCAGATTTTTTTTTACCCCTTTCACCGCAAAAAAAACGGGTATATGTTTACATTTTGTTTTCACATCTGCCTCCGACTCCTCTTCCATACAGAATATATATGCCCTCACTAAAATCTTTTGAAGGGTTCGCTAGGCTTCAGGCCTATCAGGCCTATAGCCTATCACTGCAATATTTTATGTTGTTTACTAGGCTTCAGGCTCTCACCTCCAATGCTTTATACCATCTGCTCCCCTGTAGTCCATCACTGCAATGATTTATGGGGTTCACTAGGCTTCAGGCCCTCACCTCCAATGCTTTATACAGTCTGCTCACCTGTAGCTCATCACTGCAATGATTTATGGGGTTCGCTAGGCTGCAGTCCCACACCTCCAATGCTTTATACTGTCTACTCACCTGTAGGCCATCACTGCATTGATTTATGAGGTTCACTACGCTTCAGGCCCTCACCTCATGCTTTATACCGTCTGCTCACCTGTAAGACATCATTGCAATGATTTATGGGGTTCGCTAGGCTTCAGGCCCTCACCTCCAATGCTTTATACTGTCTGGTCACCTGTAGGTCATCACTGCAATGTTTTATGGGGTTCGCTAGGCTTCAGGCCCTCACCTACAATGCTTTATAAGCTCTGCTCACCTGTAGCCCATCACTGCAATATTTTATGGGGTTCACTAGGCTTCAGGCCCTCACCTCATGCTTTATACCGTCTGCTCACCTGTAAGACATCATTGCAATGATTTATGGGGTTCGCTAGGCTTCAGGCCCTCACCTCCAATGCTTTATAAGGTCTGCTCACCAGTATCCTATCACTGCAATATTTTTTTGGGGTTCGCTAGGATTCAGGTCCTCCACTCCAATGCTTTATAAGGTCTGCTATCCTGTACCCTTTTACTGCAATATTTTTTGGGGTTCACTAGGCTTCAGGCCCTCAACCCCAATGCTTTATAAAGTCTGCTCCTCTGTACCCTTTCACTGCAATATTTTATGGAGTTCACTAGGCTTCAGGCCCTCACCTCCAATGCTTTATACTGTCTGGTCACCTGTAGGCCCTCACTGCAATGTTTTATGGGGTTCGCTAGGCTTCAGGCCCTGACCTCCAATGTTGTTTACCGACTGCTCACTTGTAGGCCATCACTGCAATGATTTATGGGTTTGATTAGGCTTCAGGCCCTCACCTCCAATGCTTTATACTGTCTGCTCACCTGTAGCCCATCACTGCAATGATTTATGGGGTTCACTAGGCTTGAGGCCCTCTTCTCCAATGCGTTATACCATCTGCTCACCTCTAGGCCATCACTGCAATGAGTTATGGGGTTCGCTAGGCTTCAATCCCTGACCTCCAATGCTTTATACCATCTGCTCACATGTAGCCCATAACTGCATTGATTTATAGGGTTCTCTAGGCTTCAGGCCCTCACCTCCAATGCTTTATACCATCTGCTCACTTGCAGGCCATCACTGCAATATTTTATGGGGTTTGCTAGGCTTCAAGCCCTCACCTCCAATGCTTTATACCATCTGCTAACCTGTAGACCATCACTGCAATGATTTATGGGGTTGGCTAGGTTTCAATCGTTACCTTCCAATGCTTTATACCGTCTGCTAACCTGTAGGCCATCACTGCATTGATTTATGGGGTTCTCTAGGCTTCAGGCCCTCACCTCCAATGCTTTATACCATCTGCTCACTTGTAGGCCATCATTGCAATAATTTATGGGGTTCGCTAGGCTTCAGGCCCTCACCTCCAATGCTTTATACCGTCTACTCACCTGTAGCCCATAACTGCATTGATTTATGGGGTTCTCTAGGCTTCAGGCCCTCACCTCCAATGCTTTATACCATCTGCTCACTTGTAGGCCATTACTGCAATAATTTATGGGGTTCGCTAGGCTTCAAGCCCTCACCTCCAATGCTTTATACCGACTGCTCACTTGTAGGCCATCACTGCAATGAGTTATGGGGTTCGCTAGGCTTCAATCCTGACCTCCAATGCTTTATACCGTCTGCTCACCTGTAGCCCATCACTGCAATGTTTTATGGGGTTTTCTAGGCTTCAGGCCCTCACCTCCAATGCTTTATACCGTCTGCTAACCTGTAGACCATCACTGCAATGATTTATGGGGTTCGCTAGGCTTCAGACCCTCACCTCCAATGCTTTATTTCGTCTGCTCACCTGTAGCCCATCACTGTAATGTTTTATGGGGTTCTCTAGGCTTCAGGCCCTCACCTCCAATGCTTTATAAGGTCTGCTCACCAGTACCCTATCACTGCAATATTTTTTGGGGTTCACTAGGATTCAGGTCCTCCACTCCAATACTTTATAAGGTCTGCTATCCTGTACCCTTTCACTGCAATATTTTATGGGGTTCACTATGCTTCAGGCCCTCACCTCCAATGCATTATACCATCTGCTCACCTCTAGGCCATCACTGCAATGAGTTATGGGGTTCGCTAGGCTTCAATCCCTGACCTCCAATGCTTTATACCGTCTGCTCACCTGTAGCCCATCACTGCAATGTTTTATGGAGTTCGCTAGGCTTCAGGCCCTCACCTCAATGCTTTATACCGTCTTCTCACCTGTAGACCATCACTGCAATGATTTATGAGGTTCGCTAGGCTTCAGACCCTCACCTCCAATGCTTTATACCGTTTGCTAACCTGTAGACCATCACTGCAATGATTTATGAGGTTCGCTAGGCTTCAGACCCTCACCTCCAATGCTTTATTTCGTCTGCTCACCTGTAGGCCATCACTGCAATGTTTATTGGGGTTCTCTAGGCTTCAGGCCCTCACCTCCAATGCTTTATAAGATCTGCTATCCTGTACCCTTTCACTGCAATATTTTATAGGGTTCACTAGGCTTCAGGCCCTCACCCCCAATGCTTTATAAGGTCTGCTCCTCTGTACCCTTTCACTGCAATATTTTATGGAGTTCACTAGGCTTCAGGCCCTCACCTCCAATGCTTTATACTGTCTGGTCACCTGTAGGCCCTCACTGCAATGTTTTATGGGGTTCGCTAGGCTTCAGGCCCTGACCTCCAATGTTGTTTACCGACTGCTCACTTGTAGGCCATCACTGCAATGATTTATGGGTTTGATTAGGCTTCAGGCCCTCACCTCCAATGCTTTATACTGTCTGCTCACCTGTAGCCCATCACTGCAATGATTTATGGGGTTCACTAGGCTTCAGGCCCTCTTCTCCAATGCGTTATACCATCTGCTCACCTCTAGGCCATCACTGCAATGAGTTATGGGGTTGGCTAGGTTTCAATCGTTACCCTCCAATGCTTTATACCGTCTGCTAACCTGTAGGCCATCACTGCATTGATTTATGGGGTTCTCTAGGCTTCAGGCCCTCACCTCCAATGCTTTATACCATCTGCTCACTTGTAGGCCATCATTGCAATAATTTATGGGGTTCGCTAGGCTTCAGGCCCTCACCTCCAATGCTTTATACCGTCTACTCACCTGTAGCCCATAACTGCATTGATTTATGGGGTTTTCTAGGCTTCAGGCCCTCACCTCCAATGCTTTATACCATCTGCTCACTTGTAGGCCATTACTGCAATAATTTATGGGGTTCGCTAGGCTTCAAGCCCTCACCTCCAATGCTTTATACCGACTGCTCACTTGTAGGCCATCACTGCAATGAGTTATGGGGTTCGCTAGGCTTCAATCCCTGACCTCCAATGCTTTATACCGTCTGCTCACCTGTAGCCCATCACTGCAATGTTTTATGGGGTTTTCTAGGCTTCAGGCCCTCACCTCCAATGCTTTATACCGTCTGCTAACCTGTAGACCATCACTGCAATGATTTATGGGGTTCGCTAGGCTTCAGACCCTCACCTCCAATGCTTTATTTCGTCTGCTCACCTGTAGCCCATCACTGTAATGTTTTATGGGGTTCTCTAGGCTTCAGGCCCTCACCTCCAATGCTTTATAAGGTCTGCTCACCAGTACCCTATCACTGCAATATTTTTTTGGGGTTCACTAGGATTCAGGTCCTCCACTCCAATACTTTATAAGGTCTGCTATCCTGTACCCTTTCACTGCAATATTTTATGGGGTTCACTATGCTTCAGGCCCTCACCTCCAATGCATTATACCATCTGCTCACCTCTAGGCCATCACTGCAATGAGTTATGGGGTTCGCTAGGCTTCAATCCCTGACCTCCAATGCTTTATACCGTCTGCTCACCTGTAGCCTATCACTGCAATGTTTTATGGAGTTCGCTAGGCTTCAGGCCCTCACCTCCAATGCTTTATACCGTCTTCTCACCTGTAGACCATCACTGCAATGATTTATGAGGTTCGCTAGGCTTCAGACCCTCACCTCCAATGCTTTATACCGTTTGCTAACCTGTAGACCATCACTGCAATGATTTATGAGGTTCGCTAGGCTTCAGACCCTCACCTCCAATGCTTTATTTCGTCTGCTCACCTGTAGGCCATCACTGCGATGTTTATTGGGGTTCTCTAGGCTTCAGGCCCTCACCTCCAATGCTTTATAAGATCTGCTATCCTGTACCCTTTCACTGCAATATTTTATAGGGTTCACTAGGCTTCAGGCCCTCACCCCCAATGCTTTATAAGGTCTGCTCCTCTGTACCCTTTCACTGCAATATTTTATGGAGTTCACTAGGCTTCAGGCCCTCACCTCCAATGCTTTATACTGTCTGGTCACCTGTAGGCCCTCACTGCAATGAATTATGGGGTTCGCTAGTCTTCAGGCCCTAACCTCCAATGCTTTATACTGTCTGGTCGCCTGTAGGCCATCACTGCAATGTTTTATGGGGTTCTCTAAGCTTCAGGTCCTCACCTCCAATGCTTTATACCATCTGCTCACTTGTAGTCCATCACTGCAATAATTTATGGGGTTCGCTAGGGTTCAAGTCCTCACCTCCAATGCTTTATACCGTCTGCTAATCTGTATACCATCACTGCAATGATTTATGGGGTTCGCTAGGCTTCAGGCCCTCACCTCCAATGCTTTATACCGTCTGATCACCTGTAGGCCATCACTGCAATGATTTATAGTGTTCACTAGGCTTCAGGCCCTCACCTCCAATTCATTATACCGTCTCCTCACCTGTAGGCCATTACTGCAATGTTTTTTGAGGTTCTCTAGGCTTCAGGCCCTCACCTATAATGTTTTATATGGTCTGCTCACCTGTAGGCCATCACTGCAATGCTTTATGGGGTTCGCTCACCTTCAGGCCCTCACTACAATTTTTTATTGTGTCCGCTCACCTTCAGGCCCTTAACTATAATGTTTTAGATGGTAACCAGCACGCCTTTGCTCCAAATGTTTTTGAGGGTCACCAGTAGGCCATTAATGATAATTTTTCAAGGGTGTGTATGATGCCCTCCTTTATGTGCAATAAAGGGTGTATTGGAGTGCTGGTTCCTTGTAAATTTTGGCCTCCCTTTCACTTAGTGCATAGGCATTATAATTGCAACAGTGTACCTGAACAATTGTAGCACCGTGTGAATGAGGCCCTCCTTTATGTGATATACAGTCTGCATTGGAGTGCTATTTCCTTGTAATTTTTGGCAGCATTTACACTGTATATAGAATTAAATATCCAGGAAAGAATGTTTTCTAACAATTTTACCTCTAAAAATGTCTTTTTATTTGAGGGGGCTGGATTTTGGGCGCGATTTGTTTGCTATGTAAAATTGGCGGACAACTCGGACAATATGGTTCCCAACTGCGACATTGGAGTCCAAAATGCACCCAGACATGGTCCCCCTGCTGTTTCAGATCCATTTTGGTGGTGTTTGTCACTTTCTGACCTTTTCCAATGGAGCCTGGTTGTCTCCCATTGACTTCCATTATTCTCGGGTGCTCTGCCGAGCGCACGAATATTGCTATGTGTTCGGACTGAGTACCCGAACACCTGAACACTTTGGTGCACGTTCATCACTAGAAATCATACAATTTTTACATCCATGTATTTAAAATCCTGCATACATACTTGTCTTATATACTCCTATATACAGTAGAATGGTATAGCCCATGTATCAGTCCTCTGTAATGTATCCATGACCTAATTTAAACATGGCAGATGCTTATTTTGGTTATTACAGTAACTACATCACTGTGTATATTTACAAGGCTGCTGGTCTGTAGTTGATTTGTAAAATGACCATTTGTCTCTAGGTGATGTTGTAAAATGTATGTCTGTCTCTAGTTGATATTGTCATGTTAATAAAATTTAATGTAAAAAAATCCTGCTAATACGCCTGCTACTGCCCACCGCACCCAGGGACCTAGCACACCAAAGCCAGCTCCAAGGAGTTCATTGGTGTGGCAGTTCTTCAGATAATGTCCTGACTAGAGATGAGCGAACTTCTATTTTTTAGTTCAGCGTCCAAAGTTCGGGTTTGGGTTATCGTAGCATCCCGTTATGGATTCCATAACGGCATTTGGAATCCATAAGGGGCTGCTTTATTGAACCCGAACCTTGGACAACCCTAAGGACCTGGGGTGACGTCACTTTCATGTGATCAGTGCAGGGGGCATGGCTCAGCACTGGATCACCTCTTATCCAATATGCCGTTATGGAATCCATAACGGGATGCTACGATAACTCGAACCCGAACGGACGCCAAACTAAACATAGAAGTTCGCTCATCTCTAGTCCTGACGACAAGACCCGAGTGGTTTGAACATTGTGACATCAGAGCCTGAAGTGAGGCATAAACGTTCTAAACCTGAGCACAACCTGCATGACCAGGCATCTACATGCAAAGTACGAACTGCAGTGGAGTAAACACCATAATAACCAAGAAAGGTCTGAGGCTCTTCCTGCTTCCTATTCTGCTGCTGTCTCTGCTTCTTCCTCCACCCCATGCACACTGATCCGTTCCTACATAGACACTGACAGACATAATGAGATACTGCTGTTTGTAGTAATGATATATATACTGCATATATTATGCTTCTCAATACACTACTATTCATCTGTTAGATCCCTGGACAGTTGAAGGGGTTGTCCGGGTTCAGAGCTGAATCCAGACATAACCGGTTCTTCACCTCTCCAACCTTTTTGAGTTGTGCATTGGAGCATTTCTTGCTCTGATTCTCTCCCTTACCCTGCGCTGCATAGCGCAGGGCAAGGGCTTTTTCTTCATATCTGGTGACCTCCTGGGCTTCTGCTAGGCAGAGGTTTATGCCAAGCAGTGAGCCCGGTGATGTCACAGGCACTAATAAGCAATCTTTAGTGCTGCCCTAGTCTGTAAAACAGCATAAGACCATCCATTAGCGCCAGTAACGTCATTGGGAAACCTCCGCCTTGCAGTATAAAAATGTAAACAAACATCCCTTGCCCTGCGTGATGTAGCGCATGGCAAGGGGACCATCGAAGCATGGCAAGATGTGTGAGGAAAAGGTTATGTCTGTGTTCAGCTCTGAACCCCTTTAATTGAAAGCCAGGTCATATGATGGCTCACATGACTGATGCCATGTTTAGTCCCATCATGTTCTCCTATGAATCAACTAAATAGTGAGTGGCCCTTTAAACCGCAATAGTATTTAAAACGTAACTTTTAATACGTATTGTTAAAATAAGGCCCATTTCATTCAAATGAACTGCCTAGACTGGAAGGAGGAATAGTAGGCTGCAGGGTATGAGGTTAGGTATACCAGACTGGGGTCCCTAAATAGAAGAATGGATGCGGGTGCTTATCGCTAGACTGAAGTATAGCCTGGATCTCTCCCTAATTCTGATACTGGGATGCAGTGGAGACCCTGACAGGCTGTAGCGGAGCACCCGCCCCGAAAAGGGCGACCCCCAGCCGCTGGAACCTAGGACCTGACTAAATTACCCTGGCACTGATACTTCCTCTCTCCCTCTAAAAGTTAAAAAAGGCATCTGATGTATCCGACGCGTTTCACCATGCAGAACAAAGCATGGATCATCAGGAATAAAGATACAGAGAATGCGGGACCGCACAGCGCAGTGGCGTCATGCCGTGCGCCCGCAATTCAAATGGCAGTGGCAAAGACATAACTCGGGCTTGGGCTTTTTAAAGCCCATAAGTCCGCCCCTCATGTCAGCGGTAGCCAATCGCTGCAGAGAGGCCGGGAAGTACTCTCCTCCCCACTCAGTACGTCACAATTACTTCTATTCACAGTGCAGCCTCGGCCTTGCCCATACCGGGTATCCGGGCCAATGGCTGCACATGAAAGAGTCTAGTCATGTGTGACGTCAGGGGGGAGTATCTGGTGGCCTAGGAGACCTACACCGCGTCTCCGGCTGCTTCCTCGGCAGGTCCTTGAGCTCAAACTATGATAGGTTAAACAGACGCATAACTACTTATGTTATACAAGCAGATACAGCGGTTCACTGAATCCTCTACTCAGACAAGGGTAATGTTTAGAATGGCGATCTTTAGTCAGATGTTTTAAATTAAACATAGGCTACAGGACTAGCGGCACTGAAGGTTCAGTTATATGCCAGACTCCACCTACTTGTATTGCTTCAGCATAGTGTACATCTGGCAATATAACAAAATTAGAATAATAGTGCAAGTGTAAATTATATGGAAAGTACTTGGTAAAACCTGGATGCAGACGCATATAAAAAAATGTGCCTCACCATCCTTGATGATAAAAACTCTTATGAGATACTAAGTACTGATCCTAGCAATGAATACCTTCAAGAATTAACAACTATTCTTGACACAGCCTTACAACTGAGTCTCATAAATGGGGACGAATTTGACTTTCTCCTTCCTCAGTTTCCTATACTGGCAACTTTCTATGCGCTCCCCAAGATACACAAAGGGACGACCCCGCTGAAGGGTCGCCAAATTGTATCGGGGGTGGGCAGCATTTGCCAGAATACAGGAATCTACATAGACAAAATAATACGCCCCTTTGTGGAATCTCTTCCCTCGTATATTAGGGATACTGCAGACCTATTGCAAAGGCTAAGTGGTGTTACTTTGGATGAGACAACTATCCTGGCCTCAATTGACGTAGAGGCCTTGTATAGTTCTATAGAACACCACTTGGGCCTGAGAGCAGTAGAATATTACCTTTCTATGCGAGACACCAGACTGACAGCACATAATAAATTTGTGTTGGAACTCCTGACCTTTCTTCGCCCACAGCACAAAAAGTGCAGCTTGAGGTGGGCTAAAGCACACTTGGACAAGCCAGTTTCATTTTGGAATAAAGTGCTGTGGACTGATGAAACTAAAATTGAGTTATTAGGGCATTACAAGGGGCGTTATGCATGGAGGAAAAAGAACACAGCATTCCAAGAAAAACACCTGCTACCTACAGTAAAATATGGTGGTGGTTCCATCATGCTGTGGGGCTGTGTGGCCAGTGCAGGGACTGGGAATCTTGTCAAAGTTGAGGGACTCATGGATTCCACTCAGTATCAGTAGATTCTGGAGACCAATGTCCAGGAATCAGTGACAAAGCTGAAGCTGCGCAGGGGCTGGATCTTTCAACGACCCTATGCACTGCTCAAAATCCACTAAGGCATTTATGCAGAGGAACAAGTGCAATGTTCTGGAATGGCAATCTCAGTCCCCAGACCTGAATATAATTGAAAATCTGTGGTGTGACTTAAAGAGAGCTGTCCATGCTCGGAAGCCATCAAACCTGAATGAACTAAAGATGTTTTGTAAAGAGGAATGGTCCAAAATAGCTTCGACCAAATCAAGAATCTCATTGGAACCTACAGGAAGCGTTTAGAGGCTGTAAATTTTGTAAAAGGAGGATCTACTAAATATTGATTTCATTTCTTTTTTGTGGTGCCCAAATTTATGCACCTGCCTAAATTTGTTTAAACAATTATAGCACACTTTCTGTAAATCCAATAAACTTCATTTCACTTCTCAAATATCACTGTGTGTGTCTCCTATATGATATATTTAACTGACATTTTTTATTGTAACAACCAACGATTTATACAGGAAAATCATGACGATTAACAAGGTTGCCCAAACTTTCGCATCCCACTGTACAATGGCAATATAGACAGTGTAGAAAACGGATGGAAAAGCTGCCAGGCCTCGTCTGAGAGCCATCTTTAGTAACCACAGGAATGGGGGCGGCATTAGAGTTGCAAAAAAATTACTGGGGGAGTGTGGCCCCATTCAAAAATTTGCTGTTGGGCCAAATCATTTGTAGCTACGCCACTGGGTCTGCCTGCCCTCTACATAGCAATGAGGGAGGTGTTGCAGAGAGCGACGAGGATAAAGCAAAACTATTAAATATTTTTTTCTCCACTATATTCATTGAGGAATAAAAACTGTCAGATGAAATGCAGAATGAAAAAGTAAATTCCCCATTAACCCCTTAAGGACTCAGGGTTTTTTCATTTTTGCGTTTTCGTTTTGCGCTCCCTGCCTTCCGAGAGCCATAACTTTTCTATTTTTTCGTTCATATGAAGGCTTTATTTTTGCGGAACAAGTTGTATTTTCCAACACCACCATTTACTATTGCATACAATGTAGTGGGAAGCGGGGAAAAAATTCCAAATTGGGTGAAATTGCAAAAAAAAAAGCAATTCCACCACAGTTTTACGGGTTTTTAAAATACGAAGTTTGATGTGCGATAAAACTGACCATTTAGTTTTATTCTACTGGTCAGTACAAATCCAGAGATACCCAATATGTATACTTTTTCTTGCGTTTTGATAGTGAAAAAAAGTAATTAAGTGTATGGTGTTGTATGGGGGCTTATTTTTTGCGGGGAGATCTGAACTTTTAGTTGATACCATTATGGGGTGTGTAGGACTTTTTGATCACTTTTTATAAAAAATTTTTTTTGAGGAAATGAAGCGTTCAAAAACGGTGTATCGGCCATTTGGGTGCTTTTTTCCGTTTTTCTGTTTAACGTATGTGGAATATATTTTTATATTTTTATACTACGGGCGTTTTCCCACATTGTGACACCAATGATGTGTATATATATTTTTTTTATTATTATTTTATTTTAATTTTGGGGAATCAGTCATCTGATTGCTTCTATCATAAATTCCAATACACTTGTATTGGAGTTTATGAGAATGTTACTACTTTCCTATGAAGCCCTATTGCTAACAAGGGCTGCATAGGAAATAGTAAGTAGTAGCCTCAAATCATTCATTGAATTTGAGGCTATTACATCCAGGGCTGAGATTCCCCCCGATCACCACTAGAGGGAGCCGGAGCGCTGCCAAACGTTTTACCTTCGGTTTTAGCGCGCGCAGATGCCGTGGTCAGGATTGACCACAGCATCTGCAGGGTTAAATCATTGTGATCGGCATCGCTGCCGAACGCGATCATTAGCCGTGGGGGGTCAGCTACATGAAACAGCCGGACCCCCGCAGCGATGGCGCCCACAGCGGGCAGGAGCGGGCACCATCTTAGGGACCGGACCATACGTCATGGGTCCTTAAGGGGTTAAAAGTGCCCTGTCTGACACAGGAAGAATTACAACAGAGACTTAAAAAGATTAAAATATTCAAATTGCCAGGACTGGATGGCATACACCCCCTTATCCTAAGTGAATTAAGTGATGTCATAGCCAGACCTTTATTTCTGATATTTACGGACTCTATACTGACAGGGAGTGTTCCACAGGATTGGCGCATAGCAAATGTGGTGCCAATATTCAAAAAGGGTCCAAAAACAAAGCCTGGAAATTATAGGCCGGTAAGTTTAACATCTGTTGTTGGTAAACTGTTTTATGGGTTTCTAAGAGATGCTATCTTGGAGTATCTCAATGAAAATAAGCAAATAACGCCATATCAGCATGGCTTCATGAGGGATCGGACATGCCAAATGAATTTATTCCGTTTTTATGAGGAGGTAAGTTATAGACTTGACAGCGGCGAATCAATGGATGTCGTATATCTGGACTTCTCCAAAGCATTTGACACTGTACCTCATAAAAGGTTAGTATATAAAATGAGGATGCTCGGACTGGGAAAAAATGTCTGTAAGTGGGTAAGTAACTGGCTGAGTGACAGAGGCAGAGG
Source organism: Bufotes viridis (assembly GCA_033119425.1). Lineage (NCBI taxonomy): Eukaryota > Metazoa > Chordata > Amphibia > Anura > Bufonidae > Bufotes > Bufotes viridis. The sequence goes on along the minus strand of CM065593.1, from coordinate 216,379,793 downwards.
GTGGTTATTAACGGTACACACTCAGATTGGGTCACTGTCACTAGTGGGGTACCTCAGGGGTCAGTATTGGGCCCTATTGTCTTCAATATATTTATTAATGATCTAGTAGAAGGCTTGCACAGTAAAATATTCATTTTTGCAGATGACACTAAACTGTGTAAAGTAATTAACACTGAAGAGGACAATATACTGCTACAGAGGGATCTGGATAGATTGGGGGCTTGGGCTGAAAAATGGCAGATGAGGTTTACGACTGACAAATGTAAAGTTATGCACATGGGAAGGAATAATGCAAGTCACCCGTACATACTAAATGGTAAAACACTCGGTAACACTGACATGGAAAAGGATCTAGGAATTTTAATAAACAGCAAACTAAGCTGTAAAAACCAGTGTCAGGCAGGTACTGCCAAGGTCAATAAGATAATGGGTTGCATCAAAAGGGGCATAGATGCCTGTGATGAGAACATAGTCGTACCACTTTACAATTTACTAGTCAGACCACACATGGAGTACTGTGTACAGTTCTGGGCTCCTGTGAACAAGGCAGACATAGCAGAGCTGGAGAGGGTTCAGAGGAGGCCAACTAAAGTAATAACTGGAATGAGGGATCTACAGTACCCTGAAAGGCTATCAAAATTAGGGTTATTCGCTTTTGAAAAAAGACGACTGAGGGGAGATCTAATAACTATGTATAAATATATCAGGGGTCAGTACAGAGATCTCTCCCATCATCTATTTATTCCCAGGACTGTGACTGTGACGAGGGGACATCCTCTGTGTCTGGAGGAAAGAAAGTTTGTGCACAAACATAGAAAAGGATTCTTCAAGGTAAGAGCAGTGAGAGTATGTAACTCTCTGCCTGAGGAGGTGGTGATGGCGAGTACAATAAAGGAATTAAAGAGGGGCCTGGAGTGTAATAATATTTCAGGCTATAGCTACTAGAGATGGGTCATAGATCCAGGGAGTTATTCTGATTGCCTGATTGGAGTCAGGAAGGAATTTTTTTCCCTTAAGTGGGGAAAATTGGCTTCTGCCTCACAGGTTTTTTTTGCCTTCCTCTGGATCAACTTGTAGGAAACAGGCTGAACTGGATGGACAAATGTCTTTTTTCGGTCTTATATATACTATACTATGTTACTATACTAACTTCTGGGTCTCCAAGTTGTGCATACTGGCCTCACCCAACCATTGTTATACCACAGCGCACTTACTCTTTGTTTTCTTTTTTATGTTTCCCTATGTTTTGTGGTCTACCCCAATTTATTTTAAAAAAAAATACAAAGAAAACTAAACACATTGTTGTTGCCGACTACCTTTGGCTTCACAGCCAAAAAATACTTTATGTTAGGCAACAATGTAACCGCCATTTGTAATTAATTAAGTTCCCTGTCTGTTCTGCAGTGCAAGGGTACTTTGAAAGAAAGAAGCGGTACAGATCCCCCAACAATCTGAATGCCACCTAATGTACTGAATATATATTGCTTAGTCAGGTTTGCAGTGCAGGGGTACTTGTAAACAAATAAGGGGTACGTCCCTTATTTGACACTTTCCTCATTCTTTTCGGTCAACCAACGAAGTAACATACAAATTTAATAACACTTGTTACCTGTCAGGTATGCCGTGCCCATGTCATAAACAGAAAAGATTGGTTTAGGTCATACATAGTGTTGAGCGAACAGTTCGAGCATCGTTCGTACCACGAATTCGTACCGAATTTTGGGGTGTCCGGGACACGGACCCGAACCCGGACATTTTCAAAAAAGTACGGGTTCGTTGTTCGTCGATTACTTCCCGCTTTCTGAAGGGCTCCACAGCAGCCAATCAGCTAGCATTTTACTTCTTGCCCTAAGAGCCCATCACAGCCATGCCTTCTAATGGCATGGCTGTGATTGGCCAAGTGCAGCATGTGACCCAGCCTCTATTTAAGCTGGAGTCACGTAGAGCCGCACGTCACACTGTTCTGATTAGTGTAGGGAGAGGACGCAGCTTCTGTGAGGGCGAGATTAGGCAGGGAAAAGTCAGCAACAGCACCTAATGAACAGATCGATCTACAGCTGTGAATAATTGAAATTCTGCTAGTTACTTGCTCACTGGTTTTTAGGCTGCACAGAGCGTTTTTCTGTCACTTATTTTCTGGGTTGATCGGCGGCCATTTTGTGACTTGTGGTGCACCAGAAGAAGCTGCCACCAAGTCCATCAATCCATCAATACTAGTTTTTTTTGCTATATCCTACATCAGGGGCTTGGCTGTGCTAATTGTCACCCCTAGAAACTCAGGATAGCAATTTCTATATTTTATTAAGGGGTTAAATACAATTGCCCAAACAACAATCCCCTAAATCTGGTGTTCCAGCTTTGGCTAGACAAGTATAATACTGTCTGCTGTCTGGCAAAGGATAGGTTATTTTCTGTGGTGAAATTCAATTGCCAAAATAGCAATACCATAAATCAGTGGTTTCAGCTGTGGCTGGCAAAATATAATAGTGTCCGCCAAAACATATATTTTGTTCTGGGGTGTAATTCACTTGCCAAAATAGCAATACCCTGAATCTGGTGTCCCAGCTGTTGCAGGCCAGGATTCATAGTGTCCGCAAAAACATATATTTTGTTCTGGGGTGACATTCAATTGCCAAAATAGCAATACCCTGAAACTGGTGTCCCAGCTGTTGCAGGCCAGGATTCATAGTGTCCGCAAAAGCATATATTTTGTTCTGGGGTGACATTCAATTGCCAAAATAGCAATACCCTGAATCTGGTGTCCCAGCTGTTGCAGGCCAGGATTCATAGTGTCCGCAAAAACATATATTTTGTTCTGGGGTGACATTCAATTGACAAAATAGCAATACCCTGAATCTGGTGTCCCAGCTGTTGTAGGCCAGGATTCATAGTGTCCGCAAAAACATATATTTTGTTCTGGGGTGAAATTGAATTGCCAAAATAGCAATACCATAAATCAGTGGTTTCAGCTGTGGCTGGCAAAATATAATAGTGTCCGCCAAAACATATATTTTGTTCTGGGGTGACATTCAATTGCCAAAATAGCAATACCCTGAATCTGTTGTCCCAGCTGTTGCAGGCCAAGTGTAAATCTGTCCATAAAAGGATACCTTTCATCCAGGGCCTAAATACTAGCCCTAAAAGAGATATTCCCCTAAATCAGTGGTTACTGCTGTGCCTGGATTAGTGTAATACGCTACATAAACAAATAGGCAGATAGTGTTAGGTGCCTGTAAAAAAAGGCCTGAATTTGAAATCAATACATTGGGCCAAATATTTTTTTCCTTATTGTGGTGCTTGGTGAACGGTAACAATGAGGAAAACATCTAGTAAAGGACGCGGTCGTGGTGGTGTTAGTGTACCCTCTGGTGCTGGGAGAGGACGTGGCCATTCTGCCATAGCCACACGTCCTAGTGAACCAACTACCTCAGGTTCCAGTACCCGCCAGAATTTACAGCGATATTTGGTGGGGCCCAATGCCGTTCTAAGGATGGTAAGGCCTGAGCAGGTACAGGCGCTAGTCAATTGGGTTGCCGACAGTGGATCCAGCATGTTCACAACATTATCTCCCACCCAGTCTTCTGCAGAAAGCGCACAGATGGCACCTGAAAACCAAGCCCATCAGTCTGTCACATCACCCCCACGCATATCAGGGAAACTGTCAGAGCCTAAAGTTATGCAGCAGTCTCTTATGCTGTTTGAAGACTCTGCTGGCAGGGTTTCCCAAGGGAATCCACCTAGCCCTTCCCCAGTGGTGGAAGACATAGAATGCACTGATGCACAACCACTGATGTTTCCTGATGATGAGGACATGGGAATACCACCTCATCGGAGTCCGTACGTCTCTGATGATGACGAAACACCAGTGCCAACTGCTGCGTCTTTCTGCAGTGTGCATACCGAACAGGAGGTCAGGGAGGAAGACTGTGTGGAAGATGATGCAGGGGACGATGAGGTCCTAGACCCCACATGGAATGAAGGTCGTGCCACTGACTTTCATAGTTCAGAGGAAGAGGCAGCGGTGAGACCGAGCCAACAGCGTAGCAAAAAAGAGAGAGCAGGGGGCAAAAGCAGAACAGCCGCCTCCAAGAGAGTTCGCCTGCTACTGGCCACCGCCACCAGGGACCGAGCACCCCAAAGGCAGCTTAAAGGAGTTCCCTGGCATGGCACTTCTTTAAACAATGTGCTGACGACAAGACCCGAGTGATTTGCACGCTGTGCCATCAGAGCCTGAAGCGAGGCATTAATTTTCTGAACCTTAGCACAACCTGCATGACCAGGCATCTACATGCAAAGCATGAACTGCAGTGGAGTAAACACCTTAAAAGCAAGGAACTCACTCTGGCTCCCCCTGCTCCCTCTTCTGCTGCTGCCTCGGCCTCTTCCTCCGCCTCGGGAGGAATGTTGGCACCTGCCGCCCACCAAACAGAGGATGTGCCACCGACAACACCTCATGAGTCACCAAGCAACTCCACAATGTCACACGGCAGCGTTCAGCTCTCCATCTCACAAACCTTGGAGAGAAAGCGTAAATTCCCACCTAGCCACCCTCGAGCCCTGGACCTGAATGCCAGCATTTCTAAACTACTGGCCTTTGAAATGCTGTCATTCAGGCTGGTGGACACAAACAGCTTCAAACAGCTGATGTCCATGGCTGTCCCACAGTATGTTGTTCCCAGCCGCCACTACTTCTCCAAGACAGCCGTGCCTTCCCTGCACAACCAAGTATCCGATAAAATCAAGTGTGCACTGCGCAACGCCATCTGTGGCAAGGTCCACCTAACCACAGATACGTGGACCAGTAAGCACGGCCAGGGACGCTATATCTCACTAACTGCACACTGGGTAAATGTAGTAGCGGCTGAGCCGCAGGCGGAGAGTTCCTTGGCGCACGTCCTTCCGCCGCCAAGGATCGCAGGGCATCATTCTTTGCCTCCTGTAGCCTCCTCCTCCTACTCAGCTTCCTCCTCCTCTGCTTCCACCAGCTCATCCAGTCAGCCACACACCTTCACCACCAACTTCAGCACAGCCCGGGGTAAACGTCAGCAGGCCATTCTGAAACTCATATGTTTGGGGGACAGGCCCCACACCGCGCAGGAGTTGTGGCGGGGTATTGAACAACAGACCGACGAGTGGTTTCTGCCGGTGGGCCTCAAGCCCGGCCTGGTGGTGTGCGATAATGGGCGAAATCTCGTCACAGCTCTGGGACTAGCCGGTTTGACGCACATCCCTTGCCTGGCGCATGTGCTGAATTTGGTGGTGCAGAAGTTCATTCACAACTACCCCGACATGTCAGAGCTGCTGCATAAAGTGAGGGCCGTCTGTGCGCGCTTCCGGCGTTCACATCCTGCCGCTGCTCGCCTGTCTGCACTACAGCGGAACTACAGCCTTCCCGCTCACAGCCTCATATACGACGTGCCCACCAGGTGGAACTCCACCTTGCACATGCTGGAGAGACTGTGCGAGCAGCAGCAGGCCATAGTGGAGTTTCAGCTGCAGCACGCACGCGTCAGTCGCACTGCGGAACAGCACCACTTCACCACCAATGATTGGGCCTCCATGCGAAACCTGTGTGCCCTGTTGCGCTGTTTCGAGTACTCCACCAACATGGCCAGTGGCGATGACACCGTTATCAGCGTTACAATACCACTTCTATGTCTCCTTGAGAAAACGCTTAGGGCGATGATGGAAGAGGAGGTGGCCCAGGAGGAGGAGGATGAGGGGTCATTTTTTGCACTTTCAGGCCAGTCTGTTAGAAGTGGCTCAGAACGAGTTTTTTTGCAACAGCAGAGGCCAGGTACAAATGTGGCCAGCCAGGGCCCACTACTGGAGGACGAGGGGGATGAGGAGGAGGTGGAGGAGGATGAGGATTAAGCAGGTTCACAGCGGGGTGGCACCCGACACAGCTTATGCCCATCACTGGTGCGTGGCTGGGGGGATACGGAGGACGATGACGATATGCCTTCCACAGAGGACAGCTTGTCCTTACCTCTGGGGAGCCTGGCACACATGAGCGACTACATGCTGCAGTGCCCACGCAACGACAGCAGAGTTGCCCACATTTTAACGTGTGCGGACTACTGGGTTGCCACCCTGCTGGATCCCCGATACAAAGACAATGTGCCCACCTTACTTCCTGCACTGGAGCGTGATAGGAAGAAGCACGAGTACAAGCGCACGCTGGTAGAGATGCTCCTGAGAGCATTCCCAAATGTCACAGGGGAAAAGGAGGAAGCCCAAGGCGAAGGCAGAGGAGGAGCAAGAGGTCGCCAACGCAGTTGTGTCACGGCCAGCTCCTCTGAGGGCAGGGTTAGCATGGCAGAAATGTGGAAAAGCTTTGTCTCCACGCCGCAGCTAACTGCACCACCACCTGATACGGAACGTGTTAGCAGGAGGCAGCATTTCACTAACATGGTTGAACAGTACGTCTGCACACCCCTCCACGTACTGACTGATGGTTCGGCCCTATTCAACTTCTGGGTCTCCAAATTGTCCACGTGGCCAGAGTTAGCATTTTATGCCTTGGAGGTGCTGGCCTGCCCGGCGGCTAGCGTTTTGTCTGAACGTGTATTCAGCAAGGCAGGGGGCGTCATTACTGACAAACGCAGCCGCCTGTCCACAGCCAACGTGGACAAGGTGACGTTCATAAAAATGAACCAGGCATGGATCCCAGGGGACCTGTCCCTCCCTTGTGCAGAATAGACATTTATAACTGCCTCCCCCTCAACCATGTATTCTTGTACTCCAGGGCACTTATTTATTGAATCCTCATTTTTTTAACTTTACTATGATCTTGCGGTGCAACACAAAGTTGAATGAACCTCTCCTCTGTCTGGGTGGTGGGGCCGAAATAACAGAGTGGCCTTCTCCAGTGGTGGGTGATATGACACATGATTCCTTGCTGTGGAACCTGTATCCTCGGTCTGGGTGCTGGGCCTAAATAACTGAAAGTGGCCTTCTCCAGTGGTGGTTGATATGATGCATGATTCCTTGCTGTGGGACCTCTCTCCTCTGACTGGGTGCTGGGCCTAAATAACTGAAAGTGGCCTTCTCCAGTGGTGGGTGATATGACGCATGATTCCTTGCTGTGGGACCTCTCTCCTCTGTCTTTGTGCTGGGCCGAAATAATGGAAAGTGCCCTTCTCCGGTGGTGGTTGATATGACGCATGATTCCTTGCTGTGGGACCTCTCTCCTCTGTCAGGGTGCTGGGCCTAAATAACTGAAAGTGGCCTTCTCCAGTGGTGGGTGATATGACGCATGATTCCTTGCTGTGGGACCTCTCTCCTCTGTCTGGGTGCTGGGCCGAAATAACTGAAAGTGGCCTTCTCCGGTGGTGGTTGATATGACGCATGATTCCTTGCTGTGGGACCTCTCTCCTCTGTCTGGGTGCTGGGCCGAAATAACTGAAAGTGGCCTTCTCCGGTGGTGGTTGATATGGCGCATGATTCCTTGCTGTGGGACCTCTCTCCTCTGTCTGGGTGCTGGGCTGAAATAACTGAAAGTGGCCTTCTCCGGTGGTGGTTGATATGACGCATGATTCCTTGCTGTGGACCCTGTATCCTCGGTCTGGGTGCTGGGCCGAAAAAACTGAAAGTGGCCTTCTCCAGTGGTGGTTGATATGATGCATGATTCCTTGCTGTGGGACCCCTCTCCTCTGACTGGGTGCTGGGCCTAAATAACTGAAAGTGGCCTTCTCCAGTGGTGGGTGATATGACGCATGATTCCTTGCTGTGGGACCTCTCTTCTCTGTCTTTGTGCTGGGCCGAAATAATGGAAAGTGCCCTTCTCCAGTGGTGGTTGATATGACGCATGATTCCTTGCTGTGGGACCTCTCTCCTCTGTCTGGGTGCTGGGCCGAAATAACAGAGTGGCCTTCTCCGGTGGTGGTTGATATGACGCATGATTCCTTGCTGTGGAACCTGTATCCTCGGTCTGGGTGCTGGGCCGAAAAAACTAAAAGTGACCTTCTCTAGTGGTGGGTGATATGACGTATGATTCCTTGCTGTGGAACCTGTATTCTCGGTCTGGGTGCTGGCCAAAATAATTGAAAGTGGCTTTCTCCAGTGGTGGGTGATATGACGCATGATTCCTTGCTGTGGGACCTCTCTCCTCTGTCTGTGTGCTGGGCCTAAATAACGGAGAGTGGCCTTCTCCGGTGGTGGGTGATATGACGCATGATTCCTTGCTGTGGGACCTCTCTCCTCTGTCTGGGTGCTGGGGCCGAAATAACTGAAAGTGGCCTTCTCCAGTGTTGAGTGATATGACGCATAATTCCTTGCAGTGGGACCTCTCTCCAATTGATATTGGTTAAATTTTATTCATTTTATTTTAATTCATTTCCCTATCCACATTTGTTTGCAGGGGATGTACCTACATTTTGCTGCCTTTTTCAGCCCTCTAGCCCGTTCCTGGACTATTTTACAGCCTTTTTAGTGCCTAAAAGTTCGGGTCCCCATTTACTTCAATGGGGTTCGGGTTCGGGATAAAGTTTGGGTCGAGTTCGGATCCCGAACCCGAACATTTTCGGGAAGTTCGGCCGAACTTCTCGAACCCGAACATCCAGGTGTTCGCTCATCTCTAGTCATAAATGTATGTGACAGATGGATTTATTACACTTTGTTCCCTGCCAAATAGGCTGTTATGGAAGGTAGTGTCAAACGAGGCTCACCTCGTCAGGGGTGTCAGAGGACACCCAAGCTGGGAGTATGGAGTGCAGTGGCAAAGGCCCACAGAAGCAGGAGGCAGGTAGCGTGGTCGATCAGTCTGGGTCGGCAGCAGAGATGGCAGCGAGGTAACAGCAGGAGTAGACGGAGGCGTGGTCGGTGTTAAGCAGTGAGTCAATGCAGGCGGCTAATCAGCGAGGTCAAACGGTCCGGGTTGGGAACAATGGTAAATCAGCAGTAGTGGTGGAGGAGCAGAGAGGAAGCTTGCTACAGTACTCCCCCCCTTCCAAGGTGACCTCTGGGCACCACAGGGGAAGGGTTATCTGGGTGACTCAGATGGAACTCCCTGACAAGTCTGGGGGCATGAATGTTCTCCTCCGGTTCCCAGGAGTTGTCTTCTGGAGGATAGCCTTTCCAGGAAATCAAGTATTGTATTTTGCCCCGGTGGAGTCTGGAGTCGAGGATCTTAGAGACAATGTACTCCTCTTCGCCTTGTACCCTTACTGGTGGTGGGGGGGGGGGGGAGCAATGGAATTTGGGAGGTCCAGCTGGAAGGTGACTTCATTAATCCGGCCAGAGATCCGGAAAGGCCCTATGTATTTTTGGCCCAGTTTCTGAGCGGGTACCTTCAGTCTTAGGTTTCTTGTGAAGAGCCACACTTGATCTCCTATCTGAAAGTCCGGAACGGGTCTACGACGTTTGTCTGTTGCCCGCTTAAAGCGTCTCTGAGCCTCAAGGAGATTATTGGAAATGTTCTCTTGTGCCTCTTGTAAACTTGCCAGGCATTCGGCCACAGCTGGAATCGTGGAGGTGATGGGCAGGCGTGGGATGAAAGCTGGATGCAGGCCAGTGTTGGCGTAGAAAGGACTGTAATGGGTGGAACTGTGTTCCGCATTATTGTAGGAAAACTCGGCCGTAGCAAGGTGGTCCAACCAGTCATCCTGCAAATGAGTGATGAAACAACGTAGGTACTGCTCGAGGGTCTGGTTTGTTCTCTCTGTCTGCCCATTAGACTGAGGATGGAAAGCGGAGGACAGGTTTACCGTGATCCCAAGGGCCAGGCAGAAGTGTTTCCAGAATTTAGAGGTGAATTGCACTCCTCGGTCAGAGACCACATCATCCGGAACCCCGTGTAACCTAAAGATTTCACGGAAAACCAGGTCAGCCGTCTCTTTGGCGGTGAGTAGGCCCTTGCAGGGAATGAACTGGGCCATCTTGGTAAGGCGGTCCACGACGACCAGAATGGTGTTCTTCCCTTTTGAAGGGGGTAGGTCAACCACAAAGTCCATAGAAATTGAACCCCAAGGGAAGGAGGGGATGGGGAGTGGTCGCAGCAGCCCCACGGGTGAAGAGCGGGGAGTCTTGTTGCGGGCACAGACAGTGCATGAGGAGACAAACCTTTTAGTATCTTCCTTATACGTCGGCCACCAGAAGGAGCAGGACAGGAGTACCTGGGTCTTTCTTGTACCTGGATGGCCAGCCAACTTGGTATCGTGGTTATATTTTAGTACATCGAGCCGTGCCATTTCTGGTATGTACAGTTGTCGATCCAGGTATACCCAGAAGCCACCCTTGAGGGTGAGGTTGACGTCTTCTGCTGGGTGGGTGAGGAAGGGGTCCTTTTCATAAGCCTTCTTGATTGACCCCAGGAGTTCCTTTGGGTAGGTAGCTCCTAAGACCTTTTTCTCGAGTAGAATGCTGGCTTGGCCCTTGTTGTCCTGTGAAGGTTCAGAGAACATCCTGGAAAGGGCATCTGCTTTGCCATTCTTCGACCCCGGGCGATATGTGATAATGAAATTGAATCGAGAGAAAAAAGGCTCCGTCTGGCTTGTCTGGCGGAAAGCCTCTTGGCAGAACGGATGAATTCGAGGTTTCGGTGGTCAGTAAACACAGTTATGGGATTGATGGCCCCCTACAATAGATGTCTCCACTCCGAGAAGGCATCTTTGATTGCCAGCAACTCCTTATTCCCGATGTCATAGTTCCTCTCTTCGTGGGACATTTGGCGAGAGAAGAAGGCGCAAGGGTGTAAAAGCATCTTTTCTCCCGTACGTTGTGATAGGACAGCGCCTACTGCGGTGTCGGAAGCGTTCACTTCAACTGTGAATGGCAGTTCAGGATTAGGATGGATCAGAATTGCAGCAGACGTGAAGAGGGATCTACGCTTGGTGAAGGCTTCCTGTGCTTCGGGTGTCCAGGAAAAGGGCACAGTCTTTTTGGTTAACTGGGTAATTGGAGTAATGATTTTTGAGAAGTTCCGAATGAATTTTTGGTAAAACTTGGCGAAGCCGACAAACCTCTGTATTTCCTTTTCGTTCTTAGGGGGAGGCCAATCTATTACAGCCTGAGTCTTCCGAGGATCCATACTCAGCCCTTCCGGGGAGATGATTTAACCGAGAAACTGGGTGGTGGTCTGTTCAAACTCGCATTTCTCGAGCTTGATGTAAAGGGACTGCTCACGGAGTCTTTGTAACACCTTGCGGACATGTTCGCGATGTTGTTCGAGATTTTCCGAGAAAATTAAAATATCGTCCAGGTACACCACTATGAACAGATCCAGCATGTCCCTAAGGACGTCATTAATGAAATGTTGGAAAGTGGCTGGGGCATTGCAAAGTCCGAAGGGCATAACTAAGTATTCAAAATGTCCATATCGTGTGCGAAAGGCGGTCTTCCATTCATCCCCGGGGCGAATGCGAACCAAATTATAGGCCCCTCGAAGATCGAGCTTCGTAAAGACTTTTACCGCCCGGAGTCTCTCGAGAAGTTCCGAAATCAGGGGGAGAGGGTAACGTTTTTTACCGTAACATCATTCAGCTTGCGGTAGTCAATGCAAGGGCGTAGAGAGGAGTCTTTTTTCTCCACGAAGAAGAAGGGTGCTCCCGCGGGGGAGGTGGAGGGTCGAATGAAGCCCTTCTTTAGGTCCTCGTACAAATAGTCCTTCAGAGCCTTGAGTTCAGGCTCCGAGAGGGAATAGATGCTGCCGAAGGGTATTTCAGCCCCAGATAGTAAATTCAATTGGGCAGTCATATGGTCGATGCGGGGGCAGCTTGTCTGCGTTTTTTTTGTCACAGACATCCTGAAACTCGCTATATTGTGGAGGCAACAGCTCCTTGACAGTTGGTTCCGAGATGATAGATTCTTTGGGCGTTGGGGAAGCAGGTTCATGCAGACAGTTCAAGGAGCAGAACTCGGATGTGAACCGCAGACAGCGGGTTTCCCAGTCCACCGAAGGGTTGTGAGTGGCTAACCACGGGATGCCCAAGATCACGGGAAACTTGGGGGAGGCAATCAAAGAGAAGTGGATCGTCTCGTGGTGGTCGGTTTTAATGTGGAGCTGTAAATCTGCGGTCTGATGTGTAACTGGTCCCGAGGAGAGAGGGGACCCATCCACTGTTTCCAGATCGATGGGGGCTGTCTTGGTTACAAGCGGAATGTTGTTCTCGTGAGCAAAAGTTAGATCCATAAAATTGTCGCCAGCCCCAGAGTCGAGCATTGCGGAACAGAGAAGTTGCCGATCCCCGATGGTAATGACAATTGGAACGGTGAAGTGGGACCCGGTGGCTGCTAACTCAGTTGTCTCTGCAGTCACCGGTGGGGTTGCGGCCTGCCGCTGCTCTCGCAGTTCAGTGACGGCAATGGTTCTGCGGGATTTGTTGGGGCATTTGATGGCAATGTGCCCTGGTTCCCCACAGTAGAGGCAGAGGCCTTGGGCCAGTTGTCATTCTTTTTCTGCTACGGACAGAGTCTTGCGCACTGCGTCAACCTGCATCGACTCGATGGAAGGTTGGGCGACCTGCTGGGTAGTAGAGGAGAAAGAGTAAGTGGGTCTGTCGCCTTGGGACCAGAGCCTTTCTTTCCTTCTCTCGGTGAGCCTCTGATCAATACGGACACACACCTGAATGAAGTCGTCCAAATCATCCGGGGCTTCAAGTCTGGCAAGTTCATCTTTGATCGTCTCCGATAGACCTCGCCGAAATTGGCTCCTTTGAGCAGCTGGGTTCCAGTTGGTGTCTGAGACCCAGCGGCGGAACTCTGCGGTGTACTCTGCGACAGAGCTTCTTCCCTGTCGAAGACTGTGTAGTCTTGCCTCAGCTGTCACACAGCGATTGGGGTGATCAAAGACCTGGCTCATAGCTGTGATGAAAACATCCAGATCACGCAGCAGACGGCTATCGATTTCCACGTATGGAGACGCCCATGCCAGGGCCTCGTCAGTCAGGAGGTTAACAATGAACAATACTTTCTTCTCATCAGTGGAAAAGGGGGCCGGATGCATCCGGAAGTAGATACGGCACTGATTGAGAAAGCCCCATACTGGCGACGATCTCCATTGAATTTCGAGGGTAGTGGCATGCGGGTGTCTGCAGCCGCACCACGTACGTTCAGGAGTTGCCGTTGGAGCTCAATGATCTCCCCCTGTTGACTCTGTACCAGACCTTGGAGTTGCGAAAATTTCTCCTGGTAGGTGGTGCCAAAGTCTTGCAGCTCAGACCCCTGCTTGTGCAGGGTGGCCATTGCGGACTCCATGTTTTTTTAAAGAAAAATTCTTGGAAAGTGGCACACCCGATGCAAGATTGGAAATAAGGTGCTCTGTTGTTAATAGGTTCGCCCAAACCAGAAAACTGAAAATATCATATAAGAGAATAGCAACCGACACACTTGCATCTCATATAAAGTGGAGATTAAACTCAATATGTTCCAATGTATTTTAATATATTTTAATATAATTATTATATAAAATATATATAATATAATATAATAAAATACATTGGAACATATTGAGTTTAATATCCATGTTTTTTAGGCCTCATGCACACGGCCGTTGTTTGGGTCCGCGTCCGAGCCGCACATTTCGCGGCTCGGCCGCGGACCCATTCATTTCAATGGGGCCGCAAAAGATTGCTCCGTTCCGTGCCCCCGCAAAAAAAATAGAGCATGTCCTATTCTTGTCCGTTATGCGGACAAGAATAGGCATCTCTATAATGGGGCGCGTTCCGTTCCGCAAATTGCGGAACGGAACGCGGAGCAGCTTCCGTGTTTTGCGGATCCGCGGTTTGCGGACCGCAAAACACCCACGGTCGTGTGCATGAGGCCTTAGGCTGGTTATTCTGTTATGGAAGGTAGTGTCAAACGAGGCTCACCTTAGTCAGAGGACACCCAAGCTGGGAGTATGTAGTGCAGTGGCAAAGGCCCACAGAAGCAGGAGGCAGGTAGCGTGGTCGATCAGTCCGGGTCGGCAGCAGAGATGGCAGCGAGGTAACAGCAGGAGTAGACGGAGGCGTGGTCGGTGGTAAGCAGTGAGTCAATGCAGGCGGCTAATCAGCGAGGTCAAACGGTCCGGGTTGGCAACAATGGTAAATCAGCAGTAGTGGTGGTGGTGGAGGAGCAGAGAGGAAGCTTGCTACAGGCTTGGAGGCACAATAACCAGCAAAGGGCTGGGTTCAAGGGCTGGGTTTTATAGGGAAGTAGCAGGTGCAAGAGATTGGGATAATCAGCAGGACAAGGCAAGGACAAGAGAGGTAGTTAGAAGTTAGAAGTTAGCTAGAGAATAGTCCAAGGAGAGACGGTAGCCTAGTGGGTAGAGCTACTGCCTGGGACATGACTGGCCACGGGTTCGAGTCCTGGCATAGGCCCTGGTAGTGTGATAAAGATAAAATATTGGTTAAGTCCACACCACTTTGAAAAAAATGAGGGGCACAGATCCCCCAACAATCAGTATGCCACCTCATTTACAGAATATATATGGTCAGGTATGTAGTGCAGCAGGAACACCACCTCCAAGCCACTTGTGAATGACTGGCCTAACAACTTTTGCAATGTCCACCCACAATCTAATAGATGGCTTTACTGTTTATTTTTTAAATGTCAGATACACAGCGCAGGCCTCAGGGTTACTTTATAGCAACAAATATTTTCTTTTCAACTACAATATCCCAGTGAAATTTACTAATTTTGTTTGATTTGCAGTACAAGGCAATAAGATACCCCCAGTGACACAGATGGATTTACTGATTATTTTTCACTAGCAGATTGGTGGTACAGGCAGTAAATGTTATAAAAATAGGATTTTTCCACCCCCAGTGACAGAGATGGATTTACTGATTATTTTTCACTAGCAGATTGGCGGTACAGGCAGTAAAAGGCAGTTTATGTTTAAAATATATATATATTTTCACCCACAGTGAAACAGATGGATTTACTGATTATTTTTTAACAATCACAAATGCAGTGCACATAAGTACTTTTTAGCACAAACAAAAAAATATCAGCCCAAAATCTGATGGATTTATAGAATTAATGACAAGGATATATGCAGCACAGGGGTAATTTACAGAACAAAATTGTCACCCCCTAGGTCCCTTCCCCTGGCAGATATGCAGTGCGGGTGCACTTAAAAAATTGGTAAATTTTGCCAAAATTCAGTTACTGTCCCTGGAACATATGCAGCTGGAAGTGCACATCACTTGCACAAAATGGACGCAGACACTAACCACACACAGAAAAATAAAAGTCTTTGTTACTGGCCTCATAAAAAAAACACTGCCATTGCACCCACAAGAAGAAAAAAAAAGGTTGTAGATCGCTGAGTGAACACAATTCTGAAATCAGATATTGTTCAGCAAAGCTTGTTTCCTATTCTCTCCCTGAGAGCACCAGCAACAACCTGTTCCTACACTAACAACAGAAGAGTGACGTGCGGTGCTACGTGACTCCAGCTTATATAGATGCTGGTTCACATGCTGCACTTAGCCAATCACAGTCATGCCATTAGTAGGCATAGCTGTGATGGCTTCTAAGGGCAAAGTAGTTAGACATTTGTTGATTGGCTGCCCAGCAGCTTTTCAACAAGCGCCATAAAAATCCGCCGAACAACGAACCTGAAACCGAACTATTACAGAAATGTTCAGGTCGCTGAACTCTACTTACAAAGGGTTATTGGCAGATACCACTGTCAGATGGGGCTAAAGAAAAGACAGCATTCTCCACTCCATAGGGGCTGTTCCAGTACACAGTGATTTCGTTCGGGTTACATGGAGCCCCTGCCACATTTCAGAGGTTGATGGACCTAATCTTGAGGCCATATCGTGACTACACTGCCACTTACCTTGATGATGTGGTAATTTTTTTACCTTTTTCACCATTGGAAAAGTCACCTCTGGAAAGTACAGGCCGTTATAGATTCCATTATTGATTCTGACCTAACTATAAACCCTGAGACGTGTATCCGGGCTACATTATTGGTAAAGGGCTGGTTAAACCCCAGGTCAATAAAGTAGAGGCAATACAAAACTGGCCTAAGCCCGCAACGAAAAAAACAAGTCAGGGACTTCCTTGGCATAACTGGGTACTACCGCCGGTTCGTACCGAATTTTGCCTCGATTGCAGCACCATTGACTGACTTAGCAAAAGGCCCTAAGTCAGTAATGTTGAAGTAGACCCCAGAGGCAGAAAAGGCTTTTCAGAGCCTAAAGTCTTCCCTCTGTTAACAACTAGTGCTCATTTCCCCAGATTTCTGAAAGGAATTTCTGGTCCAGCCTGATGCGTCTGATACAGGCTTGGGAGCGGTCCTGTCACAAGTGATAAATGGGGAGGAGCACCCAGTGATGTACCTAAGCAGGAAGTTGAAAATTATGCTATAGTCGAACTGGAATGTCTGGCCATTAAATGGGCTCTGGAGTGACTTAAATATTAACTTCTGGGTCGAAAATTTCTGTTGGTGACAGATCATTTTTCTCTAACCTAGATAAAACAAAACAAGGAGAGAAATGCAAGAGTGACCAGGTGGTTTCTCTCCCTGCAAAATTTTAATTTCAAGGTTGAGCATAGGCCGGGAAAATTGCAGTGAAATGCAGATGCTTTGTCCAGGATACACTGTATGGTTGCTGAAAGTGCCCAGACCTCCGGTCTGGAGGGGAGGAATATGTGGTAAAGTCCTAGAAGGAGTGTATATCTCACCAAGGTTCTTCAACTGGGTGAGGTAAGTAAAATCCAGAAAAGCTAAAGTGGTTTCAGCAAGGTGTGGGTTGCTGAGACAGTTTTGTTAAAAGTTCAAAGGCTGGATTTTATTTGGACTTGGAAGGTAGGTTTGGTAGTGGGACCTCCCCAGTCCACCCCATTCCACGGCAGGTTTTCCTCTAGCATGAGGGATCCCCAGGTGTAGCCAGCTGGGATCATTAGGGAAATAAAAGCACATCCCAGGCTGTCAATCTGAGAGAGTTATGCCTGGAAAAGTCTAGGAAGCTGGCTGCCTTGCTGGCTAGAGACGCCAGATTCTCTGTGTGTGACCTGCACTCAATAGGTGAGCTAGAAACTAATTTGTATTAGTTAGAGCCCAGGTGGGCAGGAGTTTATTTTGTTTTGTTTATGTTTTGTGGTGCTGGAACTTTACCGTACCCAGTGAATATTAATTGTGTTTGCCTGTAAATTCCCAGAGTATCATGAAATAAAGCATCAATTTGGACTTAAATCCTGTTGTCTGCAAAGGAATCTGTCACCGCCACCCTGCTTGAGAGAGCAACCCCTTACAGTAGATACATCTATGTATCTATGTTAATTCATAAATTGCATAAAAGTGTATAAGAATACATTGTGTTGAATTACTAATATCCCCCATTATAAAGATAATTCAAGTGTTAGAAAGTAGGATTCACGTTATACTATGTCCTCTGAGAAAAGGATGTAATAAGCAGATGACTGTGCAGTCTGCCTGCCTGGTGCTAAACAATGCATATAGTAACATTAAGCAGTGTGGTTTTAAGATAATGCAGAGATAAAATATGTTTGCTTTCTATTTCGTAATGATAATTGTATTTGGATGAAAAAGGAATAAGATTTAAGACATTGGTTCAGTGGCCTCTTTCTGCCGCTACACGCTTTCTTTATAGTTCACTGTGCACACAGAGTATTAAGCCATTCAACACAGTTGTGAAAGTATTTTAACAAGGGCATTTGCTATTCTTTCTTCTTGGAGCGTAATTTATCAAAGTTACCCATTGAAACCTTCTTAGTCAGTTCTCTTTCAAATGCTAACATTTCCTTCCCATAAGCCAAAACATTTGTCCTACAGCCATCAAATAAAGATAGGAGACTGATGAGGGTAATTGATTTGAAAGGTAATTTGAATAGAGAATGTTGTCCACATCCTTAAAGTGATGCCACAATGACAGGTCTGACGACTTTCGATGATGTATCACCAAGAGAAACAGAGGGGGATACATTTAACAAGTTCCATTGCCCTTTATCACATTTGTCTAATTACATGCAAATATAGCCAACTAAATCTAGCTTTGGGCTGAAGGCTTTAAGACACTATCTGTACTAATTAAATTCAGCAGATTCCACAAGGAAAGACTAAAACAATGACCCAATTCAGCTGTAAAATACTATCATTAAAGAGGAACTGTCACCAGAAAATGCAGTGCAATCGACAGGCAGCATGTTATAGGGCAGAAGAAGCTGAGCAGATTGGTATATATTTTTGTGAGAAAAAAATCTGTAATTTAATTTATACATTTATATAGTGTTGGGCGAGAATATTCGAATTGCACATTTTAATCGTGAATATCGTCATTCCGAGAGTTTGCGAAGATTTAGAATATAGTGCTCTATATTCATATTTGCGAATATTCTAGATTTTTTTTTCATCTTACCAATCCCTCCCTGCTTCTTGCTTGTGGGCAAATGAGAAGGCTGCAATATATGTGTCTGAGCTTAGCAACATCCCTTTAAACCTATAGGAAAGTTGCCTACACCTTACTATATAAGAACCCCAGCAGCCATTTTCTGCAGTTTTTTCCAGTTCTGAGAGAGACAGCCATGTCATTGCTGTGCTCTTTGTTTTGCTGTGTCATTACATTAGTTAGTTAGTTAGCTTATATATATATAATACAGATACTTAGTGGGAGATAGTCAATGTAGGTTAGATTGTGATATAGTGTAGCTGTGCAGGGTGTTGGGTAGTGTGATAGGTTCTGCTGTCTATACATACATGCTACAGACATAGTGCTGTAATGTCACAAGTTCACAACAATACTTAGTGCACTAATCAGTAATATGTAGTCAGACCTGCTAAAATGTGAACTTGCATGTATTGTGCCAAAATATGCACATCATTAATTGCCGATTGGCTCAATCGCGAATATATTGGAGCATTCTATCTGCATATAAAGCTATTGTAATGTTCTGCCTTGCCAACCATTTTCTCCAGTCTCAGGAAACTTCTAGCAACTTGAAAAATGTAGCAAAAGTGACTCACACCTGTATTGTGCGTGCAATACACGCATATTACATTGCTGATTTTCACAATTAAGAAAATAATGGCGAATTAGCAATTTTATGACGAATATTCGCCCAAATATTCTCAAAATATAGCAAATTTTAATATTGCCCCTGCCGCTCATCACTACATTGATATCTTTAAAACAGAAACACAAGGGGGGTCAGTCAGCACCACCTGTATGCAGGTGCACGTAGCTATGGCAATATACCACTCTAGGAGACAGCCATGACGGGGTGAGTGGGCTTACTACCTTTTGATCAAAATGTAAACTAATGTCTCCACTGTTTGCATGTAATATCACTAATGTCCTCTTATAGCTCCCATCTTGGGCAGAGCTCTGGTTGCAGGGTGCTGTTGCATCTTTTTGTTTACATTTATATCTTTGCCATTTCTAATTTAAGACCATCCCAGTGACAGCTATCTATATATACACCTATACAGAGAATTATATAAGGTCCTGAATGGATTAAAGATGAACAACCTTTGGACGTGTTAAATGGCTTTAAACACCATTTTGTTTTTTTCAAGGTGTAACGTTTTTTTTTTTTTAAAACAACAACCCTTAGGCCCCTTTCACACGGGCGAGTTTTCCGCGCGGTGCAATGCGTGAGGAGGACGCATTGCACCCACACTGAATCCGGACCCATTCATTTCTATGGGGCTGTGCACATGAGCGGTGATTTTCACACATCACTTCTGCGTTGCGTGAAAATCGCAGCATGCTTTATATTGTGCGTTTTTCACGCAACGCAGGCCCTTTAGAAGTGAATGGGGCTGCGGGAAAATCGCAAGCATCCGCAAGCAAGTGCGGATGCAGTGCGATTTTCCCGCATGGTTGCTTAGCAACGGGACCAGATCTTTATTATTTTCCCTTATAACATGGTTATAAGGGAAATAATAGCATTCTTAATAAAGAATGCATAGTAAAATGAAGAGGAAGGGTTAAAATAATAAAGTTAACTTACCTTAGCCACTTGATCGCGTAGTTGCGATCTGTCCTCTCTTTCCCAGCATCAGCTAACAACTAAAGGACCTGTGATGACGTCACATCACATGGTCCAATCACATGGTCCATCTTACCATGGTGATGGACCATGTGATTGAAACATGTGATGTGACGTCATCACAGATCCTTTAGTTGTTAGCTGATGCTGGGAAAGAGAGGACAAATCGCAACTACGCGATCAAGTGGCTAAGGTAAGTTAACTTTTATTATTTTTAACCCCTTCATCTTCATTTTACTATGCATTCTTTATTAAGAATGCTATTATTTCCCCTTCTAACCATGTTATAAGGGAAAATAATAAATTCTCCAGAATAACCGAAACTGGACTTCAGTTATGAAGTCCGGCTTCGGGTCTGGGTAGCAAACATGGCGATTTTTCTCACGCGCGTGCAAAACGCATTACAAACGTTTGCACCCGCGCAGAAAAATCGCGCATATTCCCGCAACGCACCCGCCTCTTATCCGGGCGTCAAACATGACGCCCGTGTGAAAGAGGCCTTAAAGGTTGAAGAAGTGATGTTCAGAGGACTCTCACCTTTGGCTTGCATCAGCCTTGCTCAGACACTTGGATCCATACTTTTTATGCTTGAAAAGAGGAGCTGATGAAAGTGGAAGGTGCAGAATGCAAAGAACTCTTAGCAGCACTTGTGCACCATCATGTTTCCAACAAAGGTTTTGGCCCCATTTATCTAAAGGTGCCACGTTTTGTGCTGATACATTACATAAAATATGGTGCTTTTTTTCAATACCCCCAAATCTGTGGCAGGCATGGATTTAACAGGTTGCATATTGGCTGCCTACAGTCACCATTGGCGCAAGTATATGAGATTAATACATACAGTTTATACAAAGAACTCAATAATAAAACACTATAGATTAGAGGCTCCCTCTAGTACAGGCATGTCCAAACTGCAGCCCTCCAGTTGTTGCAAAACTACAACTCCCAGCATGCCTTAATAGCTGTAGGCTATCCAGGCATGCTGGGAGTTGTAGTTTTGCAACAACTGGAGGAGTGCAGTTTGGACATTCCTGCTCTAGTAGTAGAAGCAGGCAGCTATAATGCTATCATTTAACTTCATGTCTATGCAGGGGATTTGGAACTCTGTAACAGAAAAAGTGACTGCCATGAACATATATAAATAAATCGGTACAGAACATTGAAGGTGAAAATGAAATGGTGCTAAAGACTGGGTATTTACTTTAAATTAATTTTATTGAATAAATCTTAAATCTGAAATACTATTTTGTGTCTTGTTGTTCAGGAATTTAACAAATGTGGAACAATTCTGTCCCCACAACTTACTTTAGACTGTATGTTTTAAAGGGACACTTCCATCAGAAAGGAGTATTTTTTAGGTGCAGGCCATTTATCAAACACTGTTATTTTATGCCGGTCTTTTATATACCCCTGAGCACTGTACTTAATTTATGACCAAACCACCCTGGTTTAGTCATAAATTAAGCACTTCCTCCGGCCGTCTATGTGCCTCAACTTAAATCAATTTCAGCTGCTAGCTGGAGTAGCTTTCTGTTGTCATTTAAGCCACTAAACTGGTGTGAATGTGTCAGGGCCAATGAACCCGCCAAGAGGGTTGACATTAGTGTTTTAGAACATCCTGGACCTTGATAATGGTTATTCCTTTTCCAAGGTGCCCAGGAACGCCCCCCTGATGTGCCTGGCCCGCCTAAATTTGAAAAAAGAAGAACGCCTCCAGGATGTAAAATCGCCTTCCAGAGGCGAGGCTAAGTGCTCCATCCTCCCCCCCCCCGCCCCCAGGTCCGCTCTCTGCTTGAAACATCCCCGATCCTCCTCTCGCACTGCAGCCTGAAATCCCGCGCAGGAGCAGTGAAGCTGTTGATGCTGTTGCCCTCAGTTGCCGTACCATCACGCAGGCAATCGGCAGCACTGCGCCTGCGCGAGATTTCGGGCTGCCGTGCGAGAGGAGGATCGGGGATGTTTCTAGCAGAGAGCGGACCTGGGGGGGGGGGGGGGGTTGGAGCACTAAGCCTCGCCTCTGGAAGGCGATTTTACATCCTGGAGGCGTTCTTCTTTTTTTAAATTTAGGCGGGCCGGGCACATCAGGGGGGAGTTCCTGGGTACCTTGGAAAAGGAATAACGCCCCTCTGGGCTCCTTACAGCCTAATTTGCATATCGGATAAAGCATGAAGAAAAGACAAGGCACACAATTAAAAGAAGAAGACATATGGAAATAAGGCAATTTTTTGCACCTGGATTAATGAAAAAAAGGTTTAGGTAAAATGCAGGTGACAGATTCCCTTTAAGTCTATGGGGCTGCCACTATACTATATATGGCACTGTCCTTGAAAAGCTATCAGGAACCTACATCACTCATCAGAACTTGTCAAACAGCTGATCTGTGGGAATGCTGGGACTCTGACCCCCGCTGATGTAATAATGATGACCTAGCCTGAGGATAAATCATTATCATCTTTTCCAGATGATGAATGCCACACAACTCCAGGCACATTTAAGGAAGTTGAGGGGAACCCAAGTGTCACGTCAGACCATTCAAAACCATTTACATCAGCATAGGATGGTCTGCATGCTAGACAACCTACAAGGGTACCTGACTACACCATCAGGCACCGATGTCATCATCTTGGCAAGGGATCATCTATGCTGGACGAGAGACTAATGGGCCTCTGTTCACTGAAAGTCGATTCACACTGAGCAGAAATGATGGTCGCCAACATTGTTGGAAATGTCAAAAAGAGCACTATGCATCAGCCACTGTTGTCACCAGACGAGCCTTTGGTGGTGGTGGTGGTGTTACAGTGTGGACAGGTTTGTCTAGTCAATACAGAACTACCCTACACTTTGTGAATGGTACAGTGACAAACCCATACTAATTGAATAATAACATCATTGATCCAGTCATTGTGCCTCTGCATGAACAACACAGGCCTAATTTCGTCTTCATGGACGAATATGTGCCAGCTCACTGAGGTTGCATTGTTAGGGAGCAACTGCTGGAGACTGGTATACCTCAAATGGAGTGGTCTGCACTTTCTTCAGACCTGAATCCCATTGAAAACCTATGGGATCAGCTGAGTCGCTGTGTAGAGGCTTGTAACTCAGTACCCTAGAACTTTAATGACCTGAGGGCCGTTGTTCAAGTAGAATGGGATGTCATGCCTCAGCAGACAATAATTCAACTTGTAAACAGCATGAGACGTAGTTGTCAAGCTGTAATTGATGCTCAAGGCCACATGACAAGTTATTGAGTCATTGACATTTTTTGTGAGTGTGTACCCACCACTGTTGCTGGATTTTGTTTCAATAAATTGTTTGAGATGATGAAATCACCATTGCATGCTTCTAATTAAATGCCACACTTTCATGATAAAATATTACTGTAGTGTGAACTTTTTATGTTTTCCATAAATTTCACCCAAAATCCAAATATCCCTAATTTGTTGTAGTAGCGAATATGCTATATATTCTAGTATTATACAGTTGGCTGCTACAATTCTGTTCTCCAGTTGATGTAGGCTTATGATATATATCACTCTGGGGGATAGATATCAGGCCCCCTTATTCAAATTTGTAGCATTTGACGTTAGGTCAATATCCTGTAATTCATGCACTCCACATGCTCTACTCTTAATGCCCTAATAGTCTCAGTTACTTCGAGGGGCTGTCCTATACTGCATCTGAGTATACAAGTCTCTCATAACTTATACACTCACATAGGTACTAATAGTCATCCACTTCAAGTAGTTATTGGCGTTCAGGTAAGCAGAAGTTCATACACCACGCACAAACTCTCTCAGATCCCCTATTGTAAATATCAGCCACTTCGAGGGACTGTCTGTATTCCTACTGTAACCCATGGTCAGGCACCTCAGACACCTTGCATACATTCCATTATGTCTTTGCTTTCCTTATAGTAATTGGGTGGTCTTATTGACTGTTCCTACACAAGGTCAGCTCCAGTGCTTGCTGTTAACACTTTAGTTGGAGCTACCCCAACATGTTTCACCACTTAGGACATGGGTATTGGAGCTTTTGCTCAAGTGTTGTTTGTTTTTGGGCGCTATAAAGCCTCATTGCTTCCCACCTCATTTCTGACATTTTCTAATCAATTGGCATATTCAAAGAGTGACAGGACCAAATGCCTATCAACAAGATCTTTCCCATTCTGTCACCATTGCTGAGATCGGGTGGAGATGTATTAAGTGCTTATATAGCTTCATTGTCCTAAAGTCCTCTTTTTCTCATACAAACCAGTAGGATATGCAATATCCTGCTATGTCCCAGATCAATATGTAAGGTGTACATATGCGCTCATATGTCATATTTGTACTAGTATTGATTAACAGAACTTGTTACCAAAATCACTAGAAATTATAGACCAAGAACAAAACCAGAAAACAAAAAGAAGGCAATTAAAGCAATTATGAGAACTTAAGAATAAAATAAATGCTACATAGACAAAACCTTAATTGATTCCAATGCAGCAGAGACAGTTGAATCTATTGATCCATCTAGCCTTTTGGTAGAATAGTTTTTTTGTTAGTTTTACAGTTAGTCTCCTTTCCTGGGTCTATATTGGAGTTGGCATATCAGAATACCCAGAATTCTAGGTCTTCAAATTTGCAAACATGAACAATATGGATATGTTTAGCCAGGGACACATCTTTTTTGGGGTCTTATGGCACACAAGTGTCCAGAGAGCCTCCTTGGTTTTGAGCAGGTATAGAGGTGCATATAGATCCCTGGCCTAGCTAGAATTAATACCCAAACACCACCACCCTTATCCCCAGGTGGAAATAAACCCTGTATTTAATAGCTTACACAGGAGCACCCCTCAGCTAGAGAACCCTAGGGGATACTGTATATAAGACAGTGTGAAGTAACACTGGCCTTTTTCACATGCTCCTTGCTACCATAGATCAATTATTTAGGCTCCTATTGGTCTACGTCCAGAAGTTGGTGCTTTTAATTAACTTAGCTCTATTGTTTTGAAGTATTTGACTGCTAAAAGTTAAGTTTATGATAATAGGGTCACAAGTTGAATTTCATCAACCAGACAGGGAATTTTGTTTGAAGTATCAAATGGGTATATGCATTAGCTGGATACATACAGTATATAATATGAATAAGAAAGTAACATAAGTATCATAGAAGTAAAAACAAAGAGAAAACCGGAATGTATAGCACTTCACTATATAAAAAGTCAGGTGAATCACTGCAATAACAGCATAATGAAAAAATGATAAAATCTGTTATATAGATAGCTAATCTATTGTCAATTTACGTCCACTGTAATCTAAGGGCTAATTATCATGATAACAGTAAATATGGAATTGGGATTAAAGTGTAACTAGTTTACCGTAGATAAAGATGTCCTGCGAAGATCATTGCATTGATTAATGTGATATATCAGTGTTTCCCAACCAGTGTGCCTCCAGCTGTTGCAAAACTACAACTCCCAGCATGCCCGCACAGCAAAAGGCTGTCAGGGCATGCTGGGAGTTGTAGTTTTGCAACAGCTGGAGGCACACTGGTTTGGAAACACTGTGATATATGATACTTTAATTGAGTCAGGAGGGCACTCTAGTTACAATGACTGACTGAAAAAGTTAAAGAAGAACTCCTGCCAAAAAATGTATTCTCTAACCTGTTAGACAGGTACATGATGTTATCTGTGGTGAATGTAATCTTCTCACCAGTGTCTGTATTTGTGAGCTTTAGGCTCCCTTCTGCTTCTTGGCTGTGTTATGTGTCCAGCAATTAGACTTTCCAAATAGCACAGCATCTTATGTGTGGACCGGAAGTCTGTTTCTCTATGTATTCCTATAGGAGCCTCAATGTCACTCCCATAGGAATGAATAGAGAAGTAACTGACTTCATGTCCTGTGTCAGTTATAGATCAGAGAGTTTGTCACATGACACAGGAAGATTATATTCACTACAGTGTACATTATGCACCTTTCTAATAGGTCAGAGAATAACATATTTTCTTTTGTGGGAGTGCTACTTTAAGAAAGACCGTGTTCAGTGATAAAAGCCAAAACAAAGAGGCAGGACAGGAAGTAGAATACATGAAGTGACTTCAAAAAACATATAAAAAATGTATCCACCCATTTTATATAAAAATTGCACAACATATTCAGATATGGTTAACATGAGATAAAAATATTTTGATGGAGGTGTCCCTTTACAATTGAAATCACTGACCAATCTTTAGGTTGAACTATATTAATAGAGACCAGTGAACCAGTCAGGAAAGGTGCACAGCATAGGTCTGGCCAACAATGTGACTCTTATAACCAGTAGCCCAGGGGTTTTGTAAAGGTACAATATTACAAAAAAATCCTCAATTGTCATTTTAAAAATCTGCAGGGTGCCACACTAAATGATACTTACAGACATCACTGTGCTGGGGTTCATTGCTGTCACCTTAGGCTACTTTAACACTAGCAGCAGGACGGATCCGTCAGGCTGTTCACCCGATGGAACAGCCTGTCAGATCCATCCTGCCGCTAGTAAAACTGTGCCCCAGGACTACCGCTCTGGCCCCATTGACTATAATGGGGGCGGGGCAGAGTTCCGGTGGAGGCACATGAGCACACGGTGAGAGGCTGCTGGAATAAAACTACGACCTGTCCTACATTTATTCCCGCAGCCTCTCGTCGTGCGCTGCCGTGCCGCCGCAAGAATCCGCCACCATTATAGTCACTAGCGGCAGGACGGATCCGACAGGCTGTTCAGTCGGGTGAAATGCCTGTCGGATCGTTCCTGCAGCTAGTGTGAAACTAGCCTTAAAACCTCAGTAATAAATTACAGTCATAGATGCAGAAAAAAAACGTGATTTCAGCCTGTTTTCTTATAGGCAATACATCATTGTGTTGCCATTTATGGTGTCAGAGTGGCATCGACAAAACACGACTTGTATAAACTAAGCTGCACTGAGGGCTGGCAGTATGTCTATGTGATTAAACTACATTTGGCACTGGTAGTTAACAGCTGACACACACATTAACCAAAAACACTTCTGTTGTCAGAAGAAAAATAAAGCAGGCAAAGATCTTCATTTGCAATTCTTCTTCCTCATCAACATAAACCTATTGTTTGCTCTTAAAACCCTGCATGAATACATTAAAACTCATTGCAAAGACTGGCACCACCCACTGGCTGTGTGTCATTAAGACCATACACAACATCATGCTGTGTTTTGCTGCTTGTGGCAAAAAGGATTGTTTGAGCCGTCTGGTCCCCCCTCCCCCAACCTCTCTTTGAGACCAGCTATGAAAGACAAACACTCAGTATCTGATCCATATGCAAAGTAGACGCATTAATCTGTCAACAAATAGCTTGTTTGCAAAACCTTGCAATACAGGTCAATCCAAGGGGGTGGGTTAAACACATCCCTTAACCTAACATTTAAGGCTATTCATTCCTGTAATATGTAACCTGATGTGATAGTTACTAGATTATTCTCCTCTGTATCTTATTTTGTAGTACAGATAAACAAAAACTTGTATAACAAAATATATACTAGGGTAAGGCCTCATGCACACGAACGTATGTTTGGTCCGCGTCCGAGCAGCATATTTTGCGGCTCGGGCGCAAACCCATTCACTTTAATGGGGCCGCAAAAGATGCAGACAGCATTCTGCGTGTTGTCCGCATCCATTGCTCCCATCCGTGGCCCCGCAAAAAAAAATTAGAACATGTCCTATTCTTGTCCGTTTTGCGGACAAGAATAGGCATTTCTACAATGGGCCGCGTTCCGTTCCGCAAATTGCGGAACGGAACGTGGAGCAGCTTCCGTGTTTTGTGGATCCGCGGTTTGCAGACCGCAAAACACGTATGGTCGTGTGCATGAGGCCTAAGTCAAAAATTATCCACACTCTGGTTGTAGAATTTATTTTAATCAACTTTCAGTAAAGAAATCTCTATTATGTGGAAAATCATTTGCAAATCAGCCATGGCTCTATGGCGAAGACGATGGTGAATTTGTGGCTCACAGCTCAGCCTAAAACATTTTTAATGAGGGAATAGGAAAGTTTGCTGACAGATGGACAAATTGAAAATGGTGTATTTGTGTTTTCTAAGTGTTGGTTAAAATTAAGCCACAGTGCGGATAATTTTAAACGCATCCTTGTGTTATTACAGATCACATAAATTAACATTGGTAGAGAAATAATTTTCTTCTGTCAGTCAGTTAAGTTACGATAGACAAAAATGAAATATGCAAATTATAAGTAGGACTGAATTTAGTGCGGAGTTATTTTTAGCTTAAAGGGGTTGTCTCACTTCAGCAAAAGGCATTATTTACGTAGATAAAGTTAATACAAGGTGCTTACTAATCTATTGTTATTATCCATATTGCCTCCTTTGCTGGCTTCCTTAATTTTTCCATCACATTATACGCTGCTTGTTTCATTGGTTGCGACCACCCTACAATCCACCAGTAGTGGACATGCTTGCAACTAGAGATGAGCGAATTTTGTAAAAATTCAATTCGGCTGGTTCGCCGAATTTTTATGAAAAATTATCTTTAATCCGAATTTATTTGCGGCAAATCACATTAAAAAATGGCTATTTATTGGCTAAAGAGAGCCTTTATAGGGGTGTAGAACACTGTGCCTTGCAGTAACAAGCATAGGGAGTCTGCTGTGGTAGTGAAATAATACTGTGAGTCAGTATGACATGCAGATGACAGGGGTTAGGGTTGAGCGAACCCGAACTGTAAAGTTCGGGTTCGTAACGAACATTACGTTTTTTTGCACCCGGACCCGAACATTTCTGTAAAAGTTCAGGTTCGTTGTTCAGCGATTTCTTCCGGCTTTTTCAAAGGCTGCAGGGCAGCCAATCAACAAGCGTTTCACTACTTTACCCTAAGCAGCCATCACAGCCATGCCTACTATTGGAATGGCTGTGATTGGCTAAGTGCAGCATGTGACCCAGCCTCTATTTAAGCTGGAGTCAAGTAGCGCCACACGTCACTCTTAATGTAGGGACAGGTTGCTGCTGATGCTCTAAGGGAGAGATTAGGGAAGAAATCTGTTGAACTTGGTGGTGTTAACTCTTCAAACTACAGCAATTATTGAGGGTGCTATGCTACATATTTGTACCCAGCCCTGGGCCCAGTGATACTGCAAAATAATTTTTATTCCATCTGTTACTGAGGTGGGGGTCGGCGGCCATTTTAGCAACTGCAGTGTCCTTGGAACTGCATGTGACCTGCATGTGTGCCAGCCTGCCAGGGACATCAGTCTAATTATTTTTTGGTAGCTCAGTGAAGGAAAAATTCCTTTTTTCTGGCAGGCCAAGTCCCCCTACATTACCAATTTTATCATTTTGGGGTGACGTAGTGCATTTTTGTAGATGGGGGAATAAACCCGTACTGTTGTACAACAGAGCACATTTTCATACACCGCTGAAAAACCTATTTAAAAATGTTGCGGTGACATAGTGCATTTCTGTATTTGCTGTTATACACCCGTACTGTCGTACCACAAAGCAAGTTTGCATACACTGCTGAAAAAATTTTGGCGGAGAAAAACTGCATTTCTGTAGTTGGGGGGTAATAACTCGTACTGTTGTGCCACAGAGCACTTAAAACGCTGAAAATTTTTTTTTTTGCCAGTTTTGCCGTATACAAACTCCTGCTCTGCATAGGTGACAGTGAGGTAAATTTTTAAAAAATCATCTGTTACCATGGTGGGTGACATTTTGCCAGTTTTGCCATATACAAACCCCTTCTCTGCATAAGTGACAGGGCATTACATTTCAAAAAATCATCTGTTATCTTGGTGGGTGACATTTTGCCAGTTTTGCTGTATGCAAACCCCTGCTCTGCATAACTGACAGGGAGGTAAATCTCTAAAAATCATCTGTTACATTGGGGGGTGACATTTTGCCAATTTTGCCGTATACAAACCCCTGCTCTGCATAGGTGACAGGGCGGTAAATTTAAAAAAAACTATCTGTTACATTGGTGGGTGACATTTTGGCAGTTTTGCCTTATACAAATCCTTGCTCTGAATGGGTGACAGGGAGGTAAATTTCTAAAAATCGTATGTTACATCCTTGGGCCATAAAGTACCGCTGCCCTGTATACCTGACTTGGAAATATATTTAGTAAATTAGGTGTCCTTCATATTGTTAGGTGATCTGTACCCCTTCTTTCTTTCAAAGTGCCCCTGCACTGCATACCTGACTGGGAATTATATTCTGTAAATTCGGCGGCGTTTACATTGTTGGGTGCTGTAGTTATATGCTGTAAAATCTCCATGATGTCTCCATGATAAATCTGCAGCGTAGGGGCCCCTTGTGGCTTCTATACACTTTTAAAATAATCCTTTAGCGGGGCAAATAGATGCCAGATGACGGGACGCTCCATGACCCCATTTTTCTTCAAAACTACCCCTGTTACCTGACTGGGAACTATATGCTGTAAATTAGGTGGCATTGAGATTGTTGGCTGATATGTACCCATTCTTTTTTTCAAAATACCCCTGCCCTGCATAACAGACAGGGAACTTAGTTCATTACAATTGGCGGTTACATTGTTGCCTGGCATAAAGCCTTTTTTGCGCAAAATGAGAGAAATGTTCTGTGGCACTCAGAGATACACCCTGTATACATCTGTGGTGTATATGGACAACTCCCTCACTCCCTATACAAGGATCGCTTCCAATGGTGCTCAGTCCCAAAAGTAAAGACGATGCATAAAGTACATGTAATGAAGAAGGAATAGCCGGGACGGCACTCACCACACGAAACTTGTTTGGACGATGCGTTCTTTTATTGATAAATCACGGTCTTCCGACCTAAACTTCGGCAGCGGGGCAGACAGCCTTGGCGTGGACGTCCGCAGCAGGCGACGGCCGTTTTGCGCAAATGCGCTTCCTCAGGCACTGACGTGATATATATACGTCAGTGCCTGAGGAAGCGCATTTGCGCGAAACGGCCTTCGCCTGCTGCGGACGTCCACGCCAAGGCTGTCTGCCCCGCTGCCGAAGTTTAGGTCGGAAGACCGTGATTTATCAATAAACGAACGCATCGTCCAAACAAGTTTCGTGTGGTGAGTGCCGTCCCGGCTATTCCTTCTTCATTACATGTACATAAAGCCTTTTTTGGCTGTGAAGCCAAAGGTAGTCGCCAATAGTGATGTCGCGAACATAAAATTTTCCGTTCGCGAACAGCAAACTTCCGCAAATGTTCGCGAACGTGCGAACAGTGCGAACCGCCATAGACTTCAATAGAAAGGCGAATTTTAAAAACCAAAGGGACTCCTTCTGGCCACAATAGCGATGGAAAAGTTGTTTCAAGGGGAGAAACACCTGGACTGTGACATGCCGGAGGGGGATCCATGACAAAACCCCAATGGAAAAATACCTAGTTGACGCAGAGTGTGGTAGTTGTAATCGCAATGCGATTAATACAGGTTATATTAATCGCATTGCGAATTCAACTTAGAGCTGGGTTCCTAATGGTTGTATTGCTAAAAATTCTAGCAATACAACCATTAGGAACCCAGCTCTAAGTTGAATTCGCAATGCGATTAATATAACCTGTATTAATCGCATTGGGATTACAACTTAGATCTGTTCCTAATGGTTGTATTGCTAGAGTATAACGAAGATTGCGAATATAGCGCTATATTCTCAATCTGCGTTATATTCTAGCAATACAACCATTAGGAACTCAGCTCTAAGTTTAATTCGCAATGCGATTAATATAACCTGTATTAATCGCATTGCGATTACAACTTAGATCTGAGTTCCTATTGGTTGCATTGCTAGAATTGACGAATATAGCTCTATACAAACGTAAAAACAAAGGTGCAATGGCACACTGCAGCTAGAGCTCCGTCCTGCCACTATGCTGGATGTTAGATGAGGCATTAGTTTATATTTTGGCCAAATTATGTAAGCCACCCACCACTTCACGGTTGCCTCTCGAGTGGTCCCTAACATTAATTCTTACCTTTTTGGGCCATATCAGCCACACAAACCCAGGGAGTGCAGGTGCAGCATGCATGCCAGATACACTCTGCTTGTAACCCCGTCTGGTGCCATACAGCGTTCATCAGATCAAGGGATGCAAATACCAACATGCATGCTGAGCCCACTAGTACTTCTCCTGGAACCAAATGGCTTCTGGTAAGTTCAATAAAGCAGACTCAGTTTTATACTGACTTTAAAACCAGCCTACAGGGCGGATTCACTAGTCAGGTGTGCATGACTGCATGGAGGTCACCACGCCTCCCATATATGCTACAAAGGAAAAAATATATAAAATGGAGATTGCAGTCAGCACAACCCAATACGCAGGTGCACGTTGCTATGGTGAAATACACATACAAACGTAAAAACAAAGGTGCAATGGCACACTGCAGCTAGAGCTCCGTCCTACCACTATGCTGGATGTTAGATGAGGCATTAGTTTATATTTTGGCCAAATTATGTAAGCCACCCACCACTTCACGGTTGCCTCTCGAGTGGTCCCTAACATTAATTCTTACCTTTTTGGGCCATATCAGCCACACAAACCCAGGGAGTGCAGGTGCAGCATGCATGCCAGATACACTCTGCTTGTAACCCCGTCTGGTGCCATACAGCGTTCATCAGATCAAGGGATGCAAATACCAACATGCATGCTGAGCCCACTAGTACTTCTCCTGGAACCAAATGGCTTCTGGTAAGTTCAATAAAGCAGACTCAGTTTTATACTGACTTTAAAACCAGCCTACAGGGCGGATTCACTAGTCAGGTGTGCATGACTGCATGGAGGTCACCACGCCTCCCATATATGCTACAAAGGAAAAAAAAAAAATGAAAAAAATGGAGATTGCAGTCAGCACAACCCAATACGCAGGTGCACGTTGCTATGGTGAAATACACATACAAACGTAAAAACAAAGGTGCAATGGCACACTGCAGCTAGAGCTCCGTCCTGCCACTATGCTGGATGTTAGATGAGGCATTAGTTTATATTTTGGCCAAATTATGTAAGCCACCCACCACTTCACGGTTGCCTCTCGAGTGGTCCCTAACATTAATTCTTACCTTTTTGGGCCATATCAGCCACACAAACCCAGGGAGTGCAGGTGCAGCATGCATGCCAGATACACTCTGCTTGTAACCCCGTCTGGTGCCATACAGCGTTCATCAGATCAAGGGATGCAAATACCAACATGCATGCTGAGCCCACTAGTACTTCTCCTGGAACCAAATGGCTTCTGGTAAGTTCAATAAAGCAGACTCAGTTTTATACTGACTTTAAAACCAGCCTACAGGGCGGATTCACTAGTCAGGTGTGCATGACTGCATGGAGGTCACCACGCCTCCCATATATGCTACAAAGGAAAAAAAAAAATGGAGATTGCAGTCAGCACAACCCAATACGCAGGTGCACGTTGCTATGGTGAAATACACATACAAACGTAAAAACAAAGGTGCAATGGCACACTGCAGCTAGAGCTCCGTCCTGCCACTATGCTGGATGTTAGATGAGGCATTAGTTTATATTTTGGCCAAATTATGTAAGCCACCCACCACTTCACGGTTGCCTCTCGAGTGGTCCCTAACATTAATTCTTACCTTTTTGGGCCATATCAGCCACACAAACCCAGGGAGTGCAGGTGCAGCATGCATGCCAGATACATATTTGCATCCCTTGATCTGATGAACGCTGTATGGCACCAGACGGGGTTACAAGCAGAGTGTATCTGGCCTGCATGCTGCACCTGCACTCCCTGGGTTTGTGTGGCTGATATGGCCCAAAAAGGTAAGAATTAATGTTAGGGACCACTCGAGAGGCAACCGTGAAGTGGTGGGTGGCTTACATAATTTGGCCAAAATATAAACTAATGCCTCATCTAACATCCAGCATAGTGGCAGGACGGAGCTCTAGCTGCAGTGTGCCATTGCACCTTTGTTTTTACGTTTGTAGTGTATTTCACCATAGCAACGTGCACCTGCGTATTGTGTTGTGCTGACTGCAATCTCCATTTTTTTTATTTTTATTTTTTCCTTTGTAGCATATATGGGAGGCGTGGTGACCTCCATGCAGTCATGCACACCTGACTAGTGAATCCACCCTGTAGGCTGGTTTTAAAGTCAGTATAAAACTGAGTCTGCTTTATTGAACTTACCAGAAGCCATTTGGTTCCAGGAGAAGTACTAGTGGGCTCAGCATGCATGTTGGTATTTGCATCCCTTGATCTGATGAACGCTGTATGGCACCAGACGGGGTTACAAGCAGAGTGTATCTGGCATGCATGCTGCACCTGCACTCCCTGGGTTTGTGTGGCTGATATGGCCCAAAAAGGTAAGAATTAATGTTAGGGACCACTCGAGAGGCAACCGTGAAGTGGTGGGTGGCTTACATAATTTGGCCAAAATATAAACTAATGCCTCATCTAACATCCAGCATAGTGGCAGGACGGAGCTCTAGCTGCAGTGTGCCATTGCACCTTTGTTTTTACGTTTGTATGTGTATTTCACCATAGCAACGTGCACCTGCGTATTGGGTTGTGCTGACTGCAATCTCCATTTTATATTTATTTTTCCTTTGTAGCATATATGGGAGGCGTGGTGACCTCCATGCAGTCATGCACACCTGACTAGTGAATCCGCCCTGTAGGCTGGTTTTAAAGTCAGTATAAAACTGAGTCTGCTTTATTGAACTTACCAGAAGCCATTTGGTTCCAGGAGAAGTACTAGTGGGCTCAGCATGCATGTTGGTATTTGCATCCCTTGATCTGATGAACGCTGTATGGCACCAGACGGGGTTACAAGCAGAGTGTATCTGGCATGCATGCTGCACCTGCACTCCCTGGGTTTGTGTGGCTGATATGGCCCAAAAGGTAAGAATTAATGTTAGGGACCACTCGAGAGGCAACCGTGAAGTGGTGGGTGGCTTACATAATTTGGCCAAAATATAAACTAATGCCTCATCTAACATCCAGCATAGTGGCAGGACGGAGCTCTAGCTGCAGTGTGCCATTGCACCTTTGTTTTTACGTTTGTATGTGTATTTCACCATAGCAACGTGCACCTGCGTATTGGGTTGTGCTGACTGCAATCTCCATTTTATATTTTTTTTCCTTTGTAGCATATATGGGAGGCGTGGTGACCTCCATGCAGTCATGCACACCTGACTAGTGAATCCGCCCTGTAGGCTGGTTTTAAAGTCAGTATAAAACTGAGTCTGCTTTATTGAACTTACCAGAAGCCATTTGGTTCCAGGAGAAGTACTAGTGGGCTCAGCATGCATGTTGGTATTTGCATCCCTTGATCTGATGAACGCTGTATGGCACCAGACGGGGTTACAAGCAAAGTGTATCTGGCATGCATGCTGCACCCGCACTCCCTGGGTTTGTGTGGCTGATATGGCCCAAAAAGGTAAGAATTAATGTTAGGGACCACTCGAGAGGCAACCGTAAAGTGGTGGGTGGCTTACATAATTTGGCCAAAATATAAACTAATGCCTCATCTAACATCCAGCATAGTGGCAGGACGGAGCTCTAGCTGCAGTGTGCCATTGCACCTTTGTTTTTACGTTTGTATGTGTATTTCACCATAGCAACGTGCACCTGCGTATTGGGTTGTGCTGACTGCAATCTCCATTTTTTTTTTTCCTTTGTAGAATATAGCTCTATATTCGCAATCTTCGTTATATTCTGGCAATACAACCATTAGGAACAGATCTAAGTTGTAATCCCAATGCGATTAATACAGGTTATATTAATCGCATTGTGATTACAACTACTAACACTGCAGCTTCAGAATGAATCTAGGATGGATGCCGTCCTTGCTTTTTGATAGGAGGTGGAAGGGTCTGGGAGGGAGACTGATGTACTAGCCCTAAAAAGGGCTTTTTGGGGTGCTGTCAAGACGCTGTCCTTACAGCAGAGATCTGATGAGTCTTTCAGAACTGGAGTGGACACTAAATACTCTAACCTAGCTATCAATTTCCCTATTAAATCAGCAGCAACTACACTCTCCCTCCTCTCACTAAGAATGCAGCTTCCGAATGAATCTAAAATGGATGCTGTCCAGGAGATGGGGGGGTCTGGGAGGGAGGGTATGCTGCTGATTGGCTGGAATGTGTCTGCTGACTGTGAGGTACAGGGTCAAAATTTACTCAATGATAGGGGGTGGACCCAACATCGCATATGTTCGCCCACCGCGACAAACGCGCACAAGCTATGTTCGTCATGAACTATTCGCCGGTGAATTGTTTGGGACATCTTATTTGCGAATTCAACTTAGAGATGGGTTCCTAATGGTTGTATTGCTAGAATATAACGAAGATTGAGAATTTAGCGCTATATTCTCAATCTTCGTTATATTCTAGCAATACAACAACCATTAGGAACTCAGATCTAAGTTGAATTCTCAATGCGATTAATATAACTTGCATTAATCGCATTGCGAATTCAACTTAGAGCTGAGTTTCTAATGGTTGTTGTATTGCTAGAATATACGTTATATTCTAGCAATACAACCATTAGGAACTCAGCTCTAAGTTGTAATCGCAATGCAAATAATACTTACAATTATTAATCGCTTTGCGAATCCATTTGATGCCTCTATTTGATTGTATATGATGGTTGACTATGACTACCACCAACGTTCTGCTGCCTCCCAAGCAAGATATCTGAACCCCCCAGGGGCCATTTGGGCGTTTTTGATAAAAAAAAACGCATCAAAAACGCATCTGCGTTTTTTTATTATTTTTTCATTTTTTATTTTATTTTTTTGTGTATTTTGCCACATTTGGTTGCATATTTACATTTGGTATAGGCAAATATGATAGACTAGATCATGTGTCTATACCAAAACCTAGGATCATTGTTTGACAGCATATTTTCTAAGCCATGTAGCTGAATATAGATTTGGGCAGAGTAATGATCTAGACTACCATATTTGCCTATACCAAATGTAAATATGCAACCAAATGTGGCAAAATACACAAAAAATAAAATTAAAATTAAAAATTATAAAAACGCAGATGCGTTTTGATGAGTTCTGATGCGTTTTCTATCAAAACGCCCAAATGGCTCATGGGGGTTCAGATATCTTGCTTTGGAGGCAGCAGAACGTTGGTGGTAGTCATAGTCAACCGTCATATACAATCAAATAGAGGCATCAAATGGATTCGAAAGCGATTAATCATGTAAGTATATTGCATTGCGATTACAACTTAGAGCTGAGTTCCTAATGGTTGTATTGCTAGAATATAATGTATATTCTAGCAATACAACAACCATTAGGAACTCAGCTCTAAGTTGAATTCACAATGCGATTAATGCAGGTTATATTAATCGCATTGAGAATTCAACTTAGATCTGAGTTCCTAATGGTTGTTGTATTGCTAGAATATAACGAAGGTTAAGAATATAGTGCTATATTCGTCATCTTTGTTATTTTCTAGCAATACAACCATTAGGAACTCAGATCTAAGTTGTAATCGCAATGCGAATAATGCAGGTTATATTAATCGCATTGCGATTTACAATTACTAACACTGCAGCTTCAGAATGATTCTAAGATGGGTGCTGTCCTTGCGTTTAGATAGGAGGTGGGAGGGTTTGGGAGGGAGGGTATGCTGATTGGCTGGAATGTGTCTGCTGACTGTGAGGTACAGGGTCAAAGTTTGCTCAATAATAAAGTATAGGGGCGAACGCGAACATCGAATATGTTTGCCCGCCGCGGCGGACGCGAACAAGCTGTGTTCGCCAGGGAATTGTTCACCGGCGAATAGCTCAGGCCATCTCTAGTCGCCAACAACAATGTGTTTTGTTTTCTTTTTTTTTTTATAAATTGGGTTAGACCCCAAAACATTGGGAAATATAAAAAGAAAACAAAGTGCGCTGTAGTATAACAATGGTTGTGTGAGGCCGGTATACATGTCTATTCTGCATAAGGTATGAACAAGTCCTGTGGGATCCATGCCTGGATCTTTTTAACGAACGTGAGCTTGTCCACATTAGCATTGGATAGGTGGCTACGCTTGTCTGTGATAACGCCCCTTGCCGTGATAAATATACATTCAGACAATACACTGGCTGCAGGACAGGCCAGCACCTCTAAGGCATAAAGGGCAAGCTCAGGCCATTTCACCAATTTGGAGACCCAGAAGTTGAATGGGGCAGACCCAGTGGTGTAGCTTGAAATGACTGGGCCCAACAGCAAACTTTAGAATGAGGCCCCCCTCCCCCAGTAATTTTTTTTGCTACCCTTTCCTTTCATGCTGCCCCCATTCCTGTGGCTACTAAAGATCACTCTCTCAGACCCGGCAGCTGTTCCATCCATTTTCAACACTGTCTATACTGCCACTGTATATAATTTTATTGTATAATACTGTTGAGGGGGCCCTGACAAAGTCTTTTAGTCCTCATTCTCCTGGATGGGCCCCTTCTTGGTCAGGGCCCCAAAGTAGCCGCTTTCCCTGCTTCCCCTGTAGCTACGACCCTGGTCAGGCCCATCAGTCAGTACATGTAGGCGTGTGCACAGATACTATTCCACCATTTTGCGGAAATGCTGCCTCTTGCTAAGACGTTGCATATCTGCTGGTGGTGCTGGTTGGTGTGGCGTGGTGACAAAGCTTTTCCACATTTCGACCATGCTAACCCTGCCTTCTGAAGTGCAGACGGCAACCCAGCTGCGTTGGTGACTTCTTCCTTCTCCATCTCTGCTTTAGCCTTGTGCTTCCACTGAGCCCCCGGTGTCAGGTGTGAATGCCATCAGCAGCGTGTCTACCAGCGTTGGCTTCTTTCGATTAAGCTTCAGTGACGGAAATAAGCACGCCACATTGTCCTTGTAACAGGGATCCAGCAGGGTGGCCACCCAGTAATCTGCACAAGTTAGAATGTGGGCAACTCGGCAGTCATTGCGCAGGCACTGCAGCATGTAGTCGCTCATGTTTGCTAGGCTGCCCAGATGCAACGACAAGCTGTCCTCTGTGGGAGGTGTATCATCTGTGTCCTCCGTATCCCCCCAGCCACGCTCAAGTGATGGCCATGAGCTGCTTTGGGTGCCACGCTGATGTGAACACGGTTTAATCTTCTCCTCCTCCTTATCCTCCTGAACTGTGCCCTGGCTGGACAATTGTGTACCTGGCCTATGTTGGTGCAGGAACCCACCCTCCGAGCCACTTGTATATGAATGGCCTTGTAAGTTAAGGGTAAGGCATGTATATAGTCTTGTTTGTTTATTTTGTTTATCTGACTTATAGTGATTTAAATATGTTTTAAGTAAATTTGTAAATAGTTTGTGAATGGTCATTAATAAATGGCTTGAGTGAAAAGGGGGGGGGGTGAAGGGTGGGAGTCTGGTCGGGTTAATTTTCTCTTTTTGAAATGTTCCTTGCATAGTATTTGTTGTGATTTTTAATAAAAAGTCCTGATAACCATGGAAATGTTACCCAACAGCCTAACCGACAAAGTTAATAAAATTATTTGTCTGTCACATCTGCGGCTCAGGCTGCAGGGTTCCTTGAGCACCAATAAAAGTGAATTTGTCCCACGAGAATCTAAGAGCTGGATTAACTAAATTGATTTTTCACTGTTAGGTGTTCAGGAATTTCTGTACCACCGAATTCCGCACATGCGCCAGGCAAGGGATGTGTGTCAAAATGGCTAGGCCCAGAGCTGCTATGAGATTTCGCCCATTATGGCACACCAACAGGCCAGGCATGAGGCTCAGTGACACCAACCACTCATTGGTCTGTTGTTCCATGCCCATCCACAGCTCCTGCGCGGTGTGGGGTTTTCCCCCCAAACAAATGAGTTTCAGAACAGCCTGCTGTCATTTCCCCCGGCCTGTGCTTATGTTGGTGGTAAAGGTGTTACATTGAAAGGATGAGGAGGTGGTAGAGGAGGAGGAAGCGGAGTAGGAGGAGGAGGCAACAGGAGGCAAATATAAATGCCCTGCAATCCTCGGGGGTGGAAGAACATGCGTGAAACTACTATCTGCCTCTGGCCCAGCCACCACTATATTTGCCCAGTGTGCTGTTAGGGATATATAACTTCCCTGCCCGTGCTTACCGGTCCACGTTTTGGTGGTTATGTGGACATTGCCACAGATGGCGTTGCGCAGTGCACACCTGATTTTGTCCGCCACTTGGTTGTGCAGGCAAGGGATGGCTCGCCTTGAAAAGTAGTGGCGGCTGGGAACCACGTACTGTGGAACAGTCACAGCCATACGTTTTTTAAAAGTCTCCATCCATCTACTCCAGACAGAATGACAGCATTTCAAAGGACCAGGAATTTTGCAATCCTGGCATTCAGGGCCAGGGATCGCAGGTGGGTAGTGGGGTACTTCCTCTTTCGATTTATTTTTCTAATTGGAAGATGGACAGCTGAATGCTTCCATGGGATAGTATGGAGATGCTTGTTGACGGTGAAAGATGTGGTTGTGTTGCTGTTTGCGGGATGGCAGGTGCCACTGTCACTCACTTGTGCTCAGGTTTATTTTTATTTTTTATGTATTTTATGTTATTTTAAGTTATTTCCCTATCCAAATTTGTTTGCAGGGCACTTGTCCTACTCCTACCCCCATTTTGATTCAATTTCCAGCCCTCTGGCCCTTTCCAGGACTTTTTTAGAGCCATTTTAGGGCCCCAAAGTCCAGGGTTGCTCTTAGAATCACTGCATGCTTCACTTATTTGGGCAGTCACGGGGCCAAAACTCACCAAATAACTGAAGTATCAACTTACAGGTAGATGTTAGTGTAAACAAGAAGCACACTCCTTTTACACCCTCGTCAGCTGATTCCACATAGATGTTTACAGAACCTGTTCTATTAAACACTTATACAAGTAGAGCCCCCCAACAGAGTGGAGAGGTTGTCAGCAGTAACATTCTGTTGATGTCACTGATTAATTTTCCCCATTCTCTGATCCAACAAAACAATAACCCAGAAAAAACGCAACATGTCTGTGAAGCATACGCCTTCACTCATTCAGCATTTGCTCAATAATTCATCAATATTGCAATGACAAAAAAAACAGGAGTGGATCTAAAACAGAGATGACATGTGAATGGAATATTTGCATGTCTTCTGTGTTTTCTACCCACTCCTGCTTTTGGCTACCAAATCATAAGCCAATTCTGATGGGACCATACAGGGCTTAAAGCTGCTACACAGACAGGATCCATTGTGCGTCTCATTTTTCCTTCCTTCTGACAGATCAGAAAAAGTGTCAAACAAATGATGATGTCAGCCAGGCCGAAAGCCAAAATAGTGGACCAGTCATAAAGTGGGGAGGGTGGGAACTGCATGAGAAGTCCACAGAGTGGACCTATGACATAGTGGTGAGGTGGAAGCAGCATGAAGAGACCACAGAGTACCCCAATGACAGGGTCTGGAGGTGGAAGCAGTATGAGGAGTCCACCTAGTGGCACAATGACAGAGTCTGTAGGTGGCAGGAGCATTAGGAGAAGGCCACCAAGTTGCACAATCACAGGGTCTGGAGTTGGCAGCAGCATGAGAAAGCCACAGAATAGCACAATGACAGTGTGGAAGTGGCAGCAGAATTAATAGGCCACATAATGGCACAATGACAGTCTGGAGTTGTCAGCAGCAGCATCAGGATGAGGCCAGAGAGTGGCAGAATGAGAAAGTGTGGAGGTGGCAGAAGCATGAGGAAGCCATAGAGTGGACAGAGTGTGGAGGTGTCGGCAGCAGCAGCATCAGGAGAAGGCCACAGGGTGGCACAATGACAGTCTGGAGGTGGCAGCATCAAGAAGAGGTCACAGAGTTGCACAATGAGAGTCTAAAGGTGGCAGCAGCATGAGGAAGCCACAGAATGGCACAATGCCAGAGTGTGGAGGTGACAGCAGTATGAGTAGGCCACAGCGTGGCACAATGACAGAGTGAAGATCGACCAAGATACTTCTGGGGGAACCTGCTTGGCATGAACAGGCCTCTAGTAGCTACAGACAATGAGAAAACAAAGCGTCAAAATAGCTTTGAGCCCGGAGGAGTCACAAAGTTCATCAAAATACGTCACTAAAGATTTATCCGCTGTAAGAGGGCACAAGGTTCCGTCGTTGACGGAAGGTACGTGTCATCAAGGTTCCTGGCCTCGGGGAGATAAGAGACAAATTTTTCGTGTGTCAGCAGCAGCTAGTGCTGTTTGACACATTGATATTTAGTATGGCTACAAAGCCGATCCGGGCCGGCTCTTATTGGGAATAGTCAAGTGCTGGGTGGGAGACTATTCCCCACGGTCCAGGCCAGACTTTTTCCGGGCCTTTAAAAGGCAGCCACCTCAGCAGGTGGGGAGGTGATTATCCTGGAAGCTGCTGGTGATACTGTGGAGCTCTCACCCTGGGTTCAGACCTGAGCGTTCTAAAAACGCGCGTTTTACACGCGTTTTTGTCGCGCGTATTTCAGCGCGTTTTTGCAAATAGGAAACGCGCGTAAAACGCGCGTTCTTGTGATTGACTACTGTGGTGTCAATCACAAAACGCGCGTCAAACGCCCCAAAAGAAGCTCAAGTACTTGTTTATGCGTTGGGCGTTTTACAGCGCGTTCAAACGCGCTGTAAAACGCTCAAGTGTGAGCCACTCCCATAGGGATGCATTGGTTTTAATCTGTTGAGCGTTTTACAGCGCGTTTGAACGCGCTGTAAAACGCTCAGGTGTGAACCCAGGGTCAGGGCTGAGAGCAAGAGTCTGCAATCAGGCGTGCAGTCTACCTAGAAGCCTCTGGTGGAAACTTTGCGTGGCCGAGCTAACTGCCAGGTGTGAACTAACACCGACCACGCAGGTGACCTTGCTGTGGGACTGGTGTTTTTGCCTTGTCTTTTGCCTCGTGTGAACAAGCACTAAGACTGTTTCTGTTTTGCCTCATGTGAACAAGCACTAAGACTGTTTCTGTGTTGCTGAGTGTGAATAAAACACTTCTGCTTTACCCAGAGAACTGTGTACCTTGCCTCTATACTGCGTCTGCAAGCCTGTCTACCAGAGCAAATCCCCACACCACATATATCCGCAACGCTGAATACATTTTGTTTTTCAACCAAAGTACTTTAATATAGATTTTACCCCATATAACTGCAGCGCTGTCCACTGAATCATTTTTTTTTCCGGACTGAAATACTTCAATAAATATTTTACCACATATTACTACAGTGCTGAACGCTGAATACAATTAGTTTTCCACCGAAATAAGTCACAAAAGATTTTACCGCATATTATTACAGTACTAAACGCTGAATAAAATTTGTTTTTCCACCAAAATACTTCAATAAAGGTTTTACCACATATAACTGCAGCGCTGAATACTGAAAAAATTTTGTTTTTCGACCAAAATCCGTCACAAAAGATTCTACCACATATAATTACAGCGCTAAACGCTGAAATACGTCACTAAAAGTTTTGCCACATATCCCTGCAACAGTGAACGCTGAATATATTTTGTTCTTCTACTGAAATACGTTAATAAAGGTTTTAGCACATATAACTGCAGCGCTGAGCACTGAATAAAATTAGTTTTTTCACCGAAATATGTCAATAAAGATTTTAGCACATATAACTGCAGCACTGAATGCTGAATAAAATTAGTTTTTCGACCTAAAGGCCTCATGCACACGGACGTTGTTTGATTCCGTGTCCGTGCCTCCGTTTTTCGTGATTTTCTGCAGACCCACTGGTTTTCAATGGGTCCGTGGAAAACTCGTCAAATGCACCGTTTGTCCTCCGCGTCCGTAGTCCGTGATTCCTGTCCGTCAAAAAAATATAACCTGTCCTATTCTTTTCCGCAAAAAACTGTTTGCGGACCCATTCAAGTCAATGGGACCGTGAAAAAATGCGGATGGCCGTCTTTTGGCAATATCTGGAAAATAATACAGGAAGTGGAGAGCCAGCAGGCTTGGCAAATAGATTACAGATCCCTCTCTACCGTGTGGCAAGTTGTGTGTCTATGTGCAGACAAGAGAACTTGCTAACCATGCCAAGGTGAAATGTTGAAAAATTAATTTCCTTGGTCCAGGAGCGGCCAGAACTGTGGGACAGCAGGAGTAGTGGGTACCAGGATCGTGTACAGAAGGAAGTAGCCTGAGAGCAGGTGGCACGTCGCACGCGGCGTGCCGAATGGGAGAAAGGCGACAGCCGATCTCGAGCGGATTTGGGCAAGTGCCAGCTATGTTTTATTATAAGTCCTACCCTTGTGTTGTCGCTTTGCTTTATCTTCAACTTCAAGTAGGCCATGCTACTGTCTCATTTGTTGTTCGCCTTGTAGTTTACATTTGTAATTTTTTTTCTTGGGGGGTGGGGTTTGGCCTAATTTCAAAATAACAGCCTCATTTACATTGAAATATGGATGTCCATGCCTTTTGAGTATAGTATATATGATATATGTCTCCCCTAGCATATTGGCTGTTTATTTTAGGTGCCATCTTTGCGCCTGTATTAATGGTGCATGCAATAGTTGTCACCATCCTCTATGGTGAAAAGTGTGTGTTTTCACAACTGGACTCCTCAAATATTCACCTTCTTCCTCCTGCCATGCTTGGACATTCCTCTCGCCACTCTTT
This sequence comes from Bufotes viridis, assembly GCA_033119425.1. Classification (NCBI taxonomy): domain Eukaryota; kingdom Metazoa; phylum Chordata; class Amphibia; order Anura; family Bufonidae; genus Bufotes; species Bufotes viridis. Next base: position 216,335,306 of record CM065593.1, on the reverse strand, counting down.
TTCCTACTGTACCATGCAAATGTTTTTTTTTGTTTATTTTATTCCCTTTTTTTTGGGGGGGGGGTTTGCGTGGAGAGTGGGTTTGGCTATAAAATTTGTTGTTTATGCTTCTTCCTTACCTTTGTGGGGGTTTTTTTGCCTTCCTTTTTTGGTGTGTTTTTGAATATTGTCTTTTTTTTAATCACTATACAGTGAAACAAACCAAAACTCGTTGGAATAGCTGCCGGGATCAATTCAGGCGAGAGATGAACGAGCGGGGACAAAGTGGCCAAGGTGGCTCCAACAAGAGGCCATATCTATATTCGGCCCAGCTGCAGTTTCTTCCGGTCATGGATCTGAGGCCATAAGTACTCTTTCAAACCCACCTTTTTATGAATTACACATTTCTCGTTATATGTCATGTTATCCATTTCCTGCTGTAAACTTTGCATTTTGTGTTTTTTTGCCCTGCTATCTGATTAGCTGTATGATGCGATGGGGCATGTTTTGCGCATATGGCGGCTCCATTCTCTCTTTCATGTGGGGCCCTCCCTTCTATGCCACAGACCTGTGCTATCTACATGCAGAGCCAGAAGAGAGCGGGTGGCTGACACGTGTGCCCTGCATGTCTCATCTCTTCATACAGTGGATCTTCTGGGGTGCACGGTGTTGTTACCCTAGCAATCCGATATTGGTCAACTTTCCCGCTAATCTGTGAACAAGCTTCTAAAGGAGTCACTGATTGTTGTTGGTGTGCCCCAGCCTTTTTTTTGTTTATTTTTTTGTTGTGGGCGTCTTTTTTTTCAAAATTCATTTCTTCTTTTCTTTGTAGCGGTCTGCTTATTCTTTTTGGCATACTGTATATGATCATACTTTAATGTGTGACTCCTATCTACTTCTTCTCCTTGTCTTAATGTCAAATTGTCGGTCTACTAATTGTTGCCCCTGTATAATAACTACTTCTCATAGCATGTGCATGTGATGGCTTCTTCCTGGTTTTTTTTGTTTAAAAAATTACACTTTTCTAATTCTCAATGGATTTGTGGAGTGTAATTGTTTGTGAAACTGCCCTGGGTAAATACGGATCGAACATCAGCATTTTGTTAGCTTCTTGAATTTGTAGAGATATGTTTGTGCTGGACACCTCCAAACACTCAGTAATGTCTCCTAAAGTGTTTGTCCATTTGACAGTTGCCAAAAATTTCTCTCGTTATTTCACGCCATTTTAGAGTGGCATTATTTCAGTCCTAACTTATCTTATTCATTATAACTGGATAATTCATTATGTGGGGCCTGACGTTTTATGTAATAGACCTACCGCTGCATTCCATGTGTTTTTGAAAATTTTATAAAAAGTTGTAAAAAAAGACCAAGAATGTAATTTTTTTTTTTTTTTACCTTTTCAATACAGTACCGTGAATAGCCTGGATGATCCTGAGGACTCGGATGTGGGGGTTAGTGATTCAGCGGCTGCCTTTTCCACAGCCAACAGCCCAGCAAAACCCCCTGCAGAGGAGTCGCAACAAGCTCAACCAGAGATGACATCACCGTACAGGCCGGAACAGAGGACACAACCTCTGCCCAGGCGGAGGCGTCAGGCCCAACCCTCTTCCTCTGGGCCGCAAACTCGGGAAATGATTGATTCCCGCGCTATTGAGTTTCTGGCCCAGAGGAGGAGAGATGGCCAAGAAGAGGCCATATTGAGGGGTTTTGCTCTGCAACTTAGGAGGGTTCCCCTTGAAAGATATAACCAGTGTATGGCCTCCATATCATTGGTTTTGGACATGTATGCCTCCTCCTATCAGGGAGACATACTGACTGAAATAAATGATATGCGCCAGCGTGTCATGAGGCAACCACTGGCAACACATGTTCCACCCTGTCCGCCGCCTCCTCAACCCACTCATGGCCCCTCGTTCACACAACCACCATGTGCCAAATTTCCCCCCCTGTGGCCCTCCAATTGAGTTATAGCTCTATGGAGTTGGTCATTATTTTCTTGGTTTTGTTGACTAAAATTTAGTCAAAAAAAAGTGTCCTTTGTCGTCTATTCTTGTTCCTATCATCCATCACACACATTTACCATATAGAAACAGAGAAACACACATTATTTCAAGAGCCAAACTTTATTATCTTAAAAAAAAAGGCTTTATAGGTCGGTCAACATGAGGTATTAGAAGATTTTGGGGACCATACCATTCACAAAATAGAGATTGTAGTCACCACACAATGTGGGTGAATCAATCTTTATGCTCATAGGATTTACCAAGAAAGGTATTCTGTCCGAAAAACCTCAGCCTGCAAGCCCACGTCAAGGGTCCTCATTCTCTTGCGAGTCCCTACACTCAACTAAAAACCACAAAGTTAGATAATCTACCTTAAAACAAAAAAAAAAAACTAACGCGAACAGAAGATATCAAACACTGCCACGAATAGTGTCTCTCTGCCATGGCAAGGACCCCTCTGGGCTCAAAAAGTAGTCTGCAAAGAGTTCCCGAACTACAATACCTGCAGTACCAGGTCGTCTATGCAGGGTCCGATCCAAGCTCAAAACTGTTGTTGTTGGAAAATCATCCAAGTCAACCGAAGAGGAAGCCTCATGAATACGGGTGAAATTGTGTAGAACTACACAAGCTTGAATCACCCGGGTAGCATTCTCCGGATCCATCTGTATGGATGACAGAAACACCCTCCACTTGCTAGAGAGTATTCCGAAAGCGCACTCAACATACAGACGGGCGCGAGTCAATTGGTAGTTGTAAATACGCCTCCTGACATCCAAACCCCGCTTTGGGAAGGGCCGCATAACATGGTTAGTCAATGCAAACCCTTCATCCGCCACGAAGACAAATGGAGCCGGCAGACCTGCTGACCTGGGCAGTCTTCTGGACTCGGGAATGGCAAGCTGGTTGGCACGAAGCCGCTCACCCATTCTAGAAGCACTAAAGATGCGAGCATCTGCTGTGCTTCCATAGGCCCCGATATCAACCATTATAAACTTATAGTTACTGTCAGCAACAGCCATCAGCACTATAGAAAAAAAATGCTTATAATTGAAGAATCTGGACCCTGAGTGAGGAGGCTTCTTCACACGAATGTGCTTGCCATCCATTGCCCCCAGGCAGTTTGGAAACTGCGCTGATAAATTAAAGCCTTCAGCGATCCGCAACCAATCGTCCACCTTGGGCTGTGGCATCACCATCTCTCGGAGTTGTTCCCAAATGACCTGGCAAGTGTGACGCACAATCCGAGAAATCGTCGAGGTTCCCAAAAGAAACTCAAAATGCAGTGATGCAAACGAGTTCCCTGTAGCAAGAAATGTGTGAGGAAATGAAGAAAAAATTACATTAAAGTAGGCCAGGAAAGGGGACAGCATACACATATATTTCCTATAATGCAGGGGTCGGGAACCTCCCACTCGCAAGCTGCAGTGCAAGTGCAATTTTCAATATGTATAAGCACTATGGATATTAAAGGGAGACTGCTGGGGTACACTCAGCATGATGCTGACATTATGCAAAATTTGCAGGGAAAGTGAAATCTAAGACACACAAACAGCTTAAAACCATCGCATGTTATATGCCCTCGATACACAAAAACCAACTGACTTTAAACAGTACTAACATATTAAAGCCCAAAAAAAGGTATCTGCCAATAACACACCCACATATCTTCTAACATACATTTTTGGGCCCCAAAAAAAACAGCAACAAAGTCCTGCACATTAAACTGTGGTCACCATTACTAAAATTTAGCTTACCTCAACGTGACGATGAGCCGTTCCTCAGGAGTAATGCTGCGCCTCATATTGGTGTCCATGAAGGTAAGGACAGTACGTAGAGACGACAGCAAGCAATCAAAGGTACCCAATGACATCCAACAGAATACAAAGAACTTCTCAGGATGCAGACGAAGATCTTTGTAAAGGCTATGGAAGTGTCCTTTCCGGTAGCGTTGAGACACAATGGGATGGACCCAAAAACGCCGCCTTCTAGTTGGTTCCTCATCCAAAATGGAGCGCTGGCCCCAGCAACGAGAGACAAGCCAGTGCAGTACAACTTCTTCCTCAGAATCATCCGCCATGGTGAGACCCAAGATGAAACAAGGGAGAATACAGCAATAGCAAAACCAAGCAGCCAACACACACTCTGTACCCTCTGGAGACTACCGAAAATGGCCACCAAACAAACTTTTTTTTTTGTTGGTAAGGTCATGTCCATTAAAAAAAACGGAAGACACACGGAAACACAACGGAAGCAAAAACGGACACGGAACAACGGAACCATGTTTTGCGGACCGCAAAAAAAAACCTGCCGTGTGCATGTAGCCAAATACATCACAAATGATTTTACTGCATACAACTACAGCGCTGAACGCTGAATAAAATTTGTTTTTTTGACTGAAATATGTCACTAAAAGTTTTGCCACATATCCCTGCAACAGTGAACGCTGAATATATTTTGTTCTTCTACTGAAATAAGTTAATAAAGGCTTTACCACAGATAACTGCAAAAGTGAACGTTGAATATGTGTTGTTTTTGTGCTGAAATAATAACTGCGGAAGTGAAATGCGTATATATTTTTCATTTTGTACTGTAATAGGCCACTTAAACTCTTTCACCACAAATAAATGCAACAGTGAAGTACGTATATATATTTTTGCGTAAATTTTTTCCCTTTTTGAACTGAAATAAGACACTGAATGCTTTCACCACATATAATTTTAGAAGTGAAATGCGTATATATTTTTCGTTTTGTACTGAAATATGCCAGTAAACGCTTTTACCAGAAATAAATGCACAAGTGAAGTACGTATATATATTTTTTTGTACTGAAATAGGCCACTAAATGCTTTTGCCACAAATAACTGCACCAGTGAAGTGTGTATCTTTTTTCTTTCTGTACCGACATATGCCACTAAACGCTTTCAACACATATACAGTGGTTACGCAAAGTATTCAGACCCTCTTAAATTTTTCACTATTAGTTAAATTGCAGCCATTTGCTAAAATCTTTTAAGTTCATTTTTTTCCTCATAAATGTACACACAGCACCCCATATTGACAGAAAAACAAAGAATTGTTGACATTTTTGTGGATTTATTAAAATAGAAAAACTGAAATTTCACATGGTCCTAAGTATTCAGACCCTTTGCTCAGTATTTAGTAGAAGCACCATTTTATTCTAATACAGCCATGAGTCTTTTTGGGAAAGAAGTGATTTATAAGGTGGCTCACTGACAGAAAAAATATGGATATCTGGTGCTCTTACCCTAAAACCCGGTTCACCCCACCGGAAAACGGAAAATGTACAAAATTTGGAGATTTGGGTCGGCACACAGGAATATGGTTGTATGCAGCAATTTTATTAGTAGTACTGGTATTCACATAAATAAATGTAGTAATGAATAAAAATATAAATGTATAGCATATAAAACCTATATATAAAAAATATACAAAAATAAAAATATACAAAAATACATAAAAAGTATAGTCCACTGTAATTTGTTAAATGCAGTTGCTACAAAGAGAGTCCAGCTCTGATAGGGATCGATACTTAATGGGGAGATTCACATTCACATTTGTGTAGTTCACACTTGTGTAATTCAAATCCCGAATAGTCTCACTAAGTTATAACACGCTTTGAGGTGGGGTGGTAGTACTTACGGTCGTGGTGGTTTTTTCTTTTGCGGCGTCCCGCACCCACACTGACCTGGATGGATCACATGCACAGTCTTGGCATCTTGCACGTTCTAGCTCCGTGCGCTGCTTAGGCTCTCCTGCAAGTGAGTATTCTCGTGCTCTGGGTTCGGCGTTTCACATGACCTGGTCCCGGTCATGTGTTTCAGTCTCCTCTGTGCACAGCCTCAATATTGGCTATGATGCGCTGTAGTTGGGGGTTCGGGTTTTGTAAGTCCTGGCTTTTGGAGTGCTCCCAATAAAAAAAATTGATGTTTGCTGGTATTTTAATGTATGTCGTTCCTCTGCATACTAGGAGTCACCATGGTAACTGAAAGTGGCCTTCTCCAGTGGTGGGTGATATGACGCATGATTCCTTGCTGTGGGACCTGTATCCTCGGTCTGGGTGCTGCGCCGAAATAACTGAAAGTGGCCTTCTCCAGTGGTGGGTGATATGACGCATGATTCCTTGCTGTGGAACCTGTATCCTCGGTCTGGGTGCTGGGCCGAAATAACTGAAAGTGGCCTTCTCCAGTGGTGGGTGATATGACGCATGATTCCTTGCTGTGGGACCTCTCTCCTCTGTCTGGGTGCTGGGGCCGAAATAACTGAAAGTGGCCTTCTCCGGTGGTGGGTGATATGACACATGATTCCTTGCTGTGGGACCTCTCTCCTCTGTCTGGGTGGTGGGGCATAAATAATTGAAAGTGGCCTTCTCCAGTGGTGGGTGAAATGACGCATGATTCCTTGCTGTGGGACCTCTCTCCTCTGTCTGGGTGCTGGGTCCGAAATAACGGAAAGTGGCCTTCTCTGGTGGTGGGTGATATGACGCATGATTCCTTGCTGTGGGACCTCTCTCCTCTGTCTGGGTGGTGGGGCATAAATAACTGAAAGTGGCCTTCTCCAGTGGTGGGTGATATGACGCATGATTCCTTGCTGTGGGACCTCTCTCCTCTGTCTGGGTGGTGGGGCATAAATAACTGAAAGTGGCCTTCTCCAGTGGTGGGTGATATGACGCATGATTCCTTGCTGTGGGACCTGTATCCTCGGTCTGGGTGCTGGGCCGAAATAACCGAAAGTGGCCTTCTCCAGTGGTGGGTAAAATGACGCATGATTCCTTGCTTTGGGACCGCTCTCCTCTGTCTGGGTGCTGGGTCCGAAATAACTGAAAGTGGCCTTCTCCAGTGGTGGGTGATCTGACACATGATTACTTGCTGTGGGACCGCTCTCCTCTGTCTGGATGCTGGGTCCGAAATAACTGAAAGTGGCCTTCTCCAGTTTTGGGTGATATGACGCATGATTACTTGCTGTGGGACCTCTCTCCTCTCTCTGGGTGCTGGGTCCGAAATAACTGAAAGTGGCCTTCTCCGGTGGTGGGTGATATGACGCATGATTCCTTGCTGTGGGACCTGTATCTTCGGTCTGGGTGCTGGGCCGAAATAACTGAAAGTGGCCTTCTCCGGTGGTGGGTGATATGACGCATGATTCCTTGCAGTGGGACCTGTATCCTCGGTCTGGGTGCTGGGCCGAAATAACTGAAAGTGGCCTTCTCCAGTGGTGGGTGAAATGATGCATGATTCCTTGCTGTGGGACCGCTCTCCTCTGTCTGGGTGCTGGGTCCGAAATAACTGAAAGTGGCCTTCTCCAGTGGTGGGTGATATGACGCATGATTCCTTGCAGTGGGACCTCTCTTCAATTGATATTGGTTAAATTTTATTTTAATTAATTTCCCTATCCACATTTGTTTGCAGGGGATTTACCTACATTTTGCTGCCTTTGGCAGCCCTCTAGCCCGTTCTTGGACTATTTTACAGCCTTTTTAGTGCCTAAAAGTTCGGGTCCCCATTGACTTTAATAGGGTTCGGGTTCGGGATAAAGTTCGGGTCGAGTTCAGAACCCGAACATTTTCGGGAAGTTTGGCCGAACTTCCCGAACCCGAACTTCCAGGTGTTCGCTCATCTCTACTCCTGATTTCTCAACTCCACCAGATGAGAGATGAGCTGATGAACATAAAGGGAATTTCAATCTATAATTTATAATGTACTCAATCTACTTTAGTATATCCCCATGCACCTTTTCCACCAGAAAAAAAAAAAGAGTATATGGTTGAATCTTGTTTTCTCCTCCTCCTCATCCAGATTGTATATATTCCCTCCACTCTAATTTTTTTAATAGGGTCAGCTCAACTGCAGGCCCTCAACTTAATTTATTTTATAGGGTCTGCTGAAGAGCATGCATTCGCATCTAATGTTTAATTGCGTCATTTGAACAGCATGCACTCGCATATAATGTTTTAGAGCGGCAGCTGAACGTCATGCATTTGCATCTAATTTTTTAGAGCGTCAGCTAACCTGCAGGCACTCGCATATAATTTTTTAGAGCGTCAGCTCACCTGCAGCCACTCACATATGTTTTAAAGCGTCAGCTCACCTGTTTTTGAGGGTCACCAGCAGGCCACCAAACATTAATTTTTCTAGGGTGTGTATGATGTTCTCCTTTTTGTGTAATAAAGGGTGTATTGCATGCCGGTTCCTTGTAATTTTTGGCAGCCCTTTCACTTAGTGCATAGGCTTTATGAGTGTAGGAGTCCCACTACCTGAACAATTGTACCACAATGTGAATGAGGCCCTCCTTTATGTAACATACAGGCTGTTTTGGAGTGTCTTTCTTGTAATTTTTGGCAGCACTCACACTTTATATGCAATTGAGTATACAGGAAAGAATGTTCCCTAACAATATTTCCTGTAAAATTGATTTTTTGGGGGGCGATTTTGGGCGTGTTTTTGTCAGTCTGTAAAGGTCGCATACAACTTGGACAACATGGTTCCCAGCAGCGACTTGTAAGTCAGAGATGCATCCAGACAGTGCACAAGCTGTTCCCGGTACATTTGATGGTGTTTCTTTCACTTTCTAACCTTTTCCAATGGACCAGGCACCCTCCCCTCTTCAGAGCAGAGGGTGCCTGGTTGTTTCCCATTGACTTCCATTATACTCGGGTTCTCGGCTGAGCACACGAACATAGCAATCTGTTTAGGCCGAACATCCGAACACCCGAATACTTTGGTGCTCGCTTATTACTAGTAGGCATACTTACCTGCTCCCCACCACCCTTTCCTAAGGAACCCAGTGACATGAGACTGACAGTGTCATTCGTTGGCAGCAGTGACCCGCCTCAAACAGGATGTTGACATATGGAGACCGGGCAGGGCAGCAATGGCAGGAGACTGAAAGAGTTGGTATCCCACTTCCCTACAAATATGCGGCAAGGACGCAGACCAAAACAATGGCCATGTGCATGTGGCCTTAGGTGTATAATCACAAAAATCAGAATTTTTTATTATTTTAATCATTATGTCGGACACCTATTAAAAACATTTAAATAATAAATAGCATGTAATACTTACACACATTGCTAATAAACCTTGAAACACCACTTATGACTCTGGAAATGGATTTTATTTTTGTCTCCTTGCAGCAGCACCTCTAAAAACGTTGTTTGATCTTTTTTTTTCTCTGAGTGATATTCAGAATGTAAAACTAATCCCGTATTTAAAGAGTTTTGAATGTTTCATCAAGCAACCAGATTTAAATTTCCCCTAATCTTGCCCGTCACGTGAGTCAACTCCTTCTGTGTCCTGTTATGAAACATATAATTTCTTAAAATAAACTAAAGTGCATAATGAAAATGACTAGTTGGATCCATTGGAAATAGTCTGCAAATGTTAACATCACAAAAAAAAAAAAAAAAGAAAAAAAAAGAAAATTTAAGGCTTCTGCTTCTAAATGCCATCCTAATTAAAGGAACGTCCCTTTCTAAATGTGCTTTTTTGCACATGCATAAGAGATCTTATTCAAATGTAGGGGAAGACCTTTCACATACATGAGGCTATAATAGAGAGCTTAGCATAACTTCTACCTGATTTTCAATGCAAATGGCAGTGGAGAAGTTAGTGTGCTGATGAAGATTATGGTTTATCCCTCTCACACACCACAGAATTCTTCACGCTCTGGAAATATTTTGCTTATCAGTGAGCAGCAATGATCAACACCTTCACACCCACTATTCCAGAGAGACTCAGAATGTGTGATCATCAATATTCAGATAGTCAGATTCTCATGGTTCCAGACTATTAATTTTCTTCCACTGAAGCTTTAACATACAGTTCCCCTCGCTATAAAAATACATTTTACAAAGCTGGTGTCAAACATCAAATAAACTAATTAAAAGTCATGTTGCCTAAAGTCATGATGGCTTGTTGCATAGAAAGAATATTGTTAGACTCTTCAGAAGCAAAGGGGTTAATTTTTCTGTCATCTATTCATATTATGGTAACCTTGCCTTGTATGGGTAACAATGAGCATATGACCTAAATACAAATGAAGCTTTTAAGAGAAAATGCTATACTGCAAATGTTAAGATGCTATGCAGCAAAACTGTCTCAGTGTAGGGATGCATTTTATTTGCATAAAATAATGTGGTAAGTGCAGTAAAAATAAATGTAGCATTTTTTACTTAGATTATAATTTCAATTGATTTATTTAAACAATGCATTAAAAAAATATACTATGTATTATGCATTTTATAGTAAGAAAGTAAGTTTGTATCTTTCGATAAAATTTTCTAAAGTAATCATATTTATTCTAAGAAGTAGTAGTAGTAGAAAAAAAAAAAAAAAAAGGAGTATAATTACCATGTGCAGTGAAGTGCTGCTACAATCCCAGTTAGGGCTCATTCATACAAACTTATTTTCTTTCCGTGTCCGTTCTAGTCTTTTTTCAATGGGTCTGCAAAAAAAAAAAAACTAAAGTTACTCTGTGTGCATTGCTTTTCCATATGTCCGTAATTCTGTTCCGCAAAACATAAAAATAAAACATGTCCTATTATTGTCCGCATAATGGACAAGGATAGGACTGTTCTATTAGGGGCCAGCTGTTCCATTCCGCAGAATATGTAATGCACACGGATGTTATCTTTTTTTTTTTGGCGGATCTGTTTTTTGTGGACCGCAAAATACATACGGACATGTGCATAAGGCCTTAATCTGTTAGTTTATACACAGAATTACTGTGCCTCAGTATTAAAGAGTGGACTAATATAGTGCTGCATGCATTTTGTTGAACTGCTGCCACAATCATTTTTTATCCGCTGGTTTATACACTGGATTTTACTGTGCCTCAGCATTAAAGGGCTGTCTAACATATTGTCCCGTGCATCTTGTTGAACTGCTGCCACAATCCCTGTTAAAGGTATTCTGTCACCTCTTTTTACCCTATAGAGCTGCGGACATGCACGGCTGGATCGCCGCTAGCATGTCCACAATATACCTGTCCCATGGCTCTGTGTGCTTTTATTGAGTGTAAAAAAATGATGTTATAGATATGTAAATCAGCCTGGTAAGCAGCCCAAGGGGCTGCATTAACCATTCTGGAGCCCAGCCATGCCCCCCTGTGAAGGAGCCCAGCACCGCCTGCATCCAGGAATCTCCTCCTTGCTCACAAAGTCAGATTGCCGAAATCTCGCGATGCACAAACTCGCACAGTGCCGGCATAGTGTTCCTTCCCTGTGCTAGCATCAGCCTCAGGGAAGGAAACTACGCATGTGCGAGCTCGCGGATCACGAGATTACGGCGATCTGACTTTGCGAGCAAGAAGATTCCTGAATGCAGGCGGTGCTGGGCTCCTTCACAGGGGGGCGTGGCTGGGCTCTAGAATGGTTAGTGCAGCCCCTTGGGCTCCTTACCAGGCTGATTTACATATCTATAACATCATTTTTTACACTCAATAAAATTACTCAGAGCTATGGGACCGGTATATTGCGGACATGCTAGCGGCGATCTAGCCATGTCTATAGGGTAAAAAGAGGTGACAGAATCCCTTTAATCTCTTAGTTTATAAATAGAATTACTGTGCCTCAATATTAAAAGGAGGTCTAATATATTGCTGTATGGATCTTGTTGAACTGCTGTCATGATCCCAGTTAATCTGTTAGTTTATATACATAGATTTAACATTTACAAAAACAGGTGCACTCTGTGGTCTGACTAAACACTAATACTGGTGTTAAAATTTAGAATTTAGCCAATATATCCTCATGTTTAAGGACATATCGGAGCACGAGCACCGCGGCAAGGTATCTCAAGTAGTTCGGGACCTAACGCTGACCTACCTGTGCCGTATGGCCAATACCAGGAGCCAATGGGCGAATTACAGAAGCGTAAGGTCCGACTCACAGCAAACTCCCAGTTACCTCCAGCATGCAGCCATGCTTACAATGGGAGGAGGGAGAGAGCTCTGAGCTCCACCCAAGACTGACTGATAAGGCCCAGGCCTCACAGGTGCACCAGAATGTTGCCTGTGGATGGAAATAAAGGCACATTCAGATTTGGAGTTTTTACCTCCAAGCGTATCTATATAAAAACTAGAAATTGGTGTGGTATTAGAAGGCAGGACGTGGTCCACCCCATATGCAGTGGTGCATCTTGTTGAACTGCTGCCAAAATCCCTGTTAATCTCTTAGTTTATATATATTGAATTACTGTGCCTCAATATTAAAGAGAGGACTAATATATTGCTGTATGTATCTTGTTGAACTGCTGCCACAATCCCCATTAATCTGTTAGTTTATTCATATAATTACTGTACCTCAGTATTAAAGGGCAGTCTAATATATCACCATGAGCATCTGGTTGAACTGCTGCCATAATGTCAGTTAATCTGTTAGTTTTTACAAAGAATTAGATTGTCTCAGTATTAAAGGGCAGTCTAATATATTGCTATGTGCATCTTGTTGAACTACTGTCACAATCCCTGTTAATCTGCTAGTTTACACGAGAATTACTGTGCCTCAGTATTAAAGGGTGGTCTAATATGTTGCTGATACATTACTGATACACTTACTGTACAATATGGCCAACAGACATTTGCTTGTGCTCTCCAAAGGTACGGACAGTGGCAAAAATGTTGCTGTAGCCAGCACAAGTAGCAGCATAAGAAGGCATAGTGGTAGCAGCAGCCGAAGCAAAAGACCAGAGCTGCCACTGTCATCCAGCGATCATAATTTGACCAAAAAGTGACAACAGATACACAAAGCCAGGAGTCGGTGGGCTCCTCTTACAACACGCTTAGTTGGCATGGCCTAGGAACTACCTCTGTGACCCCACCTGTCCTAACTAGTGTTGAGCACGGATATTCGAATCACGAATTTTTATCGTGAATATCACCACTTTGAGAATATTTAGAATATAGTGCTATATATTAGTATTTGCGAATAGTGTTGATCGCGAATATTCTAATCGTGAATTTATTGCAAATTTAATGCAAATATTGGCATTTAGCAACATCCCTAGCAACCAATAGGAAAGATGCCTACCCCATAGTGTTGATCGCGAATATTCTAATCGTTAATTTTTTATTGCGAATATATTACATTGCCGATTTTTGCAATCAAGTAAATAATGACAGGAGATCACGAATATGCAAATTTTTCACAACTTCGAATATTGCCAATGCCACTCATCACTAGAGATGAGCGAACACTTGGGTGTTCGGGTTCGAGAAGTTCAGCCGAACTTCACAAATGTTCGGGATCGGGATCCGAACTCGACCTGAACTTTACCCCGAACCCCATTGAAGTCAATAAGGGCCCGAATTTTTGGGCACTAAAAAGGCTGTAAAATAGCCCAGGAAAGGACTAGAGGGCTGCAAAAGGCAGCAAAAATGTATCAATTGGCAACTTGGAGGAGGGGCAGGTGGAATAGAAGGTTGGGGTGGCGTCAGGTGGGAATGATATGGGAGTTGAAGTTCTCATCACAGCCAAAAAGGATTCATGTCTGCCTGCAGTGCCACAGGCCTCAGTCACAGACTCAGGGCCATGCCACCCACAAAGAGGAGAGAGGTCCCGTAACAGCAATACAGGCCTCAGGTCAACCTGCAATGGATCAGGCCATTATCATTTATGTAGGCCCCTGACACACAAACAGAGGAGAGGTCATTTGACAGTAAAAAGAGTTTAATGACTCCCACCAAGACAGCAAGCAATTTAATGAAATATAGGCCACTGAAACCTACACAATGGGGCGGTCATTAGACAGTAAAAAGAGTAAAATGTCTGCCACCAAGACAGCAAGCAAGTACCTGAAATTTAGGACCCTGACACCCACACAATGGGGCGGTCATTAGACATCAAAAAGAGTACGTGAAAGTTAGGCCACTGACACCCAGACAGAGGAGAGAGGTCCCATAGCAGCAAAAGAGGCATCATGTCACCCACCAACAGAGGAGGCCACTTTTAGTTATTTAGGCCCCATCACCCAGACAGAGGAGAGAGGTTCCATAACAGAGAATCAGACTTCATGTCACCCACCAATGGAGAAGGAAACTTTCAGATATTTAGGCCCCTGGCACACAGACGGAGGAGAGGTTCATTCACGTTTAGGTTGCCCCACAAAATAATGGTAACATTTAAAAAAGAGGATTCAATAAAGAAGTGCCATGGAGTAAAAGAATATATGGTTAAGGGGAGGCAGTTATAAATGTCTATTCTGCACAAGGGATGGACAGGTCCTGTGGGATCCATGCCTGGTTCATTTTTATGAATGTCAGCTTGTCCACGTTGGCTGTGGACAGGCGGCTGCGTTTGTCAAAAATGACGCCACCTGTCGTGCTGAATACACGTTCAGACAAAACGCTGGCCGCCGGGCAGGCCAGCACCTCCAAGGCATAAAAGGCTAGCTCTGGCCATGTGGACAATTTGGAGACCCAGAAGTTGAATAGGGCTGAACCATCAGTCAGTACGTGGAGGGGTGTGCACACGTACTGTTCCACCATGTGTTTTAAATGCTGCCTCCTGCTAACACGTTCTGTATCAGGTGGTGGTGCAGTTAGCTGTGGCGTGCTGACAAAACTTTTCCACATCTCTGCCATGTTAACCCTGCAGCTGGCCGAGACACAGCTGCATTAGCGACCTCTTGCTCGTCCTCTGCCTTAACCTTGGGCTTCCCCTCTGACAATTGGGAATGATCTCAGGAGCGCGTCTACCAGCGTGCGCTTGTACTCGCGCATCTTCCCATCACGTTTCAGTGCAGGAAGTAAGGTGGGCACATTGTCTTTGTACCGGGGATCCAGCAGGGTGGCAACCCAGTAGTCCGCACACGTTAAAATGTGGGCAACTCTGCTGTCATTGCGCAGGCACTGCAGCATGTAGTCGCTCATGTGTGCTAGGCTGCCCAGAGGTAAGGACAAGCTGTCCTCTGTGGGAGGCATACAGTGGAGGAAATAATTATTTGACCCCTCACTGATTTTGTAAGTTTGTCCAATGACAAAGAAATGAAAAGTCTCAGAACAGTATCATTTCAATGGTAGGTTTATTGTAACAGTGGCAGATAGCACATCAAAAGGAAAATCGAAAAAATAACTTTAAATAAAAGATAGCAACTGATTTGCATTTCATTGAGTGAAATAAGTATTTGAACCCTCTAACAAAAAAAGACTTAATACTTGGTGGAAAAACCCTTGTTTGCAAGCACAGAGGTCAAACGTTTCTTGTAATTGATGACCAAGTTTGCACACATTTTAGGAGGAATGTTGGTCCACTCCTCTTTGCAGATCATCTCTAAATCCCTAAGGTTTCGAGGCTGTCTCTGTGCAACTCTGAGCTTGAGCTCCCTCCATAGGTTTTTCGATTGGATTAAGGTCCGGAGACTGACTAGGCCACTCCATGACCTTAATGTGCTTCTTCTTGAGCCACTCCTTTGTTGCCTTTGCTGTATGTTTTGGGTCATTGTCGTGCTGGAACACCCATCCACGACCCATTTTCAGTTTCCTGGCAGAGGGAAGGAGGTTGTCGCTCAGGATTTCACGATACATGGCTCCATCCATTTTCCCGTTAATGCGAATAAGTTGTCCTGTGCCCTTAGCAGAAAAACACCCCCAAAGCAAAATGTTTCCACCCCCATGCTTGACGGTGGGGACGGTGTTTTGGGGGTCATAGGCAGCATTTTTCTTCCTCCAAACACAGCGAGTTGAGTTAATGCCAAAGAGCTCTATTTTGGTCTCATCAGACCACAGCACCTTCTCCCAGTCACTCTCTGAATCATTCAGGTGTTCATTGGCAAACTTCAGACGGGCCTGCACATGTGCCTTCCTGAGCAGGGGGACCTTGCGAGCCCTGCAGGATTTTACTCCATTGCGGTGTAATGTGTTTCCAATGGTTTTCTTGGTGACTGTGGTCCCTGCTAATTTGAGGTCATTAACTAACTCCTCCCGTGTAGTTCTAGGATGCTTTTTCACCTTTCTCAGAACCATTGACACCCCACGAGGTGAGATCTTGCGTGGAGCCCCAGAGCGAGGTCGATTGATGGTCATTTTGTGCTCCTTCCATTTTCGAACAATCGCACCAACAGTTGTCACCTTCTCTCCCAGCTTCTTGCTAATGGTTTTGTAGCCCATTCCCGCCTTGTGCGGGTCTACAATTTTGTCTCTGACATCCTTGGACAGCTCTTTGGTCTTTCCCATGTTGGAGAGTTTGGAGTCTGCTTGATTGATTGATTCTGTGGACAGGTGTCTTTTATACAGGTGACTAGTTAAGACAGGTGTCCTTAATGAGGGTGACTAATTGAGTAGAAGTGTCTAACCACTCTGTGGGAGCCAGAACTCTTAATGGTTGGTAGGGGTTCAAATACTTATTTCACTCAATGAAATGCAAATCAGTTGCTATCTTTTATTTAAAGTTATTTTTTTTATTTTCCTTTTGATGTGCTATCTGCCACTGTTACAATAAACCTACCATTGAAATGATACTGTTCTGAGACTTTTCATTTCTTTGTCATTGGACAAACTTACAAAATCAGTGAGGGGTCAAATAATTATTTCCTCCACTGTATCGTCATCATCCTCCGTTTCCCCCCAGCCACTCACAAGTTATGGGCCCGAGCTGCGTTGGGTGCAACCCCACTGTGAACCTACTTCATCCCCATCCTCCACCTCGTCCTCCAGTAAAGGGCCCTGGCTGGCCAAATTTGTACCTGGCCTTTGCTGTTGCAAAAAATCTCCCTCTGAGCCACTTCTAAGAGACTGGACTGAAAGTGCTAAAAATGACCCCTCTTCCTCCTCCTCCTGGGCCACATCCTCTTCCATCATCGCCCTGAGTGTTTTCTCAAGGAGACATAGAAGTGGTATTGTAATGCTGATAACAGCGTCATCGCCACTAGCCATGTTGGTGAAGTACTTAAAACAGCGCAACAGGGCACACATTGATGGTGAAGTGGTGCTGTTCCGCAGTGCGACTAACCCGTGCGTGCTGCTGCTGAAACTCCACTATGGCCTGCTGCTGCTCGCACAGTCTCTCCAGCATGTGCAAGGTGGAGTTCCACCTGGTGGGCACGTCGCATATGAGGCGGTGAGCGGGAAGGCCGAAGTTACGCTGTAGCGCAGACAGGAGAGCAGGTTGTGCTAAGGTTCAGAACATTAATGCCTCGCTTCAGGCTCTGATGGCACAGCGTGAAAACCACTTGGGTCTTGTCGTCAGCACATTGTTTGAAGAAGTGCCATGCCAGGGAACTCCTTGAAGATGCCTTTGGGGTGCTGGGTCCCTGTTGGCGCTGGCCAATAGCAGGCGAACTCTCTGGACGGCGGCTGTTCTGCTTTTGCCCCCTGCTCCCTCTTTGGCTTCGCTGTTGTCTCGGTCTCACCACTGCCTCTGAACTATTTAAGTCAGCGGCACAACCTTCAGTCCATGTGGGGTCTAAGACCTCATCGTCCTCTGCATCGTCTTCCACCCAGTATTCCTCCCTGACCTCCTCCTGTTCAGTCTGCACACTGCAATAAGACGCGGCAGTGGGCACCAGTGTTTCGTCATCATCAGAGACTCGGTCACTCTGCTGTGGTGGTATTCCCATGTCCTCATCATCTGGATACATAAGTGGTTGTGCGTCAGTGCATGGAATGTCTTCCACCGCTGGGGAAGGGCTAGGTGGACGCCCCTGGAAAACCGTGGGAGCAGAGTCTTCAAACAGAATAAGAGACTGCTGCATAACTTGAGGCTCAGCCAGTTTCCCTGATATGAATGGGGGTGATGTGACAGACTGATGGGCTTGGTTTTCAGGTGCCACCTGTGCGCTTTCCGCAGAAGACTGGGCGGAAGACAATGTGGTGATCGTGCTGGAAGCACTGTCGGCCACCCAATCGACTAATGCCTGTACCTGCTTAGGCCTTACCATCCTCATAATGGCATTGGGCCCCACCAAATATCACTGTAAATTCTGCCTGCTACTTGAGGGAGTTGTTTCACTACTTTGTGCGCCTGAGGCCGAACGGCCACGTCCTCTGCCAGCAACAGAGGCTCCACGGACACCACCACGACCGCGTCCTCGTCCCTTAATAGAATGTTTCCTCATTGTTGCGATTCAACTCGCACCACAATAAAATATATTATTTTTTAGCCCCAAAATTCCCACACTGGAAGATATAATTCCTTTTTCCGGTGTAAATTACAAGAAAACTGCTGCAAATTGGACACCAGAATTTTTAAAACACTAGTTTTGCTACATAGATTCCCACACGGGGAGATATAATTCCTTTTTACAGGAGTAAAAACGTGCGGCCTACTGTTTCTGGTCTAACTAACACCAGATTGATAAAATTGGCCTTTTTTTTTTTTTTGGTTTGCACGCTGTGCCATCAGACCCTGAGGCGAGGCATTAACGTTCTTAACCTGAGCACCACCTGCATGATCAGGCATCTACATGTAAAGCATGAACTGCAGTGGAGTACACACCTTAAAAACAAGGAACCCGCTCAGGCTCCCCCTGCTGCCTCTAGCGCTGCTGCCTCGGCAGGAATGTTGCCACCTGCCGAGCAGCAAACAGAGGATGTGCCACCGACACCACCACCACCACCGCCACCTAGCGTCTCCACTATTTCACACAGCAGTGTTCAGCTCTCCATCTCTCAAACCTTTGAGAGGAAGCGCAAATTCCCACCTAGTCACCCTCGAGCCCTTGGCCTGAATGCCAGCATTTCTAAACTACTGGCCTTTGAAATGCTGTCATTCCGGCTGGTGGACACAGACAGCTTCAAACAGCTGATGGCCATGGCTGTCCCCCAGTATGTGGTTTCCAGCCGCCACTTCTTCTCCAAGACAGCCGTGCCTTCCCTGCACATGCAAGTGTCCGATAAAATCAAGTGTGCACTGCACAACGCCATTTGTGGCAAGGTCCACCTAACCACAGATACGTGGACCAGTAAGCATGGCCAGGGACGCTATATCTCCCAAACTGCACACTGGGTAAATGTAGTGGCGGCTGGGCCCCAGGCGGAGAGTTCCTTGGCGCACGTCCTTCCGCCACCAAGGATCGCAGGGCATCATTCTTTGCTTTCTGTAGCCTCCTCCTCCTACTCAGCTTCCTCCTCCTCTGCTTCCACCAGCTCATCCAGTCAGCCACACATCTTCACCGTCAGCAGGCCATTCTGAAACTCATATGTTTGGGGGACAGGCCCCACACTGCGCATGAGTTGTGGCGGGGTATTGAACAACAGACCGACCAGTGGTTGCTGCCGGTGGGCCTCAAGCCCGGCCTGGTGGTGTGCGATAATGGGCGAAATCTCGTGGCAGCTCTGGGACTAGCCGGTTTGACGCACATCCCTTGCCTGGCGCATGTGCTGAATTTGGTGGTGCAAAAGTTCATTCACAACTACCCAGACATGTCAGAGCTGCTGCATAAAGTGCGGGCCATCTGTGCGCGCTTCTGGCGTTCACATCCTGATGCTGCTCGCCTGTCAGCGCTACAGCGGAACTTCGGCCTTCCCGCTCACCGCCTAATATGCGACGTGCCCACCCGATGGAACTCCACCTTGCACATGCTGGAGAGACTGTGCGAGCAGCAGCAGGCCATAGTGGAGTTTCAGCTGCAGCACGCACGGGTCAGTCGCACTGCGGAACAGCACCACTTCACCACCAATGATTGGGCCTCCATGCGAGACCTGTGTGCCCTGTTGCGCTGTTTAGAGTACGCCACCAACATGGCCAGTGGCGATGCCACTGTTATCAGCGTGACGATACCAATTCTATGTCTCCTAGAGAAAACGCTTAGGGCGATGATGGAAGAGGAGGTGGGCCAGGGCCAGGAGGAGGAGGAGGAGGATGACGGGTCGTTTTTAGCACTTTCAGGCCAGTCTGTTAGAAGTGGCTCAGAGGGAGGTTTTTTGCAACAGCAGAGGGCAGGTACAAATGTGGCCAGCCAGGGACCACTACTGGAGGACGAGGAGGAGGTGGAGGAGGATGAGGATGAAGCAGTTTCACAGCGGGGTGGCACCTAGCACAGCGCAGGCACATCCCTGGTGCGTGGCTGGGGGGGATACAGAGGATGATGACGATACGCCTCCCACAAAGGACAGCTTGTCCTTACCTCTGGGGAGCCTGGCACACATGAGCGATTACATGCTGCAGTGCCTGCGCAATGACAGCAGAGTTGCCCACATTTTAACGTGTGCTGACTGCTGGGTGGCCACCCTGTTGGATCCACGGTACAAAGACAATGTGCCCACTTTACTTCCTGCACTGGAGCGTGATAGGAAGATGCGCGAGTACAAGCGCACACTGGTAGACGCGCTCCTGAGAGCATTCCCAACTGTCACAGGGGAACAGGTGGAAGGCCAAGGCCAAGGCAGAGGAGGAGCTAGAGGTCACCCACGCAGCAGTGTCACGGCCAGCTCCTCTGAGGGCAGGGTTAGCATGGCAGAAATGTGGAAAAGTTTTGTCTCCACGCCACAGCTAACTGCCCCACCACCTGATACGGAACGTGTTAGCAGGAGGCAACATTTAACTAACATGGTTGAACAGTACGTCTGCACAGAACTCCACGTACTGACGGATGGTTCGGCCCCATTTAACTTCTGGGTTTCCAAATTGTCCACGTGGCCAGAATTAGCATGTTATGCCTTGGAGGTGCTGGCCTGCCCGGCGGCCAGCGTTTTATCTGAACGTGTATTCAGCACGGCAGGGGGCGTCATTACTGACAAGGGCAGCCGCCTGTCCGCAGCCAACGTGGACAAGCTGACGTTTATAAAAATGAACCAGGCATGGATCCCACAAGACCTGACCCTCCCTTGTGCAGAGTAGTCCTTAATAACTGCCTTAAACCATGTTGTCTTGTACTCCTGGCCACTTCTTCATTGAAAAATCAATTTTTGAAATTAAGTAGGATCTTGGTGTGCAACCCAGAGTTAAATGAACCTTCCCTCTGTCTGGGTGCCGGGGCCAAAGTACATGAAAGTGTCCTTCTCCTGTGCTGGGTGATATGAATGAAATACTAGTGCTGTCTGACATGTCTCCTTTGTGTGGCTGCAGGGGGCCAAAGTCACTGAAAGCGGCCTTCTCCTGTGCTGGCTGATATAAATGCCTGAATCTCTGCTGTGGGACCTCTCTCCTCCGTGTGGCTGCAGGGGTCAAAGTCTCTAAAAGTGCCCTTCTCCTGTGGTGGTTGATGTAAAACTGATGCTTGTGCTGTCTGACATGTCTCCTTTGTGTGGGTGCAGGGGGCCAAAGTCACTGAAAGCGGCCTTCTCCTGTGCTGGCTGATATAAATGCCTGAATCTCTGCTGTGGGACCTCTCTCCTCCGTGTGGCTGCAGGGGTCAAAGTCTCTAAAAGTGCCCTTCTCCTGTGTTGGTTGATCTAAAACTGATGCTTGTGCTATCTGACCTGTCTCCTCTGTGTCGGTGCTAAGGCCTAACTCACTGAAAGTGGCCTTGTCATGTGCTGGGTGATAAAAATGTGATACAAGTGCCATCTGACATGGTTGAAGCTATCAAATTAACTAAAGGTGGCCGACTCCTGTAGTGGGTGATCAGTAAAACTGATGCTTGTGCTATCTGACCTGTCTCCTCTGTCTTGTTGCTAAGGCCTAACTCACTGAAAGTGGCCTTGTCATGTGCTGGGTGATATAAATGTGATACAAGTGCCATCTGACATGGTTGTCGGGGTCCCATTAAATGGTGGCCTACTCCTGTGGTGGGTGATCTAAATGCCTGATTCTCTGCTGTGAAAACCTCTCTCCTCCGTCTGGGTGCAGGGGTCAAAGTCTCTCAAAGTGGCCTTCTCTTGTGCTGGGTGATGTAAAACTGATGCTTGTGCCATCTGACATGGTTGCCGGGGTCCCATTAAATGATGGCCTACTCCTGTGGTGGGTGATCTAAATGCCTGATTCTCTGCTGTGAAAACCTCTCTCCTCTGTCTGGGTGCAGGTGTCAAAGTCTCTCAAAGTGGCCTTCTCTTGTGCTGGGTGATGTGAAACTGATGCTTGTGCCATCTGACATGATTGCCGGGGTCCCATTAAATGGTGGCCTACTCCTGTGGTGGGTGATCTAAATGCCTGATTCTCTGCTGTGAAAACCTCTCTCCTCCGTCTGGGTGCAGGGGTCAAAGTCTCTCAAAGTCGCCTTCTCCTGTGCTGGGTGATGTAAAACTGATGCTTGTGCCATCTGACATGGTTGCTGGGGTCCCATTAAATGGTGGCCTACTCCTGTGGTGGGTGATCTAAATGCCTGATTCTCTGCTGTGAAACCTCTCTCCTCCGTCTGGGTGCAGGGGTCAAAGTCTCTCAAAGTCACCTTCTCCTGTGCTGGGTGATGTGAAACTGATGCTTGTGCCATCTGACATGGTTGCCGGGGTCCCATTAAATGATGGCCTACTCCTGTGGTGGGTGATCTAAATGCCTGATTCTCTGCTGTGAAACCTCTCTCCTCCATCTGGGTGCAGGGGTCAAAGTCTCTAAAAGTGGCCTTCTCTTGTGCTGGGTGATGTAAAACTGATGCTTGTACCAGCTGACATGGGTGCAGGGGTCAAATTAACTAAATGGTGGCCTACTCCTGTGGTGGGTGATATGATGCCTGATGTGCTGTGGGGCCTCTCTCCTCTTTCTGGGTGCAGGGGTCAAAGTAACTAAAAGTGGCCTTCTCCTGTGCTGAATGGTATAAATGTAATGCTTGTGCTATCTGACATGTCTCCTCTGTCTGGGTGCTAAGGCCTAAGTCACTGAAAGTGACCTTCTCCTGTGGTGGTTGATATGATGCCAGATTCTCTGCTATGGGACCTCTCTCCTTTGTCTGGATGCTGGGGTCGAAATAATAGTTAGCGACCTTCTCCATTGGTGGGTGATTTGAAGCCTGATTCTGTGCTATGGGACCTAACTGCAATTAATATTGGTTAATTTTATTTTATTTTATGTTAAGTCATCATTTCCCTATCTACATTTGTTTGCAGGGGATTTACCTACATTTTGCAGCCCTCTAGCCCTTTCCGGGAGTCTTTTACAGCCTTTTTAGTGCCCAAAAGTTCGGGTCCCCATTGACTTCTATGGGGTTCGGGTTCGGGATGAAGTTCAGGTTGAGTTCGGATCACGAACCCGGACATTTTCCGGAAGTTCGGCCGAACCTCTCGAACCCGAACATCCAGGTATTCGCTCATCTCTAATTTTAACACTTTGTCTAATATACCCTTTAACGGACAGAAATACAATGGGAGATGCACGGTAGCATGTGAAGTTATTGAGGATGACCCTCTCAGCACTTGTATATACACCTTGAGTGTAATATCCCCTTTTACGGACAGATTAACACTTGGCCTGCAACAGCTGTAACACTAGATTCAGGGCATTGCTATATTGGCAAGTGAATTTCACCCCAGAACAAAATATATGTTTTGGCGGACACTAGTATCCACATCAGCCCCCCTAGCTTAAACACCCTTAATGACCAGGCCACTTTTTACAATTCTGCCCCACACTACTTTCACTGTTTATTCCTCCGTCATACAACTTACTACCCAAATGATTTTTGCCTCCTTTTCGTCTCACTAACAGAGCTTTCATTTGGTGGTATTTCATTGCTGCTGACATTTTTACTTTTTTTGCAATTAATCAAAAATGACCGAAATTTTTGCAATTTTCTGTTGTAAATTTTCTTTAATAAAAAACTACATTTCTATATAAATTTTTCTCTAACTTTATTGTTCTACATGTCTTTGATAAAAAAAAAAAAAATCCAATAAGTGTATATTTATTGGTTTGGGTAAAAGTTATAGCGTTTACAAACTATGGTGCAAAAAACCAAATTACTTACCGGTAATTCCCTTTTCATGAATCCTCCATGACGGCATACCATGAGAGATGACCCGCCTCCAACCAGGTAGGGACAGGAAGTATAAAATTTGACCCTCTTTGACTCCTCCTCAGTGTCTTTCTGGACCGACAGCCTAGAGAGCCTCTTTCGAACTTCCTATTTATTTTCCTAACTATCAAAGAATGTTTTTTTTTTTTTTTTTGGGTGGGAATATCCCTATGCCATCATGGAGGATTCATGAAAAGGGAATTACCGGTAAGTAATTTGGTTTTTCCCTTTCATCCTCCATGACGGCATACCATGAGACATAACATATTAAGAAGAAAACTAGGGGGGGGGGGGGACAATGGCTTGAAGAACTTTCCTCCCAAAGGCTAAGTCTTGGCTTGCCATTACATTCATCAAGCACTACAGAGTTAATGTATTCGGACTCAACCAGGTGGCTGCCATACAGATCTGGTCTAAAGATGCGTGAGCTTTTTCCGCCCAAGAGGTTGAGACTGATCTTGTGGAGTGTGCTGTAAACACTTCGGGGGGAGTTTTCCCTATTGCCTTATAGGATTCTGAGATAGCCCCTTTTATCCATCTTGAAATGGTATTTTTTGACGCCCTTTGTCCTTTACCTGAACCTAAAAACTGAACAAAAAGAGAGTCTGTTTTTCGGAAGGATTTTGTAGCTTCTAGGTAGGTTAGTACTGCTCTGCGGACATCTAACTTATGAAACCTTTCTTCACCCTTATTTTTCGGAGTGTCGCAAAAGGAGGGGACGATTATTTCTTCTTGTCTGTGGAAATTAGACACAACTTTGGGCAAGAAGGAGTTGTCTAACTTAAAGGTAATCCGATCTGAAGAAATAACACAGAACGGCTCATTGATCTTTAGGGCCTGGATTTCACTAACCCTGCGTGCTGATGTAATTGCCACCAAAAAAAGGGTTTTTAGTGTTAAAAGTTTTAGTGAAATATCTGATAAAGGTTCAAAAGGGCTTTCTACCAGACCTAACAGGACCGTATCAAGATCCCAAGGAGGAACTGATGATCTTAGGGATGGTCTCAGTCTATCTGCCCCCTTTAAAAATCTAATGACCCAGTTATGGTTGGCGATCTTTTCGTCAAAAACTGAACTCAACGCAGATATATGAACCCTCAAAGTATTAGGACGTAGGCCTTTTTCTAGACCGGATTGCAGGAATCCTAGGATAGACAAGATAGAGAATTTTTCGGGAGAAATTTTTTCTTTAGCACACCAGGCGTTGAATGTTCGCCAAACTTTACCATAGATATTGGAGGTAACTGTTTTCCTACTCGCTGTCATGGTATTAATAATAGGGTCTGACAGACCTTTTGTTTTTAAAATCATCCTTTCAGATTCCATGCCGCTAAATGCAATCTTTCCACCTCTGGATGGTGGATCGGGCTATGTGACAACAGATCCTGGTCCCAGGGGAGGATCCATGGACTTTGAATGGACAATTTCTTCAATAGTGGAAACCAGGCTTTTTTGGGCCATAGGGGTGCTATTAAGATCACATGGGCCTTGTCTTGCCGAACTTTCTTTATTACCCTGGAAATTAGTTGGAACGGGGGGAAAGCATAGGCCACCTTGAAATTCCACCTGATCGATAAAGCGTCTATCCCTATGTTTCCGTCTCTTGGGTTGAGGGAAAAAAACTGATTCACTTTCGTGTTTACGGCCTACACGAAAAGATCGATCTGTGGAGTTCCCCATTTTTTTATTATCTGCAAGAAGACTCCTTTTTTGAAACTCTATTCTGTTGATTTTAATTCTATCCTGCTTAGGAAATCTGCTTTTGTGTTTAAGGTCCCCTTTAGATGGACTGAAGAAAGTGACTTTATATTTTCTTCTGCCCAGCAGAAAATATTTTCTGCTATCTGGCTTAGGTGTTGGCTCCTGGTTCCACCTTGATGGTTCAAATATGCTACCACAGTGGTGTTGTCTGATCTTATTTGAACATTTTTCCCCTTTATGTGTAGATCGGCTGATTTTAGCGTTTCCCACACAGCCATCAATTCTTTTTGGTTTGACGACCACAGCTTTTGGTGGTCTTTCCAAGCCCCTTGGAAACAAAGATGAGACAAGTGCGCTCCCCAGCCCCAAGGGCTTGCGTCTGTTGTGATAATCACTTGCTCTTCTGAAATCCATGGAATCCCCTGTTGCAGGTGATCCACTTGCTTCCACCATAGAAGTGAGTGATTTATGGCAGGGGGAATCGAGACTGATTGATCTAGGGAATCCTGATCTCTGTCCCAACAAGCTAAAACCCATTGCTGAAGGGTCCGTGTGTGGAACTGAGCCCACTTTACCGCGGGGATGCAAGAGGTTAGAGTCCCTAGAAGTTTCATCGCTTCCCGAATTGTGCACCATTGATTGCTCTGAAACTCTGTGATTTTCTTCATCACTCCTGAAATTTTTTGTTCCGTGAGTGATGTCAGCTGCCGTGTAGTGTCCAAGGAGAGACCTAAAACCAAATTACTTACCGGTAATTCCCTTTTCATAAATCCTCCATGACGGCATACCATGAGAGATGACCCGCCTCCAACCAGGTAGGGACAGGAAGTATAAAATTTGACTCCCTTGACTCCTCCTCAGTGTCTTTCTGGACCGACAGCCTAGAGAGCCTCTTTATTCTCTCTTTTTTTTTTTTCTCTGCACACCAACACACACACACCCCTACACCTAAGTGGGGATTATTGACATAGCTATTTATTGAAAAAACTATCAAAGAGGGTTTTTTTTTTTTTTTTTTTTTTTGGGGGGGGAATATCCCTATGCCGTCATGGAGGATTCATGAAAAGGGAATTACCGGTAAGTAATTTGGTTTTTCCCTTTCATCCTCCATGACGGCATACCATGAGATATAACATATTAAGAAGAAAACTAGGGGGACAATGGCTTGAAGAACCTTTCTCCCAAAGGCTAAGTCTTGACTTGCCATTACATTAACTCTGTAATGCCTGATGAATGTATTCGGACTCGACCAGGTGGCTGCCCTGCAGATTTGGTCTAAGGATGCGTGAGCTTTTTCCGCCCAAGACGTTGAGACTGATCTTGTGGAGTGTGCTGTAAACACTTCAGGGGAATTTTCCCTATTGCCTTATAGGATTCTGAGATAGCCCCTTTTATCCATCTTGAAATGGTATTTTTGACGCCCTTTGTCCTTTACCTGAACCTAAAAACTGAACAAAAAGAAAGTCTGTTTTTCGGAGGGATTTTGTAGCTTCTAGGTAGGTTAGTACTGCTCTGCGGACGTCTAACTTATGAAACCTTTCTTCCCCTTATTTCTCGGCTTATCGCAAAAGGAGGGGACGATTATTTCTTCTTGTCTATGGAAATTAGACACAACTTTGGGCAAGAAGGAGTTGTCTAACTTAAAGGTAATCCGATCTGAAGAAATAACACAGAACGGCTCGTTGATCTTTAGGGCTTGGATTTCACTAACCCTGCGTGCTGATGTAATTGCCACCAAAAAAGGGTTTTTAGTGTTAAGAGTTTTAGAGAAATCTCCGATATAGGTTCAAAAGGGCTTTCTACCAGACCTGACAGGACCGTATCAAGATCCCAAGGAGGAACTGATGATCTTAGGGATGGTCTCAATCTATCTGCCCCTTTAAAAACCTAATGACCCAGTTATGGTTGGCGATCTTTTCGTCAAAAACTGAACTCAATGCAGAAATATGAACCCTCAGAGTATTAGGACGTAGGCCTTTTTCTAGACCGGATTGCAGGAATCCTAGAATAGACAAGATGGAAAATTTTTCAGGGGAAATCTTCTCTTTAGCACACCAGGCGTTGAATGTTCGCCACACTTTACCATAGATATTGGAGGTAACTGTTTTCCTACTTGCTGTCATGGTATTAATAACAGGGTCTGACAGACCTTTTGCTTTTAAAATCATCCTCTCAGATTCCATGCCGCTAAATGCAATCTTTCCACCTCTGGATGGTGGATCGGGCCCTGTGACAACAGATCCTGGTCCCAGGGAGGATCCATGGACTCTGAATGGACAATTTCTTCAATAGTGGAAACCAGGCTTTTTGGGCCATAGGGGTGCTATTAAGATCACATGGGCCTTGTCCTGCCGAACTTTCTTTATTACCCTGGGTATTAGTTGGAACGGGGGAAAGCATAGGCCAGTTTGAAATTCCACTTGATTGATAACGCGTCTATCCCTACGTTTCCGTCTCTTGGGTTGAGGAAAAAACTGATCCACCTTTGAGTTTACAGCTGACGCGAAAAGATCGATCTGTGGAGTTCCCCACTTTTTATTATCTGCAAGAAAACTCCTTCTTTTAAACTCCATTCTGTTGATTTTAACTCTATCCTGCTTAGGAAATCTGCTTTTGTGTTTAAGGTCCCCTTTAGATGGACTGAAGAAAGTGACTTTATATTTTCTTCTGCCCAGCAGAAAATATTTTCTGCTATCTGGCTTAGGTGTTGGCTCCTGGTTCCACCTTGATGGTTCAGATATGCTACCACCGTGGTATTGTCTGATCTTATTTGAACATTTTTCCCCTTTATGTGTAGATCTGCTAATTTTAGCGTTTCCCACACCGCCATCAATTCTTTTTGGTTTGATGACCACAGCTTTTGGTGGTCTTTCCAGGCCCCTTGGAAACAAAGATGAGACAAGTGCGCTCCCCAGCCCCAAGGGCTTGCGTCTGTTGTGATAATCACTTGCTCTTCTGCAATCCATGGAATCCCCTGTTGCAGGTGATCCACCTGTTTCCACCATAGAAGTGAATGATTTATGGCAGGGGAATCGAGACTGATTGATCTAGGGAATCCTGATCTCTGTCCCAACACGCTAAAACCCAGTGTTGAAGGGTCCGTGTGTGGAACTGAGCCCACTTTACCGCGGGGATGCAAGAGGTTAGAGTCCCTAGGAGTCTCATCGCCTCCCGAATTGTGCACCGTTGATTGCCCTGAAACTCTTTGATTTTCTTTATCACTCCTGAAATCTTTTGTTCCGTGAGTGATGTCAGCTGCCGTGTAGTGTCCAAGGAGAGACCTAAAACCAAATTACTTACCGGTAATTCCCTTTTCATGAATCCTCCATGACGGCATACCATGAGAGATGACCCGCCTCCAACCAGGTAGGGACAGGAAGTATAAAATTTGACTCCCTTGACTCCTCCTCAGTGTCTTTCTGGACCGACAGCCTAGAGAGCCTCTTTCGAACTTCCCATTTATTCTCTTTTTTTTTTTTTTTTCTGCACACCAACACACACACACCCCTACACCTAAGTGGGGATTATTGACATAGCTATTTATTGAAAAAACTATCAAAGAGGGTTTTTTTTTTTTTTTTTTGGGGGAATATCCTATGCCGTCATGGAGGATTCATGAAAAGGGAATTACCGGTAAGTAATTTGGTTTTTCCCTTTCATCCTCCATGACGGCATACCATGAGATATAACATATTAAGAAGAAAACTAGGGGGACAATGGCTTGAAGAACCTTTCTCCCAAAGGCTAAGTCTTGACTTGCCATTACATTAACTCTGTAATGCCTGATGAATGTATTCGGACTCGACCAGGTGGCTGCCCTGCAGATTTGGTCTAAGGATGCGTGAGCTTTTTCCGCCCAAGACGTTGAGACTGATCTTGTGGAGTGTGCTGTAAACACTTCAGGGGAATTTTCCCTATTGCCTTATAGGATTCTGAGATAGCCCCTTTTATCCATCTTGAAATGGTATTTTTGACGCCCTTTGTCCTTTACCTGAACCTAAAAACTGAACAAAAAGAAAGTCTGTTTTTCGGAGGGATTTTGTAGCTTCTAGGTAGGTTAGTACTGCTCTGCGGACGTCTAACTTATGAAACCTTTCTTCCCCCTTATTTCTCGGCTTATCGCAAAAGGAGGGGACGATTATTTCTTCTTGTCTATGGAAATTAGACACAACTTTGGGCAAGAAGGAGTTGTCTAACTTAAAGGTAATCCTGATCTGAAGAAATAACACAGAACGGCTCGTTGATCTTTAGGGCTTGGATTTCACTAACCCTGCGTGCTGATGTAATTGCCACCAAAAAAGGGTTTTTAGTGTTAAGAGTTTTAGAGAAATCTCCGATATAGGTTCAAAAGGGCTTTCTACCAGACCTGACAGGACCGTATCAAGATCCCAAGGAGGAACTGATGATCTTAGGGATGGTCTCAGTCTATCTGCCCCTTTAAAAACCTAATGACCCAGTTATGGTTGGCGATCTTTTCAGTCAAAAACTGAACTCAATGCAGAAATATGAACCCTCAGAGTATTAGGACGTAGGCCTTTTTCTAGACCGGATTGCAGGAATCCTAGAATAGACAAGATGGAAAATTTTTCAGGGGAAATCTTCTCTTTAGCACACCAGGCGTTGAATGTTCGCCACACTTTACCATAGATATTGGAGGTAACTGTTTTCCTACTTGCTGTCATGGTATTAATAACAGGGTCTGACAGACCTTTTGCTTTTAAAATCATCCTCTCAGATTCCATGCCGCTAAATGCAATCTTTCCACCTCTGGATGGTGGATCGGGCCCTGTGACAACAGATCCTGGTCCCAGGGGAGGATCCATGGACTCTGAATGGACAATTTCTTCAATAGTGGAAACCAGGCTTTTTGGGCCATAGGGGTGCTATTAAGATCACATGGGCCTTGTCCTGCCGAACTTTCTTTATTACCCTGGGTATTAGTTGGAACGGGGAAAGCATAGGCCAGTTTGAAATTCCACTTGATTGATAACGCGTCTATCCCTACGTTTCCGTCTCTTGGGTTGAGGAAAAAAACTGATCCACCTTTGAGTTTACAGCTGACGCGAAAAGATCGATCTGTGGAGTTCCCCACTTTTTATTATCTGCAAGAAAACTCCTTCTTTTAAACTCCATTCTGTTGATTTTAACTCTATCCTGCTTAGGAAATCTGCTTTTGTGTTTAAGGTCCCCTTTAGATGGACTGAAGAAAGTGACTTTATATTTTCTTCTGCCCAGCAGAAAATATTTTCTGCTATCTGGCTTAGGTGTTGGCTCCTGGTTCCACCTTGATGGTTCAGATATGCTACCACCGTGGTATTGTCTGATCTTATTTGAACATTTTTCCCTTTATGTGTAGATCTGCTAATTTTAGCGTTTCCCACACCGCCATCAATTCTTTTTGGTTTGATGACCACAGCTTTTGGTGGTCTTTCCAGGCCCCTTGGAAACAAAGATGAGACAAGTGCGCTCCCCAGCCCCAAGGGCTTGCGTCTGTTGTGATAATCACTTGCTCTTCTGCAATCCATGGAATCCCCTGTTGCAGGTGATCCACCTGTTTCCACCATAGAAGTGAATGATTTATGGCAGGGGAATCGAGACTGATTGATCTAGGGAATCCTGATCTCTGTCCCAACACGCTAAAACCCAGTGTTGAAGGGTCCGTGTGTGGAACTGAGCCCACTTTACCGCGGGGATGCAAGAGGTTAGAGTCCCTAGGAGTCTCATCGCCTCCCGAATTGTGCACCGTTGATTGCCCTGAAACTCTTTGATTTTCTTTATCACTCCTGAAATCTTTTGTTCCGTGAGTGATGTCAGCTGCCGTGTAGTGTCCAAGGAGAGACCTAAAAGACAATTTTTGTACTGGGACCGTCTTTGATTTCTCCCAATTTATTATCCATCCTGCCTGACATAGAGTCTGACAGGTAATAAAGAGATTGTTCTCTAAAGCCTGTTTCGACTCGCCCACTATCAGAAGATCGTCTAGATAGGGTACAATTAGGATGTTTCTCCTTCTTAGATGTGCCACTATTTCCAACATTACTTTTGTAAATACTCTGGGCGCTGATGTTATGCCAAATGGAAGAACCTGGAATTGAAAATGGCAAAGGTTCTTTCCCAAGTAAACCGCTATCCTCAGATATTTTTGAGACTGCTTGCACATTGGCACATGATAGTAAGCGTCTCTTAGGTCTATTGAGGCCAAAAATCCCCCTCCTTTAGTAGGTTCACTGTTGATTTTATTGTTTCCATCTTGAACCTGTTGTACTGAATAAACTTGTTCAATTTTTTTAGGTTTATTATCAGACGGAATTTCCCGTCTGGCTTTTTACTAAAAATACTGTGGAATAGTAACCTAGGCGCTGCTGAGAGGGGGAACTGGAATTATGGCCCTCTGGTCTATTAATTTTTGAATCCCTTCTTCTAGGTTTTTTTGAAGGACGTCTGTCTTTTGCCGTGGCGTGATACGAAAGATATTTAAGGGAGGAGGAAGGCGAAATACAACTCTGTACCCTTGAGAAATAATATTTAGAACCCAAGGGTTTGTTGTAATCTCTGACCAAAAATCTAGAAATGCACTTAGTCTTCCTCCTACCTGAGACCTGGCGTCATTGCTTTGAGGTTTCAGTGTTTTTGACGTGAAGAGGAACCCCTATTCCTCTGGGTTTTCCCTCTTGACCAGCCTGACTCTCTATTGGTCTTTTTCGTTTGAAAGGGGGCTCCTTTTTTGTCTTTCGAAAGGGGAACTTTCTTTTCCCTGTCTCTTTGGGGAAGGTTTTTTGGAGTCTGAAGCTTTCTCTAAAATAGACTCTAGATCCTCACCGAAAAGTAAATTCCCCGGAAGGGCAAGCTACATAATTTTAATTTTGAACCCACGTCTCCTGACCATGACTTTAACCAGAGAGATCTTCTTGCCACAACTGATAAACCAGAGGCCCTTGCAGCTATTCTGACTGATTCTGCAGTGGCGTCTGACAAAAAATCTACTGCTTTTAAAAGTAAGGGGAAAGAATCCTTTAAATTATCGTAGGAAGACCCTTCCTTTAATAAAGTTTCTAGTTGCGTAAGCCATTTTTTCAGTGACCTAGAGACTGTGGTAGCGGCTAAGTTAGGTTTAAATAAGGCCGTGCAGGATTCCCATGTTTTTTTCAATGTCTGATCCGTTTTTTATCCATTGGATCCCTCAAGGAACCCATATCCTCAAATGGTAAGGCGTTCGGCCCTTTTACCAACTTTGATAGGGATACATCTACCTTGGGGCACGCAGTTAAAAGTGTTTCATCTTCATTACTGAATGGAAATCTACGTCTTATAGTTTTGGGGACAAAAAGCTTTCTATCCGGAGTTTTCCATTCTCTATTGACCAGCTCATGCATGCTCCTGTGCACTGGAAAACCCCGATTAGACCTCTGTTCAAATCCGCTAAACATTTCATCATGTACTGAGCGACGGACCTTCTCTTCTGAGAGATCCATAGTAGCTCTTACTGCTTTAATTAACTCTTTTGTATCTTCAGATGAAAAGAGATAATTTTTAAATTCAGAGTCAGAATCCGAGGAGTCTCTGGCCTCCAATTCCCCTGATTCTGAATCGTCATCTGGCGCTTATCGGAGATTCTGAACCAGAGGCCCTAGCTGGTTTAGAACCGGACGGTAGTAGGGATACATCTGCCATTACTGAGCGGATTTCATCCCTAATGGTATTTTTAAGTTCTTCTTTTAGTGACGGTATTATATCCTTAGTGATATTATCCGTACATTTTTCACAGGTTCTTCTAGTATAGGAATCTGGTAATTTATATGAGCAAATGCTACACTTTTTAGACCTATGAACAGACTTTGTTTTAACAACAGGCTCTTTCTCACTCTGCATGCACACAGAAGGAAAGAGTAGATAACATACATAGGGTTAAATTACAGAAAAAATTAACTGCTTTAACCAGGTCTTTGTAAGGTTACTCACGATCGCTGAGGATCCCTGAGCAGACTCCATAGTCTCACTTGGATCCTGCATAGTGCAGGGCGACCTACTAGTAAATGGCCCTTAAATAATGAGAGTTTACCTGCAGACCTCAGATCAGAGGGCGACTTCCGCCATAATCCTGCGCGATTTTTGAATCTCCCGCCATCTCCGTCCAAACCGGAAGTGCCAGGCGCCGTGGACGCATGGTGGAACGCAGCGCTGCTTCTCAGGCCTCCACCGGAAGTAGGCCGTGGAGCGCAGCGTCCACCGGAAGTAGGCCTGAAGGCACCAAGGCGGAGCATGGGGACGTCGTTGCGAGAGCCGGCCTTGCCAGATCGCAACCCTGGGAGAGCTGGTGGCCCGACCGGAGGAACTCGCTGAGTGTCCGGCCGACATGGACCTGCTGCCTCGCGCCCGCCGCAGGTGAGGGACAGACGACCCGGTTTTTTGGGGGTCTCGGGAGCACACATAGTGACCGGACCCCCTGCCCCCTCATGCCGCCACATATCTTTATCTTCATCCTCCCTGACAATACCTAGGGAGAACAACCCGTCTCCTACCTGGAGGGACAGGAAGACACTGAGGAGGAGTCAAGGGAGTCAAATTTTATACTTCCTGTCCCTACCTGGTTGGAGGCGGGTCATCTCTCATGGTATGCCGTCATGGAGGATGAAAGGGAAAAAAGACAATTTTTTGTACTGGGACCGTCTTTGATTTCTCCCAATTTATTATCCATCCTGCCTGACATAGAGTCTGACAGGTAATAAAGAGATTGTTCTCTAAAGCCTGTTTCGACTCGCCCACTATCAGAAGATCGTCTAGATAGGGTACAATTAGGATGTTTCTCCTTCTTAGATGTGCCACTATTTCCAACATTACTTTTGTAAATACTCTGGGCGCTGATGTTATGCCAAATGGAAGAACCTGGAATTGAAAATGGCAAAGGTTCTTTCCCAAGTAAACCGCTATCCTCAGATATTTTTGAGACTGCTTGCACATTGGCACATGATAGTAAGCGTCTCTTAGGTCTATTGAGGCCAAAAATCCCCTCCTTTAGTAGGTTCACTGTTGATTTTATTGTTTCCATCTTGAACCTGTTGTACTGAATAAACTTGTTCAATTTTTTTAGGTTTATTATCAGACGGAATTTCCCGTCTGGCTTTTTCACTAAAAATACTGTGGAATAGTAACCTCAGGCCGCTGCTGAGAGGGGGAACTGGAATTATGGCCCTCTGGTCTATTAATTTTTGAATCCCTTCTTCTAGGTTTTTTGAAGGACGTCTGTCTTTTGCCGTGGCGTGATACGAAAGATATTTAAGGGAGGAGGAAGGCGAAATACAACTCTGTACCCTTGAGAAATAATATTTAGAACCCAAGGGTTTGTTGTAATCTCTGACCAAAAATCTAGAAATGCACTTAGTCTTCCTCCTACCTGAGACCTGGCGTCATTGCTTTGAGGTTTCAGTGTTTTTTGACGTGAAGAGGAACCCCTATTCCTCTGGGTTTTCCCTCTTGACCAGCCTGACTCTCTATTGGTCTTTTTCGTTTGAAAGGGGCTCCATTTTTGTCTTTCGAAAGGGGAACTTTCTTTTCCCTGTCTCTTTGGGGAAGGTTTTTTGGAGTCTGAAGCTTTCTCTAAAATAGACTCTAGATCCTCACCGAAAAGTAAATTCCCCGTAAGGGCAAGCTACATAATTTTAATTTTGAACCCACGTCTCCTGACCATGACTTTAACCAGAGAGATCTTCTTGCCACAACTGATAAACCAGAGGCCCTTGCAGCTATTCTGACTGATTCTGCAGTGGCGTCTGACAAAAAATCTACTGCTTTTAAAAGTAAGGGGAAAGAATCCTTTAAATTATCGTAGGAAGACCCTTCCTTTAATAAAGTTTCTAGTTGCGTAAGCCATTTTTTCAGTGACCTAGAGACTGTGGTAGCGGCTAAGTTAGGTTTAAATAAGGCCGTGCAGGATTCCCATGTTTTTTCAATGTCTGATCCGTTTTTATCCATTGGATCCCTCAAGGAACCCATATCCTCAAATGGTAAGGCGTTCGGCCCTTTTACCAACTTTGATAGGGATACATCTACCTTGGGGCACGCAGTTAAAAGTGTTTCATCTTCATTACTGAATGGAAATCTACGTCTTATAGTTTTGGGGACAAAAAGCTTTCTATCCGGAGTTTTCTATTCTCTATTGACCAGCTCATGCATGCTCCTGTGCACTGGAAAACCCTGATTAGACCTCTGTTCAAATCCGCTAAACATTTCATCATGTACTGAGCGACGGACCTTCTCTTCTGAGAGATCCATAGTAGCTCTTACTGCTTTAATTAACTCTTTTGTATCTTCAGATGAAAAGAGATAATTTTTAAATTCAGAGTCAGAATCCGAAGAGTCTCTGGCCTCCAATTCCCCTGATTCTGAATCGTCATCTGACGCTATCGGAGATTCTGAACCAGAGGCCCTAGCTGGTTTAGAACCGGACGGTAGTAGGGATACATCTGCCATTACTGAGCGGATTTCATCCCTAATGGTATTTTTAAGTTCTTCTTTTAGTGACGGTATTATATCCTTAGTGATATTATCCGTACATTTTTCTACAGGTTCTTCTAGTATAGGAATCTGGTAATTTATATGAGCAAATGCTACACTTTTTAGACCTATGAACAGACTTTGTTTTAACAACAGGCTCTTTCTCACTCTGCATGCACACAGAAGGAAAGAGTAGATAACATACATAGGGTTAAATTACAGAAAAAATTAACTGCTTTAACCAGGTCTTTGTAAGGTTACTCACGATCGCTGAGGATCCCTGAGCAGACTCCATAGTCTCACTTGGATCCTGCATAGTGCAGGGCGACCTACTAGTAAATGGCCCTTAAATAATGAGAGTTTACCTGCAGACCTCAGATCAGAGGGCGACTTCCGCCATAATCCTGCGCGATTTTTTGAATCTCCCGCCATCTCCGTCCAAACCGGAAGTGCCAGGCGCCGTGGAACGCACAGTGGAACGCAACGCTGCTTCTCAGGCCTCCACTGGAAGTAGGCCGTGGAGCGCAGCGTCCACCGGAAGTAGGCCTGAAGGCACCAAGACGGAGCATGGGGACGTCGTTGCGAGAGCCGGCCTTGCCAGATCGCAACCCTGGGAGAGCTGGTTGCCCGACCGGAGGAACTCGCTGAGTGTCTGGCTGACATGGTCCTGCTGCCTCGCGCCCGCCGCAGGTGAGGGACAGACGACCCGTTTTTTTTGGGGTCTCGGGAGCACACATAGTGACCGGACCCCCTGCCCCCTCATGCCGCCAGATATCTTTATCTTCATCCTCCCTGACAATACCTAGGGAGAACAACCCGTCTCCTACCTGGAGGGACAGGAAGACACTGAGGAGGAGTCAAGGGAGTCAAATTTTATACTTCCTGTCCCTACCTGGTTGGAGGCGGGTCATCTCTCATGGTATGCCGTCATGGAGGATGAAAGGGAAAAAAGACAATTTTTTGTACTGGGACCGTCTTTGATTTCTCCCAATTTATTATCCATCCTGCCTGACATAGAGTCTGACAGGTAATAAAGAGATTGTTCTCTAAAGCCTGTTTCGACTCGCCCACTATCAGAAGATCGTCTAGATATGGTACAATTAGGATGTTTCTCCTTCTTAGATGTGCCACTATTTCTAACATTATTTTGGTAAATACTCTGGGCGCTGATGTTATGCCAAATGGAAGAATCTGGAATTGAAAATGGCAAAGGTTCTTTCCCAAGTAAACCGCTATTCTCAGATATTTTTGAGACTGCTTGCACATTGGCACATGATAGTAAGCGTCTCTTAGGTCTATTGAGGCCAAAAAATCCCCATCCTTTAGTAGGTTCACTGTTGATCTTATTGTTTCCATCTTGAACTTGTTGTACTGAATAAACTTGTTCAATTTTTTTAGGTTTATTATCAGACGGAATTTCCCGTCTGGCTTTTTCACTAAAAATACTGTAGAATAGTAACCTCAGCCCTGCTGAGAGGGGGGAGCTGGAATTATGGCCCTTTGGTCTATTAGTTTTTGAATTCCTTCTTCTAGGTTTTTTTGAAGGACGTCTGTCTTTTGTCGTGGCGTGATACGAAAGATATTTAAAGGAGGAAGAAGACGAAATACAATTCTGTACCCTTGGGAAATAATATTTAGAACCCAAGGGTTTGTTGTAATCTCTGACCAAAATTCTAGAAATGCACTTAGTCTTCCTCCTACCTGAGACCTGGCGTCATTGCTTTGAGGTTTCAGTGTTTCTTGACGTGAACAGGAACCCTTTATTCTTCTGGGTTTTCCCTCTTGACCAGCCTGACTCTCTATTGGTCTTTTTCGTTTGAAAGGGGCTCCCTTTTTAGTCTTTCGAAAGGGGAACTTCCTTTTCCCTGTCTCTTTGGGGAAGGTTTTTTGGAGTCTGAGGCTTTCTCTAAAATAGACTCTAGATCCTCACCGAAAAGTAAATTTCCCCGGAAGGGCAAGCTACACAATTTTAATTTTGAACTAACGTCTCAGTCCTGACCATGATTTTAACCAGAGAGATCTTCTTGCCACAACTGATAAACCAGAGGCCTTTGCAGCTATTCTGACCGATTCTGCAGTGGCGTCAGACAAAAAATCTACTGCTTTTAAAAGTAAGGGGAAGGAATTCTTTAAATTATCGTAGGAAGTCCCTTCCTTTAATAAAGATTCTAGCTTTATAAGCCATTTTTTCAGTGACCTAGAGACTGTGGTAGCGGCTAAGTTTGGTTTAAATAAAGCCGTGCAGGATTCCCATGTTTTTTTCAATGTCTGATCCGTTTTTTTATCCATTGGGTCCCTCAAGGAACCCATATCCTCAAATGGTAAAGCGTTCGGCCCTTTTACCAATTTTGATAGGGATATATCTACCTTGGGGCACGTAGTTAAAAGTGCTTCATCTTCATTACTGAATGGAAATCTACGTGTTATTGTTTTGGGGATTAAAAAGCTTTCTATCCGGAGCTTTCCATTCTCTTTTAACCAGTTCATGCATGTTCTTATGTACTGGAAAACCCCGATTAGACCTCTGCTCAAATCCACTAAACATTTCATCATGTACTGAGCGATGGACCTTCTCTTCTGAGAGATCCATAGTGGCTCTTACTGCTTTAATTAACTCTTTTGTATCTTCCGATGAAAAGAGATAATTTTTAAATTCAGAGTCAGAATCCGAGGAGTCTCTAGACTCTAATTCCCTGATTCTGAATCGTCATCCGACGCTATCGGAGACTCTGAACCAGAGGCCCTAGCCGGTTTAGAACTGGACGGTAGTAGGGATACATCTGCCATTACTGAGCGGATTTCATCTCTAATGGCATTTTTAAGTTCTTCTTTTAGTGACGGTACTATATCCTTAGTGATATTATCCGTACATTTTTCACAGGTTTTTCTAGTATAGGAATCTGGTAATTTATATGAGCAAATGCTACACTTTTTAGACCTATGAACAGACTTTGTCTTTACAACAGGCTCTTTCTCACTCTGCATACACACAGAAGGAAAGAGTAGATAACATACATAGGGTTAAATTACAGAAAAAAAAATAACTGCTTTAACCAGGTCTTGAAAGGTTACTCACGACTGCTGAGGATCCCTGAGCAGACTCCATAGTCTCACTTAGATCCTGCATAGTTCAGGGCGTCCTGCTAGTGAATGGCCCTTAAATAGTGAATATTTACCTCCAGACCTCAGATCACAGGGCGACTTCCGCCATAATCTTGCGCGATTTTTTGAATCTCCCGCCATCCCCGTCCAACCGGAAGTGCCAGGCCCCGTGGAACGCAAACGCTGCTTCCCAGGCCTCCACCGGAAGTAGGCCGTGGAACGCTGCGTCCACCGGAAGTAGGCCTGAAGGCAGCCAAGACGGAGCACGGGGACGCCGTTGCGAGAGCCGGCCTTGCCAGATCGCAACCCTGGGAGAGCTGGTGGCCAGACCGGAGGAACTCGCTGAGTGTCCGGCCGACATGGACCTGCTGCCTCGCGCCCGCCGCAGGTGAGGGACAGATGAACCAGGTTTTTTTGGGTCTCGGGAGCACAAATAGTGACCCCTGCCCCCTCATGCCGCCACATATCCTTTATCTTCATCCTCCCTGACAAATACCTAGGGAGAACAACCCGTCTCCTACCTGGAGGGACAGGAAGACACTGAGGAGGAGTCAAAGAGGGTCAAATTTTATACTTCCTGTCCCTACCTGGTTGGAGGCGGGTCATCTCTCATGGTATGCCGTCATGGAGGATGAAAGGGAAAAAGTGAATTTCCGCATTTTGAAGCAGCTCTGACTTTCTGAGCACCTGTCATGTTTCCTCAGGTGCTAGAATGCCAGGATAGTATAAATACCCCCCAAATGACAACATTTTAGGAAGCAGACACCCCAAAGTATTCGCAGAGGGGCATGGTGAGTTGATGTATCATTTCATTTTTTTCACAAGTTAGCAGAAAATGACACTTTGAGGAATTTTTTTTTTTTTTTTAAAGTTTCTATTTCTGCTAACTTCTGGCAAAAAATAAATAAAATGACCCACGGACTCACTATGCCCCTCAGTGAATACCACATACCACCATATGTCTACTTTCCGAAATGCTGTCATTTGCGGGGTGTGTTTACTGTTCTGGCATCAGGGCTAAATTGTGAGCAGCCCTGTAAAACCTAAATGAAATCATTGGAATTTGGGCCCCTTTGCGCACCCAAGCTGCAAAAAAGTGTCACTCATGTGGTATCGCCGTACTCAGGAGAAGTAGGGCAATGGGTTTTGGGGTGTATTTTTACAAAAACCCATGCTGGGTGAGAGAAATATCTCAGTAAATTGACAACTTTGTATAATTTTTTTTTTTTAAAAGTTGTCATTTACAGAGATATTTCTCATACACAGTATGGGTATTTTTTAATAATTCATCCTAAAACACATTGCCCTACTTCTCCTGGGTACGGCAATACCACATGTGTGACACTTTTTTGCAGCCTGGGTGAGCAAAGGGGCCCAAACTCCAATAAGTACCTTTAGGATTTCACAGGGCATTTCATTGGGGTGAAATTCAATTGCCAAAATAGCAATACCCTGAATCTGGTGTCCCAGCTGTTGCAGGCCAAGTGTTAATCTGTCCGTAAAAGGGTATATTTTGTTCTGGGGTGAAATTCAATTACCAATATAGCAACACCAGATTCAGGGTATTGCTATTTTGGCAATTGAATTTCACCCCAGAACAAAATATACCCTTTTACGGACATGATGTATGTGCCAGAATTGTAAAACAAGGACTAATGTTAGCCATTGCAGAGGCGGACCGGCATGTTAATATAGAAATAGAGAACAGGTTATCAGTAGCTGTCCTCTAACTTCAGGGAGTTAGGA
Organism: Bufotes viridis; assembly: GCA_033119425.1. Taxonomy (NCBI): domain Eukaryota; kingdom Metazoa; phylum Chordata; class Amphibia; order Anura; family Bufonidae; genus Bufotes; species Bufotes viridis. The sequence continues at coordinate 216,294,448 of CM065593.1, read as the reverse complement.
AAGTTCAGATTGAATGTACCTGCAAAGATAACTTAGAGGGATTGACAGTATGATGGAGTACAGGTTTTCAGTGTAGTAAAAAGTTAAAAAAAAAAAAAAAAAAAAAAAAAAAAAAAAGGAGATGCCCACCTCAGAGAGAAAAGGAAAGAAATTCATCAAGAACAAAAAAATAATAATAGTTAATGAAGATAACAGGGGTTCACCAAGGTGGGAGGTTAAAGGAGGAGGAACGGAAGAAAGTGCTGACAATTAAGAAAGGAATGCTTCAAGATAATAATGTTCTAAAGGATGCAGAAGCATAGTATCGAACAGCCAGAGAAAAGAAGAAGTTAGGCTGGACAGAAATGTATGATGAAAAGACAAATGACTACTATTACATGCCGCCAACACAGCTCCCTAAAATGGCGCCGGAGGACTCTGCCATGCTTCAGCAAGCATGACCCCCCCACCACCACCACCACCACCACCATATCATCAGCCACCTCAGTCTCCAGAGGGGTGGATCTGTGGAGTAGGTCATTGCCAAAACCCCACAGTGAGGAATGTCTGTTACAGCTGTAGCATGGCAAAACCATGCCCCAAGCCCGCCTCCTTGCCACAAAATGGTACACCTTATGTACCAGCTTCCACTCCAGCAGCCACCTTAACTAATCCCACTTCCTCCCCGGTGGCCATCTTAACTAGTCCCACTTCTGCCCCGGCGGACATCTTAACAACTGGCATCTTCATGAATGGGGGAGGAAGAACAATCGGAAGACCAAGCCAAAGAAGGAGTAGGGCTCCCGCTGACTACATATGGGGGGGGGGTTCAACAGTTGCAGGCCTGCCAGGACCCCTCTCAACCAGGTCCCTGAGGACAGTTAGTTTCCACCTGAAATAACTGACTTCACAAGCGGGACAGGGCTCATCGACTCAGTCGAGGCCCGTGACTTGCCGCAACAGGCAATACTCTTCATTTGTAGATGAACCAGAGCATACTCTCCTCCGACCACTTCAAAAACCAAAATATGTTGCATGGAAACCACAGGAGATGATGGCCTTAGTGAGCAATCTGCCGGATCCGGACAAACTGCCTATGCTAATCTACAAGAAGGTAAGACAAATACAGAAGACCCACTCAGCGACATGGAAGGACTTGGCTGCCCTAGTGGAGATCAAAGCGGGAGATGGATTCTGGCCAGTCATGCAACCTTATCTATATATGGAGTATAAAGAGTCAGATGAAACCGTAGTATCAGGAGACCATTTCACCAGGCAATTGGGAAAATGAGCCAGAGGAAGACTGGCTGATCAAGCAAACACAATACAAGATATAACCCAAGAGAAGGGTGAATCAGTTGAGAAATTCTTCCATGTCTAAAGGTGATGTTCCATGATCTGGGATTTACAGCACGGGAAAACTCACACCAACAACTTTGGACACAAGCCTTTGTACAAGGACTGAGAGAGCCTATCAGAAAACAGGTGCTGATGACAAGGCCTGAATACCGCATCTTGGGTCCAGAAGTCCTGTACCAAGTGGCAAAGAGGATTGAGCAGAACTGTCATCTCCAGAAGCCCAAGGCCGCCATAATGGCCTTTCAACCAGGACAAGACCTCAGAGGATCCACAATTATTTGTTACCGCTGTGGAAAGCCCGAAAATGTGAGGAGAAATAGTAGGACCCTGGGACATCAAGGTATGAGAAGAAGCCCTAATGGTTCTCACCATTATGCGGGTTACCAAGACCAGGGGCTATCAGAGTTGCCTCTTCCACGCAGGGCAATAAGATGATTTACCCCGCTAGGAAACAGGCAAGCCAGGTCCAACACCCTGTCCACTGTTAGCCCTTGAAACAAAACAGCCCAGTGGACCAACCCCTTTTGTCCAGGTGAATGTAGAGGGAAAAATAACTTGATTTCCTGGTCGACACTGGTGCAGCCAGAAGTGCGATTAGACACCTGGACCTCCCTGAGACAGTGGCAGTGTGTAGGAGTTGATGGTACTACTATACGCTCCTCTATGTCCAGGCCTCTACACATGAACATACAACCTACTCAAGTCATTCTAGCAGAATTAGTTGTATCCTCTACATGCCCTGTCAACCTGTTGGGAGCAGACTTCCTTGCAAAAATGCAAGCTGCAATCCAATTTCATGAAGATGACAGTGTTCCTTACATTACCCCTGGACCCTAAGGGAAAACCAAAGTTTTTGGCCTATTTTACCTTGAAGATGACATTTTAAACCTGGAGAGAAAAGTACTCTAGAAGCTGTTCCTAAAGGCTTATGGGCCACAGGCCCTGAAGATATAGGCAGATTAAAAGTGACACCAGTCAATGTCGCATTGAAGCCATAGGCTGTTCTCCCATGCAAGCCACAGTACCCTCTCTCTGTTAATGAGGCTACAATTTTGGAAACTCCAGTGGTGCCTAACCCTCACACCCTGCTGGCACAAATTCCATATACTGCAACTCATTTAACAGTGATAGACTTGGCAAATGCATTTTTCAGCGTACCTCTAGATGTGGACAGTCAATACCTTTTTGCCTTCACTGGTAATCAATTTACTTGGACAGTCAAGCCACAAGGGGCCCAGAATAGCCCTTCAATGTTCTCCCAAGCGATGACACAAGTCTTGGAACCATAGAAGATGGAACATTCCTTGGTTGTACTCCTACAGTACGTGGATGATCTCCTCTTCAGAGCTCTGCAACAAGGCCTCCATCTCTCTTCTTCAGTTTCTCTACAAGAATGGCTGTAAAGCCTCAAAACAAAAACTTCAACTAAGCCAAGAGAAGGTTGTCTTTTTGGGGCATTGTATCTCCCATCAAGCAAAATACCTTACCGGGGACCGAAAAGCTGCTATTCAAGCCCTACAATTACCTACCTGACTACAGTAAGCCTTTTAGACTTTATATGATGGAGAGACATGTGGTGTTGATCAAGCACCAAAGTGCTCGTGCCGGACACATCGGGAAGCTCGGGTGCTCTGCTCTGAATAGGGGAGGGTGCCTGGTTGATAGGAAAAGGTCAGATATTGATGGAAACACCACCGAAATGGTTTGGGAACAGCATGGGGAGGATCTCTGGATGCATCTTGGATTCCCAGATCGCTGCTGGGACCAGTGTTGTCCGAGTAGTACTCCACTTTTACAAACTAACAATAATAACGCAAAAAAACAAAGATAATTGATTTTAGAGGAAAAATTGTTAGGAAACATTCTTTCCTGTATATTTACTTGTATCTAAAGTGCAAGTGCTGCCAAAAATTACAAGCAAGAGGCACTCTGAAACAACCTGTATATCACATAAAAGAGGGCCTCATTCACATTGTGGTACAATTGTTCATGTAGTGGGACTCCTACACTCATAAAGCCTATGCACTAAGTGAAAGGGCTGCCAAAAATTACAAGGAACCGGCATGCTAATACACCCTTTGTTACACATAAAGGAGGGCATCATACACACCCTTGAAAAATTATGATTCATAGCCTGTTGGTGACCCTCAAAAACATTTGGAGCAAGGGCCTGCTGATCTGACCATCTAAAACATTAGGGGCGAGGGCCTGTTGCTGAGCTGACCTTCTAAAACATTAGGGGTGAGGGTCTGATAGTGAGCTGACCCTCTAAAAGGTTGTACTTGAGGACCTGCAGGTGAGATAACCCTGTAAAACATTATATGTGAGGGCCTGCAGGTGAGCTGACCCTGTAAAACATTATATGCAAGGGCCTGCAGGTGAGCTGACCCTGTAAAACATTATATGCAAGGGCCTGCAGGTGAGCTGACCCTGTAAAACATTATATGCAAGGGCTTGCAGGTGAGTTGACCCCGTAAAAGATTGTAGGTGAGGGCCTGCAGGTGAGCTGACCCTGTAAAAGATTGTAGGTGAGGGTCTGCTGGTGAGCTGACCCTCTAAAACATTATATGCGAGGGCCTGCAGGTCAGCTGACCCTGTAAAAGATTATATGCAAGGGCATATATGCGACGAATAAGCATGTTGATATGATGGAAGAGGAGGAGGATGAGAAAAGGAAGATTCAACCATATTTCCTTTTTTGTGGTAGAAGGGGTGCAGGGGAATACAGTGTATTCAGTACATTATAAACAACACATTTAAAGCGCCTTTACGTTCACCAGCTTTCCTCTGGTGGAGTCAAGAATTAAGGGGCAATCCAGGCCTTGTTCATTTTTATAAGGGTCAACCTGTCAGCATTTTCAGTTGACAGGTGGATACACTTATCTCTTATAATGTCAGCAGCACTAAATAAACGCTGGAGGGCAGGTGAGCACCTTCAAGGCGTAGAGCGCCAGTTCATGCCACGTGTCCAGCTTGGACACCCAGTAGTTGTAAGACACCGAGGGATCATTGAGGACGTTAACACGGTTTGCTATGTACTCCTTCACCATCTTCCAAAATATTTCCTCCTTGTGGCAGTATACCGGGCATCAGGGTGAGGGTGCTGCTGAGGTGTCATGAAGCTGTCCCAGGCATTAGAGAGTGTTGCCCTGCCTCTGTTGGAACTGCTGTGTGTTCCCCTTTTCTCGTTTGCCCAAGGAACTACGGACTCTGCCCCCACCAGCGTTGTTAGATGGGAATTTTTTGATCAATTTTTCAACAAGGACCTTCTGGTTTTTCAACAAGGACCTTCTGGTTTTGCTTGTCCTCTCCACCAGAAGAATCAGAGATGGGAAGTTCTCTTTATAGCGGCCATTGAGATGGGTGAACAACCAGTAATCCGTGTTGTCTAAAATGCGTATAATGCATGGCTCGCGGGAAAGGCAGCCTAACATGAAGTCAGACCTGAGTACCAACAGGCAATACTTCGCTGTCGTCATAAGGAGGATGACTTAATTTCCTCATCCTCTTCTGCCCACCCATGCTGAACAGATGGATTTAAACTTCCATGGGTACTACCCTCTGTGGCGGAGGCAACCATCTCCTGCTTCTCCTCCTTCTCCTCTTCATCTTCCAATTCACGCTGAGAAGACGAACTGAGGGTGGTCTGGCTATCACCTGTGTAATGTCTTCCCCCATTTCTACCTCTTCCACATGCAAAGCGTCGTCCTTAATTGTGATCAGCGAGTGTTTGAGTAGACACAGCAGTGGGATGGTTACACTGATAATATCGTTATCACCGCTTACCATCTGTGTTGATTCCTCAAAGTTTCTTAAAACCTCACAGAGGTCAGACATCCATGCCCACTACTCCCTTGTGAATAGAGGAATCTGACTCGAAAGGCGATGACCATGTTGCAGCTGGTATTTCTCTACTGCCCTCTGCTGCTCACAAAGCCTGCCAACATGTGAAACGTTGAGTTCCAGCACGTGCTCACATCACACAGCCAGTGAGCTGGCAATTTCAAGTGCTGCTGCAGCTTTGACAGACCGGCTGAAACTGTCGATGACTTGCGGAAATGTGCACACACGCGGCGCACCTTTACCAGTAGCTCATGCAAATTGGGTAGGTTTTGACAAAATGCTGAACCACTAAGTTTAAGACGTGGGCTAGGCATGGGATGTGTGAGCTTTCCGAGCTCCAAAGCAGCCACAAAGTTACGGCCATTATCAGACATAACCATGCCTGGTTGTAGGTTGAGTAGCGAGAGCTGCAGCTCAGTCTGGTCTCTTATCCCCTGCCACAGCTCTGCGGTGATGTGCTGTTTGTCCCCAAGCATATCAGCTTCAGCAGGGCTTGTTGCCGCTTCCCCACTGCAGTGGTACACTGCTTCTAGCTACCGACTGATGGCTGACTTGTGCTGCATGTGGATAATTCGGAGTTGAAAGTGGAGGTGGAGGAGGAGAAGTGGAGGTTGGAGCCACTAACTTAGGTGCTGGCGGAAACCCTGATCGACGTTGGGCCCGCAATCCTTGGCGTCGGTAGCACCTGTTCCATTTTAGGGTACGGCTCACTCTTGGCCTCCACAACGTTCACCCAGTGTGCCTCAGGGAAATGTAGTGTCTTTGGCCAAATGCACTTGTCCATGTGTTAAGTGGACCTTCCCAGTAACTGCATTGGTCAGGGCACGCGTGATGTTAAGGGACACATGTTGGTGTAAGGCGGGCATGGCACACCTTGAAAAATAGTGGCGGCTGGGGACTGCGTAACGCGGGACGGCCACCGACATCAGGCTGTGGAAGGCCTCAGTGTCCACAAGCCTAAATGGCAACATTTCCAGGGCCAGTAATTTGGAAAGCTGCGCATTTAGCGCTATGGCCTGTGGGTGGGTGTCTGGGTTTTTGCGCTTGCACTCAAAGGCCTAGTGTAAGGACATTTGGATGCGGCGCTGAGACATGGAAGTGGAGGTGGTCGCTGATGTTGCTTGCAAAGGTCCAGGTGCAGGGCGGGAGGCATCCGAACCTGCGCCTTCGACAGGGTATTGGCCAGCACGTAACATAGGGGAAGAGGAGGCAGTGGTGTGACCCACAGACATAATAGATTGTGGACTCAGGAGTTTGTCCCACTTATTAGGGTGCTTGGATGCCATGTGGCAGATCATGCTGGTAGTGGTAAGGTTGCTAGTGTTCACGCCCCAGATAATTTTGGTACGGCAAAGGTTGCAAACTACTATTCTTTTGTCGTCCACACTTTCCTCAAAAAAGCTTGAAAATATATTACACTTACAGTAGCGTAGAATTTGGAAGTGTATGCACAATAAAATTTAAAAAGTTATTTGGGATGTGGAAACGTCACACAGGAGATATCCCGCAGATAATGTTAATGCTGTCACCAGCGGCTAATAAAAAATTGCAGGGAATGTCACAGATATTGGGGATGAGGAAACGTTATACAGGAGAGATACCACAGGTAATGTCACTGTTCACAGCGTCTATGGAAAAAGTACACTGTATGTCACAAATAAAAAATTTATGCGCACACGTTACACTGGAGACATGGCACTGGTAAGTACCGCTATATGCCGAGCATCGAGATGCTCGAGCCACACTGCTGTTCGGCTAAGCATGCTCGATCGACATTAGAGACAACTCCACATCACAGGAGTCCTTACACAAGAACATGGGGGCAGACAAAGACCTCTTGGATATTACTCTGCAAGACTAGACCCAGTTGCAAGAGGAGCTCCATCATGCATGAAAGCTGTGTTTGCAGTGCATCTTCTTCTGGATAAAGCTTTAGAACTTGTACTGGCGTACCCCTTAAAGATCCTGGCTACGCATGATATCACTGCCATCCTGCAGCAGACTTAACCCAAACATCTGTCCGCAGCCAGACATTTGCACCTCCTGTGTTCGCTTCTCACTCCTGATGGTAATGTATCTCTTTCCCGTTGTGCAGTGCTCAATCCCGCCACTCTCCTTCCTCTTTCAAAAGGGGGTGAAGAAGAAGTTGAAACTGAAGATGATACAGGTATGCACTTGGAAGATGAAGTTTCGGAATTACCACATTACTGCCTTGCACTTATGAGCCAAGAGACGTCTGGGTTTGACTCAGTTACAGATACCCCCTTACAGGATGCAGACCTAACTCTCTTTGTGGATGGCTCCAGGTTTGCAGATGAGAATGGACGGTTTCACACATGTATGTCAGTGACCACCACCACAGAAGTGCTGCTGGAACAACAGCTGCCACCTCATCCGTCAGCCCAGGAGGCTGAGTTGAAGGCTCTGACAGCTTCTTATAACATGGCAACAGGGAAAAGAGCCAACATATACAAGGACTCCAGATATGAATATGGAGTGGCCCATGATTATGGTCCATTTGTAAGGCTAGAGACTTCATAACAGCAAATGAAACGCCTGTCAGACATCACAAAGCAATAGCCCACCTCATGGAAGCTCTGCTGCTACCCCAAGTGGTAACAATCATCAAAGTAAAAGCCCACACCAGGGCAGAGACGCCAGAAGACAGAGGAAATAATTTGGCAGATCTGGCAACAAAGAGAGCGGCTCATGGCTGTCACGCGCATACAGAAGAAGAAGTTGATCTTATAATGACACAAGAAAATAAGGAGGAAACTGAAGAAGACAAGAAAATAGACTCACAGGCTTGTGAATTGGTCATTACTTTACAGAAACAAGCTCCAAAAGGAGAACAAGAAGAATGGATAAAAAAAAGGAGTGGTGAAAAAAAAAAAAAAAAAAAAAGAGTCTACATGAAGAATAAGAAGCTCTGCTTGCCCAGAACCATGTATCCAATGGTGGCAGAGTGAGCTCATGAAACCACACATCAGTTCAAGACTAAGATGAACAACTTGGTGGCATAATATTACTTTGCTCCAGGATTCTCCACAATATACTCAGGGATGTTTTGTCAGTGCGAGTGTTTCCCCACCCCCATCATGTGCCAGTCTCCTCTCTGCTACCCCGCCCATCATGTGCCAGTCTCCTCTCTGCAACTCCTCCATCATGTGCAAGTCTCCTCTCTGCCCCCCCACCATCATGTGCCAGTCTCCTCTCTGCAACCCCCCGATCATGTGCCAGTCTCCTCTCTGCCCCCCCACCATGTGCCAGTCTCCTCTCTGCAACCCCCCGATCATGTGCCAGTCTCCTCTCTGCCCCCCACCACCGCCATGTGCCAGTCCCCTCTCCGCCCCCCCACCATCATGTGCCAGTCTCCTCTCTGCCCCCCCCCCCTCCACCATCATGTGCCTGTCTCTTGTCTGCAAACCGCCCCCATCATGTGCCAGTCTCCTCTCTTGAAACTCAGTCTTCATCAGACATTGTTTGGCAGCATCCCTGGGTTTGGGCTTTATTTCCCACAACTTAACATGCAGTATGATACTCTGTCTAAATATGTTATTGAGTTATGTAAACAATTGACTAAAATACATTCTTGAGTCTTTACCTCTCTCCCAAATCCAGAAGCGTGTCCAGGCCAACATACCATTCAGCCAGGTGACTGGGTGTTGCTGAAAAAGTTCAGCAAAAAAACACCTCTTGAATCAAGGTTTGATCGGCCCTATCAAGTCCTGCTGACTACAGATACCTCAGTCAAATTGGAATGGAAGCCAACATGTATCCTTGCCTCCTACTGCAAGCAGGCCCAGGAGTCAGAGGATGGGATCAAGCCTTGCTTATTTATAATATATATATCCTTTTCCTGAATTTGAGGGAGGGAAAGCAGACATAGCAGATTCCAACTGTATATTGTCTGTGTGGCGACATGAAGGTGAGACCCAGGTAATAGACGAGATGAAGGGGTCAATACAACCTCATAAAAGTTTTAATGTCATTGCAGATTTTTGAACAACCAGATTGGGAACAGGTTATAAAGGACACCAAGGCAATCAGGATAAGAAGGGAAGTTTCAACCCACATGTACATATTGATACAATAGGTGTTCCACTAGGTGTTCCTGATGAGTTCAAAGCCTGGGATCAGGTAGCAGTTAGTTTTGAATCCCCCTTGTCATCATCAACAAGAATGTAGACTGGAACAACTATCACAATAAACAAAGGGTTGTTAACTACTCCAGAGATGCCCTAAAAGGGGTAGTTGAACAACTAGGCCTTACTTCGATTATGGCCTATTCTGAACCGTATGGCCCTGGATATGGTACTAATTATAGGGTCCTCTTGCTGCACATACATACCCAAAAACACTGCCTTAGATGGATGCATCACCAAGGCCCTGATACGTCTCACATATTTGTCAACTGAACTTGCAAGGAACTCGGGGATAAAGAATCCCTGGGAATCAGTGTTTGGATGGTTAAGTGACTGGCAGATAACATTAAAACAAATAGGTAGGGCTATAGTACGCATTCTTATAATTCTTGCTTTAATCGCTTGCTGTGTGGTCCCGTGTGTTCGGAAACTTCTTACCAAGATGATCGCTGAAGCGACTCTAACTATATATGCAGACTTCTCAAAGTTTGAAGATGAGAAGACCAAAGAACTGATACCTAAATCCTCTACAGAACATCAAGAGTCACCCCCTTATGTTCTGTGTTAGGGACATGTGAGAATCTGACTTCCCATTGTGCAAGTTCATTAAGAGGGAGTCTATCCAGTGGTGAAACAAACAACCGTCACAATGGGACAGATTGTTGGGGTTACTCAGGTTAGGGACAGGAGGACGGACCATGCTTGAAACGGCTTAAAAGAGGGGACTGTTGTGGATATGAGACTGAAAGATCTGAAGCCATTACAAGCTTGCGCTGGCATCCAGGATCACTCCCCACTTATCTATTGTTTACATTCCTTAGCTATGCTAATTGTGCAGAAGTGAAAATGTATTTTTGTATAAGGACCAATGGAACAAAGCCACAAGCCTCGGGGGGACGCCGCCTCTGATGTACATATATACTGCTTAACTTCCTCTAATAAACTAGTCTGCTTTGATCCTTGAAGAGGTGTCAGTGTGATTTTCTCCATAGTGCATGGCTCACTAACAACTTTCAATTTGGAGCAGTTTGGACAGTTGATATTGCCACTGCTGTTGGCCACCATACCCACTTGGTTATGGGGCCATTATTGTCAATGTTTTTCCGTTTAGATCCCCTTCATTTTTCCGTTTTTATCCTTTAGAATAACAAAAAAAAAAAACTGTATTTTGAACATCCATAACGCCTCTTTCACACAGTCTGTATTTGGCATATGTATTTGATCAGTAGTTGTAAGCCAAAATCAGGAATAAGTTCAAGATACAGATGAGAGGCAAATATTTCCATTACATTTTATTTCTGTTTTGGACCCACTCTTGTTTTTGGCTTACAAATACTGATCAAATACTGATGGAAAATACTGACTAAATACTCACCATGTGAAAGAGGCCATTAAAATTCTGCATGTAAGACTTTTTTCCCCTTGTTAAAAAACTGATTTCAGACATAAATGGCTAAAACAGATGCAAATTGAGATTAAGGCCTCTTTAACACGGTCAGTATTTTGCATCAGTATTTGATCAGTATTTATAAGTCAAAAGCACGAGTGGGTCCAAAACACACAAGAGATGCCGATATTTCTATTACATTTTATCTCTTTGGACCCACTCCTGGTTTTGGCTTACAATTACTGATCAAATACTGTCTTTATGGATGCTCAAATTACAGGCTTCATATTTTTTTTCTGTTCTAATGGATCAGAAGAATGGAAAAATAAACAGTTATGTGAATACAGCCTTACTGCCACTGCTGCTATCTCCACCCTGTCATGGAGCCACTATGGTCTTTGTTACTGCTATTGCTGTTGGCCCCAACCACACTTTGTTATGGGGGCACTATTACTGCCACTGCTGCAACCCCCCATATACACTCTGTTATGGGGCCACTATTGTCACTGTTACTGCCACCCTCCCCACTTTGTCATGGAGCCACTACTCTCACTGGTACTACCACTGCTGCCACCCTCCCCATTCTATCATAGGGGACACTATTGTCACTATTACTGCCACTGCTGCCACCCTCACCACTCTGCCAGGGGGCCACTATTATCACTGTTGCTGCCACCGTCTTTTTGCCACCACTTGAATCTTGGTGCACTGCATGGGTAAATCCACGGTGATAAATTAGACCCGACGTTGACATTGAGCTGTAATACTGACTGACTTTATTGGCACTGCCTCCATTTTCTTTATTTTATTCCCCTATGAAGCTATTGCAATGCAGGGATGATCATGTTTATTATTTTTTTGCTTCACTGAAGGGTGCTGTATGCTTTTCTTTTTGTTTAACAGAAGCTATAAATCTTGGTGCTCTGCACAGTGATTTAGTTGGTTATAAATTACACCTGTAATACTTATGACACAGTACCTACAGAACTGATTAACTATGAATGTGGATGCACTAGAACGTAATGCACATGGTGATAAACTGCAGGGGAGACTGCTAGGAGAGTGTAACTTCCAAGCCCTTCACACTGAGATTGAGCCATCAAGTGGGATGAATATGATTAGGCAGAGTGGCCTGGATATACCCGATTTATAGTGATTTGTCACAAATTAATTTGTACCAAATCGACTTCACTGTATAGGCTAAATATATTTATATTCTAATAGCAGGGGCGTAGCTAACGGCTTATGGGCCCTGGTGCAAGAGTTCAGCTTGGGCACCTTTCCCTCAGTGCTTTGTGTTTCTTCTTATGCAGCACAAGGGTTTTTGGGCCCCCTCAGGCTCCTGGGCCCAGTAGCGACTGCTACCTCTGCACCCCCTATAGCTACGCCCATGTCTAATAGTTTGTGCGTTTTGGGACTCGGGTTATGATATTTATTATTTACTTTTTTATTATGGGAAAGGGGTGATTTGAATTATTTTATTTGTTCATATTAAATTTGTTTTACCCATTTTGTAAGATCATTTGTGAATTATCATTGCAGCCTATGGAACTCTGCCTGTGGTAGCCTTTGGAGGATCCATGATTACCACAAGGACTGAACAGCAAACCTGATCACTATGTGGGGGAGCTGTTCAGGCCCCGTGAACGCAGCACTCCCAGGGAGAGCTGTGTTAGAGGCCATAATCCCAATTGACCATGGCATTAGAGGGTTTTAATGTCTGCGACTGGTGGTACTGTCCCAGATGTCTGCTATGAGAAACAGCAGAAACCCAGCAGCTCACTCAACTCTTGAGTGAGTGCCATCTTTTAAGACCCGACATCCGCTGTACATGTACTACAAAGTTCGGGAAGGTATGAAATAAGAGCTGCTCTTTAAGGTCAAGTACAAGTTATAGCTCCTGCATTTATGGTTACACATTGTACGTCATGTTATTGATAAATTTGAGTTGATATGGTCTACATTTATTTATAAAAAAAAAAAAAGAAAAATCTAAATTTACAGAAAATTAAAAAAAAAGAAAAATTTATATTGTGATACCTCATAAATAGTTTACAATATCTCTACTTTATTTTGGCAGAATTTTAGAAGCAATTTTTACAATTTAAGAAAATTTCCAACACCCACATTTTAAAGGACCAGTTCAGTTTTGAATTAACTGAATTGCTGAAATGGTTTTTGGGGCCATATCACATATGAAGACCTTCTGAGGTACCCCTACAGTGGAAACCATCAAAACGTTAACCATTTTTTGAGGAGGTGTCCTGAGCATTTTGGCTCAACATGCATTTCATAGAATTGAAATTTGCCTGTCAATAGAGATTTGCTTATGAAAATTAAAGAATAAATTTTTTTACGAGAAAATGTTGTTTTAGGCTCAACTTTTTCACTTTCACAAGTGGTAAAAAGATAAAAATACCCCACAATTTGTTACGCATTTTCTCCTGAATCTGGAAACACGCCATATGTGCTTATATACTGCTGCATGGCTCAGAAGGGAAGGAGCACCATATGGCTTTTGGAGGACAGATTTCAGTGGAATGTTTTTCAGGCACCAAGTCATATTTGATTACACCATGAGTTACCTATACAGTGGAAATACTAGAAAACTGATCCCATTTTGGAAACTAGTTCCTTCATGGAATTTGAAAATGGGTATAATGAGCACTTTAGCCCAACTGGCTTTTCATACATTTACAAGTACTTGGCCGAGAAAATGAAAAATCACATATTTTACAGGAAATTGTCAATATAGGCCACATTTTTTTATTTGCACAAGGGGTAACAGGAGAAAATCTACCCCACTTTTTTTTTCCTAAATATGGCAATACCACCCCATATGTGGTCATAAACTGCTGCATGGACACACCATAGGGATCAGAAGGGAAGGATCACAATATGGCTTTTGAAGTACAGATTTCACTGGAATCATTTTCAGGCACCATTTCGCATTTGTAGAGACTGTGTAAACACAAAAAATACCCCATTTCTGAAATAAATCCCCCCACCCTGGAAGGAAATTTTAAAGGGGCCCAACAGGTATTTCATAGAATTTAGAAATCCTTGGCTGTGAAAATGAAAACATATTTTTTTTTTCCAGAAGATGAAACTTTACTTTCAAATTTTTATTCCTAAAATGGGTTACAGGAGAAAATCACCCCACAATTTGTTACTCATTTTATCCTGAATACAGCAACACCACATATATGGTCAGCAACACCACATATATGTCCACAGTATTAGCACATAGCAAATGTGGTGCCAATAATCAAAGAGTTCAAAAACAGAGCTCGGAAACTATAGGCAAGTATATTTAACATCTGTTGTGGGTATGCTATTTTAAGGTTTTCTAAGAGATGCTATCTTGGAGTACCTCAATGAAAATAAGCAAATAACTCCATATCAGCATGGCTTCATGAGGGATCGGTCATGTAAAACTAATTGAATCAGTTTCTATGAGGAGGTAAATTCTAGACTTGACCCCATTGAATCAATGGATGTTGTATATCTGGACCACATAAAAAGTTAGTATATAAAATAAGAATGCTTGGACTTGGGGAAAATGTCTGCATGTGGGTAAATAACTGGCTCAGTGATAGAAAACAGAGGGTGGTTATTAATGGTACACATTTAGATTGGGTCACTGTCACTAGTGGTGTACCACAGGGTTCAGTATTGGGTCCTATTCTCTTTAATATATTTATTAATGATCTTGTAGAAGGCTTGCACAGTAAAATATCAATGTTTGCATACTAAACTGTGTAAAGCAATTAATACGGAAAAAGACAGTATACTGCTACAGATGTATCTGGATAGATTGGAGGCTTTGGAAGAGAAGTGGCAGATGAGGTTTAACACTGATAAATGTAAGGTTATGCACATGGGAAGGAATAATGCAAGTCACCAGTATATACTAAATGGTAAAACACTGGGTAACACTGACAAGGAAAATGACCTAGGAATTTGAGTGAACAGCAAACTAAGCTGTAGAAACCAGTGTCAGGAAGCTGCTGTGAAGGCCAATAAGATAATGGGTTGCAACCATGTTAGAAGGGAAAATAATACAATCAACAGAACACCTAACCCAAACCCGAACTTCAGTGAAGAAATCCGGGTTCGGGTCTGGGTACCACATTCAGTTTTTTCTCACGCGAGTGCAAAACGCATTGCACTTGCACGGAAAAAAAACTGAACCATGGAACACAATCACAGACAAAACTGACTGAAATTATGTCCCTACTCTCACGGATTTCCCGCAATGCACCCTGAACGCATCCGGCTCTCACCCGCGACAACCGTGTGAAAGAGGCCTAACAGTGAGCATTGTGATCCCATAGGTGTTTTGCAGAAATTAATTTGCAGGGAACTGTGCAAAATTAAAATTGTGGGCGGGGCTACATGACACGCAACAGTCTACCTGCCTACCTAACTAGGCTAAGCGGCTTGAGTTGTGCCGTAACCGCTGCATAGGAGGAATGCCTGAAGGGGGGCATGCCCTGCAAGGTGTTTATGAAAAAGAAGGGTGGGTTGGGAGGGTACGCAGCAAGGCCCAAGGGAGGCGCCTGCCTGGTATAAATGTGCTACTTATGCCCCTCCCACAAATACAGGCCAATAAACTGGCCTTCAAACTTGTGGTCGGGGCTAGGCTAAGCGGCTTGAGTTGTGCCCTAACCGCTGCGTAGGAGGAATGCCTGAAGGGGGCCAAAAAAAGCCAACAACTAAATGATACACAATAGTACATAACAACAACACTAACCTGACCAATCTCTGGAATGCAAGAACATCTCTCAACTAGGCTGAGGTATGAACCTATTGAACATGCAGAGCGCCTAATTTCCGGATAACATGAGCCAGAACTATTGTTCCTAGAGGCAGCACACGCTGCACCTGACCTGAAGGAAAGGCCGGATAGCTGTTGGTTTGGACCCTAAAATTGGACACCGGGTTAGGACATGCCACATAACTGAGAAGTGGTGAGGGGTGCCGTGAGGACCGCAACAGAGTACTCTTAGGTCTTGGTCTGTTACTGCTGCCAGTAATTGCTAAAAGACCTGAAGCCGGGCACTCTGAAAGGAATGTCGGAAAGAGAATGATTACATTGGGGCCAAAAATGGCAACGAAACCAGTGCCAGCAACAACACCAACATGACCAACCTCTGGAATGCAAGAACATCTCTCGACTAGATTGAGGTATGAACCTAATAAACATGCAGAGCGCTACTGACCTAGCTTCTGGATAAAATGGGCCGGAACTATCATACCTAGAGGCAGCATATGCCGCACCTCACCTGAAGGCTGATAGATGTAGGCTTCAACCCTAATTTAGACATAGGCATGCGGTCATGCCGCACGACAGAGCTGTAAGTAGAGATGAGCGCAAAGACCCACATTCGACCTTGCGACGTCAGATGAACAACCTGCATCACATTCGTCGCGCATTCGCGATATAGCAATATTCGTTATTTTGCATGCAATATCATGACTAGCGACTAATTCGAGTAATATTTGCGTGCGCATAAATTGTTTGTTATTAATAATGTTTAAACAGCTTTACAAGTATAGAAAGCTTGAAATGGCGGGAGTCATTTGAGTGAATGGAAGGGGCGAAAAGACATGTACGGACTTCCACAATACACTCAGCGTACTGGAGTCTGACACGACCTGTTAACGCTAGGTAGGTAAAGGAATACAAACCGCGAATAGATTAATGCGATTATTCAAGTGACGAACATTGGCAGGACAGTTTTACCTATTAAATCTCTACTGTGACAGGAATAGTGGAAACTGTTGGTGACATTATGTCTGAATATAATTTTTTTTTTTCATTTTTTTCCCCAGATACAGTTTCCCCATCACTCACTATCTATCTCAAGAGCGAATATACGTAATTGCGAATATGGGGTCAAGTATTTGACATATTCGCAAACCTCAAAATCACGATATTCGAGATCAAACTCGCCTTGCAAATACTCGCGCCCAACACCAGTGGCGAGTGGGCCGTAGGAAACGCAACACAGTACTCGCAAGGCCTTGGTTTGTTACTGCTGCCAGTAATTGCTAAAAGACACGAATCAAGCACCGTGAATGGAAAGTCGGAAAGAAAATGATTATCTTGGTGGGCCAAGAAATAGTAACAAAACCAGTGCCAGCGAAAGCATCAGAAGAAAAAATAAAAATGGTTGAAACCGCTGTGACCGGAGCGACGTGTACAGTTTGACGTTGTGATACCGCAACCTGATGAAAACGGGACTTACCCAACACTCTGAACCTATAGCAGTCTTTGAAGAAACATCAAGTAGCGAGTTTGTAAGCCGATAAAGTTTCAAATATACTTTATTTTCCATTTAATTTATTTTTTTTTTATAATTTTTTTAAACGCCCCTTTTTTTTTTTTTTTCGCTACCTTAGCATCAGATCTAATTGACCACACCAACTAAGAATAGAGAGCTGTGTGTAACGCACCAAATTGATCAGTTAGGATCTCAACTGCGGAGTCCTTTGACATCCACTCCTGTCACACTACTTGAGTGTTGATGGTGTCTTTTGCGGCTGCTCAGTGTGTACCCCAGGCGGCTCTCTCAGTCTTAAGCGGAGAGTATGGGGTAACAAAATCATGTACCGCGTACTAAAGATAGAGTGTAAAACTAATAGTGAGGAAAGTTCGTTTTAGGAATGAGAGTACAGATTAAAGTTCATGAATAACAGCTCTAGGCAACGTTCAGGAATCCCAGGCCTGCAGTACTAATAACCACCAGCGCGAGTCCCTTCCTTTCAGTGAGCAATGTCAGTGAACAAAATGACAGGCTGATACTTGCTGTTAGAAGTCATGCAGGGATCCTGCAGTGGTGGAGCCGGATAAGGTAGGTGAGGGTTTCTCCTGGAGGTTCAGAGTTGCAGGTAGTTAGGAGCTTGCGTCCTCGTAGTGAATGGAGCAGGCAGGGTGCGCACTCCATTAGTGGAACACCCTGTGCAGCACCTGGCTCCTATTTATTGACCAAGTGTGGATGGGCGGAGCCACCTTAGACGGCCCAGCGGCCACTGCTTCCAGCCTGGGAGGCAAACAGCGATCGTTGTCATGGTTACACAGGGCATGGATCCAGGCTGGAGCGCAAACCACCGTATCCTTACACTGTGACGCGACCTGAAGAAGCAAATGACATGCAAAGACGCTCCTGGCTGTGGTAGTATACCGACAATGACGTGATGCCTGCAGGCATCAGAACCAACGAAATGGTTGACACCGCCGAGGCCCGAGTGACGGGTCAGGTCTGATGTTGTGACACCGCAAACTGATGAGAAATGACTTACCCAACATTCTGAACCTATAACAACCTAAAATAAAACGTCAAGTAGCAAAGCCCGTAACCTAATGTGAAATCCACCCGTAATGTGACCTTTGTTTTTCTACTACCCAAGCACGAGAAGTAATTGACCAAATCAACTGAGAATGGCGAGCTGTGACGTGACCTGAAAAGCAACAAATGACATGTAAAGACAAACCTGACTGTGGTAGTATGCTGACACCGACGTGAGGCATGCAGTAATATAAACCACCTGTACCACACCACTCCGCTATAGGCGAGTACATGCAAACGTCGCCACCATCAGCACATGCGCCCAGTAGAGATGTGGGCATATATGCCGTAAAAACAAACTAAACTCAGTTCACGGCAAAAGCTACGCTTCTATCTGTTTTTAGCACAAATAAAGCAACAAAACGAGGCAAAATAACAAAATAAAAAGGTCCTCATGGGTCTCTGCAATTACCTTTGTAGCAATAGCTCCCCCAGTGTCCAGCTAACACTCTGAACTGAAGATGGATCCTCAGCACCAAGCACAGGTGCTTATTAAGTACACAAACTCAGGTTCACCACCTTAAAGTGGCACACACACATTTTACATTTCCAAAACAAATGAAACAAGACAAATGAAATATACCTCAACACAGAGGAGCTTACCGACTACTTAATATACATATCGCAAGATAGCATTTATACTAAAGAAACAATAACACTCTGAAAACAGCAACTCTGATCCACCTGGATTAATCAGCTGCCTCACCCTCTATAATGCAAGTAAGGGGATAATGCTGAATGTCAGTGTGAACAAGGCCTTTGTCTGCAGAAATAATAGCGGATAGTGAGAGAGGTTTGCTGGGAAGATACCTCAGCACAGAGGAGCTTACCGTCTACTTAAACACGCATCATAAAATAGCATTTATACTAAAGAAACAATAACACTTTGTAAACAGCAACTCTGCTCCACCTGGAGTAATCAGTGCCTCCCCCTCTATAGAGGGGATAACGCTGGATGTCAGTGTGAACAATGCTTTAGTCTGTCTTCAGAAATAATAGCGGATGGCAAGAGAGGTTTGCTGGCAAGCAGCGAAGTGAAAAGCAGACAAGAAAGACATGCAGATATACACAGACAGACTAAGCAAAGTGACCTATGCAAGACATGGAAGCCTGCGAGAAAGCGAGACGGAGTCACGCTGACCCCTGCCGCCTAAATGTGCTGCCACGTGGGCGCCAAGCGTGGGCTGCCAGGCGCGAGAAAATGAGACGGAGTCATGCTGACCCCTGCTACCTAACCGCACTGCCACGTGGGCACCAAACGTGGGGGTGCCAGGCAGGATCGCTCCGGTGCAGTGCTGCTCCTACTCACCAAAGAAGCCGACACACCAGAGGCCGGACTAATCGTGCTGCCACGTGAGCACCAAACGTGGGCTGCCAGGCAGATTGCTCCGGTGCAAAGCTTCTCCTCCTCACCAAAGGAGCCAACACATCACCAGCTGGACTGTAACAGGACGATGCTGCACAAGCTTGCCACAAACCCTCACCCGACCGGAACGACATCAACTGGGATCCTGGACACTGGCTGGGTATGGAAACTGCAGATTCAGCCCATGTGCTGCAAAAGGTGGCTCAGACTGCGTACAACTACGCAGCAGCCGTCGACACGCCCAAGGGAGGCGCCTACCTGGTATAAATGTGCTACTTACGCCCCTCCCACAAATACAGGCCAATAAACTGGCCTTCTAACTTGCAAGTTTTTCACAGAAATAGCATTTCAGTGCCCAAAATGTACCCAGCTCATGCCACCTGAGATAATGCCCTTTAAATTGTTAGGTGGGTTCAGCTGCACAAGGAAAGACCATAAGTGTAGACATAAACTGCTGTTTGGTTACTATGCAGGGTTCAAAAAGTAATAAACACAATTTGGCTGTTGCAGTGGAGATTTTGATGGATAGGTTTATGGGCATAATATTGCTATTGAACAGCCTCTTAGGTACCAGTGCGACCATTTTCTGACCACTATACATTCATTTTTCTCTCAATTGAGCATTGTGGGGACTTATTTTTTTGCTGAATGAGTTACATGGTATATAAGGCCAACAAAAGACATGTGTCCATCCAGTTCGGCCTGTTATCCTGATCCAGAGGAAGGCAAAAAAAAAACTGTGAGGTAGAAGGCAATTTTCCCCACTTTAGGGGGAAAAAAATTCCTTCCCAACTCCAATCAGGCAATCAGAATAACTCCCTGGATCAACGACCCATTTCTAGTAGCTATAGTCTGAGATTTTATTACATTCCAGAAATACATCCAGGCCCCTCTTGAACTCTTTCAGTAAACTCACCATCACCACCTCCTCAGGCAGAGAGTTCCATAGTCTCACTGCTCTTACCGTAAAGAATCCTCTTCTATGTTTGTGTACAAACCTTCTTTCCTCAAGACGCAGAGGATGTCCCCTCATCACAGTCCTGGGTATAAATAGATTGGAGAGATCTCTGTACTGTTCCCTGATATTTATACATAGTTATTAGATCTCTCCTCAGTCGTCTTTTTTCTAAAGTGAATAACCCTAATTCTGATAACCTTTCAGGGTACTGAAGTTGCCCCATTCCAGTTATTACTTTAGTTGCCCTCCTCTGAACCCACTCCAGCTCTGCTATGTCTGCGTTGCTCACAGGAGCCCAGAACTGTACACAGTACTCCATGTGTGGTCTGACTAGTGATTTGTAAAGTGGTAGGACTATGTTCTCATCACGGGCATTTATGCCCCTTTTGATGCAACCCATTATCTTATTAGACTTGGCAGCAGCTGCCTGACACTGGTTTCTACAACTTAGTTTGCTGTTCACTAAAATTCCTAGGTCATTTTCCTTGTCAGTGTTACCGAGTGTTTTACCATTTAGTATGTACTGGTGACTTGCCATTCCCATGTGCATAACCTTACATTTGTCAGTGTTAAACCTCATCTGCCACTTCTCTGCCCAAGCCTCCAATCTATCCAGATCCCTCTGTAGCAGTATACTGTTGTCTTCCGTGTCAAATACTTTACACAGTTCAGTGTCATCTGCAAAAATTTATATTTTACTGTTCAAGCCTTCTACAAGATCATTAATAAATATATTGAAGAGAATAGGGCCCAGTACTGACCCCTGAGTTACTCCACTAGTGACAGTGACCCAATCTGAGTGTGTACCATTAATAACCAACCTCTTTTTTCTATTACTGAGCCAGTTATTTACCCACATACAGACATTTTCTCCCCGTCAGAGCATTCTCATTTTATATACTAACCTTTTATGCGGTTCAGTGTCAAATGCTTTGGAGAAGTCCAGATATACGACATCCATTGATATGCCGCTGTCAAGTCTAGAACTTACCACCTCATAGAAACTGATTAAATTAGTTTGACATGACGATCCCTCATAAAGCCATGGTGATATGGCGTTATTTGCTTATTTTAATTGAGGTTCTCCAAGATAGCATCTCTTAGAAAACCGAGAACAGTTTACCCACGACGGATGCTTTTTTGAAGTTTGGCATTTTTGTTCCTCCCTGAAGAAACACTTTTGAATGATAATTGGAAGGTTATTACTTTATGGTCACTATTTCCCAGGTGTCCCCCAACCTGCACATCTGTTGTTCTGTCAGGTCTATTGTTTAATACTAAGTCCAGTATGGCCGTCCCTCTAGTCGGGTCCTGAACCAGTTGGGAAAGGTAATTGTCTTTGGTTATTGCCAAGAACCTGTTTGCTTTATGAGATGTACAGGTTCCAGTTTCACAGTCTATATCTGGGTAGTTGAAGTCCCCCATAACAACAACCTCATTATGATTTGCTGCCTCGTCTATCTCGTTTAGTAGTAGATTTTCTGTGGACTCTGGTGTATTAGGTGGTTTATAATAAACTCCTATTAGTAATTTATTATTGTTTTTGACTCCACATGTTAATGTCCCTCACTTATATCTTCTCGGACTGTGGGCTTTAGACAGGACTTTACATAAAGGCAGACCGCTCTCCCTCTTCAGTTTTGGCGATCCTTTCTAAACAGACTGTAACCCTGTACATTAACTGCCCAGTCATAGCTATCATCCAGCCATGTCTCAGTTATTCACACATGTCATAGTCCTCCTCACACATCATTAATTCCAGTTCCCCAGTTTTATTAGTCAGGCTTCTGGCATTAGTATACAAAAATTTAAGATGTTTATGTATATTTTTTACCCTACACCTTTCCTTTTGAACTGTTGTAGTCCGTCCTTCCATTCCTCCCCCAGTCCCACTACCTTGCCCCTGGTCTCTATCTGCACTTCCCATCCTATAATGTACTCACCTTCCCCCCAGTCCCTAGTTTAAACACTCCTCCTACCTTCTAGCCCTCTTCTCCCCCTACACAGCTGCCCCTTCCCCATTGAGGTGCAGTCCATGCCTACGATAGAACCTGTAGCCGACAGAGAAGTCTGCCCAGTTCTCCAGGAACCCAAACTCCTCCTTCTTACACCAGTTCTTGAGCCACTTGTTAACCTCCCTAATCTCCCGCTGCCTTTCTTGTGTAACTCGAGGTACAGGTACTATTTCGGAAAATACTACCTTTGAGGTCCTTGCCCTAAGCTTGTGACTTAAATCCCTAAAATCATTTTTAAGGACACTCCACCTACCTCTAATGTTGTCATTGGAACTGATATGGACCATGACTGTTGGATCTTTTCCAGCCCCTCCCAGTAATCTGTCAACCCGATCTGCGATGTGACGAACTCGAGCGCCAGAAAAAAAACACACCGTTCGACGATCCCGGTCTTTGTGACAGATTTCCCTATCTGTACCCCTAATAATTGAGTCTCCCACTACCAGCACCTGTGGGGCCTTCTGGTCTCCTGCTTACTGGAGCCGACATTCCTCTGACTGGCAGAGGAATTGTCCGGCTGCAGCAGTGCTCTCTTTGTACTGTCATCCCCCTCTTCTGCCAACCTTGCAAACTTGTTGGGGTGTGTCAGATCAGGGCTAGCCTCCATTGCACTCTTCCCTCTACCCCGATTTCTAACTGTTATCCAGCTAGCTACCTCACTTTCCTCAGCCTCCTCTCCCCTACCCTCCCCCACATTTACTCCATTGGAAAAGAGCAGCAAACTCTTTTCCAAATTGTTAACGCCTTTCCGTGTTAAAACTTGCCCATTTAGATACTCGATGTGCGATTCCAAACAGGCAATTTGCTCACATTTTGAACAAAGATATGCACCCTCAAATGGCTGTTCCAGGATTGCATACATTTGACAAGATGTGCACTGGACTGCGTTGTCAATAATGGAACACATACTAAATGGGGATTACTCAAGAAAAGAGAAAAATACAATATAATGCAGTGATAAAAAAAACTGATTTACTGCAGTCCCCCACTAAAGTCCTTGAATCTGAAGTCCCTTAATATAAAGTCACACACTTAATACAAACACACACTGGAAATCAAACAAACAAATGCTCACAAATTCGCGTTATTTGCCTGCTTGTATAAATGGGGCTCTCAAAACAGTCTGCTTTTTTCCCCCTCTGGATTCAAATTCTGATTTTGCTTTAGTTTTTTTTGTTTTTTATTGTGACATTTTATCTTTATTCTGCTGGCCAGTACAAATACAGAGATTACAACTTTATACAGTTTTTTTTATTTTTTAAAACTTTCACTGAAGGCAATTTTGGAAAAAAACAGGTTTTTGGGTTGTCATGTTCTGAAGCCATATTTAAAACAAAAGAAATTCTGGTGATATTCTTTTGTGCGGTTTTGTTCGTTGCGGGATAAAACTGACAGCTTCAGTTATATAATAAAAGCATTTTTGAAAATAAAATCATGTTTTTATGTGGCCATTTTTCGGAAAGCCATTTAAAAAAAAAATTGTGGTGATTGTCTTGTGTGTGGGCTGGTTTTTCATGGGATGAGTGGACCTTTTATTTGGTATCATTTTGGGATGCATAGTACCATATGTGGCGATTGTGCCCAGGGTGCTAGTAAGGTTTTCTGGGCCATAGTGAACCAATCAAGTTATGCACGTGCTCAGAGTCATATCCAGAGGTTGTCTTTTCAAAATAGACATATCAGTGCTGCCAGCATTGCCGCAGAGGTTAATGGGGTGGGGGTCAGACCATACACCGCACACTGCATCAAATTGGTCTGCTTGGCTGTCGTCCCAGAAGGAAATCTCTTCTAAAGGTGATGCACAAGAAAGCCCGCAAACAGACTATGGAGATGGATTACTGGAACCATGTCCTGTGGTCCGATGACACCAAGATAACCATATTTGGTTCAGATGTTGTCAAGCGTGTGGTGGCAACCAGGTGAGGAGTACAAAGACAAGTGTGTCTTGTCTACAGTCAATCATGGTAGTGGGAGTGGCACAGTTGGGGGCTGCATGAGTGCTGCTGGCAGTGGAGAGCTACAGTTCATTGAGGGAACCATGACTGACAACATGTACTGTGACATACTGAAGCAGAGTACAATCTCCTCCCTTCGGAAACTGGTCCACAGAGCAGTGTTCCAACATGATAAGGACCACAAACACACCTCCAATATGACCACTGCATTGCTAAAGAAACTGAGGGTTAAGGTGCTGGACTGGCCAAGCATGTCTCCAGACCTAATCCCTATTGAGCCTTTGTGCGGCATCCCCAAATGGAAAGTGGAAGAGTGCAATTCTCTAACATCCACCAGCTCTGTGATGTTGTCATGGTGGAGTGGAAGAGGATTCCAGTGGCAACCTGTGAAGCTCTAGTGAACTCCATGCCGAAGAAAGTTAAGGCAGTGCTGGAAAAAAATGATAGCCCCACAAAATTTTGACATTTTGGGCACAATTTGGCCATTTTCACTTAGGGGTGTACTCACTTCTACTGCCAGCGGTTTAGACATTAAAGACTGTGTGTTGAGTTATTTTGAAGGCACAACAAATTTAAACTATTATACTAGCTTTACACTGACTACATTGTATCAAAGTGTAATATCTTCAGTGTTGGCCCATGAAAAGATATAATAAAATATTTACAAAAATGTGAGGGGTCTACTAACTTTTGTGAGATACTGTATATACCTTGTGTGGCACTCCATCAATTTCAGAACTTTATAGAATCTGCTGCGTCTGAACATCTCTTAGCAACATTTTCATTTGACTTGAAGGCACACTAGTGAGAGAATTCAAGATCCAGAAGGCTTCACATATCATGAGAGCTGGCAACCTGAACTAAGGGCCATAAATATTTCTGATGCATCTAATCGTGAGTGACAACAATTGTTGACAGTAGTATACCAATGCTAAGGGCCCCTCTGTCTCTCTTCTGATCCCTACTGTTTCATTATTTTCATATTTATCTAAAATAAATTTATTTGGATAGTGCATTTTAAAATAATTATCATTAAAAGTTATGTTTTACAGCAGGGTACCCCCCTTTTTCAGTGATAACTTCAGAACAAACCTACAGTACCTTTGTATATGTTAGATTTTTAGTGAATTCCTTTTTCAGAGAAAGTAACTGTCTACACCCTGGCTTATAGGCTTTTCTGTATGTGATGGGTGCAAACAAACCTCAGTGATTATAAATATATATCTGGAGACAGAGAAAGTGCATCCCAAAATAAATAAATAGATTTTACAGCCTTATTGAAAGAGAGAAACTGACCTTCATATAAAAGCTTGGGAACTGCTTATATCAACTGTGAAGACTGCATTTCATTCATATAGTGCTTTGTGAATCGCCTGTTGACTGGCTTCAGTAAGGTACAGTGGAATTATTGCGCCAGAACCTGGTTTAATACTTGTACTGCACTGAACTACAGTTTGCATCATCTATTTCACTGCACATCCTCAGGAAGTGCTGGGGAAGACAACCACCATGACGACTACAACCCCCATCTATGCCACTTCTACTACTCTCAGCCTCTCCACCTCCTCACTAGGCCGCTGCACATGGTGTATCATAGAAGCAACATATAGGAGAACACGGAATGCTACCCTCAGTACTGTGTATAAGCCATTTAGCTGTAAGCACAGAATATATTGTTTTATAGGAACAGAAGGGATGAATCCTTTATTAATTAAATTGTTTTTGTATTAATGTATCAAAACAATCATATTGGATAGTCCTTAAATTGGACACTTCCATCATTTTTTTTTTATCAATCCTCACAGAAAACTTTAATAGATTTTTCAGCTTTTTTATTTTGGCAACACTATGCCATTGAAAATTGTCCTTCTGTAGCAATGATCCCAAATGTTAAAACCACCTACATAGATATGTAATTCATTGGCAGTGTATTGCTGCTGTGAGGGGAAGATTTTATCTGAATGATAATCCTCATAATCATAATAGGTGTAGAACTGGGATAACGGTATGGCAGCTCTATTGTTGCCTTGATATGCCTATATAAACATGCTCACAGAAGAGCAATGCATTGATTAGTGCAGGTGCGTAACTATAGGGGAAGCAGGGGAAGCGGCTGCTTTGGGGCCCTGACCCAGAAGGGGCCAATCCAAGAGGAGGGGGAGAAGTACTAAAAGATTTTGTCAGTGCCCCTCAACAGTATTACACAATGAAATTATATACAGTGGCAGAATAGACAGTGTAGAAAAGGGATGGAACAGCTGCCGGGCCTGGTCTGAGAGAGCCATCTTTACTAGCCACAGAAAAGGGGCGGCATGAAAGGAAGGGGTTGTGAAAGAATTACTGGGGGAGGGGGCCCCATTCATAAATTTGCTGTGGGGCCCAGTCATTTCTAGTTACGCCACTGGATTAGTGCAATATGTGATGCGCAAATTGAGTCACTACAGAAGAACTCACTCTGGACAGAGTAAATTGTCTAAAATAATATATAAAGCCATGGCTTAATAGCACTTAGTACCTTATTTCCTGAGGTTTCCATAACAACTCTGTGGATGACACTGTTAAGGGAGCAGAGTGTTGTGAAGGTCACAGTTCAGAGGGCAGTTAGAGTGGCCATTCAAGTCACCCTTAAAAACCCGCCCCCAGGTCCCGCTAAGCCACGCCACTGATCCAGTTAGACCATGCCCCTCCCATTCAGCCAACAGGCATTCAAAAATGAAGTTAAAAAATCAACTTCTGTCAGCTGCAGGGGTGGGAGAGACAGTGACTTTCTCCCTGCAGCTCACATTCAGACAGCACAGTACTGCTGTCTTAGAGTGAGCTGTTCAAAAGGATATGTCCCCGATCAAGTTAGGCCACCCCCCTTCCACTCAGCCAACAGGGATTGAACACATTAAGTTAAAAATCTATTTCTAGGTCCCACTAAGCAAAAACCCCAATCCAGTTAGACCACGCCCCCACTCAGCCAACAGGGGTTAAAAAAATGAAGTTAAAAATCAACTTCTGTTACCTGCAGAGGTGGGAGGGACAATTACTTTATCCCTGCAGCTCACATTCAGACAGCACAGTATTGCTGTCTTAGAGTGAGCTGTTCAAAAGGACATGCCCCTTATCCGGTTATGCCAAACCCCTCCTACTCAGCCAACAGTGATTGAAAAAATTAAGTTAAAAATCAACTTCTAGGTCCCGCTAAGCCATACCCCGATCCAGTTAGGCCATGTCCCCTCCCACTCCTCAGCCGACAGGGATAAAAAAATGAAGTTAAAAATCAACTTCTGTCAGCTGCAGGGGGGGAGGGATGGTGACTTTCTCCCTGCAGCTCACACTCAGACAGAACAGTGCTGCTGTATTAGGGTAAGCTGTTCAAATCAGTTAGGTCACGCCCCCTCACACCCCTCAGCCAACAGGGATTAAAAAAATAAAGTTAAAAATCAACTTCTAGGTCCCACTAAGCCAAACCCCTGACCCGGTTACACCACACCCCCTCCCCCTCCGCAGCTGTTCGGGATTGCCAAAATGAAGTTAAAAATCACCTTCTGTCAACTGCAGAGGTGGGAGGGACGGTGACTTTCTCTCTGCAGCTAACTCTCAGACAGGACAGTGCTGCTATCTTAGGGTGAGCTGTTAATAAGGCCACGCCACCTAACTGGTTAGACCACGCTCACTCCCACTCTTCAGCCGACAGGGATTGAAAAAATGAAGTTAAAAATCAAATTCTAGGTCCCGCTAAGCCACAACCTTAACCTGGTTAGGCCATGCCCTCTACACAGCCGACAGAAGTTAGAAATCAACTTCTGTCAGCTGCAGGGGTGGGAGTGCAGACAGCACAGTTCTACGCCCAGAGAGTGAGCTGTTCAAAAGGACATCCCTGTGTCCGTCCAGGCCACAGACTGTCCGGCCTAAAACTGGACCTCTGGCCACCCTAGGGGCAGGCTGCTGTGGAGGTCACAGTTAAGGGAATGGTCCGCTATGGAGGTCAGTGTTAAGGGGCAGATTTTGCTGTAAAGGCCACTGTTAAGGGGGAGAGCTCCTGTGGAGATCACTGTCAAGGGGATGGTGTGCTGTGAAACTCACTGTTAAAGGGGAAGGCTGCTGTAAAGGTCAAAGTTAAGGGGGTGGGCTGCTGTGGAGGTCCCATTTTAAGGGACAGGGCACTGTGGAGGGTTCAGGGTTAAGAGGTGGGGGGCTGTGGATGTTACTGTTAAGGGGCGGGGTGCTGTAGATGTCACTGTTATAGTGGATACTGTCAATATCTTTTAATGACACACACAAACATTAAATAAAATAAATTAAATATACCCAGGCGAAGCCGGGTCCTTCAGCTAGTTAATTATAAATATGCAAAATATTATACCTGGAGACACAAAAAATATCTATAGACCTTTGCTATGTTTGCTGTATCTATTTTTCATCATGTCTCTTTCTGTCCTCTGATTCAGCTATTATCTTTTTGACTAATAAAGATTGTAATATGTTTTATATGGTATAGTCTCAGAGTATATTGTCTTATTGAAAAAGTCGTGAGGCTGTTGAGAGTGCTAAAAGTAAAACAAAGGAGGAAGTAGAAGTAGAATACATGGAGTGCCGTAAAAAAAATATATATATATATTTAAAGAAATCCATCCACCCATTTTTATCAAACAAAAATGACATATAATAGTTGCATATTAGTTGCTAATTTGATAAAAACTTGATGGAAATGGTCCTTTCAGTAGGAAAAAAACAGGGACATTTATTAAGTTCTTTATGCCACAGGGCAGAGATGCACGTAATTTGTTAAGAGGCATCCTCCTCTTAATAAATTAGGCTCATCTCACACCAGTGCAGGGAGATCAAGACTGGTGTATGAATGCATCAGTCTTGATATATCTCCCCCAGTCTCTTAATTGATATCACTGTCCTTGGTGTAAGTCATAAGCATTAACTTTACAAATCTCCAGCAAGACATATCTATCAGATCAGGGACAGGTTACAGGCATTATAATGAAAAGGGTCATGGAAAAATACTAATGACCAATGCTACCTTTATGATAATATACACCTTGCGCTAACCACTTTTCATTTACAGTACTAGCAGGAGTTACTTGTGGACTGCTTATGTACATAAACAGCACTTGAAAGCGGCTGCAATGCACAGATGGCCTCCTCCTACAATTACTGGCATTAGAGACAACATGTTGGGGACCCCCCCAAAAAAAAATAATAATTGGGTGCTGGTAATGAGTTGCTATAGCTTACTATATTTATTAGGCATTGTGCTAACAGGAATAATACAGAGGATTGCATGTTGACTTCCCCTAATGGGACTAATGTCACAGTCTCTAACTTGACAGGTGTCAGGAGATCTAAGAGACTGGCTGCACCTGATGTGATCTGACAGCCTCTTTGGTTTCACTTGTTTCAGTATTGTTGTTGTTAATGACCACACCTCTTGTCTCAGGTGTAGTTTAGTGGTCATTCCAACTCTTCTACTTAGTCTGGCTTCACTGATCATGCTATGCGGTTGATAGCTTCAGTTTGGTATTGGAAGTGCTAGTGTGTGGTCCTCTTCTGAGTTCCTGCTCGTCCATTTATTTTAGAAGTTAAGTGTTACTTCCCTTTTATATTTTGTTGTTTTCCCTCTGTCTTTTGTTACTAGGCCTCAGGAGACACTGGTTCTTTCGTATTGGAAGGAACAGGTCGTCTCAAGCCCTGACACTATTCTAGGGCAATTCAGGGTTTCCAGGGTCATATGTTCCAGTGTATGAACTTTCCTACCCACAAGGTCCTTTCATACCGATTGGAGTCAGAACTAAGATTAGGGTTTCTATAGGTTGTGTACGTTTCCTTTTCCCTAGCTTTGAGGCCTAGCTCCTTTTCTCTTCCCTCCTGTTGTCAGTGTGGTGTTCCCTCCAACATCACTAAAGTGACAATATATCAGGGGTCAGCACAGAGACCTCTCCCATCATTTATTTATCTCCACGACTGTGACTGTGATGAGGGGACATCGTCTGTGTCTGGAGGAAAGAAGGTTTAAACACAAACATAGAAGAGGATTCTTTACTGTAAGAGCAGTAAGACTATGGAACTCTCTGCCTGAGGAGATGGTGATGGTGAATTCACTAAAAGAGTTCAAGAGGGGCCTGGATGTATATATATATATATATATATATATATATATATATACTCACCTAAAGAATTATTAGGAACAACTGTTCTATTTCTCATTAATGCAATTATCTAGTCAAACAATCACATGGCAGTTGCTTCAATGCATTTAGGGGTATGGTCCTGGTCAAGACAATCTCCTGAACTCCAAACTGAATGTCAGAATAGGAAAGAAAGGTAATTTAAGCAATTTTGAGCGTGGCATGGTTGTTGGTGCCAGATGGGCCGGTCTGAGTATTTCACAATCTGCTCAGTTACTGGGATTTTCACGCACAACCATTTCTAGGGTTTACAAAGAATGGTGTGAAAAGAGAAAAACATCCAGTATGCGGCAGTCCTGTGGGCGAAAATGCCTTGTTGATGCTAGAGGTCAGGGGAGAATGGGCCGACTGATTGAAGGTGATAGAAGAGCAACGTTGACTGAAATAACCACTCGTTACAACCGAGGTATGCAGCAAAGCATTTGTAAAGCCATAACATGCACAACCTTGAGGCGGGTAGGCTACAACAGCAGAAGACCCCACCGGGTACCACTCATCTCCACTACAAATAGGAAAAAGAGGCTACAATTTGCACAAGCTCACCAAAATTGGACTGTTAAAGTCAGGAAAAATGTTGCCTGGTCTGATGAGTCTCGATTTCTGTTGAGACATTCAAGTGGTAGAGTCCGAATTTGGCGTAAACAGAATGAAAACATGTATCCATCATGCCTTGTTACCACTGTGCAGGCTGGTGGTGGTGGTGTAATGGTGTGGGGGATGTTTTCTGGGCACACTTTAGGCCCCTTAGTGCCAATTGGCCATTGTTTACATGCCCCGGGCTACCTGAGCATTGTTTCTGACCATGTCCATCCCATTAATGACCACCATATACCCATCCTCTGATGGCTACTTCCAGCAGGATAATGCACCATGTCACAAAGCTCAAATCATTTCAAATTGGTTTCTTGAATATGACAATGAGTTCACTGTACTAAAATGGCCCCCACAGTCACCAGATCTCAACCCAATAGAGCATCTTTGGGATGTGGTGGAACGGGAGCTTCGTACCCTGGATGTGCATCCCTCAAATCTCCATCAACTGCAAGATGCTATCCTATCAATATGGGCCAACATTTCTAAAGAATGCTATCAGCACCTTGTTGAATCAATGCCACGTAGAATTAAGGCAGTTCTGAAGGCAAAAGGGGGTCCAACACCGTATTAGTATGGTGTTCCGAATAATTCTTTAGCACAACAATAGCTGATCTCAGGGAGACCAGCTACAAAAAACACTGCAGAGCCTCACTTAAGAGTCTCAACACAGCAATCCAAAGTGCAAAGCTCCCTGGGAAACAGGGCGGTGCAGGAGGGGGATTGCGGGCGGTGCTGCGGGTGGGCGGCGCGGGAGGCAATTGCGATCCCCTGCCCGCCTCCTTCCAAACGCTTTCCCTGGTGTCTAGTGGGTATAGCAAGGGGTCAGCACATTGCTGACCCCCTGCTATAAACTGCTGACATCTGTGCTGCAGATGTCAGCAGTTTAACCCCTTCTATACCGCGGTCCGTACGGACCGCGGTATAGAAGGTGTTAACATGGAGGGAGCTCCCTCCCTCTCCCATCGGGGGGCTGCTGTACCTTTGCAGCCCCCCTGACGGGATAGGATAGTAGAGGGAGGGAGATCCCCTCTCTTCCCATCACCCGCTGTTCTCTTATGGCAGCGGGTGATGGTTACCATGGCAGCAGGACGCTTTCAGAAGCGTCCTGCTTGCCATGGTACTGAAACT
This sequence comes from Bufotes viridis, assembly GCA_033119425.1. Taxonomy (NCBI): domain Eukaryota; kingdom Metazoa; phylum Chordata; class Amphibia; order Anura; family Bufonidae; genus Bufotes; species Bufotes viridis. Next base: position 216,262,179 of record CM065593.1, on the reverse strand, counting down.
CTGAATGGGCTTTTGCTAAAGGCAAAAGCCTATTCAGACTTTGTAAAGTAAGAAAATACAGTAAGTACACTATATAGTGTACTTACTGTATTATATAGACACCAGATCCACTGGATCTACAAGAACCAAGTGGGTCTGGGTCAAAAAAAATGTCAAAAAAGTGAAAAAAAAAGTAAAAATAAGAAAAATACATATCACTGAATAAAAATAAAAAAAAACAAATACACTACACATATTAGGTATCGCCGCGTCCGTAAAAATCTCCTCTATAAAAATATCACGTGACCTAACCCCTCACGCAAATATCGTAAAAAAAAACGCAAAAAAAATAGTGTAAACAAGAATTTTTTTTTCACCTTGCATTACAAAAAGTGTAATACCAAGTGATCAAAAAGGCGTATGCCTCCCAAAATAGTGCCAATAAAACCGCCATCTCATCCCTCAAAAAATGAGTCCTTATATAGGACAATCGCCCAAAAAATTTAAAAAATATGGCTCTTAGACTATGGAGACACTAAAACATAATTTTTTTTTTCTAAAATGCTATTATTGTGTTAAAGTAAAATAAATAAATAAAAAGTATACATATTATGTATCGCCGCATCCGTAAAAACCTGCTCTATAAAAATATCACATTATCTAACCCCTCAGGTAAATACTGTTAAAACATTTTTGTCACCTCACATATCAAAAACTGTAATAGCAAGCGATCAAAAAGTTATATGCACACAAAAATAGTGCCAATCATACCGTCATCTCATCCCGCAAAAAATGATATCCCACATAGGACAATCACCCCCCCCACAAAAAAAAAAAATAGGGCTCTCAGACTATGGAGACACTAAAACATGATTTGTTTTGTTTTAAAAAATGATAATATTGTGTAAAACTTAAATAAATAAATAAAAAGTGTACATATTTGGTATCGGCGTGTCCGTCGCAACCTGCTCTATAAAAAAAACACATGACCAAACCCCTCAGGTGAACACAAAAAAAATAAATAAAAAAATACGGTGTCAAAAGCCATTTTTGTCACCTTACATCACAAAAAGTGTAATAGCAAGCGACCAAAATGTCATATGCACCCCAAGATAGTGCCAATCAAACCGCCATCTCATCCCGCAAAAAATGAGCCCCTACATAAGACAGTCGCCCAAAAAATAAAAATAAATATATGGCTTTCAGAATGTGAAGACACTAAAAAATCATTTTTTTAAAAAAATACTGTATTATGTAATACTGGAACAAAACCCCCCAAAAAGTAGCCATATTTGGTATTGACGCGTCCGTAGCAACCTGCTCTATAGAAATAGTACACAATCTAACCTGTCAGTTCAACGATGTAAATAACAAAAAATAAAAACGGTCCGAAAATAGTCATTTTTTTGCAAATTTTTCATTTTAATCAATTTTTCCAGTAACAAAGCAAGGGTTAACAGCCAAACAAAACTCAATATATATTGCCCCGATTCTCTAGTTTGCAGAAACACCCCATATGTGGTCGTAAACTGCTGTATGGCCAAACGGCAGGGCGTAGAAGGAAGGGAACGCCATATGGTTTTTGGAAGGCAGATTTTGCTGGACTGGTTATTTGACACCATGTCCCATTTGAAGCCCCCCTGATGCACCCCTACAGTAGAAACTCCAAAAAAGTGACCCCATTTTGGAAACTACGGGATAAGGTGTCAGTTTTGTTTTATTATTTTAAGGTAAATATGATTTTTTGTTGCTCTATATTACACTTTTTTTGAGGCAAGGTAACAAAAAATAGAAATTCCGAAATTTCATCTCCATTTGCCAATAACTCTTGTGGAACACCTAAAGGGTTAACAACGTTTGTAAAATCAGTTTTGAATACCTTCAGGGGTGTAGTTTCTTAGATGGAGTCACTTTTTTGGAGATTCTACTCTAGGGGTGCATCAGGGGCTTCGAATGGGACATGGTGTCAAAAATCCAGTCCAGCAAAATCCGCCTTCCAAAAACCATATGGCGTTCCCTTCCTCCTGTGCCCTGCCGTTTGGCCATGCAGCAGTTTACGCCCACATATGGGGTGTTTCTGCAAACTACAGAATCGGGGCAATAAATATTAAGTTTTGTTTGGCTGTTAACCCTTGCTTTGTTAATGGAAAAATGGATTCAAACGGAAAATTTTCCAAAAAATCGAAATTCTGAAATTTTATCTCCATTTGCCATTAACTCTTGTGGAAAACTGAAAGGGTTAATGATGTTTGTAAAATCAGTTTTGAATACCTTGAGGGGTGTAGTTTCTAGAATGGGGTCATTTTTGGATGGTTTCTATTATGTAAGCCTCACAAAGTGACTTCAGACCTGAACTGGTCCCTAAAAAGTGGGTTTTTTAAAATTTCTGAAAAATTTCAAGATTTGCTTCTAAACTTCTAAGCCTTGTAACATCCCCAAAAAATAAAATGGCATTCCCAAAATGATCGATACATGAAGTAGACATATGGGGAATGTAAATCAATAACTTTTTTGGGCGGTATTACTATGTATTATAGAAGTAGAGAAATTGAAACTTGGAAAATTGCAAATTTTTCCAAATTTTTGGTAAATTTGATATTTTTTATAAATAAAAATGAAATTTTTCGACTTAATTTCACCAGTGTCATGAAGTACAATATGTGACGAAAAAACAATCTCAGAATGGCCTGGATAAGAAAAAGCGTTTTAAAGTTATCACCACATAAAGTGACACTGGTCAGATTTGCAAAAAATGGCCTGGTCCTAAGGTGAAAATGAGCCCGGTCCTTAAGGGGTTAAACTGGCATTTAAGATACCTTTTAATAACAGTTTATGTGAATTTTTATGCAAATTTAAGCAAATTTTATGTGGAAATTTATAAAAAATTCACATAAAAACGAATATTCGCAATTGCGAATATATTTTGCGATATTCTAAATATTCGCGAATTCTCGAAGTGCCGATATTCGCGATTAAAATTCGCAATTCGAAAAGTCGTGATCCACACTAGATCTGATATTATTATTTCCTGATATTATTTTGATTAGTACATGCTTACCTACCTTTGTGTTATGTACATGTATTTCCATCAATTGTGGCAGCTATGTGGGTGTTTTGGGATCCATACTCAGTACAGTGTTTATGGACACTGCTCTATATCTGACAAAGTCTATTTCCTTATATTCTTTAGGGATCAAAATCAGCTCCATAATTGAAGAAAATAAGGGATTCCATTCTATACTATGTATGCAAGTAAAAAAAGAAAAAAATAGATCATCAATAAAAAATAAAAATTGCTTAATCACTTGCTTCATCTCTGTTTTTAGTAACATAATTCAATAGCTAAACTCCACTAGGTGCATGGTACTCCAGAAACAGGGCATGATTTATTCATTATTTCGAGCTCAGTGTAAGTACAGAAGGAAATCTATTTGACTAATTCAGCCTTTAGACTACTAAACAAATGCATTGCTATTCAAAACATCCATGTGGAAAGTTATGATAAAAATGTATATGTCACTGGTGATGTATTGCTAAAAAAATAAGAAGGCTGCATATTATTCAATAACTGCATTTATTTTATCTGCATTATCTTTGCTTTACTGAAACTGGAATATGATTTTGTAAATTGTAATGCAACTTTAATGAAAACATTTTCCTACAAAACATCCTTTAAATTAAAGAAAACCATTTATAATACCTGCCGTGTATAGCAGCTCAGCCTGGAATACCAAAGGCAACATGTGTTAACAGCATGACAAAACTAATTCTTAAAACATTAAGAATCACAAATATACAGCTATATACATCATACCTGTAAAGGTCAGCAATGGATCTCATCTGGGGAAAGAAGCAATAAATTATTTGTGAGATAAAAAAGAAATGTTGCCAAGAACAAAATGCACAGATTTTTTTTCAGCACTGACAATTTATTTTTCATATGAATAAAACAACTCTTTTTAAGCAATGTACTGTGTAGTGAACAGAAAAACTGAAGAATATTAAACATGTATAATAAAGTAAACAAGAAGGACAGGTAAATACAGCAAAATGTAGGCCTGAGCACACTGTTCATGGCATCAAGATTTGTTAGTAAACTGAGTGCAAAGTGCTTAACAAAAGCCACTTTGCGGTGTATTAAAGGCACAGATTCTGTCGCAAAGGGGTTTAACGGCACAATTTGCGACTTTTCCCCTCTCATGCAACTTTTCCGAGGTGGCTGGAAAAGGAAGTATGGCATTTAGCAATTTCTATGCAAGTTTATGGGGTGGAAAATGGTCTTAAACTATGCCAGCAGGGGAGCTGGCATAGTTTAAATCATGCAGCATGGCCAGCGGCACCAATCACCAAAGTTATGTAGAGGCCTGCACCTTTATCTCAGCTGTCGCCATTGCATAGGGAATAGTGTTGAGCGTGAATATTCGAATAGCGAATTTTTATCGCGAATATCACAACTTCGATAATTCGCGAATATTGCGAATATAGTGCTATATATTCGCAATTTTGAATATTCGTTTTTTTTTTTTTTTTGTTAATCCATGTTGCTCTCTGGTTGTCTTTCCACTTCCCAAAAGCTCTCCTTACCTGTCCGGAGGATTCCTGGCTTTCTGCCCGCTCCAGTTAATGCCCGTTGCTGATTCTGCCGACTTCCTGTGTGCATGGGAACGCCTCCATGCTAAAATGTACTGTCGGATGTGAGAATCACGATCTCACAAATTTGACTAAGTTGTAATCGCAATGCGATTAATATAACCTGAATTATTCGCATTGCGATATTCGTTATATTCTAGCAATACAACCATTAAGAACCCAGCTTTAAGTTGAATTCGCAATTAGAACATATACTCGCATTGCTAAATCAACTTAGAGCTGAGTTCCTAATGGCTGTATTGCTAGAATATAACGAAGATTGAGAATATAGTGCTATATTCGTGAATTTGTGATATTCGTCATCTTCGTTATATTCTAGCAATACAACCATTAGGAACTTAGCTCTAAGATCAATTCGCAATGCTATTATATGTTCACTTCGCGAATGAAACTTAGAGCTGGGTTCCTAATGGTTGTTGCTAGAATATAATGAAGAATGAGAATATAGTGCTATATTCGTGAATTCGTGATATTCTGGCCATATAACTCTGGGATGCCCTTCTGGGAGAAATATTTCCTTCCAGGGTCCTTCTATTGTGGTGTGCCAATGGCCACAAATTTTCTAAAGGCCTCCGAGTCCACCAGTTTATATGGAAGTAGATGGCAGGCTAGCAGTTCTGACAAGCCAGCGGTCGGCCGTTGTGCAAGAGGGTTATCCAGCATCATCAACTTTTTACGCTCAAACATTTGGGCAACGGAAGCCTGCCTTCTGCCAGATGAACGCGCTGACGGCACGGTGGAAGGTGGAGTGGAGGACAAATGGGAGGAGGGAGGAGAAGGAGAAGAGGCAGGACGTGGAGCGCCGGGAGTGTGGCTTTGTGGGTTCTGATGGCGTTGCTCCCACTGGGCTTGGTGATGGAAGGCTAGAAGAGTGTTGGGCTTACAGCGACTTATGCGTTGATAGCACAAGTTGCAGATTGCAACACTATTGTTAGCAGCTGACACGTTAAAAACAGCCCACACTGCAGAGCCATGTGTCACCACCCTGGGAGCGCCAGAAGTGACCGTGCATGGTGAATGGCTCGCTCCAGATACATTTGCAATCTGCTTTTTGCCTCCTGTGACCTGCGAGCTCTGCCTGCTTCTCCTCCCTCTCTGCTGCTCCGTCTCTCCCTCTAAACTCCCCTCCTCTCACCCACATGACGTCCATCGATACGTCATCATTGTCACCTTCACCACCACTGACATTTGAGATCTCGGAGTAGGCAGAAACAGCGGGGACCTCCCTCCTTGGGCTGATCTGGGTACTGTCGTCAGAACACTAGGTGGCGGCCGTTCCTACTTCCTCTTCCTCATCCGATGTCAAGAATGGCTGCGCATTGGTAAGGTCTGGGAATGGATGGGAAAATAATTCCTCTGACTTGAGTGGAGAGGCTATGGTGGTGGTGGTTCTGCACTACGCTATTTTCACGGTTTATTGCTCGGTCATACACCTCACCACTCAAATAAATTTTACATCTTTTTCTTCTCACTAATAGAGCTTTCATTTGGTGGTATTTCATTGTTGCTGACATTTTAACTTTTTTTGCTATTAATAAAAAATTAACAAAATTTTTGCAAAAAAATGTCATTTTTCGCTTTCTGTTGTAATTTTTTTTTAAAAAAAACTACATTTCTATATAAATTTTTCTCTAAATTTATTGATCTACATGTCTTTGATAAAAAAAAATGCAATAAGTGTATATTGATTGGTTTGGGTAAAAGTTATAGCGTTTACAAACTATGGTGCAAAAAAGTGAATTTCCGCATTTTGAAGCAGCTCTGACTTTCTGAGCACCTGTCATGTTTCTTCAGGTGCTAGAATGTCAGGATAGTATAAATACCCCCCAAATTACACCATTTTAGATAGAAGACACCCCAAAGTATTCGCGGAGGGGCATGGTGAGTTCATGTAAGATATCATTTTTTTTCACAAGTTAGCGGACATTGACACTATCTGAGGAAAAAAAATAAAAAAAATAAAGTTTCCATATCTGCTAACTTTTGGCAAAAACAAATAAAATCTCCCACGGACTCACTATGCCCCTCAGTGAATACCTTGGGGTGTCTACTTTCCGAAATGGGGCCATTTGTGGGGTGTGTTTACTGTTCTGGCATTTTGGGCGGGGCCTTTAAAGCCTAAAGGTACTCATTGGACTTTACGCCCCTTTACGCACCTAGGCTGCAAAATAGTGGCACGCATGTGGTATCGTCGTACTCAGAAGAAGTAGGGCAATGTGTTTTGGGGTGTATTTTTACATATACCCATGCTAGGTGAGAGAAATATCTCTGTAAATTGACAACTTTGTATAAAATTATTTAAAAAGTTGTCATTTACAGAGATATTTCTCACACCCAGAAAAATACACCCCAAAACACATTGCACTACTTCTCCTGAGTACGGCGATACCACATGAGTGACACTTTTTTGCAGCCAAGATGTGCAAAGGTGCCCAAATTCCAATGAGTACCTTTAGGATTTTACAGGGCATTTTTACGCATTTGTATTCCAAACGACTTTGCACGCATTAGGGGCCCCTAAAATGCCACGGCAGTATAAATACCCCACAAGTGACCCTATTTTAGAAAGAAGACACCCCAAGGTATTCCGTGAGGGGTATGATAAGTTCATGTAAAATTTTATTTTTTGTCACAAGTTAGTGGAATATGAGATATAGATTTTTTTTTTTCTTACAATTTTCTCTAACTTGTGCCAAAAAAAAAAAAATCTTCTATGAACTCGCCATGTAAACACATTTTGTGAGGGAAGGTGAAGAAAAAATGTCTGTTTTTGCACAGCTTTTATATATATATATATTTTTTTTACTGGTTCAACTGATGGGGCGGATCATGTTATATCTTTATAGAGTGGGCTGGAGTTTTCACTGATGCCGGTGCACTCTGCCCTGATAGCAGTGATCAGGCCGCCATACCTGTACAGCGTTGGGACTCAAATCGCATCCTGCAGCGCCGTATAGGTACGGCACTGGTATCCTACAGGTTAAAAAGCCTGGTCCTTTCTCATTCATATTTGGGCCCCTTGTAAATTTCTGCCCTGGCACTGACTGGCAGCAGCCTGGTGACTCTTCAACACCGCCCAAACCAAACCCCCCCCCCCCCACCTCCACACACACACACACACACACACATTTTGAAAATTCAAGGCAGCAAGGCCCTTAACTGAAAAAAAAATACCTCTCTAGTCTGCTGTCTCTGTGTTCTGCCACAGTGCCTGCACCACTCCTAACTGCCACACATCACAGTGCCACTATGACTGCACCACTCCTAACTGTCACACACCACAGTGCCACTGTGACTGCACCACTACTAACTGCCACACACCACAGTTTCACTGTGACTGCACCACTCAAAACTGCCATACACCACAGTGCCACTGAGGCTGTCTGCACCACCCCTAACTTCCACACACCACAGCGTTTTTTTTTTTTTTTTAACTGAAGCAGGCTCAGCTCGGCAGTGCATCTGCAGACACACACTGTGACACAAACAACACTGGTGAGGTGGTCACTTTACTAGAAGGCACAGGCCGCACAGCACAGCCATTTTCTTGCTCAGGAGTAGAGATGAGCGAACACCTGGATGTTCGGGTTCGAGAAGTTCGGCCGAACTTCCCGAAAATGTTCGGGTTCGAGATTCGAACTCGAGCCGAACTTTATCCCGAACCCGAACCCCATTGAAGTCAAAGGGGACCCGAACTTTAAGGCACTAAAAAGGCTGTAAAATAGTCCAGGAAAGGGCTAGAAGGCTGCCAAAGGCAGCAAAATGTAGGTAATTCCCCTGCAAACAAATGTGGATAGGGAAATGAATTAAAATAAAATAAAATAAATAAAAATAAACCAATATCAATTGGAGAGAGGTCCCACAGCAATGAATCATGCGTCATATCACCCACCACTGGAGAAGGCCACTCTCATTTAGTTCGGACCAGCACCCAGACAGAGGAGAGAGGTCCCACATCAAGGAATCATGCGTCATATCAACCACCAACGGAGAAGGCCACTCTCATTTATTTTGGACCAGCACCCAGACAGAGGAGAGAGGTCCCACAGCAAGGAATCATGCATCATATCAACCACCAACGGAGAAGGCCACTCTCAGTTATTTCGGCCCAGCACCCAGACAGAGGAGAGAGGTCCCACAGCAAGGAATCATGCGTCATATCAACCACCACCGGAGAAGGCCACTCTCATTTATTTTGGACCAGCACCCAGACAGAGGAGAGAGGTCCCACATCAAGGAATCATGCGTCATATCAACCACCAACGGAGAAGGCCACTCTCATTTATTTTGGACCAGCACCCTGACAGAGGAGAGAGGTTCCACAGCAAGGAATCATGCGTCATATCAACCATCAACCGAGAAGGCCACTCTCATTTAGTTCGGACCAGCACCCAGACAGAGGAGAGAGGTCCGACATCAAGGAATAATGCGTCATATCAACCACCAACGGAGAAGGCCACTCTCATTTATTTTGGACCAGCACCCAGACAGAGGAGAGAGGTCCCACAGCAAGGAATCATGCGTCATATCAACCACCAACGGAGAAGGCCACTCTCATATATTTCGGACCAGCACCCAGACAGAGGAGAGAGGTCCCACAGCAAGGAATCATGCGTCATATCAACCACCACCGGAGAAGGCCACTCTCATTTATTTTGGACCAGCACCCAGACAGAGGAGAGAGGTCCCACAGCAAGGAATCATGCGTCATATCAACCACCACCGGAGAAGGCCATTCTCAGTTATTTCGGCCCAGCACCCAGACAGAGGAGAGAGGTCCAACAGCAAGAAATCATGCGTCATATCAATCACAACCGGAGAAGGCCACTCTCATTTATTTTGGACCAGCACCCAGACAGAGGAGAGAGGTCCCACATCAAGGAATCATGCGTCATATCAACCACCAACGGAGAAGGACACTCTCATTTATTTTGGACCAGCACCCAGACAGAGGAGAGAGGTCCCACAGCAAGGAATCATGCGTCATATCAACCACCACCGGAGAAGGCCACTCTCATTTATTTTGGACCAGCACCCAGACAGAGGAGAGAGGTCCCACAGCAAGGAATCATGCGTCATATCAACCACCAACGGAGAAGGCCACTCTCATTTAGTTTGGACCAGCACCCAGAAAGAGGAGAGAGGTCCCACATCAAGGAATCATGCGTCATATCAACCACCAACGTAGAAGGCCACTCTCATTTATTTTGGAACAGCACCCAGACAGAGGAGAGAGGTCCCACAGCACGGAATCATGCGTCATATCAACCACCAACGGAGAAGGCCACTCTCATTTATTTCGGACCAGCACCCATACAGAGGATACAGGTCCCACTGCAAGGAATCATGCGTCATATCAACCACCACCGGAGAAGGCCACTCTCATTTATTTTGGACCAGCACCCAGACAGAGGAGAGAGGTCCCAAAGCAAGGAATCATGCGTCATATCAACCACCAACGGAGAGGACCACTCTCAGTTATTTCGGCCCAGCACCCAGACAGAGGAGAGAGGTCCCACAGCAAGGAATCATGCGTCATATCAACCACCACCGGAGAAGGCCACTCTCATTTATTTTGGACCTTCACACAGACAGAGGAGAGAGGTCCCACAGCAAGGAATCATGCGTCATATCAACCACCAACGGAGAAGGCCACTCTCAGTTATTTCGGCCCAGCACCCAGACAGAGGAGAGAGGTTCCACAGCAAGGAATCATGCGTCATATCAACCACCACCGGAGAAGGCCACTCTCATTTATTTTGGACCAGCACCCAGACAGAGGAGAGAGGTCCCACATCAAGGAATCATGCATCATATCAACCACCAACGGAGAAGGCCACTCTCATTTATTTTGGACCAGCACCCAGACAGAGGAGAGAGGTCCAACAGCAACGAATCATGCGTCATATCAACCACCACCGGAGAAGGCCACTCTCATTTAGTTTGGACCAGCACCCAGACAGAGGAGAGAGGTCCCACATCAAGGAATCATGCGTCATATCAACCACCAACAGAGAAGGCCACTCTCATTTATTTCGGACCAGCACCCAGACAGAGGAGAGAGGTCCCACAGCAAGGAATCATGCGTCATATCAACCACCACCGGAGAAGGCCATTCTCATTTATTTTGGACCAGCACCCAGACAGAGGAGAGAGGTCCCACAGCAAGGAATCATGCATCATATCAACCACCAACGGAGAAGGCCACTCTCAGTTATTTCGGCCCAGCACCCAGACAGAGGAGAGAGGTCCAACAGCAAGGAATCATGCGTCATATCAACCACCAACGGAGAAGGACACTCTCAATTATTTTGGACCAGCACCCAGAAAGAGGAGAGAGGTCCCACAGCAAGGAATCATGCGTCATATCAACCACCACCGGAGAAGGCCACTCTCATTTATTTTGGACCAGCACCCAGACAGAGGATACAGGTCCCACAGCAAGGAATCATGCGTCATATCAACCACCAACGGAGAAGGCCACTCTCATTTATTTCGGACGAGCACCCAGACAGAGGAGAGAGGTCCCACATCAAGGAATCATGCGTCATATCAACCACCACCGGAGAAGGCCACTCTCATTTATTTTGGACCAGCACCCAGACAGAGGAGAGAGGTTCCACAGCAAGGAATCATGCGTCATATCAACCATCAACGGAGAAGGCCACTCTCATTTAGTTCGGACCAGCACCCAGACAGAGGAGAGAGGTCCCACATCAAGGAATCATGCGTCATATCAACCACCAACGGAGAAGGCCACTCTTATTTATTTTGGACCAGCACCCAGACAGAGGAGAGAGGTCCCACAGCAAGGAATCATGCGTCATATCAACCACCAACGGAGAAGGGCACTCTCATATATTTCGGACCAGCACCCAGACAGAGGAGAGAGGTCCCACAGCAAGGAATCATGCGTCATATCAACCACCACCGGAGAAGGCCACTCTCATTTATTTTGGACCAGCACCCAGACAGAGGAGAGAGGTCCCACAGCAAGGAATCATGCGTCATATCAACCACCAACGGAGAAGGCCATTCTCAGTTATTTCGGCCCAGCACCCAGACAGAGGAGAGAGGTCCAACAGCAAGAAATCATGCGTCATATCAACCACAACCGGAGAAGGCCACTCTCATTTATTTTAGACCAGCACCCAGACAGAGGAGAGAGGTCCCACATCAAGGAATCATGCGTCATATCAACCACCAACGGAGAAGGACACTCTCATTTATTTTGGACCAGCACTCCAGACAGAGAGAGAGGTCCCACAGCAAGGAATCATGCGTCATATCAACCACCACCGGAGAAGGCCACTCTCATTTATTTTGGACCAGCACCCAGACAGAGGATACAGGTCCCACAGCAAGGAATCATGCGTCATATCAACCACCAACGGAGAAGGCCACTCTCATTTAGTTCGGACCAGCACCCAGAAAGAGGAGAGAGGTCCCACATCAAGGAATCATGCGTCATATCAACCACCAACGGAGAAGGCCACTCTCATTTATTTTGGAACAGCACCCAGACAGAGGAGAGAGGTCCCACAGCACGGAATCATGCGTCATATCAACCACCAACGGAGAAGGCCACTCTCATTTATTTCGGACCAGCACCCATACAGAGGATACAGGTCCCACAGCAAGGAATCATGCGTCATATCAACCACCACCGGAGAAGGCCACTCTCATTTATTTTGGACCAGCACCCAGACAGAGGAGAGAGGTCCCACAGCAAGGAATCATGCGTCATATCAACCACCAACGGAGAAGACCACTCTCAGTTATTTCGGCCCAGCACCCAGACAGAGGAGAGAGGTCCCACAGCAAGGAATCATGCGTCATATCAACCACCACCAGAGAAGGCCACTCTCATTTATTTTGGACCAGCACCCAGACAGAGGAGAGAGGTCCCACAGCAAGGAATCATGCGTCATATCAACCACCAACGGAGAAGGCCACTCTCAGTTATTTCGGCCCAGCACCCAGACAGAGGAGAGAGGTTCCACAGCAAGGAATCATGCGTCATATCAACCACCACCGGAGAAGGCCACTCTTATTTATTTTGGACCAGCACCCAGACAGAGGAGAGAGGTCCCACATCAAGGAATCATGCATCATATCAACCACCAACGGAGAAGGCCACTCTCATTTATTTTGGACCAGCACCCAGACAGAGAAGAGAGGTCCAACAGCAACGAATCATGCGTCATATCAACCACCACCGTAGAAGGCCACTCTCATTTAGTTTGGACCAGCACCCAGACAGAGGAGAGAGGTCCCACATCAAGGAATCATGCGTCATATCAACCACCAACGGAGAAGGCCACTCTCATTTATTTCGGACCAGCACCCAGACAGAGGAGAGAGGTCCCACAGCAAGGAATCATGCGTCATATCAACCACCACCGGAGAAGGCCATTCTCATTTATTTTGGACCAGCACCCAGACAGAGGAGAGAGGTCCCACAGCAAGGAATCATGCGTCATATCAACCACCAACGGAGAAGGCCACTCTCAGTTATTTCGGCCCAGCACCCAGACAGAGGAGAGAGGTCCAACAGCAAGGAATCATGCGTCATATCAACCACCACCGGAGAATGCCACTCTCATTTATTTTGGACCAGCACCCAGACAGAGGATACAGTTCCCACAGCAAGGAATCATGCGTCATATCAACCACCAACGGAGAAGGCCACTCTCATTTATTTCGGACCAGCACCCAGACAGAGGAGAGAGGTCCCACAGCAAGGAATCATGCGTCATATCAACCACCACCGGAGAAGGCCACTCTCATTTATTTTGGACCAGCACCCAGACAGAGGAGAGAGGTCCCACAGCAAGGAATCATGCTTCATATCAACCACCAACGGAGAAGGCCACTCTCATTTATTTTGGACCAGCACCCAGACAGAGGATACAGGTCCCACAGCAAGGAATCATGCGTCATATCAACCACCAACGGAGAAGGCCACTCTCATTTATTTTGGACCAGCACCCAGACAGAGCATACAGGTTCCACAGCAAGGAACTATGCGTCATATCACCCACCATTGGAGAATGCCACTTTCAGTTATTTCGGCCCAGCACCCAGACCAAGGATACAGGTTCCACAGCAAGGAACTATGCGTCATATCACCCACCACTGGAGAAGGCCACTTTCAGTTATTTCGGCCCAGGACCCAGACCGAGGATACAGGTTCCACAGCAAGGAATCATGCGTCATATCAACCACCAACGGAGAAGGCCACTCTCAGTTATTTCGGCCCAGCACCCAGACAGAGGATACAGGTCCCACAGCAAGGAATCATGCGTCATATCAACCACCAACAGAGAAGGCCACTCTCATTTAGTTTGGACCAGCACCCAGACAGAGGAGAGAGGTCCCACATCAAGGAATCATGTGTCATATCAACCACCAACGGAGAAGGCCATTCTCATTTATTTTGGACCAGCACCCAGACAGAGGAGAGAGATCCCACAGCAAGGAATCATGCGTCATATCAACCACCAACGGAGTAGGCCACTCTCATTTATTTCGGACCAGCACCCAGACAGAGGAGAGAGGTCCCACAGCAAGGAATCATGCGTCATATCAACCACCACCGGAGAAGGCCACTCTCATTTATTTTGGACCAGCACCCAGACAGAGGAGAGAGGTCCCACAGCAAGGAATCATGCTTCATATCAACCACCAACGGAGAAGGCCACTCTCATTTATTTTGGACCAGCACCCAGACAGAGGATACAGGTCCCACAGCAAGGAATCATGCGTCATATCAACCACCAACGGAGAAGGCCACTCTCATTTATTTTGGACCAGCACCCAGACAGAGCATACAGGTTCCACAGCAAGGAACTATGCGTCATATCACCCACCATTGGAGAATGCCACTTTCAGTTATTTCGGCCCAGCACCCAGACCAAGGATACAGGTTCCACAGCAAGGAACTATGCGTCATATCACCCACCACTGGAGAAGGCCACTTTCAGTTATTTCGGCCCAGGACCCAGACCGAGGATACAGGTTCCACAGCAAGGAATCATGCGTCATATCAACCACCAACGGAGAAGGCCACTCTCAGTTATTTCGGCCCAGCACCCAGACAGAGGATACAGGTCCCACAGCAAGGAATCATGCGTCATATCAACCACCAACAGAGAAGGCCACTCTCATTTAGTTTGGACCAGCACCCAGACAGAGGAGAGAGGTCCCACATCAAGGAATCATGTGTCATATCAACCACCAACGGAGAAGGCCATTCTCATTTATTTTGGACCAGCACCCAGACAGAGGAGAGAGATCCCACAGCAAGGAATCATGCGTCATATCAACCACCAACGGAGTAGGCCACTCTCATTTATTTCGGACCAGCACCCAGACAGAGGAGAGAGGTCCCACAGCAAGGAATCATGCGTCATATCAACCACCACCGGAGAAGGCCACTCTCATTTATTTTGGACCAGCACCCAGACAGAGGAGAGAGGTCCCACAGCAAGGAATCATGCGTCATATCAACCACCACCGGAGAAGGCCACTCTCATTTATTTTGGACCAGCATCCAGACAGAGGAGAGAGGTCCCACAGCAAGGACTCATGCGTCATATCAACCACCAACGGAGAAGGCCACTTTCATTTAGTTCGGACCAGCACCCACACAGAGGAGAGAGGTCCCACATCAAGGAATCATGCGTCATATCAACCACCAACGGAGAAGGCCACTCTTATTTATTTTGGACCAGCACCCAGACAGAGGATACAGGTCCCACAGCAAGGAATCATGCGTCATATCACCCACCACTGGAGAAGGCCACTTTCAGTTATTTCGGCCCAGCACCCAGACCAAGGATACAGGTTCCACAGCAAGGAACTATGCGTCATATCACCCACCACTGGAGAAGGCCACTTTCAGTTATTTCGGCCCAGGACCCAGACCGAGGATACAGGTTCCACAGCAAGGAATCATGCGTCATATCAACCACCAACGGAGAAGGCCACTCTCAGTTATTTCGGCCCAGCACCCAGACAGAGGAGAGAGGTCTCACAGCAAGGAATCGTGCGTCATATCAATCACCAATGGAGAAGGCCACTCTCAGTTATTTCGGACCAGCACCCAGACAGAGGAGAGGTTCATTAAACTTTGGGTTGCACCGCAAGATCATGGTAAAGTTAAAAAAATGAGGATTCAATAAAGAAGTGCCCCGGAGTACAAGAATACATGGTTGATGGGTAGGCAGTTATAAATGTTTATTCTGCACATGGGAGGCACAGGTCCTGTGGGATCCATGCCTGATTCATTTTTATGAATGTCAGCTTGTCCACGTTGGCTGTGGACAGGCGGCTGCGTTTGTCAGTAATGACGCCCCTGCCATGCTGAATACACGTTCAGACAAAACGCTGGCCGCCGGGCAGGCCAGCACCTCCAAGGCATAAAATGCTAACTCTAGCCACGTGGACAATTTGGAGACCCAGAAGTTGAATGGGGCCGAACCATCAGTCAGTACGTGGAGGGGTGTGCAGACGCACTGTTCAACCATGTTACTGAAATGCTGCCTCCTGCTAACACGTTCCGTATCAGGTGGTTGTGCAGTTAGCTGTGGCGTGGAGACTAAACTTTTCCACATTTCTGCCATGCTAACCCAGCCCTCAGAAGAGCTGGCCGTGACACTGCTGCGTTGGCGACCTCTTGCTCCTCCTCTGCCTTCGCCTTGGGCTTCCACCTGATCTCCTGTGACATTTGGGTATGCTCTCAGGAGCGCCTACCAGCGTGCGCTTGAACTTCGCTCATCACCAGTGCAGGAAGTAAGGTGGGCACATTGTCTTTGTACCGGGATCCAGCGGGGTGGCAAACCAGTAGTCCGCACACGCTAAAATGTGCGCAACTCTGCTGTCGTTGCGCAGGCACTGCAGCATGTAGTCGCTCATGTGTGCCAGGTTCCCCAGAGGTAAGGACAAGCTGTCCTCTGTGGGAGGCGTATCGTCATTGTCCTCAGTATCCCCCAGCCACGCACCAGTGATGGGCCTAAGCTGTGTCGGTTGCCACCCCG